>OY856362.1:11506213-12895365 GCA_963693475.1 Ectropis crepuscularia | reverse complement strand
TGCGGAATAATGGATTAGAAGAGGTATCACCATAATGAATGAATCCGGTGGTTCGTATACCCTCGTTCGTGGACCCATAAATTTAGTACACGAGTCTGTAGTCTATAACGTGGTTATTACACATTTAAAATAAATACACGGGTAACTAACGTTTGGTATAGTCAGTGCTAAACGAACTGCAATCACGCGCGCGCACTCTCCTTGAAAAAGGTCACCGAACGCGACCGAAATGCGGGTCGGACTGCAGGTCTACTACGAAGTCCGATAAACGATATATCGGCCGAACTTATGGACGTTTCCTACCTCGATAGACAATCGGTCGGTTGATCGAATCGGCCGTTTCGTTCGATCTGACCTAAGTCTATAACTTCCGACCGAGATGTATCGATCCGAGTGTTTTTCGTGGTAGGCTACAGATCCGATTCAGCTGTCGGTCGGATCCGATCATTCGGAGTTTGTTTTCGTAGTAGACCTGCTGGAGTGACTATATCAAACCTGAGTTACCCGTGTAGTTATTTATAGTCTTCTTTAATGTTTTCAGTGTTTTGTAGTGGTAGGACTCTTGGCAGATTCCACCTGGGGAAGGACCATTTACCAGTTATTCTACCGCCAAGCAGTGATGTGCAAACATTACTGTGTTCCGGTTTAAAGGGCAGTTTATGTTTCCAGAGAAATTACAGGGCTTAGAGATATAACAACTTAGATCTCTGGGTGACGAGCGCAGTGCAGTGCTAGGTAATGATTTGGACTTTTCATGTTTCAATAGCTCCATGTCACTGTGCTTTTATGTGGCAGGCATGTTGCTTACCATCAGGCACATGTCTTGCTCGTCTCGTCACTCGTCATTTAAAAAATATACTTATATCATAGAATAGATAATACAGATAGAACGGACACTCCCCACCCCCCGCCAGTTTCAAGCTTCCTACCCCGCAAGGACGCGAGAATCACTCAACGAAGGGTTATATCGGACGATAATTTTCTATGAGAATACGACCATGATGCTGTATTATTTAACAAAATGGTACCAAATTTTTCGTCTATTATACGAAACAAGAATAAGAGATTTTTCATTTCATAAGAATTATTACAAAGATTGAATCATTTTTATAAACTGTGTTAAGCTATTCTGGTTAGAAGTACGCGCCAACACTGAAGTCCTGTGACGAAATTATTAAACTCGTTGTTTTTAAACTGCGCCTGCGGCTTTCGTTAATCGTTGTGAAATACGTCAGTGGCGCCAATAACGTATGGTAACGAGTGATGGCGCGGAGTATAGTTCGCTCAGTCACTAGTGTTGCCAATTTAGTGGATTTTTTTACTAAGATTGCTACTATTCAGATTTATTGGTAAGTGATTAGTTCTTAGCATTCAACCGACTCAAAAAAAAGAAAGAGGTTCTATATTAGACTATCTGTACTTTTATGTGCGTCCATGTATATATTATGTCGGTCAATAGTGAACAATGAATATAGGATTTCATCTAGTAGTATGCTTATTTAAGATTTCGCAACAACCGTTCATTAAAAGCAGTAAGAGGATACGAGTACATTGACTATTGGAATGGATAGTTCCAAAAAAAAATTAACGATATTTTTAAACTAAAACTTATTCAGTAATTAACGGCTTTGACATTGACTTATAAACTTTAATGGTTCTAGTACTACCGGTACTACTACGATTTAGTTTCATTTTTAACCAACTTCAAAAAAGGAGACGGATCTCAATTCGTTTATATGTTTGTTACGTGATAGCTCCATTTATTGTGAAACAAAGGACATAAGCCCAAATCACATTGAAAAAACCCAGGTGCCACACCTGGGTTTTTTGATGTACCTCGGATTTTAAGTTTATATTAGTAATAATATTCTAAACTATCATCATCATCCGTTTGAGTGGCTAACCTGCGTTTTTTTGCCTGTAGAAGTTCGTGTCAAAAGCTCGTTTTATGGAACAAAATATATTGTATAATTTGGTGTTAATGATATAAAAATAATATATACCGGCTGAGTCATAAAGATATATATCAAACAATGCACGAATATGCTTAGGTTCTTTTCGCGATGGGTGGCCTTGGAATTGAATTCAAATTTAACGAGTGTAAGTAAAATAATTCATGATAATACGCTTATTTTTGGTAATGTACTTTGGACTTTGTATTCAATTATCAGTATGCTTACATCGCGGGTCAAATCTGGACAAGTACTAGCACAAGCACAGCACTAGCATAGGCCTGGGATATGAGGCGTACTTGAAGAGAGGTATATGCTAAGATGTTATGATGATGATGATTACATCGGATTGCAAACAGTATTGGTGAACTTTTAAAAAAAACGCCTACAAAACTACACTGATAAAAAAACATGTTAGTCACTAATTTGGGTTATGGGAGTGGTGTAATTTTTTTTCCTAAAATATATTTGCATACAATTATTAGATTTTTTTGAGATTAGATACAATTATTTTGTGCCGAGGTCAGGGTACGATTTGGGCCATGTCTTCTATGATGTTTCTTTTTTTTTTTGGTAGATCATAGTTTTGAAATATGAAAACAAAACTAAAAATTACTTTCGTTTATTTTTGTTCAAGTTTTTTATGATCGTCGTTGAAATTTGGTTAAGTAAGTTTCTGAATTTAATTTAAAATTGAAACCGATTTTTGTTTATTCGGCGCAAATTCACAATATTTAAAGTTTTATGCGATCCTTACTATAATGCGAATAAATAAATCACTATTTATCAACATACAAAAGTAATATTCTTTTAAGCATTAGTAATAAATTAAATCCGGAACTAGCAACATTATCGGCCATAGTTGATAATAATTCGTAATGTTTGTTTACAACATTTAATTTGGAGTTTTGAGTTGAAAAATCATGTGCTTTCTCTTTACTGGTCGCTGACATGATGTGTTAATAATTAATAAGTAGTTTGTGCAGTGTATAATACTCTGATATAGTAAACTGTGATACCGCTTTTTAATGCATCTTATGAACGTAGTTATAGCTAATCTAATGTTCTGTGACTAGTCTATAATGAAATACGCGAAATATGTGGAGTGATTAATTAATATATTGTCAGAATAAAGTTTTCTCTTTGGGTAAGTGTACTTAACTTACTAAAATAATTTAGTAACCCTAGATGACACGCACACATGCGTAAATGTGTTCGAACGACATATGCGTAGTTGTGTGAGTGTAGGTATGTCAACTGCACCGTCTGTATAGATTTTAGGCCGAGTGTCCGGGGTGTGCTTATATATAAACGTGAGTGTAGCTATTTAAAATATCTTATTTAATGTTTTCAATAAAAATTCCAATCGCGAAAGATTAAGTTTTATTTGTAAGACATATTCAAATAACTGCAGTAATTAACTTATTACACCTAGTAGATATAAATTAACTTCAGTGCGTTCCAATCCGGTTATCCAATCCAATCCTAGGCCCCTCAAGGGGTTCTAATGTAATATATTGAAGTGAAAACTTATTTTGGCGCATCGCAGATTTTTCCCCCGTTTCCCTACTAGTAGGACCACGAGGGAGACCTACTTCTGTCTGTCCTATTACGTGAAGAATCAAAAATTTACCTCCTGTATATGCTGTGTATAGGTACTTATGATAAGAACTCGTTAGTGATTTAAATAGCTAGCCACTTTAAAATGATAATCTCTTTTCAATTTCGTGGGCTGCGAATTGAATTCAAGTGTCACGCTCGGGAATGGTAAGAAATCTTCGGGTGAACTCGGGACCATGGCCATCTAGAACTACGTTAGCGTTTCTAGATGGCCATGCTTAGAAGACTTATTTGGACGATACTGCTTTGAAGATTTATTCCAGGCTAGCACCGCCCTTTGGTTTCACCCGCGTATTTTCCAAAGTGAGCTATCAAATTCTGAGTTATAAGTTTTCACTTCTACCGGCAGTCCCTATATTTAAAAAAAATTAAATCTTAACAACAAAACAAGTGATACAGGAACAAAGCCAAAGCCAATTTAGTTGGGCGGTAGAACTGCGAAGTCTATCGCCAAACTGAAACGGTCATAACTTAGTTATTGCTATATTGCTCTCTCTTTCCTATTCGTTTCAAATTATAAGCTGCCTATACACACTGGGCCAGGACGTCTACTCTAATTCAACGAAAACGTAATTTCGGAATAAACTCGCGATTTTCCAACTCCGATTCTACTTCGATACGTCGTTTTGTCCGTTTAAATGATCTAAGCCTACTCTAATTAGAGTATGCATAGAACATTTAAACGTCAAACAATGTTGTATCGAACGAAACGAAGTAGAACGGGAGTAGGAAAGTCGCGAGTTTTTTTTTCGAAATTTCGTTTTCGTAGAAACAGAGTAGACGTCCAGGGCAGGCCAACGCGAGTGTCGACACAACGGCAAGAGACAAAACGTAGCATCCACACACTGGCCCAGCGCAGGCCAACGCGAGCGCCGACAAAACGGCACGAGACAAAACGTAGCATCCACACACTGGCCCAGCGCAGGCAAAAGCGCGGTAGGCCAATAGGAGAAAAGGACGCTACTCGCCGAGCGCCTTTGTTTTGTGCACAAAAACTGACCCCGGTCACGAGAGACGAGTCGAGACAAAACAGCCCTATACACACTGGCCACTTGCCGTCACTCGGCCAGCGAGGCGAGCGACGAGAGTTATGACAAAACGACCCTCCACACACTGGCGTTGGCCTGCACTGGCCCAGTGTGTATAGGCAGCTATAGAGACAGCAATTAATAGCATAGCTAATTTAGGCGACAGAAGGGCGGATCGTTGAAATTGGGAAACGGCAATGGAACGCACCTGACTTACAATTGATTTTTAACACGATTCGGCGCGCTAACGGCATCGATATAAATCAATGGATGTGCCCTCCCAAACTTCAGGCGCACGGAATTATGTTATCGTTGGGAAGAGTGAGCTCACTCTTTACGTTTTAGTCGATTGTAGGAAGCGGTGAATGTCGGACGTTTATACCTATCGCTATTACCACAACCAAAATAAGTAGACCCGCAAGGTGTCAGGTAGATTGGTATTTGTAAACCACTCATGCTACACACAGAGACGCAGTTTGTTAACAATTTCAAGGTGCCCAGGGCACATCTTTTGATTTATATCGATGGCTAACGGTCAATTGGGATGATGACTAGGCTAAAAATATACCAATCTAAAGGCCTGTTCACACCGGAGCGGTATTCGCTGACGCCTACAGTAGCGAATACCGCGTGGGTAAGCGGTAATATTGCTGTTCACACCAAAAAATACCGCCTACCCAGGGGGTACGTACAAAATACCGCGCGAAAGAGGTAGCGAATACCGCTCCGGTGTGAACAGGCCTTAATAACGTCAGGTAGATTCTGAAAATATATGGGACACGTATTTTTTGTTGTATAACTCGTGACAAAATGCAAATATTAACACAAATTCTAATCACCAGTTTATAGTTTTTTTTTCTGCTGCCGCAAAGAAATGTCGAATGGTATTTTTATATTCATGACAATATCCCAGCGAAGCCGGAACGGGCTGTTAGTCAAATTATAAATCAACAAAGATATGGGTCATCAAACTTCCGAGGTGGGGAGTTGTGACGTCAGTCAAGTCTTCGTAAAAATCGTACAACGAAGTGACGTCACTCGGAACTTCTAAAAGCACTGTACCTTCGTCATTTCTTGTTTGTGAAACAAAAGAAAAAACACCTGTACAATATTTTTTAATAATCTAACTGACAGATTAATTCGTTTTTTTTTAGTCATCATACATCATACCTATTGAGTTGACAAACAATTACATTACTGCCCCAGCTGTAGGGTATCCCATCCATAAATTACGTCACACGTCATGGGGGTAGAAAAATGAAGTCGGGGGTCGATGAAGTGTGACATTGTGTGACAAGGGGCGGGGAGGGATCTCACATTTTGTGACGTCACATTTATATATTTTACATATTTATTTCATATCTAATCTAACGAATTATCAAAAAATGGCTATGTAGTTAATTTATACGCTGTAGAAGTAGGAGCGAGAGGTATACCAGCAAAATCTCTCTTTAACTTGCTGAAAGACCTTGGCTTGTCCAGAAGTGCAGTAAGTTCTATACTAGAACGGGTATCTAAAGCTGCACTAGTATGATCATATCGGATTTGGCTGGGCAGGGAGAGAAATACGGTGAGTGTTGACGTACGTCAAAAAGGGGCCCCTTTTAAACCTACGCCCGAGTCACAAGCCACAAGTCTTGGGGTCTACTCGAGATTTCTCTCTCTGCCACACGATGGACGCACGGTGAATCCATGGAATGCTAAGAAGTTCGTCTCTACAGCTATAATTTAAAAGAAAATTAAAAAATATGTGACGTCACACTAGGTAGGGTCTCACAAAATGTGATCAGCTGTGACAAGAACGGGGAGGGGTAAAAAAATCATGAATTTGTATGAAGTAGTTTATAGATGACCCCTAAGTATGCCCAACAATTCTAAAGCTTCGATATCTATGTACATATTTAAATAAGAATGAAGTCACAACACCGGCTTAATGTTAGGATTGGTTAGAAAGACTGTTACTTATCGATTGAAACAAAACAATACTATTTAACAAAAATTAGTTTAAACGCTGTTTAAATCTCCAAATCAATGTTTGTTGTACATATGTTAATCCTTTATAGAATCGAAAACAATACATTGGATCATGTGGTGATCTTCGACAAAGATGTTGTGAATGAGCCAAACGTTTCCAAATCGGTACGACCAATTTTCGACAGATGGCGTAGCAATGCGCACAGGGTACACAGCTAGTCTTAAAATAAATGATTATTAAGTAAGTCATTGTTCCTTCAAACCAGCGATTTGTCAACGCAGTGCCCTTGACTAATGGTATACCATTACATGGAAATAATGGCATGTGGCCAAAATGGGAACTAACACAGTCGTCAAGCCAATCAGGGTTGCCGATGCCTGATTTCCCCATGCCCACATCACGTCATCCAAGTGCTATTACTTCGTGGTACACCTTTAAAGCTTTAGGAAATGTCAGTACAGTGTTGAAGCAGTGATGTTATTTCGATCTTCACAGCCGAATTCGCTTGAGACGCCTCGCAGTAATATTTTAAACAAAATAGTGAGGTTTCTTCACAGTAATGCCGTACTCTTGAAGCGCCGGCGCTAAATCCTCCATCGTCATCACATATTTCTTTTCCTTTGGCCCCTTCTGGTTTTTGGAAGTCTGCGTGATTTGGCTGGAAGTCCGCATCTTGCAGTGTTGTAAAGCATCGTTCGCTATATCCGAGAGAAATTTCTGTGACGCCAATGCTATTAGACGAATCAATCTGAAAAGAAAAATAACATTTGTATCATTTTATCTGGTTTTGATAATAGGGATGATGTCTAAACAAACTGATAAGACTTTAGAAATCTAGAATGCTGAAGCGTTTCTAGACAGCCATGCACATGGCCACACCCTCTGGTTTTACCCGCGTAGTTTTCATTTCTATCGGCAGTCCCTATGACTGTCAATTTTTCTTTTGTTATACTTGAATTATTTCCTTCAAAATAAAAGAAATGTCCACACCGGAGTAGAGATTACTTTTTTTTCAACTTTATATCCCTCCCCATTCTTTACATTACTACTAAATTGTCAGATTAGTGGAATATACACTATTTAGCATGTACAGTCCCTGGCCATATTATTAGACGCACCGTAATATTTTCTACAAAATGTTAATTATCAGGTGACATTGTACATCTATATTGTTTTTTATTCTATGTTCTGTATTTTTTGTCGTTCTCTACTTTATTATCAATTATTTAACATAAATAACACATGATTATCATGAGAAAAAAAATACTTGTTCACTTTTGAAAAAGTAATGACGATATTACAATTAAACTTGAAATTATGTAGAGTCACGTTAAACCTCTATGAGAGCTTCAATTCTGCGTGACATGCTGTCAATGCTACACTGTACTGTCTCCTACATTGGAGGATGATGATTCCATACTTCAATAACCTTTTCGAATTGCTGAATTTTGTTTGTAGTAACGTCTTACACTTCTCCTGTTATCAGTTCCCATACATTTTCAATTGGGTTGATGTCAAGGTATCCAGCAAATAAGGGTCAATCCAACAAAGTAATATTTTGGTAATTCAGAAAAGCTTTATTAAATTATGCTGTGTGACAGAGAGCTCCATCTTGCATAAAAATAAATGGAGAACCATTTGGAAACCAGTCTCTGATCTGGGGAATCAACCGGTTTTTTAAGACTTTTTTGTACTGGTCTTGTCGCATCATCAATTTACCAAGTATAAACGTCCAGTACTCATTCCTCTGATTGCTGATCATATAATCAATGTTATAGAGTGTTAAACAGTTGGAACGATACAGTCAGAATCCAATTTTCCTCCGCGACAGCAACGCACAAAGCCTTAGTCTGCAAAATTTCGAATATGCTTTCATTACTGACGCACACCTGTCATAACTAGAAGAAATCCTTGGAAATTCGGTACTAAATAGTTTCATGCCACAAAAAACAATATCTAACGCTTCAATTGTGATCAAATTGTGGTATTATACTGATTTTCAGAAATGTAAATCTCTTTCTCTCCACTGTTCGACCCAATTCAACCAAATTGTTTTCAATGCAGCTGTTAACTTGGGAGGCAGTAATGGTATAAAATCTAATTTATTCAACTTTTTTAGAACAGGATGTCTTCTGAACATCCTGTCGTTAGAATCTTGGAGTCACGATTTTACCAAATTTGTAGTAGCAAATCTGTTTCCCATTCAAATTTATTAAAATATCTCCGACCTCGAAGTGAAAATCTTTTTTCTGCCCAATTTTTACAATTTGGACTCAAATCTTCCCCAGACTCAACTTTTTTCTTTATTAGTCGTACTCTTACTTCAGAAACCTCCAAATTCCGTGATATTTTTCGGTTTGAAAATGTTTCAGCATCTTCAAGGGCCTTTAATTCAGTTTTTATGCGTTGTGAAAGGTGATATTTTTTTGCCCATGGTGAAAATGTTTCAATTGACTATTTGAACTAAACGCCGGTGGCAGTTGCTCAAACCCAGACCATTATAGTTAAACAGATCACCCTTATTCCTACCCAGGCTTGTCTGTATGTGTAGCATGGAATCACTGTATGGAGTCATGAGTGTGAAATGAACTTGACTGATTCCCTTGGGGTCTTTAATTGTGTACTTACACTTACATATACTTGGAAATTGAGATTTTTATTAAGTAAATTAGAATGAAGAACCAGATTAAGTGGAGGGATTGAGGGAGGCCTTTACCCAGCAGTGAGACAATTGAGGTTATATGAAAAACAACAATAATAAAAATAGCACGGTAGGTACTGAGGTTCACTAAGCAAAATCCAATCAAAAAAATAAGTAAGTATATACCTAAGTCTCTCCCGCCATTTAGACGATGCTGAGGATTCCTCTTTTCTTACCTCGGGTCTTGAGATTCGAAGCCAGACATGTTCAAGTAGTGTGCTACCACAGAATCCGGTATGGAAGGATTGTAGTTTTCCAGTTGCAAGAGAAAGTCGCTAAGAGCGTGTCCAGCACCAGTGTCTTCATCCATTCCAACAGATGGGGACCCCATTCGACTCATTTTATATCACAATTCAGTCACAACATTTAAAATAATAGTTTTAATAACGTGAACGATTCAATAGTTACTGTTTCTTTTGAGAAAATTACCACATTCTAGCAAAACAAAGATCTTGATTTTGATTCATAACTTTTTTTTAAATTGTTGTTCTTGATTTTTTACCATGGATATGGATAGGGATACTAGTTTTTCAGCCAGCTGTTGGCTTTTAGTTGTGGAGTATAGAGGTAAGGAGAATTATTTTCGTTGGTAGTAAATCTTAAAAATGTCCAGCCATATGTATAATGAGGAAGTTTCTTATTTCGTAAAATCAAAACAACATAGATTTAAAGATAATAGAATAATGAAAAATCTGTGAACGTTTTAAAATTACTAACAAAAAATAAAAGGCCGCGCGATGCGTTCGCTGTGTGACGTCACAACGTTATTACCAACTTCAAGGTGTTTAGGGTTTAGGACACATCCAATGGTTTATATCGAAGCTTAAGACCACTTTTACATCACCAAAAATTAGGTTTTGAATGCTTCTATTCGTTCTTCCTTCTACAGTTAAACGCAATAGCTGCAAGGAGATATTATTATGTTTGTAGCGTAATGAACTGTACAAAACATGGCAACTAAAATATAATACCGACAGCAAACTTAGTGATCTGTGACATTCTCTTTGCAAGTATAGTGCTCGCAGTATAAGTCTGCGCGCGACTGGTGGCGTACTTAATGTTGCCAAGTCAAGCTAATAGGTTCCCTTCCCGATCATTGGGAACGTATAACTTCATAAAACAGGTACGGGAAGGGATTTTTCAGGGAAGCAATTTAAGTAACTACACGACAACTGAGACACAAGAACGAATGTCTCGAAGTAATGAACGCCTTTGCAGTGCTGGTTTGGTTCAGTATGACCAAGTATCATTGGTAATTGGTACAGGCTGTCTGAGTCTCTTGCCACCAGGAAAACTTTATTATAGTTTATTACATTATAAAAAATCTGTCATTTTCAACCTACACCAACATCGAAATAACAAAAATTTAATTTAAACTTGTAAATCTTTTATTGAGACCATAAATAACACTATTTGAAAATTTGGCGCATAAACGTTCTTTTAATGAGTCATTGGCTTCCATAGAATCATCTTCTTTTTTCAATAGGGTTAAAATCACGATGAATCACGGCGGTAAACGCAAAAGTTCCTGTCCATGGTCCTTTAATAGTTATTCTACTTGGTATTGTGGGTCTTCTTTGTGCCTCTTTATTCGAGTAACTGCGGATTACTATAACTACTATAACTTATTACTACTTATTACTATAACTTTACTGATCCTCATTGTGTCATTGTACGTTCTGAAACGCCTATAATAAAACATACAGTAACTAATACGGAGTAAATGATTACAGAGCATCCAAGCTAAAAAAATTTAGTCAAATTTCTTTTGGCGCACCACCCACATATTTTCGCTTCGGTGGTAAATGAAGCTGACGCTGTTAGGTGAAAGGGTCGATCGGGTGAACGTAGGACCGCCGAGTGTGCCCGAGCGAGAAAGATACAATCAGCTGATCTTTACTGCTGTATCACTGTGTTTCCTATTTTGATTTGTATGTTATGAAAAAAAAAAAAAACTTGTTTCTCACATTCGGTCTTAAGCACTCACATTTTTTCCCACGGTTATTGATTGACATTGGCGATAAAACAATCAAACCTCAAAAATAAAGCCTCAGCTTAAAAATACGCCGATAATAGGTGGAGATTTGATTGCTATGGTATCCCTACATATTAGTTGTCAAATAGCTCTACATTTGGAAAACTGCACTTTTGGCCCGTTATTGTATCGTTCTTCTTCACAACCACGACTGATTTTCAAGAACCAGCCACGGCCTGCACTTTTAATCACTTTCGGCATATTAAAAGCTATTAATTATTTTGGAAATTAATAAATACACCAAACGTAAACAAACTTTTGTCAACTGACGTAAATAAGAAGTTGACGGCCTGTCAATTAGTTCCATATTTTGCTACGCGCTAACGCGCAGAGTTATATTGCGAGCACTATAACACCAATTTACATTCTCTTTGAGTAACACTATATTGGAAAATAGGAAATGTTCTGTGAGGAAAACCAAGGACGTTTAAAAAAAGTCGGACAGAACCCATCCTGCCACAAGACTGAGGCACTCGAATGACCCAAAATGGCGGCGGATATTCATGTGTCATGTGTAGAATGAAATGAATTCGTCGACAAGACAGGAAGAAATACTCCTAAGAGACACCGAAGGTAACACTCTATCCCCGCAGCTATCAGCAGAACTACTTGCCAAAACTTTCTATCCCGACGACTCTGAGAGCACAGACCAACCGTGTCATACAGAGCTACGGGAGAAAACGACGGAAACGCCTATGGACTTACCGGAAAATGATCCACCATTCACATCAGCGGAACTGGAATCAGTACTGAGAACTCTGAATCCGAAAAAAGCTCCCGGTACAGATGGGCTAACCGCTGATATATGCGCCGCAGCCATACGTTGCGAATGGAATGTTTTCTTGGCGATAGCAAACAAATGCTTGTCGTTGAAACACTTCCCCAAGCAATGGAAAGAGGCGCACGTGGTCATATTACGCAAACCCGGTAAGACAGATTACACACACCCAAAATCTTACCGCCCCATAGGTCTTCTGTCCGTTCCCGGAAAAATCGTCGAAAAGCTTCTGGTAAACCGACTCCAATGGCATCTCCTCCCAACCATAAGTAGGAAACAGTACGGCTTCATGCCCCAAAGAGGCACCGAAGACGCCCTCTATGACCTGGTAGAGCACATCAAAAAAGGAGTTGACAGTAAAGACACCGTACTCCTAATCTCCCTGGATATAGAAGGCGCCTTCGACAATGCATGGTGGCCCGCCCTCAAAAATCAATTAGCGAAGAAAAGGTGCCCAACAAACCTCTACGACATGGTAAACTCTTACCTCAGCGACCGTAAAATCAAGGTCAACTATGCAAGAGCAGTATTCGAGAAGGAAACAACCAAAGGATGCGTCCAAGGGTCCATCTGTGGACCAACCTTTTGGAATGTGATCCTAGACTCGTTACTGCGAATGCTAGAAGCCGAGAGAGTATACTGTCAAGCATTCGCGGACGACGTCGTTCTCGTATTTACAGGCAGCCCGACCATCATCGAACAGCAAGCGGGCAGGGCGCTGAACATGACAGTGGAATGGGGTAAAATTAACAAACTCAACTTTGCAGCGCATAAAACCAACGCAATGCTTTTTACAAAAAAGTTGAAGTACGAACCTCCAAACATTGTCATGTCCGGCGTGCGGCTCGATCTGGTCGAGGAAGTCAAACTGCTAGGCCTACTGATCGACAGACGGCTCAACTTTAAAGCACATGTGACCGCCCAATGTAAAAAAGTGGCGAACATTTATGGACAGCTAGCATGTGCAGCGAAGGTGACCTGGGGATTAAATGGCGAAATCACGAGAACTATCTACGTCGCGGTGGTGGAACCTATCATCATGTATGCCTCAAGTGTATGGGCGCAAGCGGCAGACTTCGAGGAAAACAAGTCTCATTTGAACGCAATCCAAAGAGGTTTTGCCCAGAAAATCTGTAAGTCGTACCGTACTGTTTCTCTAAAATCAGCACTAGCCCTTTCCGGTCTGCTCCCCCTAGATCTCAGGATACAAGAAGCAGCAAATTTGTACAGAGTAAAAAAAAACCTCTCCCAAGACTACCTCCCACCAGAAGTGGAACTCGAACGGAACGTTAACTACCTGGACCAACCCCATCCGTCCACACAGGTATCCGTAGAGTACGAACTCATAGAAGACACCTCCAATCTTCCAGAAGGACCTCAAATTTATACTGATGGCAGTAAGGTTGAGGGTAAAGTCGGAGCTGCTCTAACTTGGTGGGAGAATGGCAAAGAGGTCAAAAACTCGACCTTCAAGCTCCACTCCGAATGCACGGTCTTTCAATCGGAACTTTATGCTCTTTACCGGGCAACTCAAATGGCGTTAACGAGCAAGGACCCTGAAGTTAATGTCCTGAGTGACTCTCGATCTTCACTCGAACTGCTAAGAAACCCAAAAACGAGTCACCCCTTGGTAAAGTGCATAAAGGAAAACATTGGACAGATAAATGCTGAAGGGAGATCTCTTCGTCTTTTCTGGGTGAGAGCGCATGTTGGCACCGTCGGCAACGAGAGAGCTGACGAACTGGCCAAATTGGCGGCGCTCGCCGAATCACCCAGGGACTACGAGGGGATCCCCTTGTCCTACGTCAAACGTAAAATCCGCGAAGAATCGGTCAAGACATGGCAGGATCGATATGAAACCTCGGACACTGGAAAAGTCACCCAGACGTTCCTCCCCGACATAGCAAACGCATATCGGGTGATTAGAACCACGAAACTGACTCCCTTCCAAGTACAAGCGTTGACGGGACACGGAGGAATAGCAGAATACCTGTACAGATTTAAGCTCAAGAGTAGTCCTGCATGCGAGTGTGACCCCAACCAACCCGAAACTGTCTGGCACGTGCTAGTCGATTGTCCCCGATTCATGGCCGCAAGACATGAGCTCGAATCTATGATCGACGGAAGGCTGGTTGTCTCGGATCTCCACAACATCTTAGCAGATCCTGATAACAGAACACGGCTTCTGTCCTTCATGGAGACCTCATTCCGCATAGCGGCCAAGAGAAACTCCACTATTTCAAATACGCGCCCCCCTTCGCCACCACACCCTGTCCCGCTGTCTGTGGACGCCGCGTGGAATGCGGTTCCCGCCCAACATAACTCCTCGAAGAGCATCTCCATCCAACAACTACTGGAGAACGCAGATCGAGGAGAGGCTGGGATCCGTGTCCGTGGAGTGGCTCTCTTCATGGACAGCAACAAAGAAAGATTCGGAATAAGCTTTTGCTTCGCCTGGGAACGGAAACGAGCCCGTTTGTCACCTGGATTGTCTTGCCTGCTTAATGGGAGTACCGCAAAAGTCACAATGAAGCGGAAAACCTACGACGCTATGCCGGTGTACGAGGTAGACGGCCACCGATTTCGTTTGGTGCGATCGAAAAACAAAACGATTGCACTAATAGAATACTCGGAAGGTCGGACGCCTTTCACACAGGCAAGTGCGCTGCTCGCACATCTGAGCAGAAATGCAGGTGAAGCACCCCGGGTGATAAGCGTGGACGCGATGGCAATCGAATACTCAAGAGCGAGAGTCGCAGACCGGCTGGGTTGCATTGAGGCCTCTAAGCATCATGAGGTTGTCGTATACGAAGACAGGGGAGAAAATCTGAGCTTCCTCAGAGCCCCTTCGCACGACCACACAAATGCAACTGACAGCTGGGGACATCCTGTTCCTAGTTCGACCATCCAAACCGGCTCCGAAAGAGCACAGCAGAGGGCAGCCGCGGAAAAAGCTTCAGCCAATCAAAGTGGCAGCCGAGGCACCAACACGGCCTTCGTGACTGCCTTCAACGCAGCAGCAAAGAGCGTACTCCGAATCTCATCCCATTCATCAGCCCCCTCGACGTCAAAGACCCCCAAAGCAGCTTCACAGCAACAGATGAGCCGAACGAGAGCCGACATGGGACAGGTTGAACCGCCGCGCTATGTCACGGCTTCGGAGCCGCGGAGCCATGCACGAAACGCCTTCATCGAATTCATAGCCACACTGAGCGCGACACGACTAGTCAACCTCAAGACCTGCGAAAACATCATGCAGTTCTATAGGCTAGGAAGTGAAAGCCTCTTAAAGGCGAAACTCGAGGAGGCCGAAGCAGCCATTTACAATAATGTCACTTCCCGGGTCATCAAGGGAACCATGACAGGACAGTATATGGCAGCTTACAGTGCTGAAAATGGCTTCGTGACACTGAACGAGAAAGAGACAGAGCGCGCGGGAATGCCTGTTTATGCGACTACACCAAACGACCCAATTGTAGTTACCGCCCGATGCACCAAGATAATGCTGGACGATAAGATCCTAGAGATGGCCAAGACCATCGAAGGGAACTCAAACATCAAAGCGAATTGGGAAAATTGGGAGGTACCGAGAATACAGTGGGTTAACGGAGTTCCGGGATGTGGAAAGACAACATGGGTAATTAGACACTTCGACGTGGACAAGGACGCCATCATCACCACAACAACTGAGGCAGCAAAAGATCTCAGAGAAAAGCTATCGCACCGAATAGGAAATCTGGTCAAAACCAGAGTGCGAACCATGGCTTCTGCTCTGGTAAATGGTTTCGGAAGAGAAAGTTTCAGCCGCCTCATGGTGGATGAAGCTCTCATGAACCATTTTGGAGCCATTGTGATGGCTTCAAGGCTGTCTGGTGTTGATGAAATTGTCCTCATCGGAGACGTCAATCAGTTGCCTTACATCGACAGGGAAAATCTCTTCGAAATGAGGTATCACCGCCCAAACCTGGTAACAAAGATCAGCCAGGAGTTGCTCTGCACTCATCGCAACCCGATGGATGTCGCATATGCGCTGAGGGAAATATACTCCGGTATGTACTCCTCAGCGTCCCGTATAAAGTCCCTAGAGCAGAGAAGATATAAGGGAGCGCAAATACCCAACACCCTTCCAAACACCCTCTTTTTAGTTCACACTCAAGAAGAGAAGGAGACCCTGACAAACCAGGGTTATGGGTCAGGCACCGGGTCACGCATCCTTACCATCCATGAAGCTCAGGGACTAACATACGAGTCGGTAATCGCAATCAAAACCAAGGCTAACATGAAGCTGCACGAGAGCGTGCCCCATGCGGTTGTTGCAATCTCACGGCATACGGGGACCTTCACATACTACGCTGACGACACCGATGACGCCATCGGCCGGTTCGTGCGGCGAGCGTTGGCTGCATCACCGAAGACCATCCGAGACTTCAACCTGCAGATGGCCATCAGGGACAGAAATGCGGCCGTTGTGGAGGCTCTGGGCCGGGAGGAGGCGGCTTAGGCAGATGACAATTAGGCAAAGAATCGATGTCGAGTCGATTACTCCCGGAATAGTCAACCGGTAGTGATCGGCTCAACAGACGAGCTATTATTAGAACTAACATGTTCCTAACTCCCCCCTATTTTCCTCATCTTCTCCTAATCCAAGACACATGTAAAAAAAAAAAAGAATTGTAATGACAAAGATCACGGACCCCGGTGTCTGTGGAGTGGCTAATTTAAATAAAAAAAAAAAAAAAAAAGAATGAAATGAATGAATTCTGGGTTGCCACGTTAACCAAATTTACACTACAAAAAACAAGTACCTAATCAATAAAATTATTTTATTTCTTAATCATTTAGCCGGCCCATCCTAGAGCATTAGAGCATTTAGGCATTGCCATATATGGCATTAACTTTGAAATGCTTAGTGCTTACTGCACTTCGAACAATTATATTAGAAACTATGGATTTTAGGTCAGCGTTCAAATATTAAGTTACGGTGGTCTAGTCGGGAGAACAGAGGCTGCCGATCCGGAGACCCCGGGTTCAAATCCCACACGCACCACTGTCTTTTCGAAGTCATGTGCGTAATGCCGCTAACTTGAAACGGTGAAGGAAAACATCGTGAGGAAACCGACATGTACCTAGAATCTTTCGAAGTCATGTGTCATCCGCCAACCCGCACTGGGCCAGCGTGGTGGATTATGGCCTTAACTCTCTCCTTGCGAGAGAAGGCCCCGAGTAACAGCAGTGGGAACGTTTAGTGGGCTGTTGATGTTGATGTTCAAAAATGGCCCCAATCAACAACAGACAAAACGCCACAAGTCAGCTAACTTTACGTCAGTCGTTGTCTGACTTAGCACCTTACTGGCCGCATTCCGTACTCCCCTATGATGGTGTTTTGCGTCGTAATATCCTGCAAAAATTACAAAAAAAAAATGAAAAAGAGAGATGGTACATCATATTTTCAGAAATTACATTATACTCTGTCAATTTAGGGGCGTTATAACTCTAAAAATCATTTTATAAACAATAATTATTTATTCTACTTCAATTCCAAGTACCTATGTAATGTATCCGATAGGGATTGCCATCCGGAAAAACGATTCTGATATTCCGGTGGATCCGGCATAATTAACCCGGTACCAAAATACCTAATCCAGTGATGAAGAAGAGGGGTAGTATATGATTGTCCATGTATATCTCTTTATGTGTCTGTAGCATCGTAGCTTCCGATCGGATGAAATGGTTTGATTTTTTTGGTTGGAAGTTCGGGAGTTATCCCGAACGGTTGAATCGATATTATTTTTGCAGTGAACACATCTTTTGGCTCACACCACACATATATCTTTCGTGGGCTGTGAATGAAGCTCATCGTCACGCTCGAAAGAACGGTTCGAGTGAACTCGTCACCGCCAAGTGTGCTAGGGGAAGAAAGAAACAATCAGCTGTTACTGCTGCTGTCTGGCTGCTATCACCTTCTTTTTATTAATTTATTCTTTGCCGTAGATACTAGTCCTTCTGCCGCATCAGTCAATGTCGTGTCGATGTGGTTACTATGTTCAGATTGTATTTGTTCTTTTTATTATAGGGATCTGATCTTATTATTTTTATTATTCCCTAACGTTCCCTACGTTCAAGTATTACGGAACGCAATTTATAAAGATTTTAATACCCTTCCTCTCACTCTCCGTAAGCATTAGGTGACATCCAAGTGATCGTATTTACCTTAAAAGTCACCAAATAAGTTGCTGAGGTTTTAATATTCTGATCATTCCTGATCAATCCGACTGGGTTCAGAATTGATGTTGGCATTCATTTTAAACTAAAAAAAATTGGCAGTCATAGGAACTGCCGATAGAAGTGAAAACTTAAAACTCAGAATTTGACAGCTTACCTTGGAAACTACACGGGTGTAACTGGGGAGCGGGGCATCATGTCATGGGCATCTAGAAATGCGTCAGCATTTCCCATTGGCTGATGCATTTCTAGATGGCCATGCCATGACGGGCAGACCACGCCTATTTAGCGTTTCCCATTGGCTGACACACTTCTAAATGGCCAATGGCTATGGTCCCGAGTTTACCCGAAGATTTCTTATCATACCCGAGCGTGACGCTAGAATTCAATTCACAGCCCACGAAAAATCTGTCTGTGGCGCGCCTAAAGAAGTTTTCACTTCAAAAAATTGGCAGTCATAGGAACTACCGATAGAATTTAAAACTTAAAACTCAGAATTTGATAGCTTACCTTGGAAACTACACGGATGTAACCGGAGGGCGTGGCTTCGCCGTCTTGGCATGGCCATCTAGAAATACGTCAGCATTTCCCATTGGCTGATACGTTTCTAGATGGGCATCCCAAGATGGCCTGTCCACGCCCTTTCCGCATTTCCCATTGGTTGACGTGTTTCTAGATGGCCAATAGCCATGGTCCAGAGTTTACCCGAAGCTCTCGTATCATACCCGAGCGTGACGAATGAATTCAATTTGTTTAAATTCAATGAAGTTTTCACTTCAACAATAATCATAATCATAATCTTTATTGGTTTGTGAAATTAGGTGATATGCACAAATATTAGGTATACATAGATGGTACAATTTTACATGAGTTCGCTAATTTCTACCACAAATGGTATACAGACAATTTAGGTTTATGTCAAAACATTAGATTCAAGTAGGTACAAGATTTAAAAAACATATTTCATTAATCTTAACAAGATGTCCGTAAATATAAACAAATAAGCAAAATAATGTCATTACTAATACATAAATTATATCATGTGAATTTAATTTGTAATTCAGAATGTCAGTTAGGTACGATACATCATTAATTCATTTCATTTTTATTTTATTTTTATCAGACAAGAACATATCAATGCTGTAGTAGGCCTTTTGAATTAAAAATTCATTCAACATGACCTTAAAAATCTTGATGTTTTGCTTGCTACGAATAAATTTGGGAATCTTATTATAGATAATTGGAGCCATACAAAAGATACTCCTGTTTAGATATGTCGTTTTAGACGGCAAACACTGCAACATACCCTCACGTCTGCTTCCCACAGGCCACATTTCGAAGAGCTCAGGATTTGACTTTATGAATATTGCAATTTCACTAATGAATAAACACGGAAGAGTTAATACTTTAAGCCGGATAAAATGTTTTTTACATGAGTCTGCCATTTTTAATCCGCACATTGATCTTATGCAACGCTTTTGTGCTCGAAATATTTTGAGGCGGTCCGTTGAATTGCCCCAAAAAATTATGCCATAGCGGAGGATAGAAGCTACGTGGCCGTGATAAGCAGTCAGCAGAGCAGACTCGTTAACAAACTTACGTAGTTGGAACAGAGCATAGGCAAAACGATGCAGTCTCTTTGTGACTTCGTCAATATGAGGTTTCCATGTCAGCTTATTATCAATATTTAGTCCAAGAAATCGCACCGTTTCAACCTCAGTAACTTTTTTGTCCCCATATTCAATGTCAAAATTAAAAATGTCATTATGCCTTATTCTGAAGTCCATCAGATGTGTTTTTGTTATGTTAATATTCAATGAATTCAGATTTAACCAATTAATTAGAGATGTCAATGTAAATTCAATGTCAGTTTTTAAATCAGTGCGATTGTCATTAATAAATAGAACCGTACTATCATCGGCAAATAATGTCATAGGATGATTAGTAGCATTAGGAAAGTCATTTATATAAATTAAAAATAGTAATGGTCCCAGTACACTGCCTTGTGGCACACCCCGTTTAACTAACGTTTTATCTGATTCATATGTCTTAACAGTGACAGTTCTGGGACATACTCTGCTTAGCTGCGTGATTTGTATTCTATTGTTAAGGTAGGATTTAATCAATTCATATGCATTGCCTCTAATGCCATATCTATATAATTTCCCTAGCAGTATATCATGGTCAACACTGTCAAATGCTTTAGACATATCCATGTAAAGCGCTGTAGCCTTAGCTTGTTTGTCAATATTGGTCATAACATTTTTCAAAAAATTATAGACTGCTACATTTATTGATTTTCCCTTTCTAAAACCATATTGATCTTTCGTGAGTATTTTATGTAGCTCTAAGTAGTCGTACATCTTATTATAGATTATTTTTTCAAATATTTTTGACACTATTGGAATGAGAGCTACAGGGCGATAGTTGTTAATTTGATCTTTATCTCCCTTTTTATGTAGTGGCTTCACTATTGATATCTTTAAGGGATCAGGAAATACACCACTCTCCATACATAAATTAATTACATAGCTTAGTACCGGCGCTATTACTACTGCAACATCTTTAATCACTTGAGTCGTAATTTCATCCTTACCCACACTTTTTGTGTCTTTTAAAGACTTTATAGTTCCTAACACTTCAAAAGCACTTGTAGGAGTTAGAAATAGTGATTTTAATTGTTTATTATCTACATGTTTAATTGCAGCATTAAGATTTCGAGCTGTTCTTTCACTACTTTGAGGAATATCACTAAAGAAATTGTTAAAACAATTAGCAATTTCCTTTGGGTCTTCAATCTTTTTCTTTTTTGACGTTACTATGTGAGTTACCGAGTTGTCAGGATAATTGGCTCTTTGTTTATTTATAACGTTCCACGTAGCCTTAGATTTATTTTTCGATGTTTTAATGTAGTAATCGTTTTGCGATTTTTGGGTTAATCTCACTATTTTTTTGTATCTGTTTGAAAATGTTCTGAAAGCGTCTTTATTTAATGTATTTTTATTTTTTCTGAATTTCCAAAGAAGAGTAATTTTTTTCTTGGCACTTTTTTAAATTCCTTTTGAGATCCATTTTGATTGCTGATTATGAAAACGTTTCACTTTTATTTCTGGGAAGCATAGGTTATAGAACAGTAGAAACGTTTCATAAAAAGCACCGAACGCAATATGTGGGTCATTGCTGTCGTAAACTTCTTGAAAACCAAGGCTTTCAATATATTCAGCGAACTTAAGTCTGTTTTCGTAACTATAATCGCGTTTAATTACATACCATGATTTTATACGACAACTTTTTTTTACCGGACATTTGAAGACTTACGCTGTGTGATCCGAGAGGGCCAGTTCGACTATGCTCCCTCTAGCCCCGCGAACATTGTGTATAACATTATCGATACCTGTACCACTGTCTAAGCGCGTGGGTTCGTTAAAACAGAATGTAAGATTGTATCTTGCAATTAACTCTTGGAACGCATTAGCACGTATAGATTTTTCTAATATGTTGATATTGAAGTCACCGCAAGCTATAACTTTAAAATTTCTATTTTTGCAACACTGGTTTAGGACGTTATCTAATTTTTCAAAGAACATTTCAATAATTTTGTTTTTATTTCAGTAATAAATAAGTAAGTAATAAATATTACTTCTACCATCAAATTCAAAATTTGTATACACGTGAATTTTCATTATTGTAACCCACCTTTATTATATACTAGCGGCCCGCTCCGGCTTCGCTCGAATAATAACCTAGATGTGCAGGACGGCGCTGTAAATTTAAACTTATGTTATACGTAGATGTGTTTAGATATATGTTCAATATTTGTAAGCTAGTTTATTTAAGTTTTTAAGATCGAAATAAACAGAAAATAGACTTAGGCTCTCTTTAGGCCGAAAAGAAAAATAGCTCCCTAAGTGCGAAAGGGATGTACATATGGCGGGATGGCAATAGTTTAAAGCCACGCTGCCATTGGCCCGCCAATCAGAGCCTCGGTTTATTTGCTCTCCGGGTTTACTATAAATATACAATCGGAGAAAAATTTGCATGTAGTACCCAGCAATAAATCGAACAGTCAACATCTCAAATAGTCTTTGTCCTCCAACCTAGCCTTCAACAAGCAAGTACGTGTCTCCGCCTAGTCCGAAGCCCCAGGGTTTCGCGCCGCACTAGAACCTCGGGGTCACGTACACTAGATATCAACTGAAGCGCCATCTGCCGGGCTGACTTGTGAATCTAAACCTTCCAGGGCCCTACCCAAACGTATACAAATAAAATCATTCAAATCGGTCCAGCCGTTTAGGAGGAGTTCAATAACAACGAAAAGTGGCATTGATTTTTATATATATAGATACCTACTCACACTTGACCAACTTACTAACAGTTAATTTTGAACCGAAAAACGAAAATCATCCCGATTTGATAAACCAGTCTGGAATTCAGTCGGATTCGGCCGGACTAAAAATTACGCCGGAATGCAATCACTAACGCGATATTACGATTCAGTTGTCAGTCATTCGACTTTGACAGCTTTGGCAAGTTGAACAGGGGGCTTTGTATTTGTAATGTTTTGTTGGAGACCTGCCGTCCTTTATAATATGTCGATGACTTCGAACGACACACTGACACTGATAAAATATTAAGGATCCAATGAGGGAGTTTCCGACGAGACAAAAATAGTTCCAACGGACGCACTAGATGGCGATTGCTCGAGATGCAGATAGATCTGTCTCTACCATATACTCTCAACAGTGTAATCCCTTTAGAGACCCTACCCGTTTTCAGGGAAAAAATCGAATCTAAATTATATGTGATAATTTAAAATTTTAGAGTTTTCGTTAACACATCAATTAATTATTTATATACTTAAATTTAGATACATCTCTTCTTAGCTTAGCTGATTAGTTTGGTATGTCTACCTTCTATAAAAACCCTAAATACATTAAGGAATTTAATACTAAAACAATTTTTATATTGTGTTAAACTTTTAAAATATTGGGGATAAAAATAGCTAATTAGGTTGATAATGTAATAAAAAACCTTTACTGATCACAATCCCCTTTCAGTAAAAATCTTTAGAACTCCCGAGGCAATAGACACCAACTAAGCCAAAGTATAAGGAAAATTCAAAGATATAAATAGCAACACTGATAGGACAATATTTTATCCAGACTAAGTAGAGAGATACTCTCTCGGCTGAAGGATTAGTATCCATAGCCAAGAATAAATTTAAAAAATATATATTTTGTCTTTCATCAGGTTTACGAATTTGTTTTGAAATTTTGATGTTTTGACATAGTCTGAAATTTTAATATTATATTTATTTATATAATTTAATTTATGATTTAATAAATTTTAATATTAAACTAGGATTAGATACCCTATTATTTAAAATTTAATTTTAAAATACTAAAATAGTAGATGATTATTTATTGAAACTATAACGTAGTGATTACTTACTCTGTGGACATAGTTTTCATTCGAATAAAATGCGTACATGGATAAAGTAGTTTATTATTTATTACTAGAAGTCGTGCTTTCGCAAATTGAATGAATTGAGTCCCATTATGCCTACCGCTTTTGACAACAAACCAAAAGACCTACAAGCGCCTCCTATTATCGTTTTATTAAACCATATCTTTTTGTCTCGTCGGAAAAAGGCTCATTGTTTTCACAATTACAATTTTAAACCATTTCTATCCAGTCGTTTCTTCGTCGTCGTTTTCGTTCGCTTCATTTTCTTTTGGAAATCTAGCACACTGAATATTAAAATACGTAGTGGCAATGGCAACTCATTAAAAAATCATCTGTGTGTTAACCCGCCATTGGTGACGTATATGTCTGAGAGACCGGGTGATCAGAAAAATACGCGTAACTTTTTTTCCCGTCGTCGATTTGGGTTGAAATTTCGGGTAGCTGCCTCTTTTTAAGTCCCACGCCAATATGACTGCTCGCGAATTCGCCACGGACCCATGTTCTTGAGTTATAGGGCCAACCCGGTCCGTGAGACCGGCGTCACCAAACGCGTAAGTGAAATATTTACAAATATTTTACCACAGAATTTTAGAAACATTAGAATATCATCAAAAGTAAGTACTAGAGTGGCAGTTATCTCTATTACAATTGTAATGTATTTGATTAATGTGATTTTTGTATAAATTTAAGGTTTTTTTTTTTAAAACATCAGTTTTGATTTTCAAGAATGAAAACCTCGTATGTTTTCTGCGAAAAACAACAGCATCGCATGTAGGCTCTTTTGCCAGACGTGTTATCTAATGAAGAAAGCCTACAGGAATATTTGTATAGTGAAAATGAAATTAACGTTGAACTTAAAATCTCGTATCACATCAAACTTGGGACAGGAAAGAAGATTAGAGAGACCGAGAATCTCCACGTACATATTCTGTCAGTAAGGTGATACTTATTCTGTCAGTTAGGTAGCTAATGAGCCGTTTTCCGACGAGACAAAAAGATATGGTTTAATAAAACGATAATAGGGGGCGCTTGTAGGTCTTTTGGTTTGTTGTCAAAAGCGTTAGGCATAATGGGACTCAATTCATTCAATTTGCGAAAGCACGACTTCTAGTAATAAATAATAAACTACTTTATCCATGACGCATTTTATTTGAATGAAAACTATATCAAAACATCAAAATTACAAAACAAATTCGTAAACCTGATGAATGACAAAATATATATTTTTTAAATTTATTCTTGGCTATGGATACTAATCCTTCAGCCGAGAGAGTATCTCTCTACTTAGTCTGTGGATAAAATATTGTCGTATCAGTGTTGCTATTTATATCTTTGAATTTTCCTTCTACTTTGGCTTAGTTGGTGTCAATTGCCTCGGGAGTTCTAAAGATTTTTACTGAAAAGGGATTGTGATCAGTAACGGTTTTTTATTACATTATCAATCTAATTAGCTATTTTTATTCCCAATATTTTTAAATTAAAAAATGACACTTTTTACACTATACTTTTTCCCTGAAAACGGGTAGGGTCTCTAAAGGGATTACACTGTTGAGAGTATATGGTAGAGACAGATCTATCTGCATCTCGAACAATCGCCATCTAGTGCGTCCGTTGGAACTATTTTTGTCTCGTCGGAAACTCCCTCAAATGAGGGAGACAATATTTTATCCACAGACTAAGTAGAGAGATACTCTCTCGGCTGAAGGATTAGTATCCATAGCCAAGAATAAATTTAAAAAATATATATTTTGTCTTTCATCAGGTTTACGAATTTGTTTTGAAATTTTGAATATTTTGATGTTTTGATATAGTTTTCATTCGAATAAAATGCGTACATGGATAAAGTAGTTTATTATTTATTACTAGAAGTCGTGCTTTCGCAAATTGAATGAATTGAGTCCCATTATGCCTACCGCTTTTGACAACAAACCAAAATACCTACAAGCGCCTCCTATTATCGTTTTATTAAACCATATCTTTTTGTCTCGTCGGAAAACGGCTCATTATGTACTGAGAAAGAAATAAAATAATATAAATGAAATTGTTGTTTTTTGTTCTGTTTTTTTCATAAAAATTAATAAAATGTTATAAAAGAACCTATTTGTCGATGTTTTCGTAAGCACATCACTAATAATCGATATCGATAATATGTATTTTCAGCTATTCGTGAGACGTCACTATTGCGATTGCGACGCTTTTATGCCAGCATCGGAACTAATGGTCACTATATCGAAGTGTCCTTATCTGTAGTATATAGTGATCTGTGCTTGCCAGTCAAACCTTACCTTTTCTCTCGGTTTCGGCTCAAATAATTAAATAGTTACTTCGTAAAACCCCCTATACACATTGGCCGAGCGGAGTCCCACGCGAGCGTCGACAAAACGGTACAAGACAAGTGCTACCGTCCTCACGCTGGCCGAGCGAACGCCAACGCGACTGTTGGAAGATCGTTACAAAATATTGGATTTGCTCACAGAAATCTAAATAATAAGGTACTATAAGTCTCATGACCGCGTGACATTGTCGCCGCACAGGTGACTTTTAGGCCACCAGTGCTCGAGTTGTAGTTTAGTCTTCTTCGAACCGGCAGGCGTGAATCATCTTTAAAAACTTGTGTTATGCAGCATAAACAACTGTGAAAGTTCTTCCACAACTTGCAATTATACCAATAATGAGATTATATTTCACTGATACGTATTTTATTTTATTTTAAGGGGGCGCCTAAAGCCAGAAAGCGAAAAAAGGACATTTTCGACGCCGCTCACTGAAGTTAAGAAACTAAAAACTATTACAAAAAAAATATTGACGTGTGGGTACAATCAAGAAGAAGCACAATAACCGAATAGAATTTTAAAAATAGATCAGAGTTTTTTACAATAAAAAAAATAAAAATGACACCGAAAAAACCCGTTTTAATTCGAGTACTCGAAATTATCAGCGATGACCCCACATTATTTTTTGGTAACAAAATTCCTATTTGTACGTTCTAGTAAAGTAACCGAACACTTTTTTAAATTTATGTTTAGTTATTGAGTAATTAAATAAAACTTGGTCAAAAATGGACGCCTGATTAAATATTGATTTTTCCTCCAAACTGTGTCATGCTATTCTCGACTTTATGTACATCACATTAAGAAACGCGTCGCGCGGGTGAAATCTGATTTTTTCCTGGCTTTAGGCGCACTCTTAATTGTATTTTTTAATAAAATAAACCCAGGTAGCGATCGTGAGCTAGTGCTGTGACGGTCCAATTTTACTTGCCCAAAAATAAACGATGAAAATTGTATTTTAAATTTTACATTTTTTATCGAAAAATTAACATAATATATCGATAAAAAAATTGTACGCAGTTAACACCCATACGTAAAATCTTTTAATCCGCGGTAAACATTACTTCATAATTCATAAATTATTAACAAAAGTATATACATACTATCTATAACGCGCGATTGTTCGTCCGTGCAAAATAAATATTAAGGTAACTGAGGCAGTATTTATAAATAAAATATTAAATAAATAAATATTGGTGGACAATTCTCACACAACACCAGTGGCGGCTTTACCCATTGCGCGGCTCCGAGCGCCAGGTCTTTGCGAGGCCCTTTGACTTTCGTGAAAAGTATGTGTTGCGAAAATAGGTCTGGTTGTTGGGTTTTAGGTACCTATTTGTCATATTTATTTGCCGAGAAATGCTAAAGTTCTACTAGTCAGTTCATAGAAGTGATGAGTGAGAGATGAGCGATAAAAAATGAGTTTAAAAATAGTTTACACTGGCAACGGGATTTTTTCCCAGGATAAAAATGTAGCCTATGTGATATTCCAGATTATAATCCGGCTATGTTCCAAATTTCATTCAGCCATTCATAACATCAGTAACTAGAATAGGATTTAAATATTTATAAAATTAACAAATACAGAAATGATACACGTTAAAATGTTTGTTTGCGGCTTTTTTAAGACTAACATCTTTAATTAACTCTTCAATTCCCATGGCCAAAATAATGAAGTTTTTATAATTTTTAGTTTAGTCATCAACTAAATATATGTTTAACGAATAGAAAAAAAAGAAAAAAAAAAATGTGTGTGCTTAAGACCACACGGCAGAAGTGAAAACTTCATTATCTGATTTTTGTATTAGGTAGGTATAATGCCCGGTTTACATTATTCCAGTCCAGCGATCGAATCCAGCGCTGGAATGCTTACTGAAAATTTGTAACTGGCACTGGAAAGCATGAAACAAGCCAGAAATTAAAGTTAATTTTTATTTTCCCACTAGGCCATAAAGATCACAGTAAGCTCAAACAAAATTTGATTTGCTGTTTGTATGTTAAGCTGTTGAAATATTTTGGAGGGGTAAATATCAGAAAACTACTAAACTCGGGAACACAACAGCAAAGAGCAATTAGTTGACAATGTTATTATGTTTATATTTAAACATATAATATATAAATATACATATATTTAAACACTGAGTATTCCCTTTTTACTATTTAATTTATTTATTAAGCCCAGATCAATTCACAACATGATGTTTGCTCTAATTACTAGTTTTAATACAATAACTACATACTTAAAAATAACTAATACTTAGTTTACTTAAGTAGCTCTCTACAAATGTTTATTATGTTTACAAAGTATTTTGAGTTATAAGTTTTCAATTCAATTTAATTTGCAAAACATGGGTTGTAATTTTTTTATATTATTACATAATGTTGAAGCTATATAAAGGTCCGCCATGCTTTAACCCTATGGCATGCAAATATCTATGTTAAAAGTTTATCTTTTAAAATTCACGTTACAGAATTGATTATATAAAATGACTAAAACAATAAAAAGTCAAATTTACATGTCTAAGGTACCCAATATTTGGGTAAATAAATAATACCAATATTAGTTATAAGACTACAGGTCCGTTAACAAAATTTACGGGTCAAATGAACCACCAGGAGACCTATGTAGGATGATAGAAGGGTATAAAGTAATAAGATTCAGCACTATACCGTCACTTGTAAGCTGTCCAACTGAGTACAGTCCCAGAGGGGGATTGCAAACCTCAATCATTTCTCCTAGTCGCATGATTTTTGTACAGCATTGCGAAATAATGGATTAGAAGAGGTATTGAAACTGTATGGAACCAATGCTGTACATAATCAAATGACCATATTTACACTGTAAATTGTCAGCACATCATAATTTATTCCAAACAAACTAATAATTAAAAATCTAAAATGTATATTTTTTATAGTTTCCATACCTCTTCTAATGTATTATTAAATGCACGGAAATTCATGCTGATGCACGGAAGACTGCTAAGGAAAAGGGATATAAGTACGTCTGGGTTAAATATGGACGAATTTACGTGCGTAAACACGATGGCGCTAGTTGCATCCCTATAAGTAACACAGGAGAACTAGATAAGTTAACTTAATTAATTCACATAAGTTTAAATTTCAATTTTATTTTTTGCTCTGTTATTTAAGTAGGTACTTCTTTTATTTACCCATAACATTAACAAAATATTATATTCACTTTTCTTTTTAAAATAAGTTTAAGTCATTGGTTTAATTAACATGCTGTTTTTCTATCAAAATGTAAACCGTATAAAAACAAAAATCAAAGATGTATTTCTTAGTGTCCTGAACTGTAACTATGATGTGATCTGCATAACCGAGACTAATTTTGATGATGGTATTTGTGATGCCGAGGTGTTTGACGAACGTTACATAGTCATGAGACGCGACAGACACTCGACCAAGGTGCCTAAGCTCGGTGGTGGTGGCGTTTTGTTGGCTGTAAAGAAAAATATAGGTTTTGTTCGTCAAACATCATGGGAATCTGATTTTGAAGATGTATGGATTAGTATTACTCCTAAAGATGTATCTCATAGGGTTCTAAATATTTGCCTTTGTTACCTTCCTTCATACCTAACGAAAAATAACTTGGATGAATTTTATACAAATTGTCAAAACATTGTACGTTCCCAAGAAAATGATCATTTTCTTTGTATTGGCGACTTCAACACACATTTAAAATGGACAAAATCCGTTGATAATCCATATATTGTTACCCCTAGTGAACCTAAAGGTTTTAGAGCTGACTTTCTTTTAGAAAACAGTATATTATGCAAGTTTAACCAACATAACAGTATTCCCAACAAATTTGGAAAATTTTTAGATCTCGTATTTTCTACTTTGTTGACAGTGGAGGTGTGTGAAACGCACCCTGTCAGCAGGGTCGACAGATACCACCCGTCCTTAGAAGTCAACATAGATTTTTCTAGTCTTTGTAGTGACACAACAAAATCCTTTAAACCCAACCGTGTAAAACGTTTAAATTTTAGAAAAAGTGACTTTACAAACATTAAAAGAGAACTGAACCTAGTAAACTGGAATGAAATTTTAAATTCTAAGGATGTAGACATATTAGTTAGCGATTTTTACAAAGAATTTAATGATATTATATCTAAAAATACCCCATTATTAGTAACATTTTCTAAAAATTACCCCTCGTGGTTTTCACCTTCTTTAATTCGTGCTCTTAAAGAAAAACTTAAATATCACCGACGATACCGAAAGTACAAAAATCCTCGTGACTATGACACTTTCTCCATGTTGCGATGTAGATGCAGGAAACTAATTGAACGCGATTATTATAAGTATACTAACTCTGTTGAAACTTCATTAGAAAAACATAACTTAAAACATTTTTGGAATTACGTTAAAAGCAAAAAAGGCTCTCCATCTATACCACTTACAATGAAATATGGTGATCAAGTCTCATCAGATCAGCATGAAATATGCGAACTTTTTTCAGAATATTTCTGCTCTGTCTTTGAACCCCCCTCTTCACGACCTATTAATATGTCCAATATTGTAACCACAGCTAACACACTTAGTACCTTCACGATCACGACAGGTGAAATTCTCAAGAAGATTGTCAAGCTGGACCCAAATAAGGGATCTGGCCCGGATGGTATCCCTCCTCTGGTTATTAAAAACTGTTCGAAAGAGTTAATTGAACCGCTTGTTATTATTTTTAATATATCTTTACAATCTGGCGTTTTTCCATCCGTTTGGAAAACTGCTCATATAATTCCTATTTTTAAATCCGGCGAGAAATCTTTTTGCAATAATTATCGTCCAATTAGCATCTTGTCCTGTTTAGGTAAAGTATTTGAATCAATAGTGGTCGATGTCCTTTATCGTCACTTTTCTCAACTCATAACTCCATCTCAACACGGGTTTGTCCGCAATCGATCTACGACCTCTAATTTACTGGAATATAAGAATTATATTTGCGGTGCTTTTGCCAAAAGAGTTCAAGTCGACAGCATATATACTGACTTTGCAAAAGCTTTTGACAAGGTCGACCATAAGCGCTTAACTTGGAAGTTAACTACATATTTTGGGGTACATGGCAATTTACTAAGATGGCTCGAATCTTACTTAAGCAAGCGAAGTCAGCTGGTTGCAATAAAGGGATTCTTATCTTCACCTGCAGCTATCACATCGGGCGTCCCTCAAGGTTCTCACCTTGGACCGCTACTTTTCATTGCCTTCATCAATGATCTTGTTGACAAATTTAAAAGTCCTTGTCTCTTATACGCTGATGATCTCAAACTTTATTCAACTGTTCGCAGTGTTAGTGACTGTGAAATGCTACAATCTGATATTGATATCCTATACAGATGGTGTGAAGATAATGGTATGTTGCTAAACGTCAAAAAATGTTTTGTTATATCCTTCACTGCTAAAACGAATAAAATCAGATATAATTACGAACTTAAAGATCATTGTTTGGAGAGAAAGGTGGTGATTAAGGACCTCGGAATCATACTTGATGAGAAATTTACTTTTAGAGATCACTATGATTATATTATTACTAGATGCAACAAACTCTTGGGCTTTATTGCTCGTATCACTAAAGACTTTAAGAGTCCTTTCAGTTTTTTAAATTTGTATTACTCAATGATACGTAGCATCCTTGAATACAACTCTGTCATATGGTCACCTTTTTACAAAGTACATACTAAGCGCATTGAACGAGTCCAGAGTAAATGCCTAAGTATACTCAGTTATAGACTTGGATTAAAACGACAATTGCAATCATATACTAAAAGATTAGAAAAATTTAAAACTCAACCGCTTGAATCCCGTCGCACATACATAGACCAAGTTCACCTTTTTAAAATTGTACATTCATATATTGACTCTCGGTCACTTCTCTCAAGTATTAACTTTAACATTAAATACAGAAGTCGTGATCCTCACGCTAAGACCTTTATGTTGCAGGTTCATAAGAACAACACTTCATACTACAATCCCATTGTTAGAATGTGTCGCCACTACAATGAAATTGCCAATAGGAATGCAGATTCCATTGATATTTTTGATCGCAAACTATCTAAATTTAAGGCAGATATCAGAAAAATTTTATTTACATCTCATCCACCTATAAATTATATACGGAAATCTCTTTGGCTATAGCTTGTTATAATTCTTGTGATTTGCTTGTTTCTAATTATCTATCTCTTCTTTTTAATCAACTTTTTTTATTTTTATTGTTAAACTCGTAACAAATACTAGTACATATAATCATGCTGTATACGTATCCATTAGGAATACTGTCTAGATCTAAACTTAAGTTCTAATCTAACCATTACTGTATCGGCTGTATTCTGTTGTACGTATTAAATAAATTAAATTAAATTAAATTAAATATGGGAAAATGGTTAATTTCTAGGTGATTTAATGTAACCTTGTAATCAAGGCATATGGTGACCGAACCATCGGGTTTTCGGGTTTTTTCACTGGAACTTCTGGTGTACCTACCTCACTCACTGTTCACACAAATAAAGTATCTTTTTATTTTGCAATAGTGTAAAACGTTCAATTTCCAGTGTTCTTTTCTTTGCAAATGGAACTTGACATGCTGGATATAGGTATTATGTGTAGTTTTCCTAAAGTGTATGTACCATAGTATAGTATTGTGTCCTTGATCGGCTGAACAGGATGAAACATGGTTAGGCACGGCGCACTGTAAACTGTTTATTGATGCGTAGGTAATGCAGATATTTTTCGTGTAGTTAGCTCCACAACTGGTCAATTCTCGCAAATAATTTCTTCTCACTAATAGTTTATGGATTTCCATGTGTTCTTGTCCAATGTTTGTGTATCCCAGAAGTATTTTTGTTTTTATTTATGTCTTCTCGTGTCGTTATCGTGAATGAATTTCATTTATATCAGGTTAGATTCTCTTATCGCGTCGCGCGTCGTAGCGGTCGCGTGGAATGCAGTTTTCGTCATTTCACTTATTTTCGTGATATACCCGGTTGATTCTCGTCGTCACTTTTATACATTGAGTTAGGCCGAGTATGATTATTTGTATGTAAGCACGGAACATTCACTTTTTACTATTAAATCTGATTTAACTTAAAAATAACAAAAACAAAATTGTTTAGGTTTGCTTTGACGTTTGAATTTGAAGCTGGCATGAATCTGTATATAGTATACGTTCATGGAAGCTGGTAGCCGGCAGTGTTGCCACGTCGATTTTGAGCTTGTCGCCAAATAGTATTGAAAAAAAGTCTCCGGTTTTGATTGAATTATTAAGGGAATAAACATGAGAACAGTCTGGAAGAACACATATGCTACTTTTTATCGCGGGAATTTAGTTGCTAGTAGAAATATAAAAAAACACTGTTCTGAGTACCTACAATGTTAAATAATTTAAATGAAAAGGAACAACTTAAGGTAATAATTAACATTAATAACACGTAAGATTTGAACGAAAATGCAAATTATTTAATAGAATGGTAATAATGTAATTGGGAAAAAGTCCCTGCTATAATGCATATTATATTTACGTGTATGTATAGAAATTGGAAGTAGAGTTTGTATAGGTAGGTATTATATAGGTATATAGGTAGCCTTCTATGTTGTTTATGTTTGAGAGAATGAGTTAATTTCATTTTATGATCTGAACTGATCTGATCCCAATGAACTTCTTCGTCCCGTTGCCTTCTCCAACCCACTAGTATATTCCCCTCTGTCGCTACACGTCCCAACACGTCCTGTTATTAATCCGCTACAAAGTTTTAAAATTCGCCAGTTTCAGCGCGAAAGTCGCTAAAGTGTCAACACTGGGAGCCGGTAGCGAGCAGCGAGAGAGAGAGAGAGTATCTATTGTCCCATGTCCTCCTCTAACAATTATCTTTCTCGGTCTGGCACGTTTGTTGACCCCATTGTCTTTCTCGCTCTAGCATCCCGATTTTACCCGAAATTTCTTATCATTCCGAGCGTGATGATCACGTGATCATTAATCCATTTCACAGCCCACGAAAATTCTGTCTCTAACGCGCCTAAAGAAGTTTTCACTTCAAAACTAAAAAGCACCCCCCTCCCTTTTTATAGGGGGGTCACCTGTAGGTGACACTGGGCATTGTACTATACGATTTATGAGGTATGAAGCATCATTTAGACAGGAATGAAACGCCGGTTTTGTTTACAAGTACCAAGTTTATTTATGAAAGTATGGTAACAAAAAACAACAGAGTACTGTACTGTTCTGTTACTAGTAATATACATACATGTTCCACAATAAATAAACCTAGATCTAAGTTTTGTTTACTGTGGAACATAAGTATACCAACACTTGAGGTGCAAACGAATGTTGCATTTAGCGCACATTTTTCTAGTATGTTGATGATAGTTACCACATAGCCGCTGAGAACAGTCGACTTCTGCGTGATCATCCTCTGTTCCTGCACTCCTCACCTCTTTATATACTGTAGGCTCCAGAGGAACGCCACCGTCAGAATTGCGATTTGGAGGTTTCCCGAATTTTTTAGATAAGTGGTGGCAATATTTCGAGGGAATTACTACGTCGAATACTATGATGTCACTATAAAGCAATTCAAAGTATTGAACAGGAACTAGAACCTTCTGACAGTCCTGGGTGACAATTCCTTCGTCACAATCACCTTTGCCCCAAGTAGTAAATGAAGAAACATTATTGAACTATCTCTTTACTGTGTGATACTTTTTCTTTATTGAAACAGGTTGAGGTACTTCCTGCAAATGATCTTGTTCTCTAGAATCTGATGGTTGACCAAGTAATTCGACTTGAGAACGAAAAACGAAAGAAAAAATATTCGTGTCGTTTTCTTCTCCACTGTCTTCATCAGTAATTTCACCATATTCAGGAGGGAACATATTGATATTACCTAGGTTTTCACCGGTCTGTAACACCTCAGCAACTTTTTCTAACATCTAACATGTAAAAAAACACTTCAGTAACAGTATTTCCATAAACAATATAACAGTCAGTAAATAAAAAATAAATTGGAATTCATAGTATAATGCCCAGTGTCACCTGTGGGTGACACTGAACATTACAGGCGCTACAGTTATAAAACTATCAGTTATTTTTAGAAGTAAATATGTGTCAAGTATGGGTACCATATACAACTATAACATATAATAACAAAAATACCAATACTTACGGTCTAGATATTTTTATAGCATTTTTTATCACAGTAGATAGCACTAACTAAGTTTCTTACCAATTGCCGCTAAATAACCAAGTGATATTGATAACTGATAAGTGATGTGTGCTACCACATAGAAAAAATATAAAGTTGTATTCCAGGCCATTACTAATTATAAGATAAAATCAAAAAAATAATATTTTAGAAAGTATAAAATCCTAACTAAACATAATATGTCACCTACAGGTGACACTGGGAATTGAAGAGTTAAGGCGCAATAAATCTTTATAGCGAATGAGCTACGCCATTTTTAGGGTTCCGTAAAACGTAAAAACGGAACCCTTATAGGTTCATCATGTTTGTCTGTATGTATGTCTGTCTGTCCGTCCGTATGTCACAGCAAGATTTTTACACAAAAATATAAAAAAACACTAAATTTAAAGGGTGCCTCATACTCTCTGAACCTCATACAGAACTGAAACTCAATTTTTTTTCATCAAACCCATTCGTGTGTGTTGTCTATGGATAGGTCTTCAAAAATAATGTTGATGTCTCCAATGTAACTTTTTTATATACTGAATAATTTACGCGAATGAGACTTCCAAAGTGGCAAAATGTGCCCTCACCCCCTGTAACCCCCTCTAAAATAAAAGAATGATATACCTAACTAAAATAACTATTAATCCACATTACCATGCAAACTTCCAACGAAAATTGGTTTGAGCTCGATCTAGTAAGTAATTTTTTTTAGTACGCCGTGATTAAAGTTACAACGGACTAAAAGAACTTATGTAATAGGTATCTTGTTGCCACGGAACCCTTCATGGGCGAGTCCGACTGGCACTTAGCCGCTTTTATTGTATTGAAAGAATAGCAGGGACGGAAAGCTGATCTTGTGTCTTCCTCGAAATTTTTTTTAAGTGTTTAAGTTTCGAAAAATAAATACAATCCTTTCAGTAGATGCAACTGTAGTAGGTTTAGTGGCAATAACTCTCAGGACTTCATAATTCGATAGAGTACCTACTACAAGTACTACATTATTAAGGATCAGAAACAAAAGTTCTAAATACAAAATATAGTTGAAATGTTATGGTGTCTTTCCAATTTGTTTTAATTTGCTTGTGTTTTTGTGCGAGGCCCCTGCAAGAGCAAGGCCCCAGGCGATTGCCTCGTTCGCCACTGCACAACACCATCTGACCCTAAACTAAGCAAAGCTAGTATGATGGCGGCCAGATAGCTGATATAATACTTATATAATTTTAAATACATACTTATTATACATCGAAACACCCAGACACAGTGCAAACATTTGAATTCATCACACAAATATTTGCACTGGGTGGGAATCAAACCCACCCAAGACACGAGGCCACGAGTAAGATTTAGCTATTGTAACTATTATTTTTAAGACTTTATTAGTCTTCATACAAAATCAGCGAGCAACACGGAAGGGAGTATGCCTACACAGCGTTTCCCCTCTGTCAAAGTACAAGTCCGCGTGGACCATGGAGTTTGATAATATACTGTGGCGTGGAATACACTGAGGGCGGGGCTAGATTTGCGAATGGTGCTTTATTTTTGATGTGTTAGTGATTTGGCTGTGTGAGTATAGTCGGCAATGGATCGGTACAGGTATGTTTTGTATGTATTAGTGCGGCTTTGCGCTAGTATTCAACTTTCCCCTCCCACAAGAAATGACAGAAAGATTTGAACAATATTTTTAGCTAAATCTACTTCCCTTCCGTGCTTGCGCGGAAGATCGAGTTGCTCGATGTACAAAATATACAACAACCTTTGTTTTTCAACTATACCTAAGCCCATGTGGTGTCAAAATTACATAGTTCAGTTTTCGAAACAATAGTACTTATACCCCGTGTGACTAACTTATTTTATAGGCATATTGACTTTGTTGTAGTGTAATACACCTAATTAATAAAATAAATAATAACCTTTTTATCGAATGTTAAAATTGGACCGTACTTTGAAATATCGATATGTATTAATTTTTGTCAAGCACTAGTGTATATGTGAAAAATTGATTAGTTTTCAATTTATTAGTAGGTTCACTGATAAGCGTTTATGAATGTGTGTGGTGCAATCACAGACCGAGGTTGATAATGTGCAGCTATTGGTGTGTGAGTTGATCGGTATTTGAATACTACGCGCATGTAGTAGTGACCGCGGGAAATGTGGCGACAAGCGTTTTGTAAGTAATTTGAGAGTAATGCCATTTCTATTACCTTATTATTTAGATTTCTGTGGATTTGCTGCAGCGTCAGCTGTTTATTTAATGTCATGTCATGTAATGTCATGTCGTGTAACAAGGGATGTAACGGAGGTCATTTTATCGGAACCGAAGGCGGAGTCGGAGTTTGTAAATTTGTTCTATCAGAGTCTGTTCTGAAATCGGAGGCATAGGCAGCCATAGATCGTAGAACCCAAGATGGGCCCTACCAAACTTCAGGGCGCACGCAATTATGTCAACGTTGGGAAGAGTGAGATCACTCTTTCCGTTCTAGTCTGTTGCAGGATGCTGGTGCAGCAGTGTGTGGTGCTGGTGATGCAGGATGATGTGGACGCTGGACGTTTTTACCTATCATTATTCGTTGTCAACAACCAAAATAAGTAGAACCACAGCAAATCTCGCCGCTAGCGATTATAGGGGTCAAGTAGATTGGTGCTCAGGGCACATCTATTGATTTATATCGATGTAGGCAGCATCGGAAGTAGTGGCAAGAGAGACATTTTTTCTAGGGATATTTTTTTTGCCACACTCGTGGACACGATTAAATTGAAGAGCAATTGATTTAAGGGGTTGGGATTTTGTATTTCAATTTACTTTCCACCACAATAAGGGACTATCTCAAATATTTGAGGCCTGTTCAAACCTAAACGGTATTCGCTGCAGCCTGCGGTAGAGAAACCCAGTGGGTAAGCGGTAATATTAAAGTTCACACCAAAACGGATTTCGCCGCCTGCGATAGCAGAACGTTTCCCCAACAAGCAAAAAATACCGCCTACCCGGGCGGTATGTACCGCTTTCGTTCTAACCGCGGAACTTCATACAAAATACCACTCCGGTTTGAACAGGCCTTTAAACACCTTACCTCCGATTAAAACCTCCGTCTTAAAAGTTTCGGAACCGAAGTCGAAACCGAAGGTGTAATAATAGACTACAGGCCCGTGAACAAAAATTTCGGGTCAAATGAACCACCAGGAGACCTATGTAGGATGATAGAAGGGTAAAAAGTAATAAGATTCAGCACTATGCCGTCACTTGTAAGCTGTCCAACTGAGTACAGTTGAAGAGGGGGGGTTCCAATCCTCGATAATTTCTCCTTATCGCATGATTTTTGTACGGCGTTGCGGAATAATAGATTAGAAGAGATATGGAAACTATAAAAAATATAAATTTTAGATTTTTAATTATTAGTTTGTCAGAAAAAATTATGATGCGCCGACGATTTACAGTGTAAATTTGGTCATTTGATTATGTACGGCATTGGTGCCATACAGTTTCAATACCTCTTCTAATCCATTATTTCGCAACGCCGTGCAAAAATCATGCGACAAGGAGAAATGATCGAGGATCGGAACCCCCCCTCTTCAACTGTACTCAGTTGGACAGCTTACAAGTGACGGCATAGTGCTGAATCTTATTACTTTATACCCTTCTATCATCCTGCATAGGTCTCCTGGTGGTTCATTTACTACGTAATTTTTGTTCACGGGCCTGTAGTCTATAAGAATCGGAAGTTCCAACTTGTCGGAGTCGAAGGTCCGTAACAGCTGTACGTCCGTCCGTAACGTCCCTGGGTAGCGATTCTGAAACTATTCGGTTGCATCCGACACGGAATCTCATCTCTCGGTCTTTGTCATGCTAAACAGATAAGATAAAGACCGAGAGATGAGAGTCCGTGTCGGATGCAACCGAATGGTTTCAGAATCGCTACCCTGGTCTAAATGTAGTAATTACATAGGTACTCTGTGTCTCTAGGGTTACAAGTTACAACATAGCGTTCGAAAACTATCTTTGCGTTCGAACGATCAACTACCTATAGACAATTTTGATGACAGTGATTAAAAAAATGACAAACATTCAAACTTTTGACTTTGACGTTCTTAATAATTTAATCTCTAGTTTGGTAGCACTGATAACGTTTCGATATTTTCGCAAGTTTTCATTTGACATTTACAAAAAATTTATTCACAATTAATTATGTCTTAAAAACTAATATCTTTTGTTTTTATACAAATCTTTTCTAGAAATTGAATGTATAATTATTTTAGAACGTTATATAAAATGAAAAATATGGCATCTCGTCGATTTGAAAATACAATATCGAAACGCCAGATACGCGCGTCATCCCTGTGTTGTCCTCTTATTCTTTTTACCCAATACAGCTGCATCTATAAGTTTTAGCTTTTGACAAAAGATTTTACATTGGATTATTATTATTTTATAAAGCATCACTAATAGTCAATTAATCTATACCAAAATGTTTCTTTATTACTTTTATTACTATTACTCGTAATTTTGTTTATTAGTTATATGAATGGTTCATGCTACAACATAAATCAAATGATAATTATTCATGTTTTTTTTATTAAGTTATACTTTACCAACTGGAAACATTATTATGCATAGAGGTCTGAATTTCGCCCGTCAAATATAAAATTAAATACTTGTAGAATTGTGGTGAACGTTGTTTTTACCATGGCAACTCTGACCTCGTGGTAGTTTGCCGTCACGTTGGTAACAACGGCCCCTTCCTTCCTTCTTTTGCGCCGCTCCTCTGTGCAGAACTGCGAGAGAACGTGATCGATCGAATTTCAAAAAAGGCACACACCTACCCCTGTGCTCCCGTGATCACGCAATAACTCCAAATCTCCTGATAAAATATCAGGGGTTCGTTGTTCGTGATTAAATCCATTCCGTGTGTGATCCTTTAGATACCTCGCCGCGCGGCGATTACCCAGTGAGGACCCACCTATTCGAACAAAATGTCGAACCTTGCCGATCCGGTCGCGTTCGCGAAAGACTTCATCGCCGGAGGCGTATCCGCCGCCGTCTCCAAGACCGCCGTCGCGCCCATCGAGCGCGTCAAGCTGCTGCTGCAGGTGCAGCACGTGAGCAAGCAGATCACCGCCGACCAGCGCTACAAGGGTATCGTCGATGCCTTCGTCCGCATTCCCAAGGAGCAGGGTTTCCTCTCCTTCTGGCGCGGTAACTTCGCCAACGTCATCAGGTACTTCCCCACGCAAGCGCTCAACTTCGCCTTCAAGGACAAGTACAAGCAGGTGTTCCTCGGTGGAGTAGACAAGAAGACCCAGTTCTGGCGCTACTTCGCCGGTAACCTCGCCTCCGGTGGTGCCGCCGGAGCCACCTCCCTCTGCTTCGTGTACCCACTCGACTTCGCGCGTACGCGTCTCGCCGCCGACGTCGGCAAAGCCGGCACCGGCCAGCGTGAATTCAGCGGCCTCGGAAACTGCCTGACCAAAATCTTCAAGTCCGACGGTCTCAGCGGTCTGTACAGAGGCTTCGGAGTATCGGTCCAGGGTATCATTATCTACCGTGCCGCCTACTTCGGATTCTACGACACCGCTCGCGGCATGTTGCCCGACCCCAAGAACACCCCGCTTGTGATCAGCTGGGCCATCGCGCAGACCGTCACCACCGTCGCCGGTATCATCTCCTATCCCTTCGACACCGTCCGTAGGCGCATGATGATGCAGTCCGGACGGGCTAAGGCCGATATCCTCTACAAGGGCACCATCCACTGCTGGGCCACCATCGCCAAACAGGAGGGAGGCGCCGCCTTCTTCAAGGGAGCGTTCTCGAACGTACTCAGAGGTACGGGCGGTGCCTTCGTGCTCGTCTTATACGACGAGATCAAGAAGGTCCTCTAAATATTACGTAAGAATTGTTACCATAATTTCAATTGTGATTCGAAATCACCACAGCCACTCCCTTTAAATCAAGGATTATTATTAGACGCGAAAATCAACCTAGTAACTTATTTTTAGTTAAATAAATGTTATACAATGATTCCAATATATTTTATTGTTTTATTAAAAAAGTGTTACATAATCATCTAGCAGTAGTTAACAGTGAAAACAAGTGAATTCAGGAGTACAGAATATTCTAACCTTCAAAACATTCTTTTTTTTGGGATCACACATCTGGCCAGTGTCAGTTATGTAATCAACCTCATTTCTGTAAAGAGTAGAGGCCAAGGTTGGATAGTGTAAAATTGATTGAGTACATCCTGATTTAGCTTCTGTCAGCTGCTGTGTGTTTTAAAAGACATTTTGTTTGAATTATCAGTTTTTTTTATTTAAATCTTATGTAACACTAGGGAGTGTGTTATACCATCGTATTATAACTGTTATTGACAATATGAAATTGTCTGAAATCATGTGATTTTGAGATGTTATGTAACATGGTGTGATTCAGTGAGTGGTGATTGTAGGGTAATGTTTAGTTCACTTCTAAAGTGGTTCCTGTGTAGATCCACTCTGAATATCTCTGTAGCTCTGTAACTGTAGGGTGGGTGAAAACCTGTGAACATTGTACCATCATACTCGGCGTGTGCTTTTCTTGAGAAAAACCCGCGTGTGGCGAGTGATTTAAAGAAACTAGTAAATAAACATGTAAAATTCATCAGTTTTTCATTTTCCACCTCGCAGGGCAGTGAACCTTCCCATAGCTGAGAAACAAAATATTTAGAATCTTTTTAACAAATTTTAAATTAACTTTCTTTGTTATTCATTACTAGTGAATTTAGGATGAAACAAAGATAATTTTGATCTTGATCTATAGCATCAGTTTTTGCTGGAATTCCAAAAAAAAATTACTATGAATTTTTACTATGAAACCTAATGTGGGTCATTACACAACTTATGTATGTGTTATGTGTAGTGGTTTAGTTGGTTTATTTGGTTTAAGTCAGATTCTGTTTAGGACAGATTCTGTTTAGGACAGATTCTGTTTAAGACAGATTCTGTGTAAGACAGATTCTGTTTAAGACAGATTCTGTCTAAGACAGAAATACAGTTAAGCAGACAATTGGTACAGTGCAATGATTTTAAAACGAAGTGAAAAGGGGAGTGGGTGCCCTTACTTAACGGACTTAACGGACTTTTGGGTTAACGCGGAGGCACAGGACCCGAAACCTAAACCTAACATACACCTGATACAAAAAAAAGAATTCGAGCAAAGCCCTAGTTAAAATCAATCTGTCTGACTCATACATACTTACAATTACATACACACCGAGTGTAAGCACACTGTCAAGTGCTATCGGAGCGTTTGCATTGCGAGCAGTGACTAGTGCCTAAACGGAGAGAAGGCGCGACACCCTTCGAGACGAGTAGGTATCGAAACTTGTTACAAAATACGCGAATGTCTAGGTGTTCTTCATTTCCTAGAGGTCAAAAATGAGTTGCAGTTAAACCAAAAGTAAGGTTGTTTACTGTTAAATTACATTTAAATAGGGTGCCGGACTGGGTCAAAAATACACCATCCTAATTAGTCCGTCAGCTAGATCATGGAAAAATATTGGACACGTATTTTTTGTTTTTTCATAATATTAAAAATCGTCAAAGATATAGACCATCAAACTGCGAGAGTGGGGGGTCGCGACGTCACTCGTGAGCAAAAATCGAAAAAATTTTTTTTGGCAATCTAACTAACGGGCTACTTAGTTTTGAGGATTGTACCCTATTATGTTTTCTCTCGGATTAGAAAAGAAAACAAGAGAAGGAACTGTGGTATTATCTTTTAAAACCATTTTTCATAACTGAATAAATAGAAATAATATTACTTCTCACTACCAACGGATTGATTAGGTACCAATCAGGCACATTTCTCGCTCGTCATATCATTGTACACTAAAAAAACCTAAATCAGTGTTGATAAAATACTCTTCACCGATATTTCTCTACTGGATCTATATTTAAACCAATGCTAGGGAGGATCAATAAAATATATTCTTCCCGATAATATATATTTACATTTAATAATAAAACACATTTAATGGTCCATGTTAATGTTAATGGCTAATGGTAAAATCCAAAACTACTACATATCCTAAAAACCCTGCGACATGTACCTAGAATATTATTTTTATTATTAGAATTAGAAATTAGAATATCATTTATTGATCTTCTTAATTTATTATGAGTATGGGTATTTGTATGAGTATTTTTAATAATGAGTATTATCCACGTATTTCTTTGTCTTCTTAAATCTAAGATTTTACAATAGGCATGTATATAAAAGAACATAAAAACATTATAAAAATTTAAACCTATTAATATTATTATTGAAACAAAAACTTTCCAGGTCATGTGTCATCCACCGACCCGCCCAGGACCAGAGCAAGGCTTCGAGTCCCAGCATTGGGAACAATTAGTGGGATGCTTATGCTTATACCACTAAATTAATTTGTACGACTTTATGAATTTTCCACTCGAAGGTACAAAATCTGTCTTAAACAGAATCTGTCCTTAACAGAATTTGTCTTAAACAGAATCTGTCTTAAACAGAATCTGTCCTAAACAGAATTTGTCCTAAACAGAATCTGACTTAAACCGAATAAACCGTTTAGTTGTATGTGATAATATTGGCTAAAACTGAAACATTAATCAAATTTAGTAAAGAACAAGAAAACTTTCTTTTTTATAATATACCTTTAGATTGAGGGAACAAACTTGGACATGCCTGTTGGAAAGAAATATTCTACACATTTTTTTGACAATGCCATGTAGCAATTTGTACCAAAGTCTAAATAATCTGGCACTGCACTTATCACAGAGGGTTTATAATGATGTCAGCTGTGTAATTTATTTCTCATGAAACCTTGCTCTTCAAACGGAAACACTAATGTGACATAGTTAGTGTCCAATGCCAAAGCTGTGGTACTTCCCCAGGCAAACTACCAACAACTTATTTAGTCTCCAGGAAAAAGTACTTATCAAATATGTTTTGACATTGTTATTGATGTGAGTCACATGAGATACATGTAGGTATGGAAAATTATAATGACAATTATATTTTATACATCTGTGACATACAACTAACGCTACAGTGTAAAGAAATACTTGACTGGCCTCGTGGCTTAGTGGGCAGTAGCTCTGCCTGCGAAGCTGAGGGTCGTGGGTTCGATTCCCACCCAGTGCAAATATTTGTGTGATGAATTCAAATGTTTGCACTGTGTCTGGGTGTTTCTATGTATAATAAGTATGTATTTAAAACTATATAAGTATTACCTATATCAGCTATCTGGCCGCCATCATACAAGCTCTGCTTAGTTTGGGGTCAGATGGTGTTGTGTGTGAATTGTCCACCAATATATTTATTTATTTATTTAATATGATTTAAAACACAGCTAACATATTGAAAAATTGTATTTTGCTTCTTCTTACCTAGTTCATGAGGGAAACTATACTATATGGTATTTTGTAGTGGTAGGACTCTTCACAGAGTGCGCCTGAGAAAGTACTACACTTTTGCCCATGGACGTATAAAAAAAGTCGGATGGAGTCTCGCTAAAACAAAAACTGTGTCCATCGAGTCGGCCACATAATATGCACATGTGTGCTGCCACATACAGGCTGACACGCACACATCAGTGGGTCATTACACGCGCAACTTGTGTATGTGTGCGTGTCTGCCTATCAGTAACAACCTGACGACGCACACGTGCAAATGTGGCCAACTCTAGTGACACAGTTTTTGCTTTAGCGAGACTACGTCCGACTTTTTTATACGTCCATGACTTTTGCCATTCTTTCTACGGCCAAGCTGTAACAAACATAACTCAGGGTAATTAATCTATAGAATTTACATGGCATAAATCATCTTATATCTCTGGGTGATAAGCGCAGTGCAGTGTTAAGTAACGATTTGAACTCTTTGTGACCCAATAGCTGCATGACACCGCATTTTAGAAGATTTGTTTCTCAACATCAGGCACATGTCCTGACCTATTACTATAATAGGTATTATATTATATTGTTTCAAAGATGGATGAGCAAAGGCCTCTTTTTCCTGACTCCATTGGTCTCTATCGAGAGCTATTGTCGGCCAATCTTTGTGGGTGTTAAGCTCATCTTTCTATCTCTTTCTGGGCCGACCAGGTGACCGTTTACCCTCCGGGACCCAGTCAGTGGTAGTTTTTGCCCATAGCTGGTCTGGCATATAACAGACTTGTCTTGCGAAGTCCCATTTTAGCATACCAGCTTTCTTTCATACTATAAAAAAATCTAATAAAAATTAAAAAGAACAAATTTCAATTTAGCTTCCATTCAGTTTTATGGCCATCATTTCTCTAGTCTGGTGTCCAGGGTGCAGAAGCCTCTTCAGGAGTTCCGACTGGTGTGCAGGTGGCAGAATGGTTTTACATTTGGAGGTAGGTTTTGGTAAGTATTTGTATTATCAATTACATAGCGCAGCATAGGATTTGAAGTGTTTTTTTTAACTTGTATAGGTTTACACTTGACCTCCATCTCAACTGTTGGTCATGGTCATGGTCTTTTTTAACTAGGTATTAGGTATAGGAAACGTTTACACTTGAATGTTATTTTGACTGTGACAAAACCTTTTTACAGCTTCATCTAATTGACAAGTCCTCTTTACAGCTCTATTGTGCATGTTTCCATGTTAGATATGATTTATTGATGACTAACATTTCCTATAAGACAAGCAGTGCCCCGCGGTTTTTCCCGCGTAGTTCCCGTTCTTTCTCCGGGATAAAAAGTAGCCTGTTTGTTCTTGCAGATCATGATCTATCAATGTACATAATCTATCTTCCAAATTTCAACTTGATCCGTTCAGATGTTCCAACGTGATTGAGCAACAAACATACAAACATTGATTTATAATATTAGTAGGATTTATCTTATTATGTAGGTTGTACCTACACACGGCCGGATTTAGGGGAGGACAACCGCACCGGGGCCTCCACAAACGGAGGGCCTCAACAACAGACACTAAAAAGTTTTGACGCTAAACATCTTTTACATTAACTTTAATTAAACCATTTGTAGTTTTGTAGTCCGGGTTTTTGCTTCAGATATTTTAAACTAGGGTTGTATTTCAACGTCCCCAACGAAGCTCCGCCCCGGGGACTCCACACCTCTAAATCCGGCCTTGCCTACACAGTTTCTTTGCCGTTTTGCAAAAGAAGTGTTCTTCTGAATTTATGGTTCGAATCACAGATTACTGAAACAATTCAGTAATCTGTAAGTAGTTCGAATAAATAAATTGAATTATTCCACCAGGCCAGTCCAGTTCCAGTCTACGATGGAGCGCCACCAAGATTGTAATCATCGGGAAAAACCCACTCAGGTCACGCATTCCACAGCCTAGACGTTCTTGTCTCAAAAGTAGAGCCAAACCTCTTCGGTCTTTGGACCGTGAAACGATGTCGCTTTTTCGAGCTACGGGCAGGTTGATAGAATATATAGAATAGAGGACAAGGTTGTATTAGATCATGTAGACCAGTTGCACACTCTCCGAAGTGTATCTGACAAAAAGCCGATATTAAGCTATCTACTTAGCAATTTTGCGGCGTAATCTGCAAAGTGTAAATCTTTCATTCTTTAACTCGCTTACAAATCTCATCAAATACTTACCTAGGAGCATGGACGTATAAAAAAAGTCGGACGTAGTCTCGGTAAAACAAAAACTGTGTCCATCGAGTCGGCCACATAATATGCACGTGTGCGCTGTCACATACAGGCTGACACGCACACATCAGTGAGTCATTACACGCGCTACTTGTGTATATGTGTGCGCGTCAGCCTATCAGTAACAACCTGACAACGCACACGTGCAAATGTGGCCGACTCTAGTGACACAGTTTTTGTTTTAGCGAGACTCCGTCCGACTTTTTTATACGTCCATGCCTAGGAGGTACTCATTACAACTTTCTAAAACTAAAATGGCAGATATATCTCACTGCCACAGATATCTCAATAATACTTATTATTTAGATACCGATAAGACTGACGATAGAAGTGAAACCTTATACCTAGGTAACTCAGAATTTATAGGTCACTTTGGAAACTACGTGGGTGAAGCCGGAGGGCGTTGTTAGTCTGAAATAAATCTACAAAGCATTGTCGTCATAAGTCTCTTCTAAGCATGGCCATCTAGATGGCGATGATTCCGAGTTCACCCGAAGATTTCTTTCATTTACGAGCTTGACGCTTCAGCTCTATTCACAGCCCACGAAAAATCACTTCAAAAACCCTATGAAAATGTTCTTTATCATTCTAATACCTATTATACACCAGAATTAGGCGTTTGAAGGACATACCTATGGAATGCGTAGAATGCAATAAATCTAATTACTAGCACTTAACCCTAGAAGCCCAATGTACGTCATTTTGACGTACACTCCGACAAAAAATCGTTATATTTTCTGGACGCATGGTTGAATCATCACGACTTCTCGAACCAACTTAGTACCTGTCAAGACCTAACAGGAGACGGTTGTGTCGCTTCGCTAAGTTCCGTCACTTTGTTGTAATCACAATGATGTACGTCAATCTGACGTATGTTTGGGCTTTGTGTAAGTTTTGCAATTATTATAAATTTGTAAAATTATTGTTTTTTATGCTTATCGCTATGTTTTCTTTAATGTGGCATATCAAATATTGTTATATGTTATATGTTGGAAATAAAATGTAATAGCGTCCTCTAGATACCTAAATTCGGACAAAGTTGCGTCACTTTTGAAAAATGAAGATTATTTTTTTCCCGCTAACAGTGAGTTTGAAAAAATATACTTTGTTACTCGAGATGATTTCAGGAGTGATATTGAGGATGGTATGATGAACTTTATTGGCAATGCAAGTCCAGCAACTAGACAGAAAGTCCTTGAAAGCCCGGTTCCGTCCCAGCAGATCTTGAGGAATCACTATCAATTTCAGGCTTCTATTCAAGGGTTCAATAACCACAAGTAGCTACTAAAAAGGACAGTCTAGTAGTGGGACTTCTATTGTCAGTATAGCATGTATGAATCTAGGATCAATAGTAAAGTCATTTATGAAAAAACTGAACACAGAGTTGACGTAACCCTTGATAAAAAAACGTCTGGAAATATAACTTTGGAGATGATTTTACATGAAAATATAACATATGTGTTGAAAACGGTATCAAAATATCAACGTGAGTTACATGTGATAATCCAGAATATATAAAAAACAACGCTATTCAGGGTATTGTTCTTATAAAAAAGATGGATGACCAAAAAACTGTGCTTAGAATGCAAAAAACAATATGCAGAGAACACAATATTGACATATGTCATAATCATATATAATAACTGAATAATTGTTTCTAACTATTTTTGTATTAATGAGAAATGATTTGTTTTCTAAAAATTGTATAAATGAAGTTGGTATTTCAATTAATTGTATTAGTATAGCAAAATAACTAAGAGGATCTAATTTTTTGTGAAATTTTGCTTGAGTTCCTAACATATGATTAAAAAGGTATACATAGGTAACTATTTCGATACAAATTTACGTTATTTTATTTAATTAAACTATATTTAAGCTAAATAATTTATCACTTTGATAAATAGAATATAAAACATTTTAATATAAGCACTTTAAATATAACACGTAAATTTTACGTATGATTGGGCTTTATGGGTATAAAAATATGATTGGGCTTCTAGGGTTAAAAATGAATTAATTTTAGTCAGAGACTACACGAGCATGCCGCAGTGGCGACCTCCTAGCTTCGCTCTCCGATCGTGGTCATTTATCTAGAGCTAGACTATCTAAGATCAAAGTTCTGGTGGAGTTGACGTAACGATCATCTGGGGGTGACGTCATCCAGACGTAACTTTTCACGAATTTTTCACTTCCGTCCATGCAAGTATTGTGAGTTTACGTAACAGCTGTTATCGATTTAGGTACTCGAGGTCAAACTCTGTGGTAGTCATGACAAACTTAAATCCGACACGGGCAAATATTGAAACTAAAATAACAATAGGATTCTAAGTAAAATTGTCAAATAGTTTTGGATATATCGACAGAGGCGCCAGTAGTAGATTTCTTGATAAGTTGGTCGACTCGTTTGACTGAAGGAAAATGGCCGCCAGCGAGCCAGCGACGTGGTCACAGAATACGTGTCAGTGTGGATAGAACGACCCATTTTTAGCAATCGCTAGAGAGCATCTGAATAGGAATCGCTCTTGAACTATTAACCGTATCTCGTCCTCTATACTACTATTTAACTAGTTACTATTGCTATAATCAATTCAATCCAACTAATATAATAAATGCAAGAGTTTGGATGATTCGCGTCCGAACTCTACGGATTGGGTAGAAAAATATGCTTTTGACTTTTTTGAAGTGCAGTGAGTGTCCTTTAGCCGTCCGTTTCTTTCTTAGTGGAAAATCGCGATTGATGCGATCGATGACGCGAATTTCGCGTCACCAACACGATATGCTAATGTACCGTCGGAGCAGCGGCGGAACAACGGATGAACAGATAATAATATCTTCAACCTTCAACATCTATTCTATGCTTCAACTCAAGAAGTACCTACTATTCACCATTCACCTGAAGTAGGTTTAAATGTTGACTAGCAACTTATTTTTCGCACAGGAAATGTTGACTAGCAACTTTAGTCGATTTTTCCAGATGGCCATGGTCATGGCCACGTCATCACCCACGTCAAATTCTGAGTTATACCTAAGTTTTCCCTTCTATCGGCAATTCCTATGACTGCCAATTTTTTTTTAATTTTTACGGTTTGCTCATCTTGCCATACTCATTGAATGTCTGCTGTAGGTGCAAGGTGCAAGCGCGAATGCTCATAGAAGTATAACTCAATTTATTTCCTGATATAAAATGACAAGGTAGACTCGAGGAGACAGGCGTAGCAGCCGACATTACGCAATGGAATCGATACAAGACACAATTATACAACACTGCAAGTCAGTCGACCGCATCTGTGCGAAGTTCACAGAATGGATTTGATTAGAAAATCTATAGGTCGTAGCCAACTAGCTTAGACGCATTTTTATTTGCCTGTCACCACTCATTCACGCACCCATTGGCAAAGAGGTGGCCCTAGAAAGTTAGGGAAACGCGGACGTATTTCTAGATGGCCAATGGGAAATGCTGACGCATTTCTAGATGACTAGTGGCCATGGTCCCGAGCTTACCCGAAGATCAATCCGAGTGTGACGCTAGAATTCAATTCACAGCCCACGAAAAATCTGACTGTGGCGCGCCAAATGAAGTTTTCACTTCAAAAAAAAGTTACTGCTGGTCTAGTCAGTTACGGCTGGTCTAGTAAGTTACGGCTGGTCTAGTAAGTTACGGCTGGTCTTGTAAGTTACGGTTGGTCTAGTAAGTTACGGCTGGTCTAGTAAGTTACGGCTGGTCTTGTAAGTTACGGTTGGTCTAGTAAGTTACGGCTGGTCTAGTCTGGAGAACAGCAACTAACCGTCCCATTCCCGCGTCCAATTCGTATCATATCTTAGAAGTACATATGCATTAAATCGCGGAGATCCTTTCTTATAACTACTAAAGTAGCACTAAATGGCATTGTTGATCAGCAATAGCCTAGCTACTTAACTAAACAGCGCCATTTAACTACCGGCCTGAATTATATTCAGCCATATGAAAAAACATAAAGGCAAATAACTAAGACGGTTGACATTTAATTACTTGTCTAGCCTGTTAATTTAATTAATTTCCACGTTATGCCGCCTAGTAGTTTCGAAATTAAGTAGGTACCTATTTTATGTGTTATTCCAAGACAAAATATAACTGTGTTCCAAACAGCCTGATCCGTTCATACGTTACGAAGTGATTGAGCAACAAACATCCAAATATTCAAACATTGACTATAATCTTAGTAGGATTCAGTAGGTTTTCGACATCCAGTATTCAGAAATTCTTCTCATTGTGTAAAAAATAACTTACTCATTCACAAAGTTAAATAATTACCTCAGCGTCTCCGAGTCAACCGGCTTATTCTTGAACGAATCTCGACGACAAAGTCACCTCTACAACAGAATAAATATTAGTACAAGCCTCTACTGCAAATTTAATGACCCTAGAACTGATTTTCTCGTTAGCAGGTTTACATATTTGTATTTAAAAAATATTGGCAGTCATAGGAACTGCCGATAGAAGTGAAAACTTAACTCAGAATTTGATAGCTCACTTTGGAAACTACGCGGGTGAAACGTGAGGGCGTGGCCATGATCACGGCCATCTAGAAATGTTGACGCTTTCTAGATAGCCAATGGGAAATGCAGACGAGAGTCCCGAGTTCACTCGAAAATTTCTTATCATTCCCGAGCGTGACGCTACGAGTAGGATTCAATTCTCAGCCCACGAAAAAAATTCTGTTAGGTGCGCCAAAATAAGTTTTCGCTTCAACTAGCTACCCACTAAATGTTCCCACGGCTGGGACTCGGGAACTTCTCTCGCAAGGTGAGAGTCAAGGCCATGGTCCACCACGTTCGCTGGCTCAGCCTCGAAAGATTCTAGGTAAATGTCGGTTTCCTCACGATGTTTTACTTCACTTTTTTTATGTTAGCGGCATGACTTCGAAATGACAGTGGTGTGCGTGGCATTGTGGCCATCAAGATGGCTGATTACCATGCTTAGAAGACTTATTTAGACGACAATACTTTCAATATTTATTACAGACTAGCACTAGCGTAGTTTTCAAAGTGAGCTATCAAATGCTAATAAGTTACAAGTTTTCACTTCTATCGGCGACATCGTTTCATGGTTGATGTTTCAAATACTTGACGAAGAGGTTTGATTCTACTTTTGTGATAAAAACGTCTAGGGTTCTTCCCGATTAGATGGTTACAATCTTGGTGTTTTCAAGTCGAGAGTGACCCAGTTTCTTCTAGGTAAGCATCACGCTCCATCGATTTTTCACCTCGCTTCGATGTTTTATCAGGGTAGCGATTCTGAAACCATTCGGTTGCATCCGACACGGAATCTCATCTCTCGGTCTTTGTCTTATCTGTTTAGCATGACAAAGACCGAGAGATGAGATTCCGTGTCGGATGCAACCGAATGGTTTCAGAATCGCTACCCTGAACGCCATCAATAGTGACGATTCATAATGAGTTCTAGGTGGGTATATGTATCTTCTTTGGTTCTAGAGATGAGGTCACAATAGAAATGAGCTCGTCACCCGTCACCGATTTAGTTTTCCAGAATCGACTAGCTGAGGTCATCGACCGCCGAAGCGGTGTGATCTTGATCGCTAAGATCCTCGCCACTCCTCTATTTCCGGGCCCGTGGCGCCACTATCCTGTTACTGTGCAATTTCAAATAGCTCTTACTTATATGCTTAGTTCAAGGTTTTCGTCAGGACATTTTAGTAGTGGCGCTATGTAAGAATGTAATGGCTGGGGCTTGGTTTGAGGATTACACAAAAAGGTGTGCTTCGCCGAAAGGACGATCCCAATTTCCAAATCAAAATCAAAAAAAGCTTTATTTGCACAGTTTATTTACATGGCATTGTGGGACAATAATAGTAAAGACGTGATACATAAGGGATTGGGTACTTTTGTATGGACTAGTGGCGTCGCTTTTTTTTTAATTTAAATTATATTTGGAACTAACTTTTTAACCGAGTTGGAGGTTCTCAATAGGCATAATTACTAAAAAAATATTAGACCGTCAGTTACATTATTAAAAAAAATTGTTACACGTACTCTGTCTTTTGTTTCGAAAACAAAAAAAATGACAGTCATAGGAACTGCCGATAGAAGTGAAAACTTATAACTCAGAATTTGATAGCTTACTTTGGAAACTACACGGATGTAACCGGAGGGTGTGGCCTGGTCATCATGGCATGACCATCTAGAAATGCGTCAGCATTTCCCATTGTCTGACGCATTTCTAGATGGCCATGCCATGATGGGCAGGCCACGCCCTTTTGGCATTTCCCATTGGCTGACGCAATTCTAGATGGCCAATGGCTATACTCCCGAGTTTACCCGAAGATTTCTTATCATACCCGAGCGTGACGATAGAATTCAATTCACAGCCCACGAAAAATCTGTCTGTGGCGCGCCTAAAGAAGTTTTCACTTCAAAAATGACGACGATACAGAGCTTAGAAGTTTCAAGTGACGTCACTTCATGGTACGATTTTTACGATGAACATTGATGATGAATTTACGATGTCACAACCGCACTACGGAAGTTTAATGATCTGTATCTTTGTCTTTTTTTAGGGTTCCGTAAAACGTAAAAACGGAACCATTATAGATTCGTCATGTCTGTCTGTCTGTCTGTCTGTCTGTCTGTCTGTCCGTCCGTATGTCACAGCCACTTTTTGCCGAAACTATGAGAACTACACTGTTGAAACTTGGTAAGTAGATGTATTCTGTGAACCGCATTAAGATTTTTACAAAAGTTTAAAAAAAAAAAAATATTAGGGGTGCCCCCCATACTGAGAACTGAAACTCAAAAATTTTTTTTTCATCAAACCTACACGTATGGGGTGTCTATCGATAGGTCTTCAAAAATGATGTTGAGGTTTCAAATCTAATTTTTGTCTACACTGAATAATTTGCGCGAGAGACGCTTCCAAAGTGGTAAAATGTGTGTCCCCCCCCCCTCTAACTTCTAAAGTAAAGTAAGAATGAAAAAACTAAAAAAAATATATGATGTACATTACCATGAAAACTACCAACGAAAATTAGTTTGAACTCGATCTGATGAGTAGTTTTTTTTAGTACGTCATAAATACACTATTATTAAAACTTCGATCAAAGTTACAACGAACTACAAGAACTATGTGTACTATGTATATTATGTTACTTGCTGCAACGGAACCCTTCATGGGCGAGTCCAACTCGCACTTGGCTACTTTATTTTTATCTGATTTTATTTGGGGACATTGAGTCATATTTGACTATGTCAGTCCCGTATTTATTAACAATAATTCGATAAAACAAAAAATACGTATTCCATATTTGCTATAATTTACATGACGGACTAATAATGGGAATGACGTATTTTTGATAATTTGAGCCTGAGTTTAATTTTAAATTGAAGAAAGTAGGTGTGTACCTATGTCCGGAGCAAAATTAAATTATGAAAAGCTGAAAAGCTTTAAGAAAATTATAAATTTGATATAGGGTCATTTCGCCTGTTCGCGTCCACTTAGTGCAGTTGGCAAGTTTGAAGGGCAAAATAAATATGTCCCAGCACTCATTTTAATGAAAAGAGTATGTAATGTGTTGCTTTTGATAGTCTATTTTAAGATGAACATTTAGTTTTGATCGAAAAATGTTGCGTTTTTTTTTAAAACAGACAAACTTCAGAAATAGGCGATTTACCCAGTTTGCGTCCATAAAATCCAATTTGCGTCCACCCGCTGGACCACTTTGCGTCCACCAGCTCAGAAAAGGAATTAAGGGGTGATATTTTATAAAAATGTAAAAAGAGATTGGATTTTAATTATTTATTAATTAAAGAATTATGGGGTTTTAAAAAACAACATATTAACATCAAAAATCTCTCTAATAATACCTGTTTATTCTTCTAAACTTTGATATTAAACTAGACTAAGATTTAAAATAAATTAGGTAACATAAGAAGTACTCAATTTTTTAATTTAACAATAATCTGTTGTGTTAATTTTACCCTAAAATCATCCGCGTGCATTTCAGATGATAGGTCAATGTAGTCAATCTAATGCACTTTTCACAGTCATCCCCCATTTCAACCCCAATTTCATCCCCGTACAGTTCGAGATTACAAAATTGCTAGAACTAACATTTATTTGCTTCGTGTCAAGTGCCTATATACAGAGTTTCTTGGTTTTATCTGCAACGATTGGAAGTTTCCATGTATACTTTCATCCCCTTTGAATCCCAATTTCACCCCCGTACAGTTCGAAATTACAAAATGGCTAGAACAAAACTTCCTTTGCTTCGTGTCAAGTGTATAATATATATGCAGAGTTTCATAGTTTTATCTTCAACGGTTGGGAACTTTCATATCAACATTCATCCCCTATTTGAACCTCAATTTCAGCCCCGTACAGTTCGAAATTATGAAATTGATATACCACACATTTGTTTGCTTCGTGTCAAGTGTCTATATACAGAGTTTCATGGTTTTATCTTCAACGGTTGGGAACTTTTATATTGATATTCATCCCCATTTCAGCCCCAATTTCACCCCCGTACAGTTCGAAACTACAAAATTGTTAGAACAATCATTCAATTGCTTCGTGTCAAGTGTCGAGATACAAAATTTGATAACTTTGAAAATCACGAATTTACATACAACCCTTCATCCCTTGTTTCACCCTCTTAGGGGTTGAATTTCGCAAAATCTATTAATTTAAAAAATGGACGCAATCTGTTTTTTTTACTATTCCCTGTAGGTATAGTTTGCGTCCATGGCGGACGCAAACTGCATGTTTTATAAATTCGGTGTAGTAATTCGCGTCCACCTTATTTTAACTGTTAACTATAAAAAAATAAACAAATTCATAATTCATATAATTCCTTATATCACTATCAACGTCTAGAAATAGCTATGTGTCCAAATTGCACATAAAACAATAAAAGACTTACGTTCAAACGCACCGGTGCCCACTATTTTTTTTTCATAATTCTGCGTATTTGCACTGTCTTTTTGAACAACCGTCACAAACTATTTTTTTACACAGGATTGGTTTCAAGCACGGAGCTGTTGTTTATGTGTGCATGCTTCTTATACATCGAGGTTTTAGCCGTATTAATTTTGCGACTTATTGGTGTGTTAGTATACTAAATTTCGTGAGTTTTTATATGGAGATCCGTAAAATGGACGCGAACTGGGCGATGGACGCGAACAGGCGAACTTACCCTAGTTGATATAGTGGATTTGATATGATGTTTGCACTGTGTCTGGGTGTTTCTATGTATAATAAGTATGTATTTAAAGCTATATAAGTATCATATCAGCTATCTGGCCGCCATTTATACAAGCTTTGCTTAGTTTGGGGTCAGATGGTGTTGTGTGTGAATTGTCCACCAATATTTTTTTATTTATCTTAATCTTCTTAATATATATAAATCTCCTGTCACGATGTTTGTCCGCGATGGATTCCTAAACTACTTAACCGATTTTAAATTAAATTGGCGCACCGTGAGCAGTCTGGTCCAACTTGAGAGATAGGATAGTTTTTATTTCGATTAATAGTCTTTAAATGACAATATCCGAGCGCAGCCGGAATGGGCCGCTAGTTTAATTATATAGTTTGATATAGTGGAGTTGAGGTAAAAAATTAAACTTTTTAGTTTACCAATAGGTAGATACTAGCAGTGCCCCACGGTCTTACCCGCTTAGTTTACGCTCTCGTTAAAAAGTAGTAAGTAGTAGTTCGTCGGAAAGTAAGTAATGTGCTATTCCAGATTGTAATCTAACTTTGTTCCAAATTCCACCCCCGGGGGTCTACCGCCTAACGAAAAACGCTTTGATGCTTTGACGCTTTGGCATTGCCGTCTCTTTCATTTCAAGCGAGAAGAAAAGAGACAGCAATGTGAAAGCATCAAAGCGTCAAAGCGTTTTTCGTTAGGCGGTAGAAGCGCCGATCAGTACAAGCTTTACCGATCAGTACTAAGCTTACCCAGACCGTAATACAAAATATGCATAAAAAAAATTTTGTCATAGGAACTGCCGATAGAAGTGAAAACTTATAACTCAGAATTTGATAGCTCACTTTGAAAATTACGTCGAATTGAGCTACAAACATTTATAATTTAGTAGGATAGATAGAAACACTCTTTATTGCACTAAATAATATAAAAACTTGTTAAAAGGATAGACTAGGTACGTAGGTACTATGAATGTTCGTCTGTATGTATTTTTTTTGAAGATATTTCAGATAGTGGGCTGAGAATTGAATTCTAGCGTCACTCACGGGAATGGTAAGAAATCTTCGGGTAAACCTGGGACCATAGCCATTGGCCATAGATGGCCATACTCATGCCCATGTCTTTCACCCGCGTAGTTTTCAAAGTGAGCTATCAAATTCTGAGTTATAAGTTTTCACTTCTAGCGGCAGTTCCTATGACTCGTTTTTTTTTTCTTTTATGCATATTTTGTATTACGGTCTGGGTAAGCTTAGTTCATTTGCATGGCCCTGTAGTGTAACTGGATCGATTGGATTTGGCTGGATTTAACCTGATGCTGTGAGTGGTTCTCGAGCACGCTTTACTAAGATTAATAAGCGTGGCCATGATCATGGTCATCTAGGAATGCTGACGCATTTTTAGATAGCCAATGGGATATGTTGACGCATTTTTAGAAAGCCAATGGGAAATGTTGACGCATTTCTAGATGATCAATGCCCATGTCCCGAGTTCACCCGAAAATTTCTTATCATTCCTGACCGTGATGCTAGAATTCAATTCACAGCCCACGAAACATCTGTTTGCGGTGTGCCAAAACAAGGTTTTACTTCAAAAACTACATAGTGGATGTATTATCTCGTCAGCAGGGCCGCGGTCGTCGTGGCTCGTGGCGCATTGTGACATAACTTCATTGATCGCAGGCGTAAGTGGAGCGAGCCAGTTCCTTCTGGCTGGAAATATACCCATAAAACAGGGTCATGGAAAGCACTGTAGTTACTGGAAGGACTATTTTTACTTTATATCATACTAGCAGCGCCCCGCGGTGTTACCCGCGTAGTTCCCGTTCCCGTTTTTCCCGTTGTTTTATCGGGATGAAAAGTAGCCTATGTGTTCTTCCAGACTATAAGGGGCTGTCCATTAATCACGTGATGTTTTTTTTTCACATTTTTAACCCCTCCCTCCCCCTTGGTGATACGTGGTGAGGTTTAAAACTAACCCCCCCTCCCCCCACCAACATCACGTGTATTTTTAATATCTACAAAGAATCTAGATTTTTTTCTATTTTTTTTTTAAATACCGGTATAAAGTATAATCTAATCCTATTCTAGGCGCGCGAGGACTTCGTTTGTTACTTTAACCCGGAGTCAAGGTTACACTACACGTCGATTTTTGATTTAAAAATCACGCGTTTGACGAAAAAATAAATACACGTGATATCTTACAATACCCCCCCTCCCCCTTGTGATATTTCGTGATTTTTGCCGAACCCCTCCCCCCCCCCTTTTGAACCTCACGTGATTAATGGACAGCCCCTAATCTATCTGTGTTCCAAATTTCAGCCCAATCCGTTCATACGTTAGGACGTGATTGAGCAACAAACATCCAAACATCCATACATTCACATTTATAATATTAGTAGGATAGTAGGACTAGATTTATAGTGATGATATAGTGATACTAGATTTTGTAGTGGTAGGACTCTTGGCAAAGTCCGCCTGGGGAAGGACCACACCTTTGCCAGTTATTCTACCGTCAAGCAGTAATGTACAAACATTACTGTGTTCCGGTTTGAAGGGCAATGTTTCCAGAGAAATTACGGGACTTAAAGATATAACAACTTAGATCTCTGGGTGACGAGCGCAGTGCAGTGCAAGGTAATGATTTGCATTCTTCATGCTCCAATAGCTGCATGTTGCTGTGCTGTTATGTGGCAGGCATGTTGCTTACCATCAGGCACATGTCCTGCTCGTCTCGTCACTCTTTATTAAAAAAAAAAAGATGTCCGCCCCTGCTGCACCCGTGGTATATATATACATGGTGGCCTATATATATATAGCACTTAGAAATCCCGTATATATCCAACGTTGAAATAATTTTTGACATCGGTTCAGCAATTCCTGAGAACATCGCGTTCAAACAAAATATCTCTTCAGCTACCTGCTACGTCACTTGTCAAAGATTGGTCGTATCAACTCATTTAGCAAAGGCTTACATATTATAATGTCGCAATCTTAGACACATGCTGTCACGTCAACGCACGGTACGAAAGCTCTCAAAAAGGAATATTTTTCCCCATTTTTTTTACATTCTTCATTCATGCTCCGCTTCTATTGATAGTAGCGTAATGTTATATAGCCTATATTGTATAGCCTTCGTCGATAAATGGACAATCCAACGAAAAACGAACGAATGGAAAACGAGCTATTGAATTCGGACCAGTAGTTCCCGAGATCTTAGCGTTCAAACAAACAAACTTTTCCACTTCATAATATTAGTTTTTTTTGACGTGATAACGTCTTATAATTCGATGAAGCCGGCTGCACGCCCGCAAAACATGACGTCATGTGCCGTTACCGCCGTTACCTCGCCGCATGACGTCATCAGTACCATTCCATCAGTATTTTCTTAAGACGTTGTCACGTTCAACTATTGTCAGTAAACCGACTTTACAGACAACCTTTTTTTTTAAATAACGAGTGACGAGATGAGCAGGACCTGTGCCTGATGGTAAGCAACATGCATGCCCCATAACAGCACAGTGACACGCAGCTATTGGAACATGAAGAGTCCAAATCATTACCTAGCACTGCACTGCGCTCGTCACCCAGAGATCTAAGATGTTATATCCCTAAAAGCCTTGTAATTTCTATGGAAACATTGCCCTTCAAACCGGAACACGGTAATGTTTGCACATTACTGCTTGGCGGTAGAATAACTGGCAAAGGTGTGGTACTTCCCCAGGCGGACTCTGCCAAGAGGTAAGACTACAAAATACTAGTATAGATATGTACTAGCTTTAGTAAAGTATTTGGCCACACAAATTAGAAAATCAGCAATCTGGTAGTGAAAGTCCCGCCATAACCAGTGTACATGCGTATTTCCTGATCCCGTCATTTTCCCGGGACATAAAATAGCCTATGCGTTAATCCAAATTATAATCTGTGTACCAAATTTCAACTCGTGGTCTTTCAGAGTTTCTGAAGTGATTGAGCAACAACAAACACTTTCGCATTTATAAAGGCCGATTTACATCAGACGAGCGAATGCTCATTCTATCCCCACTGTATCAAATTCATTTGGTGTAAACAAACGTAGAGCATTCTTTCGTTGTTTTGTTTGCGTTCGCAAAGATTCTATGGAAATTATAATATGGAAAACGCTAAGAACGATCTTTCGTTTACACTATAAGATCGAGAAAGAATGCTCTTGTTCCAGCTCTAGCTCTATGTTCGTTCAGTTTAAATCGGCCTTAATATGAGTTGGAATTAGCAGGATCTTACTACAAACTCTTTTGTGTCATACGACCATTGGATATGCCACATCCGAATGCCTGATACGGATACTACTCGTACTTAGTACTTAGGATCAACTTCTGAGTATCCATACCGGATCAAGTAGCGATTTGATACAAGTATCACGTAACCGACAGTCTGTATTTTGATCCAAAATCATAATTATGATCGTCTCGAGGTCGACTGGTAGGTTTTTCTTTTATAGCTGTACCTAGGTAGGTACTTACATTTAACCGCCATCTCCCCTGGACGTCTACTCTCTTACTCTCTTGCTACGAAAAACGTACTAATTTCGAATTAAACTCGCGACTTTCCTACTCCGATTACACTTCGTTTCGTCCGATCGGACACTGTTGTCGTTTATATGTTCTTAGAGGCTTAGAACATTTTTTTTAACTATAATAGGTTCGCACTTGACCTCCATCTCGCAATCTCGCCTGATGGCGATTCGATCTACGATGGACCGTGCTTACCTAGAAGAAACCAAGATTGTAACTATTGGGAAAAACCTACTCAGGCAACGCATTCCACAACCTAGACGTTCTTATCACAAACGTGGAGTCAAATCTCTTCGTTCGTGTTTTTGGAACATCAACCATGAACGATGTCGCTTTTTTGAGATACGAGATACATTTAAACGACGGATCGAAGTAGAACTGGAGTAGGAAAGTCGCGAGTTTATTTCGAAATTACGTTTTACATAGAGAGAGCGATGAAGCGTGCTTACCTGCTTACTTAGAAAAAACCGATGATTCACTCACGATTTTAAGAGACCAATACATCCTAGAATGCTTATACCACTAAATTAATTTGTACGACTTTATGAATTTTCCACTCGAAGGTACAAAATCTGTCTTAAACAGAATCTGTCCTTAACAGAATTTGTCTTAAACAGAATCTGTCTTAAACAGAATCTGTCCTAAACAGAATTTGTCCTAAACAGAATCTGACTTAAACCGAATAAACCGACGTTCTTATCACAAATGTAGAGTCAAACTTCTTCGTTCGAGTCTTTGGAACGTCATCTATGAAACGATGTCGCTTTTTCGAGCTATTAGAATTCCAACAAAAAAAGGACCCGATAATGCAGACTCCGAAGTAAGTATCCCACCTACCAATCCGAAAAAAAAAACCGATAATTTAGAAATTTTGCGGTTATGTTCAAGACTTCTGGTAAAGGTGTGGTTAACTTCTCTGTCATTTGTAAAATTACATATACCTACAGTAGGTATCAACACTTTTCAGCCTACTTTTAAACTTATTTTTGTACTAGCTTTTACCCGCGACTTCGTCCGCGCGAAATAGGTATTTATTAATGTAACTGAGGCAGTATTTGTACACCCATACAAATTTACATTTACTAAAATCAGCTTATATTTCATCAAAGTCGGTTCAGTGTTTAACGCATTAAAGCTTAACAGTCAGACAGACAGATAGCTAGCTAGCTTTTACCCGCGACTTGGTCCGCGCGAAATAGGTATTTATCAATGTAACTAAGGCAGTACTTGTACACCCATACAAATTTACATTTACTAAAATCAGCTTATATTAAAACATTTTTGTACAATTTCATCAAAATCGGTTCATTGTTATTTATTTATTCATCATCAATTACCTGCCGCACTGACAGACGTGCCAACACATGCGACAGGTCATAACTATGGATCTAATGCATGTAGCATTAGATAATTATTTCTTGTGTAACTAATAACAACCATGCACTATACATTATGCTATATTAATTATACATCTTAATTGTTTTACATCTTGGTTGTTTTAGGCATTAAAGCTTAACAGACAGATATACAGTGTTACTTTCACATTTATAATACAGCTAGCAGCGGCCCGCGGTTTTACAAAATTACAAGTACAAAATTTAAAAAAATCATTTCTCTCGACTACTTTGGATTTGAAATTTGTACAGTATTCTACTAGTCGAGCCATTTCATTAGATACCCATATAGAGAGCGTAGTGAGACGAAAACGTTATTCACCATTTTGTGGAAGCAGCCATCTTGAATCAATAATATTTACCAAACATAGTTAAAACCACCACAGTAAAGTGGCTTTCTAACGAAAAAAAAAACGCCCAAAATCGGCGTTTGAGAGATACGATGCGGCCATAGGTTGCACGGTGTATAGGCATCGGTGCAACTGAGGTAAGCCACAATGTTGAGGGGTGGGCATCGCGGCTGTGGGGTGGAGGCCACAGCGGGAGAGGATAGTCAGTATTACAATGCTCTGCTCTCACGGCCTTAACCGGGTCACCACCGTTAAACGGCGAACGCGGTGGGGCTGCAGAGGAAGGACTGTCCGTATTGCGGAGCACTGCTGTTCCTATCCTCCGATGCAACTGAAAACTGGTAAGCGGCCACAGAGCTGAACCGGTGCGGGGGCTAGGGGTGTCCAGACGTGGGGGGTCTGGCACTCACTTATTGGTAGGTCCCCGAGGTGGTCACGGCGTATCCTGGGTTCAAGTATATCGGTGATGGACCAGTGACGCGCCGCTGGTTTTCGGCGCATCACTAGAGCTAAATGCGGTGATTTGCGTCCAGCAAAACAGGCCCGCAAGGTCACCGGTCGCAAGGCCAGGGTCGTTTGTCGAATGCAAGACGTGACTCCGCGACTCGGACCCCTTACATTAGGTTATGTTGCATTTTGAAATACGCCCACACCTGCGCACGCGACCGAAGTAGCGGGTTAACGAAATAGTAGGAAGTTGAAACTGTAGCTAAATAATTTAGCGTTTGCTGGATCAATGTAGATGTTAAATAGTTTTTGATAATTTTAATTTTGAATTACTTACGTGATTAGTCGCTCGATTTGCCGCCCCCCTGGCCGTGCCGCCCGGCGGCACGGCCCCGCGTTACGGCGGCCGCGGCGGCGGCGGCTTTATGGCGCCCCTGCGCGTGATTCCCGTTCCCCGTTATTTTCCCGGGATAAAAAGCATATATATGTGTTCTTCCAGACTACAATCTAATTGTGTTCCGATCCGTTTATACGTTACGACGTAATTGAGCAACAAACATTCAAATATTCAAACATCCATACATTGACTTTGATTGAGCTGCGTGTTACTGTGCTGTTATGTGGCAGGCATGTTGCTTACCATCAGGCACATGGCCTGCTCGTCTCGTCACTCTATACTATAAAAAAAAAAAAAATGACATTTATAATATTAGTAGAATAGTATGGATTTGAAGTGTCTAGTTGTAAAATTTTACGGTTTTATCTCCAACATTGACGAACTTCCATATAAGCTTGCATCCCCCTTTCAACCCCTATTTCATCCCCATGCAGTTTGAAATTACAAAATTGCTAGAACAAACCTTTAATTGCTTTGCATCTAGTGTCTAGATATGAAGTCACATGGTTTTATCTTCAACAATTGGGAACTTCCACAAAAACTTGCTTCCTCCATTTCAACCCCAATTTTATCCCCGTACAATTCGAAATTACAAAATTGCTAGAACAAATATTTATTTGTTTTGTGTCTAGTTACCTAATACACATACAAAGTTTTATCTTCAACAATTCGAAACAAAACGAACTTCCAAATAAACTTTCATCCCCCATTTCACCCCTTCAACACTTTTTTCCGTAATAAAAAGTGACCTGTGTCCTTTTTTGGATTTTTGGGATCTAGTCTATATATGTTTAACAAAATTTCAATAATATCGGTTCAGTAGATTTCATGCTCATAACTTTGGAAATGACGAATTTTCCTTCTTTCACCCTCTTACGGGTAGAATTTCGCAAAACCCTTCTTCGCGAGCGCCTACGTGCTAAAAGGGACCTACATGCATTTCAGATTCCTAGCATTTGTAGTTTCTGAGATTCCTTGATGAGTGACCTTTCGCTTTTATATATAAGTATAGATTATTTTATCAGTGTACATTGTCTACGTCCAAAATTAGTACGACAAAACTAATGAATCAAATAAAAAGCTAAAAAAGTCTCTAGGACAGTCATTAACGGCCTCAGTCGGCCAGTTAAAAATAACCGGAGATGCCACGAAACAGCTGATTGCTCTGAGATTGCCATAGAACCGTGGATGGTGTTATAATTAGAACTGTGTAGTTAGCATTTACGTAATAGTTATGTTTGTCTATGAAATATTTTTATGATGTCCTCTAGCTGCGCTTTCACCCGCGCAATTCCCGTTCCCGTAAAAAAATAGCCTATTTTATTTCTGATTCTTCCAAGAGTATGTGTACAAAGTTTCATTATGATCGGTTTAGTAGTTTTCGCGTGAAAACGTTACAAACTAGTTCTCATTGTATTTTAATTTCGTGAATATGTAAAGGCTAGATGGCTTAAGATGGCCTATCAGTAGAGGTCCCAGTGGACAACTAGGACTCGGGACCTTTTTTCACAAGGATATTGTCAAAAACCTCATCCTGGTCAAGACCAGGTTGGCGGATGTCACAAAAGAAGTCATCGAAAATTCTTGGAGATCGAAAAAGTTTAAAAAGTTATACCTCATACTTTCATCCGTTCATCCTTTTGTTTGAAATTATTTTTTCTTCGATATCAAAAATGTATTATCAATTTAATATGAAGTTACAGAATATCAACATTTACAAATACTTACTTAAAACTAAACATAAAAAATAACAATAACATTTTTTAAATTTCACGTTACATGCTACCTACACATAACCCGCTGCCCTGCATTGTTCCTGGCATAAATTAGTCCAAATTGCGGGCAACATACTTAATAGATACATTACCGCGGCATCGGAAATCTAAAACCTTAGAGATATTGCAATATTATCTATCAATAGCGACAACCACAGAAAACGTATATTTATCAAGGGCCGCTTGTAGGTCGCAAGGTAATCCACGAGTAGGTCATGACCTACATACGTGCACTTAGTGCCTTCTTTATCGTAAACACTAAACATAATAATTATTATTAGCCAGAAATTAATAGAAGATGAAGAATCAGATGACATACAATACAATACAACCGATTAAAAACAAAAAAGTGGTCAAGTGCGAGTCGGACTCGCCCATGAAGGCTTCCGTACCAGCAAGTTACATAATATAAAAAATCTTGTAGTTTGTTGTTACTTTAATCAGTGTTTTAACAATAGTGAATTTATGACGTATTAAAATAAAACTACTTATGTACTAGATCTCATATTTTTGAATGGATATTTAGGGCAAAATAAAAACTTGCCACATACCTACGTCTTCTATACCCCAACAAGGAGTTGCATACCTGTAAATAGCAGGGCAAAATGAATCCCTTTATTTAGATCACCGGGCAGGTAGAAAGTCCTACTAAAATGATCTGTCTGAATATGAAAAAAAATGGTTGGATCGCTACACCGATTTCGATGAAATTTATATGAATGGGACCACCTCAAAAGTATTTTTTTCTTCCAAAAAAATATTACCATAGCAGAAGCCTTTATTATAAAAACTAAAAAATACTGGCAAGGATATGGTGCTTCCCCAGGCGGATTCTGCTACCACTGCTACTACCTACGTTTTATTCAATCAGTAAGTTTAATTTTACAATATCAATATAATGTGTATAAAAACAAGATAAAAACATTGTAAAAACCTAAACCTAGTTAGCCACCAGCAGCGGGCCAGGGCTCAAGTTACCGGTGGTTAGGGCTGCAGAGTGAGGAACCTCTTGATAATGTGCGCTATATCGAGGATGACCGCCTTCTGCATCTGACACTTGATCCAACCGTCTAGCGAAAGTATCTTGTATGTTGATCGAGACTTTTCGCCGCCACGACTATCTAACTATGACTATGGGCCTATGATCGTCTAATCAACATCCCAACATGTGTAGGTAACCTCGTGAGCCAAGTCAAGATATTTGCTGAGCGTGTTCTTCTCAGCTTTCACGAGGTTCTCGTCATGTGGTTTGGTGATTTTGAAGATCACAGCCCGGCGCCGAGACCTGTCTACCAGCACGATATCAGGCTTATTACCATAAGCAGTCCAATAAATGTTCCCACTTCTGGGATTGGGGGCCTTCTCTCGCAAGCCTCGTTCGCGTGGTGGGATTTGAACCCTGGGGCTCGGGATCAGGAGTCGCTGTTATCCTGACTAGACCACTTCTAGGCTCTAGACAGGAGCCTAGAGCTTCTTCTAGGCTTATTGACAATTTTAGGCTTATTATTAATAATAATACAGGTATCACCGGTACACTGAAAATGCCATAGCGACAAGAAAGCGTACGGCGCGTGATTTGTAGTCTTATCTAATCAAATTCAATGCCAACGCCAACATCTTTACCTACGTTCTGAATGGCTGGCCGTATTACGACGAGCAAATAAAACGTTTTCGTAATTGAATAAATAAACTACATAGGTATTTACGTGCAGAACTAACAGGTGACTGTAGATGTGAGGACGAGGTGACCTATTAATTTAAGTGCCTAAGTTGATATTGAAGTGAAATCCTCATTTTTATTTTAACCGGGCAGAGCCTTTATTAACAAAACTAAAATACAATGAGAACTACGCTACGCTACTTAGTGGTTCTACTTACACCAAACTTAAGAACACCTGAATTGTATCCATAGACCAATGAAGGTCTACAAATAATCAAGATGTTCAAGCCCAAACCTCACTATGTATCACTAGTCCCTACCTCATTAGATATTTGAGCACATTTTAATCGACTTCGAAAAATTCTCTTCGGTAGCATGTTTTTTAACACGCTTTTATTAGGTCGACCTGTATCCTGTATGTAACTAACTACCTATGTAATTAAATCTAAGGTAACTAATTTGACCATCTACCAAGGATCGTAGCGTCATGAAATTTGGCAGCTGTATGTAGCTGGATGACAATACAATAATATGATACTGTCGAACTGATCTGATGATGGAGCCGGAAGATATGAACTGGAGTCTTGTACCTTATGAACTTTGACCACGATTAGGTCTCAAGGTCTGATGATTAAGCCGGAAGATAGGCAAGCGTGTTTTTCTACTTTTCTAGTGTTTTTAAACTATTAATTTATTTTTCATCCCACCAGCTCGGAAAGAGTACTTTTGCTCCTCGATATCAGGGCGCAAAAGTCGTTTTTACCCTCTAGAGGTTAAAGTAAATTTGAATTTAGAACATCGTGTGTACTGAGGTTTTGAATTCAAAACATAATTTAACCTATTTATTTCTACCTCCTTGGTGCCGAATTCATCATACATTTATTTTTAATTTGTTAAAAACTCATACTCGGAACCTCTTTGGTGTACTTTTTTTTAAATGCTTTGCGCGCAATTTTCTTTTCACGTATGGAGGATAGAGGTAAAGAATGTTATTTCAAATGGCAAAACATTTTGAAATGCTATGAATGAATCAATTGTAATCGAATTGAAGTATGCCGAGTTGCCGAGTTAAATAATTAAATATTATTGACTACTAAAATAGTAACTAATAGATAATTGCAACTACTTGAATACAAGTGAAAAACCGAAATACCATAATAATAAGTGATTCTAGCGACCAAGAAGTTTATTTAACGCCAACAGAATCGACTGAAACTGAAAATGCGCAAAGCGTTTAGTAATTTCCTCGCTAGGGGGGGGAAAAATTACGTGTTACACTCGAGTGCAAAGATTTTTCACCTTGTGCCCTTTTGATTCCCTTGCTACGCTCAGGATTCTAATTTTTTAATCCCTCGCTACGCTCGTGATTCAACTTTAGAATCCTTCGCTTGCTCGGTCATCAAAATTGAGCACGCGGTTAAAAAGCCACTTTGCACTCTTGTATAACAAATAACTATTTCTCGCATGTAAGTACCTATATAATTTGGTGATCCTTGTTTTGTTCGGTAGATAATAATACTTTTGGGTATGGAAACCTTAAAAATGTATGCGCATACCAATAAGGAACCACAGTGAATGTCTCCGCGAATAAGAAACAACACCCCAGAAAATACTACAAGATAACTAAAGAAATAAAAGAATCTCACACATTTCTGGGGATTTCTACTGTTAGCTCAGCCGTAACACGGTGCACTTGCGTAAATTATGGTATATTTCAAGGTACTTACGAATATCTGTGTTAAACAGTGCTCTGCGTAGCGATTCTGAACCCAGTCGGATTGATCTCGCGGAATCAAACCTCTTTGTTTTATACGTTTAGAATAAAAAATAAAAATAAAATAAATTTATTTAAATAAAATAGATTTTAACTATACAATATAAACAGGTAGATTATTTTGTTAGCCTGAACTATGTTTCAGGCGAGAGAAATGCTTATTTACCTAAGAGTTACATTTAGGAAGAAAATAAAACTAAACAATTTATTAATAATTACGAAATCGGTAAAAAGAAAAGGTATTTTAAGAACTACTTTGCTTATCAAAATTATAGGTATGCAATTTCTTAATTATTTTGTAACTAATATCATATGTTCAGTTTCCTCATATGACAGAGTGAGCAAATACTCGGAGACAGTTTGTTTACAGTTATATAAATTTTGGTTGTAAATGCACAACAATATATTTACTCGATTGTAGAGTAATGGTCCTAGAAATATGAAAAATCTACTTGTGAAAGCGTGTTTTGTGTGTGCCAGCGAGATACATACAATATCCTTACGTGTCTTGTTAGTATTGTTAGTGGAGTGTGAAAGTATTTTGTGCTGTTTTATTGTCGTGTTCAATATAAATAGTTGTCTTACAGGTAGAATGCTACAGGATTTATAGAGCCGTTCCGTAGAGAAAAGAAATGGGCGAAATGTTGCGACCTTCAGTATGGCGCTTTGTGCTCTTTCCACGGAAAGCATTAATGTCTTAGTAGCACCTCCCCATGATGTGATGCAGTATGTTATTATCGATTGACACAAAGCTTTATATACTTGCTTTATTAATTTAGTATCTACGATATGCCGTAATATTTTGAACACATAAATAAGCTTACGAAGTCTGTTTACTAGATTTTTTATATGTAGACGAAAGGATAGTGTGTCATCAATAATAACACCTAAGCATTTGATGTCATGTGCTCTTTCTACGGTTGGGAATTTTTGTAGGCAGACTGTTGGATTTGTGCATGTGTGTGCGTATAGATGTAGGTTAGTTGTAAATTGTTTAGATTTACGCATAGCAAAATATATGTATTTTGTTTCATCCGCGTTTAATGTTAGTAGGTTATTTGTTAGCCAATTATTCACCTTTTCAAAACCTCGCTGAGCAAATTCGTGCAGCTTCATCTTGTTTGGGGCGGAAAATAAAATTGCAGTGTCATCAGCGTATGACAATATTTTCCATGTTCTAGATTTAAGCTGCAAAGGTCGTTTATGTAAACCAAAAACAAAAACAGAGACAAGAATGACAGAGACAAGGATTGATCATTCTGAGTTCAAACTCACGAACAGAACCGTTTAAACTCCGAACGACTTGAGTCGTTCGGGTAGTAGCTACACCTATCAAGAAGACCTCGTGAAGCCCTGAGACTTCTACACACAACTCGGCAAGGAGATCTCCTGAAGTCACAAAATTGTGGTGGACAGAAACTGACGGTGTGTACCGTACAGTCTTTTTAGGGTTCCGTACCCAAAGAGTAAAAACGGGACCCTATTACTGAGACTTGGCTGTCCGTCCCTCCGTCCGTCCGTCCATCTGTCACCAGTCACCAGGCTGTATCTCAAGAACGGTGATAGCTAGACAGTTTAAATTTACACAGATGATGTATTTCTATTGCCGCTTTAACAACAAATACTAAAAATAAAATAAATATTTAACGGGGGCTCCCATACAACAAATTTGATTTTTTATCGTTACTTGGTCGATTAGTCCATTCCAAACAAACTAGATGGCGCCATTGTATTGTATACGGAATTCAAATAAAACCAAAGAGGTTTTCGCCGTTTATTTGCTAATGGTACGGAACCCTTCGTGTGGGAGTCCCACTCGCACTTGCCCACTTTTATTTTGGTATTCGGATCGCATTCAGAATCAGTACCCTGATCTACGTTCATGTATCGATGAATTACTTACCTACGTTCTTTAAATGTACTTACTTGTTCAAAACAAAGTTTAAAATACTTTTTTTTTCTGAAAAAAACAAAAACCGTCTTCTATTTGAAAGTTTGAAACTCAGAACACTCGAATAAATTTCATATTTCCTGTGAAATCTACGTACATATATTTCAAAAACCGTCACACCGATTTCCATAAAATTTCCACCCCTGCACTATCATCTATCCATCTATCAAACAAAAAAACAACTATTTAAATTGGTTCACAATTGGCGGCGCTATCGAATAACATACCTACATACAAAAATAAAGTGGCCAAGTGCGAGTTGGACTCGCCCATGAAGGGTTCCGTTGCAGCAAGTAACATAATATACATAGTACACATAGTTCTTGTAGTTCGTTGTAACTTTGATCGAAGTTTTAATAATAGTGTATTTATGACGTACTAAAAAAAAACTACTCATCAGATCGAGTTCAAACCAATTTTCGTTGGTAGTTTGCATGATAATGTACATCATATATTTTTTTTAGTTTTTTCATTTTCTTACTTTAGAAGTTAGAGGGGACACACATTTTACCACTTTGGAAGTGTCTCTACTATCATATTCGCCACACTCTAACTACAAGGTATAATGTGTATAATATAAACACCCGAAATAAAAATTGACAGCAATGAAGTTAAGTTTTAAATCGGTCCTCGAACCCCGTAGGCAAATCATTATACAATCTAGGTAGTTACGAAAATACGAAACGGTCACGTGACTTTTCTTGGTTTGGTACCAATGAAATAGTTACCTAATAACCTTTATCAGTGAAGTTCATACTTGTCTGCGTGATAGCGAGTGCGTATCGCTCGGCGCCTGATAGCAGCTTGGAACTGCGATTAGCGGCAGAAACACCAAGTCACATTCCACAGCATATTTAGGCGATCTTCATACTGCCACGCACCACTAACGGTAGTGCGTGAATGGGTGTCCCATCTTCCATCGTTGTTAGTATCTCCGTTTGTATAGAAAACACGTACAGTCCAACACACCGAAAATGCATCCACGCGCGTTCATGCAGATCATATCGATACAAGCTATGCATATGTGCCCTGAGCACCTTGAAATTGGTAATAAACAACGTCTGTGTATCTAGCGTAAGTGATTTACACACCACCAAACTGACCCATAGAATCGCTAGCGGCGAAGTATGCTGTGGTTTAACTTATTTTGGGTTGTTGACAACGAATAGTGATAGGTAAAAACGTCTGGCGTCCACCGCTTCCTGCAACCGACTAGAACGGAAAGAGTGAGCTCACTTTTCCCAACGATGACATGATTCCGTGTGCCCTGAAATTTGGGAGGGCACATCTGAGGGCGCATTGAAATCGTTGCCCTGAGCACCTTGAAATGGGTAATAAACAACGTCTAAGTAGATACTTAGACTTAGACTTAGGGTAAGTGATTTACACACCACCAAACTGACCCTTAGAATCGCTAGCGGCAAGGTATGCTGTGGTTTAACTTATTTTGGTTGTTGACAACGAATAGTGATAGGTAAAAACGCCATTTCCTGCAACCGACTAGAACGGAAAGAGTGAGCTGACATCCCAAGGATGACATAGCTCCATGCGCCCGAAGTTTGGGAGTGCACATCCAATGGATTACGCTCCCACAAGCGTAGAAGCACGCGCTTGGATGCGGGCGAGACGCAAGGTATGACACACTGAGCCCCGCAGTGCCGTGCGTGATTTTGGACGGGCCTGAACGTCTACTCTCTTTCTACGACAACGTAATTTCGAAATAAACTCGCTACTTTTCAACTCCGATTCTACTGCGATCCGTCGTTTTGTCCATTTAAATGTTCTAAGCCTACTGTAATTAGAGTATGCTTAGGACATTTAAACGTCAAACAATGTTGTATCGGACGAAACGAAGTAGAACGAGAGTAGGAAAGTCGCGAGATTTCTTTTTTTCGAAATTACGTTTTCGTAGAAATTGAGTAGATGTCTGGCGTGTGTTGAATGAAATAAGTCAGAGCTGCCGTGAATCCACAAAGCGCAACGCGCGTGAATGCTTGAAAAACCCGCACGACGATGCAGATCTGGGTAGCGATTCTGAAACCATTCGGTTGCATCCGACACGGAATCTCATCTCTCGGTCTTTGTCATGCTAAACAGATAAGACAAAGACCGAGAGATGAGATTCCGTGTCGGATGCAACCGAATGGTTTCAGAATCGCTACCCTGCACTCCCGCAAGTACGCGCGTATAGATAGTGCAATCCACGAAGACGCGCCCCACCAATTTTCGTTTCCACCAATCGCGTTTGCTCCGAGCGTCAGTCGCGAACCATTCACCAGTCATTGTAGTGTGCGTGTGCATTCATAGGTAATTAGTGTGTACCGATAACACTCAAACATTGACGGAAGCTTGCACACATATACTATAAACGGTTAGGAGGAATAGTGGGGCGAGTCTTCGTGGATTGCACTATCTGTAGATGCGTGGACACGCTTCATGCAGCGTGGTGCGTGTCAGTGTGGGATCGCTTTAGAGCCCCTTTTTCGGTAGGCACGTAGGCAGTAGATACATGAGGCCGAGTGCCGTAGATTCCTTGAAATAAAGACGGTATAAAATATTTTTGAAGTGAAAACTTCTTTTGGCGTACCTAGGTTTTTCGTGGGCTCAAGTGTCGTTCGTTAATTAGAGAAATCTTCGGGTGAACTCGGGACCATGGCCATCTAGAAATTCTTTAACATTTCTAGATGGCCATGTCATGTTACCATCATTCACATTGCACATTTATACATCTAACCATGCGGACATCTAGACTAGATGGCCATGCTTAGAAGACTTATTTAGACGACAGTGCTTTGAAGATATTTTCCAGAGTAGCAGTGCCCTCCGGTTTCACCCGCGTAGTTGCCAAAGTGTGCTATACAAATTCTGAGTTATGTTTTCACTTCTATCTTCTATGACTGTCAATTTTTATGGATAAGTAAGTTTAGTTTGATTCTAAGAACGCCTTTTTGTGAGAAAGTAAAAATGGACAGATTTTAATCACAGTGATACATCATTTTTGATAGCTTAAGCTCTTCAAGATAAAGTAGATATGTAAAACAGTCAGAATGTAGAAAAATCCGCATTGCGTCAATATTTTTAGGCATCTCTTGCCAAAATAGATTTGAGAAAACATTGCGTTGCCAAATGTGTTGAATTGTATATCTAATACTTTTTCAGAATGCAATAATACGACTTAATAGCGTACGTATTTGTTTTTTTTATATAATTTAAAGCAGGGGTCGGCAACGCGCGGCCCGCCTTCTACCTCTTAAGGGTTAAGGGGGTACCTCTTAAAGCCAGAAAACGAAAAAAGGACATTTTCGACGCCGCTCACTGAAGGTAAGAAACTAAAAACTATGACAAAAAAAAAAATTGACGTGTGGGTACAATCAAGAAGAAGCACAATAACCGAATAGAATTTTAAAAATAGATCAGAGTTTTTTACAATAAAAAAATAAAAATGGCACCGAAAAAACCCGTTTTAATTCGAGTAGGTACTCGAAATTATCAGCGATGACCCCACATTATTTTTTGGTAATAACATTCCTATTTGCACGTTCTAGTAAAGTAACCGAACACTTTTTTAAATTTATGTTTAGTTATTGAGTAATTAAATAAAACTTGGTCAAAAATGGACGCCTGATTAAATATTGATTTTTCCTCCAAACTGTGTCATGCTATTCTCGACTTTATGTACATTACATTAAGAAACGCGTCGCGCGGGTGAAATCTGATTTTTTCCTGGCTTTAGGCGCACTCTTAAATAAGATTTTTTTAAATTCCCCCTAAATATCCTATTTTTACAAACAGTTTTTTCAAAGGTAAACAATAAGTGCGTATTCTATTAGTGACTCCTCAGCAGAGCAGTGGTTTGCCAAATTAATTGCAAACTTTCAGAAGTGAGGCCCGCTTTGATATAGTTATTTCACCATGTGGCCCATGGATTCCGACATGGCGCCTGATGATAAGCTACATTTCTGCCCACACCAACACAGTGACATGCTGATATGCACCTGTGACCTGCTCTTTTTTTTTTTTAGAACCGACCTATAGTAGCCGGCGGTGGGTGCCTCTAAGACTTTGGGGTTAGCGCTACAGCGCAGGACCCCCCTATACCCTGTGACCTGCTCGTCTCGTTGCTCCATACTAGAGGAAAAAAACGTCGGTGTTCTCTACATCTGCGCTTAGAAAACGAACAATTTTAAACATTTTGATTTATTTTATTTCTGAGTAGTACCTAATTATAATTAGTCATTTTTAGTTGTCATGCATATTGAACCACGACGAAGCTGTGACAGGTTGCTAGTGTACATGATAAAGAGGCAATTAGTTGTAACAACACCAATATCAAGAGTGCCCCACATTAGCCGATCAAATAAATTACGTCGAATGAAGTAATGGAAGAAAGTCGGCCATTATCTCCTGATATCGGGTTGAGTAACCACTTTAAATGTGTCAGTCTACACAATAGAGCAAGAGCCTTCGTTATTTTATAAAAGCTGAAAACTTGCCAGCGCATGTTTATAACACAGGCAAGAACGATGGACCATTATGAAGTTTGGGTCATCCTGGCTTTGGCAGATAAACGGTACTAAGGCCCCGAGTCCCAGCAGTGGGAACTTTTAGTGGCCTGTTTATGATAATTGAGCTGCTAATTGTTACCCAAGTATTATGTATAAAAATCAGCGCGCATATTATGACCCAAGTAGAATTATAATTGCATGGACACTAACACAACACGGATGGGTGTCTGGCAAGTGTTTACCACGATGTTAAGTCTCTAGCAATTATTGGAGTGATTTTTAATAATATTCTGAAGGTATTACCAAAATACCAGACTTTATAATTTGACAAATTTAGATCGGTTTTTCATAGGTACACCTTTAGTAGGCACCGTTTATCTGCCAAAGCCAGGATGTTCCAAACTTCATTATGGACCATCGTTCTTACCTGTGTTGGGAGTATACACTGACAAACTTTCAGCTTTTATAAAATAACTAGCTTTTGCCCTTGTTTTGTAAGTTGTTGGCGTAATGCCTAAAGAAGCGTTTCTGTGAATTTTTTGTCCCCTATTTCACCCCCTTGGGGTGGAATTTTTCATAAATTCTTCCTTAGTAGATCCATACATCATAGGAGGAATACGTATGTGAAATGTTAAGTTTCTAGCCCTAAAGGTTGGCCCTGTGCGTTTAGGCAAAACGTTCATCCCCTATTTCACCCTCTTAGGGGTTGAATTTCGTAAAATGCCGCCTTAGCGCGCGCCTACGTGCTAAAAGGCACCTCCATGCAAAATTGTAGACTTCTAGCATTTGTAGTTTCTGAGATTTCGTGATGAGTGACCTTTCGCTTGTAAATATATAGACGAAGGTCTGGGGTTCATAGGTTCTTAGTCCACAAGTACGCAACTCGCGTATTTGTACCGAGCTCCGACTCGGTGAGTGTCGAGTCCTCTCCTCCGCTTAGGCCTCAGACAAATTATTCTTACTAATAATGACTTGGACTCTAGCTTTTTGAAGTGAATAAAAACTTATTTTGGTGCACCAAAGACAGATTTTCCGCGGGCTGTGGATTGAGCTCATGCGTCACGTTCGTAAATGAAAGAAATCTTCGAATAAACTCGTATGGTCTAGATGGCCATGCCCACGCCCTGTGGTTTCACCCGCGTAGTTTCCAAAGTCAGCTATCAAATTCTGATTAGTTTTCACTTCTATCGGCAGTCCCTATGAATAATACCATTTTTGTAAGTTAAGAGTGACATGGCGTCATTAGGGTTGCCAACCGTACTCTAAAATAGAGTATTGTACTCTATATCATGTAAGCGTACTCTATAATCTATAACACTAATAGAGTACGCTAAAATACTCTTTTTCTACACATTTTTACTAGTCATATAATATTATGCAAAAACCCATAATCAAAACCAAAAAAGTCGACTATTTATTGTTTATATGTTGGTATTTTATTGTTTATATATATAATACACTTTATAATTACCCTTGGGACGAAACTGTGTTGTCGTCCTGTTTTGCAACACCCTAACAGGGTCTTTGTACACATAGATTTAGATTTTAGCTATAAGATCTATGTACACTGTGCAAATAAATAAATAAATCCCCAATTTCCTCCAACCACATTCGGACGTTCGTGAACGCAGCCACTAATGTCGTTACGTCAAACGTGTCAATGTCATGTCACAAGTTGTTATGAGAAGTCTTTGAGGTTAGTTTTGTTTGTGATTTTGTTTTTGTTTGTTTGGAATACTTTTATCCAATTCTGAATTTTGAAAATTTGAAAAGCTGAATTGTTAAATAACTCAGATTTTATGCAAAAATCCACTGTAGAAAAATGGCAATTTATTTTTAAAAAGTGTCCTGGAGAATTTGATTGTTTGAAAAAAATTATTGGCTATATTATACTCTCTGGTCCCGCCACTTCAGAATTTACTGAAAGAGTCTTTTCGGTCATGAATGTGAAGTGGCGAGAAGAGAGAAACAGAGCTTTATTGAAATTGATTAAAAATGAGCTCTTGATCTATATAAATGTAGAGTTAGAATGTTTGGACTCATACAATTCTTTTAAAAACAATGAAAAATTGTTATGTGCTGCAAAAAGTACAAAAAAATACCTTTTTAAAAATATGAAATAAATGATACTCTTTTTTTAAGTTCATACTCTTTATTTACCTCCTTTGAAATCAGAAATACTATATTTCTTCTAAAAAAAGTTGGCAACCCTAGGCGTCATGTGCCTGTTGGTAAGCAAGACAACGCATAACAGTAACAGCACAGTGACACACAGTTATAGGAACATGAAGAGTCCCAATCATAACCTATCACTGCACTGCGCTCTTCCCCCAGAGATATAAGATATCGCTATGCCCTGTAATTTCCAACCCTAAGCGGTGGTCAATGCGCCTAAAAAGATTTCACTTGAAGAAATCCCGTAACACTTATCGACAGGCGTCTATCTTCGCTACCTTGAGCTAAAAAAAGTTTGGCAAACGTTACACAACCTTTCCGCGTCAAAAAACTGACTGATAACCGAAGGTCGTGCGTAAGACGGGTTGAATTTTTGGCGCTGATCGTCGTGTAGACAGTTATTTGGCTGACGGTTGCAGGAAGCTATGGATTTACGAACAGGAACTGGCTATTAAACGGTACACGTCTGCCGCAAGTTTCTCATTCCTCTACGCCATACATTGTCAAACGAATACTTCCACAAGTACTATTATAGACTTAAATAATTTATTTTCTTCGAAAAAACTTAAACCGTCTTGAATTTAAAATTCAATTCAAACACTCGACCAAATTTCATAAGAATCTGTCTGCCACAAGGTTCTCATTCCTCTACGCCATACATTGTCAAACGAATACTTCCACAAGTACTATTATAGACTTAAATAATTTATTTTCTTCGAAAAAACTTAAACCGTCTTGAATTTAAAATTCAATTCAAACACTCGACCAAATTTCATAAGAATCTGTCTGCCACAAGGTTCTCATTCCTCTACGCCATACATTGTCAAACGAATACTTCCACAAGTAAGTACTATTATAGACTTAAATAATTTATTTTCTTCGAAAAAACTTAAACCGTCTTGAATTTAAAATTCAATTCAAACACTCGACCAAATTTCATAAGAATCTATCTACGTATTTTGTAGATGCTCATAGAATTATGCATTTACGCGCACAGATTACCTACTGAAACAAAAGGTTAATCTGCGCGGTATACTCACTCAAAACCCAGGTTTGGATATTTTCTTCGATAAACTGGGAAATTTTAGGAGATATGTTGTCGCCTATCTCAGCTCTAGCATGTAATATGTTGGTTATTTTGTATAACTGTAAGTTATATATTATATATTATTTAAATTGAAATACCTATAGAAATAAATGCTGGTAAGTGGGTTAAGTTACGGTGGTCTAGTCGGGAGAACGGCGACTGCCGATGCGGAGACCCCGGGTTCAAACCCCACACGCACCACTGTCTTTTCGAAGTCATGTGCGTAATGCCGCTAACTTAAAACGGTGAAGGAAAACATCGTGAGGAAACCGACATGTACCTAGAATCTTTCGAAGTCATGTGTCATCCGCCAACCCGCACTGGGCCAGCGTGGTGGATTATGGCCTTAACTCTCTCCTTGCGAGAGAAGGCCCCGAGTCCCAGCAGTGGGAACTGAACTTAGTGGGCTGTTGATGATGATGATGATGAAGTGGGTCCGCCTCAAACCTTCAAAGTGTAGACAACTTTTTGAAGTGAACACTTTTTTTGGCGGACCACAGTTTTTTATAGGCTGTGAATTGACCTCAAGCGTCACGTTCGTAAATGAAAGAAATCTTCGGGTAAACTCGGGCCATGGCCACGCCCTCCGGTTTCATCCGCGTAGTTTCCAAAGTGAGCTATCAAATTTTGAGCTGTTAGTTTTCACTTTTATCGGCAGTCTCTATGACTGTCAGCGGCTGATTAAGAGTTCCGACCGCCCTAGGCTAACTATCAGGACGCGCCCCCCGCCAGGTCGGGCTAAAAAGTAGTACCTATTTTAGTTTTGACTTTGTTTAATAGTGCGAAAGTTTTAACATGGAAACTGAATCTGAAAACTTTTAGAGCCGGTTTTCACGGCGCGGCTGCCAACCGCGCCTGCGCGCGGGCGCGGCAGATTTCCATATAAAATTGAATTGAAAACACAATACGCGGTTTACGGCCGCGGTGGCTGCGGCAGCCGTGCGGCGCCCGCGTGGCTGCGTGCGATTCTTGCGCAGTAGCTTTCCGGAACAGAAACCGCGAAAACCTGCGGTCTCGTGAGTATTGAAACATAACCATCGCGCGGCGCGGCGCCGCGCCCGCACGCGGGCGCGGTTTGAAACCGCGTCGTGAAAATTGGGCCTTACTTAATATGAAATTAATCAATCAATCTGCGAGCGAAACTAGCGTTGTCCTTTAATTTGCACAACATTCGACCTTATGGTGGCAAAACATTTCTTTTTTACCTGATCGGACATAAAGACAGAGCACGTCACGCAACATACGACCAAAATCTAGCTAGTGACTGGAGGCAACGAAGTAGAAAATCAAATCCATGTCGTATTTGGCCGCATGACTTGTATTGGCTTAGTTTCTTTTTTTTTATTTTATAGGTTTACACTAGACCGCCATCTCGCCTGATAAAGCGCCGATCCGGTCTAGGATGGAGAGTGCTTACCTATAAGAAACCGATTTAGGTACTCTTGATTTGAAGACACTAAGATTGGAACCATCAGGGAAAACCCACTCAGGCAATGTAACCCACAGCCTAGACGTTCTCATCACAAAAATAAAAGTAGAGTTTAATCTCTACGTTAGTTAGAGTTCTTGAAACGTCAACCATATAATGATATCGCTTTGTCGAGCTACGAGTGGTCCGATAGAAAAAAAGCAAGGTGGTATTAGATCATGCAGATCAGTTGCATATTTTCCGAAGTGTATTCAATTGAAAACCCGATAAGCTAGCAAATTTGCTGTGATGGGTAGTCAAGATATTGGTGTCATTGTCTATCAGATGAAAGAGTCGAAGTTGAGCATTGATGTCAAAGTAACCCTCAAAAGCTGATAGCCAGTAACCGAAACAGATACACCTCGAAAAGTAGGAGTCAGGTGAAGTGGATTCCTTTTTGCGGAGAAGACACATGCCTACTTCTTTCCCTTATTAAACTTGGCCAGATTGGCGACACCCCATTCAGACACTGCCGCAAAGGTCAAGTTCAGACTGTCATACACTCTCTCAGTGCCTGAATTTGTTGTCCACCGGGCACCGGGCCACGCGCTAGATATGTCACTTTTTACAGTGGTGCTGTCATCTGCGTGCCTAATGATACCGGTCTTCAACAGATCATTGGTATGCAGCAGAAAGAGTGTCGCAGAGAGCGCCAACCCTTGAGCAACTTGAGCAACTCCGGCGTTGATTGCAATTTGATCCGACAAGCAGACATCAGGCCATCACTGAGCACTCGTGTGAATCGATCCCTCAAAAAGTCCGTTGGCATGGATTCATAAAACCAGGAGATAAACTATGAGCAGAAAGCTTGCTTATACGGCTATCGTGCCAAACTCTGTCGAAAGCCTTCGAGACATTTAGGGCTTCCCCGTATTTCGCGATAGTCGCATAACAGATGTGAGTGTTGTACCTACGCTAGAATATCCCTGGTACAGTTTCGGTGAAACGAGTATGAAGGATTAAAATTAACGAGGCGGTCCTTAGATTCGTCAGGAGCCTGTGGTTTAGATACGTTCCATAGTGTTGTAGAGTATGGAACTATGGACATGGCCGAGATGGTCCTTTTATTAGCAGGGTCAGCATGACAATTTTTTTGGGGCACTGGTTGCACGTTAGCAAGCTTCCACGACTTTTATTTTATTTAGTTTGCAGAGAGTCTAAACAAGCGCATCAATGCGTTCAATAACACCAAAAATACCATGTGGCTTTATTAACATCTAGTTAACTGTTGCGGCTATTTACCATGAGTGTGGCTATTCGAACACTCTGAAAACTCAAAATTAGGGACTCCGAAGCTTTTTCAGTTCACAACGCATTTAGTTACAGTGTTTTGTCTTGGTCTAGTTGCCATGTGTAGAGTAGATACAATGATGCTAAATTAGTAGTGCATGCGAAGACATAATTTTAGCGCCCCCCTGATCCTCGCGCCCTAGGCTGCAGCCTAATTAGCCTAAAGGTTAATCAGGCCCTGATTGACTGTTAGTTTTTTTTGGGTGCCGGTTTAACCTATCTTAATCTTAATATATATAAATCTCCTGTCACGATGTTTGTCCGCGATGGATTCCTAAACTACGTAACCGATTTTAATTAAATTGGCACACCGTGAGCAGTCTGGTCCAACTTGAGAGATAGGATAGATTTTATTTCGATTAATATTCTTTAAATGACAATATCCGAGCGCAGCCGGAATGGGCCGCTAGTATATATATAAATATAATAAAGTGGCCAAGTGCGAGTTGGACTCGCCCATGAAGGGTTCCGTTGCAGCAAGTAACATAAATATACATAGTACACATAGTTCTTGTAGTTCGTTGTAACTTTGATCAAAGTTTCAACAATAGTGTATTTATGACGTACTAAAAAAAACTACTCATCAGATCGAGTTCAAACCAATTTTCGTTGGTAGTTTACATGGTAATGTACATCATATTATTATATTGTTTTTAGATTTTTCATTCCCTTACTTTACAAGTTAGAGGGGGGGGGGGGGGGACACACATTTTACCACTTTGGAAGTGTCTCTCGCGCAAATTATTCAGTGTAGACGAAAATGATTTTAGAAAACTCAACTCCTGGTTTAGAGCCTTAATCAGCTCAATCATCGCTGTTGGGTCACGCGAACCAGATTACCCCTACAACTATTCACCCCGCTAAAAATCTTAATATTTATTTTCATTTGAGGGTAGCGATTCTGAAACCATTCGGTTGCATCCGACACGGAATCTCATCTCTCGATCTTTGTCTTATCTGATATTCTGATAAGCATGACAGAGACCGAGAGATGAGATTCCGTGTCGGATGCAACCGAATGGTTTCAGAATCGCTACCCAGAAATCGTTCTTTCAGTAACATAGTAGTGGAAGTCAATTCCGATGACGAGGCCGCTTACATAAGAAAGGGCGGTCAAACAGCGTCCCATATGATCGGCGCGTGCGCCTCTTGGCGTGGGGCCAACATTCTACGCGCAGCCAAGGGAGTGAGAAGTGGCGCAAGGTCGCCGTGTCGGGTCAAACAATCCAACGAAAGGGTTATATAATCGTTTTTTTTAAATAACTAGTGGCCCTTTTTTTTTGTTCTTAGTTAGGTTGTACGTTTTTTTTGAAGTGAAAACTTCTTTTGGCGCGCCACAGACAGATTTTTCGTGGGCTGTGAATTCAATTCATGTGAAAAATCACGCTTGGGAATGATAAGAAGTATTCGGGTAAACTCGGGACCATGTCCATTGTCCATTGTAGAAATACTGACGCATTTCTAGATGGCAATCCATGAGGATTGATGATTCGTGGCCATGAGGCCACGCCTTCCGGTTTCACCCGCGTAGTTTCCAAAGTAAGTTATCAAATTCTGAGTTATAAGTTTTCACTTCTATCGGAAGTTCCTATAACTGCAATTTTTTGAAGTGAAAACTGCTTTAGGCGCGCTATAGACAGAATTTTCGTGGGCTGTGAAATGGATTCATCAATCGTCACGCTCGGATATGATAAGAAATCTTCGGGTAAACTCGGTAAAAACGGCCAGGTAGGTACCAGGGCAACAGAAGCAGTAAAGAGTTTCGATTACCTACCTCCAACAGCCCCAGTGTTTATCTCCAGATACCAGGACAACAGAAATATGAACGAGTTGCGTTTGCCCCTAGGTACCAGTACCAGGGCAACAGAAACAGTAAAGAGTTGCAAGATTTTGTACAACTTCGTTCCATCCGAATGTCCCTTGACACCTCCCAAGTTTTTGAAGGCAAAACTTCTTTTGGCGCGCTTAGGCAGATTTTTCGTGGGGTGTGAATTGAATTCTAGCGTCACGCTCGGTTATGATAAGAAATCTCCGGGTAAACTCGGGGCCACGCCCATTAGCCATCTAGAAATACGTCAGCCAATAGGAAATGCTGAAAGGGCGTGGCCTAACCATCATGGCATGACCATCTAGAAATGCGTGAGCCAATGGGAAATGCTAACGCATTTCTAGATGGCCATGCCATGATGGTCAGGCCACGCCCTCTGGTACACCCGTATTGGTTTCAAAGTAAGCTATCAAATTCTGAGTTATAAGTTTTCACTTCTATCGGCAGTTCCTATAACTGCAATTTTTTTTTTTGTAGGTATGTACTTACGTTACGCGATAGGACCGTCTTCTTGTTGGTAGATCATAGTTTAGATGAAATAAATATAAATTCTACCGAAATCGGTGCGGCGGTTTTTGGAACATGAACAAAAAAAATTACTTTCATTTATTTATGCGACTTGGTGAAGGCTTTTTATGAAACTTGGTCGTGTCTGAATGTAATTTTAAATTGATGACGGTTTTTTGTATTTTGAGAGAAAATAAATTGTTAAAAAGATATACTTAGTAGTAGAAGGATATAGTAGCTGGCTTTATATATGCCTCTACAACCTATCGGACTTTGGGTTATAGACTACAGGCCCGTGAACAAAATGTATGGGTCAAATGAACCACCAGGAGACCTATGTAAAATGATAAGATCAAGATAAGAAGGGTAGGTATAAAATAATAAGATCCAGCACTATGCTGTCCAACTGAGTGCAGGGGAAGAAGGGGGATTGCAACCCTCGATCTTTTCTCCTTGTCGCTTGATTTTAGTACGGCATTGCTGAATAATGGATTAGGTAGAAAAGGTATTGAAACTGTTTGAAATCAATGCTGTACATAATCAAATACCCTGAAAAGCTGAAAAGTTTACCCTGAAAATCGTCGGCAAATCATTATTTTATCCGACACAAATAACGATAAAAAAAATCAAATTTTCATACCTCTTCTAATCCATTATTCCGCAAGGCCGTACAAAAATCATGCGACAAGGAGAAATGATCGAGAGTTGCAACCTTGCAACCCGCTCTCTTCACCTGCACTCGGTTGGACACCTTACAAGTCACGGCATAGTGCTGAATCTTATTGAAGTGAAAACTTCTTTAGGCGCGCCTAGACAAATTTTTCGAGGGGTGTAAATGGAATTCTAGCATCACGCTCGGGTATGATAAGAAATCTTCGGGTAAACTCGGGACCTTGGCGATTGAGCTAGAAATGCGTCAGCCAATGGGAAATGCTGAAAGGACGTGGCCTCGCCATCATGGCATGGCCATCTAGAAATGCGTGACCCAATGGAAAATGCTGACACATTTCTAGATGGCCATACCATGATGGCGAGGCCACGCCCTCCGGTTACACCCGTGTATTTTCCAAGGTAGGTAAGCTATCAAATTCTGAGTTATAAGTTTTCACTTCTATCGGTAGTTCCTATGACTGCCAATTTTTTATTTTATACCCTTCTATTATCTTACATTGGTCTCCTGGTGGTTCATATGACCCATACATTTTGTTCACGGGATCGTAGTCTATTAGCATACGGCGCAAGGCCCTAGAACCAAATCCTAACTTTCAAACTATGATACTTACGTTATTTAGCATACAACCGATACCTGAAATGAAGCTAAGTACTAGCTACGATAGATAACATTCTTCCTACAACAGTTAAATAAGCCCTAGCTTCAGGTAAAACCAGACCATAATGCTGGCTTATCGATCAAACTTTTTATAGTTACATCGAGTTCTTAGAGAGTGATGGCAAAGTTAAAAACATAATAAAAACATAATAATTGTAAAAAAAACGTCATTGTTCATCACAATAAATTGTAACATGTTTGTTTATAACATGGACGTATAAAAAAAGTCGGACGTAGTCTTGCTAAAACAAAAACTGTGTCCATCGAGTCGGCCACATAATATGCACGTGTGCGCTGTCACATACAGGCTGACACGCACACATCAGTGAGTCATTACACGCGCTACTTGTGTATATGATTTAAATTGGAGTAAAAATTTCGGTTTGAACGCTAATCCCACAAAAACACAAGTCATTATCATAGGTAGTTCTTATATGACCTCTAGAATAAATTGGGTCACAGTACCTCAAATTGTTTTTGATGGGGTAATTATCCCTTACAGCAAATCAGTGAAAAACCTCGGTGTGATTTTTGATGGAACTTTAAGTTGGGAAGCGCACTTGGAATCCATTAGCTGCAAATTATTTGCGTCTGGTAGATCTTTAAGCAGACTCCGTAATTTTCTACCCACCGCCACCAAAGTTACGCTTGCTCAGTCTCTACTCCTTCCAATTCTTGATTACGCAGATGTCTGCTATCTCGATCTAACCGAGGCCCAGCTAGATAAACTTGAGCGTCTCCAAAATTACTGTATTAGATTTATATTTGGCTTGCGCAAATATGATCACATATCCGAATTTCGTAATAAGCTCAAGTGGCTCCCCATCCGTTTTCGCCGGAATGCTCATATCCTCTCTCTTCTATATAATATTTTGTTTAACCCTTTAACACCCCACTACTTAAAAGAAAATTTCACACTCTGGAGCAATGTCCATTCTCGTCCTTTAAGATCGAAGTTTAATTTATTGTTGAATGCTCCATCAGCACGTACCGAAGCATTTTACGGTAAATCTTTTGCGTTCCAGGCAGTCCTACTATGGAATGCCTTGCCTGTGGCTATCAGACATGCACCATCACTGCCTGTTTTTAAAAATCAAGTTAAGGCTTTATACTTGTCACAACTTTCACCACACTGATTCTACTCCTTTTCAAATTGTCCTACTTAATGATATAATGTATGTATTAGTCTATTAGTATATTATAATGCTTACCTACAAAATGTAATATAAGTATTTTAAGTATTAGGATGTATGAATGTTAATATGTATGTATGTATATTTGATACTTTACGACACATAGTCCCTAACCCCGTCTTCTGCTTTCTAAAATTTTCTCTCTATCCTCTGGTTGCCTGGAAGAGATCGCTCTTAGCGATAAGGTCGCCGTTTGTTACATTAGATTTAAGAATTTTTCTTTTTGTTTATTTATTTTTCTTTTTGTGTTGTGAACAATAAAGTGTTTATCTATCTATCTATCTATCTATATGTGTGCGTGCCAGCCTATCAGTGACAACCTGACAACGCACACGTGCAAATGTGGCCGACTCTAGTAACACAGTTTTTGTTTTAGCGAGACTCCGTCCGACTTTTTTATACGTCCATGGTTTATAATAAATAAATATTGGTAAAATAAAAAATATAACACTATCTGACCTCAAACTAAGCAGAGCTTGTAATATAGAGCCAAATAGTTGATATGATACTTACATAATTGTAAATACATACTTATTATACATACAAACACCCAGACACATTACAAACATTTGAATTCATCACACATATATTTGCACTGGGTGGGAATCGAACCCACGAGCCTCGGCCTCGCAGGCGGAGTTACTACCCACTAAATCACAAGGCCAGTCGAATACTAATTTTATAAAAGCGAAAGTTTGTAGGAATTACTGTTTGTTATACTCTTTCATGCAAGAACTACTGAAGGGATTTGGATGAAATTTGGCACATATGTAGATACATAATGGAATAACACATATGATAAGTATTTCTTAAACCGGGAAAATAACGATATCTATTACTATGCGAGTGCAACCGCAGTAAAGCGTTAGGCGTTTTTTTATAATTTTATAATATTTAGTGACGAGACGAGCAGGTTATGTGCCTGATGGTAAACAACATGCCTGCCACATAACAGCACAGCGACACGCAGCTATTGGACCATGAAGAGTCCAAATCATTACCTAGCACTGCACTGCGCTCATCACCCAGAAATCTAAGATCGCCAAGCCCTGTAATTTCTCTGGAAACATTGCCCTTCAAACCGGAACACAGTATTTGCACATTACTGCTTGGCGGTAGAATAACTGGCAAAGGTGTGGTACTTCCCCAGGCGGACTCTGCCAAGAGTCCTACCACAACTAAACTACTACGCGTTTAACCCAATGCGGGTTGAAGAATGACAACCTCGAAAGATTAGATAGAACAAAAGTACATGTCGGTTTACTCACGATGTTTTCCTTCATCGTTGTAAGTTAGCGGCATTGCGGACAAGACTTCGAAAATACAGTGGTGCGTATGGGATTTGAACCCAGAGGCTCCGGATCGGCAGTTGCCGTTCTTCCGACTAGACCAGCCGTAACTTTAAGAGTGCGCCTAATGCCAGGGAAAAATCAGTTTTCACCCGCGCGACGCGTTTCTTAATGCGATATACATAAAGTCGAGAATAGCATGACACAGTTTGAAGGAAAAATCAATATTAAATCAGGGTAGCGATTCTGAAACCATTCGGTTGCATCCGACACGGAATCTCATCTCTCTGTCTTTGTCATGCTAAACAGATAAGACAAAGACCGAGAGATGAGATTCCGTGTCGGATGCAACCGAATGGTTTCAGAATCGCTACCCAGGAGTCCATTTTCGACCAAGTTCTATTAAATTACTCAATAATTAGACATAAATTTAAGAAAGTGTTCGGTTACTTTACTAGAACGTACAATTAGGAATTTTATTACCAAAAAATAATGTGGGGTCATCGCTGATAATGTCGAGTACTCGAATTAAAACGGGTTTTTTCGGTGTCATTTTTATTTTTTTATTGTAAAAAACTCTGATCTATTTTTAAAATTCTATTCGGTTATTGTGCTTCTTCTTGATTGTACCCACACGTCAATATTTTTTTTGTCCTAGTTTTTAGTTTCTTTACTTCAGTGAGCGGCGTCGAAAATGTCCTTTTTTCGTTTTCTGGCACTAGGCGCCCTCTTAATTAAGTAAGTATAAATGGTCTTATTCATTTATTTATTTATTACTGGTCTTAATCATTTAAGTATAACTAATAATAAAGTAATTACCTACTAGTAACAAACATACATTCTTACAAATGGTCGTATTTTTGGAACGAAGTTCCGTACGGGGGGATCTACCGCCGAACAAAAATATCATCGCTTTGATGTTTCTCTCTCTTTTCTTTTCGCTTGAAATGATAGAGACAGCATTAGCAAAGCGATAGCCGATTTAGTTAGGCGGTAGAAGCGCCGGCCGGCTTGGAGAAGATTGAGATTTTGTTAACCGAACTAAAAAACTTGGCAGTCATAGGAATTCCAGATAGAAGTGAAAACTTATAACTCAGAATTTGATAGCTCACTTTGGAAACTACGCGGGTGAAACCGGAGAGCGTGGCCATGAGCATGAAATGCTGACGCATTTCTAGATGATATATGGTATGGTCCCGATCAAAGAGAATGTAAATACTCCCGATCTCACCCGAAAATGTCTTATCATTCCCGAGCGTGACGCTAGAATTCAATTCACAACCCACGAAAAATCCGCCTGTGGTACGCCAACAGAAGTATTCGCTTCAAATAATGTTATATTAAAACCGTAAGAAAACCTATAACAGAAGTGACGCTTATATATGTTTGTTATATATTTTCGTTACGGTTTTAGTCTCACATTTCCTTCAGGATGTCTACTCTATTTCTACGAAAACGTAATTTCGAAAAAAAAACTCGCGACTTTCCTGCTCTCTTTCTACTTCGTTTCGTCCGATACAACATTGTTTGATGTTTAAATGTTCTACGTATACTCTATAAGAGTATGCTTAAAACATTTAAACGGACAAAACGACGGATCGAAGTAGAATCGGAGTTGGAAAGTCGCGAGTTTATTGCGAAATTACGTTTTCGTTGAATTAGAGTAGACGTCCTGTTCACATACGCAGCAAAATCGCGATCTTCTTTATGCCTGCCGTAAGGAACTTCGTTCCAATAATCATTATAGTTTCTTTATAGATCAAAAGCCAGGATGATCCAAACTTCTTAATTGTCCATCGTTCTTACCTGTGTTGGGAGCATGCACTGACATTCAGCTTTCTTTTGATAAAATAACGAAGATCTGGGTAGCGATTCTGAAACCATTCGGTTGCATCCGACACGGAATCTCATCTCTCGGTCTTTGTCTTATCTGTTTAGCATGACAAAGACCGAGAGATGAGATTCCGTGTCGGATGCAACCGAATGGTTTCAGAATCGCTACCCTGGGGTTCATGGGCTCTTAGTCTATTAGTTCCGTTCCACGTAACATCATAAGCTTTTCCTCAGATATCAAAATAGGCCTTCTATTTTTGGAGGTCTTTAAAATAAATGAATAGTTTAAAACACTAAGAAAAACACGCTTGCCTATCTTCCGGCTTCATCATCAGACCTCGAAACCTAATCGTGGTCAAAGTTCACTACAAGACTTTTCTATCAAATTCAAACACAGCTATGATACGATGTTCCATCATGAAGTTCCAGTTCATATCTTCTGACTCCATCATCAGATCAGTTCGACAGTACCATATTATTGTATTGTCATCAGAACTACATACAGCTGCCAATTTTCATGACGCTACGATCCTTGGAAGGTAGTTAAATTAGTTATTTTAAAGAGTGACGAGACGTGCAGGACATGTGCCGGATGGTAAGCAACATGCCTGCCAGCCTGCCACATAACAGCACAGTGACATGCAGCTATTGAAACATGGAGAGTCCAAATCATTGCCTAGCACTGCACTGCGCTCGTCACCCCGAGATCTAAGATGTTATATCTCCGAGTCCTGTAATTTCTCTGGAAACATCATTCCTTCAAACAGGAACACAGTAAAGTCTGCACATTACTACTTGGCGGTAGAATAACTGGCAAAGGTGTGGTACTTCGTTACTTAGTTAGCTTTTTTTACATAATTACAAACAGGTTTGCCTAATAAAAAGCTTGTAAATTAAAAACATTTTTAACTCACGTAACTTTATTGAAATTAAATTATCTACTTACACTTTATACAGAGGCTGTTATAAATACAAAATATTGGAATGATTTACATCAGATTTTTAGTGTTTAACGTTTTTGGACAACAGATGTCGCTTATACAAATTATAGAGTAGCTAAAGCCGAACTTTTCTAATAATTTTTTGAATTTGTTTATTCTACATACATACAGTGCATTAAAAAACAAAGAAAATTAAAATTTGAACTGTTACGGTTGGTATTTATTTTTCTTTAAGAAAAGAAATATAGTAATAGTTAGTAGTAATAGTTAGATATAATAGTTTTATTTGTAACTTATGCAACACTGTATCGATTCACACATTATTGGAGTCTATTTATTTACAGTATATTTTTGTTTGTTTGTTCAGTAATTAAAATACATAGACAAGATATATATTAAATCAAATACTTTTCGGGTTTAATAGAATTTATAACACTTATTACCTATTATACTGCCTCCTCACATTCACCGAAAAAGAAAAAAAAAACACGGTTGCCTGGAAGAGATCGCTTTTGGCGATAAGGCCGGCAATTGTTGGTATGTTTTTTAGATGTTTTGTGTTATATTTATAAATAGTTATATCTTTACAATGTTTTCCGATTTTGTGCCATATTATTCGAAAATAAGGTATTACACATTTTTTTTTATAGAAATGTAAGTTCCAGTATATAATCGGTGAATGTGCAGAGGCTCAAGAATTATGTTTTATAGTGAAGTTTTGTTGGAATCCAAGATTTCCACCGCTACGCTCTCCGCAGGCCGCCTGGAGGCCTTAGACCGCGGTCTTGTTGATGGCGTTGCCCTGAAACAAATAGACAAATATTAATATTTAAGTATCTATCGTATTTGGTCTAGATGTTACGGCTGATCTGCACCTCTACCGCCTAACGAAAAAAACGCTTTGACGCTTTGACGTTGCTGTCTCTTTTCTTCTCGCTTGAAATGTAAGAGACGGCAATGTCAAAGCATCAAAGCGTTTTTCGTTAGGCGGTAGACCCCCTGGTCGGGAGAACGGCGACATCGTGAGGAAACCGACATGTACCTATAATCCTACTAATATTATAAAAGTCAATGTTTGGATGTTTGTTGCTCAATTACGTCCTAACGTATGATCGGATCGGGCTGAAATTTGGAATACAGTTAGATTATAGTCTGGAAGAACACATTGGCTATGGAACACAGATAAAGTATTATTATTATAGTCTGGAAGAACACATTGGCTATGGAACACAGATAAATTATTATTATTATAGTATGGAAGAACACATTGTCTATGGAACACAGATAAATTATTATTATTATAGTATGGAAGAACACATTGTCTATGGAACACAGATAAATTATTATTATTATAGTATGGAAGAACACATTGTCTATGGAACACAGATAAATTATTATTATTATAGTATAGAAGAACACATTGTCTATGGAACACAGATAAATTATTATTATTATAGTATGGAAGAACATACGCTGCATTTTTATCCCGATAAAACAACGGGAACTACGCGGGTAACACCGCGGGGCGCTGCTAGTCTTAGATACATTTATGTAGTTTTCTAAAACTTCTGTCATTAATTGTTAATTTATTGTTTATCGTTCCAGGGTTTGTTTACTTTCCTAGTTTCTCAAATATGGTACAATCCTCAAAAAAACTAAGTAACCCGCTAGTTAGATTGCCAAAAAATATTGTACACGTATTTTTTCTTTTGTTTCACAAACAAAAAATGACGAAGATACAGCGCTTTGAAGTTTCGTGTGACGTCACTTGTGAGTACGATTTTTACTCACGAGTGACGTCGCGACCCCCCACTCTCGAAGTTTGATGGTCTATATCTTTGACGATTTTTAATATTATGAAAAAACAAAAAATACGTGTCCAATATTTTTCCATGATCTAGCTGACGGACTAATTAGGATGGCGTATTTTTGACCCAGTCCGGTACCCTATTGTATAGGGGCCTTTTATTTGTTGGTTTTGAGTAAATTTACTTAGGTTTGTTTCGAGGTGAAAGAACTAATTTGGCATCGCCTCTGCCTTGTGACCGTGGCTCGCCAATACGCGGTACTAAACATGTACGATTCCCGTACCACGATATCTGAACAAGCAGACTTTGTAATTCAAAAATTAGTTTCAATATTTTTATACGAATACTTATAGAGGTTGTACAAATACTTATTTATATCTTATTATTAAGAAATTTTAGATTTTTGTTGATATTTCTTTTATTAAAGTTACGGCTGGTCTAATATGTTACAGTCCGCGAGGTATAAGCTGAGCTTTGCATTAGTGTGAGTGATCACATGCATACGCATCTATTACCAAAAGCATAGAATAGATAATATAGATAGAACGGACACTCCCCACCCCCCGCCAATTTCAAGCTTCCTCCCCCTCGCGGACGTGAGGCGGACTCAACGAAGGGTTATTATATCGGACGATAATTTTCTATGAGAATACGACCATGATGCTGTATTATTTAACAAAATGGTACCAAATTTTTCGTCTATCATACGAAACAAGAATAAGAGATTTTTAATTTCATAAGAATTTCTACAAAGATTGAATCATTTTTATAAACTGTGTTAAGCTATTCTGGTTAGAAGTACGCGCCAAGACTGAAGTCCTGTGACGAAATTAAAAAAGTTAAAATGCAACTTCTGAACGTTGTTGTACCTAATCTAATGTTCTGTGACTAGCCTACCTATAATGAAATACGCGATATGTGGAGTGATTAATTAATATATTGTCAGAATAAAGTTATCTTTGGGTAAGTGTACTTAACTAAAAATCAATTCGTACATGGTACCTTTATTATCTCCTATTTTGTTTTAAATCTTCTCCCTTCTGATTGTTGATGAAAGTTATATTTACCTACATTAAAGATCGAACACTAACTAGGTAAGATTATAAGCCACTTATTAACACAGGCAGGTGAACTCACGGGTCATAGCTATTCCATAAAATAATTTAGTAACCCTAGATGACACGCACACATGCGTAAATGTGTTCGAACGACATATGCGTAGTTGTGTGAGTGTAGGTATGTCGACTTCACCGTTTGTTTGGAGTTTAGACCGAGTGTCCGGGGTGTGCCAAAAGTACAGTCAGACAACAAACTCTTAAACAACAAGCTGACATTAACTATCCAGGATCAATATGGTCATTGCGAAAAGAAGTATCTCTTTTAGGATTCAAATGGTCAAGGACAGAGAATAACATAAAATTTTTAATGGAAAAGCATGAGATCCGTCACCTACGTAAAACTTATTTACTTAAAATTTCCGAATACCGTATTCAGGGCAGGCCTATCGTTTATACCAATATACAATTGATACTGCATAATAAACAACGATTTATTGAATATAAAATTGACACCTTATTAAGAGAACATGGTCACAGCGTCCTGCGTCTGACTGTACTTTTGGTGATCACTCACACTAATGCAAAGCTCAGCTTATACCTCGCGGACTGTACGGCTGTACGTCTACTCTTTCTACGAAAACGTAATTTCGAAATAAACTCGCGACTTTCCTACACCGTTTCTACTTCGATTCGTCGTTACATCCGATTTAGATTCTAATTAAAGTAGCCTTAGAACATTTAAACGTCAAACAATGTTCGATCGGACGAAAGGAATTAGATCCGGAGTAGGAAAGTAGCGAGTTCTAATTTCGAAATTACATTTTTCGTAGAAAGAGAGTAGACGTCCTGGGTAGCGATCCATTCGGTTGCATTCGACACGGAATCTCTCGGCCATTATCTTATCTGTTTAGCATGACAGAGACAAGGATTGTCATGCCGATTCCGAACCATTCAGAATCGCTACCCTGGTCTGTCGGGAAAACGGCTACTGGCGATCCGGAGACCCCGGGTTCAAAACCACGCGCACCACTGTCGTTTCAGAAGTCATGTGCGTAATGCCGCTAACTTAAAACGGGAAAGGAACACTTCGTGAGGAAAGATTTCACCTCAAAATTTGAGTCGCACGACAATCGTTAACCGTTCACGCGGTACGGGTCGGTATGATATATTTAGAGCACTCGAGCACAGAATAAATATTATTAGTACAGAAGCCACACTTACCAAAAACAATTATATAAATAGCGACTCTTGCTGGGACACAACAAAGTTCAATTCAGCTCGCAATACCTGTCGCGATTTTCAAATAAACATTTGCGCTCTTTCTAACACTTAACTCCGTCCCTGTCTAGCGCGGAGGGTTTACGACATATCTAATAACAATATGCGCGGGAAACGTTTTGCGCGAGCGCTCAGCCGTGTGTCCGACAACCGACTGTTACTTGTTTCCTGGAAGGAACGGTCTATCGGTAGGCTAAAACCGCGCGACCTTGAGCGAGTGAGGGTGCACTGACTCGAGCAACGATCAAGGGCGACGGATAGCGTTTAACGCTTTCCACGTCTATAACGGGAATAGACGACCCTACTTTTTACGACTGCCCATATGATGGGTAACGTTTTTCGAGAGCATACACTATTGCATTTTAATTAACCGTTTTATTATCGTCGTAACGGTGGTTTTGTACAGTTTTATGCACCTACTTGACCGGTTATAAAATCTTTAAAAATTGCATTCCGTAATACTTGAACGCACTCTTAGCAAAAAGTATTAACTTCTTGCAGTACCTACAAGTTTTGTTTAAAAAATTTCACTTCTGAAATAATTTTGTTTGTTTGTATATGTGATAAAGAACCGGGCGCCGCACCGGCGGTCACGAGTTCGATTCTATTAATACACAGACACACCGACTGCAGTACGCAAGTATGTTACCTACGTATAATAGGCACGTGACCATATGCTATTCTCAGCGGCCGTAGTTATTAGCTCTGCTTGAGAATCTACCGAATTATTGACCAGAGGCGTGAGAAGAGAAGTAGGGTAGCGCGAGACGCGATACAGTCTGTGTGACTAAAAGTTTTCGTAGTAAAATCTTATTTTGGCTCACCACAAACCGATTTTTAACGTAGACTGTGCATGAAGCTCATCGTCACGCTCGGAAGTACCTACCTATAGCATAAACATAAACAGCCCACTAAAAAAATGTTTTCACTGCAGTAACTCTGGGCCTTCTCTCGCAAGGAGAGAGTCAAGGCCATAATCCACTACGCTGGTTCAGTGCTGGTTGGTGGATGACACATGACCTCGAAAGATTCTAGGTACATGTCGGTACGATATTTTCCTTCGCCGTTTTTAAGATAGCGGCATTGCTCACATGACTTCGAAAAGACAGTGGTGAGAGTGGGATTTGATTTTGAACCCGGGCCTGCGGATCGGCAGTCGCCGTGTTCCAGACTAATAATAATAATAATAAGCCGTAATTTGTATAATTTATCTGTTTTTAGGATTCCGTACCCAAAGAGTAAAAACGGAACCCTATTACTGAGACTTGGCTGTCCGTCCGTCCGTCTGTCACCAGGCTGTGTCTCAAGAACGGTGATAGCTAAACAGATGAAATTTTCACATAATTATGATGTATTTCTATTGACGTACTAACAACAAATTAAATAAAAACAATTGGGCGGCTCCCATACAACAATCTTGATTTTTTACCGTTTGTTGCTCGATTAGTCTGTCCCAAGAAAACTAGATGGCGCCACTAGTAAAAATAAAACGCGATATCGAATTCGTCGTCAGAATCATGAGGCAAAAATAAAAAAAAAATTTAGATGGGAGCCTGTCTCCGGAAATTGCGATGTATGCGGAATTCCGAATAAAGCAAAAGAGGTTTTCACCGTTTATTTGCTAATGGTACAAAACCCTTCGTGCGGGAGTCCCACTCGCACTTGGCCGGTTTTTTTAAATTAGTTTATTTAATAAAGCAAAATTCAGCCTGATGTTTGTTCCCAGTGAACTCTTCACCAACTCGTCACCAGTAGAAACACAATAAATCGAATAAAAAATACTTTACTAGTAGCAACCCCTGATTTTACCCGCATAATTGCGTTCTAGTTGTTTTTCCGCGTTAAAAAAAAGTCTATGTACTTACTATTATTAGATATTTTGATTTTTAATTTAACGTATGCAATTTTGGAGGGGGTGTCATGTCGCCTGTACCATTAATTTGCTATAGACCTGATTTCTAATGTTGAGTTTCATAACTCTCGAATAGATGGCGCCTCAGGCTACATAGATTTTTACTGGTTACAGTGGTGGGACCATCCATATATTACGTCACAAGCAAGTATTTATCTTTTCTTTTTTTCTATACCCCTCCCCTGTCCTTGTCATAGTTGGTCACATTTTTGAGACTTACCCCCCTACCTAGCGAGACGTATATAGTTAGTTAGTAGTGGTAGGACTCTTAGCAGAGTCCGCCTGGGGAAGTATCACACCTTTGCCAGTTATTCTACCCCCAAGCAGTAATGTGGAAACATTACTGTTCCGGTTTGAAGGACAATGTTGCAAAATTACAGGGCTTAGAGACGTAACATCTTAGATCTCTGGGTGACGAGCGTAGTGCAGTGCTAGGTAATGATTTGGATTTTTCATATTTCAATAACTGCGTATCACTGTGCTGTTATGTGGCAGACATGTTGCTTACCATCAGGCACAAGCTCAGCTCGTCTCGTCACTCGGTATTTAAAAAAAAAACGTCACATATTTAGCAAGTTTCGTTTAAATTTAGTGTTGTAATACTTAGATACGAAATAAGACATTTTTAACAATGTGACGTCACAATATTTGAGACCCCTCCCTGCCACTTGGCACACTATGTCTCAATTTTCATCGACCCCCTCCCTCCCCCCATGACGTGTGACGTAATTTATGGATGCCCCTAGCTGATATTACAAAGCTGAAGAGTTTATTTGTTTGATTGCGCTAATCTCAGGACCTACGAGACCGATTTCAAAAATTCTTTCACCGTTTTAGATGTACGTACGTGATCCCCGAGTGCTATAGGATGTAAGTATATGTAACACGGAACACGGGCGAAGTCGGGGCGGAGCGCTAGTCTATAATAATATTATAAAGTTTGTTTGCTTGTTTGTTTGTTTGTTTTAACTCTAGGATCTCGGGAACTACTGGTCCGAATCGAAAGATTTCTTTTCTGTTGGTAGCCTTCCTCGATAAATGGAATCCTTTTTGAAATCCTCCTATGTATAATATAGGACTAGCTGAACCGTGCGCGCATCGCTACGCCATCTATCTAAAATTGATCGTAGCAATTCAAATTTTGAACAAATTCGGTTACCTTTGTATCTAATGACGCAAACTTTGAAAGATAGACATATGAAACGAAACTCAACGAAACGAAACGAAAACTCTCAAAAAGCAATATTTTTTCCCGTTTTTGTTACATTTTTAATTCACGCTCCGCTCCTGTTGATAGTAGCGTAATGTTAAATAGCCTATTATTAGCCTTCCTCGATAAATGGACTATCCAATAGAGAAAGAATCTTTCAATTCTAACCTGTAGTTCCTGAGATCCTTGCGTTCAAACAAACTCTTCAGCTTTATAATATTAGTATAGATATAGGTTATATAAATACTAAATTACTATCAATACAAGCGGAGTATGAATGAAGAATGTAACAAAAACGGGCAAAAATAATCCTTTGAGAGTTTTCGTTGCATGCGTTAACGTGCGCTGAAGTACCTTTTTTGTATAATATAGAGTGACGAGACGAGCAGGACATGGTAAACAACAAACAACATGCCTGCCACATAACAGCACAGTGACATGCAGCTATTGGAACAAAGAGTCCAAATCATTACCTAGAACTGCACTGCGCTCGTATTAACCCAGAGATCTAAGATATTATATCTCCAAGCCCTGTTTCTCTGGAAACATTGCCTTTCAAACCGGAACACAGTAACGTTTGCACATTACTGCTTGGCGGTAGAATAACAAAGTTACTTCCCCAGGCGGACTCTGCCTACCACTACTATAAACCTCAGTACCTCTTTCACCAACTGATCCTGCGCTCGTTGCAACGCCACCTGTCGGAAACTGGTTGTACCAACTCAGATTTAGAACAAATTTAATTAGCTAAGGGATCTCTGCCTTTTCGCCGAAAATTGCTTGGCCGATTATCACGTGCCAACTAACGTTTCGCAAAATTTTATTTCACAGAATAAATCGAATAATCATTTTCCAAACTTATCAAATAATTTTGTTTTACTTCCCAACCTAACAGTTGCCAACTGTACGTCTGGTCTGCCTTTTATAGTGACACTTTTCAAAAGGCCGACTTTCAAGTAGCGAATATATCAGTAAAGGTGCGCTTACACGAGGGCAATAATTGCTCCGCGACACGAATGGACCGATCTGGAGCAATTAATGAAGCAATTTCAATAAATTGCGGCAATTATTTCGGCGATATTGCTTCTAATTGCTCCAGATATTTCGTATTGCTCGATGTCGCAGATACGAATTGACGAATATCCAATGGGCTTGGAAATTCCTAGCAATTTTTGTATATATCTCATTCGCACTTGTTTGTTTTGCGGCTTGCCGTCTTGCTTCCGCGGGGAGAGCGAGAGGTCGGGTGGCGCCTAGTTGATGAAGTTTCGCCATATCGCTCAATATTGTATTGCGCAGTATTGATGCTTGTTGCCGTTGCCGTAAATTGCTTGATGTAGTCGTGACGTCATAGTTGACGAGTATTGACTGGAATTGAGCAATTTTTTGCCCGTATAAGCGTACGTTTAGAGCAGCCTTTCCCAAAGTGGGCGATAAGACGCCCCCTTGTGGGTGCTGAAGGCCTAATGGGGGGAGGCGGTGATATGAGATCCAGAAAAAAATTAGTCCGGACGGGCTCAGGTCTCAAATCAGGGGGGGACGGGGGGGGGACGCTGAAGAAAATGAAGAATAATTTATTTGCCTAAGCCGCCTCTTCCCAGTCTAGAGGATTGACGCTTGATGCATGTTTTGGTTTTATTTTAATAGTCATAAATGCTGATAATAAATGAATAAAAAATAACTAATAAAACCAGCTAAGTGCGAGTGGGACTCCCGCATGAAGGGTTCCGTCCCATTAGCAAATAAACGGCACAAACCTCGTTTGGACTTTGGCTTTGGAATTCCTTACACATCGTAATTTCCGCAGACAGGCAAAAAGTTTGTTTAAAATTTTGTATTTTGTCTCCCGATTCTGACGATGAATTCGATATCGCGTTTTTTTTTACTAGTGGCGCCATCTTGTTTTCTTGAGACGGACTAATCGAACAAGAAACGGTAAAAATCAAGCTTGCTGTGTGGGAAATAAAGAAATTTTATTTTTATTTTATTTTTAGTATTTGTTGTTATAGCGGCTATAGAAATACATCATCTGTGAAAATTTCAACTGTCTAGCTATCACCGTTCTTGAGATACAGGCTAGTGACAGACGGACGGACAGACGAGCGGACAGCCAAGTCTCAGTAATAGGGTTCTGTTTTTACCCTTTGGGTACGGAACCCTAAAAAGCATTTCTTATTTGTCATAGCCCTACAAACGTCACTGCGTTGTCGTCATTTGTCGCAAGTTCAAAGAACGACATTGGATTAACGATTAACGGACTTCTGCATAATTAACGGAAGTTAACATGTCTGCTAACATTTTTAAAAGTTAACTTAAAAGTTAATCCGTTAATCAAAATGTTAACTTCGTTAATTAACGATTAACGGATTAACGAGTTATTGCCCAGCTATGGCAACGGATTGGTTTGAAACTTTGCACCGATTGTAATGCAATGAGTTTTACAGTACCCACTAACCATTCGTCCTCGCCACATTCATCAGGATTAATAATTTTGTTTACATTTCATTTTCACGTACTGTTGTCATACTGACTGCTACTGTTATTCAGTTAGTTACTACGTTTCGTTACCAAGTAATCAATCAATTTAAAACATGTTTCCAACTAAAAAGTTTTCTGTATCTTTTGTATAAGCGTGACTTTTTTTTTTTTAACTGTTACTTTCTTTAAGTTGATGGAAAATTAAACAGTAACATACCCAGCTGTGCTGTATCCAGATGAGAGTGTCGTTGGTGAGTCTGGGCCCGATGAGGGGGTTCATCTGCGCCATGTACGCGCACAGCCAGCTGAAACGTAATACAAACACATCACACACACATTCACATTTTCTTTTACATTGGGTAGGGAAGCAAATAAGATATAGGCCTGATGCTATCTTTTTTTTAGTTATTTGAGTAGGGAAGCAAATAAGATTTAAGCCTATTGGGTAGGGAAGCAAATAAGATATAAGCCTGATGCTATCTTTTTTTTTTGATTTTATGATATTTTTTTAAATTATTCTTGCTTATAACATTGTGAGGAAACCAACATCAGGAAACCTACTCGTAATTGTAACATGTTTGAAAAAAAGTACCCAATCGACAAAGGTAACAGAGACCAGAATTGGTGGAGAGCTAGATAATAGTTGATTTGACACTTTTCTGCACTTAGCCTCTCAAATGGGCCGTTGTGCATGGCTCACGTGCTATGTACTGATTTGGACTCTTCATGTTCCAATAGCTGAGTGACACTGTGCTGTTACGAGCAGGCATGTTGTTTATAATCAGGCACATGTCAACACACACAATTAAAAAAACACTGGAAGAAAGTCCGTGATATTTCTGAAAACAATAGTAGGAGCGAGAGGTATACCAGCAAAATCTCTCTATAACCTGCTTAAAGACCTTGGATTGTCCAGAAGTGCAGTAAGTTCTATACTAGAACGAGTATCTAAAGCTGCACTAGTAGGATCATATCGGATTTGGCTGGGCAGGGAGAGAAATACGAGTAGTGAAGGTGAGTGTTGACGTACGTCAATATAAGGGGCCCCTTTTAAACCTACTACCCGAGTCACAAGTCTTGGGGTCTATTCGATATTTCTCTCTCTGCCACACGATGGACCCGGCACCCGCACGGTGAATCCATGGAATGCTAAGAAGTACGTCTCGTCTCTTTTAAAATAAAACAGCTAGGGTCTGCACCGACTTATATGATTTGGCAACCACCCGACAAATAAAATACACCCAAATATGGTCACAATGCCATGCATGATAAGATACAGATTACTTTGGCAATGCAAATTAGCAGACTGCTCACAGTGTATTTTATTTGTGTAGCCTTTATGAAGTATATTATTTATATTGTATTCATTGATCTGTCACTTTTCTATGACTAAATTAATAAATGATAACAAATAGACTGCAATAGAGTTGAGTTTATCTGTTTGTGTTTTGTAAGTCACTCTATTATTTATTTATTTTCCAATTATGAAGTCATATATCAAACAGTCGTCTAATTGTTTAATTGTTAAGTTTTGACAGTATCATAGGTAAGAACAATCATAAGACATTGCCAAACAAAAACTTGTGGAAATTAGGTCACCAGGAGCTACAATATCATAGTTAGCCAAGATACGTCAAACTTACACTAATCGTCTATAAATGTTAGGCAAAAAAGAAACAGTATCCGATTGGACACTAAGTATTTCACGACAAAGATTGGTTTTACTACCTTTTGTTAATGAAAATGACAAAATCTTACCAAGGCTAGTTTGATGAGAACACGGAAAAGAGCTAATATTTGAGGATATTCATCATTCATAGGTCACGAGTTTTGGTCAATGTCTCCACAAGGCGTAGGAAAACGCCTCAATTGCTTTTCGATATAATATAACCTTGATACAAGTCTGAATACTTACAAAAGCCAGCACGTAGCCGCTGTGAGTATCAAAACCACCTGGATTATCCTGGAAAATATATACAAATACAAAGATTATTACCTAAAATTAGAGAAATATACGAAGAGATTGCATGACGAAATCTTACCCTCGGTTTGGTCCTTTAGGAGCGAAGAAAGGGCACACAATACCCACAACACCCCACAGAACCGTGAAAACTACGATGGGAACGAATGAGGCACCCATTTTGAGATTTTATTTAGAAAATAATCTAAATTATTTTATCTCAAATAAACATCAGCTGCAGCAAGATGGAGGACTATTTCTCTAATGTTGGTATCACTGTGAAGAAAAGTCATATGACAAAATGCGTTTCGATCAATAGTCAATTTAGTTTTTTTTTTGGGTCTCAAATGTTTTCGAGATTAGTTTAAAAATAAATGTCACTAGTTTTACTAAAAATAAACCAAGCTTATAATTCGATCTTTTTAAAAGTCAGCTGCAATACTCGAAAATTTTACTAATCAGTTCAGGGCCGGATCTACCATAAGGCTTTTTGGGCTCAAGCCCAGGGCCCACGGATTCAAGGGGCCCCCAGCCCCAGCTAAGCCATGTCAAAGCAAAAATAGACGATTTTGCGGAAAATCCATAATTTTACTAAATTAAACAGATCGTTTGCAGCTCTGCCAACTCTGCGCTTAATTAACTTAGTTGGTGAAGAATCCGAGAACGTTGGAACAGAAATCGTAAACATTTTTTTAGTACTACAAAAAATATACGTCTTCTTTTCTGTTTCATATACTGTTAATATACCCATAGATGGCAATAAAAATGTGAAATGAAATGTGAAAATAGTGAAATAAAACTGAAATATACTTATGTTAAAGTGTAAATTAGACTAGATGGTTTTTACTACGGATATCGGGTTTTCACGTATTGGTTTGACATTTGAAACACTGATGGTTAATTCTGAAATATCACATAGACTACTACGACGACGTCGACCAGAAACTCGACCGAGTGGTAGTTGAGGTCCTAAGAAATGAGGGCAATAAGTTTTGCGGATTGCGGCAGATGAGTGGGAAATCGAAAAAACGTTAGGGCTAATGGAGGAACGACGGACGAACTCTCATTGTCTTCGTCAGAACGAGCAATACTCAATAAGAAAATTACGAAGCTTGTACGACGCGACCTCCGATCCGCTAATGCCCTTTTGGTTGAAAAGTCAATTGAGTAAAATCAGGGGTCGAAAGTATTTGTCAAACCATCTGACGAAGATAACTACATCGACGGGGAATGTCGTAGCTTCCAAACCGGGATCCTTCTCGGAATTGGAAATCTTCTATAGCCTGTTGTACCTACACATCACACGGTCCTCATCTCTCGCTGGAAAAATCAGACAATAGGGCTATTCTGATCCACTGATGAGGAACACCTGGATGGCGTAAGTCTAGATTAAATCGTGCTAGCCCTTAGACAGCTCAAAAATGGAAAAGGCGCGAGAGACGATGGTATTACAACCGCACTCGTAAAAACCGGTGAAACACCACTGATAATAGAGTTACAAGCTTTGTTTATTACCGTCCTATTTACCGGGAGAACTCTGAAGCCATGGCATGAAAGCGTGATCATTTCGTTCTTCAAAAAAGGTGAAAAAACTATGTTGAAGAACTATTAGCCGATATTTTTGTTAAATCATGTCTGTAAACTGTATTCAAGGGTTATCACGAATCGTCTGGTGCGGAGACTCGAGGAGTTCCAACCCCTGCAACAGGTTGGATTTCGAAGCGAGTACCATAGTACCGGGCATGCAGTGTGGCAGATTGTACAGTAGACCAAATAGTCGATATCCTATTCTGGAGTCCTTACAACGGTGTCAAGTCGACTGGTGGTATTTCGTGGTGCTGAGATGTCTGTAAGAAGCCGCAACGATGACAGTACAAGTCCAAAACTAGCAGACGAAATATATCCATCTTCGTTGAGGCGTGAGGCAAGGTGTCGCGATTTCCCCAAAATAGTTTTCTAACGCCCTCGAAGATATGAAATGTTTAAGACACTGGATTGGGCAAGAAAACTAGATGCCGTCACTAGTAAAAAAAAAATTGGCAGTCACAGGAACTGCCGATCCGTTAGAAGTGAAAACTTAAAACTGAGTTTTAATGTAACCGGAGGGCGTGGCCTCGCCATCTAGAAATGTGTCAGCATTTCCCATTGGCTGATGCGTTTCTAGATGGCCATGCCATGATGGCCTGTCCACGCCCTTTCAGCATTTTCCATTGGCTGACGTATTGTTAGATGGCCAATAGCCATGGTCCCGAGTTTACCCGAAGCTTTCTTATCATACCCGAGCGTGACGAATGAATTCAATTCACAGCCCACGAAAAATCTGTCTAGGCGCGCCTAAAGAAGTTTTCACTTCAATAAAACACGCTATCGACGTCGTTAGAATCATAAAATAAAATCAACATTTAAAAAAACTTTCTGGATGAAAGCCTGTCTGAGGAAACTGTGATAGTCTCTTACTACTGTATGTATACGAAATTCGGAATAAAGCCAAAGAGGTTTTCGCCGTTTATTTGCTAATGGTGGTAACGTGGTAAGGAACCCTTCATGCGGGAGTCCCACACGCACTTGGCCGGTTTTAGTTAATATTAAATTTAGCAACTCCGCAGACTCCAGGGTCCGCGACCTTTGTCATTTGGGCTCTTAATTTTTACAATAATCTTGAGGCAAGTAAAGGAAGATATGGGAGGCAACATTTTCACGCTAATTCAAGTGAGTCCAATTTTTCTAAGCCTCCTCCTCTCGGCCTAGAGCCTCCACTACGGCCACATTTCGGTTCCTGATGGCCATCTGTAGATTGAACTCTCGGTTGGTCTACGGCGATGCAGCCAACGCTCGCCGTACAAACCAACCGACGGCATCATCGGTCGTCGGTGGCGTCAGCGTAGTATGTGAAGTGAAAAATATATTAAATACTAGGTGGGTAATATAGTTCAAGTAAGTTAGGCTTAAATACAAATATGTATAGTCATCGACACGAAGAAGAAGTACGTAAAGTTCCCTCTGTGCCATGAGACTGCAACAAGCGCATGGGCACGCTATCGTGCAGCTTCAGTTCTTCGTTGGAGGACTAACAGTTGATGCTGAACAGCCTATCTGATGCTTCTCAACGTATAGGTCTCCGGATGATATTAGATAAAACCAAGATCATGGTTAACGAGTGCGTAATTCCGGGACCGGTTGCTATAATGGCGTCACTCTAGAAATTATTCAGAAGTATGTGTACCTAGGGCAGACGCTGGAACTAGGGACACACAATTTCGAAAATGAGGCAAATGCGTGTCTTTTCGTCGTCTATCCCACAATATCTAAAGACAAAAGTTTTCGATCAGTCCTGTCATCAACACGTCCTATCTGTCATGACCTACGGTGCCGAAACGTGGAGACTGAGAGTTAAGGTGGTCCACGAGTTTAAAGTCGCACAGAGAGCTACGGAACGAGCTATGCTTGGAGTTTCTCTAAGAGATCGAATTCGGAACGAAGTGATTCGCCAGTATCATGGTTACCATCATAGCTCAACACATTTGCAAACGTTGCAGAACCTATCACCGTTGGAGCAGACTTGTTCTTGAGTGGAGACCGCGAATCGGCAAACGTAGTGTAAGACAGACACCCTGAGAATAGATGGAGTGACGATATACGGAAAACAGGACGCAGTGGACGTAAAGCTGATGATAGTGCTGAGTAGTGAACCATGGAAGAGGACTATGTCCAGCAATGGACTAGGATAGACTGATGATGACGATGAAAATAAAATATTTATTGTCGTATTTTTTTCTTATATTTTGAGTAATAGGGCCCTGGTGTAATACTACATAGGGGCCCACCTATGTAGTATTAGCCCAGGGCCCCCCAAAGTCACGGTCCGGCCCTGAATCAGTTTTAAAACAGTCGAGTAATATTAGAATAGGTACGTAACAAAACGCTGACATATTTTTATTTTTCTACTTTGTTATGTTGTTAATTCAGCTAAGTGTGGCCATTCGAAGTTCTAATTTGCTTATATTTAACAATAATAAAGTTAGCACTGTAATCTTTTAAAAGTTACAAAATAAGTTAAATAATAAAATAACCAAATCACCAACCACCTTACCTTGTGGCTCATAGTGCAGCCCGTCATGTGGGTAATTAATAATACAATTAATTATTATAGATCGAAATATTTTTGGGTTTATTGATTGTTAGGTATTGTGTTGTTTTTGTTGTGTAGGAGTAGTAATTCACAAATAGCACTAAATCGAGACAAGCGAAAAGAGAGTAGAGAGGCTTTAGCCCAATATTAAGACATCGGGCTCAATGATAAATAAATTAATACGGTCCCAAAGTTTTCATTAAGTACTTTGTTATTTGTGGTGTAAAAAAAATATAAGTAGATACGTTTCACGGCATATGACGGCATGTCAATTTTTGAGAAATTCAGTTCCTTCTAATATTGTCTTTGTCCGTCTAAATGTTTAATAATAAAATTAAAAGTATGTAACAACATAAATTTACTCAAACATATTGCAAATCTAACAATAAAAATACGAAAATCATGCGACAGCAACAAAATGGCAAATCGAAGAAAGAAAACCTTACTCTTACCATAGGTAAGAAAAAACGTGGAAGGAAATCAATCCGATCGTCGAGCAACCGAAACCACAGAGTGACCATGGAAAACTTGGAATGTATAAGTGATGCCCTCCATTTTCATGTATGTTAAATCTATCTATAATAAGTACTTTTAACTAGATTCCTTCCCGGCTAACAGTTACATCAATCCGCCTGAAGGCCACACTTTTGCCAGTTATTCCAAGGCCAAGCAGTAATGTTAAAACATTCCTGTGTTGTGGTTGGAAGGGTGATGTTTTGAAACAAAATACAAGGCAAAGATATCATCATCTTGTACCTCTAGATACCGAGCGCAGTGCAGTTAGGTCATTATGACCTAACGTAAATAACGACGTTATAAATAATATACTAATAATAATATGACGTAAATAAGAGTAGGATAAAATTGTACAAATTATTTGTACAATTTTATCCTACTCGTATTTACGAAAGCTCCATTCACATCGTTATAGTGTTATGGCCATATTAAGGCTGAGACTCCACCAAGTCGGAGATGTGCGAGCGGAGACAAAATGTTTTTTTAACAACCAATCAAATTTCGTTATTCACACAACTCGTCTCCGTTCAGCTCCAGTAGAGACCACTAAGGGAGATGTATTATATTTGTATGGCGCGATGAAAGCGGAGATGTGAGCCGTGCTTCGCCGTCGCAGAGTGGAGGCGAGAAATGTACGCAGGCGACGAGGTGAAGACGCGCAGCGTAAGGCACAGCTTCGGTGGAGTAACCTGAGCTGAAAAACGTCTCTTCTCGTCTCCGTTTCAGACATATCCGTTTTGGTGGAGTCTCAGCCTAACATCTGAACTATTAGACTGACGATCTTCAAGTAATGTTCAATCAAGTTTATCAGTATTTTCTTGCTTACAAACAATTTCACCACCTTTCGCAAGAAAGACTTATCAAATTTGGGAAAAATGGATCCAATACCCTAACTTTAGATAATCACCTCAACTTATGCCTAGTTACATTTGAATTGAATTGGTAGTTTCGTCGTAATATTTATGCGGTTGACAATGACAATACAGATAGACAGACAGAAGGGAATGAATTAAATTAATGTATGGCATCCACAGAAATCTAAATAATAAGGTAATAGAAATGGCATTACTCTCAAATTACTTACAAAACGCTTGTCGCCACATTTCCCCTACCCCCGCGGTCACTACTACATGCGCGTAGTATTCAAATAGAGATCAACTCACACACCAATAGCTGCACATTATGAACCCCGGTCTGTGATTGCACCACACACATTCATAAACGCTTATCAGTGAACCTACTAATACATTGAAAACTAATCAATTTTTCACATATACACTAGTGCTTGACAAAAATTAATACATATCGATATTTCAAAGTACGGTCCAATTTTAACATTCGATAAAAAGGTTATTATTTATTTTATTAATTAGGTGTATTACACTACAACAAAGTCAATATGCCTTTAAAATAAGTTAGTCACACGGGGTATAAGTACTATTGTTTCGAAAACTAAACTATGTAATTTTGACACCACATGGGCTTAGGTATAGTTGAAAAACAAAGGTTGTTGTATATTTTGTACATCGAGCAACTCGATCTTCCGCGCAAGCACGGAAGGGAAGTAGCTTTAGCTAAAAAAAATTGGCAGTCATAGGAACTGCCGATAGAAGTGAAAACTTGCTGTTGCCCTGGTATCTGGAGATAAACGCTGGGCTGTTGGAGGTAGGTAATCGAAACTCTTTACTGTTTCTGTTGCCCTGGTACCTACCTGGCCGTTTTTACCAAGTTTACCCGAAGATTTCATATCCGATCCGATCCATTATCATATCCAAGCGTGACGATTGATGAATCCATTTCACAGCCCACGAAAATTCTGTCTATAGCGCGCCTAAAGAAGTTTTCACTTCAAAAATATTGTTCAAATCTTTCTGTCATTTCTTGTGGGAGGGGAAAGTTGCACAATAGCGCAAAGCCGCACTAATACATACAAAACATACCTGTACTGATCCATTGCCGACTATACTTACACAGCCAAATCACTAACACATCAAAAATAAAGCACCATTCACAAATCTAGCCCCGCCCTCAGTGTATTCCACGCCACAGTATATTATCAAACTCCATGGTCCACGCGGACTTGTACTCTGACAGAGGGGAAACGCTGTGTAGGCATACTCCCTTCTGTGTTGCTCGCTGATTTTGTATGAAGACTAATAAAGTCTTAAAAATAAAAGCTTACAATAGCTAAATCTTACTCGTGGCCTCGTGTCTTAGTGGGTAGTAGCTCTGCCTGCGAAGCTGAAGGTCGTGGGTTTGATTCCCACCCAGTGCAAATATTTGTGTGATGAATTCAAATGTTTGCACTGTGTCTGGGTGTTTCGATGTATAATAAGTATGTATTTAAAATTATATAAGTATTATATCAGCTATCTGGCCGCCATCATACAAGCTTTGCTTAGTTTAGGGTCAGATGGTGTTGTGCAGTGGTGAACGAGGCAATCGCCCGGGGCCTCGCTCTTGCAGGGGCCTCGCACAAAAACACAAGCAAATTAAAAAAAATTGGAAAGACACCATAACATTTCAACTATATTTTTTATTTAGAACTTTTGTTTCTGATCCTTAATAATGTAGTACTTGTAGTAGGTACTCTATCGAATTATGAAGTCCTGAGAGTTATTGCCACTAAACCTACTACAGTTGCATCTACTGAAAGGATTGTACCTATTTATTTTTCGAAACTTAAACACTTCAAACAATTTTCGAGGAAGACACAAGATCAGCTTTCCGTCCCTGCTATTCTTTCAATACAATAAAAGCGGCTAAGTGCCAGTCAGACTCGCCCATGAAGGGTTCCGTGGCAACAAGATACCTATTACATAAGTTATTTTAGTCCGTTGTAACTTTAATCACGGCGTACTAAAAAAAATTACTTACTAGATCGAGCTCAAACCAATTTTCGTTGGAAGTTTGCATGGTAATGTGGATTAATAGTTATTTTAGTTAGGTATATCATTCTTTTATTTTAGAGGGGGTTACAGGGGGTGAGGGCACATTTTGCCACTTTGGAAGTCTCATTCGCATAAATTATTCAGTATATAAAAAAGTTACATTGGAGACATCAACATTATTTTTGAAGACCTATCCATAGACAACACACACGAATGGGTTTGATGAAAAAAAATTGAGTTTAAGTTCTGTATGAGGTTTAGAGAGTATGAGGCACCCTTTAAATTTAGTGTTTTTTTATATTTTTGTGTAAAAATCTTGCTAGTGACATACGGACGGACAGACAGACATACATACAGACAAACATGATGAACCTATAAGGGTTCCGTTTTTACGTTTTACGGAACCCTAAAAATGGCGTAGCTCATTCGCTACAAAGATTTATTGCGCCTTAATTAAAGATGTTAGTTTTAGAAAAGCCGCAAACAAACATTTTAACGTGTATCATCTCTGTATTTGTTAATTTTATAAATATTTAAATCCTATTCTAGTTACTGATGTTATGAATGGCTGAATTAAATTTGGAACATAGCCGGATTATAATCTGGAATATCACATAGGCTACATTTTCATCCTGGGAAAAAATCCCGTTGCTAGTGTAAACTATTTTTAAACTCATTTTTTATCGCTCATCTCTCACTCATCACTTCTATGAACTGACTAGTAGAACTTTAGCATTTCTCGGCAAATAAATATGACAAATAGGTACCTAAAACCCAACAACCAGACCTATTTTCGCAACACATACTTTTCACGAAAGTCAAAGGGCCTCGCAAAGACCTGGCGCTCGGGGCCGCGCAATGGGTAAAGCCGCCACTGGTGTTGTGTGAGAATTGTCCACCAATATTTATTTATTTAATATTTTATTTATAAATACTGCCTCAGTTACCTTAATATTTATTTTGCACGGACGAACAATCGCGCGTTATAGATAGTATGTATATACTTTTGTTAAAAATGTATGAATTATGAAGTAATGTTTACCGCGGATTAATAGTACATTATGATATAAGTGCGGTAAGTTGATAATTACAGCCGAGGCTTTATTGCTAGCTCGAGCCGAAGGCGAGAGCTATAATTAGCAGAGGCTGTAATTATCAAAGCGCACGTATGTCATACGACGTTTTATAACATATTTGTGAGGAAATAAAACTCTGACGACATTTTCAAATAAAAACAATACAGCGAAAAAAAACGCGCGGAATAATATTTACTTGATCACAGTTCACAGCACAGAGTAAGTAATCACTATGGATCACAGATTAGCAATGCGCGCGCATCGGCGCCTTTTTTTTTTAAGCAACGGCACAGAACCAGCCGGTGCGCCATTAATAATAAAATAAATTAATATTTTTCTGTTTTGTTACAGAAAAATTAAAGTAATGTATGGTCTAAATTAATTAAATTAACGAATTAAATAATTCTCTATTATATTTTACCTCTCAAAGTTAATTTTATTCATAAAGTGTTGACCACACTTTTTGACATAAAAACTCTTTACTAAGATTTAAAAAGGTACCGTTCGTTTTAGACGGAGCATATCTCTCTACCTAGTCTGTGGACGGAGCATTTTGAAACCGTGCGTTTTACATTACACATTACAGCACTAGTGCGTAATAATATACATTACGATACAGAAATTGGTCCAATAAGAGACCCTTTACGAGCAAATATGTTATAAAAGATTTTACGTATGGGTGTTAACTGCGTACAATTTTTTTATCGATATATTATGTTAATTTTTCGATAAAATATGTAAAATTTAAAATACAATTTTCATCGTTTATTTTTGGGCAAGTAAAATTGGACCGTCACAGCACTAGCTCACGATTGCTACCTGGGTTTATTTTATTAAAAAATACAATTAAAATAAAATAAAATACCTATCAGTGAAATATAATCTCATTATTGGTATAATTGCAAGTTGTGGAAGAACTTTCACAGTTGTTTATGCTGCATAACACAAGTTTTTAAAGATGATTCACGCCTGCCGGTTCGAAGAAGACTAAACTACAACTCGAGCACTGGTGGCCTAAAAGTCACCTGTGCGGCGACAATGTCATGCGGTCATGAGACTTCTAGTACCTTATTATTTAGATTTCTGTGATGGCATCAGTGTCAATTAAAGATCGCAAAACAATCTAAAAAACTATGGAAACTACGCGGGTGAAACCGGAGGGCGTGGCCTCGGCATTATGCCATCTAGAAATGCGTCAGCATTTCCCATTGGCTCGCGCATTTCTAGATAGCCATGCCATGATGGCCAGGCCACGCCCTTTTAGCATTTCCCATTGGTTGATGCATTTCTAGATGGCCAATGGCCATGGTCACGAGTTTACCCGAAGGTTTCTTATCATACCCGAGCGTGACGCTAGAATTCAATTTACATCCCACGAAAAATCTGTCTAGGCGCACCAAAAGAAGTTTTCACTTCAATAATATGTCATTTGTTCAATGTAGTGTTAACGTCTGGTTCCACTGAGGCGGAGCGGAGCAGACCAGAGACGAACTGTAGGTACCGCGATTCACCAATAACATGGCTTGAAATCTATATAATTATTTTATAAACTTGGATTTCAAGCCATGTGATTGGTGAATCGCGACACAGCTTGTCGCCGCTGTGCTTCGCTCCACCTCAGTGGAACCGCACTCTTACAGTTTAATTTTTTGAATAGATTTAATACGTTCAATTAAGTATAAGTATCCGATATTGTTATGTGCGTTTTTTTAAAAGGCGTACGGGGTTCAAGGTGCTTGGAAGCTGGTACCAAAAGATTCATGCGAAGTGTACAAGGATCAACGTAAAAAGCAAAACCATTCAAGATCAGGGAAAGAGAAAAAACCGACCAGATTAAACAACAAAAAACGTCCGGAACGCAAGGGTCCAAAACGCCACGAGCCCCCATCAAGTGACAGAAGCTTGTCTGATAAGGACGAAGATAGCCGCCATAATAAAGAAAAAACCCCTCGGAGCCCAAAAAAAGTCAAAAAAGCTCCGAGGAGAAAAAAGAAAAATAGGTATTGTATTACAAACTAGTCTATAGTACGAGATCCCGCTATACAACGACCTTCACCGAGATGTTTATTTGATGAAACGTATTTTATATGTAATTTAATAAGTCAATAAATATATCGCATAAGGGTTGCCTAACAAATTTTAGTCCAGGGTAGCGATTCTGAAACCATTCGGTTGCATCCGACACGGAATCTCATCTCTCGGTCTTTGTCTTATCTGTTTAGCATGACAAAGACCGAGAGATGAGATTCCGTGTCGGATGCAACCGAATGGTTTCAGAATCGCTACCCAGAGTATGATTAATTAATAAATGAAAAAAATTGCATCGATATTGCATTTTGCAACGGTCTGATTATTGAATTGAAATTAAATAAAATGAAAGATTATTTTATCATGAACGCGGTGGTACGAGGGTCAAACTGAAAGTTCTTAGAAAATCAAAAACTGATTACATTAGCCAGTTATTAGTTTTATTATATCTTTTCAAAATATTGTCCATTCACGTCAATACACCGCTGCATGCGATGGAACCACTGGGAAAAGCACTTTGCCCACTCGTCCTTAGGGGTCTCTTCAATGGCATCGCGATACGCAACCACCGCTTCTTCAGCATTCATAAACCGCTTTCCTTTAAGTTTTTCTTTAATTTTTGAAAATAAATAAAAATCACAAGGCGCGATGTCGGGGCTATACGGCGGGTGACCCAGTAATTCAACGTTTGATGTCGCCAAATAGTCGATCGTTCGCTTGGCGGTGTGCGATGAGGCGTTGTCGTGGTGAAGGAGGATCCTACTGCGAGGTCGTTTCTCTCGAACTTTTTCCAAGAAAAAGCGAAATGACCTATCCTTCCAAAGGACGAGGCCACCATTTTTTTCTCCGCACTTCGATCTCTCTTCACTTTAGTTGGCAACTCCTCGAAAGGAAACACCCACTGAGCAGATTGTCTTTTGGTTTCAGGATCATAACAGTAAATCCAGCTTTCGTCACCTGTTAGTATGTCGAACACAGCATTTGAGTCACCTCCGTTAAATCTTTCAATCATTTTACGGCACCAATCCACACGATGGAGTTTTTGAGCCTCAGTCAAATTATGAGGTATCCACCGGGCGCAAAGCTTCCTGACCGCTAAATGTTCGTGTAGGATTTTGTGCACTTGACTCATACCGATGCCTAAGTTTGTCCGAATCTGCTGATAGGTCACTCTTTTGTCAGTCTCTATCATACGCCGCACAACACAGATGTTATCTTCAGTCGTCGCCGTAGAAGGCCGTCCCTCACGTAAATCATCAGTGAGATTAGTGCGACCACGTTTAAACTCATTAAACCAGTTGTAAACAGTCGCACGAGATGGGGCTTCATCGTGAAAGGCCAATCGTAGTCTATCATAACTTTCTTGTTGACTTAAATGACATCGAAAGTCATAAAAAATCATTGCACGAAAATTTTCTCGTGTTAAATTCATGTTGACGTGACACAGACAATTTTCAATTTGCCGCCAAATCGTAAAACAAATGACAAATGAATGAAGTATATACTCAGTAATATTGGCAAAGAATTCTATTTTCAAATTATAGAATTATTTTTTTATTATATTGTTTATAAGTGGCCAGTTCTAAGAACTTTCAGTTTGACCCTCGTATAGGGTTGCCTGCAAAAAATCAGTCCAGAAGTCCGGTTGCCTAATTTTTAAAAGTAAAATATTGCTGCAACCTTGGCCAATATCTCGGAAACTATGAACTTTACCGCAAACATTATTGAGGTCGTTATTGTAGAAAATACAATTTTACATCTTTTGTGACATGAACACTTTTCTGTGACATGTACCGTTTAAGATTTAATAAGAAAATCATTTTTCATTTATTAATTAATCATACTCTGGACTAAAATTTGTTAGGCAACCCATATGCAATGTATTTATTGACATATTAAATTACATATAAAATACGTTTCATCAAATAAACATCTCGGTGAAGGTCGTTGTAAAGCGGGATCTTAGACCACTATGAGTGATCAATGATTTTATGTTCATAAATTGGTCGAATACAGGACGGTCTACTGACTCCATCTATTGCCAGACAAAAGTAATAATGATGATGTTTTCCGAGCCAACTACAGCTACGGTAATTGCTTCTGTATTATTTATCTCGTTTTTGGTATATCTATCGGTTTTTGGTATCCATTTTTGCAGACGAAAATTGGGTACAGTGTAGGTTTAGTCAGGCAAATCAGGATGCTATTGACATAGTTGAGTACGATGTTGGGGAACGGCCTATTCTTGATTTCATCACGTTTAGAGTCAAGAGGTATTTTTGCTCTCTGAAAAACGAAACTATTGCCGTGAATTTTAAAATGAAACACACTCAGTCCACTAATATCAGTACGAAAATATCAGCGTCGTTCATATATTTTTCAATTTTATTGATGGTACGTAAGTACGTAACCGCATAACTAATTTTTATGAAATTTATACGTAACATTTCATTTGTTTGAAAATTTGTAGGTGATACTTTTTGAACTGATTCGTCACGAATGAGCTTACTTATCTGGCGTGAGAGCCTTGCACATCAGGGTAGCGATTCTGAAACCATTCGGTTGCATCCGACACGGAATCTCATCTCTCGGTCTTTGTCATGCTAAACAGATAAGACAAAGACCGAGAGATGAGATTCCGTGTCGAATGCAACCGAATGGTTTCAGAATCGCTACCCTGGATGTCTAATTTCTTTCTACGAAAAACGTAATTTCGAAATAAACTCGCGCCTTTCGATCCGTCGTTTCATCCGTTTAAATGTTCTAAGCCTACTCTAATTAGAGTATGCTTACAACAGGGGTTCCCAAACTTATTTTGTTTTCTGCCCACTTTGAGAATAAATTATTCGTTAGCACCCCCCTTTTTTCAAATACTTCAAAAACAGTTTGACTTCAAATTAAAGTAATTAATTATTGTGAGCTATTTTAACGGAGATTAATTCATTCTAGACGAGACTTCTACTATAACCCGCATGAGTTATCTTGAGACTTGAGCCTAGTAGGTGGTACTCAACAGGACTCCAAGCCTCTACGCAATCCCCTCATTTTTTTCTGGGTCTCTTACCAGCTTTAGACCAGCGTTAGACTTTTTAGACCACCAGCGCCCACAAGGAGGTGTTATCGCCCACTTTGGGAAAGGCTGGCTTAGAACATTAAAACGTCAAACAATGTTCGATCGGACGAAACGAAGTAGAACCAGAGTAGGAAAGTCTCGAGTTTCCATCACAGGACGCCTACTCTCTTTCTACGAAAAACGTAATTTCAAAATAAACTCGCGACTATCCTACTCTGGTTCTGTTTCAATCTGTCGTTTTATTGATAAAACTCCAAAGACGTCAAATGTAAAAGACACACAAAGGCACAAAGGCTGCTCGGAGACCTGATAAAAAATCATATTTACATGTGTTGGTGACTAGTGTAATGATTCGGATTATAATATCGTCTTGTATCATATTCACGCACAGAACATGCCATAATATAAATAATTTAATAAAATCGTCTGCAATCCAAGGATTAATTTAAAAATACACGATTTTCACCGCGACGAAATCAGACTGTTACGTTCGGGTATACTAAAATATTGTAATGACGTTACTTCATTCACTTTCTCTTCTTCTCTCGAGCGATTTCCACTTGAAAATGATTTCTCGCTCACTCGCTTTGTTGATCTTTTTGCGTAGCAAAAAAAATTCTTCATCTATGTAAAACTCTAACAAAAACGAATAATGTCATTGTTTTATTTTGACAGGCCGTCAAGTGATGAGTCTGTGTCGTCCTACTCTACGTGCAGTAGAACTAGTGTGTCGACGCCCTCATCCGACATGGAGCATTGAAAATTAACTTATTTTTTTTTTATAAATAATTTGTCACTCTATTTTTAGTTTTATTTTGGTGATTGTACACGTAAAAACATGCGGGCGTAGCGGCGGGTGCGGGTAGACGTGGCGAGTGATAAGCTCTTGTTCACATTAGACGCTTGGCCTTTGCGCGGGTATCACATGTTGTCAGGGGTTGAAAACTGCGTGATGCTAAAAATTAGAAAAGGTATGCATGCAATTGTAAAGAAAGAGGACGGAATATTGATTTTCATACTTTCATACAAAATTGAGAAAACTTCCATCAAGAGTTTTTGAACCTACCGTTGGATCATGACCGCCATGACAACCCCCAATGAAATTAAGTACAAAGTTAGTCTAGAACCTGACTATAGTCCAGTAACTTTGTCGCTTGAAAGTATGGAGTAGTATGCGTTAAATCCGTGAGATTTTTTGCAGACTTGTTTATGATGTTGGCCTAATGATTAATCCAAGTTTGTGACCTCGAGCGGCGAACGCAACTTCGTCAAAAATCGAAAAAACCCCGCAAAAATAATTTATTTTTCAAATTTTGGCGATTATAACCCTAAATTACTAGTTTAAGAAAAAACTTTCTTATGGCGTTTATAAAGTCGACTAAATTTGCTACAATATGATATTAGAATTGTCTCTGTACACCCAATAGCTTCTCAGAATAAGTCTTTCAAAGTGTATAACTTTTTTCGAACTTCCGAATTTTTTGCAATATTTTAACTCCTACTTGACCACTTTATGGCACAGTTACTGCGGTTTTTAACCCCCGAGCAAAAAAAGAGGTGTTAAAAGTTTGAGGTCGAAGTCTGCCTGTCTATCAGACGGACACACATACAGGTCTGTCTCTCTATGTATTTGTCTGTACCGATACACATATCTGTCTATGACACCGTAGAGCTCAAACGGATTGACCGATTTCGATGCGGTTTTTTTATTTGAAGATTAATTTTTGTGTTATGAGCTATTTTTGCTTAATATCGATTCAAGGTGGCTGCCTTCACCAAATGGCGGACCAAATATTTCATCACAATCTATCTCAATATGGGAATCAAATGAAAGGGCTTGACTAGTAGACTACTATACACTATGACAAATTTCAAATCCATAATGGCCGCTACCACAAAATGGCGAAATACGTTTCTTTTTTCACAACTACCTCAATATGGTATAAATATAAATTTGTCATAGTGTATAGTAGTCTACTAGTCAAGCTTTTTCATTTGATACCCATATTAGGGCATTAGTGGAAAAAAAATATGTAATTCGCCATTTTGTGATTTGAAATTTGTTATAGTGTATAGTATTTTACTAGTCAAGCCCTTTCATTTGATACCCATATTGAGGTAGATTGTGATGAAATATTTGGTCCGCCATTTGGTGGAGGCGGCCATCTTGAATCGATATTAACCTGCATAATAGTATGGGGTGGAGTGGGTAAGACTGTTCTGCTAAAACTAGAAAGAGCTCAAAGAGCAGTTCTAAAAGTGAGCCTCTCCTTGCCGTTTCGGTTTCCCACAAAGGATTTGTATGCCAAATCCGATGTTTTGTCGGTACGTCAATTGTTTATCCTGAACATTATCCTAAAACAACATGTTAAACTTAACTATAACCCATCATCTTTAGTAAATAAACGGCTGAAACACTTGGTATGCCCCTCAACGTACCAGTGGTCCACAGCTTTCTCTGAAAAATTCTTTGGCTTTCTTGGCTATTTATACAACAAAATTAATGCTAAAATCGAAATTTACCCCCTACAAAAACTTAAATGTAAAAAAAATACCTCAAACTTTTTAAAGACTCTTAATTATGACGACACTGAACAATTACTCGCTATACTGAAATAATTAAATATGAAATCCATGTAACAATCAAATCATCCCATATACAATCACACGCGAGCATACATCTGCACACACTCAAACACACCCTCAAACACCTCACACACACACATCGACACACACCCACACACACACACACACACACACACACACATACACACACACACACACACACATACACACACACACACACACTATATATATATACTTACTTACATTTTGTGCTCTCTCTTACATCTAATAATAATTAACATCTACATGTTCATATATAAAAAAAAGTACTTACCTATCCATTGTCACCACCAATGTTGGAGAGTCTGGTGATCTGTGTACAGGTTTTCCTAGTACAGACACCAGTCTCTCACATAGATAATTTACCTCTAATAAATGTACTTGATTTATATTTCTAAAATGTATAATGTAAAACTTCTACGTGAGAGAAAGTAAACAATTTTATTATTTATTTATTATTTAACCAAAAATAGCTCAAAACATTAACACAAAAATTAATCTTCACATAAAAAAAAAAAACGTATTGAAATCGGCCCATCCGTTTGAGCTCTACGGTGCCATAGACAGATACACACACAGACAGTTACACAGAGAGACAGACCTGTATGTGTGTCTGTCTGATGGACAGGCAGACTTCGACGTCAAACTTACAACACTTTTGAAGTGAAAACTTCTTTAGGCGCGCCCAGACAGATTTTTCGTGGGGTGTGAATTGATTTCTAGCGTCACGCTCGGGTATGATAAGAAATCTTCGGCTAAACTCGGGACCTTGGCGATTGGGCATCTAGAAATACGTCAGCCAATGGGAAATGCTGAAAGGGCGTGGCCTCGACATCATGGCATGGCCATCTAGAAATGCGTGAGCCAATGGGAAATGCTGACGCATTTCTAGATAGCCATGCTATGATGGCGAGGCCACAGCCTCTGGTTACACCCGTGTAGTTTCCAAGGTAAGCTATCAAATTCTGAGTTAAAAGTTTTCACTTCTATCGGCAGTTCCTATGACTGCCAATTTTTTTTTTGGTCGGGGGTTAAAAACCGCAGTATCTATGCCATAAAGTGGTCAAGTAGGAGTTAAAATATTGCAAAAAATTGCGAAGTTCGAAAAAAAATATAAAATTTGAAAGACTTAGTCTCAGAAACTATTAGGTGTACAGAGACAATTCTAACATCATATTGTAGCAAATTTAGTCTACTTTATAAACGCTATTAGAAAGTTTTTTCAAAAACTAGTCGCTTAGGGTTATAATCGCCAAAATTTGACAAATAAACGATTTTTCGCGGTTTTTTCGATTTTTTACAAAGTTGCGTTCGCCACTCGAGGTCACAAACTTGGATTAATCATGAGGCTAACATCATAAACCAGTCTGCAAAAAATCCGATCTACCGGATTTAACGCATACTGTATTGTATAAGGTTACTGGACTACTAAGCATATAAGTAGGTACCTTTCCTACTTCTTTTAGCGAACATTTTTTTTAAGTATGTATTGAAATAGTGGAAAAAAGTTTGTACAACAATTTTATTTACGTTACTTGTTAATGGTAGAACTATAAAACTAATTTCTACAATTCTAGAATTCTTATCCTTGAGTTGTTTCTGTCAAAAAAAAAAAGGTGTGTGTGCGATTCAGACACGATAGAAGTGAAACTTCAGTAAATCGACAAAAGAATGAGATGAATAAATATAACAAGGGTAGGTAGGATAATTACAAATTTTAATCACTTGCGCGGCGCGCAAAAAAAGGGGTTAAAAAAGTGAAGATTGGCTTGCCAGTGACACAATATTTTTCTTAATTTTTAGACTCAGAATTTGATAGCTGCTTACCTTGGAAACTACCGCCTAAAGAAGTTTTCACTTCAAAAAGCGTGCATAACAAAAATCTTAACACAGGTTTAGGTCAGGATCGAACCCGGTACTGTACATTCGTTAAGCCGAGACCGTAACAATTGCGCCAAACGCCGTTTGAAAGATGCGTCGAAAATGACGCTTACTTGCAGTATGGGACAAAATTGTATGTATATTTCTGTCTCATTCTTTCCTACACATTTTTGTATTTGTGTCTCTTACCTGTCGTTTTTTCCGTTGCATCCGGTTTGAAATCACATCGATTCTAAAGAAGTTTCACTTCAATAATCATCGTCGAAAAATTGTTAACTGCGGGTTAATTCGCGGCGAGCAGCTAGTAAATAAAAAAATTGGCAGTCATAGGAACTGCCGATAGAAGTGAAAACTTATAACTCAGAATTTGATAGCTTACTTTGGAAACAACGCGGGTGAAACCGGAGGGCTTGGCCTGGGCATCATGGCATGGCCATCTCGAAATGCGTCAGCATTTCCTATTGGCTGATGCATTTCTAGATGGCCATGGCATGATGCCGAGGCCACGCCCTTTCAGTATTTCCCATTGGCTGACGCATTTCTAAATGGCCAATAGCCATGATCCCGAGTTTACCCGAAGATTTCTTATCATATCCGAGCGTGACGCTAGAATCCAATTCACAGCCCACGAAATATCTGTCTAGGCGCGCCTAAAGAAGTTTTCACTTCAAAAATTGCGAAAGTTATTGTGTTTGTCTGTCTGTTATGTTTATGCCTAAGCTACTGAACCGATTTAAATGAAGTTTGGTACAGTGACAGTCTATAGTCTGAGAAACGCCAATAGCAATACGTTCTTCATATATACGGATATGGCGATGTAACCCCACAAACCGCATCATAATAGTTAATTAATGTTTACGCTTAACTATACTTGAGAGACATACTGGCAAAGGTGTGATAATATTCCAGACAGACTAGGTATGCAATAAGTCTTACCACTCCAACGCACGCTTGCTGAATCATAATTGGTGAAGTCGACAGGGACTGTTGGTATTGGTACAATGGTACCTACGAACCTTATGTGGGGGATAAATATAAGAAACTATTTGTTAACTTCAATTATCTATGAAGATCTATGAAGCAATAACTGAGCCAAAGACGTCAAATGTAAAAGACACACAAAGGCAGCTCGGAGACCTGATAAAAAAACATATTCACATGTGTTGGTGACTAGTGTTGTCCACAAGGCGGTTTTACATTGTCGATTGTTTCAGTTGGGAGGCCTTTTTATATAGGGAGCGTAGCGTAGCGTAGGGAGCGGAGGCACAAAATAAATATTAGTACAAGTACAGAAGCCTCACTTACCGAAAACAATTATATAAATAGCGACTCTTGCTGCGACACAACAAAGTTCAATTCAGCTCGCAATACCTGTCGCGATTTTCAAATAAACATTTGCGCTCTTTCTAACGCGTAACTCTGTCCCTGTCTAGCGCGGAGGGTTGTCGACATATCTAATAATATGCGCGGGAAACGTGTTGCGCGAGCGCTCAGCCGCACGTCCGACAACCGACTGGCACTTGTTCCCTGGGAGGAACGGTCTAGCTGTAGGCTAAAACCGCGCGACCTGCGACTGCGCGAGCGAGTGATGATGCACTGGCGGAGGTACGTCACGTGCACTAGTGCTGACAACAAAAATAAATCATGTACATACATACATATCCTCAAGGACAACAAATCGCGCAAATATAAGAGTCAAATGTATTTTATAATTATTATTTGATATCGTATTATACGTTTAAGTAATAGGTATAATAATACTTAAGATCGCATGTCAGGAGTGAAAAATTTAATTTTCAGAATTTTGCATAATGTCATATTATCACATTTTCACAGTATTTATAAAGAAAAGTGGAAAAAAAATAGCTGGTAAATGTAACGTGTTAGTGTGAAATAGAAGCATAGATGCGAGACAAGTGTAAGAATGAAGGAGTAAGCAGAATTGAATGATGTATGAAATGTATACTTAGGATAAGAAATTGTAAAGAGGTGTGAGAAACTAAATAAAATATATTAAAATGGAACGTCTAATCTACTTAAACTCTTAAAAAAATCGTATAGAATTCCTCAATTCACACTAGCACTAAGTCCTGAATCTGTTTTTCAAACACACTCAATTAATTACATTGGCCGATTCTTTATATTCCAAAGTTTTATAGTTGTGCTCTGTCAATGCAGTGAGGATAAAACATTATTAATACTTAGGTATAGTAAAGGTAATTAAAACATTTCATATAAGTAAAGGTACTTTTTTTATTTCTTTGCCCGCGGAAAAATACAGTGCACACGTTTCTCAATCAAAATTTAACAATTTACTCTCATTCTTTCATCGGAGATTAAAGTAAGTTTCAATGACCATTTCCGTAAGTATATCTTTGGCTGTCTATGGGGTCTTGATCTAAAATATGATTTTGTAAATTATTAAACACTGAAAGCGTGTTCAGACGACCCGCGTCACACGCTTCGCGCCCGTTCCACATTCGCTTCAGCACGCGCAAAATCAGCGTATGTATCGCGCACGCCTCGCATACGTACTACTAGTGATGTTTATGATTATTTTTCATTTTATTACAAAGATTATATGACCCAAAGTTTCATTCATCAGACCCTGGCTACCATCGAGTACCAAAATATTCAACTAGGCGAATAATTCGAGCCCAGATTTGACGGGATTTCATTGTTTCATAACAGAGTTCCTATGACCATCTTCGAGATCCATCATCAGACTTTGGTTAAAATCGGGATAGGTGAAACGAATAAATAAAAGCTAGAAAAAGAACTCGTGATGTGTGCGTGAACAATGTTGAAACATGCTGTACATCCTATCCTACTATAGTATAAATGTCAATGTATGGATGTTTGTTGCTCAATCACGTCCTAACGTATAAACGATCGGGCTGAAATTTGGAACATATAGAGATTATAGTGTGGAAAAACACATAGGCTACTTTTTATCCCGAAAAAACAACGGCAACAACGGGAACGAGAGCTACGCGGGTAACACCGCGGGGTGCTGCTAGTTAAAAATATGTCATGCTATATCATAATTTACAGTTATAAGCCATAACCATAGAATAGATAATATAGATAGAACGGACACTCCCCACCCCCCGCCAATATCAAGCTTCCTCCCCCGCAAGTACGCGAGAAGAACTCAACGAAAGGCTGGCGTCCAGCTGGCGCACATGCACACACACATGCGTGTGTCTGTACTACATTGCATAGTTGTGTGGAGAGTAGGTTATTGAACAGCGGCGTTTCCATTTGAACAGCGGCGTTTCCATAGAGTTTTACTCGAGTGTCCGGGGTGTGCCATAACATAAATTACGAAATATTTTAGTGACATCACAAAAATATATATGACCTATAGCTGCGTGTGCGGTATGCGGACACTCGGACATTTGTGTATAAAAAATATATTATAGCTACGTCTGTCACAGCCTTTATTAGTTTTCAGTATAACTTTGCTGAATAACTTTATATTGAAGTCACTTAAGAAGAACAAAATTGAAAAAATATATTTTTCCCGACTTCTTACCTCGGGTTTGTAATCTTTACAACATTCTACTAGTCAAGCCTTTTCATTTGATACCCATATTGAGGTAGTAGTGAAAAATCAACATTTTGTGGTGGCGGCCATCTTGGATTTTAAATGTGTCATAGTGTATAGTAATCTACTAATTAAGTTCTTTCATTTGATACCCATATTGAGGGAAGTTATGAAGAAATATTTTGTCCGCCATTTTGTAGAGGCGGCCATCTTGAATCGATATTAACCAAATATACCTAAGAACTACCGCACAGAAATTAACCGCCAAATAAAAAACCGCATCGAAATCGGGCCATCCGTTTGAGCTCTACGGTGCCACAGACAGACACACATACAGACATACACACAGACAGACAGATAGACAACAGCAACGACGTCAAACTTTTAACAGCTCTTTTTTAGTCGGTGGTTAAAAATGATTGTACATGTTTATGTCGATACTCGTGACGTCACCGCTTTATCAAGCACTAGCGTAAACAAACAATTTACTATTTTACACAATTTTATTACAAATTCTGTATTTAATCAAGAATTGTACGTAAATATATCAATAGAAATCAATATTCAGTTGTAAAAAATGTATTCTGAGCCGATAACTAGCAGAAATTTTACAAAATGTGGTTCGATAAATTGCATTCACAAAATCTTATTTACCTGTGAAAAGTGTATTGATTCGGATTATAATATCGTCTTGTAGTATCACATTCACGCACAGAACATGCCATAATATAAATAATTTAATAAAATCGTCTGCAATCCAAGGATTCATTAAAAAATACACGATTTTCACCGCGACGAAATCAAACTGTTACGTTCGGGTATTACTACTCGAGAAAACATTGTCATGACGTTACTTCATTCGCTTTCTCTTCTTCTCTCGAGCGATTTCCACTTGCAAATGGTTTCTCGCTCACTCGCTTTGTTGATCTTTTTGCGTAGCAAAAAAAATTTTTCATCTATGAACTGAGCAAGAAAATTGATAGAATTTTGATGTCCATAGCCACTTTCTTCTTTTGACTTTTCAAGGCAGGCTGTCAAGTGTTGACAAAATGTCTTAGGTAGTAAATCTTTAAAATTATTTTGTAAAATAAGCAAAAGTATAAAAATTCTAGTGAAATATGCAATGTGCAATGTGTATCTGATGTCCGGGCAACTGAAGCCCGTGGCTGATTACTCGGTTGTTTTGTTTTGGTTCGCTATATGCTCGGCTTATTCATTTCTGCTGGTTGTGTCTGCATTGTACACGCTCTATAATTACATGTAAGTCTCGTGTTATCATTATTTTTCTCTTCAGATCAACTTATTCATTCATAAACACTACAATCAAGGCGTCATGATATTCTAGCAAAATTGATGTTTTAACCCCGTATCTTGGTGATCAGCTGTATCCTATTTTGTTGGCATTAATCACAAACATTATGGTACAAAATGTGTTTGAAGCCCTCTGCACGCTAGGCAACCTGAATATTCAGGGTATAGCATAATGGTTGGTATACCAGCCGGGTATAGCAACCATTAAATTTCTCTGTACTTATCGAAAGATATTTTGTGAAAAAGTTTCGGAACACAAAATACGACTCCCTGCTACGACAAATGCGTGGTGACTGACTGGGGCCAAATACACTCGCTCGCTGGATTGGCTGCCGTGCAGTCACCCTATGCTGCTATAGCTACCTCAGGTGTATTCGAGGCCGTGGACTCAAATACGCCGTCATATTATATTCCACTGGCTGGCAGCCTGCACCTTAGCGGCACCTGCCGAAATATTGAACTGTCTGGTATAACAACGATGGTAAGAGCCAGTTGGGATCTTTGCGTTGAGTGTCATAAGCGAGTAGAATATTTACTTGTATCTCGTAAAAACCGTAAAGCAAAGGAAAAAAACACTGGGTTCCAGACCAATCCAATCCAGACCAATTTTTACCTGTACAAGAGTATAAGTTCAATTGTTTGAGTACCATCTAAAAATATCAGAAGTGTAATCAAAATACGTCTAGCTGCTACGATAAATGCGCGGCGGGTGGAGCTTGAGGGCAGCCACATTCACCTACATTTAGGCTGTGGCTCATAATGAGCTGCGGTGCAATCAGGCACATTTTAATGACATGAAGTTATTTATTTTAAAGTTGTAGTAGTCTAAAATGGCTCATTTAAAAACTTTTTCGAACTAAATCTAAAAATCTCCTTGATCTTATACATATTTAAATTAATTCTATAAGTAGTTGTGGAACTGTTTGCAGACACCGCCTGGAGAAGTATCACACACTTTCTGGTTATTTTTACCGCAAAGCAGTAATGTGCAAATATTTATTGCTTCATGGTCAAGTTTGAAAGACAATATTCCAGAGAAATAGCTGGTCAAAGAGATAATACCTTAGAGTGACGAGCGCTCTACTACTGTAGTGAATCAATGTTTCATCTCTTCATGTCATAACTACCAAAGTCACACAGTGTTTTAGGTGCGTTACTCATCAACAGTCGCGGTGAAGTTGAGGCGAGGGCGCATAAGCGGCGCGCCGCAACAAGAATTTTTTTACAAATGAATGGCAGTGCGCTCATTTACAAGAGTTCCAGCGGGCGAGGTGAAGGCGGGGGCTTCACCTCGCCCGCGCACGGTGCAGGCGCAGGATGGACGCTCAAGTGTACCCGAGCCACGACTCCTCCGCCATTTTGTCATTTGGTTTCGTGCGAAGCTGCGTTTAGACGTTTTAAATATGCATGACGATTTTGAAACCAACGTGAAACTCAAAAATTACATAAAACCCAACCGCAAAACCAACGTGAAATTACGTAAAATGTGAAGGAAGCATAGCCGCCTGCACCTTGACTCTACGTAGAGACATATCCTCGCCCGTGCTGCGACGCTGCGCCACCGCTGATGCGACTTAGCAGTGAGCGACGCGCCTTAGATATAGATGTACTCCGTACTTTTGAAATGAAAACTTCTTTTGGCGAGCCTCAGATACATTTTTCGTGGGATGTGAATTGAATTCTAGCGTCACGCTCGGGAATGATAAGAAATCTTTGGGTAAGCTCGGGACCATGGCCATGCTCATGGCGACGCCCTTCGGTTTCACCCGCATAGTTTCCAACGTAAGCTATCAAATTCTGAGTTATAACTTTTCACTTCAATTGGTAGTTCCTATGACTGCGGTTTTTTTTAATCAGACAAGGCTTGTTCGTGCCATCACTCTAGAACTCTAAAGGTAAAAAAAAATTGGCAGTCATAGGAACTGCCGATAGAAGTGAAAACTTGTGACTCAAATGTTTTCACTTTTCATTGAATTGTCCAATTTATTTATCACCTTGTCAGAAGACAAATTATTTGTTAAACCATCGTAGGTCTATGTACATTCGCATAATTTCAACACCGCCAGCTAAATCGATGGTTGCGCCATCTAGTTTTATATCAACGTAATTATACAGAATATTGCAACTCTTTACTGTTTCTGTTGCCCTGGTACTGGTACCTAGGGGCAAACGCAACTCTTTTATATTTCTGTTGTCCTGGTATCTGGAGATAAACGCTGGGCTGTTGGAGGTAGGTAATCGAAACTCTTTACTGTTTCTGTTACCCTGGTACCTACCTGGCCGTTTTTACCGAGTTTACCCGAAGATTTCATATCCGATCCGATCCGATCCGATCCATTATCATATCCAAGCGTGACGATTGATGAATCCATTTCACAGCCCACGAAAATTCTGTCTATAGCGCGCCTAAAGAAGTTTTCACTTCAAAAAAATTGGCAGTCATAGGAACTGCCGATAAAAGTGAAAACTTATAATTCAGAATTTGATAGCTTACTTTGGAAACTACACGGGTGTACCGGAAGGTGTGGCCTGACCATCATGGCATGGCCATCTAGAAATGCGTGAGCATTTCCCATTGGCTCACGCATTTCTAGATGACCAATGGCCGTGGCCCCGAGTTTACCCGAAGATTTCTTGATCATACCCGAGCGTGACGCTAGAATTCAATTCACACCCCACGAAAAATCTGTCTAAAAGCGCGCCTGCGCGCCAAAAGAAGTTTTCAAGGATACTTTTTTACAATTAAAGGAAAAGGTATGTTTCGGCCACTTTTAATAGATTGCTAAATAAATATTTATATTTTTTAATAATTAAAAATATTAAAAAGCTGAAGCGGTTATTTGTTTGAACGCTCTAATCTCTGGAACTACTAGACTGATTTCGAAAATTCTTCTACTGTTGGATATGTCTCTTTGTCTGTATGTACGTGATTCCTGAGTGCTATGAGCAGGAATCATGTACGTATTATGCACCACGAGCGAAGTTGGGGCACTAGTATACACATACTTACTTAATTTATTTATTTACAACATTTTATGCTTATTTTAGTCTCACGCTCACCAGCAGCACTCATAGCTCAGCGCGTAGTACGTCAGCGCTGAGGATCAGCGTGACTTGTTTCAGTATCGTACTGACCGTTTTACTGTACAGACGACAACCAAACTGCGGAGTATATATTAATTACTGCTGCTTTGTACTACCTATTCACGTATTAAATGACACGTTGAGGGCTGACGAAAATAAATTCTTTAATTAATACTTTCGAATATCAACTAGAGCTTTTGACGAATTACTGGCAAAGATACAGGATAAACTTGTCCATTGCAGCTTACAACGCATGCCTATGCCACGCGATTCGCCATGACTACACGCTGATAGGGTCCGCTTCGTTTGACACTAAAACGTTCACTGAAAGCAGAGGCAGAGGCCTGGGTAGCGATTCTAAATGCAATCCGAATGGTTCGGAATCGGAATGGCAATCCCTGTCTCTGTAATGTTAAACAGATAAGACAAAGACCGAGAGATGAGATTCCGTGTCGGATGCAACCGAATGGTTTCAGAATCGCTACCCTGACCTCCGTGCGCGCTGATGGCTACGCGTCATTCAAAAACGTTTCGTGGAAGTTCATATATCTCAGCCATCAGCGCCGACGGTGCGCGTGCGGTCAGCATGAGACCAAAATCAGCCTTAGTGTTTTCCTATGTTGTTGTTTTTCCTACGAATTATTTTAATCTTCGATTGGAGATTAGTTTTTACGACACTCACTGGCAATCGCAATCTCATAGTAGTTTGTTTTCTTTGTGCTGGCAGCACTGTGTCAAACTCGATCGCTTGACGACTGACCGTTGTTTTCAATTTTTGAACATTATTTTTCTTTCAAAGATTTGTTTGTAAAGTTTGTATGATTTTAGTTTAGCGATCAATATGTTTTTAATTACGATTTAACTCAGTGGTCGTAACTTTCGTGTGTTCTTTATTAAATATGGACGATACTACGCAAAGCAGGACTTCGGATGTCGCCTCCAATGCAGCGACGTGAGTTTGTTTACTATCTCTATTTCTACAATTTCTTCAAAATATTTTGAAAGCTGTTTAGAAAGAAGCGAAGCCTATTATTAACTTGAGCCTAGTCATCATTCCTTCAATTACGATCTGTTTATAAAGTTGTAAGAACGATATTGTTGTAATATTCAATAATGGGTGTCGAACTGGGTTGAATGTGAATCTCAAAGGAACCATCAATAGGCATAGCAGCTATATCAGTTAATTGGAATGAATGTATGGAATCATATTTAACGTAATTGCAGTACTATCTTGTAGTTTTCTGGGTTATATACTAAAATATATTCTTTTTGAATAAGAACAACACACAAACTACCAGAGGTGCTGTAGGTTTATACGCCTTAAACATCTGCGGTAGACAATGGGTATTGCTGAATGCTGAGGCTTAAAAGAAATGCCTGATGTTTGAATGTATTTCTATGCAAATCTCTACTTTTGTACGAAGAGGAGAGACTTGCTAGGCGGCCCATACTTGGTAGAGTGGATGATGCAAGGCAGCCTGTTATCCGACCATCGCTACCATTGAAAGACTGGGTTAAGTGTGATCTCACCTTATTTAACAACTACTACCAATTTGGCACTAGTGTGCAAATCAACAAGGCTTAGTTGTGTCAGATAGTTTGATCTTAGCTCGACTTCCATTAGGTAGTAGGTGCAATAACATTCAGATACTATAGGTCAGCTAGAAAAAAAAAAACAATGAGACCTAGGGAATCAAGCAAACAATTAAAAATTTTTTGAGTATTTCTATGTACATGTTCTGGAACAGTTTGCCTAAGGATGTTATTTCAACAAAATCATTGAACTCTTTCAAGAACAACTTGGACAAATGGATAGCGAAGGACAATATCATTAAAACAGACAATTACTTCATTATTTGGATAAATTGTTTTTTTTACCATGACAAAGCCTTTTTACACCTGCACTTAATTCAGTTCAGTTCAGTTCTTGGTTTTCTGGACTATACAACTTTGTCGTAATTCTGCCAATGTCCGTTTCTTGGGAGTTTCGTAAATAAACCTAAATAACAAGGCCCCTTTACAGCTGATTATTTTTTATTTGACATAATTCTTTGGTATTATTTTATTATGTACACAGATAAACTATGTATAATTTTATTGTAAGTGGCGTTACCAAGTGTTCTTATGAATTTAATGGGTCGAATAAATAAATTGAAAAATGGAATATTTCACAAATTGCAAATATTTATTTATACAGCTACATATAAGGCTAAATAAGCAAATGAATAACAAACTTTAGAAGTGTGGCCCGCTTTTGTCTGGTTTTTTCACCCTATGGGCCACGGCTCCTGAAACGTTGCCAACCTCTCATCTAAGGCCTTGTATGTGTATATACCTACTAGCTGAATCATGCGCGCGTTGGTACGCCATCTATCGAAAATTGGTTGTACCAATTCAAATTTTGAACAAGTTACCTTAGGTTCTAATGATGCAACCTTAACACTTTGACAGCCAAGCATTTTATTAATTTCCAATCTTTGACAGCCGATCACGTCCCCTGTCCGTGACAGTTTTTTTTGTTAGAGACGCTGATCACGTATTGCGTACGTGTGTGAATTTCAATACTGTTTACTTTAAAACAACGGCCTGTAGGCGTGATCCGCGTCACGTCAATGCTTAGATGAATATTTAGGCTACACACTAAAATGCACTTCAACTACTGGCGGTGTGTGGGGTGCGGGAAACAAAGGATCGCCCGAGCCGGGTCGACTCTTGCGCGCCAGTTGCCCTACCGTAGCTAAGCGATCGAGACGTGTGACAATTTTTTGGCGCGAAATGACTTCGCGACTATGGTGGAAGAAGTTGTTTTTCAATCTGGTTGCGAGGGCTTTAGTCAATTCTTTCGTAATCTTTAACAAAAGCAGGAACACGCGTCATAAATTGCCATTTTTGCAGTTTTTTACGACTTGTGGTGAAGAACTGGTGCAGCATACATCCTTTGATGATGCAGGCCCATCTCGTGGTCCACATCATACTGGTATGACGTCCAGATTAACAAGGAGACACTTCATGGAAAGGATACCAGCAACAGGATCGAAAACGAAAGTGGCAAGAGTGTGCAAAGTCTGCGCTGATACTACAAAGAAGGAAACGGGTAAGCGAGGTTGCAAGGAAAAGATATTTTTGTGCCCAGATTGCAACATACCCTTGTGTTATGACCCGTGGTTCAAAAATACCACACCAGGAAAGACTACACGGCATAAAATTTGAAAAATGTAGATGTAAGAGTTTTTTTTTTTGTAAACATGCCTTTTTCTAAGTTGATTTTTTTATAATAAGAAAAAAACAATTATACATGTTTTTCTTATTTTATATACTAATATAAGATACCCTCAATACAGTGAAAATAAAATGATGGCCACAACTATTATAGTCTTTTTTCTATAAAAGTTACAAAATGGTCAAAATGTGCCGGCGCTCCCAGAATGGTACTACTGGTATGTATGCGGCAAATTAGGATAAAATGAGCGTCACGTTGGTAGTACGTGATCGGCTGTCAAAGTGTTAAAGCCGCCTATACACACTGGCCCAGTGGAGGCCAACGCCAGTGTGTGGAGGGTCGTTTTGCCATGACTTGTGAACACTCGCCGTCGCTCGCCTAGCTGGCCGAGTGATGGCAAGTGACCAGTGTGTATAGGGCTCTTTAAAAGATAGACACAAACATGCTGTCATGCAATGAAAGCTCTCAAAAAGGAATAGCATTTCCCATTTTTGTTACATTTTTCATTCATGCTTGTTGATAGTAGTGTAATGTTAAATAGCCTATAGCCTTCTTCGATAAATTGACTATCCAACAGAGAAAGAATCTTTCAATTCGGACCAGTAGTTTCCAAGATCCTTGTGTTCAAACATACAAACTCTTCAGCTTTATAATATAAGTATAGATGTATATTATTCTGACAGCTGACACCAACTTTTGGGTAGGTACCTATATATGAGGCAAGCTGAAAACTTGTAACATAGAGTATCTTCTTATCCACCAACAAAAGGAACTGGATACCTGGCTGGTGACCCATGGGGCAAAATGATTCCACACATTTAAGAAAAAAAATAGTTTTTTTTTCCAATTAAAATTATGTTTGAGGCAATATGCAATTTTTATATCATCGTCATCTGCATACGTCCACTGCTGGACATAGGCCTCATAATTTTTATATGTTGCAGTTACATAATATGTTTCTCCATGTTGGGGGATAATAGCAGAGACATGTGACAAGTTTTCAGTTTGCCTCAAATATGTACCCAAAAGCTTGTACGTAAGCAAAAGCATACGTTAAGGTATAAAAGATACTGCTTCAGTTTTAGATTTAACCATCTAACATTGATTTAATCAGTAATGTGGAAACTTATCATATTATCACTTAAATATTTGTTAACAGTTAAACATATTTATAAAATCACTAGCGGCCTGCTCTGGCTTCGCTCGGATATTGTCATATTAAGACTATTAATTGAAATAAAAACTATCCTATCCTTAAAGTTGGATTAAACTGGACACGGTGTGCAAATTTGGTTAAAATCGGTTAAGTAGTTTAGGGATCCATCGTGGACAAACATCGTGATTGGAGATTTATATAATATATTAAGATTTTTTTTGTTTTTCATCTGCAATCTTCAATATTGTCATAATCAGATTTTGGCATATTTCATTAAGATAAATATTTATAATAAAATATTTAATTTCATATATTAAGATAAACATTTATAATAAAATATTTAATTTCATATACTTATTAAGATAAATATTTATTCACAGATAGGTAGACGGCAAACTCATTTTTGTCACATACACATAGAAATATTATACGGTAATGCACTCATGACTCCAGGGGTGCCACTTAGTCGTGGTCAAGTAACAAGACCGTGCGATAAGTGCGTGCCACCGTTTTAATAGGGTACAATCCTCAAAAAAACTAATTAGTCCGTCAGTTAGATTGCTATAAAATATTGTACACGTATTTTTTCTTTTGTTTCATAAACATAAGATGACGAAGATATAGTGCTTAGAATATTTCTTTGTTCTAGTGGATTTAATTCTGGACCCAACCCATGGAGGCGGGGGGGATCATGACCACCGTGGTTCCACCCTTGCATGGACTTGTAGAACTATAACTTAAATGTGCTCCACATTTCAATGTTTTGACATGATTGAGCAACAGACATCCAAATTTTCGCATATACAATATTAACAGAATTTTAAATAAATTACACGGGTAACTCACGTTTGATATAATCAGTCCAGTCCGACTCAAGTTTCGATCGCGTCTGGTGATCTTTTTCAAGATTTTGCCCGCAGTGCAAACGAAATAGGGTACAATCTTCAAAAAAACTAAGTAGCCCGTTAGTTAGATTGCCAAAAAATATTGTACACGTATTTTTTCTTTTGTTTCACAAACAAAAAATGACGAAGATATAGCGCTTCGAAGTTTCGTGTGACGTCACTTGTGAGTACGATTTTTACTCACGAGTGACGTCGCGACCCCACTCTCGAAGATTGATGGTCTAAACTATATCTTTGATAATTTTTAATATTATGAAAAAACAAAAAATACGTGTCCAATATTTTTCCATGATCTAGCTGACGGACTAATTAGGATGGAGTATTTTTGACCCAGTCCGGTACCCTATTTGGACACGCGCGCGCACTCTCCTTGAAAAAGATCGCCGGACGCGATCGAAACTTGAGTGGGACTGGACTGACTATATCAAAACTCGTGTATTGTGTTTATTTATTTGTTTATTTTTTACTCGGGTGTAACTATGTTCTATGTATAACAAGTATGTGTTTAAAATTATATAAGTACTAGCGGCCCGTTCCGGCTTCGCTCGGATTTCGCCATATAAGGACTATTAATCAAAATTAAGAAAAAAAAACTATCCTATCTCTCAAGTTGGACCAGACTGCTCACGGTGTGCCAATTTAATTTAAAATTGGTTAAGTAGTTTAAGAATCCATCGCGGACAAACATCGTGACACGAGATTTATATATAGATAGATAGATAGATAGAAACTCTTTATTGTGACACGAAAAAAACTTAAAATATTACAGAGACACACTTATAAACTAGCGCCACAAATGGCGGCCTTATTGCTGAGAGCAATCTCTTCCAGGCAACCAGCATCAAGGAAAAAAGCCTACAAACACTCGTAGGCGGCGGAAGCGACATTAATTTAATAATACTACTAAATATATATTTATATAACTACATAAAATAATAAATATATCCCTATAAATATGAATTTACATAATTTACTTTACACATACTAATAATAATAAACTATTACCACCAAAAGTGAGGACATGATATACAGTAAATTAGGACAACACTCAGCACGTTACAGTATGAACCAGCAGATATCAACAGTGCCACCACCTACAATTTACTGGTGTCAACAGTCACACAGTACACTGCGACAAATAAAAATCCTTTAATCTTCGTTTAAAAATGTTCAAGGATTGCGACTGTCTCAAAGAGCCCGGCAAAACATTCCACAAACGGACAGCCGTAACGGTAAAAGAGTCTCCATAGAAAGTAGTCTTGTGTGATGGTGTGGTAAGGTTGAGTGCTACAGCCGCTCTCAAAGAGCGTGGACGTGAAGTTTCATGACAGAAAGTGAAACGTTCTTTAAGATAAGAGGGAAAAGTAGGATTGTATAGTACGTTATAAAGAAGTGATAAGATGTGTGCATTTCTGCGGAGACGGATTGGGAGCCACTTGAGTTTTGCGCGAAATTCAGATATGTGGTCATATTTGCGCAAGCCAAATATGAACCTGATGCAGAAATTTTGAAGGCGCTCAAGCTTGTTCAGTTGTTCCTCAGTGAGATCTAGGTAACAAACGTCTGCATAATCAAGGATGGGTAGAAGCAATGACTGGACAAGCGCAATTTTAGTGGAAGTAGGAAGAAAGTTGCGCAATTTCATCAAAGCTCCAGCCGCAGCGTACATATATATATTAAGATTATATCAGCTATCTGGCCGCCATCACACAAGCTTTGCTTAGTTTGGGGTCAGATGGTGTTGTGTGTGAATTGTCCACCAATATTTATTTATTTCCACCAATATTTTATTTAAAGTGTGTAATAACCACGTTAGTTTTCATATTAACAGATTTTTTGTAACGTTTCAGTCGTAAGCGTCGCTCATCCATCCTCAAGAGCCAGCGTCCACCGCGGGCGCCCTTCTGTGAGCTGGAGTTCAACGTGTGCACCCCGACCGACACAACCAAGAGCCGGCGCGTGAGCTTCTCCCGCCGCACTGGAGTCGCGTGAGTGTTGGAATGTTTTATACGCGAACGTCGTTCAACACTAGAGTCAACACCATCAAGCAAGCTGCCGCGTAAGTTTCTCCCGCCGCACTGGGGTCGCGTGAGTATTGGAATGTTTTATTCACGAGCGTTGTTCAACACTGCAGTCACCACCTTCAAGCAAGCTAGTGTACTGGTAGGACTCTTAGCAGAGTCCGCCTGGGGAAGTACCACACCTTTGTCAATTATTCTACCGCCAAGCAGTAATGTGCAAACATTACTGTGTTCCGGTTTGAAGGGCAATGTTTCCAGAGAAATTACAGGGCTTAGAGATATAACAACTTAGATCTCTGGGTGACGAGCGCAGTGCGGTGCTAGGTAATGATTTTGGCTCTTCATGTTCCAATAGCTGCGTGTCACTGTGCTGTTATGTGGCAGGCATGTTGCTTACCATCAGGCACATGTCCTGCTCGTCTCGTCACTATTTATTAAAAAAAAAAAAAGCTGCGGTGTGAGTTTCTCCCGTCGCCGTCGCACTGGGGTCGCGTGAGTATTGGAGTGTTATATACACGAGCGTCGTTCAACACTGGAGTCACCACCTTCAAGCAAGCTGCTGTGTGAGTTTCTCCCGTCGCCGTCGTACTGGGGTCGCGTGAGTATTGGAATGCTATACAGGCGCTTTGGCGCCGACATTAAATTAAACCACATATCACATACAAAATTTTCAAACATTCTGTAAAATTAAATTTCTTGTATCGTTTTTATTGACTGAGTTATTTGCAATTTTCAAAAATTCCAAATTAGAGCAACCTGTATCTAAAAATGTAAGTCAGAGGTCATTAGCTCGCAGGCCACAGATCCATATGTTCCATCAATGAAAATTAAAGCGAAAGGCAAATACAAAGAAAGAGATAAGACACAACACACTCGTTTGTGTGCGAAGTAATGCACTGCAGAAAAAATGTGCTCTTCTAATTTCTTGTCCTTCTCTCCACCAGTACAATTTCACTCGTTGACCTTGACACATCTCTCTCGCTAAAACTTTAACTGTAAATATCTACTTTTGTGTTGTGATTTTGTTGTGTGAGTTACCTATTTAATTGGTGATGTCGAATAGTATGCAGATATGATTTTAGTTTACGCAGAAACCTATGAAATAGATTCCCTTGCAATAACGATGTACCTATCGCGAAAGATATGGGAATACAAGCAAAGATCGTAGAATACAAGGCGGTGCCCTACACATCCGCGAACGATTGTACTTCCTTTTAGTAGCTCCTAGGTTTCAACGCCTAGATCGGCCAAAGTCACGAGAAATTCAAACTTGAGGAAGTTCGACGAAAATGTCTTACAATATTTTGAAGATCGTCCCAAAGCAAGTCGTCGACAAAGTGCGAGTTTCCCACAGCATTTACAGATATCTGCGTCCGTTCAAACATTGTACGCCGTTTAAGAGTTTGTGTTCGCGATAGTGGTGGTTGGTGGTCACATTGAGCATTAAAAATGTGGACCATAACAGTGTGACTCTGTTAGTTTTGTGCCTACGATTTCAAAGTAAGCCGCCGCGCCGCTTGACAAAAGCGAGGCGCGCTTAGCTACTCGCGTTGCCGTTCCTCATCGCTGCGACACAGATGAGAAGTAGTTACCACGGCTTCGAGTCGAAAAGATGTAAGTACCTACCTAGAATCTTTATTACGCTATACTTAGTTTAGCTATTATGCGATAGGTAATTTGACTTAAAACAATATCTTCCATTTGAAAGAGATCATTGAATTTGAATTGAGTTTATTGGTTAAATTGTTTACAAAATTGAAATCGATTCGTGGGAAGATGTTTTTATTTTAATTTAAAAAAATGTTGTAGGTACCTACCTACTACCTAGTTCAGCAGCTTTCACGCTAGGTAATGTTTTGTGTTAGTACGAGTATTAAGTGGCCTTGATGTAACGGAGAACGTCGAACAAGAAGTCATCATAATCATCAAAAGCCCACTAAATGTTCCCACTGCTGGGACTTGGGGCCTTCTCTCGCAAGGAGGGAGTTAAGGCCATAATCCACAACTGGCACCATCTGGCTCAGTGCGGGTTGGTGGATGACACATGACTTTGAAAGATTCTAGGTACTTACATGTCGGTTTCCTCACGTTATTGATGTTTTCCTTCACCGTTTTAAGTTAGCGGCATTACGCGCATGACTTCGAAAAAACAGTGGTGCATGTGGGATTCGAACCCGGGCTCTCCGGATCGGCAGGCGCCGCGCCGTTCTCCCGACTAGACCAGCCGTAACTTTTACTAGACAAGCCGTAAGCTGTAACTTTGGCAAAGTGCCATTCACCAACTTGCACTTTGCCAGGGTGGTGGATTATGGTTTTTACTCTCTTCTTGCGAGAGAAGGCCCTGAGTCCCAGCAGTGGGAACATTTGGTGAGATGTTTATGCGAAGTGTCCTTGATTCTGACTACACGCACCTAAATAATTTAATAAAACATTGCTTTGAATTACTTCAATTTAAATCAATTATTTAGTTATGTTCCGCCAAAGTTACAATAGACACCTACCTACCTAGGTACCTACGCATTTACCAATTTACTTTTTGTTTATCTCTTATCTTTATTATTTGGTAGGTATTCGGTTTATTAATGATGAATAAGTATTGAACATCGATATAAACCAAGTATTGATGCTTTTGGCGTGATGTAGGTACATACCTATTCTCTTCCCCGTTCTAAATTATCGCGCATTTGTAAGTAACCTACTCCTCTCGACCGGCGCCGGCGTGCATTTGCGAGTACGTGCGCCGTCTCGACCGGTGCGCTTTTGTAAAGTACCTACCCCTGTCGGGCGGCGCCGACGGCGACGTTGCCATACTTACACGTAAGCTTGTACTAATATTTATTCTGTGACATAAGTCACGCACACAACTAACGTATTTGAATGAATCTAGTACACAGGTTAATTTTTGCGACGTTGCAGTTCTCCGGAAACCGAATGCAACTCACGCACACAACTGACGTTGTTGAAAGAATCTGAGCACAGGATGATTTGGATTCAATTGCCTGATATATGATACAATTATTTAGTTTGTTAGATTTTTTTTTTTAAATATGCGAATATATTGTTTTTATACCGTTTGTATGATTACTGGTCAGGAACCCTACCTGTGTGTTAATTTAATGTCGGGACCGAAGCGCCACGCTGTATACATGAGCGTCGTTCAACACTGGAGTCAACACTATCAAGCAAGGACTGCCGCATGTTTTATACACGAGCGTCGTTCAACACTGGAGTCACCACCTTCAAGCAAGCTGCTGTGTGAGTTTCTCCCGTCGCCGTCGTACTGGGGTCGCGTGAGTATTGGAATGTTATATACATGAGCGTCGTTCAACACTGGAGTCAACACTATCAAGCAAGGACTGCCGCATGTTTTATACACGAGCGTCGTTCAACACTGCAGTCGCCACCTTCAAGCAAGCTGCAGTGTGAGTTTCTCCCGTCGCCGTCGCACTGGGGTCGCGTGAGTATTGGAATGTTTTATACACAAGCGTCGTTCAACACTTGAGTCACCACTTTCGTGTAGACTGCCGCGTGAGTTTCTGCCGTCGCACTGGGGTCGCGTGAGTATTGGAATGTTTTATACACAAGCGTCGTTCAACACTTGAGTCACCACTTTCGTGTAGACTGCCGCGTGAGTTTCTGCCGTCGCACTGGGGTCGCGTGAGTATTGGAATGTTTTATACACGAGCGTCGTTCAACACTGCAGTCACCACCTTCAAGCAAGCTGCAGTGTGAGTTCCTCCCGTCGCCGTCGCACTGGGGTCGCGTGAGTATTGGAATGTTTCATTACACGAGCGTCGTTCAACATTGGAGTCACCACCTTCACGCAATCTGCCGCGTGAGTTTCTCCCGCCGCACTGGGGTCGCGTGAGTATTGGAGTGTTATATACACGATCGTCGTTTATTACTAAAGTCTACACCTTCAAGCAATCTGGACTAGATTCAAAACATGGAAATTGTCTACAAATAAATCCGCTTCTGGTGTATGAGCGAGCAGGCTGTTGAATTAAATGCTTGTGAGGTGGGAGCGAGTTGTGTCGTGAGTTAACACCAGCTAGCCATCTGCCGCGTGAGTTTGTCCTGCCGCACTAGGGTCGCGTGAGTATTGGAATGTTTTAGACACAAGCGTCTGTCATTACTGAAGTCAACACATAAGCAGCCCACTAAATGTTCCTACTGCGACTCGATTCGTGACTCGGAGCCTTCTCTCACAAGGAGAGAATTAAGGCCATGATCCGCAACGGTGGTCTAGTAAGTGTTGGTGGATGATATATGACCTCGAAAGATTCTAGGTACATGTCAGTTGCGTCATGATGTTTTCCTTCATCACTAAGTTAGCAGCGGTAATTTTTTTTTTTTAAACTTTGATAAAGTTTACCTACTATTTGTACGACCCGTCTCTTATTTTTCGTTCACTAATTGACTTTTGAAATGCAGTTCCACACGTTTAGTTCTCTATCACGTCATTTTCCCGGGATAAAGATTAGCCTATGTGTTATTTTAGACTATTATCTATGTGGAAAATATCCAGCTCCTTTCCGTAGTTTTTGCGTGAAACAGTAAGAAATCACCATACATATTCACAAACTTACGTGTTTATAATATATGTGTAAGAAATATTTCGACGTTGACTTTATTCTGTTCCAGAGAGTTTGCCACGAACGAAGCCACAACAACATGGAAGAACTTCTATGAAGAGCACAACAAGTCTCTGGAGTCGTCCGGCAATGACTCTGGGATGAACCACGCAAAGCAACCGATTGCCCACCTCGGGAAACGTATCTTCGATCAACAGTTCGAGGAGGTCGAAGCTTTCGATTTCGCAGGAACGCTCAACCCTGGCATCAATATCAGCACATCTATAAACAATATCCATTTCGAGCAATTAGAATGTACTGAATCCAAATTGACGGCTCCACCTGGTAACTTTGAGCTCAGTGCTTTGACTGAAACGCAAAGCAAACTGTTTGGGAACAACCACACTATGACGTGTACTGGTGAAGCGTCAGGTCGTATCGACGTCAACTTTTCTATGGTTCAACAAATTGGAGAGAATGACGACTTAGACGAAATACAGAAAGATCTACAACGGCACGGTAACATGGTCTGCCAAGGTCCTTTTACAGGACAGAACATATCCGAGTATATTGAAGTCGATCTCAACATGACGCATGTTGCTCCCAATGATGAATCCAATATGTCTATAACAGACACAATCAGTAGTCCAAAAGTTCAAGACGTATCGAAGATCTCTGCAGTTGATAAGAAACTCAGTAACAATAGCAAAGATTGGGTTGCAGATAAAGAAAATATCGTATTAAATCCGTACATCGCACCACGAGAGTCGGTTAACTTTGCTGTAACTGAAATGCCAGAAGAAGTCCTTGTGTTTGATGGCAAAAGGTTGATTGTTGAAAATACAAGTAAGGATGACTACCGTAAATCGTGTCTACCCAATAACCCTCCTGAACGAGTCCCGCAAAGAAAAACTATAGTAATTAACTGTAACGACGATTTACCGAATTTCACTGAAGAAGCACAAATTTCGAAAAACCAATCCTGTTTTATAGAGATGCAACCGAGTTGTGTATTAAAAGATAAATCTGCACATCACTGTCTTGATGAAACGCAAAATAAACATAAAACTATAATATTTAGTGATGATTTAGATGATATATCCATCACTCAAGCAGTTCCTAATGCTTTATCTGATAATAAATGTGAGACTATAGTATATGAAGATGAAGATAACATATCAATGACTCAAGCTTTACCCACTAAAATTATGGACAAAGAAAAGGAAAAAACCATTGTGTACGAAGACGACAATGCTGATATATCCATAACAAAAGCTGTACCAACCAATGTATTACTTCGAAACGAGAAAAGAAACACAATAGTATTTGAGCATGAAGCTTGTAACATATCGATGACACAAGTTATTCCTACTAACATCATTCCAGAAACTACAACTAAAAAACATTCAACTCTCTTTGAAGAAAGCGCAGAAAATATTTCACTCTCACAATCGAACCCTAATCTTAAAATCGAAAACAAGAAATCGCGACAAACCATTAATGAAGACGAACTTGATAATGTTGCTATAACCTCACATAATTCAAATAAACATGATGCACCACAAAGAAGAACAACAGTTGTATTTGACAACGATTTTGGCAATATATCCGTAACTCAAGCTTTACCAACAAACATAATAATACAAAAATCAAACACTACCGCATATGAAAACGATGGTAATATATCTATGACGCAGGCATTACCTGCGAATATCCTTCTAGGGAATAATATGGAACCAAATAGGCGAAGAACAGTTGTATATGAAGCCGATGCAGGAAATCTCTCCATGACGCAAGCAGTATCAAATCAAGTAATCCAAAACTTAGCACTAGAGAAAAAAGAAAAAGAAAAACTAAATCCTTCTGACATTGATATTTACGAAGAATTACCCACCAACAGTGTGAGTTCTTATAATGGAAAATCACTTTTACAGAGTATTCACGAAGATGTATCTAAAAACCACGCAAAAATAAATGAGGAACCTAAAGAACAAAATGCCGAAAAATACGTAGATAATATAAAAGAAAATAAAAGGCAAACAATCGTGTTTCAAGATGATGCCGCTGAAATATCAATAACTCAAGCAGTTCCTGCTAGACAAGTCATTGAAAATTTGAATATACCAAATCTGGAAATTGTAAATTCGAATAAAGATGAGAATAAGAGAAGAACAGTAATTTTCGACAATGCAGATGGTGATATATCTACGACTCAGGCTGTCCCAGTAAATCAGGTTATCGATATCATACGCGAAAATAGACAAAGTGAAGATCTCAATAATTATTCACAGATTAAAACATCTCACGAAATGCTACCAAATAATATAAAAGACAGTCCTAATAGTTCTGTTTTTGATATTATCGGAAAAGAAAGTAGTCACATTGAAATCATAAATGAAGTTTTACATCCTGCAGACACTACAAACAAAAGAAGAACAGTAGTGTTTGAAGATAATGATGCAGACATATCCATGACTCAAGCTGTCCCTATGAACAAAGTTATTGACGCGATACAAAATAGAAATCAAGATATTGAAGTGAACAATGTTTCTGTACATCAGGATTCAAATAAAAGAAGAACAACAGTTGTTTTTGAAATGGACGATGCTGACCTATCTATTACACAAGCAATTCCTATGAACAAACTTATGGAAGCAATACAAAAAGAAAATACCGCTTTTGATGAAACCAAGGCCATTCTTAAAGAAGAACTAACTAACAAACGAAGTACTGCAGTTTTTGAAAACGAAGAAGCCGATGTATCTATGACCCAAGAAGTCGACACAAATAAAGTTATAGAAATAATACAAAACAAAAGTCTCGGTTATGAGATAACCAATGAACAATTTAAAGAACAAATAACAGATAAAACCAGAACAATAGTTTTTGAAAACGACGAAATAGATATATCTATGACTGAAGAAATCCCGATGAACCAATTTACTGATAAGATTCCAAAAGAAGATCATATCGAAGCGATAGAGATGCCGAGACGTGGATTAAACTGGTCTTTAAACGAAGAGCGTGAAGACAATGATGCTGATATATCTTTGACACAAATTACCAATCAAAATCATGCACAAGATAAAGTAAGAGATGAAAATAGCAAAAGCATTTCACAAGACAAGTCTGAAATCACTGTTAATGATAATGGTAACGCTAACAAAGATATGTCATCGCATGGTATAGAATATGATGAAGGAGACATTTCCATGACACAACTTGTTTCTTCGAGCACAATTTCAATAGATGAACAAGAAAGACAACCAGAAGTAGTGGAAAGTGTCGAAACGCTATTAGAAAATAAGGACCTATTTATGGATATAGACAGATTGATTGGTGAATCAAATGGAAACAAAAGTACTGTAAATCTCATTACAGAAGAAGATCATGATATTTCTATGTCAGATGTAAACCATGCTGACTATGTAGAAAAGAAATCCAAGGCGTATGATGACTATGTCTGTGCTACCAAAACGACTCGAGAAAGTTTTACTCTGATACAATTAGAGAAATCGTGTGTAAAAACTGAAGAACCGGTTGTAACACCATCTAAACCTATACCTTCTGGATTAGCGACGATTCAGCAAGATATGAATAATAAATCCATCTGCAAAGACCTAAATTCAACGAAACTCGGAACACAAAACTACAATGACGTTATAGTGTATCAATCCTTGAATCGTAGCATCCAGAAACGTTTGGGAAGCATAGACAAAAGAGATTCCCTAGTCAATCAATTTGTCAATAAAGATAAAGTAGACGGTTTAGAATTTGATGAAGTAAGCAGCTCAGAAATAAGAGAACTTGAAAAAGAAGCAAATGATCCGAAAAGCGAATCTGAGGGTGTGGATGTGAACGAAGAAACAAATAAGAATGTTGTTGTCGTGAAAGCCGTTGATTTTAAACCGAGTAATTCTATTCTCGATGATTTACTTGATATGTCTCAGTCTTCATTAGAAGGCATAGAAGATAAAAAGGTCATAACTCGCATAAACTCATCCCAGAAAATCTCGGAGGATTTGAATACAGGTGAAACAAATACAACAAACTCGGTAGACACTATGTTCTATATCACAAAGAATAGTGACGAATCAGAAAGTACATCTAAAACAGCATCATATAAAGAGATAAGACAAATCGAAGATATGTCCCCGCTGAGTATCGAATATAAAAACGATGATGAACCGGAATTAGCTAGAAACATACACACGGATCTATCGACGATAAAAAGCATAATCAGTCGTGGTCGTTCTCCGAAGACTGATCAGGAGCCGGCTGAAGAAAATGCCAGTAGCAAAGTATCTTTTGACACATCCAGAAGAAAGAGTTCAAAATGCGTCAAAATGGCAAACGATACAACTGAACTCCTAGAGATGTTATCGGATTTCACCGAGAGAAGAGTCTCTAGAAATGCACCTCTAGATCACATCAAAGAAATGCCGGTTCCTGAATCGCTGTTATCGTTAGAGAAACGAATAGAGAAGAGCAAACAGGAGTCACGGTTTAGCCGAGGGAATCTGAAGAGGCAATCGATGGCTTTGAGTCGTGAAGACTTGATGAACAATCTGTCTATGGCCGCCGAAGCGTTGCAGAAATCGAGATCAGATTTCGACGAAAGCGACAGCATCGAAGAAGTAAAAGAAACGCCTAATGTATCAAAAGAGCACAGAAAATCCGTCAAACTAAGCACTGATGTCGTGAAAACGCTTCAGTTTGAGGACGATTCGATTACTGAAAAAACTGAAACTCCATTGAAAAAGACAGCTTTTGGGGAAACTTCTTACATGAAAGACACAAAGACTAGAGTGATTCCGGATTTCTTAGGTAATGTCTCCGATGGCATTAAGGAGTTAATGGATGATTTAGTGAAGCCCATATCGGATGCACAACCATTTGTTAGAATGCCAGAACGGAAATTTAAAAGAATTCCATCTTCATGTAGTACAGAGGTCCAAGCAAACCTTCTCACGTCGAGTCAAATCGATCTTACTACGGAGTTATATTCGACCAGTACTTCTGTCTGCGAGATAAACAAAATGAGCTCAGTCGAAATTATCACTGATGAAGTGAACAGGTCTATTACTAGGACTATCACTCATCCTGCTAAATCTACTCCATTGGTGTCAGAACCTGAGAAAATGACAGAAATGGATGTTGCGTCAGACGACCCTGAAGAAAAACCCGTTAAACTGACTGCACCACAAAGGAAATCTGTTGCTGTTACACCTCAACTCGGAAACGTATTAATTTTCGATCAGCTCAATCCTTTGAACAACGTGCTTCTGACGGCGCCGCCCATGTATTCTATAGACACCCACAAATACGATCCCATCGACAATCCACAATCAGAGTCTCAGCCCATTCCTAAAGACAAAGTAGATGACCCGGACAAAGTGTCAAATCAATATCATGTAGAATTCTTGACCCCTGTTAAAAACAATGTGAAAACAAATGATAGTCCAAGTCCAAATATGACATCAAATATAAGCAAACCGATGTTAATAGACCAGTCTACTGAACCAGAAAAACATGTCCATGATATGGAAGTTAATACAGAAATAGCAATGAAAGGTAACAGCGAATTGCTACAAGCTAGTTCATCTCTTACCCTAGTAGAAGATGATAGAAGACGAAACATAACACAACGAAAGACTCGAGAAACGTCAATATCTCCAGTAGAAATACTCTACAGAGAGCCGAAATCCCTAGAACATGCATTAACAGATGAAATAGAACAATCCTTGAAACCTAAGAAACGATTGTACAGTCCGATGAAAAAAGACCAAAACTCTACACTAGCAAGTTTAGATGTAACACCAAAGCCTGTATCAAAACTGCAAAAGCGATCCATGAGTCCAGAACACGAAGAACCAACAAAACTACCAGCAGATCATGACAAATCGAAGAAGCTAGACAAATCTGTATCCCAAAAACAAGTAAAGGCTCAGAGTAAAAAGCCCGGGACAACGGTAACCGTACAACAGTTGGTGACAATGGTACACAAGGAACCAACTCAAGACCAAAAGATGGACTCGAGTACGATTGAGTCGATATCACCAGAGATGTCTGAAGTGGTTGAACCAGTAACAAGCTCGGAAGTGTTGAGTTCCTTCGCAAGTAGCAACAACCTGAGAGACGAGTCTCATACATCATCAATCACGGAGAACTCCTCCAAAGTGGACTGGCTTCCGATGAGTATATCACATCTTAAGATGGACACCGATTCAGAGGAAGACATTGTGGCTACCATTGACGCGATGCCGTTCATGGGGTGAGCATACACTATCAATTATTTATTAGCATTATCAACCCACAAAATAACCCTATTGTTTTGACTCTGAGCTTTCTCTTACACGAAAAGTCGAAGACTTTATACATATACATATTACAAATAATACTATGTATGTATAGTAATGCTATGTAGTTAATTTATACGCTGTAGAAGTAGGAGCGAGAGGTATACCAGCAAAATCTCTCTATAACCTGCTTAAAGACCTTGGCTTGTCCAGAAGTGCAGTAAGTTCTATACTAGAACGAGTATCTAAAGCTGCACTAGTAGGATCATATCGGATTTGGCCGAGTCACAAGTCTTGGGGTCTATTAAAGATTTCTCTCTCTGCCACACGATGGACCCGGCACCCGCACGGTGAATTCATGGAATGCTAAGAAGTTCGTCTCATAAGGTTAGTGGATGGCGCATGATATCTAAAAATTCTAGGAATATGCCGTTTACCTCACAATGTTTTCTTTGACTGTTTAAGCCAGTAGTGATGATTTTGTAAATAAAGTTGTCAGTTTAAGCTTTGCCTATAGATATTTTAATCCAGTTATTTTCCTGTGATAAAAAGTAATTCTTCCAGACTATAATCTAACTTGAGCTCCAAATTTCAGCCCAATCTCAAATCCGTCTGTAGAACACATAAGTTACTCTTTATCCCAGTTAAACAATGGGGCAAAGGTAGTTAATAATATTAGTAGAATAATCTATCTGCGGGACTAATTAAAATGTTATATCATTGACACAGTCATTGTGAGACGAACTTCTTAGCATTCCATGGATTCACCGTGCGGGGGTGCCAGTCCATCGTGTGGCAGAGAGAGAAATCCTGAGTAGACCCCAAGACTCGTGACTCGGGCGTAGGTTTAAGGGGCCCCTTTTTGACGTACGTTAACACTCACCTTCACTACTCGTATTTCTCTCCCTGCCCAGCCAAATCCGATATGATCCTACTAGTGCAATAGGGTACCGGACTGGGTCAAAAATACACCATCCTAATTAGTCCGTCAGCTAGATCATGGAAAAATATTGGACACGTATTTTGTGTTTTTTTATAATATTAAAAATCATCAAAGATCAAACTTCGAGAGTGGGGGGTCGCGACGTCTCTCGTGAGCAAAAATCGTACTCACAAGTGACGTCACACGAAACTTCGAAGCGCTGTATCTTCGTCATTTTTTGTTTGTGAAACAAAAGAAAAAATACGTGTACAATATTTTTTGGCAATCTAACTAACGGGCTACTTAGTTTTTTTGAGGATTGTACCCTATTCTTTTATTTTTGCTGCGTAAACCCATGTTTAAATGAACAATGATGTGGCATCGTTCAGGAGCGCCGACTGTCAGTGGGAGAGCGTGTCGCGCTCCGTGTGGACGCTGCTGCTGTTACACTCGCGGCTGCGGCTCACGCTGCGGTTCGCCGGCGACACGCTGCGGCACGACACGCCGGTCTCGCGGCTCGAGCTGGAGACGCTGCACCAAGGTTGGTGGACCGATCTGGGAACGAAGGGAAACTGTGTCACTCCGAGAGTTGGATTACTTCTTATGGGGGGTAAACCGCTTCGTTACGTAACGCGTTATAAGCCTTGTTACGTAACGCGTTACAGCTTCGTTACGTAACGCGTTACAGCTTCATTATGTAACGCGTTCCGACTTCGTTACGTAACGCGTGACGGCTGCTTTGTTACGTAACGCGTAACGGCTGCTTCGTTACGTAATGCGTTACAGCTTCTTCGTTACGTAACGCGTTACGGCTTGGTTACGTAACGCGTTACGACCACTTCATTATGTAATGCGTTATGGTCGCTTCGTGATGTAACGCGTTACGGTCGCTTCGTTACGTGACAAGTTAAGGCAGCTTCGTTACGTAACGCGTTACGGTTTCGTTACGTAACGCGTTACGGGTCCGGTCTCGCCCTACCCCGCTCACGCGGCAGCGATCTCGCGGTCTCGACGCCGCACCTCCCCCGCTTCCGGCTGAGATGGTGTGACGTGACGTCAGCAGCGCCGACTGCCGGCGGGAGAGCGTGTCGCGCTCCGTGTGGACGCTGCTGCTGTTACACTCGCGGCTGCGGCTCACGCTGCGGTTCGCCGGCGACACGCTGCGGCACGACACGCCGGTCTCGCGGCTCGAGCTGGAGACGCTGCACCAAGGTTGGTAAACCGATCTGGGGACAAAGGGAAACAGGACCACTACGAGAGTTGGATTACTTATTGTGGGGGTAAACCGCTTCGTTACGTAACGCGTTACTGCTTCGTTACGTAACGCGTTACGGCTTCTTTACGTAACGCGTTACGGCTCTGTTAGGTTGGTATACTAATCTAAAAAAAAAGAAAAACGGTACCAGTCTTGAGAGTCTGGTACTGAGAGTTTGGTAAACTGCTTCGTTACGTAACGCGTTACGGCTTAGTTACATATCGCGTTACAGCTTCGTTACGCAACGCGTCACGGCACCAGTCTCGCGTCCCTCTTTCTCACTCATACGGCAGCGGTCTCGAGCTAGAGACGCTACACCGAGCTCTGTACCAGTTGAGATGGTGTGACGTCACAGTAGGCAGTCGTGGCAGTAGCTACGACTGCCAGTGGGTATTTGTTAAGGAGTCTCGAATTAGAGACGCTACATCAATAAAAATGCATTGCTGTAGATTTTCACGATTTTTTTTATAGATAAGAAACGTGCATGGCTCTAAATTTTCAAATATTTTTTGTTATAGATAAAAATAACCCTATAGCGTACCGCGTACCTGTGCGTCTCGTTCGCCGCCGAGATGTTGCGTTTCTACATGGGTCGCGGGTGCGCGCGCGTACGTGCGACGTTCGCAAGCTGGTCCGTCGGCTGGCGGGTGCGGCGCGACTCATGTAGGGACACGTCGTCTCTGCGACGTACGACGCGCCATAATTGTTTGTTATTTTGTAGTAATTATAGTTAGAGATGGATCGCATACCACCACTGTCGTTGCGACGTTGAAAGTGACAAAAAAAAATACATGGGTGTGAATTTTCATGCGATTTTTTTTACAGAGAAGAAACAAGCATGGCTCTAAATTTTCATGCATTTCTTAAACAAAAATTCATGGCTTTAATTTTTTTTGTGTTTTTTTTTTGTAGATAAGAAAAATCCGATAGCGTACCTGTGCGTCTCGTTCGCCGCCGAGATGATGCGTTTCTACATGGGTCGCGGGTGCGAGCGCGCGTGCGACGTGCGCAAGCTGGTCCGTCGGTTGGCGGGCGCGGCGCGACCCATGTAGGGACACGTCGTCTCTGCGACGAACGACGCGTCATCACTGACAGTTGTTTGATAGTTAGAGACGGATCGCATACCGCCACGATCGTTTTGACGTTGAAAGTGACTAAAAAATACAAGGGTGTAAATTTTCATGCGTTTTTTTACAGAAAAGAAACGTGCATAGATATAAATTTTCATGTTTTTAATGACTAAAAAACATGGCTTTAAATTTTCATGTGTTTTTTTACAGAAAAGATAAATGAATTTTAATAAATAAATAAATAAATGCATGGCGCTAAATTTTCAAGCCGTTTTTAATCAAAAATTATAACTTTAACTTTAATGTATTTGTTTTTGTAGATAAGAAGAATCCGATAGCGTACCTGTGCGTCTCGTTCGCGGCCGAGATGATGCGTTTCTACATGGGTCGCGGGTGCGAGCGCGCGTGCGACGTGCGCAAGCTGGTCCGTCGGTTGGCGGGCGCGGCGCGTCTCGCCGCGCAGTGGGCGCGGGCGATGCACGACGCGAGAGATCGGCTCGCTTTCTCGCTCACTCACGACGGGAAGCTGGCGCTAAAGGTGAGAGAAATACATATTTTTGTTTATTAAAGAAGGAAAAAAACAATTGGTTGTCTGTAAAGTTGGTGTACGGACGGTAGTTGAACGTGACAACCCGACACTTTTTCGTACATGCAGCCAGCGTTTATTGATTTTATTAGATGTTGTTACGCCAAAAATGTGCTTTTGAAGTGAAAACTTCTTTAGGCGCGCCTAGACAGATATTTCGTGGGCTGTGAATTGGATTCTAGCGTCACGCTCGGGTATGATAAGAAATCTTCGGGTAAACTCGGGACTATGGCTATAGGCCATTTAAAAATGCGTCAGCCAATGGCAAATGCTGAAAGGGCGTGGCCTCGGCATCATGCCATGGCCAACTAGAAATGCATCAGCCAATAGGAAATGCTGACGCATTTCTAGATGGCCATGCCATGATGCCCAGGCCTCGCCCTCCGGCTACACCCGTGTAGTTTCCAAAGTAAGCTATCAAATTTTGAGTTATAAGTTTTCACTTCTATCGGCAGTTCCTATGACTGCCAATTTTTTTTTTGTTAATATTTTTATATTTTGTTTAAAAAATGTCTTATTGATTTTTATGACGTGACAACGTCTAATAAATCGATAAACGCCGGCTGCATGCACGAAAAAGTGTCCCGTTATGTCACGTTACGCTCATTGTACGCTTGCGCCGCATCTATCAATGCGTTGTTATCACGTTGTCACGTTAAACTATCGACGGTAAAGCAACCGACTTTACAAACGACCAATTTTTTTGTTATTTCTACTTATTGCAATGTCTTTATGCCTAAATGACACCAGATCACCACATCTTTTGACGTGACAACGTCTAATAAATCGATGAACGCTGGCTGGCATGCACGAAAAAGGATGACTCATCGTTCCGTTACGGTCGTTGTTCCGTTACGCCCATTGTCCCGTTACGCAATGTTTAGTTATGACGATGTCACGTTAAATTATCGTCCGTAAACCGACTTTACAGACAACCAATTTTGTTTTTGAAGTGAAAACTTCTTTAGGCGCGCTATAGACAGAATTTTCGTGGGCTGTGAAATGGATTCATCATTCTTCACGCTCAGATATGATAAGAAATCTTCGGGTAAACTCGGTAAAAACGGCCAGGTAGGTACCAGGGCAACAGAAACAGTAAAGAGTTTCGATTACCTACCTACAACAGCCCAGCGTTTATCTCCAGAAACCAGGACAACAGAAATATAAAAGAGTTGCGTTTGCCCCTAGGTACCAGTACCAGGGCAACAGAAACAGTAAAGAGTTGCAATATTTTGTACAACTTCGTTCCATCAGAATGTCCCTTGACACCTCCCAAGTATTTTGAAGTGAAAACTTCTTTTGGCGCGCAGGCGCGCTTTTAGACAGATTTTTCGTGGGGTGTGAATTGAATTCTAGCGTCACGTTCGGGTATGATAAGAAATCTTCGGGTAAACTCGGGGCCACGTCCATTGGCCATCTAGAAATGCGTCAGCCAATGGGACATGCTGAAAGGGCGTGGCCTAACCATCACGGCATGACCATCTAGAAATGCGTGAGCCAATGGGAAATGCGTGAGCCAATGGGAAATGCTAACGCATTTCTAGATGGCCATGCCATGATGGTCAGGCCACGCCTTCCGGTTACACCCATGTAGTTTCCAAAGTAAGCTATAAAATTCTGAGTTATAAGTTTTCACTTCTATCGGCAGTTCCTATGACTGCCAATTATTTTTATCCGTTTTGTGGAGGCGGTCATCTTCAATCGATATTAACCAAACATAACTCATGACGCACCGTAACGTTTTATGAGACACCCCCTCGCTCCTAATTAGAGTTATATAATACTTGAACGTCCCCCGTACATAATGCTTGAATATAAGTATGTATGTATTTAAAAACTATTTGAGTAATATATCAGCTATCTGGCCGCCATAGTACAAGCGTTGCTTAGTTTGGGGTCAGATGGTGTTGTGTGTGAATTGTCCACCATTGAGGGTACAATCCTCAAAAAAACTAAGTAGCCTGTTAGATTGCCAAAAAATATTGAACACGTATTTTTTCTTTTGTTTCACAAATAAACAATGACGAAGATACAGCGCTTCGAAGTTTCGTGTGACGTCACTTGTGAGTACGATTTTTACTCACGAGTGACGTCGCGACCCCCCACTCTCGAAGTTTGATGGTCTATATCTTTGACGATTTTTAATATTACGAAAAAACAAAAAATACGTGTCTAATATTTTTCCATGATCTAGCTGACGGACTAATTAGAATAGTGTATTTTTGACCCAGTCCGGTACACCCTATTATAAGTTATTCTATTTGCCACTGTATTATATGTCTTCTGATGTGCATAATAAAGTGTTTCTGTCTGTACGTACGTAATACTTGCAACGGTTTATTGGTTGTGTGTCAGGTGGCGAACGTATCTCTCCGCACGGTGTGGGAGGTGAGCATGCGTCTCGAGCTGACTGTCGAGGACGCGCGTTCGCCGCCGTGGCCGCGCGCGTGCGGCGTGCGCGTGACGAGCGTGCTGGCCGCGCGTGCGCCCGCCGCGCCGCCGGGGCTGGCGCGCGCGCTCGCCGGCACGCCGCGCGACTGGGGGCACGCGCCGAGGACTATCTGGTGAGAGGACTATGTTATTAGTACGATAGTACAATAAGTGTGCTCTCGAACTGTGAACACGAAATTGTTAGCAGTTTGGGAGCGTTGTCTTTTTTGCGTTGTTAGCGTTGGTAGCGTTGTTGTTGTTTGGCTATCGTTTTGATTTTGTTTCGTTAGTATGGAATGGTTTGGGGAGTCGGTGAATGTGTGTGATGCTAGACTGTCTGGAGAGTTGGAGAACTTAAGTGATGCTTGCTAGACCATCTGGTGAGTTAGTGACCGTCTGATGAGTTAGCGACCGTGTAGTAAGTCAGCGACTGCCGCGAGCGTGCGACGTGCGTGCGGCGTGGGTGTGACGTGCATGTAACGAGCGTTCTCGCCGGCACGCCGCGCGTCTGAAGGCACGCGCCGAGGACCGTCTGGTGAGAGAATTATGTTATTAGTATAATAGATAAGTGTGCTCCCAAACTGTCAACACCGAAATGTTAATAGGTTGGGAGCGTGGTTCAGAACTGAGTTTTGGTTTGGAATTGTCTGATGTCGTCTGGTGAGTAAGCAAATGCCGCGAGCCGAATACCGTCTGGTGAGTCGGCCTTTTATCACATCGTCAGCACAACAAGCGTGCTCCCAAACTGTGAACACGAAATTGTTAGCAGTTCGGGAGCGTGGTGCAGGGCTGTCGTTTTGATTTTGTTTTGTTAGTAAGGAATCGTGTCGTGAGTCGGTGACCGTATGTGATGCTAGACAGCTTCGGTGAAACCACTTTTCGGCGCATCTCTACTCGCTATGCAGAATACATTGATTGCGTTTTTACTGAAATAATCGCTCGAAGAAAGGACCGACGCTAAAAACTTGATGGGTCATTTGAACCACCAGGAGACCTTTGTAGAAAGATAGAAGGGTATAAAATGATAAAATTCAGCACTATGCCGTCACTTGTATGCTGTACAACTGATTGCAGGCTGAAAGACGGGGTTGCAAACTTCGATCTTTTCTCCTTGTTGCATGATTTTTGTACGGCGTTGCGGAATAATGGATTAGAAGAGGTATTGAAACTGTAAGGAACCGATGCTGTACACAATGCCTGGTCTGGGCGTTCCTATGTATAATTAGTATGTATTTGCAACTAATATAAGCTATATTAGCTATCTAGCTAGCTAGCTATCCCACATAGTGTAGCTGTGGATTGTTTGGTGTCAGATGGTGTTGTATGTGTAATGTCCACCAATATTTGTTTGTCTAAAAAAGTGGCCAAGTGCGAGTGGGACTCCCGCACGAAGGGTACCGTACCATTTGCAAATAAACGGCGAAAACCTCTTTGGCTCTATTTGAATTCAGACAGGCTTTTACACAAAAGTTGTTTTAAAATTTTGATATGACCTTACGGTTTTAACGACGAGGTCGAGTGCGCGTTTTAGTTTACTAGTGGCGCCATCTAGTTTGCATGGAACGGACTAATCGAGCAAGAATCGGTAAAAATCAAGTTTGTTGTATGGGAGCTCCCGTTAAATATTATTTATATTTTTTATTTTATTTTTAGTATTTGTTGTTATAGCGCCATTAGAAATACATCATCTGTGAAAATGTCAACTGTCTAGCTATCACCGTTCTTGAGATACAGCCTGGTGGTGGGACGGACGGACAGCTAAGTCTCAGTATTAGGGTCTCGTTTTTACCCTTTGGGTACGGAACCCTAAAAATGGGGCGCTCTACTCTACTATGACTCGATGAACAATGTAAAATATCTTGATTGCAACTTATCAATGTCGTACCAAAAATTAGACATTCTACCACGACTAGAAATAGTAAAAATGTTCAATTTTGATTGTGGGCTAACAGATCTTTTCTCGTCTTTTCCAGGAAAATATTCCGGTATTTGAAACACAGGAAACGCGAGGACGACGCTATACTTCACGTTTGAGCACGTTTAATTTGTAAGAGTATATAAATATATTATTACTACCTGTCCGTTCCGGCTTCGCTTGGATGTTGTTCTAAAGACTTGAGAAAAACCTTTTTTGGCCCATACACAATAACTTTGCTAAATACCATCACTTGATCAAATGCATAGTTTTAAGATTCTATAAAAAACATACAGACATCAATTTTTATATGTATAGATAATCTGTATTAACGGTCTCCCTTTAACCAAAGGTTATGGCTTTGTTATCGATGTCATTAAATTGAAGTGAAATAAACAAAATTGGCAGTGAGAAGGACTGCCGATAGAAGTGAAAATTAATTAATTAGAAGTGAATTTTAGTATTAAACAGTACATATATTGCACAATACGACATTTACATACCTACTGACATCGATATAAATCAATGGATGTGCCCTCCCAAACATGAAGCGCACATAATTATGTTACGTTGGGAAGAGTAAGCTCACTCTTTCAGTTGTAGTCGATCGTAGGAAGCGATGAACGCAGGACGTTTATATCAATCGCTATTCGTTGTCAACAACCAAAATAAATAGAACCGCGACATACCTCGCCGCTAGCGATTTTAGGAGACTAGTAGATTGGTAGTAGGTAACCACTCACGCTACACACAGAGTTTGTTAACAGTTTCAAGGTGCTCAGGGCACATCTTTTGATTTAAATCGATGCCTACTGATTGTTATGCATGTTATCATCATCATAATCAGCATGTATTCGTCCACCGCTGGACTCAGGCGTCTCCCGCAACTCGGCCGCGGTCTTACGTCTCCAACCGCCACCAGCTGGCTTTCGTATATCGTCACTCCATCTAGTCTCAGGGCGTCCTACACTACGTTTACCGCTTCACGATCTCCACTACAGAACCCGTCTACCCTACCATATTGTATGCATGTGGTGGGATACTTTATATCCCGAAAAACGGAGACATCCACAAGGAACAGTCCTTATAATATCTACTTCTTTGAAGTCTCATGTAGTAACTGATGTTTTGATTCGTCTTCACTTTGCTTAATTTAAGTCAGAGTTACTACATCATCATCATTTACAGCCTATTTTGTCCCAATGCTGGGTATACGCCTATTTTGTTAGACCCTACGGAACCTTTAGACCCTTTATCAGAAACCTACGGAACTCTGGGTTAGCGTAGAAGGCGCAGGACCCTAATATCCTAAACTCACGCAGTTTATAGGCTCTCTTTTATCCCGTCATCTTCCATATCACGTGTTACTTAGTTTTGATAAAATTTTAAGTTTGTTGTATAGTTAAAATAAGACTGCTAATTGTATTATTAACTAGTGATTTGGACTCTTCGTGTTCATATAGCTGCGTTGCTCTATGCTGTTATTTACCGTCGGGCACATGTTTTGCTCGTACTGTATTATTATTAAAAAGAAAATTGTGACAATATCTTGAAATATTTTTTTGTTGTTAAAATTTACACGTATAATTTCTGTGTGTTAAAACTGAAAAGAACGTACCTAGCTCCCTTTCAGCGCGAAACACTGGTAGTGTTTCGCGTAAACCTTCTATGTATAAATTTTGAAGATAAAATAATGGCAAATTGTATATTGTTTAAGGAACGAATACAGATAACTTGATATTATCGAAATTATTTCGAATTAACCGCTTTCTTACTAGACAAAAATTTGATAAAAAATAATGATCTTATACTTAGTTTGTATCGATTTTTTCTTAAACGGCTCATACATGTAAAAATCGGTTTTATAAAAAAAAAAATATCAATTAATTGTGTCGAAAATTTGGCCAATAAAAATGTTACTTTCCCTTTTTGCCCGTGTTACTAAAGACTTGAATGTATAAGCGAAGAGTACAAATCGAATTTGGAAATATAAGCCGTATGCACACTATCGTGCCTTAACATCGGCGATTTCGCGATAGCGTTCTTTGATGTCGTCTCGGGTATTTTGACATTTTTACTGGTTTTTACATTTTAGTTATTCATATTGACTCGCGATTTTTTAGGGTTTGTAATCGAGTTAAATGATACGAATCGAATTTTGACCATGAATTGTTAACTACACTATTTTATTTTATTTATTTAACTAGGCGTACATAACAGATTACAGTTAATGTAGTTACAAAACAGATAAATTATACTATTGTGGTGTTCTAAACTGTTATCCAAAGCATGCACACACAACTTAACTAGAATATTGAGGCAGTCTCTAAATTAAATACATACAATATAACTATTACAGAACACACATTTGTATTTGATTTAATTTTTATTATAAGTACAGTCTGTGTCGCGAATCCACACACCGTTTTTAAAGCACACGTTCGCACCGCAGCCTCTTTGACACTACCCCACTGACGCTGCTCAACATAACATATCGGTCCCGAAAAAGAAGTTTCACTTCAAAAAACTATTTAATGAGTATAATGAAATGTAGTTGACAGTACATGGTCAAGTCGATTATTTGCTTGAATCTAGTCGAGCTCTCACCGTTGGCGTGGCGTGCAAAAAAAATTGTTGGCGACTGAGTGTCCTATTAAATGCGAAATGTAGTGCTCAGTCGCTGCATCAAACGTTCAAAATGTAACTTGGTCGCCGCTATAAGAGATATTATTCGCGTCTAGACGGCATCATACATACGTCAAGCGATATAATCGCCGATCGCCGATGCTAAGACGGAAGTGTGCTATCCGCTTTTAAAAATAGATCAGAATAGAAAAGTATTATGTAAGATGCTTTGTTATTTGTATAAGTAATTACAATTTTGGTACAAATGAAATACATATATTGTGAATATATATATTTTTATTTATTTCTTTTACCTGAAACACGAATGTGATGTTAAAACAAGTTTATTTGACAAAATTAAACATATACACAACCTTTTTTGTTTTGACAAATGAAAATATCTTTTTTATCGTGCGTAGGACCACGTTTGCCCACCAACTAGCCTGATGGTAAGCGACGGTGTGCTCGAAGACGGCACATGCAGACCTGTGCCTATTTACTATGTGACCTTGAAAAGTTGTAATTGTATCTCTCTTGTCAAAATGCAAATAAATACCTAGTGCGGCCAACTTATCTGTAGAATGTAACGAGGGCTCCACAGTCAATAAAGTGGCCAAGTGCGAGTTGGACTCGCCCATGAAGGGTTCCGTTGCAGCAAGTAACATAATATACATAGTACACATAGTTCTTGTAGTTCGTTGTAACTTTGATCGAAGTTTCAATAATAGTGTATTTATGACGTACAAAAAAAAACTACTCATCAGATCGAGTTCAAACTAATTTTCGTTGGTAGTTTACATGGTAATGTACATCATATATTTTTTTTAGATTTTTCATTCTCTTACTTTAGAAGTTAGAGGGGGGGGGGGGGACACACATTTAACCACTTTGGAAGTGTGTCTCGCGCAAACTATGCAGTGTATACGAAAATGATTTAAGAAACCTCAACATCATTTTTGAAGACCTGTCGATAGACACGCCACACGTATAGGTTAGATGAAAAAAAAATTTTTGAGTTTCAGTTCTCAGTATGGGGGGCAACCCTAATTTTTATTTTTTTTTATTTTTTTTGTTCAAATCTTAATGCGGTTTACAGAATACATCTATTTACCAAGTTTCAATAGTGTAGTTCTCATAGTTTCGGCAAAAAGTGGCTGTGACATACGGACGGACAGACAGACAGACAGAAGACAGACATGACGAATCTATAAGGGTTCCGTTTTTACGTTTTACGGAACCCTAAAAAGGGTTCCAAAATTAGACAGCGTTTAAAATGTTCTTTAATACGCGTAGGTGAGCAGTTCCGCTTTTGGCCGTTCTACAGATAAGTTTGTGGCACTGTAGGTAAGTATCAAACTGAGAATGATAAATGTGTGAACAAAATGGTAGGTACTTTTGCTTATCTTCCTCTGACAACATGACACAATAAAGCCAGCTTTGGTGCTATTAAAAACAATTTTTGTCAGGTTATTTTTGTATTCTCTATAATGAAAATGTCTCATTGTTATCGCGGTCTGCGCAGTCTCAATCTTCTCCGCAGCCATCGACTTGAGTAGTTTAGCAGTTTGCTCGAGCAGCTCCGTGCAAGTGTTCCGTTTCACCGTGACGGCGGGCTCCGCTAGTAGCGCCCGCCCCCGCACCAGGCGCGCGGACTCGATTCGGACCACGGGGTGCGTGCTGAGGGCGGACCCGAAGTATTGTCATAATGGAAATGCATTGTGCGACCAACTTATCTGTAGAATGTAGCGATGGCGCTACGATCGAAAAGTGTCGCAAAATTAGACAGCGTCTGTGTTCTTTAATAAGCGTAGGTGAGTAGTTCCGCTTTGGGCCGGTCTACAGATAAGTTGGTAGCACTGTACCCATCAAACTGAGAATGATAAATGTGTGAACAAAATTGACGCAGGGACTTATGCTTATCAAATTTCTCTGACAATATGACACAATAAAGCCAGCTTTGGTGTTATTAAAAACAATTTTTGTCAGGTTATTTTTGTATTCTATAAAATGAAAATGTTTCATTGCTGTCGCAGTCTACGCAGTCTCAATTTTGTCCGTCGCCATCGACTCGAGTAGTTTAGCAGTTTGCTCGAGCAGCTCCGTGCAAGTGTTCCGTTTCACCGTGACGGCGGGCTCCGCTAGTAGCGCTCGCCCCCGCACCAGGCGCGCGGACTCGATTCGGACCACGGGGTGCGTGCTGAGGGCGGACCCGAACGACGCTATCGTGTCGTACGTGCCGCTTGGTCGCACCACCTGGTTAAATAAAACATCTATTAAAATTTTGATTCGACTCTTGGATTTGAAATTTGTCGTACTGAAATCACCGTAAAATTACAGATTATAGTATTAACGCGTGAGGTTGCACTCTTACGGTACAATTTTACTGTGACATGTTGTACATTGTTTTGATATCAACGTGTTTAAAATATGTATAATTTGATACCCAAATGAAAGGGCTTGAGAAGTAAAAAGGGAGTTCTGTCGTATAAAAAAACAATTCGTCATTTTATGGTGGCGGCCATCTTTGATTTGGAATTTGTTGTAATGACATGTGTCGCTTTTGTCGCACTTTGGTCGCTTTTGGTACCAAACATTAAAAGACCAACAAACTTAACTTTGCGTTTGCTTTTTTGGCGGATTTTTTTGGGTAAGTAGTTATGCCCAATTATTAATGTTTAGTAGTGTAACCTTGAATCGGTCTTGAATTTGACATAAAACAGATATAAATGAAAGTTCATTACCTATTTCGAATTCTGAACGCAATCTGAACGACTCAAATTCGGAATGATGTTCCTTGTATCAGTCATTCTAAACGGTCGTAACGTTAGATTCCGTGTCGAGATCAATCCGACTGGATTCAGAATCACTACGTCGCCGGATGCTGATTCAGAACGTAATCCGAAAGATTCGGGCACGCAATGATAATTCTTGACTATGTAATTCTAAACGGATAAGACAAAGATCGACTGCGTTATGAATCAGAGTACTGGATTGTTATTCCGTGCCAGAATCGTTCCGAGCATAAGTGTTATTGGGATATTAAGTGGTTTAGGAGTTATTGAGAAATCCCAAATAAGTTGACCTGCCTTTGTTTTAGTACCTACCGTAATGAATTCGAGATCAACTTATAACAGACACGTAGAGCTCACCGTAGAATATGCTGTCTGACAAAATAGTTTAAAAGTCCTCACCCTGCCAAATACTATGTTTTTGAGATCAAACTGCGGCAGCGGTTTGAACGTGATGTTGAAGATACCGCACATCTCATCGTCACACGTCATCCGCATCGACAACAGTCCTGTGGACACAAACTTCTATAGGCGGTGTGCCGGACGGCCCTAAAGGTCCGACGCCCCAGCCCCTCCTGTGGAGACGGGATGCGAGCCCAGAGTAGCGAATCTCCAGGCTCGCCCCCGTGTCCGCTTCAGCCTCAGTGGAGGAGCGAGAGGCTTTCAATTCTCGCTCCTCTAACTCACACGACCTCTCACTGTCGAGTATCACAGCGAAGATGGTCGGCAGCGAGAGGTCCACTCTCACCACCGCGGCTAGGGATAGCCGCGGTTCCGCCTCTATGGCCGCATCGCGGCCCGTGTCCTTTCACTCAGCACTCTGCTAATCAGAGTGCTCGTGGAGGACCCTCATTTAGAGACTTAGGATTTTTACTTGACTTTTACTTTTATATAAGTACTGTATACTATAGTTACTGTTCTACAAAATATTATATACATGAATACAAGAATTGCTCTTAAAGGTATTATAAAACAGTGGATACAACTTTGTAATTTTTTTTTTGCAATTTGTGTTTCTTCTTTAGTGCTAACGCGAAGGATCTTCGTTCCTACGAGGGCACTGATTCGGAACGTAATCCGAACGACTCAAATTCGGAACGACGATCCTTGTCTTTGTCATTCTGAATGGTTGACTTGGTTATTATGACATAGATCGAGAGGTCTGATTCCGTGTTGAGATCAATCCGACTGGGTTCAGAATCTCTACGCTGGTGTAGGTACACCACAACTCTATTTACTATTTTTTCAATTTGATCTATATTTTGTGGACAGTCTACTTAAAGATGACCGCACAGACCTGGCATAGAGTGAGGGAAGTGGTAGTTCTCAGCGCCGAGCGGGCTGGTCCGCCCCCGCTGCATGTAGCACCCGAACCCATTGTCGAGGACCACGTCTCCTCCGCTCCAGTACAGCTGAGGCACCTTCCTGCGACAGCGTATTAAAATCTCTTAATATCTGCGCCTACCTTAGATAAAGTATAAGTACATAGATAGATTAGGTTTATACGCACGGTTCCGTTGTGCAAATCGTAAGCAGATGAGGTCACAATCTAAGTAGAGAGATACACTGATGAGGTTAATGTCAGCTATGGCAACATAGTGATGCGACATAAGAAGCATGACACTTTCACAACTAGTATTTTTAACCCCCGACCAAAAAGGGGTGTTATAAATTTGACGTCGATGTCATGTCTGTGGCATCGTAGAGCTCAAACGGATGGACCGATTTCTATGCGGTTTTTTATTTGAAGGTTAATTTCCGTGCGGTAGTTCTTAGCTATCTTTGGTTAATACCGATTCAAGATGGCCGCCTCCACAAAATGGCGGACAAAATTTTTCTCCACAACCTACCTCAATATGGGAATCAAATTAAAGGGCTTGACTTGGCTAGAATACTATACACAATGATATTAGAAACTATGGATTTTATGTCAGCGTTCAAAACCGGCCCCACCCAACAACAGACAAAACGCCTCGAGTCAGCTAATTTTACGTCAGTCGTTGTATGACTCTGCACCTTAGCGGTCGTATTGTGTACTTCCTTAAGATGGTGTTTTGCATAGCAACGTCGTGCAAAAGTTATAACAAAAAGGTGAAAAAGAGAGATGGTATATCATATTTTTGGTAAATTCATCTCATTTTGTCAATTTAGGGTCGTTAATACTCGAAAAAGCAATTTATAAACAATTCTTTAGTATACTTCAATTCAAATACTTCAATACCTACGTAACGTGTCCGATAGGGATTGCCATCCGGAAAAACGAATTTGATATTCCGGTGGATCCGGCATAGGGTGATCCGAGAACGGATGAATCGATTTTATTTTTGAAGTGAACATTTCTTTGGGCTCACCACCCAAAGATTTTTCGTGGGCTGTGTGTGAATGAATCATCGTGACGCCCGTAAATGAAAGAAATGTTCTGATGAACTAGAGGGAGCAAGAAAGAAACAATCAGCTGCTGTTGTCTGGCTGCTGTCGCCGTGTTTTGACGTGACTCCGTCTCATAAATCGATGAACGCCGGGTGCATCTGTGAAAAAGTGTCCCGTTACGATCATAGTCCCGTTACGCTCATTGTAAGCTTTTATACCTCATCTATTTTAACCCTCAACCAAAATATGGGTGGTGTAAGTTTTACGTCGATGTCTGTCTGTCTGTCTATCTGTATGTGTGTCTATCTGTCTGTTGTCTGTCTGTGGCAACGTAAAGCTCAAACGGATGGGCCGATTTCAATGTGATTTTTTATTTGAAGGTTAATGTTTGTGCGGTGGTTCGTTGCTATGTTTGGTTAATATCTATTCAAGATGGCCGCCTCCACAAAATGATGGACAAAATATGTCTTTACAACTTACCTCAATATGGGTGCCAATGAAAGGACTTGATTAGTAAAATACTAAATACTATGACAAATTTCAAATCCAAGATGGCTATCACCACAAAATGGCGAATTACGAGGGTGATCCAAAAGTAATGATAATCAGTTATTTCTAGTGCACACAAAAATACAAAAAAATTACAGTCACTTGCTCAATTACCCACTAGTTCAGGAAAAAAAAATCATATAAATAGGCCACGATTCCCGGGAGCTACATTCATTTGAATACGGACTGTCAAGGAGTGAACATCAAAATGGAAAAACACGAAATCAGAGCTGTCATTAAATACCTCTGCTTGAAAAAAATGTCTACCAAAGACATACACAGCGACTTGGTGGAAACATTAGGGGACTGTTCTCCTCCATATTCCACAGTTGCACGCTGGGCTAAGGAGTTTAAGCTGGGAAGAACATCGACGGAAGACGAACACCGCGAAGGGCACCCATCGACGTCCCTCACTGGAGAAAATGTGAAAAAAGTTGAAGAAGTTGTATTGGAAGATCGAAGAGTGACTATCAGGCATGTAGCTGAGGTCACAGGGATCTCATATGGCAGCATTCAAAGAATCCTTGTGAACGAATTGCATATGAGAAAGGTCTCCGCGCGTTGGGTACCGAAAATGTTAAACGACGAGCAAAAGAAGAAACGAGTCGACATGTCAAGAGCAAATCTCGAAAAGTTCCAGGCAGACAAGGATAATTTTTTGTCACGTTTTGTGACCATGGACGAAACCTGGATCCACCATTTTGATCCTGAAACAAAACAACAATCGATGACATGGAAACGATCCGATGAACCGACGCCGAAGAAATTCAAAGTGTCAAGCTCAGCAGGGAAGGTTATGGCGTCTGTTTTTTGGGACGCTGAAGGAATAATCATGGTGGACTACTTGGAAAAGGGGGCCACTATTACAGGCTCCTACTATGCAGAACAAATAAGAAGATTGCGGGAGGCTATTAAGGAGAAAAGGCGAGGCAAACTGCGGGCTGGAGTGCTGTTCCATCAAGACAACGCACCGGTTCACAAAGCTGCAATTGCCATGGCTGCCATTCAGGAAGCGGGCTTTGAGCTGGTGGAACACCCCCCCTATTCACCAGATCTAGCCCCCAGTGACTTCTATCTCTTTCCACGACTCAAGGAACACCTCCGGGGCAAGAAATTTGACGATGATAGCGACGTGATGGCCGCGGTTGAGGACTTTTTTGAGAGTCAAGATAAAGATTTTTTTTCTAAGGGAATTTTAGGTTTAGAAAAGAGATGGACTAAATGTATAGACTTGCTAGGAGACTATGTTGAGAAATAAATTTAGTTTTTGATTTTATTCATTGTGTTTATTATTGATTATCATTACTTTTGGATCACCCCTCGTACATTACTTTTTCACTACTACCTCAATATGGGTATCAAAAGAAAGGGCTAAACTAGTAGAATACTATGCACTATGACAAATTTCAACCAAGATAGCTGCCACTACAAAATGGCGAAATACGTTATTCATACAGTCTAACCATTTCCTGTACCTTGATTCACAACGCAATCGAGTTGATCTTGACACGGAATTAAACTTCTCAATCTTTGTCTTATCCGTTTAGAACGATAGATACGAGAATTGTCATTCCGAATTTCAATCTTTCGGATTGGGTTGGGGATACATACAATATCCTTACGTCTCTTGTTAGTATTGTCAGTGGAGTATGAAAGTTGATTTTAGTTTGTTGCCAAATCAAAGTAGAGAACTTAAAATTTGCTTGCCGCATGGTTGATCCTGGAGTTTTACATGTAACTATTTAAAATATTATTGAAACTACCCATTTTCGCAAATAAAGCAATAATGAACCAATATTGTTTATTGAGCAGAACAAAATAATTTACATAAAATCATCAGAGCAGTTAGCGCTGCCTGGATGTAGACGGATTAGATGAAGATTGATCACGACGCTCCTCCGAGAACTGATTTACAGCGAGACAATATTTCTCAGAGTGGTATGTCCTCGAGATCTGGGAAAGCAATGGAGAACCATGTGGAGAATTCAGCCATAAAGATGCACTCCCTGTCTGCCCAACCATTGCTATAAATGCTATCAACATCCTAGTGTTCAGGAGACCACGTTGAATCTGAGGCTGCTTCAGCAAAGTTTGCAATATCGTGCCGTCTGGTAGACCATTCACTAACTCAAAAACACTCGACCCTCGTTCCCCAATCAACCACGACGCGGCTGCTGGCACATTGCAACCCGTGTTACGTAATGCTTTGTCCGCTTCATCGTAAGAAAACCCAAGGTCTTTTAAAGCTGTGATTGCATCTGGGTTTGGTGGATCTGCAATTCTAGTACGCCAAGACCGAAATTTCTCCAAAAACCGCTGCAAATGTTCCGCTCGTTTGAATATCTCTTCAGTTTCTGTTTTTGCCGGAGGTTCGACTTCGGTTTCGGATTGCTGTGCTTGAAGCCGTGCTGCTAGATCTTCTGGTGTTATAACTTGGATAACCGTCGGAACATGTCTCCGAGGTTCTTCTAGCGCTGCAGTGAGTTGAGCTAAAGCTTGTTCGTAGTTCCTCCCTGAAGCAGCAAGTCTTGCACCGGCTTCTATTAACGAAATCAAGATCTTTTTAAGTTCAAATGATAGTTCATTTGTTGAGAGCAGAGATTGCAAGTTGGGTTGTCGGATAGGGTTTTGTGGACTGGGTAGGGACGCAGTTGCGGCTGCTATAGTATTGGGTTGAGGGGCTCTAACAGCTCCCAAGTCCCATAACGTTCCCGCTTCGGGTAGCCGCCGTTCAATTAAAAGCAGTTCCTCTTGCATCATTATTTGTTCTTGGCTTAGTGTCAGGAAGTCATGTAATGTCGTGGAATCAAAAACGCGAACCATTTTAAATCTGCTCGACCCTGATTCACCACTCGGGTAGAAGAAATCCAACGCTCTGTGCTTAACTTCCTCGATCAGAGTGTCCTCAGCGAAATATGTGGAAAAGATTTGTCCTTCAGGACCAACGATTTTTAGCAAAATCTCGTTCGAAGCGTTCACTCCAGAGTCTGGAACCAACATCTTCCTCAAGGTCACTCGTCTTCTGAACCGAAAATGTTATCAAAAATGCTAATATAAATATGCCTACACTTGTAAATAGCGCTAGAATACACAAAAATAATTTGAGCATAGTTGTCACATGTTTGGCAGTTCCTGTCTAAATGACACTGTCGAAACGATTACGTAAAAAGTTTGTAATTTATTTGGAAAAGTAACTCTTTTGTTTACAAAGTAATTTAAGAAAACATATTTATTTACACTAGCACCGCCCCACGGTTCTACCTGCTCAATTTCCGTTGTCGTTATTTTCACATGATTAAAATTAGCTTATGTGTTATTCCGTACTACCTATAATCTAGCTGTTTTCCAAATTTCAACCCGATCCTTTTAGACGTTCTAACGTGATTGAGCAACAAACATCCTATTAGTGTTAGGATTCGAAGTCACGTGTTATCCACCAACCCGCTCTGGGCCAGCGGCAGCATTAGTCCCCCACAGACATAGAGTCTCAGCCGTGGGAAACATTTAATAGGCTGCGGATGCTTATGCTGTATAAGTATTTTAAGGTATTATTACATTAGCTATCTGGCTTCCACAGTACAAGCTTTGATTAGTTTGGGGTCAGATAGTGTTGTGTGTGAATTGTTCACATCGTTTTGGACAATTCACAGACAATTGGCGGACTTACGTGAAGAAGCTAGTTCCGATGTAAGTGTAGGCGGTGTTAGGACGCAGCAGCTCAGCGAAGAGGCGGCACGTGAGGGGACACACGTCGGTGAAGAGCTCCAGGGTCAGCCAGCCGAGGCAGGCGTTGCCCACTGCGCGGAGAGACATCCGGACCCTGGACGTACAAACCGTATAGCAGGGCAAGTATTTGTTTGGAACGACGTTTCTTCTGGCAAGCTAAGAGGAGATAGGGAATAAGTGACTAAAACCGTAAGAAGAAAAAATAGGCAGTCATAGTGACTGCCGATAGAAGTGAAAACTTATAACTCAGTTTTTTTTTTATGAAAGTACCTCGGCCGTTCGACTCCAGGCGGTGCCACGAACAGAGGGTCCACGTCCTCGGCCGGCACCGAGGGGAAGAGTAGGAACGGGAGCTGCGCCTGCGCAACGATCCGACGCCGATTCTTTTCCCAGGACCGCTCCAGGCTTGCTGTGGTCGTCACGCGTGCTTCCTACAAAAGATATTAAATACCAACGGCCCGTTCCGGCTTCGCTGCGATTTTGTCAGTAACCAATTATCCTTTATTTCCTAAATTAGAAAATACGTATTATTATAAATTAAAAACAATTAATCGAAATAAAAACTTTAAGCTATCTTTTTCTCAAAAATACCAACGTTATAGACTACAGGCCCGTGAACAAAATTTATGGGTCAAATGAACCACCAGAAGACCTATGTAGGGTGATAGAAGGGTATAAAGTAATAAGATTCAGCACTATTCCGTCACTTGTAGGTATGCTATCCAACTGAGTGGAGGGGGGTTGCAACCCTCGATTATTTCTCCTTGTCGCATGTTTTTTGTACGGCATTGCGAAATACTTTTAGCCAAGTGTAATAAGCCTTTAAGTAGATTTCTACTCACGGCAGCAAGAATCCGTTTATACACAGTCTTGTTATCCGACTGCACTCGCTTGAGGAAGGTTCTTCGTTTCTGGTAGTACTCCGTCGGCTGTGGTGGGGGCGGATCCCAGTGACTATCCACCTTACCCTAAAACAGGGATGACGATTGGGTAAAAAATATAGGGGAGGGGAGGGTATTACCGTACAGCGGCCATTTCCGTACACTTCAAAATAATAAGAAGAAACCGAGTAATATACGTTTTGTAACACTTTTTTTTCCGTAAATCGGAACGCGACTCTTTCGTCTGCTAGCGGAGCAAAACGTCACCTCCCTAGTTTATAATCGTTTGTTTGTTTAGTTTTTACCCCGTCACTAGCTGGTGCTGTTAGCGGGAGTGGCGGAAGGCGGCAATTTTTGCGAGAGACCTCAGCGGGAGGCGGCCCTCGGGCCGTCCCGTTTCGAGGTTATAAAGTATATTTTACTAAATCGTTTGTGACGTGTCCCGAAGGGTGTGGTACGCATAGTCCGCGTGGAGCGCTGAGACTGTCTTCGCGTCTGTTTGGCGAGTTGTTGCCTTCCTAAAAAAAGGGGAGGTGGTTGGATTGGGCGAGCTGTTTTGTTGGTGCGAGCTGTTCTGTTTGAGGCGAGCTACTGCACCGTACGAGACCCGGCGGTAGGCCGATCTCGCGTGACCTCGTGTGATCTCGTGGCCTGTGTCCACGAGCGCCGCCTTTTGAGGCATCCAGGTTATCTTTTGGGCTTTTGAGGGTGAAATTGAGCGGGATGTGGAAAGGGCGAGTGTGGGCATGTTTGCCGTGCGGAGCCAAGGGCCGTGGTTGAAGTAGGGCAGAGCCCGGGGGAGATGTGATCACTTTCATCTCGGAACCACCGTCTTAATGTTATCCTAACCACCGTCCAGTGAATAGTGGGTTTCCTCAGGACGTTTTCTTCCGCTTAGCTTATCAGGGCGGGACGGCCTGATCCCTTGTACTTGTAAAGGTGTAGGGTTTTATCTCCCGATGTGTTCCTGGCTATAAGCCACCAGGGATTCCGGAAGCCCAGGCTCTTGCTCCTTCAGTATCATAGAAGGTTTACAGTGTTAGTGGTCCATCCCCTCCGTAGTTATTAAGGGTCATTTAAGTACACTATAGGTGAAGGGACGTCTCCCTATATCGTCGACCTTCGGTCAATTAATGAATATCATTCTGTTACCTTTGAGAATGAATCAATGTTTTCAATTTTCAACTACGGTTACCGTACTATTAACCTACGTTATTTCCTAGGGGCTTAAGTGGATAAGTACCCTAGTTTTTTTTCTGTGTGCGTTGAGAGCGGATAGCTTAGGTCCGCTTAGGGTTTTTATACACACATATGAAGCAGGGGCACAATATTGTTTAATAATATAGACTACCTATTGTTTAATTTAAATAGACACCAGTTTCATTTCCCCAGAGGAACCTATTCCCTGGATGCCTACTTTTCCATCAGTTAACCGATGGTAAAACTTAAATAATAGCGTTGTGAATGTGAAAATATGAGATGATTATGTAAAACGTTGTAATCCATACTTCCTGTACCTTATTTATGAGTTAGTCAGGACTGATGTTATTCTGTTTAACAATACTTAGCCTTTCTGTTTATGGGACCTAGAAAGGGAACATATTGTATGTACCCTAATCGAGTACTTCTCGGTTATTATAATTTTATTGTTCTAATGTTGGAAGTCTAACCCTACTGTTCAATAATTATCCAGAACTATCGTCTCGGGGCCCATCAGCGAGATTTAAACATTAATTAAGCAGATATAACCGATTTTAAGTGTCCCCCGTAAATGTACAAATGAATTAACTCACTTACCTATTGTTCCTGGCGCTGTCCAAAGCCCAGTTTGGTACGACAGGAATGTAAGGAAGGATCAAAAGGAAATGTGGAAAAACCAAACCAGGCGGTTCCAGCAGTAGTTCACCGGCACTACGATCCGGCGTTCAACGATCCGGCGTTGGAGGAAGGGGCCCGTCCAGTAGCCCACTTTTACACAATAATAGCAGCACTAATCCAGTAGTAACAATGAATATTAATAATGTATTCCCGAAGCAATTATTAATTTACGTTATTCTGAACTAAGAAAAAACCAGTCATTGTCGTTCCCGCGACCCGAGACAACGTATGATGACAGCCGGCGACCACAGACACGTTAATCCCGGCCCGATATAATGTTGCCCGATTATACGGAACAAAACCCCCGACCAATTGAACTCCAGGTCAATTTTAGTAACCAGTATTTAGTAGTATCCGGACCCCAAATAAAACGAAATTCCCAACTTTGACCCGAAAGTGGAAATCAAACCAAAAAAAACTTTACCAAAAATAGTAATAAAATAAAATTAAATTTTAACCTTGAAAAATACGTATATCTAATAAAGAGGCAAGCGGGCCAGAGAGGACACCGCGCGCTGAAGTCTGGAACCAGAAACCAGAATCTCCGCCAGGCGGGGTGTGCCATCAGTACCGGATATCAATTTTAAAATACGTCCCCTACGCCAAAGTAGGGGGGCCAAATTTGCCTCCTTTAATAATACTAAGTCCCCTTCCCGCGGGGCCTCCGTCCTATCTGTCCATTTTACCCGTTGTTGCAGAAGGTGCAAGTACTCGGCCGACCAGCGCCTCCAGAAGTCTTGACTTATTTGCTGCAATAACTGAAAACGGGACAGGCGTCCGGGGCGCTCATCCTTCCAGGGATACTCCGGCAACGCGGTTAAAGGCTGACCGATCAAGAAGTGACCCAGCGTCAAGACTTCTAGATCGTTAGGGTCAGGCGAGATTGGACAGAGAGGACGGGAATTAAGCACTGCCTCCACGCGGCAAAGTACTGTAACTAACTCTTCCCAAGTTAACACGGTCTCCCCGATGACACGGCGGAGATGGGTTTTAGCAGACTTCACCGCAGCCTCAAAAATTCCTCCCCAGTGAGGACAGGCCGGCACACTAAATTGCCAGCTGATTCCCCGCTGGGCGAGAGCCAGACTTAAACTATTATTACCAGAATTTAAAAAAATATTAACTTCGCGTAAATAATTCGCCGCTCCTCGATAGTTTGTGCCATTGTCCGAACGTATTAAAGAGGGTACTCCTCTTCGCGCTACAAAGCGATCCAGCGCCGCGACAAAGGCCTCCGTAGACAGCGCAGAGACCAGCTCCAGGTGGACTGCTTTGGTGGCCAAACACACAAAGACGCACAGGTAGACTTTAACGACCTTGGCGTTACGCAACGTCGATGACTTGACCGAGAAGGGCCCAGCGAAGTCCGTTCCGACCCCGTCGAACGGCCTCGAGGGAGAAATCCTATCCGGAGGAAGATCTCCCATCATGGGCTGCATGGTAGACGCCTTGAGCCTATAACAAGGGACACATCTAAACAGCACCTTTCGGACCGCCCTGCGAGCCGACAAGATCCAGAATTCACGCTGCAACACAGCGAGAAGCGCGCCACATCCCGCGTGCGCGTTACTGATATGCCGATCGGAGATCAGCAGGTCCACCAGAGGACCTCCTTTAGGTAGCAACAAGGGGTGTTTGCTGCCGTACGGCAGGTTGGCTTTCCGCAGCCGACCTCCTACGCGCAGAAGACCATCCTGATCTGTGAAAGGATTCAGTTTAGCGACCGCACCCTTCAAGCGAGCGCGACCGCAGCGCAGCGCCTCAAGTTCCGTCGGAAACCTCTCACCCTGCACCAGCCGAATGAGGTGCAGCAAGGAACTCCGACGCTCCTCCACAGTGGCGATCTGGTCACACATCTTCTGACGAGGGTAACGACAGTTGTGGATGAAGCGCTTAATCCAGCTAGTTACCCCCAACAGTTTATCCAACTTGCTGTAACGACCCGTCAACCAATCAGGGTCTGGGGGCACTTCCGCCACAATCGCATGCACGCGGACTCCGGGCAGCTCCGCTCGCTCCGAGTCCGCGCCGCGAGCTGGCCAGGAAGCTTCTGGCTCCCGCAGCCAGTCCGGACCCCACCATAAGGGGTGATCAACTAGCTCCGGCGCGGAACAGCCGCGCGAAGCACAGTCAGCGGGGTTCAACTCACCCGGGACATGTCTCCAAACCATGTCCAGTCCAATGTTTTGGATTTGGGAAACCCGATTTCCCACAAAAGTCTCCAAGGTGTGAGGGGCTGCTCTTAACCAGGCAAGTACGACCTGACTGTCTGACCACGCATAGACATTCCGGATGTCTATCGAGGTGGACAGTTCCTGATATACGTGCTTAAGCAGCCGAGCAAGTAATGTGGCTCCGCTCAATTCCAATTTCGGAATAGTGAGTCGTGTCCTGATAGGAGCTACCTTGCTCTTCCCCAATAAGAGCGTGACATTAATCTGGCCTCCAGCATCAACTGTACGTAAGTACACAGATGCGGCATAGCCCAGCTCGGACGCATCACAGAACCCGTGCAGGCTGATCCGACTACAGCCTGGTGGCAGAATGCGCCGGGGCAACGCCACTCGATTGACCGTTTCGAGGTCAGATATCAAACGAAGCCAAATGTTAAGCGAGTCTCCGACCAGGGGGTCGTCCCATGAGACCTTCAGAGTCCAAAGTCGCTGTAACAGACACTTGGCTGCGAACAGAACCGGACTGATCCAACCGTTTGGATCAAACATCCTGGCGATGGTGGACAAAACCGTCCGTTTTGTCCACGCGCGTGTGGCTTCCAGTGCCACCCGAAAGGTGAAGATGTCAGCAACCGGTTGATACTGCATGCCCAGAACCGCAATCCCGTGCGGATCGTCACCTTCTTCGAAGAGCCCGGGATCCTGCTGGTGATCGTCCGGGATACCAGCCAGGACGTTGGGGTCGTTAGAGAGCCATTTTCGAAGCTCATAGCCTCCAGATGCGAGAAGCTCTGTGAGCTCATCCCGGAGCAACAGAGCGTCCTCCACCGTCTGCGCGCCAGTGCAAACGTCGTCCACGTATAGGTCGCGTTCCAGAACTGCGGCTGCACGTGGGTACCGAGCCCGTTCTTGCTCCGCCAACTCCAGCAGTGAGCGGATTGCAATGAAGGGGCTTGATCTCAACCCATAGGTGTTGGTGTTCAACTCATACACCATCATAGAGTCCTGAGGACTTTCCCGCCAGAGGATTAACTGGAACCTCCTGTCCTCGGGGTGTATGACCGTTTGTCGGAACATCATTCGGATGTCCGCTCCCAACACCACCTGGTGCCTACGGAAATTCAGGATGATGTCTACAATATCCCGATGTAACTTCGGTCCTGCGTGGAGGCACTGATTCAGTGACACTCCTGTCGAAGTCGGAGCGGATCCATCGAACACCGTCCTGAGTTTGCCTGTCGACGCTTTCAAAACAGCGTGATGAGGCAAAAAGTAGTGGTCCATGGTCGACCAGTCGTCGCGAGCCGGAGACATGTGGCCCAGTGCCTCATACTCCCTCATGAACTCGATGTACTTTTCCCGAAGTACAGGATCTCGAGCCATGCGTCGCTCCATGGACCTGAGCCTTTTCTCGGCCAATGATCGAGACTGGCCCAGACGCGGGGTGTTATCCCGGAAGGGCAGCCTAGTCTCCAATCGCCCAGAAACCATTCTCCGAGTGTGAGCCTGATAAAAATTCTCACACTCCACGTGCTCAGGATCCAGCCGAGACACGGTAGGCGGCTCTTCGATCTCCCAGAACTTTTGCATGATCTGAGCGAGGGCCGTTCCCGTAAAGGAAGCCTGATTCGACTGCTGCCACTCATCCACCATTCCCAAAATGGCGTACCCGTAGATGGTGGGCAGCGCCATCAGCGAAGACTGATCCAACAGTCTAGGCTTCCCATTCATGATGTGACCTAGTACATCAGAACCCAACAACAGATCGACCGGACCCGCCATCCCGAAGCGGGGATCCGCCAACCTGAGACCCTTAATACAGGACAAAAGATCCGGATCTATGTCCGCCTGAGGAAGCCAACCGACAACCGAATCCATGACGGTGGCACTGACCGCAATCCTTTCCGAATAGGAATGTACGGACGAGAAGGAGAGACGGGTCTGTCCAGCCAAACGCACCTCTGTGTTCCCGACTCCTCGCAACGGAGTCGGCGACGGAAACCGAGCCAGGCCCAGGCGATGAGCAACCCGGGTTGTCACAATGCATCCCTGGGACCCTGTGTCCAAGAGCGCTCGTATCCGGACGTAGTCGCCTCTGGGACCCCAAACCCTTAACCAGAGTGTGGACCACCGGTTGATCCTGTGCCAAGGGACCGGACGCTAGTCAATCCCTCCGAGGCCCGTCCGAACCCGTCGGACTACAAGGCCCAGACCAGTATGGCTGCCGAGTGCAAAGGGCCATCGGAGGGGGGGCATATCCAGCCGCCCTGCCATACCGAAAGTAGGGCGGGTGGTAGTCCAGCCTCGGATATTCGTGGAGGGGAGGCGTGAACGGCCTCCATTGCATTAGTCGCTGATCCGGCGGCGGAGAAGGGTAACGCTGGGGAGGTGACCCCAGTGGTGACTCCGGTATCACCCTTCCATCCCTCCAGTTCGCCCGCGTCCGCGCGGGCTGTGACCGAGGTGACCGAGCCACGTGAAGGACGCCCCTTGTTGGGCTGCCCGGTGCTGCCGTGAGTTGGGGTGGAGGGGGCGTGCTCCACGCTGTAGCCATTTCATTGTTATACAATGCGTGGCTCTGCGTGAGAGCGCCCCCGCCCGTGGAGGGCCCCCTCCCTGAGGGCTGTCGACCAGCACCATCGCTCCTGGTGCACAAGAGCTGGTGGTGTGGTCCCCCACACCCAGGACACGGCCGTGCCGTGGGGCAGGCATTGAATAAATGACCCCCCAGGCACCCGTAGCACCGACGCAACTTCCGAACGATCCCTCGTCGGTCGGAAGTCGTCCTCGCAAGCAGGGCCGGACACTGCACCAGCGCGTGAGGCTGGCCACAGTTCGGGCACTCCTGCTCCGACGCACTCGTCACCGTCGCCGTCCGCTTCACCCCACCCTGAGTGCGGGGATTCACAGGTCGCGGTCCTGTTCCGGCAGGGCCACGAGCTGAAGCGGCGGGCTGCGCCTCCTGAGGCGCCGACTCGACCATCCTCGCCTCCCACTCCAGGACCCGAAGCAGCTCCTCGAACGTGGGGAAGACCTTCGGGTCGCCGTGAAGGCCCCTTTCCCGCTCGAACCGGGCGCGCAACTCCAGCGGCACCTTGCCCAGCAGAATGTGGACCAGCAGAAACGACCAGTGTTCTACTGGCAGTCCCAAGCTGCGCAAGGCGTTGTACGCCACCTTCACGGGCGTGAGGATTAGTGGCCGCAACTGAGACCTCTCAGTCACCTTCGGCAGCCCCAGAATTTGTGACACGTGAGCGTCGGCGAGGAGCCGAGGATTTTGAAACCTCGTCTCCAGCAACTCCATCGCCGTGCCGAAGTTGTCGTCGTCCAGCTCCAGGTGCTGGATCAGGGAGAGTGCCTCACCCTCCAGTGACGTGCGGAGATAGGCCAGTTTCTCCGCCTTCGTCAGATCCGTGCGTGAATCCACGAGAGAGGCGAACATAGGCCCGATTCACACGGCGCGGCTGCCAACCGCGCCCGCGCGCGGGCGCGGCGCCGCGCCGCGCGACGGTTTTGTTTCGAGACCGCAGGTTTTTGCGGTTTTTCAGCCGCCGGGGTCGCGGGCGAAAACCGCAAGACTTGCGGTTGCAAGGCGGTCAGTCAGCGGCGTAGTGTAGGGAAGGTGGTGGGGGCGGCGCGCCATGGGCGGCACTTTTTGAGGGGTGGCCAAATTTCAGATTAAATAATAATATATTTAAAATAATTCATATTTTTATCTAAGGTGCAAATAAAAAAAGTTTGTTTACTTTTTCTACTAATTGTTTTATTTCTTATTCTATGACGATCTCCGAGAAACTTTTTTTGTGACACAGACGATGTTGAACGTCTCGACAGAGTGGTAGAAGCCTCAGGGGATGAGGGCTCGGAAGTTTTTCGAGATGAGGCGAGAGAACAAGAGAAAAGTCGAAGCTTTCGAGAGAGACTATGGAACTGATGGAAGAAGAATAAATATCTGTGGTTTTACTCATAGATAGCGAAGCAGAGAAAACTTTGTGCATGTCGCTACCTGCTTCCATGCCACCGTGCCGGGCAGAATAAAGCTCAGGTCTGAATAGATCTTAAGTTGTTTTGAAGGTTTATCACGAATCGCGTTGTTCGCAGACGAGCTTCAACTACCGGATAGGCCAGATTTTGCAGAGGGTGTAGTACCATAGACCACATCCAAGCCGTGAGGAAAATTGTACAGAAGACATTGACTGCCGATAATCGAGGTGATGAGATGTTTGTATAACGCCGCAACTATGACCGACTGACTGTACGGCCCGGTTCACACGACGCGGCTGCCAACCGCACCCGCGCGCGGGCGCGGCGCCGCGCCGCGCGATGGTTTTGTTTCAATACTCACGAGACCGCAGGTTTTCGCGGTTTCTGCTCCGGAAAGCTACTGCGCAAGAATCACGCGCAGCCACGCGGGCGCCGCGCGGCTGCCGCAGCCGCCGCGGCCGTAAGCCGCGTCGTGTGAATTGAATTCAATTTTATATGGAAATCTGCCGCGCCCGCGCGTGGGCGCGGTTGGCAGCCGCGCCGTGTGAGAGAGGGTTCACAAAAACAAAGTCATGTATTATAGAGGAAATAAGTGACGACAAGACAAATTTGGACTGATTTAAAAGAGCACGGAATGTTTTCATATTAATTCTGCAACGAACTCTGGGAATCCTTAGGTTGGTAGTTACTGTTGGAATCGAAACACTGATACAACAAAACAAAAGGTAAGCCTTTTGCGAGATACGGCGTAGGGGCAAGAAGTCGAAGCCTTTGGTTGAGACACTGCTAAATTCGTCAGAACAAAGAGCTCTTATCAAACAAATAATAAAGCAGAATTAGGGGTCGCAAGTCATAATCAATTTGTCAAGTAAAAAAGGCTTTACTAGTACTACCCTGTGATTTTATCGGCAAAATTGCCGTTCCAGTTCTTATGCCGCTTTTATTATCATTAGTCTTCGACTTTTGAACTTGAACGGCCCTAGTTGCAGCTAGGGCATGGCGGTAATGGATTTCTGACAAAACCGGTATTTTTTCGGTATTAATATTTTTAAAACCTTATTTCATCTATTAAAATAGCGATAAAAAATACCCCACGCAATATTCTTTTAGACTAGTAGAAATCAATGCATCGAAATAATTTAAAATTACCGTTTTTAAGAAAATAATCAATCACTCTTCCATCTATCGCATGTTGCGTCACAGGTGGCCGCGGAGTAATGGAAAAGTGAAAGGCGTTCGACAGAGCAGCATACGCCAATATGGCGCCGTTACTTATTAAGTTACTTAAATTATTTACTCACATAAATCGAGTATTTTGTCCAAAACTTTTTAGTTATACAATGTCTACAATGCAAAAAGAAGTTTCATTTTTACCGCACATTCATAAAACCACAGAATTAGTTATATTTCTCACTACTATAAAGTCATTCATTTATATACTGACTGACTGACAGACCTCGTGGCTTAGTTGGTAGTAGCTCTGCCTGCGAAGCCGAGGGTCGTGGGTTCGATTCCCACCCAGTGCAAATATTTGTGTGATGAATTCAAATGTTTGCACTGTGTCTGGGGATTTCTATGTATAATAAGTATGTATTTAAAACTATATAAGTATTATATCAGCTATCTGGCCGCCATCATACAAGCTTTGCTTAGTTTGGGGTCAGATGGTGCTGTGTGTATTGTCCACCAATATTTATTTATAAGAAGCAAATATATATCACCGTACAAAAAAAAATCTCAGGTTCCTACTTAATTGAACGTTTAAAACTTTATGGTTAAACAAACAACATATCTACATATAACTAAAATAAAGGCATAAATTAAAATGTCTATTTATAATATTTACGCTTAAAACATATTCTTCTGGCACACTTTGACTGGCCTCGTGGCTTATGGGTAGTAGCTCTGCCTGCGAAGCCGAGGATCGTGGGTTCGATTGCCACCCAGTGCAAATATTTGTGTGATGAATTCAAATGTTTGCACTGTGTCTGGGTGTTTCTGTGTATAATAAGTATGTATTTAAAACTATATTAGTATTATATCAGCTGTCTGGCCGCCATAGTACAAGTTTTGCTTAGTTTGGGGTCAGATGGTGTTGTGTGTGAATTGTCCACCAATATTTATAAAAAAAAAACATTGGTGGAACATGGCCAATGGCCATGGTCCCGAGATAACCCAAAAAACTCTTAGAGAGGGTTCACACGGCGGGGCTACCAACCGCGCCAGCGCGCGGGCGCGGCAGATTTCTTTTTTAGTTTGTTTTTTTTTTTATTAAAAATACAGAACAATCAGTATTTGCAATTTTAAAACTGATTTTCAGAGTTGCCTTATATAGTCCAGTATTACCGGTTTTTCGTTAATCCCGAATACCGGTATTCATGCCCTACCTGCGACTGTCAAAGGCCACAGTCATTGACATATCACACCATGAGAATGAAAGTGACTCAATTCAAAAATTTGGGTTTTCGAGTTTAGTACACTGACTGACTTAAAAAACAGTATTTAATTTTATCCCGGCGAAATTCAAAAATAGACAATACAGGTTGCATAGTGACACCACTGCAGTAGTAGTACTTGTAGTGCGTAAAGTAGCAAAAAATGTATGATGGGTTGATGTGCCTGTTGTAATTCAGTTCCCACCAAATTTTCTGTTGATAAGAAATCATTAGTTGCTTATTATAAACATTTACTATTAAATTATTTATTTATTTATATTCATTGTTATACTGCTTAAATAATTCATAAAATCTAATTCTAAGCGTGCACGCGGTTCTACGAACAATCGTGGTAACAATAAATACAAAAATGTACACAACAAAGTAACGAGAAATTGCTTAGGTAGGTACATAACACCAGTCTTCACTAGGATGGCCCGTGTTGAAGACTGTTGCAGCCCGCCTCAAGCCACAGGACTGAGCGAAACACAATGCCAGTTACATTTAATTCAATACAAGAAGTAAATTAAAAAACACAATTGCAAACATGTTTGTCCTCTGTTGCTTATGTACGACTTGGAGTAATTTTTAAAAGAGTTTTTTAAGTTTCAACTTGCAACTGATAAACGGTACACCTAATTAATAAGGGTTAAGGCATAATTATTGTTTAAAAGTTATTTGAGAATAATATTATATTTACTAAGAAGTTCTATTTTCGTAACACATTTGTTTTATAATTTCTGTAATACGTCATCAGAACATGGCTTCATGTTAGTTTTAATAATTGTAGGGCCATTGGTCCCTAATCATACAATAAAAACCCTGACAAAATATAATTAAGCCGCGCTGCGCGACGGTTTTGTTTCAATACTCACGAGACCGCAGGTTTTCGCGGTTTCTGCTCCGGAAAGCTACTGCGCAAGAATCGCACGCAGCCACGCGGTCGCCGCGCGGCTCCCGCAGCCGCTGCGGCCGTAAACCGCGTCGTGTGTATTGAATTCAATTTTATATGGAACTCTGCCGTCGTCTCTGCTGGAATCTGCTGGAATCGTCTCTGAGTCATAACAAGCCTTTTTAATACATATTCTTTTTAAATTAAAGTTACCTAATTGTGAAAGGATTTTTAAGCACACATTTTTAATACTTAATTAAATAAATATTTATAAAATTTGATCCATTTCTAAAGTTCAAAGAACTAATAATATTTTTTATTCAAAGTTGAAAGTAAACCGTTACTATTATTAAAATAAATGCTGTTTATGAAGACACGCTATTGAGTGCAGATACATTTTGCTCATTATCCAAAAATCAGTAATTTTGGATTGAGTCACTTTCATTCTCAAGGTGCGATATATTACTGCGTAAGGACAGCTACTGCGCAGGAACCACGCGCAACCACGCGGCTCCCGCGCGGCCGCCGCGCGGGCGCTACGCGGTCGCCGCGCGGGAGCCGCGTGCTGCCGCGGCCGCCGCGGCTGTAAACCGCGTCGTGTGAATTGAATTCAATTTTATATGGAAATCTGCCGCGCCCGCGCGCGGGCGCGGTTGGCAGCCGCGCCGTGTGAACTCTCTCATACTCCGGAAGCCGCTCCACTCTCGCAGGTTACCTGTAAACTTGGGCAAGTCCAGGGTGGGAAGGCGTCCCACTACACCCGAACCCGCATCCCTGATGACGGGTCCCGAGTTCGCCCTCCCCTGACGAGACCTCTCCAGCTGGCGAACCCCTTCGGAGACCTCGTCGTACAATTCCAGAATGCGCCGCATGTCCGCGTCGATCCTCTCCATCTGCTCCTCAGTTGGAGGCGGCCTTGCATCCCGCAGCGATCCTGTGCTCCTCTCAGCGACCTCCAGGCGCCTGTCGAGGTGCGCTGCCCTGTTTAACAGCGCCTCCTCCCGGTCCCTCCGGCCGACCAATCCTTGTAAGGATTCAAACCACCGGAGCTGGTTGGCCAAATCCGAAGCCATTTTTAAATTTAAATTTTAAATTAACTTAAAGTTCGGACAATGTCACAACAATTATATCCGCAACCTATTAAGCCGGATACCACTTAATACCAATTTCCCGACAGTTTGGGGAGAAATTATAAACTGGGAACCCCCAAATATTTGGCCTACCTGATATATTTTCCCAGAAAAATAAAAACAAAAAAGGGGTATTTACGGTTAACCACGCTCCTGCTACCAGAAAATGTTCAATAATTATCCAGAACTATCGTCTCGGGGCCCATCAGCGAGATTTAAACATTAATTAAGCAGATATAACCGATTTTAAGTGTCCCCCGTAAATGTACAAATGAATTAACTCACTTACCTATTGTTCCTGGCGCTGTCCAAAGCCCAGTTTGGTACGACAGGAATGTAAGGAAGGATCAAAAGGGAATGTGGAAAAACCAAACCAGGCGGTTCCAGCAGTAGTTCACCGGCACTACGATCCGGCGTTCAACGATCCGGCGTTGGAGGAAGGGGCCCGTCCAGTAGCGCACTTTTACACAATAATAGCAGCACTAATCCAGTAGTAACAATGAATATTAATAATGTATTCCCGTAGCAATTATTAATTTACGTTATTCTGAACTAAGAAAAAACCAGTCATTGTCATTCCCGCGACCCGAGACAACGTATGATGACAGCCGGCGACCACAGACACGTTAATCCCGGCCCGATATAATGTTGCCCGATTATACGGAACACCTACTGTTTGAAAGGGGTTATTTAAGTGTTATTATCATTCCCATGTTTAAGTAAACCTGGTGAATTCTGTATGGAATCTTAAGCGTTTGAAGTTGTAGTTAAATTCTTGTCTAGAGTTATTATATTGTAAATTCAGTGGTTTTGGTACCCCGCTATAGAAGGCATATTGGCCTTTAGTATTGTTAATTGTAGCTTTTCACTATTAACCCTACAGGTTCCGGGAGTATGGTGATGTGGTGATTTTTCCAATTAACTCCTAAACCTAACCGGGTGAGTTTGGCCGAGCTTAACCCCTCACTTCTTCCGGTTATATTTTCCATCTACCGACCCTTACTCCGGGACCCTGTGTGGCGGAATTTTAGTTTTTTTGACTCAAAGAGGTTGATGGAATTCTTATAATTCCTTCTTTAGATCTGGGTAACAGCGACGCAATGATCAACCCCTGGCCTTTTACCCTTTTTATTATTGATGTATAAATTGGTTTATATCAATAAACGCTTGAAAAAGTCTTAATTTTTTATTTCTACTTTAATTTAACTTTTTTCCGGGAAGGTTTGGGAATTCAATTTTAACCAATTGAGTTCTCAACCCTTGACACCCCGGATAACCTTACAATTTGGCGCCCGAACACAGGGACCTTTTCAAGCATTTATACGCTATATATATACTATATAACGCTATATAAGACCATATGGGATGTTTTGCACGTTATTGAAGCTTTGTAGGATGTTCTGTGTTCTTTCTAGGCTGTTTTAGGTTATAACTACCTGAATATTGTTATATTATTTTACTATACCTGACTATGTGTTAGTTATAGACTACTATATGTTAATTTTTTTTTACTTTACTTACTATATGTAAAGTTTTCTACTTTTTTAGGCTTTGTTGAGTTGTCATTGCCTGTTTATTGTTATATTCTTTTACTATACCCGACTATATGTTAGTTATATACTACTATATGTCAATTTCTTTTTAACTTTCCTTATTATAAGTAAAGTTTTCTACCTTTTTAGGCTGTGTTGAGCTGTCACAACCTGTTTATTGTTATATTCTTTTACTATACCCGACTATATGTTAGTTATATACTACTATATGTCAATTTCTTTTTAACTTTCCTTATTATAAGTAAAGTTTTCTACCTTTTTAGGCTGTGTTGTGAGCTGTCACAACCTGTTTTTTGTTATACCCTTTTACTATACCTAACTATATGTTAGCTATATAACACTATATGTTACTTTTTTAACTTTACCGACTGTATGTGAAGTTTTCTACCTTTCTAGGCTATTTATAGATCATATATATGACTATATGCTGGTTATATGACGCTATATAACATTTTTCTTATTGTTTTATTATTTTAAAGCTTTCAAGACGTGCTTAACTACTATAAGTCATCGATCGTGGTCTTCTACCTCTGGTTTCGGTCTGTTGCTCGATTCTGGATCGTGTTACTGTTACCTTTTCAACCTATAACTTTGAGTTGGTTATAATTATAACGGTTTAATATTGTTTAACTGCTGTTGTATTGTGCGGCTAGTATTATAACTTTTTAGCATAAGCTATATTACTAAGTTTATCTAATTTTAAGTATAGTTCTGTTTACTTAAGACTTTGAATATGGAGGAACGTCCCATATCTTTCCATTTACTGAATGTTGATGAGTTGAAATATGAAGTATGTATCCGCGATGCCCTTCCGGAGGATAATATACAAAAGTTACGAGCTCAGGTGAAAAAGTTGAATGCTCAGATGAGAACTGATGAAATTGTAACTTATGAGGGTGATATTTCTGCCGAACTACTGTGTGTTCAGGGTAAACTAGGGGAACTAGAGGAGACTTGTGCTCGACGCCTATTACTATTAAAATATCTGAATAGGATACAAGCGTTAGGTAATCATCTCTTTCATCGGTTGAGTCGCCTTTCACCTTCTCTAGAGGAAGACTGTGTCCGTAAAGCTCAGCTTGACGAACGTTTGGGTGTTATCACTAAGAAGATGGATCGCATTTTGCAAAATTTTCGTAGTAGTGTCGAATTTACCCTTGCAGATGATAAGCCGTTGTGTGGAGCTCAAGGTGACCCTACTGTTGAGGAGCTGGGAACTGCTGATGGAGCTGATGCAGTCGCTGACTCCGAGGAAGTTCGTAGTAGTCCTGCTGTGCGCTTTGTTTCGTGTGACCGAGTTTCTAATGTTCACGCACTAAACCATAAGTTTAATGGAAAGGGTAGTGTTCATGCTTACCTGGAGAGATTGGAAGAGTTAAGCTCGTCTAGACATATTAACCCCTCTAAATTGTATACCTCGGCTGTGGAGTTGTTTACGGATGATGCTTTATTATGGTATCGTAGTATACGCGACGACGTTCATAATTGGGAAGAGTTGAAGAATTTGTTGTTGGAAGAATTCCTGCCTCATGATTTTGATTACCTTTTATTACAGGAGATTCGTTCTAGAACCCAAGGACCTGATGAATCGATGGTGAAATATCTAAGCGTTATGCACAATTATTTTTCCCGTTTGAGGCGACCTTTAAGTGAAGCTGAGCGGCTGGAGATTGTGAAGTATAACGTCAGGCCTTTTTATACTACGCAGTTGGCATTAGTGGATTGTACCTCGTGGTCTGAGTTTAAGGCACGGTGTAGGCAGTTGGAAGGTGCGAAGCAGAAGGCGGATTTGTTCAGTGAACCTCGGCCTAATTTAACTACAGCTGTTTCCCCGGACTTGACTTAGAAAGGCAAGGTACCCCGTAGAGCCGAAGTTGCAGTGGCAGCGGCGGACGAATTTTGTGTAAGGTGTAGGACTAAGGGTCATATCCTGAAGGCATGTAAGGCGTCTCCTATTCTTATTTGTTATCGATGTGGTGAGAAGGGTGTTACTATTAGGATTTGTTCTCGTTGCGTTCAGCCAAAAAACTGAACAGGACGGGCCATTGTTTAACTTCTAAGGCAGAGTGGTCTGATTGGTGTAATTTTGTAGGTAGCTTTTTTGAACAATCAAGATTAGAAGCAGCAATGGCTCGTGTGAATAGAATTGATGCTCGTCCATATTTAAAGGTTAATATTTGTGGTTTATCTTTCTCCGGTCTTTTGGATTCCGGATCGGAAATTTCTATTTTAGGTGATTCGGCTAACGAGTATTTTACCGAATACGCTACTTTAAGAAAAGCTGAAGACATGGATCATATAGTAGCTGCTAATGGCTCCTTGTCTCCTGTTAGTGGTTATATGTACTTACCCGTTGTAATGAAAGAGGTGCAGCGTGTGGTGAAATTTTATGTGATCCCGGGTGTGACCATGTCTGTATTATTTGGTATTAATTTTTGGAAGGCTTTTAATTTAGCTCCAGATGTTTTGCGCTTGGCAGATCGCCGTGATAGTTCGGTTTTCTTTCAGCAACCCCGAGATGCTGTGGTGACAGAGGTGCATTGATTGCATCATTTGGATGAATTCTTATACTATGTATGTCTGTGATATCATTCCGGATCAAATCAAAAAAAATCAAAAAAAAAATCAAAATATGTATTTCTTCTAAAAACTACTCTTATGAAACATGTAATATGGAGTCTCCTTTTAAGCATGGGTATACCTGTAGTAGGAGGCTCCGCTAATCACTACAATAACAAACATATGAGTAGCCTTATTGTTATGGTTATACAAAAATGGAAAAAAAAATACTTAAAAACAAATTAAATGAACATGTTGAGATGTTGACAGGTGTTTATGTTGTGTGTGTGTGTGTGTGTGTGTATGTGTGTGTGTGTGTGTGTGTGTGTGTGTGTGTGTGTGTGAGAGAGAGTGTATGCTACTTTTGCATGGGGTATCGATGAGTAGGATATCCACGGAGACCTAGGATAAAGACGGAGAATCTGTCAGAAGTTCACTCCTTGAAGGAGTGATTCCGTTTCGTCGTAGCTAAGACTTTTAATCCAATTTGTTAAAGATTGTTTACATTCATGGTAGGTTTTAGAATAAATGTCAAGATATTTATTTAATTTATTATACAGTTGTGCACACCGATGACTGTACTGTATACTTGCAAAGTTTGTTTTAGAGTGGGGCACATGCGCCACCGTATTTTTATTTCTTTTTTTCTTAATTTCTTTGATGCAGGGCAAAGTTTTATGTTTTTTAGTACTATATGTAAGACGTATAATTTTCTTACTGTTAATAAACCAGAAAAACTATAAAGGATATCAGTGGAGTAGCTTAATTTTTTAAAATACATTATTTTTAACAATGCTCGTTGGGCACGTTCTACTTCCATAAACTTGGTTTAGGCTGCACCCCCCCAAACAGGAATGCAGTATATTAAAATAGACTGAACTAAAGCAACATATATTTTATTAAGAAGATTATTAGGAGAGTCCAGACTCTGGCCGGTGCATTTGGGCACAACGTGTCTTAGTGATTTAAAAATCCACTTTAACTTCCTAATTCTGCCAATGACTTGTTCAAGATGTGGGTACCATGTTAATTTTTGGTCAATTATTATGCCTAAATATTTCGTTTGGGTGACCTTGTTTATGCTGGGGCAGTCACAGCTTATGTGATTAGAGCATGTGTGAACTGTAATACAAAAGTTTTTAGGCTGAGTATGATTGTAAATGCTAAAGCAAATATAGTTCGTCTTGGCTGTATTTAGCGTAAGTAAGTTTTTATTTAGCCACATAGCAATCCTTGAAATCCCTGCCTCACTATATCTACGAACTTCATCCCAGGAGTTCCCAGAGAAAACAATAGCAGTGTCATCGGCGTAGGAAAACACTTGTGCATTTTCAAGTTTCATGTTGCAGAGATCATTAATATAAATCAAAAAGAGCGATGGACCCAACACACTCCCGGATAACTATATACTTAAATAGGGAGCTCCATTGATGAAGCTTTATACCTATATTGTTCTTACTTTAGCTATTTTGATATTATAGCATTTTTATGATGACGTTTAGCGGTATTCTTATTTAGGATCGCCTTCTATATTGTTTCGGTAGTAGCGTTGGATTGTCGCTCACCGTTGATAAATCTTTTGAGCTAGGCTCGAGGTAACCTTATTGTTTGTACTATGTCTATGAGTTGTCGCGAGCAGAGAACCTTATTGATTGTACTATTTCTGTATCAGGGTTGGGATGTCCCTATCAGAGATTATAAGCCTCTTGACTTAGGCTTGAGGTAACCCTATTGTTGTTCACTATTTCTGCACTAGCGTTGAGTTATCGTTAGCAGATGATAGACCTTTTTATACTTGAGTATGACGAGTTAGCAGATTTCTTGTATAGAATCGCGACTTATATTACTTCTGTATCCGCGTTGGGATGTCGCGATCAGAAGATAAACCTTTTGGAGCTAGGCTCTAGGTAACCATGTTGTGGATGTGCTGGAAGTGGTGGTGCTGATGCTGACGTCGATTTTTATAGAATCCCGTAGTATTCTAGCGGTTTATGTAGTATTATGTGGCTGAGTTTCACATGTGCTGTTGTAGGGAACCTAATGAGGGTTCTGAGAACGTTGTACCGAACGCTTTCTCGCGTTCTGGACCTTATATCATACCCCGGTGTTTGACCCGCAGTATGCTGACACTTATAAACTCAGAAGATGTGAATGTTGTTTTGTAGATTCTGTAGTTTTACACGTTGTTTGGGATCTACCCCCCACTCGTGTCTTTAACCTTGACTCTTTAACAGGGCGTTGTACTGTTATAACCTTTTAGGTAAATTTTGTTTACCAGACTTTTTTGAAGGAGGTCGTTCCTGCTGAGGAGAGGCTGTCGTCTCTCCGAGTATCTGTTCCTGCTGTAGGTGCCGTTGATGATCGAGAAGACATGGTAGTCTTTGAACCAATTGGCCAAGCTTGTACTATTGTGGTTGATTATGTGTCGCAGTATTTATGTGTACCCTAATCAACTTCTGAATTGTTTGAGAACCTAAGGGTTTGCAAATATTTTGGTTAGACTTTGTTGTTGGATTAGGTTAGTTTTTACTTGTTAGGATTTTTGTTTTACTGGATGTTCGACGAGTGGATGGTAGGATGCGAGACGCTGTTGTGCGACCCTCATCGTTATTTATGGCCAGCCCACTTCTTTGGACATAATGAAAAACAATATTTCCATCTTTTTCAGGATATCTTTGAATAATTCCAGATTTTTGTTTGTTGTTTTAGGTTTTCTTTGATATTTTCTCTCAGTCACCTTCGGCAGCCCCAGAATTTGTGACACGTGAGCGTCGGCGAGGAGCCGAGGATTTTGAAACCTCGTCTCCAGCAACTCCATCGCCGTGCCGAAGTTGTCGTCGTCCAGCTCCAGGTGCTGGATCAGGGAGAGTGCCTCACCCTCCAGTGACGTGCGGAGATAGGCCAGTTTCTCCGCCTTCGTCAGATCCGTGCGTGAATCCACGAGAGAGGCGAACATAGGCCCGATTCACACGGCGCGGCGCCGCCCCGCGCGACGGTTTTGTTTCGAGACCGCAGGTTTTTGCGGTTTTTCAGCCGCCGGGGTCGCGGGCGAAAACCGCAAGACTTGCGGTTGCAAGGCGGTCAGTCAGCGGCGTAGTGTAGGGAAGGTGGTGGGGGCGGCGCGCCATGGGCGGCACTTTTTGAGGGGTGGCCAAATTTCAGATTAAATAATAATATATTTAAAATAATTCATATTTTTATCTAAGGTGCAAATAAAAAAAGTTTGTTTACTTTTTCTACTAATTGTTTTATTTCTTATTCTATGACGATCTCCGAGAAACTTTTTTTGTGACACAGACGATGTTGAACGTCTCGACAGAGTGGTAGAAGCCTCAGGGGATGAGGGCTCGGAAGTTTTTCGAGATGAGGCGAGAGAACAAGAGAAAAGTCGAAGCTTTCGAGAGAGACTATGGAACTGATGGAAGAAGAATAAATATCTGTGGTTTTACTCATAGATAGCGAAGCAGAGAAAACTTTGTGCATGTCGCTACCTGCTTCCATGCCACCGTGCCGGGCAGAATAAAGCTCAGGTCTGAATAGATCTTAAGTTGTTTTGAAGGTTTATCACGAATCGCGTTGTTCGCAGACGAGCTTCAACTACCGGATAGGCCAGATTTTGCAGAGGGTGTAGTACCATAGACCACATCCAAGCCGTGAGGAAAATTGTACAGAAGACATTGACTGCCGATAATCGAGGTGATGAGATGTTTGTATAACGCCGCAACTATGACCGACTGACTGTACGGCCCGGTTCACACGACGCGGCTGCCAACCGCACCCGTGCGCGGGCGCGGCGCCGCGCCGCGCGATGGTTTTGTTTCAATACTCACGAGACCGCAGGTTTTCGCGGTTTCTGCTCCGGAAAGCTACTGCGCAAGAATCACGCGCAGCCACGCGGGCGCCGCGCGGCTGCCGCAGCCGCCGCGGCCGTAAGCCGCGTCGTGTGAATTGAATTCAATTTTATATGGAAATCTGCCGCGCCCGCGCGTGGGCGCGGTTGGCAGCCGCGCCGTGTGAGAGAGGGTTCACAAAAACAAAGTCATGTATTATAGAGGAAATAAGTGACGACAAGACAAATTTGGACTGATTTAAAAGAGCACGGAATGTTTTCATATTAATTCTGCAACGAACTCTGGGAATCCTTAGGTTGGTAGTTACTGTTGGAATCGAAACACTGATACAACAAAACAAAAGGTAAGCCTTTTGCGAGATACGGCGTAGGGGCAAGAAGTCGAAGCCTTTGGTTGAGACACTGCTAAATTCGTCAGAACAAAGAGCTGTTATCAAACAAATAATAAAGCAGAATTAGGGGTCGCAAGTCATAATCAATTTGTCAAGTAAAAAAGGCTTTACTAGTACTACCCTGTGATTTTATCGGCAAAATTGCCGTTCCAGTTCTTATGCCGCTTTTATTATCATTAGTCTTCGACTTTTGAACTTGAACGGCCCTAGTTGCAGCTAGGGCATGGCGGTAATGGATTTCTGACAAAACCGGTATTTTTTCGGTATTAATATTTTTAAAACCTTATTTCATGTATTAAAATAGCGATAAAAAATACCCCACGCAATATTCTTTTAGACTAGTAGAAATCAATGCATCGAAATAATTTAAAATTACCGTTTTTAAGAAAATAATCAATCACTCTTCCATCTATCGCATGTTGCGTCACAGGTGGCCGCGGAGTAATGGAAAAGTGAAAGGCGTTCGACAGAGCAGCATACGCCAATATGGCGCCGTTACTTATTAAGTTACTTAAATTATTTACTCACATAAATCGAGTATTTTGTCCAAAACTTTTTAGTTATACAATGTCTACAATGCAAAAAGAAGTTTCATTTTTACCGCACATTCATAAAACCACAGAATTAGTTATATTTCTCACTACTATAAAGTCATTCATTTATATACTGACTGACTGACAGACCTCGTGGCTTAGTTGGTAGTAGCTCTGCCTGCGAAGCCGAGGGTCGTGGGTTCGATTCCCACCCAGTGCAAATATTTGTGTGATGAATTCAAATGTTTGCACTGTGTCTGGGGATTTCTATGTATAATAAGTATGTATTTAAAACTATATAAGTATTATATCAGCTATCTGGCCGCCATCATACAAGCTTTGCTTAGTTTGGGGTCAGATGGTGCTGTGTGTATTGTCCACCAATATTTATTTATAAGAAGCAAATATATATCACCGTACAAAAAAAAATCTCAGGTTCCTACTTAATTGAACGTTTAAAACTTTATGGTTAAACAAACAACATATCTACATATAACTAAAATAAAGGCATAAATTAAAATGTCTATTTATAATATTTACGCTTAAAACATATTCTTCTGGCACACTTTGACTGGCCTCGTGGCTTATGGGTAGTAGCTCTGCCTGCGAAGCCGAGGATCGTGGGTTCGATTGCCACCCAGTGCAAATATTTGTGTGATGAATTCAAATGTTTGCACTGTGTCTGGGTGTTTCTGTGTATAATAAGTATGTATTTAAAACTATATTAGTATTATATCAGCTGTCTGGCCGCCATAGTACAAGTTTTGCTTAGTTTGGGGTCAGATGGTGTTGTGTGTGAATTGTCCACCAATATTTATAAAAAAAAAAACATTGGTGGAACATGGCCAATGGCCATGGTCCCGAGATAACCCAAAAAACTCTTAGAGAGGGTTCACACGGCGGGGCTACCAACCGCGCCAGCGCGCGGGCGCGGCAGATTTCTTTTTTAGTTTGTTTTTTTTTTTATTAAAAATACAGAACAATCAGTATTTGCAATTTTAAAACTGATTTTCAGAGTTGCCTTATATAGTCCAGTATTACCGGTTTTTCGTTAATCCCGAATACCGGTATTCATGCCCTACCTGCGACTGTCAAAGGCCACAGTCATTGACATATCACACCATGAGAATGAAAGTGACTCAATTCAAAAATTTGGGTTTTCGAGTTTAGTACACTGACTGACTTAAAAAACAGTATTTAATTTTATCCCGGCGAAATTCAAAAATAGACAATACAGGTTGCATAGTGACACCACTGCAGTAGTAGTACTTGTAGTGCGTAAAGTAGCAAAAAATGTATGATGGGTTGATGTGCCTGTTGTAATTCAGTTCCCACCAAATTTTCTGTTGATAAGAAATCATTAGTTGCTTATTATAAACATTTACTATTAAATTATTTATTTATTTATATTCATTGTTATACTGCTTAAATAATTCATAAAATCTAATTCTAAGCGTGCACGCGGTTCTACGAACAATCGTGGTAACAATAAATACAAAAATGTACACAACAAAGTAACGAGAAATTGCTTAGGTAGGTACATAACACCAGTCTTCACTAGGATGGCCCGTGTTGAAGACTGTTGCAGCCCGCCTCAAGCCACAGGACTGAGCGAAACACAATGCCAGTTACATTTAATTCAATACAAGAAGTAAATTAAAAAACACAATTGCAAACATGTTTGTCCTCTGTTGCTTATGTACGACTTGGAGTAATTTTTAAAAGAGTTTTTTAAGTTTCAACTTGCAACTGATAAACGGTACACCTAATTAATAAGGGTTAAGGCATAATTATTGTTTAAAAGTTATTTGAGAATAATATTATATTTACTAAGAAGTTCTATTTTCGTAACACATTTGTTTTATAATTTCTGTAATACGTCATCAGAACATGGCTTCATGTTAGTTTTAATAATTGTAGGGCCATTGGTCCCTAATCATACAATAAAAACCCTGACAAAATATAATTAAGCCGCGCTGCGCGACGGTTTTGTTTCAATACTCACGAGACCGCAGGTTTTCGCGGTTTCTGCTCCGGAAAGCTACTGCGCAAGAATCGCACGCAGCCACGCGGTCGCCGCGCGGCTCCCGCAGCCGCTGCGGCCGTAAACCGCGTCGTGTGTATTGAATTCAATTTTATATGGAACTCTGCCGTCGTCTCTGCTGGAATCTGCTGGAATCGTCTCTGAGTCATAACAAGCCTTTTTAATACATATTCTTTTTAAATTAAAGTTACCTAAGTAATTGTGAAAGGATTTTTAAGCACACATTTTTAATACTTAATTAAATAAATATTTATAAAATTTGATCCATTTCTAAAGTTCAAAGAACTAATAATATTTTTTATTCAAAGTTGAAAGTAAACCGTTACTATTATTAAAATAAATGCTGTTTATGAAGACACGCTATTGAGTGCAGATACATTTTGCTCATTATCCAAAAATCAGTAATTTTGGATTGAGTCACTTTCATTCTCAAGGTGCGATATATTACTGCGTAAGGACAGCTACTGCGCAGGAACCACGCGCAACCACGCGGCTCCCGCGCGGCCGCCGCGCGGGCGCTACGCGGTCGCCGCGCGGGAGCCGCGTGCTGCCGCGGCCGCCGCGGCTGTAAACCGCGTCGTGTGAATTGAATTCAATTTTATATGGAAATCTGCCGCGCCCGCGCGCGGGCGCGGTTGGCAGCCGCGCCGTGTGAACTCTCTCATACTCCGGAAGCCGCTCCACTCTCGCAGGTTACCTGTAAACTTGGGCAAGTCCAGGGTGGGAAGGCGTCCCACTACACCCGAACCCGCATCCCTGATGACGGGTCCCGAGTTCGCCCTCCCCTGACGAGACCTCTCCAGCTGGCGAACCCCTTCGGAGACCTCGTCGTACAATTCCAGAATGCGCCGCATGTCCGCGTCGATCCTCTCCATCTGCTCCTCAGTTGGAGGCGGCCTTGCATCCCGCAGCGATCCTGTGCTCCTCTCAGCGACCTCCAGGCGCCTGTCGAGGTGCGCTGCCCTGTTTAACAGCGCCTCCTCCCGGTCCCTCCGGCCGACCAATCCTTGTAAGGATTCAAACCACCGGAGCTGGTTGGCCAAATCCGAAGCCATTTTTAAATTTAAATTTTAAATTAACTTAAAGTTCGGACAATGTCACAACAATTATATCCGCAACCTATTAAGCCGGATACCACTTAATACCAATTTCCCGACAGTTTGGGGAGAAATTATAAACTGGGAACCCCCAAATATTTGGCCTACCTGATATATTTTCCCAGAAAAATAAAAACAAAAAAGGGGTATTTACGGTTAACCACGCTCCTGCTACCAGAAAATGTTCAATAATTATCCAGAACTATCGTCTCGGGGCCCATCAGCGAGATTTAAACATTAATTAAGCAGATATAACCGATTTTAAGTGTCCCCCGTAAATGTACAAATGAATTAACTCACTTACCTATTGTTCCTGGCGCTGTCCAAAGCCCAGTTTGGTACGACAGGAATGTAAGGAAGGATCAAAAGGGAATGTGGAAAAACCAAACCAGGCGGTTCCAGCAGTAGTTCACCGGCACTACGATCCGGCGTTCAACGATCCGGCGTTGGAGGAAGGGGCCCGTCCAGTAGCGCACTTTTACACAATAATAGCAGCACTAATCCAGTAGTAACAATGAATATTAATAATGTATTCCCGTAGCAATTATTAATTTACGTTATTCTGAACTAAGAAAAAACCAGTCATTGTCATTCCCGCGACCCGAGACAACGTATGATGACAGCCGGCGACCACAGACACGTTAATCCCGGCCCGATATAATGTTGCCCGATTATACGGAACACCTACTGTTTGAAAGGGGTTATTTAAGTGTTATTATCATTCCCATGTTTAAGTAAACCTGGTGAATTCTGTATGGAATCTTAAGCGTTTGAAGTTGTAGTTAAATTCTTGTCTAGAGTTATTATATTGTAAATTCAGTGGTTTTGGTACCCCGCTATAGAAGGCATATTGGCCTTTAGTATTGTTAATTGTAGCTTTTCACTATTAACCCTACAGGTTCCGGGAGTATGGTGATGTGGTGATTTTTCCAATTAACTCCTAAACCTAACCGGGTGAGTTTGGCCGAGCTTAACCCCTCACTTCTTCCGGTTATATTTTCCATCTACCGACCCTTACTCCGGGACCCTGTGTGGCGGAATTTTAGTTTTTTTGACTCAAAGAGGTTGATGGAATTCTTATAATTCCTTCTTTAGATCTGGGTAACAGCGACGCAATGATCAACCCCTGGCCTTTTACCCTTTTTATTATTGATGTATAAATTGGTTTATATCAATAAACGCTTGAAAAAGTCTTAATTTTTTATTTCTACTTTAATTTAACTTTTTTCCGGGAAGGTTTGGGAATTCAATTTTAACCAATTGAGTTCTCAACCCTTGACACCCCGGATAACCTTACAATTTGGCGCCCGAACACAGGGACCTTTTCAAGCATTTATACGCTATATATATACTATATAACGCTATATAAGACCATATGGGATGTTTTGCACGTTATTGAAGCTTTGTAGGATGTTCTGTGTTCTTTCTAGGCTGTTTTAGGTTATAACTACCTGAATATTGTTATATTATTTTACTATACCTGACTATGTGTTAGTTATAGACTACTATATGTTAATTTTTTTTTACTTTACTTACTATATGTAAAGTTTTCTACTTTTTTAGGCTTTGTTGAGTTGTCATTGCCTGTTTATTGTTATATTCTTTTACTATACCCGACTATATGTTAGTTATATACTACTATATGTCAATTTCTTTTTAACTTTCCTTATTATAAGTAAAGTTTTCTACCTTTTTAGGCTGTGTTGAGCTGTCACAACCTGTTTATTGTTATATTCTTTTACTATACCCGACTATATGTTAGTTATATACTACTATATGTCAATTTCTTTTTAACTTTCCTTATTATAAGTAAAGTTTTCTACCTTTTTAGGCTGTGTTGTGAGCTGTCACAACCTGTTTTTTGTTATACCCTTTTACTATACCTGACTATATGTTAGCTATATAACACTATATGTTACTTTTTTAACTTTACCGACTGTATGTGAAGTTTTCTACCTTTCTAGGCTATTTATAGATCATATATATGACTATATGCTGGTTATATGACGCTATATAACATTTTTCTTATTGTTTTATTATTTTAAAGCTTTCAAGACGTGCTTAACTACTATAAGTCATCGATCGTGGTCTTCTACCTCTGGTTTCGGTCTGTTGCTCGATTCTGGATCGTGTTACTGTTACCTTTTCAACCTATAACTTTGAGTTGGTTATAATTATAACGGTTTAATATTGTTTAACTGCTGTTGTATTGTGCGGCTAGTATTATAACTTTTTAGCATAAGCTATATTACTAAGTTTATCTAATTTTAAGTATAGTTCTGTTTACTTAAGACTTTGAATATGGAGGAACGTCCCATATCTTTCCATTTACTGAATGTTGATGAGTTGAAATATGAAGTATGTATCCGCGATGCCCTTCCGGAGGATAATATACAAAAGTTACGAGCTCAGGTGAAAAAGTTGAATGCTCAGATGAGAACTGATGAAATTGTAACTTATGAGGGTGATATTTCTGCCGAACTACTGTGTGTTCAGGGTAAACTAGGGGAACTAGAGGAGACTTGTGCTCGACGCCTATTACTATTAAAATATCTGAATAGGATACAAGCGTTAGGTAATCATCTCTTTCATCGGTTGAGTCGCCTTTCACCTTCTCTAGAGGAAGACTGTGTCCGTAAAGCTCAGCTTGACGAACGTTTGGGTGTTATCACTAAGAAGATGGATCGCATTTTGCAAAATTTTCGTAGTAGTGTCGAATTTACCCTTGCAGATGATAAGCCGTTGTGTGGAGCTCAAGGTGACCCTACTGTTGAGGAGCTGGGAACTGCTGATGGAGCTGATGCAGTCGCTGACTCCGAGGAAGTTCGTAGTAGTCCTGCTGTGCGCTTTGTTTCGTGTGACCGAGTTTCTAATGTTCACGCACTAAACCATAAGTTTAATGGAAAGGGTAGTGTTCATGCTTACCTGGAGAGATTGGAAGAGTTAAGCTCGTCTAGACATATTAACCCCTCTAAATTGTATACCTCGGCTGTGGAGTTGTTTACGGATGATGCTTTATTATGGTATCGTAGTATACGCGACGACGTTCATAATTGGGAAGAGTTGAAGAATTTGTTGTTGGAAGAATTCCTGCCTCATGATTTTGATTACCTTTTATTACAGGAGATTCGTTCTAGAACCCAAGGACCTGATGAATCGATGGTGAAATATCTAAGCGTTATGCACAATTATTTTTCCCGTTTGAGGCGACCTTTAAGTGAAGCTGAGCGGCTGGAGATTGTGAAGTATAACGTCAGGCCTTTTTATACTACGCAGTTGGCATTAGTGGATTGTACCTCGTGGTCTGAGTTTAAGGCACGGTGTAGGCAGTTGGAAGGTGCGAAGCAGAAGGCGGATTTGTTCAGTGAACCTCGGCCTAATTTAACTACAGCTGTTTCCCCGGACTTGACTTAGAAAGGCAAGGTACCCCGTAGAGCCGAAGTTGCAGTGGCAGCGGCGGACGAATTTTGTGTAAGGTGTAGGACTAAGGGTCATATCCTGAAGGCATGTAAGGCGTCTCCTATTCTTATTTGTTATCGATGTGGTGAGAAGGGTGTTACTATTAGGATTTGTTCTCGTTGCGTTCAGCCAAAAAACTGAACAGGACGGGCCATTGTTTAACTTCTAAGGCAGAGTGGTCTGATTGGTGTAATTTTGTAGGTAGCTTTTTTGAACAATCAAGATTAGAAGCAGCAATGGCTCGTGTGAATAGAATTGATGCTCGTCCATATTTAAAGGTTAATATTTGTGGTTTATCTTTCTCCGGTCTTTTGGATTCCGGATCGGAAATTTCTATTTTAGGTGATTCGGCTAACGAGTATTTTACCGAATACGCTACTTTAAGAAAAGCTGAAGACATGGATCATATAGTAGCTGCTAATGGCTCCTTGTCTCCTGTTAGTGGTTATATGTACTTACCCGTTGTAATGAAAGAGGTGCAGCGTGTGGTGAAATTTTATGTGATCCCGGGTGTGACCATGTCTGTATTATTTGGTATTAATTTTTGGAAGGCTTTTAATTTAGCTCCAGATGTTTTGCGCTTGGCAGATCGCCGTGATAGTTCGGTTTTCTTTCAGCAACCCCGAGATGCTGTGGTGACAGAGGTGCATTGATTGCATCATTTGGATGAATTCTTATACTATGTATGTCTGTGATATCATTCCGGATCAAATCAAAAAAAATCAAAAAAAAATATCAAAATATGTATTTCTTCTAAAAACTACTCTTATGAAACATGTAATATGGAGTCTCCTTTTAAGCATGGGTATACCTGTAGTAGGAGGCTCCGCTAATCACTACAATAACAAACATATGAGTAGCCTTATTGTTATGGTTATACAAAAATGGAAAAAAAAATACTTAAAAACAAATTAAATGAACATGTTGAGATGTTGACAGGTGTTTATGTTGTGTGTGTGTGTGTGTGTGTATGTGTGTGTGTGTGTGTGTGTGTGTGTGTGAGAGAGAGTGTATGCTACTTTTGCATGGGGTATCGATGAGTAGGATATCCACGGAGACCTAGGATAAAGACGGAGAATCTGTCAGAAGTTCACTCCTTGAAGGAGTGATTCCGTTTCGTCGTAGCTAAGACTTTTAATCCAATTTGTTAAAGATTGTTTACATTCATGGTAGGTTTTAGAATAAATGTCAAGATATTTATTTAATTTATTATACAGTTGTGCACACCGATGACTGTACTGTATACTTGCAAAGTTTGTTTTAGAGTGGGGCACATGCGCCACCGTATTTTTATTTCTTTTTTTCTTAATTTCTTTGATGCAGGGCAAAGTTTTATGTTTTTTAGTACTATATGTAAGACGTATAATTTTCTTACTGTTAATAAACCAGAAAAACTATAAAGGATATCAGTGGAGTAGCTTAATTTTTTAAAATACATTATTTTTAACAATGCTCGTTGGGCACGTTCTACTTCCATAAACTTGGTTTAGGCTGCACCCCCCCAAACAGGAATGCAGTATATTAAAATAGGCTGAACTAAAGCAACATATATTTTATTAAGAAGATTATTAGGAGAGTCCAGACTCTGGCCGGTGCATTTGGGCACAACGTGTCTTAGTGATTTAAAAATCCACTTTAACTTCCTAATTCTGCCAATGACTTGTTCAAGATGTGGGTACCATGTTAATTTTTGGTCAATTATTATGCCTAAATATTTCGTTTGGGTGACCTTGTTTATGCTGGGGCAGTCACAGCTTATGTGATTAGAGCATGTGTGAACTGTAATACAAAAGTTTTTAGGCTGAGTATGATTGTAAATGCTAAAGCAAATATAGTTCGTCTTGGCTGTATTTAGCGTAAGTAAGTTTTTATTTAGCCACATAGCAATCCTTGAAATCCCTGCCTCACTATATCTACGAACTTCATCCCAGGAGTTCCCAGAGAAAACAATAGCAGTGTCATCGGCGTAGGAAAACACTTGTGCATTTTCAAGTTTCATGTTGCAGAGATCATTAATATAAATCAAAAAGAGCGATGGACCCAACACACTCCCGGATAACTATATACTTAAATAGGGAGCTCCATTGATGAAGCTTTATACCTATATTGTTCTTACTTTAGCTATTTTGATATTATAGCATTTTTATGATGACGTTTAGCGGTATTCTTATTTAGGATCGCCTTCTATATTGTTTCGGTAGTAGCGTTGGATTGTCGCTCACCGTTGATAAATCTTTTGAGCTAGGCTCGAGGTAACCTTATTGTTTGTACTATGTCTATGAGTTGTCGCGAGCAGAGAACCTTATTGATTGTACTATTTCTGTATCAGGGTTGGGATGTCCCTATCAGAGATTATAAGCCTCTTGACTTAGGCTTGAGGTAACCCTATTGTTGTTCACTATTTCTGCACTAGCGTTGAGTTATCGTTAGCAGATGATAGACCTTTTTATACTTGAGTATGACGAGTTAGCAGATTTCTTGTATAGAATCGCGACTTATATTACTTCTGTATCCGCGTTGGGATGTCGCGATCAGAAGATAAACCTTTTGGAGCTAGGCTCTAGGTAACCATGTTGTGGATGTGCTGGAAGTGGTGGTGCTGATGCTGACGTCGATTTTTATAGAATCCCGTAGTATTCTAGCGGTTTATGTAGTATTATGTGGCTGAGTTTCACATGTGCTGTTGTAGGGAACCTAATGAGGTTTCTGAGAACGTTGTACCGAACGCTTTCTCGCGTTCTGGACCTTATATCATACCCCGGTGTTTGACCCGCAGTATGCTGACACTTATAAACTCAGAAGATGTGAATGTTGTTTTGTAGATTCTGTAGTTTTACACGTTGTTTGGGATCTACCCCCCACTCGTGTCTTTAACCTTGACTCTTTAACAGGGCGTTGTACTGTTATAACCTTTTAGGTAAATTTTGTTTACCAGACTTTTTTGAAGGAGGTCGTTCCTGCTGAGGAGAGGCTGTCGTCTCTCCGAGTATCTGTTCCTGCTGTAGGTGCCGTTGATGATCGAGAAGACATGGTAGTCTTTGAACCAATTGGCCAAGCTTGTACTATTGTGGTTGATTATGTGTCGCAGTATTTATGTGTACCCTAATCAACTTCTGAATTGTTTGAGAACCTAAGGGTTTGCAAATATTTTGGTTAGACTTTGTTGTTGGATTAGGTTAGTTTTTACTTGTTAGGATTTTTGTTTTACTGGATGTTCGACGAGTGGATGGTAGGATGCGAGACGCTGTTGTGCGACCCTCATCGTTATTTATGGCCAGCCCACTTCTTTGGACATAATGAAAAACAATATTTCCATCTTTTTCAGGATATCTTTGAATAATTCCAGATTTTTGTTTGTTGTTTTAGGTTTTCTTTGATATTTTAGTTTGAAGCTGTAGGGTGTTGTTATAGATAGGTGTAGAGACGGAGGGCCGTCTGAATTTTTCTCTTTCCTTTCGAAAAATTCTGGTGATGGGAGGAGTACTGTAACACTTTTTTTTCCGTAAATCGGAACGCGACTCTTTCGTCTGCTAGCGGAGCAAAACGTCACCTCCCTAGTTTATAATCGTTTGTTTGTTTAGTTTTTACCCCGTCACTAGCTGGTGCTGTTAGCGGGAGTGGCGGAAGGCGGCCATTTTTGCGAGAGACCTCTGCGGGAGGCGGCCCTCGGGCCGTCCCGTTTCGAGGTTATAAAGTATATTTTACTAAATCGTTTGTGACGTGTCCCGAAGGGTGTAGTACGCATAGTCCGCGTGGAGCGCTGAGACTGTCTTCGCGTCTGTTTGGCGAGTTGTTGCCTTCCTAAAAAAAGGGGAGGTGGTTGGATTGGGCGAGCTGTTTTGTTGGTGCGAGCTGTTCTGTTTGAGGCGAGCTACTGCGCCGTACGAGACCCGGCGGTAGGCCGATCTCGCGTGACCTCGTGTGATCTCGTGGCCTGTGTCCACGAGCGCCGCCTTTTGAGGCATCCAGGTTATCTTTTGGGCTTTTGAGGGTGAAATTGAGCGGGATGTGGAAAGGGCGAGTGTGGGCATGTTTGCCGTGCGGAGCCAAGGGCCGTGGTTGAAGTAGGGCAGAGCCCGGGGGAGATGTGATCACTTTCATCTCGGAACCACCGTCTTAATGTTATCCTAACCACCGTCCAGTGAATAGTGGGTTTCCTCAGGACGTTTTCTTCCGCTTAGCTTATCAGGGCGGGACGGCCTGATCCCTTGTACTTGTAAAGGTGTAGGGTTTTATCTCCCGATGTGTTCCTGGCTATAAGCCACCAGGGATTCCGGAAGCCCAGGCTCTTGCTCTTTCAGTATCATAGAAGGTTTACAGTGTTAGTGGTCCATCCCCTCCGTAGTTATTAAGTTATTAAGGAATTCAATTTTCACCAATTGAGTTCTCAACCCTGGACACCCCGGATAACCTTACAGTTTGTCTCTGTTACACGCATTCCTTGTGTCTTGTTTCGCCCTTTCGCACACTATGGGATCAGTCCGGGCCATGACGCCGATGAAATTGGTGGGCACGTGATTGCGGCGTTACTTTTATAGTTTTGTGACATCAAAAAATAAGATGTAATTGGATTTTGATTACAATTTTTTGTAATGACTGCTATTTATTTCATTTGTTGATAAATTTAGCGAAGATTTATGTTGTTATTGATACTGTATCGAGTAAGTTACGGCGAATTTAGACAGTTAAATACAGAAAATTGATTTCGGGAAATTCCGTACATTGTACGGTATTGCCCGAAATACCGTACAATGTACGAATAATATACATGAATGTTTTATTGTTTTTTGTCATTTATTAAATAGCTATATAATATGTGTCGGCTTACCAAAACAAAAACACGTATTGAGTTAAATTAAATAAAAATTAAATATTTGAAGATAAGTGTACGGCAATACCCTCCCCTCCCCTACCATTCTAACTAGTCCGTCAAGTAGATTTAAAAAAGATATGGGACACCTATTTTTTGTTACATAAAATTATTAAAAATCGACAAAGATTTTTCCATAATTGGTAATTGGCAGAGCCAGTGCCTGCTTTACCCATTGCGAGGCCCCAGGCGGCAGATCTTTGCGAGGCCCTTTGAACCTCGTGAAAAGTACCTATTACGAAAATAGGTCTGGTTGTTTGGTTTAGGTGCCTATTTGTGGTATTTGACGAGAAATGCTAAAGTACTACATAAAAGTGATACATTTACATTGAAAGATTTACAAAATTAACAAATAGGTACATCTGTACCTATTTGTCTGTATCACATCTGTGATACTTTTTAAAATTGATGTTTGCGGCTTGTCCTTATATTAACATTTTGAATTAAAGAATGATTGAAAGAATAGCAAAGCTTTCATGCTGTTCGCGACGACGCCGACGCCTAGAAACAATTAAATTATGTACATTAAGTAGGCTTACATAGTTATAAGAAGTTTGTTTTATGTTTCAATGTTGAAAATAAAAATTGAAATCAGACTTGTTTCACTAGTAGGGAGCGATAAGATGCACATAAGAAATAACATGCCAGACAGAGATAGAGAGAGAACGTTCCGTTCGCATGGACGTCTCTCATTGGACGAGCGCTCCGCTCCGTACTGCAGTCGCCCGCTGCCGAGCGCCGGCGCGGGCAAAAAGTATAAATATACGCGGGCCGAGCGCTCGCCACACAGTCCACTGCACACCGTCGAAGCAACAACATCAACTACTCTACTCGAAGCATCCGCTCCCTGCCAGCTGAACAAGTCCCGCTTCGGTCAAGACCATACATCGTGTTTCATTACTCCAGCGCACGTTCCACTGTCCGGAACGACCGGAACACATGCTTTGCTATTCTTTCAATAATTCGACAAAGGTCGATACGGACGATAGACGATAAAGGTCGCTGGAAACCGCTGGTTTCAGGTTGGATCGTTCGTTTGTGGAAATCTCGGGCCTACGTTCTGCAGTGGACGTTTTGCGGTTGATGATGGTGATGCTTAACCGTACCCTGCTATAATGTTGTCTCCTGATCCTCGCCAGCAGTCTGAAATTCTCCAGGTAGATCTTGTGAAGGCAGTCCGTCCAGACCCCCACGTTGCGGCACTGGTACGCCGGCTGGAGAGACGGCGGCGCGGTGTCTACTCTTGCTGTCACATGTCTGTACTGAAAATTAAAACTTTTAAGCTGCCTATACACACTGGGCCAATGCAGGCCAACGCCAGTGTGTGGAGGGTCGTTTTGTGATGACTCGCGTCGCTCGCCTCGCTGGCCGAGTGACGGCAAGTGGCCAGTGTGTATAGGGCTGTTTTGTCTCGACTCGTCTCTCGTGACCGGTGTCGGTTTTTGTGCACAAAACAAAGGCGCTCGGCGAGTAGCGTCCTGTTCTCCTATTGGCCTACCGCGCTTTTGCCAGTGCTGGGCCAGTGTGTGGATGCTACGTTTTGTCTCGTGCCGTTTTGTCGGCGCTCGCGTTGGCCTGCGCTGGGCCAGTGTGTGGATGCTACGTTTTGTCTCGTGCCGTTTTGTCGGCGCTCGCGTTGGCCTGCGCTGGGCCAGTGTGTGGATGCTACGTTTTGTCTCGTGCCGTTTTGTCGACACTCGCGGTGGCCTCCACTGGCCCAGTGTGTATAGGCAGCTTTATGTCAATGACTAGCGGCTTCGCCCGTAGTAGGTACATAATATGCATGTGCCCAATGCACTCAGGGTAGCGATTCTGAAACCATTCGGTTGCATCCGACACGGAATCTCATCTCTCGGTCTTTGTCTTATCTGTTTAGCATGACAAAGACCGAGAGATGAGATTCCGTGTCGGATGCAACCGAATGGTTTCAGAATCGCTACCCAGGGATACAGTTCCAACGGTGAAAGAATCGAAATTTGTTTAGTACCCAGTACCTAGTTTCTGAGATTAGCGCATAAAAACAATTGAACTCTTCAGCTTTATCATGTGTAGTACAGAATGTAGATGCGAGTACCTGACGCCTAGTCCTTTGCAATTGTAGGGGAGTCCAAGAGGGGAATTTCGGGATTTACTCCAGCGCGGCAGATTAATATACAGTTGGAACTTGTACCCCCGGCTAAGTATATTAACCAAATATGAGCCCCATAAATAAGGCCGATTAAGAAAAAAATATTTTTGATCATCAGAAATTCTCGAGCTCGTCAGTCTAAGGTAGGGCGAGTTAATTACATGCTAAAAAGTGTATATTCTACTAATCTGATAATTCTACAGTGACGCAAAGAAAGTAGAGCGCTACAGAGTTTTTAAAAGGTCATCTCTATATTCTAAAGCGTGGCTATTTTTACAAAAGCGTGGAAAATTCAAAATTACTCTATTATTGTATATTTACTAATGGAAAATACTAATATTTTTTTAGCAAATATTTTTTTATGGTAAATCAGCGTCAATCTTCAAAATAAAAGCAATCGACAAATCGTTAACATCCCTATTATTGTTCGGATTGTTTTCAGAATCCAGATCTCAGATCTCCGTTCAGGAATTGAACTCACTCTGTTAAATCGCTTCCTTTTGTTGGTGCGTGCCCTTCTCTCGATGACAGCATCGTCCAGCTCGGGAGGTGGTGACGAGTATTTGCTGCGGATGCTACGGATGGACTCCTTGGACTGAACCTTCTTCAATATGTGCGCTATCAGGGTCATGGCTCTTTAGTCACTGTGTGCTAAAACAACGTACAACAAATTATACGGCAATATGCTCTAAGTTTGCATTTAATAATTGAAACATGAAACATCGTCGAAGACTGGTTAGTCTGTCAGTTTTTTAAATATAGCATTTCGGAGAGTTCGGAGATTGGGTGTACCTAGGTACATGATCTTAGATCATCAGACGAGCGAATGCTCATTCTATCCCCACTGTATCAAATTCATTTGGTGTAATAAACAAACGTAGAGCATTCCTTCGTTGTTTTGTTTGCGTTCGCAAAGATTCTATGGAATATAAAATATATAATATGGTAAACGCTAAGAACGATCTTTCGTTCACACTAAAAGATCGAGAAAGAATGCTCTTGTTCTAGCTCTAGCTCTATGTTCGTTCAGTTTAAATCGGCCTTTATATTGCCTTTCCCTTCCCCGCTGCGAGACAAGTCGTACAACGCACTACCACCTAAAACGTTATGAAATAATAATATTTTTATTGATTGATATTTCACACACGACACCAAGATACCATATTTAATTAAGTAACAGGTAACTCACGTGTGGCATGGTTGGTGTAATCCGACTCCAGTTTGTCCGCGTCAAGTTGACACTGAACGGGGGTCTACCGCCTAACGAAAAACGCTTCGACATTGCTGTCTCTTTTCTTCTCGCTTGAAATGAAAGAGACGGCAATGTCAAAGCGTCAAATCGTTTTTCGTTAGGCGGTAGACCCCCGGGAAGCCAACACGCGCGCGCAATCTCCTTGAAAAAGGCCGCGGGACGCGGCCGAATCTTGAGTCGGATTTCGTATTGATTCGCATGTTTTTTTTTACTTTTATAGGTTTACACTTGACCGCCATATCGCCTGATGTTAAGCGATGGTGCGGTCTACGATCGAGCGTGTTTACCTCTAGAAGAAACCGATTCACTTCCGATTTGAAGATACAAAGATTGTAACAATCGGGGAAAACTCACTCAGGCAACGTATTCCATAGCCTAGACGCACTTATCACAATAGTAGAGTCAAATCTCTTCGTTCGTGTCTTTGGAACGTCAACCATGAAACGATGTCGCTTTTCCACAACATGACAAGTCGTAGTCGTAAGTCGGCGCACTACCACCATATTTATTATAGATCTTGATGTGGGTACCTATGTACGTATGTAATATGTACTTCTTTTGGTTAATAAACGACGTTTTGCAAATGACTACTTTGTTTGAGTTTAAATGTGTTTTGTTGGGTGCTGTTTTTTTTTATATAAAGAGTGACGAGACGAGCAGGACATGTGCCTGATGGTAATCAACATGCCTGCCACATAACAGCACAGTGACACGCAGCTATTGGAACATGAAGCGTCCAAATCATTACTCATCACTGCACTGCGCTCGTCACCCAGAGGTAGATAGATGTTATATCTGTAATTTCTCTGGAAACATTGCCCTTCAAACCGGAACACATTAATGTTTGCACATTACTGCTTAGCGGTAGAATATCTGGCAAAAGTGTGGTACTTCCCCAGGCGGACTCTGCTAAGAGTCTTACCACTACAAAACTAAATCTGTTCTTGCTTTTATATTTTCTTACTCATAAGTAGCTTAATATAAAAGTGAAATTTTATAAAAATCAAGTCTACTAAACAAAAATAGAACTTACCGATAGGGAATAAAGTTCGAATCGAGGTGAATAGGTATGTCTATATTTCGAAGATTTTGATACAATCTTGCAGTCAAGTGGTATGTTGTATAAGTTATACCATACGAATAACTATTCTGTAGTATTTTAACAAAAAAAAACACACAACTATTTCGGATGTTATAAAAATTGTGTTTTCTTTGAGTTAAGAAAGAAAATTAAATAATTCACTCCTGTATTCACTATGTTAAATAATATCTAATAATTACAACTGTTGTTTGTTCCTGTTGTTTAAGACACTATCGTACCTAATCAAATTTTAAATAAAAATCTACAAAAATAATTAATTTTTCGACTCTAATAAACAGTCAATTTTGTAAACTATTTGGATAATAAAAATCTATGAGGCTCTGATTTGTTTATGTTATACAAGCATGCAATTGCTTCGTGTCAAGTGTCAAGATACAAAATATGATAACTTTGAAAATCACGAATTTTCCTACAACCGTTCATCCGTTGTTTCACCCTCTTAGGGGTTGAATTTCGCAAAACCCCGTCTTAGCAAGCGCCTACGTGCTAAAAGGGACCTCCATGCAAAATTTCAGATTCCTAGCATTTTTAGTTCTGAGATTCCTTGATGAGTGACCCTTCGCTTTTATAAATATAGATGTATTTAAAAAAATAACAAATTAAAAAATAGCAGTCATAGGGACTGCATATGGAAGTGAAAATTTACTAATTTTCATATTCATCAGCAGTAATGTCCCACAATAAGTCATCTATGTATAGCTACAAATATGCTGTTGTTACTCATGTCAGTGACGCGAAATCACAAGATTTCATCCAATCAAAAAAATTGGCAGTCATAGGAACTGCCGATAAAAGTGAAAACTTATAACTAAGAATTTGATAGCTCACTTTGGAAACTACGCGGGTCAAACCGGAGGGCGTGGCTATGATCACGGCTATCTAGAAATGCGTTAGCATGTCTAATGGGAAATGCTGACGCATTTCTAGATGGCCATGGGCCCTGTCTGTGGCGCGTCGAAAGAAGTTTTCAGTTCATCACGCGAATCAATAAGTTTTTAGCTGTTTAGCTAAATTAATTGTTAGTTATTAATCTGTGTACTCCTAATTGTACTCCCCTCTTCCATTATTATTTTACCATCCTACGGTTGCCTGGAAGAAATCGCTCTCAGCGATAAGGTCGCCAATTGCTACTTTATTCTAAGGTTTTTGAAGTGAAAACTTCTTTAGCCGCGCCTAGACAAATTTTTTGTAGGATGTAAATTGATTTTTAGCGTCACGCTCGGGTATGATAAGAAATCTTCGAGTAAACTCGGGACCTTGGCGATTGGGCATCCAGAAATGCGTCAGCCAATGTGAAATGCTGAAAGGGCGTGGCCTCGCCATCATGGCATGGCCATCTAGAAATGCGTGAGCCGATGGGAAATGCTGACGCATCTCTAGATGGCCATGCCATGATGGCGAGGCCACGCCCTCCGGTTACACCCGTGTAGTTTCCAAGGTAAGCTATAAAACTCAAGGTTATAAGTTTTCACTTCTAGCGGCAGTTTCTATGACTGCCAAATTTTTTTTCTGTGTTTTTGTTTTTCTTTGTTATTTACGTCCAATTAAGAGTTTATCTATCTACTATTATAGATTCGAAAGTTCTGATATTTGCTGCTCTATCAAATCGGAACAATTTAACGGACCGAGTTGAAATTTGGATCACAGGTTATGGTCTGGGATAATACGTCAGGCTACTTTCAGTTGTGGAAAAATTACGAGAGCGAAAACGACAACGCAAGGAAAACTTATAGTATAATATCTTACTATAAATGTTAATGTTTGGATATTTGGATGTTTGTTGCTCAATCACGTTGTAACGGCTTAACTGATCTAGTTGAAATTTAAACGCTTTTCCGAGCGCTTGGTCTACGCGACGCGTGACTAAAATGCTGGCGTTTATTTTGCCGTTCATTTAGCGTGGTAACGCCGCTAGCATGCTGGGCACGCTTCCGACTGGTAGGGGGCTTGAACATCTTGATTAACTGTAGACCTTCATTGGTCTATGCATAATTCAGGTGTGCTTAGTGTAAGTAGTCAGTTAGGTACGTAGGTAGCGCAGTGTAGTTCTAATTGTATTTTACTTTTGTTAATAAAGGTTCTACCCATAAAAAAAAATATATAGTCATAATATAGTCTTTAATAATATAGTAGATTATAGTCTATAATAACACATAAGCTTATTTTTATCCTCAAAAAACTATGGAAACGAAAACAACGCGAGGGAAGCTGCTAATTTATAATAAAGTGGCCAAGTGCGAGTTGGACTCGCCCATGAAGGGTTCCGTTGCAGCAAGTAACATAATATACATAGTACACATAGTTCTTGTAGTTCGTTGTAACTTTGATCGAAGTTTCAATAATAGTGTGTTTATGACGTACTAAAAAAAAACTACTCATCAGATCGAGTTCAAACTAATTTTCGTTGGTAGTTTACATGGTAATGTACATCATATATTTTTTTTAGATTTTTCATTCTCTTACTTTGGAAATTAGAGGGGGGGGGACACACATTTTACCACTTTGGAAGTGTCTCTCGCGCAAATTATTCAGTGTAGACGAAAATGATTTTAGAAACCTCAACATCATTTTTAAAGACCTATCGATAGACACCCCACACGTGTAGGTTTGATGAAAAAAAAATTTTTGAGTTTCAGTTCTCAGTATGGGGGGCAACCCTAATTTTTCTTTTTTTTTTATGTTTTTGTTCAAATCTTAATGCGGTTCACAGAATACATCTACTTACCAAGTTTCAACAGTGTAGTTCTCATAGTTTCGGCAAAAAGTGGCTGTGACATACGGACGGACAGACAGACAGACAGACAGACAGACAGACAGACAGACAGACAGACATGACGAATCTATAAGGGTTCCGTTTTTACGTTTTACGGAACCCTAATAATAGTAGAGATTCAGACATTTTAGTCAGGTGAAATAAAAGCAAAACTTGTGTAGAAAAAGTTTATTAATATAAATTCAAGAAAATAATTAAATAATATCACACGAAAACTGTGCCTACTACATAATACTGCGGCTACAGTGCCTTACAATCTTGGAATGCGACTAGCATACATTAGGTACATATTAAAATACAATAACACATCACAATAATACTACTATTAATTATGGTATAGTTATTTACCGTGGTGGTTAGATTGGACGAGTTCCCGATATTTCGATGCAGCTTCATGTACCATGTCTACGGCTAAACCGTTTACTGAGAGTTTAAGGCCGGGTCACAGAGAGGCGATCCGATAGCGATAGCGATCCGAGACGGGATTTTTTGTAATGTTCGAATTTGTATGCAACCTGACACACAGCAAGCGGGCGCGATCCCATACCCGGTATCGGATCGCTATCGTATCGCTATCGCTATCGTATCGCTATCGCTATCGCTATCGTATCGCTATCGGATCGCTATCGCTATCGGATCGCTCACGCTATCGGATCGCTATCGCTATCGGATCGCCTCTGTGTGACCCGGCTTTTACGTGAATAATGGAGTTTTCTCCGATAGCAAAAACCGACTTCAATTTAAAATTAAATTCGCACACTACTATTTTTTATTAGAAGTTATGACTACGTCGCGTACAATTTTTTCCGGAATAGTAAGTCCGGCTTATATAAATGTATGCAAGTTTTAGTTTTTTATTAATATTTCAAAAATTGACACACTAATTTCGATAAAATATATGATAAATTCTTAAATCATTATGAGATACTTAGGTACCACAACCACTACCACTTTAGGTGTGGGACCACCTCTATCATATTTTTCATATTTTCTACTTTAAAAAAAAAGAATCATCAAAATCGAGCCACAATTAGCGGAACTATCGAATAACAGACATACTAGAAAAAATTACAAGCGACTAGAAAACAACCTTTTTTGAAGTCGGTTAAAAAGTGAATAAACTGCATCGAAATATCAGGAACTCGTTCCACCTTTTAACCGTAAATATTCCGTAATTAAGTAAACTAGTGTAGTGAACAACCATGTTAGGATAAAACATATTTTTGTAAATAAAGTTAACCTTTGGATCTGATATCAACAGTTCCCTAAATCAGTGTTTTTCAAACTTTTTTAATACCCACCCCCTTTCACAGTTTTTACTTTACACCACTTCCTATGCCCCATCATGACTTTATGCAACAGTAGAAAACCAATTACTCAAATGTCGAATTGATTAAATATCTTACTTTTAAAGTTGGAAAAACACTGATATGAACACTGTTTTACAAAAACTGGTAATACTTTTAAAGTTGGAAAAACACTGATATGAGCACTGTGTTATAAAAACTGGTATTATACCTTCAAAGAGTATTAATTTATTTTAATAAAATTGCGTTTATATCTATTATTTAAATGTAATACATAGTTAAAAAAACTTAACATGAAACACGTCAAACTAAATCAATTTCTAATCGAATACGCATTAAACATACTTTCATATTACAGCAGAAATTAATCAAATTCTAAAATAAATAATATTGAAATGATGAATTAAAATCACATAAGAAACAGAGATCATAATAAAGCATATAAAATTAATATGAAATAAACAATTCAAAATAAAAGCCTCATGAGTGATTTACAAATGAAGTAAAATAGTTAGTTACCAACAAAGTATACCTGGCGGGGGGGGGGGGGGGGGGCTTCTGAAATTAGCGGGGATAAAAAGGGGCGACTTGATAATTTTAGAACCCTTTAATGACCCTTCTTCTCCTTCTTGTCGTATCTGCGATTCAATTTTGGACTACACCCAAATCTATGCTAATCCTTCGTAAAGAATAAACCAAAAAAACACTAAAATCTGTTACATAATGCTGAATAAAATCAGCTAATTAGTTAGTCGAGTCAAGTTGAGGATTTTTACGAAAACATCAATAATGCCGTCGAAGTGTTAATAAAAAAAGCCATACCATTTTTTATGTGACTACACACCTTGGTGGACTACACACCATCTATGTATAGCTACAAATATGCTGTTGTTACTCATGTCAGTGACGCGAAATCACAAGATTTCATCCAATCAAAAAAATTGGCAGTCATAGGAACTGCCGATAAAAGTGAAAACTTATAACTAAGAATTTGATAGCTCACTTTGGAAACTACGCGGGTCAAACCGGAGGGCGTGGCTATGATCACGGCTATCTAGAAATGCGTTAGCATGTCTAATGGGAAATGCTGACGCATTTCTAGATGGCCATGGGCCCTGTCTGTGGCGCGTCGAAAGAAGTTTTCAGTTCATCACGCGAATCAATAAGTTTTTAGCTGTTTAGCTAAATTAATTGTTAGTTATTAATCTGTGTACTCCTAATTGTACTCCCCTCTTCCATTATTATTTTACCATCCTACGGTTGCCTGGAAGAAATCGCTCTCAGCGATAAGGTCGCCAATTGCTACTTTATTCTAAGGTTTTTGAAGTGAAAACTTCTTTAGCCGCGCCTAGACAAATTTTTTGTAGGATGTAAATTGATTTTTAGCGTCACGCTCGGGTATGATAAGAAATCTTCGAGTAAACTCGGGACCTTGGCGATTGGGCATCCAGAAATGCGTCAGCCAATGTGAAATGCTGAAAGGGCGTGGCCTCGCCATCATGGCATGGCCATCTAGAAATGCGTGAGCCGATGGGAAATGCTGACGCATCTCTAGATGGCCATGCCATGATGGCGAGGCCACGCCCTCCGGTTACACCCGTGTAGTTTCCAAGGTAAGCTATAAAACTCAAGGTTATAAGTTTTCACTTCTAGCGGCAGTTTCTATGACTGCCAAATTTTTTTTCTGTGTTTTTGTTTTTCTTTGTTATTTACGTCCAATTAAGAGTTTATCTATCTACTATTATAGATTCGAAAGTTCTGATATTTGCTGCTCTATCAAATCGGAACAATTTAACGGACCGAGTTGAAATTTGGATCACAGGTTATGGTCTGGGATAATACGTCAGGCTACTTTCAGTTGTGGAAAAATTACGAGAGCGAAAACGACAACGCAAGGAAAACTTATAGTATAATATCTTACTATAAATGTTAATGTTTGGATATTTGGATGTTTGTTGCTCAATCACGTTGTAACGGCTTAACTGATCTAGTTGAAATTTAAACGCTTTTCCGAGCGCTTGGTCTACGCGACGCGTGACTAAAATGCTGGCGTTTATTTTGCCGTTCATTTAGCGTGGTAACGCCGCTAGCATGCTGGGCACGCTTCCGACTGGTAGGGGGCTTGAACATCTTGATTAACTGTAGACCTTCATTGGTCTATGCATAATTCAGGTGTGCTTAGTGTAAGTAGTCAGTTAGGTACGTAGGTAGCGCAGTGTAGTTCTAATTGTATTTTACTTTTGTTAATAAAGGTTCTACCCATAAAAAAAAATATATAGTCATAATATAGTCTTTAATAATATAGTAGATTATAGTCTATAATAACACATAAGCTTATTTTTATCCTCAAAAAACTATGGAAACGAAAACAACGCGAGGGAAGCTGCTAATTTATAATAAAGTGGCCAAGTGCGAGTTGGACTCGCCCATGAAGGGTTCCGTTGCAGCAAGTAACATAATATACATAGTACACATAGTTCTTGTAGTTCGTTGTAACTTTGATCGAAGTTTCAATAATAGTGTGTTTATGACGTACTAAAAAAAAACTACTCATCAGATCGAGTTCAAACTAATTTTCGTTGGTAGTTTACATGGTAATGTACATCATATATTTTTTTTAGATTTTTCATTCTCTTACTTTGGAAATTAGAGGGGGGGGGACACACATTTTACCACTTTGGAAGTGTCTCTCGCGCAAATTATTCAGTGTAGACGAAAATGATTTTAGAAACCTCAACATCATTTTTAAAGACCTATCGATAGACACCCCACACGTGTAGGTTTGATGAAAAAAAAATTTTTGAGTTTCAGTTCTCAGTATGGGGGGCAACCCTAATTTTTCTTTTTTTTTTATGTTTTTGTTCAAATCTTAATGCGGTTCACAGAATACATCTACTTACCAAGTTTCAACAGTGTAGTTCTCATAGTTTCGGCAAAAAGTGGCTGTGACATACGGACGGACAGACAGACAGACAGACAGACAGACAGACAGACAGACAGACAGACAGACAGACATGACGAATCTATAAGGGTTCCGTTTTTACGTTTTACGGAACCCTAATAATAGTAGAGATTCAGACATTTTAGTCAGGTGAAATAAAAGCAAAACTTGTGTAGAAAAAGTTTATTAATATAAATTCAAGAAAATAATTAAATAATATCACACGAAAACTGTGCCTACTACATAATACTGCGGCTACAGTGCCTTACAATCTTGGAATGCGACTAGCATACATTAGGTACATATTAAAATACAATAACACATCACAATAATACTACTATTAATTATGGTATAGTTATTTACCGTGGTGGTTAGATTGGACGAGTTCCCGATATTTCGATGCAGCTTCATGTACCATGTCTACGGCTAAACCGTTTACTGAGAGTTTAAGGCCGGGTCACAGAGAGGCGATCCGATAGCGATAGCGATCCGAGACGGGATTTTTTGTAATGTTCGAATTTGTATGCAACCTGACACACAGCAAGCGGGCGCGATCCCATACCCGGTATCGGATCGCTATCGTATCGCTATCGCTATCGTATCGCTATCGCTATCGTATCGCTATCGGATCGCTATCGCTATCGGATCGCTATCGCTATCGGATCGCCTCTGTGTGACCCGGCTTTTACGTGAATAATGGAGTTTTCTCCGATAGCAAAAACCGACTTCAATTTAAAATTAAATTCGCACACTACTATTTTTTATTAGAAGTTATGACTACGTCGCGTACAATTTTTTCCGGAATAGTAAGTCCGGCTTATATAAATGTATGCAAGTTTTAGTTTTTTATTAATATTTCAAAAATTGACACACTAATTTCGATAAAATATATGATAAATTCTTAAATCATTATGAATAATCATAATCTTAAGCTTCTGAAATTAGCGGGGATAAAAAGGGGCGACTTGATAATTTTAGAACCCTTTAATGACCCTTCTTCTCCTTCTTGTCGTATCTGCGATTCAATTTTGGACTACACCCAAATCTATGCTAATCCTTCGTAAAGAATAAACCAAAAAAACACTAAAATCTGTTACATAATGCTGAATAAAATCAGCTAATTAGTTAGTCGAGTCAAGTTGAGGATTTTTACGAAAACATCAATAATGCCGTCGAAGTGTTAATAAAAAAAGCCATACCATTTTTTATGTGACTACACACCTTGGTGACATTTTCCTCCCTTCGTTTTTAGGGTTCCGTACCCAAAGGGGGAAAAAACGGAACCCGCTCGAATTGCTCGATTAGTCCGTCCCAAGAAAACTAGATGGCGCCACTAGTAAAAATAAAACCCGATATCGAATTCGTCGTCGGAATCATGAGGCAAAAATTAAAATTTAGATAAACTTTTTGCCTGTCTGCGAAAATTGCGATGTCACAGAGTTCCGAATAAACCCAAAGAAGTTTTCGCCGTTTATTTGCTAATGGTACGGAACCCTTCGTGCGGGAATCCCACTCGCACTTGGCCGGTTTTATTATACTTCATACCATCCCCCCTCTGTTGATAGTTATTTAAATTATGAATTAATAATTTGGAATGTATATTTCCAAGTTTTTATTATTGGATTAAAATACGCTACATAGTACTACAATATAAGTTTACGCAGGGTTATGTAAAACTCATATACGAAAGAATTGTGTTCTACTAGTCTAGTACACAACATAATCAGCTCTGAATTAAAAATAAAACAGTATGGAATTGTACGAAAAGTGTGGAACATTTCGTTGGGAGTAGACTGCGACACAATGCCATTAATTTCCCAACTGTACGGGTTTTAAACTGTAGAATATGTGTTCTAAGGTTTTTGAAGTGAAAACTTCTTTAGCCGCGCCTAGACAAATTTTTTGTAGGATGTAAATTGATTTTTAGCGTCACGCTCGGGTATGATAAGAAATCTTCGAGTAAACTCGGGACCTTGGCGATTGGGCATCCAGAAATGCGTCAGCCAATGTGAAATGCTGAAAGGGCGTGGCCTCGCCATCATGGCATGGCCATCTAGAAATGCGTGAGCCGATGGGAAATGCTGACGCATCTCTAGATGGCCATGCCATGATGGCGAGGCCACGCCCTCCGGTTACACCCGTGTAGTTTCCAAGGTAAGCTATAAAACTCAAGGTTATAAGTTTTCACTTCTAGCGGCAGTTTCTATGACTGCCAAATTTTTTTTCTGTGTTTTTGTTTTTCTTTGTTATTTACGTCCAATTAAGAGTTTATCTATCTACTATTATAGATTCGAAAGTTCTGATATTTGCTGCTCTATCAAATCGGAACAATTTAACGGACCGAGTTGAAATTTGGATCACAGGTTATGGTCTGGGATAATACGTCAGGCTACTTTCAGTTGTGGAAAAATTACGAGAGCGAAAACGACAACGCAAGGAAAACTTATAGTATAATATCTTACTATAAATGTTAATGTTTGGATATTTGGATGTTTGTTGCTCAATCACGTTGTAACGGCTTAACTGATCTAGTTGAAATTTAAACGCTTTTCCGAGCGCTTGGTCTACGCGACGCGTGACTAAAATGCTGGCGTTTATTTTGCCGTTCATTTAGCGTGGTAACGCCGCTAGCATGCTGGGCACGCTTCCGACTGGTAGGGGGCTTGAACATCTTGATTAACTGTAGACCTTCATTGGTCTATGCATAATTCAGGTGTGCTTAGTGTAAGTAGTCAGTTAGGTACGTAGGTAGCGCAGTGTAGTTCTAATTGTATTTTACTTTTGTTAATAAAGGTTCTACCCATAAAAAAAAATATATAGTCATAATATAGTCTTTAATAATATAGTAGATTATAGTCTATAATAACACATAAGCTTATTTTTATCCTCAAAAAACTATGGAAACGAAAACAACGCGAGGGAAGCTGCTAATTTATAATAAAGTGGCCAAGTGCGAGTTGGACTCGCCCATGAAGGGTTCCGTTGCAGCAAGTAACATAATATACATAGTACACATAGTTCTTGTAGTTCGTTGTAACTTTGATCGAAGTTTCAATAATAGTGTGTTTATGACGTACTAAAAAAAAACTACTCATCAGATCGAGTTCAAACTAATTTTCGTTGGTAGTTTACATGGTAATGTACATCATATATTTTTTTTAGATTTTTCATTCTCTTACTTTGGAAATTAGAGGGGGGGGGACACACATTTTACCACTTTGGAAGTGTCTCTCGCGCAAATTATTCAGTGTAGACGAAAATGATTTTAGAAACCTCAACATCATTTTTAAAGACCTATCGATAGACACCCCACACGTGTAGGTTTGATGAAAAAAAAATTTTTGAGTTTCAGTTCTCAGTATGGGGGGCAACCCTAATTTTTCTTTTTTTTTTATGTTTTTGTTCAAATCTTAATGCGGTTCACAGAATACATCTACTTACCAAGTTTCAACAGTGTAGTTCTCATAGTTTCGGCAAAAAGTGGCTGTGACATACGGACGGACAGACAGACAGACAGACAGACAGACAGACAGACAGACAGACAGACAGACAGACATGACGAATCTATAAGGGTTCCGTTTTTACGTTTTACGGAACCCTAATAATAGTAGAGATTCAGACATTTTAGTCAGGTGAAATAAAAGCAAAACTTGTGTAGAAAAAGTTTATTAATATAAATTCAAGAAAATAATTAAATAATATCACACGAAAACTGTGCCTACTACATAATACTGCGGCTACAGTGCCTTACAATCTTGGAATGCGACTAGCATACATTAGGTACATATTAAAATACAATAACACATCACAATAATACTACTATTAATTATGGTATAGTTATTTACCGTGGTGGTTAGATTGGACGAGTTCCCGATATTTCGATGCAGCTTCATGTACCATGTCTACGGCTAAACCGTTTACTGAGAGTTTAAGGCCGGGTCACAGAGAGGCGATCCGATAGCGATAGCGATCCGAGACGGGATTTTTTGTAATGTTCGAATTTGTATGCAACCTGACACACAGCAAGCGGGCGCGATCCCATACCCGGTATCGGATCGCTATCGTATCGCTATCGCTATCGTATCGCTATCGCTATCGCTATCGTATCGCTATCGGATCGCTATCGCTATCGGATCGCTATCGCTATCGGATCGCTATCGCTATCGGATCGCTATCGCTATCGGATCGCCTCTGTGTGACCCGGCTTTTACGTGAATAATGGAGTTTTCTCCGATAGCAAAAACCGACTTCAATTTAAAATTAAATTCGCACACTACTATTTTTTATTAGAAGTTATGACTACGTCGCGTACAATTTTTTCCGGAATAGTAAGTCCGGCTTATATAAATGTATGCAAGTTTTAGTTTTTTATTAATATTTCAAAAATTGACACACTAATTTCGATAAAATATATGATAAATTCTTAAATCATTATGAATAATCATAATCTTAAGCTTCTGAAATTAGCGGGGATAAAAAGGGGCGACTTGATAATTTTAGAACCCTTTAATGACCCTTCTTCTCCTTCTTGTCGTATCTGCGATTCAATTTTGGACTACACCCAAATCTATGCTAATCCTTCGTAAAGAATAAACCAAAAAAACACTAAAATCTGTTACATAATGCTGAATAAAATCAGCTAATTAGTTAGTCGAGTCAAGTTGAGGATTTTTACGAAAACATCAATAATGCCGTCGAACTGTTAATAAAAAAAGCCATACCATTTTTTATGTGACTACACACCTTGGTGACATTTTCCTCCCTTCGTTTTTAGGGTTCCGTACCCAAAGGGGGAAAAAACGGAACCCGCTCGAATTGCTCGATTAGTCCGTCCCAAGAAAACTAGATGGCGCCACTAGTAAAAATAAAACCCGATATCGAATTCGTCGTCGGAATCATGAGGCAAAAATTAAAATTTAGATAAACTTTTTGCCTGTCTGCGAAAATTGCGATGTCACAGAGTTCCGAATAAACCCAAAGAAGTTTTCGCCGTTTATTTGCTAATGGTACGGAACCCTTCGTGCGGGAATCCCACTCGCACTTGGCCGGTTTTATTATACTTCATACCATCCCCCCTCTGTTGATAGTTATTTAAATTATGAATTAATAATTTGGAATGTATATTTCCAAGTTTTTATTATTGGATTAAAATACGCTACATAGTACTACAATATAAGTTTACGCAGGGTTATGTAAAACTCATATACGAAAGAATTGTGTTCTACTAGTCTAGTACACAACATAATCAGCTCTGAATTAAAAATAAAACAGTATGGAATTGTACGAAAAGTGTGGAACATTTCGTTGGGAGTAGACTGCGACACAATGCCATTAATTTCCCAACTGTACGGGTTTTAAACTGTAGAATATGTGTTCTAAGGTTTTTGAAGTGAAAACTTCTTTAGCCGCGCCTAGACAAATTTTTTGTAGGATGTAAATTGATTTTTAGCGTCACGCTCGGGTATGATAAGAAATCTTCGAGTAAACTCGGGACCTTGGCGATTGGGCATCCAGAAATGCGTCAGCCAATGTGAAATGCTGAAAGGGCGTGGCCTCGCCATCATGGCATGGCCATCTAGAAATGCGTGAGCCGATGGGAAATGCTGACGCATCTCTAGATGGCCATGCCATGATGGCGAGGCCACGCCCTCCGGTTACACCCGTGTAGTTTCCAAGGTAAGCTATAAAACTCAAGGTTATAAGTTTTCACTTCTAGCGGCAGTTTCTATGACTGCCAAATTTTTTTTCTGTGTTTTTGTTTTTCTTTGTTATTTACGTCCAATTAAGAGTTTATCTATCTACTATTATAGATTCGAAAGTTCTGATATTTGCTGCTCTATCAAATCGGAACAATTTAACGGACCGAGTTGAAATTTGGATCACAGGTTATGGTCTGGGATAATACGTCAGGCTACTTTCAGTTGTGGAAAAATTACGAGAGCGAAAACGACAACGCAAGGAAAACTTATAGTATAATATCTTACTATAAATGTTAATGTTTGGATATTTGGATGTTTGTTGCTCAATCACGTTGTAACGGCTTAACTGATCTAGTTGAAATTTAAACGCTTTTCCGAGCGCTTGGTCTACGCGACGCGTGACTAAAATGCTGGCGTTTATTTTGCCGTTCATTTAGCGTGGTAACGCCGCTAGCATGCTGGGCACGCTTCCGACTGGTAGGGGGCTTGAACATCTTGATTAACTGTAGACCTTCATTGGTCTATGCATAATTCAGGTGTGCTTAGTGTAAGTAGTCAGTTAGGTACGTAGGTAGCGCAGTGTAGTTCTAATTGTATTTTACTTTTGTTAATAAAGGTTCTACCCATAAAAAAAAATATATAGTCATAATATAGTCTTTAATAATATAGTAGATTATAGTCTATAATAACACATAAGCTTATTTTTATCCTCAAAAAACTATGGAAACGAAAACAACGCGAGGGAAGCTGCTAATTTATAATAAAGTGGCCAAGTGCGAGTTGGACTCGCCCATGAAGGGTTCCGTTGCAGCAAGTAACATAATATACATAGTACACATAGTTCTTGTAGTTCGTTGTAACTTTGATCGAAGTTTCAATAATAGTGTGTTTATGACGTACTAAAAAAAAACTACTCATCAGATCGAGTTCAAACTAATTTTCGTTGGTAGTTTACATGGTAATGTACATCATATATTTTTTTTAGATTTTTCATTCTCTTACTTTGGAAATTAGAGGGGGGGGGACACACATTTTACCACTTTGGAAGTGTCTCTCGCGCAAATTATTCAGTGTAGACGAAAATGATTTTAGAAACCTCAACATCATTTTTAAAGACCTATCGATAGACACCCCACACGTGTAGGTTTGATGAAAAAAAAATTTTTGAGTTTCAGTTCTCAGTATGGGGGGCAACCCTAATTTTTCTTTTTTTTTTATGTTTTTGTTCAAATCTTAATGCGGTTCACAGAATACATCTACTTACCAAGTTTCAACAGTGTAGTTCTCATAGTTTCGGCAAAAAGTGGCTGTGACATACGGACGGACAGACAGACAGACAGACAGACAGACAGACAGACAGACAGACAGACATGACGAATCTATAAGGGTTCCGTTTTTACGTTTTACGGAACCCTAATAATAGTAGAGATTCAGACATTTTAGTCAGGTGAAATAAAAGCAAAACTTGTGTAGAAAAAGTTTATTAATATAAATTCAAGAAAATAATTAAATAATATCACACGAAAACTGTGCCTACTACATAATACTGCGGCTACAGTGCCTTACAATCTTGGAATGCGACTAGCATACATTAGGTACATATTAAAATACAATAACACATCACAATAATACTACTATTAATTATGGTATAGTTATTTACCGTGGTGGTTAGATTGGACGAGTTCCCGATATTTCGATGCAGCTTCATGTACCATGTCTACGGCTAAACCGTTTACTGAGAGTTTAAGGCCGGGTCACAGAGAGGCGATCCGATAGCGATAGCGATCCGAGACGGGATTTTTTGTAATGTTCGAATTTGTATGCAACCTGACACACAGCAAGCGGGCGCGATCCCATACCCGGTATCGGATCGCTATCGTATCGCTATCGCTATCGTATCGCTATCGCTATCGCTATCGTATCGCTATCGGATCGCTATCGCTATCGGATCGCTATCGCTATCGGATCGCCTCTGTGTGACCCGGCTTTTACGTGAATAATGGAGTTTTCTCCGATAGCAAAAACCGACTTCAATTTAAAATTAAATTCGCACACTACTATTTTTTATTAGAAGTTATGACTACGTCGCGTACAATTTTTTCCGGAATAGTAAGTCCGGCTTATATAAATGTATGCAAGTTTTAGTTTTTTATTAATATTTCAAAAATTGACACACTAATTTCGATAAAATATATGATAAATTCTTAAATCATTATGAATAATCATAATCTTAAGCTTCTGAAATTAGCGGGGATAAAAAGGGGCGACTTGATAATTTTAGAACCCTTTAATGACCCTTCTTCTCCTTCTTGTCGTATCTGCGATTCAATTTTGGACTACACCCAAATCTATGCTAATCCTTCGTAAAGAATAAACCAAAAAAACACTAAAATCTGTTACATAATGCTGAATAAAATCAGCTAATTAGTTAGTCGAGTCAAGTTGAGGATTTTTACGAAAACATCAATAATGCCGTCGAAGTGTTAATAAAAAAAGCCATACCATTTTTTATGTGACTACACACCTTGGTGACATTTTCCTCCCTTCGTTTTTAGGGTTCCGTACCCAAAGGGGGAAAAAACGGAACCCGCTCGAATTGCTCGATTAGTCCGTCCCAAGAAAACTAGATGGCGCCACTAGTAAAAATAAAACCCGATATCGAATTCGTCGTCGGAATCATGAGGCAAAAATTAAAATTTAGATAAACTTTTTGCCTGTCTGCGAAAATTGCGATGTCACAGAGTTCCGAATAAACCCAAAGAAGTTTTCGCCGTTTATTTGCTAATGGTACGGAACCCTTCGTGCGGGAATCCCACTCGCACTTGGCCGGTTTTATTATACTTCATACCATCCCCCCTCTGTTGATAGTTATTTAAATTATGAATTAATAATTTGGAATGTATATTTCCAAGTTTTTATTATTGGATTAAAATACGCTACATAGTACTACAATATAAGTTTACGCAGGGTTATGTAAAACTCATATACGAAAGAATTGTGTTCTACTAGTCTAGTACACAACATAATCAGCTCTGAATTAAAAATAAAACAGTATGGAATTGTACGAAAAGTGTGGAACATTTCGTTGGGAGTAGACTGCGACACAATGCCATTAATTTCCCAACTGTACGGGTTTTAAACTGTAGAATATGTGTTCTAAGGTTTTTGAAGTGAAAACTTCTTTAGCCGCGCCTAGACAAATTTTTTGTAGGATGTAAATTGATTTTTAGCGTCACGCTCGGGTATGATAAGAAATCTTCGAGTAAACTCGGGACCTTGGCGATTGGGCATCCAGAAATGCGTCAGCCAATGTGAAATGCTGAAAGGGCGTGGCCTCGCCATCATGGCATGGCCATCTAGAAATGCGTGAGCCGATGGGAAATGCTGACGCATCTCTAGATGGCCATGCCATGATGGCGAGGCCACGCCCTCCGGTTACACCCGTGTAGTTTCCAAGGTAAGCTATAAAACTCAAGGTTATAAGTTTTCACTTCTAGCGGCAGTTTCTATGACTGCCAAATTTTTTTTCTGTGTTTTTGTTTTTCTTTGTTATTTACGTCCAATTAAGAGTTTATCTATCTACTATTATAGATTCGAAAGTTCTGATATTTGCTGCTCTATCAAATCGGAACAATTTAACGGACCGAGTTGAAATTTGGATCACAGGTTATGGTCTGGGATAATACGTCAGGCTACTTTCAGTTGTGGAAAAATTACGAGAGCGAAAACGACAACGCAAGGAAAACTTATAGTATAATATCTTACTATAAATGTTAATGTTTGGATATTTGGATGTTTGTTGCTCAATCACGTTGTAACGGCTTAACTGATCTAGTTGAAATTTAAACGCTTTTCCGAGCGCTTGGTCTACGCGACGCGTGACTAAAATGCTGGCGTTTATTTTGCCGTTCATTTAGCGTGGTAACGCCGCTAGCATGCTGGGCACGCTTCCGACTGGTAGGGGGCTTGAACATCTTGATTAACTGTAGACCTTCATTGGTCTATGCATAATTCAGGTGTGCTTAGTGTAAGTAGTCAGTTAGGTACGTAGGTAGCGCAGTGTAGTTCTAATTGTATTTTACTTTTGTTAATAAAGGTTCTACCCATAAAAAAAAATATATAGTCATAATATAGTCTTTAATAATATAGTAGATTATAGTCTATAATAACACATAAGCTTATTTTTATCCTCAAAAAACTATGGAAACGAAAACAACGCGAGGGAAGCTGCTAATTTATAATAAAGTGGCCAAGTGCGAGTTGGACTCGCCCATGAAGGGTTCCGTTGCAGCAAGTAACATAATATACATAGTACACATAGTTCTTGTAGTTCGTTGTAACTTTGATCGAAGTTTCAATAATAGTGTGTTTATGACGTACTAAAAAAAAACTACTCATCAGATCGAGTTCAAACTAATTTTCGTTGGTAGTTTACATGGTAATGTACATCATATATTTTTTTTAGATTTTTCATTCTCTTACTTTGGAAATTAGAGGGGGGGGGACACACATTTTACCACTTTGGAAGTGTCTCTCGCGCAAATTATTCAGTGTAGACGAAAATGATTTTAGAAACCTCAACATCATTTTTAAAGACCTATCGATAGACACCCCACACGTGTAGGTTTGATGAAAAAAAAATTTTTGAGTTTCAGTTCTCAGTATGGGGGGCAACCCTAATTTTTCTTTTTTTTTTATGTTTTTGTTCAAATCTTAATGCGGTTCACAGAATACATCTACTTACCAAGTTTCAACAGTGTAGTTCTCATAGTTTCGGCAAAAAGTGGCTGTGACATACGGACGGACAGACAGACAGACAGACAGACAGACAGACAGACAGACAGACAGACAGACAGACATGACGAATCTATAAGGGTTCCGTTTTTACGTTTTACGGAACCCTAATAATAGTAGAGATTCAGACATTTTAGTCAGGTGAAATAAAAGCAAAACTTGTGTAGAAAAAGTTTATTAATATAAATTCAAGAAAATAATTAAATAATATCACACGAAAACTGTGCCTACTACATAATACTGCGGCTACAGTGCCTTACAATCTTGGAATGCGACTAGCATACATTAGGTACATATAAAATACAATAACACATCACAATTTAGTACTATTTATTATGGTATAGTTATTTACCGTGGTGGTTAGATTGGACGAGTTCCCGATATTTCGATGCAGCTTCATGTACCATGTCTACGGCTAAACAGTTTACTGAGAGTTTAAGGCCGGGTCACACAGAGGCGATCCGATAGCGATAGCGATCCGAGACGGGATTTTTTGTAATGTTCGAATTTGTTTGCAACCTGACACACAGCAAGCGGGCGCGATCCCATACTCGGTATCGGATCACTATCGCTATCGGATCGCTATCGCTATCGGATCGCCTCTGTGTGACCCGGCTTTTACGTGAATAATTGAGTTTTCTCCGGTAGCAAAAACCGACTTCAATTTAAAATTAAATTCGCACACTAGGTACTAATTTTTATTAGAAGTTATGACTACGTCGCGTACAATTTTTTCCGGAATAGTAAGTCCGGCTTATATAAATGTAATCAAGTTTTAGTTTTTTATTAATATTTCAAAAATTGTCACACTAATTTCGATAAAATATATGATAAATTCTTAAATCATTATGAGATACTTACCACAACCACTACCACTTTAGGTGTGGGACCACCTCAATAATATTTTCTACTTTAAAAAAAAACATCAAAATCGATCCACAATTAGCGGAACTGTCGAATAACAGACATACAAAAAAAAATCACATCCGACTTGAACCGACCTTTTATTGAAGTCAGTTAAAGAAAGTGCATAAACTGCATCGAAATATCGGGAACTCACTCCACCATATAACCACGGTAAATATTCCGTAATTAAATGAACTAGGTAGTGTAGTGAACAACTTTTCTAGAAATAAAGTCAACCTTTGGAGGTGATATCAAATCAGTGCTTTTCAAACTTTTTTTTAATACGCATCCCCCCTTTCACAGTTTTTAATACGCACCCTCTTTCACAGTTTTTAATACCCACCACCACTATATTCCGTCATGACTTTTTTCAACAGTTTAAAATCAATTACTCAAAAGTCAAATTGATTAAATATCTGACTTTTAAAGTTGGAAAAACACTGATATGAACACTGTGTTACAAAAACTGGTATTATACCTTCAAAGAGTATTCATTTATTTTAATAATTGCGTTTATTATCTATTATTTAAATGTAATACATAGTGAAAAAAACTTAATACTAAACACGTCAAAATAAATCCATTTTTAATCGTCCAACACGCACTAAACATATTTTAGCAATGTTTTGAAAATAAAAAAAAAGATCCATCAAATTAACAAAAAAAAATAATATTGAAATGATAAATTAGAATCACATAAGAAACAGAGATCAATAATAAAGCATATAAAATTATAAATATAAAATTCAAAATAAAGGCATCATGAGTGATTTACAAATAATGAAGTAAAATTGTTAGCAAGGGGGGGAGGGTTTCTGAAATGGCCTGAAGTTAGCGGGGATAAAAGGGGGCAACGTGATAATATTAGGTGGTATTTAATAACCTTTAAGACTCTTTAACCTCTCAAATCTATGCTAATCCTTCGTAAAGAATAAACCGAAAAAAAAAAAACTATACAATCTGTTACATTATTGCTGAATATATTGCTTCGGTTGCCTGGAAGAGATCGCTTTTAGCGATAAGGTCGCCACTTGATCACTAGTTCTAGGCTAAGTCTTTTTGTTATTTAAGTTGTATATTGTGAACAATAAAGTGTTTCTATCTATCAGTTAGTTAGTCGAGTCGAGAATAAAATAAGCTATTAGTTAGTCAAGTTGAGAATGGCTACGAAAATAACAATGATGCCGTCGAAGTGTTAATAAAAATAGCTATCCCATTTCTTTTGTGACTGCACACTTTGGTGATATTTTCCTCCCTTCGTTTTGTAAACTTCACACCAATCCCCCTCGCTCTTGATAGTTATTTAAATTATAAATGAATAATTTGGAATGTATATTTCCAAGTTTATATTATTAGATTATAATACGCTACATAATACTACAATATAAGTTTACGCAGGGTTATGTAAAACACATATACGATAGAATTGTGTTCTACTAGTCTACTACACAATATAATCAGCTCTGAATTAAAAATAAAACAGTATGGAATTGTACGAAAAGTATGGAACATTTCGTTGCGAGTAGACTGCGACACAATGCCATTAATTTTCCAACTGTACGGGTTTTAAACTGTAGAATACGTGTTTTACATAACCCGTATTTCTACTAAATACACACAAGCGTTTATATATTAAAATAATTAAATTAAAATGCTTACAAATATATAAGTTCCCAGATAAAACACAAAAGTGTCTCATCTTTCACCATTACTACTTTACTGCCGGCGTTACAATTACGACACCGTAGACGTTTGAAAAATATATTAAGATGTATGGGGTGTTTGTCTGTGTATGTTTAGAATAAGCATGACGACAAAAATAACTAATTATTCCGTCATTTGGATTACTCAAACATATTGTACAAATATTTTTTCTTTTGTTTCACAAACAAAAAATGACGAAGATACAGCGCTTAGAAGTTTCGAGTGACGGCACTTAATTGTAAGATTATTACGAATACGTGACGTCACAACTCCCCATTCGAAAGTTTAGTGATCTTATAGGCTGGCAAACAAGTTGACCCAATGAAGTTAGCTGCGCATGGCTGTGCAGAAACGTTTTAAAGGTCTCTTTGATGGAAGTGTACACGCGCGAACTTTCCCCTTCCACGTCAATTTTGGGTCTATACTATACATGTTTGTCGCTTTTGAACAATTTCATAAAACAAAAAATAATGTGTTCTATATTTTTTCATAATCTACCTGATGGACCAATTATAATGGTATATTATATCGGCATGTGACGATGCACAGCATCTATAGTGAGATTGCGCTGTTCTTCTTTCTGGCAACACACAGGAAATACGTCACACTTCTGGTAACTTTAGTCTATGGAAATGGCATGATGCTACCTAATTTCCGGTTTTGGTCACCTGAGCTTGAGCTAAGGCGATGTACCCTCATAGCGTCGTATTCTTTCGTTGAAGCAACAACTCAAGCCGAAACTTTCACTGATTTTGAGAAAATTTCGGTAATTCGAATAGTTTAATCTGATTATGGTCATTTATTTGTCTAGTGTGTCGCGCGAGTGCTATACTAAAGTGAAAATAACTGATCAAGCGTTAAGTGCAATTAGTGATTCCAATTGCAGTGATTGAAACGGGTACCTAGCGGTACCGGTAAGAAATAGATTGTCTTCGCCCGCCTCGGAAGTGGGCCTCGAGGATGAGCGAGTGTCGCACACTCCCTAACGGCAGGCTTCGTCCGAGGACAAGTCTGGGCCGGAGTAAGCGGCAGGGCTTATCGTACGATGAACCACCGCCGCGTGGTCACAAGCGGCTGGCCTCATCAAACTACTATGAAAGAGCAGAGGTAATGAAGAGAAGCAGGTAAGTGAGATGCACAGCGGTTTTTTGTAAATTTCTTGATGAAGTACGAGCGATTCCGGAGTTTTCGTGGATTAGTGAACGGATGGTGCCCGCTATCTTTTCTGAACAGTAACTTTTTCTACCACAAAGTCCGAGATCGTTTGTGCTATGGAACAGACCAGACAACAATCGAGACATTCTTTCGAAACTCGATGTGGTTTTACTGGACTGAACCGCCTACAAAATCTGAAATAATTTGAGATAATCATCCGAGAAAGATGTCGGGTACACCTATGGCCAAAGTCAACTTTTGCTACCCCCAGTTTTATCAACATCAAATTTGACGACCGACTTGGTCAACTTTTAAAGGCTAGAGATTGCCTGGATACTAAGAAAAAGGCGTTAGTAAGACTGTATAATGCCTATCTAACACGTAATAATATTTTCAACACTGTTTACCGATTAATCCTTACTTCAAAGCTTCACAAAACTAGTGAGGAGGTTGTACTTGTCGTTTGCGGAAAACGAGCCGATTGCAATTAAATTTGTCAAGAGCGAATCCTGACGGAAATCACCATTAAAACTCTTCAGGAAGGTTTGCATAAAAACTCGGCATCCTTTAATTTTAGAATTTTTGCAATATTTTACAACAGTGTCACACAATGTATGTGTATTTAGACTGTGTTCACAACTGTTAAGCTTCACATCAAAGTATGTATTTCAAAATTTGTGAGGAAGTCGTACAGACTATTTGCGGAAAACTGTCGGAGCATATAATGATAGAAATTACCAACAAAATTCTTTGAGGAAATCTGCGTAAAATTCCCCGAGCACTAAGCATCTCGTCAATGACAGACTTACTTGAAAAACACAGGTAGTGTAGATGAGCGGATTTCGCTGTGGTTTAGCCGAAAACAAGGACGTAAGAAGTTCCGGTCAAGGCCCAAGACCTAAATTTACTGCTTTTCTTGACAAAAACAGTTCTTCACTTCAAAACCCTGACACAGCGCGCCGTTAGCGTGACTTATAACTTCCTTGTCAAGAACGCTGCAAAGGACGGAGAATCCGTCAGGAAAGAAAGGGCATGACCGCAAATTAATAGCACATCCTCACACGGAATTTTGAAGGAGGCTGTCTCCCGAGCGTATCGGAGACAGTGGCAGACGCCTCGGGCTCCGTAGGCCCTACTACAGGCGTCTACCATTTACCTCCAAGCCTGTGCTTGTATAACCCCACACACAATTTTCAAGGAGGCTGTCCTCTCGATCTTATCAGAGGCAGTGGCTCCGGGCTCCGTAGGCCCCTCAGCAAGCGTTACACGCTATTATATCCAAGCCTGTGCTTGTATAACCCCACACACAACTTTCAAGGAGGCTGTCCTCTCGATCTTATCAGAGGCAGTGACTCCGGGCTCCGTAGGCCCCTCAGCAAGCGTTAAATGCTATTATCTCCAAGCCTGTGCTTGTTTAACTGATTTTGCCACTGGATCACTCGTACTCATGGCAGAGGCCCACCGGAAGTTTCTTCAGCTGATACACAAGCAAGAAGTTCTCCAAATAACCACCAGCTTTCCATTCGGACTGTCATGTGCGCCAAAAGAACTGCGCCGCTCTCTCCAATCGGACGGCGCTGTTTCATCGGAACAGAGGTATGTGGGTACTGTGTGTGTAGTGGGTCTATAAACTATGAGAAATCGGTCCTGCGACCATCTCGATTCCTGAAATTTGAATCCCTCGATCTGGTTTACGACACGTGTCAAAATACCAAACCGGTCCCTGTACAGACTATCGTACAAAGGTGAAATTATGTGCTGCAATGGGACAAATCATCTCTGAAAGAAAGCTAGATTCTGCAGAGCTTTTGAAACTTCACAGCTTTCGAAACACCCCGAGGTCGGTTGCACTGTCTTCACATGCAACAACTGGGGAGGAGGCGCTTAGGAGATCCTAAGCACAAATCTACCCTGCAGCAGATGCAGATTCCACCAGCAGTAAGAACGGATCTAAAATGGAACGAATCAATGTAGCCGAACAATCGCTTACAACAGATTTTGTATCAATCTTGGCCGCCGATGCAGCAGACAACGGTTAAAAGCTCTCTGATATATGGCAGGTGAGACCAGTCTCAACTCCATTGGTGATGCATAATATCCCACTTCATACACAAATTGAATGTAAGGTAAGGTAAGAATGTCATGTAATTCTATAGACAGACAAGCGAACGATTGCGGCGTAGGGATGGGAGGAAGCCCGTTGCTCTACAAGACCTAACCTACCAACTGATGCACCTTCTTGAGTGTACTCTTAGCCACCTGGAGAGTAACCTACCAGGCAGACTAAACTTAGTTGCCGACGGGTTGTCCCGAGGGAAATATATATATCAGAATGGCAATTACTATGGCCAGCTCTAGTTTCAGCGTCTCTGAAGTTCAATGTACATCAACCAAAATTATGAGGGATTATGTCACCAAAAATCACTCGGACAAAACAGCAATGTTTCATAATGCGCGTGTATTTCCTCCACCGTATCGGAATCTTCACGTCAGAGAACATCACTTGAAGTCTGCGAAAAAATACGCGCCAAGCGCAGGTGCAGCCTTATAATTCAGGGGCACCAATAATAGGACAAGATGTGGAGTACAAAAGATTTTATTGGTGGCGCCACACGATTTTGCCTGTGAGTTTGCCGTTCCAGTTAAGTTAAACGTTTTTAAGGGGGTCATGTCCTCGGACCGTGCCAGCACGCACCGCCGCAGAGTTCTCACAGTACAATCTGGCCGAACCCTTAAGGGTTCGGCCAGATTGTGTTGTGTTATTGGTCTGACCCGCCTATTTTAAGTCCTAATAGACGTGGATTGTAGAAGTGGACTCCTCCACATATACTTATAGAATTACGGAATTGAACTAACTTACTAGAGTCTAGGTCCGAAGTAGAATGAAACCTACGAGATGGCGAGATTCAACTCCTAAAACTTATGTACCAGTTTATGGCCTTTGCATAGAGTAGTGAGCAGCTATTAATTTCAACTATAATTATAAACTCGCGGATCTAAACTCGTTGGGAAGGTATCTAGCACAATTGCATAACCAGTCACAACACTGATCTGGGTGCTCATTTGCTAAACAAACATGTTTTATAAGGAAAAGTTTTGAAATGTATTTTCTTAATAGATAAAAGGAAAAACTCTTAGCTAGCCTAGACAGCTTGACAAAAGCCTTTTGCGACACAACTTAAGTTGGAAGCCAAATGACATGTTCACATATTTATACAATGATCTATCGTGTATCATTACTCCGTTTGAAGTATTGCATGCATAGTTGTATAATTTTTCAGCATCAGGCACCAGGTCATACACACGTCTGTGACTCTATTAAATATGTTTAATGCATGACCTTACTTACTCTTTTTAGAACATCTTCAAAACATATTGTTGGCGATGGTAAGGCCGTAACATCATGACCAGTTTTTTGGTTCAAAGACTGACACCGAGACATGTATATTCAATCAGGTTGGGAAACTTTTGGAAAGTCTTGTCAAAGATGTCTGTCCTATTTTGGAATAAGAAAATTTGAATTGAGAAAGATAGACACACAGCTGATGGTAATAATTCCCTTTTCGTGTCAATTTGCCGGTAACTGGGTAATGATAATTTATTCAGATGCCAATATGAAGGCTTCTCGTGGAAGTTTTAATTCAACGGTAATGCCTCCTAACTATTTCATCTGAGTGAATACCGAATCATTTGATTCGAGAAATTCCTGGTTAGAAACCAGGAATTGCATACATGATATAAACATGATTTTCAATTATTAATAGCTATAATGCAAAGTTAATATTTTATTGTTTGTAAAATGCATTATCTGCCTAACTTATTTTTTACTCTTTTCTACACATAGCGTCGCCGGGGTCACCAGGAGCTAATAAACACATCTCTCACTATAGATGCTGTGCATCGTCACATGCCGATATAATAGTCAAGTTTTACATTGAATAAAACTTGTATTATTGAGCAGAGACGATGCACAGCATCCCTTTCAGGCCTCCTTTTGAGTGAGAGACTTCTATGAGGGTACATCGCCTTAGCTCAAGCTCAGGTGACCAAAACCGGAAATTAGGTAGCATCATGCCATTTCCATAGACTAAAGTTACCAGAAGTGTGACGTATTTCCTGTGTGTTGCCAGAAAGAAGAACAGCGCAATCTCACTATAGATGCTGTGCATCGTCTCTGCTCAATAATACAAGTTTTATTCAATGTAAAACTTGACTATTTTTGGCCCAGTCACTATTTCAATTGTCAACACTGGGGTGTGAAGTTGAGATCTATATAAGAGCTGCCGAGGGTACAGTGTATAAGAGTGAGTGTAAGTTATTTTATTGTTTGGTAGTGAGGGTGTGTGTATGTATGTTCCAGTGTGTATACGTGTCAGTGTGGGTGTGTATGGTAGGTGTGTGTAATTGTGTATGATCATTGTTGGGCACATACTTCAGCAAGGGAATTCGTGGTTACTGTTTAAGTAGCTAGTGTTTTCGTTTGTGTAGACGTCTATGACTACTTTCTCATATTTTAGGCTGAGTGAAAATGTCAGTGTAGATGTGTATGTTCACTGTCTATTACTGAGCGTGTGCGTGTGTCTGTGTGAGGGTGTAAGTGTGTATTTGTAGTGTGAATGTATGTTGATCACCGCTACTACAGAACGGAGCGGTGTGAGTAGTGTTGTAAGAATCTAATTTTTCTGCCTTGACAAACAAATTGACAGTGCCAAGCTTTTGACGTGACTACGTATAATAAATCGATGAACGAGGGCTGCATGCACGAATAAGTGTCCCGTTATGTCCCGTTACGCTCATTGCACGCTTGTACTGCATCTACCAATGTTTTGTTATGACGTTGTCACGTTAAACTATCTGCCGCAAACCAACCGACTTTACAGTCAACCAGTTTTTTTTTCATTTCATATTTTCTATTGTCAACACTAGGTCTGAGTGTGAGCTGTGTAGTGTGAGAGGGTGTGTGTGTGTGTGTGTGTGTGTGTGTGTGTTCACTGACGCTGTCGCAGCGCTGTGTGCGGTCTCGGCACGGCGGAGGTGTGCGGGCGCGCGAGGCGGGACGCGGGGCGGGGGTTCACGGCTGCGTACGACAGGTAACGGTCCGAAAGGTCCGGGGGCTCCATCTGAAACGACACCATCAATCACTGAGGCTTAGAACGATATTTGAGCGGTAGCGGGTTTTATTTCAAAACTCACGAGACCGATGATTTTCGCGGTTAAGATTTTTAGAAGTTTCCCGTGACGTCACTTCATTGGGTTAGTTTGAAAAAGACGTGATGCCTCAATACCACTCCGCAAGTTTGATGATTTATATAATTTCAACACACTTGCTCATAAAGTGGCTCTAATTTCACCGCAATGAGGCATGAATGAGGCATGCAATGACACTTATAACCAAACTGTGACTTTTTTATTACTATTACTCACAAGTGAGTTTTAGAGTTTTTTTATTAGCTGAGTTGTTTTGTTCTAAAAAAGTTTCGATACAAAAAAGATCGTGTTCAATAGAACAACTGAATTAATGTAGCTATTGCTTGCTCCCTTCATGCAACTTCGTCATTAAATAAATAATTCGAACTTGTACTTGTCATAAAATAAAACATTCACTCAAATCTAGCTATTGGTTTTTTGTAGAGATGGGCCGAGTACTCGGTTGATACTCGGTACTCGGCATACTCGGCGGGTTTTTTGATACTCGTACTCGGCCTCGGTACTCGGTTTGAATGCCGAGTATACTCGATTTAAGAAAAGCAATATATTTAGGTAGGGTTCTCTGCCTTTTCGCCGAAATTTATTTACAGGGATGCCATTTTCATTTGGAACAAATATTATACAGGTTGATGGTATTATTGGAGTATTTTTATTATTATTATTTTTCTCATGTTTGTGCTCTGTGTACTGAAACAAAAGCGATTTGGTTCTGACACTTCGCCGGCCGCTGCCGCGGAATGCTCGCTTCGCTCGCTTGGCTTGTGCCTTGTTGGTCACAGTTCTAACCTAACCAAACCGATTCCTTTCTATTTCATCTTAACTTCATTCCGAACTTTGAAATTTTGCAAATGTGTACATATGTTGGAGATTTCTGTGGTTATAATATTACATGTAAAAATAATTTATTTTCTAATATAATATAAATGTACAAAAGGGAACTGATACTCAGACGAAACGTTATTTGTCTAAAAGTTGTTTGGCGTAGTGAAAGATTTGACAAATGATAAGTGCTTTGAACGTATTGAGTCATTATAGAAATCTGTTTAACAATAATTCTGCCAAATGAAACGTTGCCATACAAAAAGTTGATAATCGTTAGTTATCAAAGTGAAACGTAGACGAACCGTTGGTTGGCCAGTGATAATCGGCCAATCACTTTTCGGCGAAAGGGCAGTATCCCATTTAGGTAGATATATAATTAAGCCAACAGTTAATCAAAAAGTATTTTTTACTAATAGTAATAATAATAGCTTTGATAAAAATCAAAATTATGCTAATGAATGAGTAGTAATAGTAACCTGTTTGTACTTGTTCACGCGCGAAATGGGAATTTGATTGACCGAGTTACTCGGCCGAGTACTCGGTTGAAAAAAAATGGAACCGAGTAATACTCGGTACTCGTTACTCGGCAAAAGTGTTACTCGGCGCATCTCTAGTTTTTTGTAATAAAGAAAAAAATGAATTCCACATTTTGTAAATGGCTAAAAATACGCATTCCTAAAATGCAAAAAAATAGAACTTATTTTTTAAGTCTGTGGTGCGCATAATAATATTATGACAACGGTTTAATTTTTCCCGCCAAAACGAAAAATGTTGCTTAAGTAGCTCTTTGTCACTGATGAACACTTTCTTTTTTTATTTTTTATTTTATTCTCAAGTGTGTTGAAAAACGTCGTATGATACACGTGTGTATTGACGATTACCGTCTTCGACTCTCTTAAGGCCCTCGCCTTCGGCTCAGGCCTTAATGACGCCTTTGCGGTAATCACCAACCTTACACACTTGTAGCATAATCTACTATTAACCATTTTCAATAATTTGAAAAAATAAAAAACACATTAATTAAAATGACATCATTTCTTTCCAGTCTTTTCGCCCTTCTGTTCACTACACTCGCCCAGTTACTCGCTCCAGTGCTATCCTATCAAGTAATAAAGCGGTATCCTACCTGCTTGTGTTGTTGTGCGGAAGCGCGTTGATGCGGCGGCGCCATGTTGTTTCCGGTGTACGCCACGCACTTGACCTGCCACTCGCCTAGCTGCTCGTTCCAGTGCACGTACTGGTCTATCAGCGCCTGTAAATTACACATTAACACTTAACATATCATACTTTGTAATGACTTTGACATTTAGAATTTAAGGTATAGAAGCTGCCGTTCAGAGTTGTCAACTTAGCACTTTCGGTGCTAGATTTAGCACTATTTTCATAATTAAACTAAACTGAAAATTAACATTCAGCACCTACCACATAATCTAGCACTACATACGAAATATGCTACATATTTGATATTCCCTACATATTCTTACAAAAATAGGAAACACCTCAAAATTAAAAAAAAAACTGAGTAAAAACTTGAACAACCATCCACTTCAACGGCGATCGAACAAAGTGATGAAAGCAGAGCAGCAGATACACAGACACTGACGATGACTGGTTTTTAAAACAACAACATTTTTGTATTTAATTTGTGTAATTAACAAGATTCGGCACAGCCCTAGGGAAGACTGCTCCTCCCGACCACGTACCTGGTACTCCTTGGGTATGTACGCGTCAAGCACCAGGTCTGCTAGCTGTATCTCCCGCTTCAGCGCCCTCACGCTGTCCAGGATGCCCTCCATCTCACGTTGCTGCTCCCTCTGCTGATCTGCCAACTCAGCCTGCAAGAATGCAACTACCTTTCAAAATCTATCTTAAAATATCTATATATATAAAAGCGAAAGGTCACTCATCAAGGAATATCAGAAACTTCAAGTGCTAGGAATCTGAAATTTTGCATGGAGGTCCCTTTTATCACGTAGGCGCTCGCTAAGACGGGGTTTTGCCAAATTCAACCCCTAAGAGGGTGAAACAAGGGATGAACGATTGTATGAAAATTCGTCATTTACACGGTTATTTTTTTTTATCTAGACACTTATTGTTATTTGTTCCATTAATTTTGTAATTTCGAACTGTACGGGGCTGAAATTAGGGTTGAAATGGGGGTGAGTATCTAGATACTCACGTATTATTATGGAAGTTCCCAACCGTTGAAGATATAACCTTGAAACTCTGTATATAGACACTTGACACGAAGCAAACGAATGTTTGTCCTAGCAATTTTGTAATTTCGAACTGTACGGGGGTGAAATCGGGGTTGAAATGGAGGATGAATGTCAATATGGAAGTTCCCAACCGTTGAAGATAAAACCATGAAACTTTGTATATAGACAATTGACATGAAGCAAACGAATGTTTGTTCTTGCAATTTTGTAATTTCGAACTGTACAGCGGTGAAATTGGGGTTGAAATGGGGGATGAATGTCAAAATGGAAGTTCCCAACCGTTGAAGATAAAACCATGAAACTCTGTATATAGATACTTGACCCGAAGCAATTGAATGTTTGTTCTATCAATTTCGTAATTTCGAACTGTATGGGGATGAAATTGGAGTTGAAATGGGGGACGAATGTCTTTTACGCTTTCAAACCTAAACAACTGAACCGATTTTGATGAAATTGTATAAAATTGTTTCATTATAAGCTGTTTTTAGTTATCGTCAAGGTGTCTGGGATAGAAATAGGTACCTACTGCCTGAGTTACCTTAGTATTTATTTCGCGCGGACGAAGTTGCGGGTAACAGCTAGTGTCGGATAAAGCTAGTGTCGTGTTCGTTCTGGTTTGCGTCCATAACATTAAGTACAGTACATCAAACATTTTACTTTCTCTTAAAAATCTTAATTTAATGTCATTGAATTTGTTACACCTTTCTACGATTTAAAAACTTAACTTATAAAAGTCATGAATACTATAACTGAATTGACCAATCGGAGCAGAGCACTAAGTCTCGAGCGGGGTCGAGGCGCCATCTTTACTTTTTAGGCAAGCGGGCAGTTTAGTGTGATTGATTGAGCGAAGCCAGAACGGGCCGCTAGTCCTACTATAGTGAAAACATTAATTACCACAGATTAGATAAGCTGTTGATCGGCGATGATACGAATTTCGCCTACTATCACAACTCACCAAGGTGGAGCAGGACGAGGTACAATACCGCGCTTAACCGAATATCCGTGTGACATACACTATTTTCCACGAATGATCGGACAAAACGAGATAGAGTTATTCAAAATTCAAAGGACAGAGCAGGATGCAAAGAAAGACATCAACGGGTTCCCGTTAAGGTTAAATATGCAATTCTGTTACTAAAACGTTAAGAAGGGGCAGTCGTACGATCAGTCAAATGGGTATTGTCTTTTTACATGATTTAACCACGGTCGAAAGTATTATTTAATTGCCTCGACGCTTCGGCAGCGTTAAAGCGACTGGTCACTAGAAATTTGTCATCATCATTATCCTAGCGTTAGATCCCGGTTACGTCCCAAGCTTTCGCTTCGGAGCCCGGGGTCAGCTTTCCTACTTGTACTTTTCCACTTCGCACGATCTTCGGCATCCCTCATTGTGAGACCATTGATACGCATGTCATCCCTTACGATGTCAAGGCAGCCTCTCTTGGGCCTTCCCCTTCTACCGGGTCCCGGCGGAGGTGCCATGGTCAGACATTTGTTTATCACGTGGCTTGCTGGTCTACGTAAAACATGGCCGTACCGACGCAAGCACTCTTGCATTTTGTCTGCTATGTCACGAATATGAAGGCGGCCGCGGATGCGAGAGTTCCTGATGCGGTCACTAGAAAACTGTGGACCTAATATTTGCAATATGATTTCAATAATGCGCTGTTCTGACTCTACACTGCAACCACCCGACAATAGAACGTCGTTGACCCGAACCCGAATAAGTTTTTTCCCATACTAAAAAGTGTTCAAAGTGGTGAAGAAGTCACATTAAAAAATATTTCAAGTCGCTTCAGGAGCCTTTGAGAATTTGATGGACATAAGAAAAATAGATTTCGATACATTGGGAAGATTCTCAATTATTTTTTTAGTATTTTCGGTTGAAAATAGGAAATACCTTGGCTGAGTTCAGTAGTTGCACAGCGCGCTTCAGTTTCCGAGTCTTTGCTGAATTCTCTTCTTGAAGACTAGAGTAGCGTTCTTCTAAGTCCAAACGCTCAGCCTGGAAAAAGAGATATAAGAACAAATTTACAATTTTTAATTTACCCCCGGTCATTCAGGATTTGAAATGTATCCTAATGTATAATTTTCTCTTAGTTAAGCCTTTTCATTTGATACCCATATTGAGGGGAGTTATAAAAATATATGTAATCCACCATTTTGTGGTAGCGGCTACTATTATTAAATTCCATCTTTTCTTCATTAGCTTCTGTTATAACATTACCTCTTTTTTTCTTTCCCTTCAGTTCCTGTTGCTACATTACCTCGTTCTTCTACTTCAGGTTCTGCTACTACATTACCTCGTTCTTCCTCTCCATTAGCTCCTGTTATTACATTCCAGCAATCTTTTTCTTCAGCTTCTGTTATTACATTACGTATTCATTCTTCTCCTTCAACTTCTATTAATACATTACCTGTTTCTTCCCCTTCAGCTTCTATTACTACATTACCTCCTTTTTCTACTTCAACTTTTGCTACTACATTACCTCGTTCTTCTTCCCCTTCAGCTTCTATTACTACATTACCTTTTTCTTCTTCTCCATCAGCTCATGTTATAACATTACCTCTTTCTTCTGCAGGTCTTGCCGCAGCCGCAGCTTGTTCTGCTCCCGCTGCTCCAGCTCCCTGGCAGCTTGCTCCAGGAGGCAGCGCTGCGTGTCCACCTTGCCTAGCAGGTTCTCCCCACCGACTAGCCCCTTAGACTCTAGTCACTAGAGCCTCTCTTACAGCTCCTCCTGTTACTACATTACCTTTTTTTTGCTTTCCTTCAGCTACTGCTATTAAATTACCTTTTTCTTCTTCTCTGTCAGCTCTTGTTATTACGTTCCCTCTTTTTTCTTCTCCTTCAGCTCCTGTTACTACATTACCTCTTTCATCAACTTCAAATCTTACTACTACATTACCTCTTACTTCTTCCCCTTGAGCTACTATTATAACATTGCCTCTTTCATCTTCCCCTTCAGCTCCTATAACTACACTACCGTCTTTTTCTACTTTAGCTTTTGCTACTATATCATCTATTTCTTCCTTTCCATCAGCTTCTGTTATAACATTACCTCTTTCTTCTGCAGGTCTTGCCGCAGTCGCAGCTCGTTCTGCTCCCGCTGCTCCAGCTCCCTGGCGGCTTGCTCCAGCAGGCAGCGCTGCGTGTCCGCCTTGTCTAGGAGGTTCTCCCCGCCGACTAGCACCTTAGACTCTAGTCGTTGGAGCTTCTCCTTCAACTCTTCTTGCTGTTTCCTGATAAACGAATTTCGAAGTTATGGCATGTACGGTAGGGTCGAATATGTGTTGACGTATTATTAACAAATATTTGGGTACAAATTTTACATAAAAATAGTTTTAACAAAGATATAACAAGAAATAACGATTTAAATACTATGTTATTTCTTTGGAACGCTTTCCTGTAAAACCGCGATTTTGGAGTGACAACAACTTAAATGTAGGAGGCAGCGAAATATTGAGGGACAATTTTCACACAACACGATCTAGCCCCAATTATTATATCAGCTATCTAGATGTAAATACACACACACACTTCTTATTTTTTTATGTAAGTACCTTATATAGTATATATATATACTTTCATATGGGTTTAGCGGAAACCTGTTAATTTGGATTTAAAAAACAGGAGCTTCAACTTAGTCTACATATTTATGTAGATGAATGAACTCACTTCGTTCTTTGTAGCTCGGCCTTCTTCTCTTCAAGCACCTTACGCGCCTGGTGAGCCTTTTCTTGGTTGATCTTTTCCTGAAACAAAGATAAATCTCTCATGTACTGATGGTCACTAAAAAATTGCCAAGAAAATAATGGTCGACACTGACCATCACACAATATTAATCCATACGCAGTGCCCCGCGGTTTATCCCGCGTTCTCGTTTTCTTTCGGGGTACAAAGTAGCCTGTGTGTTCTTCCAGACTATATTCTATCTATGTTCCAAATTTCAGTCCGATCCGTTCAGTAATATTTACGTAACCGAGCAACAAACATCCATCCATCCATTAATACTTACAAGCTTTCGATATTTGACCAGACTTTAAACAATAAACAAAAGAGTATTTATGGGTGTGTGTCAAATACGTGGTACTTAGAGTGTAATATTTTTTTAATGATGGAATGTATTTTAATCAACATTTTTAGGGTTCCGTAAAACGTAAAAACGGAACCCTTATAGATTCGTCATGTCTGTCTGTCTGTCTGTCTGTCTGTCCGTCCGTATGTCACAGCCACTTTTTGCCGAAACTATGAAAACTACAGTGTGGAAACTTGGTGAGTAGATGTATTCTGTGAACCGCATTAAGATTTTTACAAAAGAAATTTAAAAAAATAAAAATTAGGGTTGCCCCTCATACTGAGAACTGAAACTCAAAAATTTTTTTTTCATCTATCCTACACGTGTGGGGTGTTTATCGATAGGTCTTCAAAAATGATGCTGAGGTTTCTAATCTAGTTTTTGTCTACACTGAATAGTTTGCGCGAGAGACACTTCCAAAGTGGTAAAATTTGTGTCCCCCCCCCTCTAACTTCTAAAGTAAGAAAATGAAAAATCTAAAAAAAATATATGATGTACATTACCATGAAAACTACCAACGAAAATTAGTTTGAACTCGATCTGATGAGTAGTTTTTTTAGTACGTCGTAAATACACTATTATTAAAACTTCGATCAAAGTTACAACGAACTACAAGAACTATGTGTACTATGTATATTATGTTACTTGCTGCAACGGAACCCTTCATGGGCGAGTCCAACTCGCACTTGGCTACTTTATTTAAATATTAGCATTCACTCCTTCTCTAAATAAATGTGCGAAATTTCATACTTAACTTAACTTAAGCCCGTACAAACTTTTATAAACACGAAATAATAAAGAACCCGACTGCAAAAAATCAACAGATAAAAAAGCATTACGTTATACTATATACTACCTAAGGAAACTTGGAAGATTGAGACGAATCTAACGATATCTTAGTTGGCAAAATACATCCAGCCGTTTGGAAGATACGTGGGGTTAAAGAAATTTACAAACATACAAGATACGCGTGAAAAACATAACCCTTCTTTCAGACGGGTAAAAAGGATTGCATGTTTTTGCATGTAGATTCTTATCTGATTTTTGTTAGTTGTTTGTCATCTAAGTAAGATACTTTTTTATTTTGTTATTTTAATTAGTTTTTCGCATACAAAGTCTAGTCGGGAGAACGGCGGCTGCCGATCCGGAGACCCCGGGTTCAAACGTAATGCCGCGTGCGTAATGCCGCTAACTTAAAACGGTGAAGGAAAACATCGTGAGGAAACCGACATGTACCTAGAATCTTTCGAAGTCATGTGTCATCCGCCAACCCGCACTGGGCCAGCGTGGTGGATTATGGCCTTAACTCTCTCCTTGCGAGAGAAGGCCCCGAGTTCCAGCAGTGGGAACGTTTAGTGGGCTGTTGATGATGATGATGATACAAAGTTATTTGCTTCTTTTAAAAATAATTCAATGCAATACCTAAGTACTTTTCAATTATATACGAACTTTGTAAAAGTGCCCTTTGCTATGGCCCGTTTTCAATGGACAATGGGCCATGGTCCCAAGTTCCCCAAAAATGTCTTATCATTCTCCAACGTGACGCTAGAATTCAATTCACAGCCCGCGAAAAAACTATCTATGGCGCGCCAAAAGAAGTTTTCACTTCGAAAAAACTGAACAAAAATAAAATAAACAGAAAGATTCGTACCTTCTCTTCACGCCTCATCTTCCGTCGCATCTTCTTCTCTTCCGGATCGAGCGAGTCGAGCGAGCCGGAGAGACCGTCGTCCGACAATTCCTCTTCCTCTTCCGAAATCTCCTCTTCTTCTTCCTCTTCGACTGGGAAATAGACAAATTATTATAGTTTTCAAAATTACAACCCGTGGTCGAGCAGTGAGAAATTGTTCAAAGCAAAATTAAGGGTTGATAAATCTATATAAAAAGCCATGGTGACATAAAATCTTTAGACTGAAAGGTGTCGGTGAAGAAAACAGTTAGAAAACCGACACGTAGTAAGAAAGTCTTTTAAGCAATTTTCAGCTTTCAATTTCAAATTTTCAAGCTTTTCAGCAATTCATTTTAAGGTTTTTATTTTAAGTATTTTAAGACAATTTTCTTTTTTTTTTTGTTAACTATAATGTAATATGTAATGTAATATGATATGGACTTTGTCTGAAATAAATATTTTTATTATTATTTTATTAAGGACATGTGGTGTCCGTAACACAGTTTACAATATGCATACTACGTATAGAGTTCGAACAAACGCTTTATACCGAAAGCAGGGGTCTGATCGCTCTTGTCTTGTCGCTCTTGTGGAAGTGTCATATTTTTGTCGCGGCACATCACAATGTCGCTATAGCTAACATACACCTCATCTGCTTACGATTGGTACAAAGGAACCGTGCGGAAAAACCTGATCTATTTACTTATTCTTTATCTAAGGGTGTCCGCTCATCCACACTAGCTACCGCTAGCGGAGTGGATTATGGCATCGGGAACAGAAAGTGAGATTTTATTATTGAACGAAGATTTCTACGGCGGAGGAGATAAGGATTTTACTGCGCAACCAAACAGAAAAAAATGTTACCTACACTAAAACCGTAATAAAACTTAATATGTAAAAACTGCTCGTGACTAGTGGCAACTAAATTTTTCAGATGATCTTACTATTAATAACTAGCGGCCCGTTCCAGCTTCGCTCGGATAATAACCTAGATACCAACTGCAGCGCCATCTGCCGGGCTGATTTGTGAATCTAAACCATGGAGGGCCCTACCCAAACGCATACAGAAAAATTAATTCAAATCGGTTCAGCCGTTTAGGAGGAGTTCACTAACAACGAAAAGTGGCATTGATTTTTATATATAGATACTAGCGGCCCATTCCGGCTGCGCTCGGATATTGTCATTTAAAGACTATTAATCGAAATAAAAACTATCCTATCTCTCAAGTTGGACCAGACTGCTCACGGTGTGCCAATTTAATTTAAAATCGGTTAAGTAGTTTAGGAATCCATCGCGGACAAACATCGTGACAGGAGATTTATATATATTAAGATAATTAAGCAATATTTTTTTTACATATATTGTTGCATCTGTATTATCCGAAGGAACTTCGTTGTTACAAGGCCGACTACTCTCTTTCTACGAAAAACGTAATTTCGAAATAAACTCTCGACTTTCCTACTCCGATTCTACTTCGATGCGTCGTTTCATCCGTTTTAAGCCTACTCTAATTAGAGTCGAATTAACGTCCAACAATGTTCGATCGGACGAAACGAAGTAAAACCGGAGTAGGAAAGTCGCGAGTTTATTTTGAAACTACGTTTTTTGTAGAAAGAGAGTAGACGTCCTGGTTTCCCATGAAACCATATCTTTTTTCTTTCATTAAGTAGTAAAATTATAAAGGTATTTACCATTATTGCTATCTTCCAGTTGTTTCTTGAGCTGATCAATTTCTTGTTGGAATCTGAAATATAATTTTTAATCACACAATTTAATATTTTCATAAAATTTCTAACAATCTAAAAAGTAGTATTTCGAGACACCATTTAAACCCCATTCATTTTATTTCATTGATAACTGAAAAGCTTCTGATAGGTTGCAACACTGGATGAGTCAATCAAACGAGGTGTACTTCAAGTGAACAACATATCTCCCAAGTTATTAAATCTGTTTTTAACCCCCGATTCAAAAGATACATGTGTTATAAGCTGGACGACTATGCCTGTCTGTCTGTCTGTCTGTGTATGTGTCAGTTTGTGGTATCGTAGCTCTCAAGCAGATGGATCGATTTCGATGTGTTTTATTTTCATTTGGAAGCTAGTTTTTTGTGGTGGTTTACCTATGTTTGGTTGATATCGATTCAAGGTGTCCGCCACCACAAAACTGCGTAGGTATTTTTTTTCACAACTCCCTCAATACGGGTTTCAAATGAAAAGGCTTGACTAGTACAACACTATAATAGATTTCAAATCCAAGATGGCCGCCCCCACAAAATGGCGATTTACATTTTTTTTACAACTCCCTCAATACTGCTTTCAGATGAAAAGGCTTGACTAGTACAATACTATAATACATTTCAAATCCAAGATGGCCGCCACCAAAAAATGGCGAATTACATTTTTTTTCACAACTCTCTCAATATCAATGACTTGACTAGTAGAATAACAGAAACTGTAACACATTACAAATCTAACGTAGTCAGGGAAAACTCAAAATGTTTAATATTGTTCTCGTACTATCTATACGTTATCAGCAGGCCTACTACGAAGTCCGATAAACGATATATCGGCCGAACTTATGGACGTTTTCTATCTCGAAAGACAATCTGTCGGTTGATAGGATTGGCCGTTTCGTTCGATCCGACCCTCATCCGACCTAAGTATATAACTTCCGACCCGAGATGTATCGATCCGAATGTTTTTCGTGGTAGGCTACGATCCGATTCAGCTATCGGTCGGATCCGATCATTCGGAGTTTGTTTTCGTAGTAGACCTGCTGGTTATCACCGACAACATGACACCTCTGTAGCTTTTTTTTATGAATGTTACAATTTAAACCTAGGTACGAATATACGTTGGGTACGAATTATAGATACCTCGTAAGTAGTGCGTCTCCGGGTTCGCTGTTAACGTGCGTCTTGTTCTCGATGTTCTTAGCTCGGTTGGCGTACCGGAGCGTACTGATTGTCTCTACGTAGTTAGTGTCCGCTGGGCCCACTGTCGCTATCTGTAACGAATCAAGTAATCAATTATAATTTTTTTTTTGTGAAAAAGTGATGAGACATGCCAGGGCCGGATTTAGGGGAGAGCAAACGGGGCATTCGCCCCGGGGCCACAGAATAAATATTAGTACAGAGCCACACTTACCAAAAACAATTATATAAATAGCGACTCTTGCTGGGACACAATAAAGTTCAATTCAGCTCGCAATACCTGTCGCGATTTTCAAATAAACATTTGCGCTCTGTCTAACGCGTAACTCTGTCCCTGTCTAGCGCGGAGGGTTTACGACATATCTAATAACAATATGCGCGGGAAACGTTTTGCGCGAGCGCTCAGCCGTGCGTCCGACAACCGACTGTCACTTGTTTCCTGGAAGGAACGGTCTAGCGGTAGGCTAAAACCGCGCGACCTTGAGAGAGTGAGGGTGCACTGCCGACAGGGCCTCCACAGCAGACACTGCGGGAAAACAAATGAAGTTTCGACAGTAAACATCCTTTACGTTAACTTTACACCATTTGTAGTCCGGGGATTTTAAAAAACATGTGCTGTATTTTTAAAGTGAAAACTTATTTTGGCGCGCCAGTGACAGTTTTTTCGCGGGCTGTGAATTGAATTCTATCGTCACGCTCGAAATGATAAGAAATCTTCGGGTAAACTCGGGGCATAGGCTATCTAGAAAAGCGTCAACGTTTCTAGATGGATGTGATCACGGCCACGCCCTCCAGTTTCACCCGCGTAGTTTCCAAAGTCAGCTGTCAAAATGTGAGTTATAAGTTTTCACTTCTATCGGCAGTTCCTACGACTGCCAATTTTTTAAAACTTTTATACGTTAACACTTGCCACCATCTCGCAGGTGAGATGCTGCATTCGCTTCGCATCGTCGCTTAACATCAGGATGTTAAGCGACGATGCGATCTACAATGGAGCATCCTTACTTAGAAGAAACCGATTCACTCTCGATTTGAAGACACCAAGACTGTAATCATCGGGGAAACCCACTCAGGCAACGCATTCCACAGCCTAGACGTTCTTATCACAAACGTGGAGTCAAATCTCTTCGTTCGTGTTTTCGGAACATCAACCGTGAAACGATGTCGATTTTTTGAGATACGAGAAGTCCGATAGAAGAAAGGGCAAAGTGGCATCAGATCATACAGATCAGTTGCACACTCTCCGAATCGGATAAAAACCCGATAAGCTAGCAATTTTGTGGTGATGTTCAAGACTTTGAAGTTTTTTACGCACAAGAGTGTGCAACTGATCTGCTCGATCGAATACCACCTTGCCCCTTTTTTATGCGACTGCTAGTATTAATTCGAAAACCGCATCGTAGACCGCAATCGTCGCTTAACACCAAGCGAGGCATTTTTTACCTATTAGAATAGGTTAACACTTGACCGCCATCTCGTCTTAAGTTAAGCGACGATGCGGTCGACGATGGAGTATGCTTACTTAAAAAAAATGGCAGTCATAGGAACTGCCGATAGAAGTGAAAACTTATAATTCAGCATTTGATAGCTCACTTTGGAAACTACGCGGGTGAAACCGGAGGGCGTGGCCATTAGCATGACGCAATACGCAATGCTGATGCATTTCTAGATAGCCAATGGGAAATGCTGACGCATTTCTAGATGTCCAAAGGCCATGGTCTCGAGTTTACCCGAAGATTTCTTATCATACCCGAGTGTGACGCTACCATTCAATTAACAGTCCACGAAAAATCTGTCTGCGGCGCACCAAGAGAAGTTTTCACTTCAAAAACCTCTTCAGCTTTCTAATATTAGTATGGATGAACGTACCATAACAGTCTTCGAGTTCCCTCCAAGACTGTCTTGCAGAAGTCTTGTAAGTTTGCTGTTCCTGTACGGTATATGTGTGGACTTCCCGTCCACCAGTGCTGATATGACATTCCCGAGGACGGAGAGAGACTGGTTGATCTTCGTGGCTTCCTTCAGACGGGTGCCGGTGGCGTGCGTCTTGCTTTGGCGTTCTGAACCCTGTGACAGAAGATAATAGGGCACAATTTAGTATGGTACATTGTAGTACAATTGTGTGTTGTTGGTGATTACCTGTGAGCCGGAGGCGAGAGTCCTAATACAACCGAGGACGGTAATCACCAATACACACGTGTATCATACAACGTCTTTCAACACACTTGTAAATAAAATAATAATAGTACCTACAGCAACTCAAAGCGAGAGCCTAAATCTAACTTGTTTTAGTAGTGTGTCTAGTTTTGACGTTTGGAACCCTGTAGCGTAGGAGTTAGGGTTGAATTTCAGGTTACGGTTGATTTGAATGACAAATGTTTTTTTGATGAAGTTGACTTTTGACTGAGTCTTGATTTTACATTCTGAACCCTTCAAGAAAAAAAGAAGGCAGATGACAAAATAAAATGCATCTTCATATCATCTCCTTTCTTAGAGCTTTCAACTGAAGTAGAAAAAATGGCATAAGATATAGAATTTTCCATATTCTATAAAAAATATTACATAGTAAAACAGTAAAAACACCATATCGGCAAGTCAACGAGGAGTAATATTTAGGTAAGTGCCTGAATATTTTGTAATCTTTCGGGATTTCTAAAACGTTTCTTTATTCGAATTAAAATTTCAGAATTCTGTTGCTGCTTTCAGCCGTTATTGACAAAATGGCGATAGAATTCGCAATTACCACGAAAAGTACACAGGAAAGTGACCCTTACCGCCAAATCAACAAGGTGCAGTTTCCCCATCTTCACATGCATCTTGCCGTCAGCACCCTTCTTGCTACTCTCGACCGTTATAGAGAAAATCGCGTGAGATCTGGAACTTTCCGTGTTCATCGCCGTGGCTCCAATATGGCGGTTCTTGTTGCCCACTGCCATTATCTTCTCTAATTCGTCTGCGTTGTGGACGACGTAGCCTGAAACACAAATCACATCACCGATTTCAGCAGGATCATCTATATTAGCGATCCAGAGCTTTACTCCGGTCAGGCAGACAGACACACTTTATTATGCACACCAGAAAGATCGCAGGAATAAATTATATGGAGCTAGGCTACTCGGAGATAAATCCAGATTCTTTAATTTCAAGGAGCTAAGCTGGCTAGTTTTTTTATCCACTTCACAGACCCTGGGATACGTTCTTTTGTTTTTAAACATTATCTTGAAGGAGAAGAGAGGGTAGAAAAAGAAGGGGGTGGAGTGGGGGGAATATTTTCAGTCTGATTCTAGTGCTCTTTCCTCCCGGCTCAGAGCCACGACCGCATTTCTGCGATGTTAGTACATAGTCTATACATATAAAGGCATCGTCCAATAAAATGTTCCCAACTCCCCTCTATTTTCCTCCTAATATAATAATATATAATGTGTAAGAAAAGAGAATTCAAATGACAAAAGTCTCGGACCCCGGAGTCTGTGGAGCGGCAAATTATATTTAAAATAAAGTGGCCAAGTGCGAGTTAGACTCGCCCATGAAGGGTTCCGTTGCAGCAAGTAACATAATATACATAGTACACATAGTTCTTGTAGTTCGTTGTAACTTTGATCGAAGTTTCAATAATAGTGTATTTATGACGTACTAAAAGAAACTACTAAACAGATCGAGTGCAAACCAATTTTCGTTGGTAGTTTACATGGTAATGTACATCATATATTTTTTTTAGATTTTTCATTCTCTTACTTTAGAAGTTAGAGAGGGGGGGGGGGGCACACATTTTACCACTTTGGAAGTGTCTCTCGCGCAAATTATTCAGTGTAGACGAAAATGATTGTAAAAACCTTAATATCATTTTTGAAGACCTATCGATAGACACCCCACACGTGTAGGTTAGTTAAAACATGGTTTCGGCAAAAAGTGGCTGTGATATACGGACGGACAGACAGACAGACAGACATGACGAATCTATAAGGGTTCCGTTTTTACGTTTTACGGAACCCTAAAAAGACATCGTACATACCGGTGAGGTCCTTCACGAACACTCCTATATCTGGTCTCTCCTTCACCTCGAGACTCTGGTGAGGGTTGTTCCCCAACAAATCTCGGACCTCCTCATTGTATATCTCCAGGTATGTGACGCATACGAGGAACCTGAAACAGATACGACGTAGATAGATAGATTAACTCTTTATTGCACTTAATTAAAACAAAAGTCACTTAAAACGAAACAAAATAAAGTAGCAATTGGCGACATACCCTAACTAGGGTCATCGAAATAGTTTTCCCATTTGCAAGCTGCAAGCAAGAACGGTCGGACTCCAAGCAGTGGGAACATTTAGGAACGCTATTAGCAAGCTGAAGGGTCATAAGAATAAGGAGCCTACTAGATGTTCCCACTGCTGGGACTCGAGGCCTTTTCGCGCAATGAAGTCTAGGCCATAATCCACCATGGCCCAGTACGGGTTGGTGGATGATACATGTCCTCGAAAGATTTTTATAAAAACATGTCGGTTTCCTCACTATATTTTCCTTCGCCGTTTTAAGTTAGTGGCATTAAGCACACGACTTCGAATAGACAGTAATGCGCATGGGATTCGAACCAGAGGCTACGGATCGGTAGTTGCTGTTCTGCCGACTAGATTTATACTTACTTCTAGTAACACACTACTTCGTTATCAGTTCGCGCTACGTACTTCTCCTCACACATTACGCATTTCTCGTCTCGCGTTTCCTACTTCTATTCACACACTACATACATATTTGTCGCGTCTTACACTATTTTCTTAGCGTCTCACACTAGTTATTTCTCGCCACCTAATTCTCGTCTCACACTACCTCTTTCTCGTCTCACGCTACTTACTTCTTGTCTCATACTAATAACTTCTCGGTCTCATGCTACTTACTTCCCGTCTCATGCTACTTTCTTCTTGTCTCATGCTACTTACTTCCCGTCTCATGCTACTTACTTCCCTTCTTACGCTACTTTCTTCTCGTCTCATACTACTTTCTTCTCGTCTCACGCTACTCACTTCTCGTCATCGTTAGCATCGGTGATGTGGCTGAAAACGTGACCAAACGAGTTCGGTATGATCCCTCGCAGCTGCGGCGTGGAGTTGCTACCCGCCATGGTGTACGTCTTCCCGGTCCCGGTCTGTCCGTACCCTTCTTACGCCTCGTCACACATTACGTATTTCTCGTCTCGCGCTACCTACCTCTCGTCACACACTACATAATTCTCGTCTCGTGCTGTCTACTCTTCCTCACACACTGCCTCTTCCTTGTCTCGCTTTACCTACTTCTCGTCACATACTGGCTACTTTTCGTCACTCACAATTCCACCTATTTCCCGTCTCATGCTATCTACTCCTGGTCTCTCACTACCTATAAATCGTCTCGCGCTACTTAGTCTTGGTCTCACACTAGCTATATCTCGCGTCTTACACTACTTTCTTCTCGTCCCACGCCGTTTACGTCTCGTCTCACGTCACTTACGTCTCGTCTCACACTACCTAATTTTCGTCTCACGCTACTCACTTCTCGTCATCGTTCGCAACGGCGATGTGGCTGAAGACGTGAGCAAACGAGTTCGATATGATCCCTCGCAGCTGCGGCGCGGAGTTGCTACCCGCCATGGTGTACGTCTTACTTCCCTCCCTTCCCGGTCCCGGTCTGTCCGTACGCGAATATGGCGCCATTGTAACCTTTCAGCACTTCCTCTACGATACGGCTCGGTGTTTGAACCCAGATACCCCTCTTACTTCTCGTCATAAATTACTTCTTTCTCGTCTCGCTTTACCTACTTCTAGTCAAATAATGGCTACTTTTCGTCACTTACTATTTCACCTATTTCCCGTCTCACGCTATCTACTCGTGGTCTCTCACTGTCTATAAATCATTTCGCGCTACCTAGTCTTGGTCTCTCACTACCTATAAATCGTCTCGCACTACCTAGTCTTGGTCTCACACTACCTATATATCGCGTGTTAATACTACTTTTTTCTAGTCTCACGTCACTTACGTCTCGTCTCCAGCTACCTAATTATCGTCTCACACTACTTACTTCTCTAAGACGTGAGCAAACGAGTTCGGTATGATCCCTCGCAGCTGCGGCGCGGAGTTGCTACCCGCCATGGTGTACGTCTTCCCGGTCCCGGTCTGCCCGTACGCGAATATGGTGCCATTGTAGCCCTTCAACACTTCCTCTACGATGGGGGTCGCTGTTTGGTGCCATCTGGATACCCTTCCTACTTCTAGTCCTAAATTACATCTTTCTCGTCACGCACTATCTACTTTTCGTCACACACTACCTATTTCTCCTTTCATGCTACCTACTCCTGGTCTCTGACTACGTATGTATATCTCGTCTCACGCTATCTACTCATGGTCTCACTTTACCTATATCTCGCGCCTTACATGTCTTTTGTCTCGTCTCACGCTGCCTAATTTTCGTCTCACACTACTTACGTCTCGTCTCACACTACTTATTTCCCGTCTCACCCAACCTCATTCTCGTCTCACGCTACTCACTTCTCGTCATCGTTAGCATCGGCGATGTGGCTGAAGACGTGCGCAAACGAGTTCGGTATGATCCCTCGCAGCTGCGGCGCGGAGTTGCTACCCGCCATGGTGTACGTCTTCCCGGTCCCGGTCTGTCCGTACGCGAATATGGTGCCATTGTAGCCCTTCAGTACTTCCTCTACGATGGGGCTCGCTGTCTGGACGTAGATGTCCATCTGGAAAGAATTACACATTATTTTAAATACGTCTACCAACATAACAAACAAAAACCAAAAAAAAAATGGGGTCATGGGACACCAGGAAGGAACGAAGTTTCTTCGGATAATGTAGAAGCAGCACGATTTGCAAATAAAAGTGGCCAGGTCGAGTGGGAAGGGTTCCGTACCATTAGCAAATGGCTTTATTTGAATTCCGTATACATAAACCATCGCAGTTTCCACAGACGGGCTTTCATACAAAATGTTATACTAAAATTTTGATTTTAGCTTACGATTTTAAGGACGAGGTCGATAGCGCGTTTTAATGTACTAGTGGCGCCATCTAGTTTGCTTGGAACGGACTTATCGAGCAAGAAACGGTAAAAATCAAGTTTGTTATATGGGAGCCCCCGTTAAATATTTATTTTATTTTAGTTAAAGCGGCAATAGAAATACATTATCTGTGAAAATTGCAACTGTCTAGCTATCACCGTTCTTGAGATACAGCTTGGTGACAGATGGACGGACGAACGGACGGACAGCCAAGTCTCAGTAATAGGGTCCCGTTTTTACCCTTTGGGTACGAAACCGTAAAAAAAAAATGTTTTTTATAGGGATGATACATTTGAATTGATTTTATTTTAAAGATTGGCACTTGTTTCCCATAAAAAAAAAATATTTTATTTAAAAATATTAGTAAATTAGTATAATGGTCTTATTATTTCTTTCTCGTAGTGGCAGAGCGAATCGATTTCTTCTAAATCAGCATAGCCGCTTAACACTAGGTCCCATGGCGGTCAAGTGCAAGTCTATTATAAAAAACATGTTACTACACTTTTTTTGTTAGGCAAAATACAATATTTAAACTCTCCGTGTCCGGGGGTCTACCGCCTAACGAAAAATATCATAGCTTTGATGTTTATCTCTCTTTTCTTTTCGCTTGAAATGATAGAGACAGCATTAGCAAAGCGATAGCCGATTTAGTTAGGCGGTAGAAGCGCGGATGACGCTTTAACGTAACATGATAGTGACTAGTAAAATATGTGGTTATGCAGCTTTCTGGGAAAATAGTTGCAATATTTACACAGGTGTGTAAATGATAAAAGCCGTACGAGATATTAGACTCGTCGAGTACGGTATACGTGGAATAATATTTAATAATCTGGAATAACAATAATTTAATTTATTCCGAGAAAAACAAAAACCGCCTTAAATTTAAAATTAAACTTAGCTCGTAAAATCTACTATAACGTCGTGCCACATAAAGTATTATTTTTTTTAAATATAGAGTGACTAGACGAGCCGGACATGTGCTTGATGGTAAGCAACATGCCTGCCACATAACAGCACAGTGACACGCAACTATTGGAACATGACGAGTCCAAATCATTACCTAGCACTGCACTGCGCTCGTCACCCAGAGATCTAAGATGTTATATCTCTAAGCCCTGTAATTTCACTGGAAACATTGCCTTTCAAACCGGAACACAGTAATGTTTGCAAATTGCTGCTTGGCGATAGAATAACTGGCGAAGGTGTGGTACTTCCCCAGGCGGACTCTGCCAAGAGTCCTGCCACTACAAAATAAGCATAGCCAAAGTCAAAGTCAAAGTTATTTATTCATAAATGTACAATTTACACGTCAATTTAAAAAAGAGCATAGGTACAAACAGTATACATTTTTAAAGTTTAAATTTACCATTTTATTGTACGATAAAGAGTGTCGTACAAATAAGTGTCAACCATTAATATATAATGTACTAGCTGTTACCCGCGACTTCGTCCGCGCGAAAGAAATACTAAGATAACTCAAGCAGTACATATTTTTAAACCCAGAGACATTTACGGTTACTAAAAATAGCAATTTCATAAAAATCGGTTCAGTTGTTAAGGTGTGAAAGCGTAAGAGACATTCGTCCCCCATTTCAACTCAATTTCATCCCCTAGTGTCAAGTGTCTATATTCAGAGTTTCATGGTTTTATGTTCAACGGTTGGTATCTTCCATGTTGATATCCATCTTCCCATTTCAACCCCAATTTCACCCCCGTACAATTTGAAATTACAAAATTGCTAGAACAAACATTCGTTTGCTTCGTGTCAAGTGTCTATATACAGAGTTTCATGATTTTATCTTCAACGGTTAGGAACTTTCAAATTGACATTCAACCCCGATTTCAACCCCAGTTTCACCCCCGTACAGTTCAAACTACAAAATTGATAGAACAAAAATTTAATTGTTTCGTGTTCGTTTAAATCAGTCTAGATACAAAATTTGATAACATTGAAAATCACGAATTTTCATTCAACCGTTCATCCCTTGTTTCACCCTCTTAGGGGTTGAATTTCGCAAAACCCCGTCTTAGCGAGCGCCTACGTGCTAAAAGGAACCTCCATGCAAAATTTCAGATTCCTAGCATTTGTAGTTTCTGAGATTCCTTGATGAGTGACCTTTCGCTTTTATACAGGGTTATTGGTAATCAGCCTGCATCCTTTTAAGGGGATGTTAGGTATATTCAATACGTCAACTTTTGTTCTACAGTTTAAAAAAAAAGTGTTTTTTTTCTTTTACAAAAAAAATAAAAAAAAATATTTGCACGGTCTAGAAGCAACGAACTCTTCGTAACAATTCGTAATAAGAGCGCGTACGCTCTTTAACGCGGAAAAAATGATGTGCCGAAGTGAATAACCACCAAAAAGTCGCTAAACAGTACAAAAAAGGGCAACAAACACTATTTTTTTTTGGGTTATCTATTGAGTTTTAACGAAAGTTGTAGAACAAAAGTTGTTTGTTTAAATATACAGAGCATGCCCTTAAACGGATGCAGGCTGAATACCAATAACCCTGTATATATAGATTTTTGTGTGTTTACCATCACTCTTTAAAAAATCGCTGTAACTATAAAAAGTTTGATCGCTTATCTATATATATAAAAGCGAAAGGCGAAAGCACTCATCAAGGAATCTCAGAAACTACAAATACTAGGAATCTGAAATTTTGCATGGAGGTCCCTTTTAGCACGTAGGCGCTCGCTAAGACGGGGTTTTGCGAAATTCAACCCCTAAGAGGGTGAAACAAGGGATGAACGGTTGTATGAAGATTTTGTATGAAACGTGATTTTCAAAGTTATCAAATTTTGTATCTAGACACTTGACACGAAGCAATTAAATGCATGTTCTATCAATTTCATAATTTCGAACTGTACTGGGGTGAAATTGGGGTTGAAATGAGGGATGAATGTCAATATGGAAATTCCCAACCGTTGAAGATAAAACCATGAAACTCTGTATATAGACACTTGACACGAATAAAACGAATGTTTGTTCCATCAATTTCGTAATTTCGAACTGTACGGGGGTGAAATTGAGGTTGAAATGAGGGATGAATGTCAATATGGAAGTTCCCAACCGTTGAAGATAAAACCATGAAACTCTGTATATAGACACTTGACACGAAGCAAACGAATGTTTGTTCCATCAATTTTGTAATATTGAACTGTACGGGGATGAAATTGAGGTTGAAATGGGGGATGAATGTCAATATGGAAGTTCCCAACCATAATTATAAAACCATGAAACTCTGTATATAGACACTTGACACGAAGCAAACGAATGTTTGTTCCATTAATTTAGCAATTTCGAACTGTACAGGGGTGAAATTGGGGTTAAAATGAGGGATGAATGTCAATATGAAAGTTCCCAACCGTTGAAGATAAAACCATGAAACTCTGTAAATAGACACTTGACACGAAGAAAACGAATGTTTGTTCCATCAATTTAGCAATTTCGAACTGTACAGGGGTGAAATTGGGGTTGAAATGGGGGATGAATGTCAACATGGAAGATCCCAACCGTTGAAGATAAAACCATGAAACTCTGAATATAGACACTTGACACGAAGCAAACGAATATTTGTTCTAGCAATTTTGTAATTTCGAACTGTACGGGGGTGAAATTGGGGTTGAAATGGGGGATGAATGTCAACATGGAAGATCCCAACCGTTGAAGATAAAACCATGAAACTCTGAATATAGACACTTGACACAAAGCAAACGCATATTATTTCTAGCAATTTTGTGATTTTGAACTGTATGGGGATGAAATTGGGATTAAAATGGGGGATGAAAGTATACATGGAAGCTTCCATTCGTTGAAGATAAAACTATGAAACTCTTTATATAGGCACTTGGCATGAAGCCAATAAATAATGTTTGTTCTAGCAATTTTGTAATTTCGAACTGTATGGGGATGAAATTGAAGTTGAAATGGGGGACGAATGTCTCTTACGCTTTCACACATAAACAACTGAACCGATTTGATGAAATTATTTTATTATAAGCTGTTTTTAGTAAATGTGTCTTGGTGTAAAATTAGTTATTGTTATTGCCTGAGTTACCTCAGTATTTATTGCGCGCGGACGAAGTCGCGGGTAACAGCTAGTAGTAGATAAACATCAAAGACTACCTCACCGATTTCGATAAAATTTATATGAGACCACCTACAAACTATGATCTACCGATCAAAAAAAGAGCCATCAAATTCGATTCAAAATTGGCGGAGATATCGCGTAATGCGTAACATATTTTACACAAAAAAAGAACTTAAAGTCAAAGTACTTTATTCATGAATGTACAATTTACACGTCAATTGAATTGAGAACCTCATCCCTTTTTGGAACAAACAAACATCTATCATTATAATATGTGCTTTATTGCTTATCAAAATATTCGCCACGGTGATCAATATACTTTTGCATACGTTGAAATCAATTTTCATTGCATGTCTGTCACTGATTGAGATATCAAGCTATCTGGACGTCTACTCTCTGTCTACGAAAACTCGTGTAATTTCGAAAAAAAAAACTCGCGACTTTCCTACCCCCGTTCATCTTCGTTTCGTCCGATACACCATTGTTTGACGTTTAAATGTCTTACTCTAATTAGAGTAGGCTTAATTTTTAATCGGATTTTTATTTAAAATAATTTTTAATCGGACAAAACGATGGATCGAAGTGGAATCGCAGTTGGTAAGTCGCGAGTTTATTTCGAAATTACGTTTTCGTAGAAAGAGAGAGTAGACGTCCTGAACAGAACGGGTTGAAATTTAGAACACATATTTTAATTTGGAACAGCACATAGGCTACTTTTATTTTTGCTGTAAAATTACGGGAACGAGTGCAAATAGTGCGCTGTTAAGTCAAAATAATTATTTTGTTAAATAATTGGGTTGATGACGAGGTCAAACATATTTATACCAATCTAAATGTTAATAGTCCGTCAGGTAGATCATGGAAAAATATGGGACCCGTATTTTTAGTTTAATCAAATTATTGAAAATCAACAAGGAAATATCCTCAAACTTCCGGAACGGAGTGACATAGAACAAAGGAGTGTCGTCACTCGAAACTTCTAACCTCTGTCTTAAAATCTTAGTCAGTTTTTGTTTGTGAAACAAAAGAAAAAATACGTGTACAATATTTTTTTGCTATCTAACTGACGGACTAGTTAGTTTATTAATTTTACTGAATCATTTTGTCTCATTTGAAAACAGCCCAATATAGCGCTTGTTGACATTCATTAGTTATGTCGGGGTTATAGCGAGGCATAGCGGTAAACAGTTCATTCGGGCAGTTGTCTGATTTCAGCTTTGGGTGCATAGAAATCGATAGCACGCATGCGCACTTCAGGGCAGAGAACACTACTGAATTAACAGTAGTGAAGGTAACAGAGAATGACGAATTCGATTTTTTTAATTCAAAATATTGGGCCCTTGCATTTGAAATTGGTGTTTTTTCGTACTGGCCACTTGGTGTTAAGACAAATAATGTATTATTATCCTACAAATATTATACACTATAGTAGATCCAACCGTTTATTTTCTTTTTGACAGCACCAATAGAACGTATCTGCGTCATGTTACGCAAAAGGGTGATGGGTGATGTTGATAGCCATGGAACGTAAATTTTTAAAAACGTTTGTTGTTATATGTAATTTATAAAAAAACTACTCCACTTATGGACTCAATTTGTCAAAGATGATTATTATACGGGATCAAGGAGCAAATTTAAGCAGTTGTAATATTTTTAAAACCTCGCATTTAAAAGTGAACTTTTGCGTAACATGACGCAGTTACGTTCTATTTGTTATTATATAAATGTTTGCACTGTGTCTGGGTGTTTCTATGTATAATAAGTATATATTTAAAACTATATAAGTATTATATCAGCTATCTGGCCGCCATCACACAAGCTTTGCTTAGTTTGGGGTCAGATGGTGTTGTGTGTGAATTGTCCACCAATATATTTATATTTATTATATAGGTGCTGTCAAAAAGAAAATAAACGGTTGGATCTACTATAGCAGCGCTCCGCGGTCATACCCGCGTTGTTCTCGCTCCCATTACTTCACCGGGATAAAAAGTAGTCTTATGCGCTATTCCAGACTGCAACCTATTTTCCGAATCCAAACTTCAAGAAGATTGCATCTGAACGGTTCGGATTGAAATTTGGAACACATTTAGACTAGGTATAGTTTGGAATAGCGCATAGATTACTTTTTATGGTGAAAAAATTACGAGGACTGGAACTACGCGAGTATAACCGCGAGGCGGTACTAGTATAATGTATGTAAAAGTATCAATGGTTGCTGCTTTATCACGTCCGAACGGCTGAACCGATTCGGATGAAATTCGGAACACGTTAGATTGTAGTTTGGAATAGCTTGGCCACACTTTTATCACGACAAATTTACCGGGAACGAGAATAGGTATGATGACCAAAAAAGTTATTAGTAAGTCAGTTAAATTATTACTAAAAATATTGTACATGTATTTTTATTTCACAAAAAAATGTGACGAAGATCCTGTGCTGTGCGAGTGACGTCACTTGATTGTACGATTTTTACAAACAAGTGAATCTCAGCCTACACTCCGGAAGTTTGATGATCTATCTCTACCTATACTATATCTCTGATGATTTTTAATTTATACTAATGTTATATCGTCGAACAGCTTATTTGTTTGAACGTGCTAATCTCAGGTACTACTGTACGGATTTCTAAAAGTCTTTCACCGTTGGATGTGTACATAATCCCCGAGTGCTATAAGCTATATCTGTACAACGAGCGAAGCCGAGGCCGACCGCTAGTAATTGGATAAAACAAAAAAATACGCGTCCCATATTTTCCCATAATCAAAAGCTCACGGATTAATTCGAATGGTACCTATATTTTTGACACAGTCATAATCTCAATTAAACAGCTATAGAGTGTATTATTTAACCCACGGACTAATCACTCATCATCATCAACAGCCGCAAGACGTCCACTGCTGAACATAGGCCTCCCCCCTAGATTTCCACAACGAACGGTCCCGCGCAACCTGCAACCAGCGGTTTCCAGCGATCTTTGTGAGGTCATCTGTCCATCTAGTGGGAGACCGTCCAACACTGCGACTAATCACTACATAGTATTAAAACAAAGTCACTTCTCGCGTCTGTCTGTCCATACGTATGCTTAGATCTTTAAAACTACCAAATAGATTTTGATGCGGGTTTTTTCTAAATAGATGGAGTGATTCAAAAGGAAGGTTTGTAAGTAAAATACGTGCATAAAACAGTAGAGAAACACTGATAATTTTAAAGGTCTAATATAATGTCTTACATACACATTTTTTACGCTTACATTGCAAACGCTGGTTGAGTCCTATGAGCTAGATCAAAATAATGTACTTCAGTATGTTGACCTTTTCAAAAGGTCCACAAAAAAATCTGCAATAGTATATGTGTACCTCTTAGGAATACCCCACAATTATTACCATTTTTATTAGTATATTCCGTTTTTATATCGGAATGCCCGTAGCTCGAAGAAACGACATCGTTTCTTGGTTGATGTTCCAAAGACACGAACGAAGATATTTGATACTACTTTTGTGACAAGAACGTCTAGGCTGTGGAATACGTTGCCTGAGTGGGGTTTCCTCTATGGTTACAATCTTTGTGTTTTCAATTCGACAGTGAATCGGTTTCTTCGATCGTAGACCGCATCGTCGCTTAACATCAGGCGAGATAGCGGTCAAGTGTAAGCCTATAAAATAAAATAAAAACAGCATTGCTATAGTCGCTAGTTATTTATATAATGGATTTTGACCCACCCACTCATCATACCAATAGGGTACAATCCTCAAAAAACTAATTAGTCCGTCAGTTAGATTGCTAAAAAATATTGTACACGTATATTTTCTTTTGTTTCACAAACAAAAAACTACGAAGAAGTTTCGTGTGACGTCACTCGTGCCTACGATTTTTACTCACGAGTGACGTCGCGACCCCCCACTCTCGAAGTTTGATATTCTATATCTTTGTCGATTTTTAATATTTTGAAAAAACAAAAAATACGTGTCCCATATTTTTAAATGATCTAGCTGACGGACTTATTAGAATAGTGTATTTTTGACCCAGTCCGGTACCCTATTATACAGCTATAGAGTGTATTCATCGCCGCAGATAAGCGTGATAGATCAGGTACTGCGGCCACCCAGATCCGTATCTAGGTTACCCGGGGCGGGGCCGGTCGATCGACCTGCGCACTGCGCGCCCAAACTGGGGCAGACGCAATGCCGATGCCGCGCAACACAAATACGAAGCCTTTGAGAGCCCCTCGACCTAACACGCACTGTTTTGGACGAATACACTTCAAATTATGTACCACCGTAGATACTACCAAACTTTACGTTCATTTTTCTTCTAATGTAGTAACTAGTAATGTCGCTGTAAAGTAGGGCAAACATAAAAAAAATCGTAGACAATATCAGAGGAATTAAAGACACGCAGAGACAAAACGGAGGTTAAGTGACTTTGGGCTCGTTGAAAACTTTAGCAAAAGTTAGGCTCACATTATTGGAGACCCTATGAATGGATCATACAAATACCGTGTTAATACGAATCCTGACTGAGAGCCCCTCGAACTAACACTCACTGTTTTGGATGAGACGACTTCAAATTATGTACCACCGTAGATACTATCAAACCTTACGTTCATTTTTCTTTTAATGTAGTAACTAGTAAAGTCGCTGTAAAGTAGGGCAAACATAAAAAAATCGTAGACAATATCAGAGGAATTAAAGACACGCAGAGACAAAACGGAGGTTAAGTGACTTTGGGCTCGTTGAAAACTTTAGCAAAAGTTAGGCTCGAATTATTGGAGAGCCTATGAATGGATCATATATATACCGTGTTAATACGAATCCTGACTGAGAGCCCCTCGACCTAACACGCACTGTTTTGAACGAGAACACTTAAAATGATGTACTACCGTAGATACTAGCAAACTTTAAAGTAACAACTTTGCATTCATTTTTCTTTTAATGTAGTAATGTCGCCTTAAAGTAGGGCAAACATAAAAAACCTTTGACAATAGCAAAGCAATTAAAGACACTCAAAGACACAAAACAGAGGTTAAGTGACTTTTGACTCGTTGAAGCTGTAGTAAAAGTTAGGCTCGAATTATTGGAGAGACTATGAATAAGGGAATAAGGAAATTAATACCGTGCTACACAAATACGAATCCTGAATCCTGAATCTCGATCGATCCACTGTTTTGAAAGGACGAGGAGACTTCAAATTATGTACCAGCACCCATCTATAGGTTCCAAGTACTATATTATTTTTATTTATTTCTTTTATTTTATGGAAAACAAACAGAATTAAACAAGATAAAAGTGGCCAAGTGCGAGTAGGACTCCCGCACGAAGGGTTCCGTACCAATAGCAAATAAACGGTGAAACCCTCTTTAGATTTATTTGAATTCCGTATAATAAGCCATCGCAGTTTCCACAGACAGGCTTTCATCCAAAAAAACATAACAAAATTTTTGATTTTACCTTACGATTTTAACGACGAGGTCGAATGCGCGTTTTATTGTACCAGTGGCGAAATCTAGTTTGCTTGAAACGGACTAATCGAGCAAGAAACGGTAAAAAATCAAGTTTGTTGTATGGGAGCCCCCGTTAAATATTTATTTTATTTTTAGCATTTGTTGTTAAAGCGGCAAAAGAAATTCATCATCAGTGAAAATTTCAACTGTCTAGCTATCACCATTCTTTAGATACAGCCTGGTGACAGAAGGACGGACGGACGGACAGCCAAGTCTCAGTAATAGGGTTCCGTTTTTATCCTTTGGTTACGGAACCCTAAAAAACCGAGTTGAGTCGAAACTCTAAAAGTCAAAAATAGTTTTCACTGGTATTATAAGTTTGACGTCGATGTCTGTCTGTGTATGCTTCTATCTGTAGGACCGTAGCTCTTTCTGTCCGAACTATCTGTCTGTTCTGACAATTTTTGTGTCCGGGATGCTAGACAGTGAGAGGCCGTGTGAGGCGGAGAAGTGAGAAAGGAAGCCTCTCGCTCTAATGCGGAGGCTGAAGTCGACATTTCAATTTCGTTTTTTTTATTTATACGATAATAATTAATCAGAAGATTTCTTCTGCATGTTTAATGAAATTTTTTTCAAGATGGCTGCCGCTACAATATGGCAGATTGTATATATTTGCACAGCTCCCTCAATATGGGTATCAAATTTAAGGACTTGACCAGTAAAATATTATAGATTGTGATAATATTCAAAATCAAGATGGCTGCCACCACTAAATGTTAAATTACATAATATTTCTATTTCACAACTCAAAGTCAAAGTTCTTAATTCATAAATGTACAATTTACACGTCAAACAATAAAATAAAAACAAAAGAAAGACAATACAAATTGTACGAGGGTCAAACTGAAAGTTCTTAGAAAATCAAAAACTGATTACATTAGCCAGTTATTAGTTTTATTATATCTTTTCAAAATATTGTCCATTCACGTCAATACACCGCTGCATGCGATGGAACCACTGGGAAAAGCACTTTGCCCACTCGTCCTTAGGGGTCTCTTCAATGGCATCGCGATACGCAGCCACCGCTTCTTCAGCATTCATAAACCGCTTTCCTTTAAGTTTTTCTTTAATTTTTGAAAATAAATAAAAATCACAAGGCGCGAGGTCGGGGCTATACGGCGGGTGACCCAGTAATTCAACGTTTGATGTCGCTAAATAGTCGATCGTTCGCTTGGCGGTGTGCGATGAGGCGTTGTCGTGGTGAAGGAGGATCCTACTGCGAGGTCGTTTCTCTCGAACTTTTTCCAAGACAAGTGGCAAACAATTGGTATTGTACCATTCTGCAGAAACTGTTTTTTGATCCTCTAACACAATTGTTGCGAAATGACCTATCCTTCCAAAGAACGAGGCCACCATTTTTTTCCCCGCACTTCGATCTCTCTTCACTTTAGTTGGCAACTCCTCGAAAGGAAACACCCACTGAGCAGATTGTCTTTTGGTTTCAGTATCATAACAGTAAATCCAGCTTTCGTCACCTGTTAGTATGTCGAACACAGCATTTGAGTCACCTCCGTTAAATCTTTCAATCATTTTACGGCACCAATCCACACGATGGAGTTTTTGAGCCTCAGTCAAATTATGAGGTATCCACCGGGCGCAAAGCTTCCTGACCGCTAAATGTTCGTGTAGGATTTTGTGCACTTGACTCATACCGATGCCTAAGCTTGTCCGAATCTGCTGATAGGTCACTCTTTTGTCAGTCTCTATCATACGCCGCACAACACAGATGTTATCTTCAGTCGTCGCCGTAGAAGGCCGTCCCTCACGTAAATCATCAGTGAGATTAGTGCGACCGTTAGACTTCATCGTGAAAGGCCAATCGTAGTCTATCATAACTTTCTTGTTAACTTAAATGACATCGAAAGTCATAAAAAATCATTGCATGAAAATTTTCTCGTGTTAAATTCATGTTGACGTGACACAGACAATTTTCAATTTGCCGCCAAATCGTAAAACAAATGACAAATGAATGAAGTATATACTCAGTAATATTGGCAAAGAGTTCTATTTTCAAATTATAGAATTATTTTTTTATTATATTGTTTATAAGTGGCCAGTTCTAAGAACTTTCAGTTTGACCCTCGTATACATTTTCAAAGTTTGAACTGAACTTATCACTGTATTATAATTATCGTACAGAAAACTGTCAAGCATTATACATCACATGTTTTTTTACAATTGTAATTAACAATATTGTTTTTTTTTACAATTTTATACGAACTTTGCCATTATCTAAAACTCATTTTCATTCTCTAAAAACTCGCTATAACTATAAATAGTTTGATCGATAAGCCAGCACATTATTCTGTTTTTGAAGCTGCCGAATCTTGGGGTCGATATAACTATTTTAGGAAAAGTGTTATACACTTCCGGTCCCATAATGTGAGTCAGCTTCCGTGACCTCGTGATAGAGTGTGGTATAACATCCAGCTTGCCAGCGTAAGTTGTAAGAATGTCTCTCTCCTCGCGTATTGTACGATTCAATATTATTTTTGACATACACAGCCACTTGGTAGAGGTAGTGTAAGTATTCTAAAGTCTTTGAAATATGAAATATGGTTCTTTAAAAATTTCAATATGTCAAATATGGCAGCTGATTTCAGGAAGTACACATCTAACGGTGAATTTTTTTGAAATCGGTTCAGTATTTCCTGAGATTAGCGCGTTCAAACAAAACACCTCTTCAGCTTTATAATATTAGTATAGATACGTGAATCAAAAACTTCAGACCTACACCGTTTTTTTGGAAAATTGCACGTACTGAAGAGTATATTTCGCACACTCATAGTTTACATAGAAGAGGAGTGCAGAATGCTAATATTAGTTTAAAATTTTGCATAAACAAGAACAAATTAAAAATTTTGTTGGATCCATTGAGTCGGCCAAAAATTAAATTAAATTAAATTAATTCAATAAGAAAAATCATCATCGAGGTAACGAAAGTAAATTTTAGCTGTTTTTTGATCATATTTCCAAATCCAAAACCGCTACACCAATTCCGATCAAATTTATATGGGACCACCTCTGAAGTCTCAACTATCATCTACTAAACAAAAAAAATTGGCAGTCATAGGAACTGCCGATAGAAGTGAAAACTTGCTGTTGCCCTGGTACTGGTACCTAGGGGCAAACGCAACTCTTTTATATTTCTGTTGTCCTGGTATCTGGAGATAAACGCTGGGCTGTTGGAGGTAGGTAATCGAAACTCTTTACTGTTTCTGTTGCCCTGGTACCTACCTGGCCGTTTTTACCGAGTTTACCCGAAGATTTCATATCCGATCCGATCCATTATCATATCCAAGCGTGACGATTGATGAATCCATTTCACAGCCCACAAAAATCTGTCTATAGCGCGCCTAAAGAAGTTTTCACTTCAAAAATTGGCAGTCATAGGAACTGCCGATAGAAGTGAAAACTTATAACTCAGAATTTGATAGCTTACTTTGGAAACTACACGGGTGTAACCGGAGGGCGTGGCCTGGTCCTCATACCATGACCATCTAGAAATGCACCAGCATTTCCCATTGGCTGACGCATTTCTAGATGGCCATGTCATGAATGGCAGGCCACGCCCTTCTAGCATTTCCCATTGGATGACGCATTTCTAGATAGCCAATGGCTATGGTCCCGAGTTTACCCGAAGATTTCTTATCACACCCGAGCGTGACGGTAGAATTCATTTCACAGCCCACGAAAAATCTGTCTAGGCGCGTTTTCACTTCAAAAACCATCAAAATCAATTAACAATTGGCGGCGGTGTCGCTAATACTCATATGAAAAAAATATTAGCAGTCATGGGAACTGCCAATAGAAGTGAAAACTTATAGGAATCTCAGGGTTTGATAGCTTAATTGGAAACTACGCGGGTAAAACCATAGGGGATGGCCATAAGCATCACCATCTAGAAATACTGATGCTTTTCTAGATGGCCAATGGGAAATGCTAATGCATTTCTAAATGACCAATGGCCATGATCCCGAGTTTACCCGAATATTTCTTATCAAACCCAAGCGTGGCGCTAGAATTAGCGCACGAAAAATCAGTCTGTGGCGCGCCAAAAGAAGTTTTCACTTCAAAAACATTGTAGTGGTAGGACTCTTAGCAGAGTCCGCCTGGGGAAGTACCACACCTTTGCCAGTTATTCTACCGCCAAGCAGCATTGTGCAAACATTTTTGTGTTCCGGTTCGAAGGGCAATGTTTCCAGTGAAATTACAGGGCTTAGAGATATAATATTAGATCTCTGGGTGACGAGCGCAGTGCAGTGCTAGGTAATGATTTGGGCTCTTCGTGTTCCAATAGCTGCGTGTCACTGTGCTGTCATGTGGCAGGCATGTTGCTTACCATCAGGCACATGACCTGCCCCTCAGGTTACTCTTTATTTAAAAAAAAATACAACCAATACCAAATACAAATCTCTTACTTGGAAGTCGGTTAAAAATATAGAAACGAATTCTAACCTTCCCGTTTCGTAGATAACGAGTTATAACCCGCGCGGTCCGCGCTTCTACCGCCTAACTAAATCGGCTATCGCTTTGCTAATGCTGTCTCTATCATTACAAGCGAAAAGAAAAGAGAGAGAAACATCAAAGCGATGACATTTTTCGTTCGGCGGTAGACGCCCCGGTCCCCCGCGGCCTACATGCGCTGACCCGGTAAGCCGGCGCCCCGGGCGACCTACTTCCATTTCAACTAGAACGTTGCATCATTATTCCATGCCCCGAGTGGGTGCTCACTGGTAGATAATAACCTATAAAAACGAATTAGTCCAGCAGTTAGATTATTAAAAAACAAGCTATGCGCCGCGATTTTAATATTAACTAGCTGAACGCGCGCGCGTTGCTACGCCATCTATCGAAAATTGGTCGTACCAATTCAAATTTTGAACAAATTCGGCTACTTTAGGTTCTAATGACGCATCCTTTAAAATATGACATATGCTGTCACGCAACGAAAGCTCTCAATAAGCAATATTTTTTCCCGTTTTTGTAACATTTTTCATTCATGCTCGGCTCCTGTTGATAGTAGCGTAATGTTAAATAGCCTATAGCCTTCCTCGATAAATGGACTATCCTACAAAGAAATAATCTTTCAATTCGGACCAGTAGTTCCAGAGATCCTTGCGTTCAAACAAACAAAATCTTCAGCTTTATAATATTAGTGTAGACTAGCTGTTACCCGCGACTTCGTCCGCCCGAAATGAATACTAAGATAACTCAAGCAGTATCTATTTGAATACCCAGACACATTTACGGTTACTAAAAACAGCTTATAATAAAACAATTTTATACAATTTTATCAAAATCGGTTCAGTTGTTTAGGTGTGAAAGCGTAAGAAACATTCGTCCCCCATTTCAACTCCAAACCCCAAATTTCAATTTCATCCCCATACAGTTCAAAATTACAAAATTGCTAGAACAAACATTTATTTGCTTCGTGTCAAGTGCCTATATATACAGAGTTTCATGGTTTAATCTTCAACGATTCGGAGCTTCTATAAATACTTTCATCCCCCATTTCAATCCCAATTTCATCCCTATACAGTTCGAAATTACAAAATTGATAAAACAAACATTTAATTGCTTCGTGTCAAATGTCTAGATACAAAATTAGATAACTTTAAAAATGACGAATTTTCATACAACCGTTCATCCCTTGTTTTACCCTCTTAGGGGTTGAGTTTCGCAAAACCCCGTCTTAGCGAGCGCCTATTTGCTAAGAGGGACCTCCATGCAAAATTTCAGATTCCTAGCATTTGTAGTTTCTGAGATTCCTTGATGAGTGACCTTTCGCTTTTATATATATAGATTAAAACAAAAAATGGCTATGTAGTTAATTTATACGCTGTAGAAGTAGGAGCGAGAAGTATACCAGCAAAATCTCTCTATAACCTGCTGAAAGACCTTGGATTGTCCAGAAGTGCAGTAAGTTCTATACTAGAACGAGTATCTAAAGCTGCACTAGTAGGATCATATTATTTCTATAGTATTCATAGTATTTCTCTCCCTGCCCAGCCGGATTTGGCTGGGCAGGGAGAGAAATACGAGTAGTGAAGGTGAGTGTTGACGTACGTCACAAAGGGGCCCCTTAAACCTACGCCCCAGTCACAAGTCTTGGGGTCTACTCGTGATATCTCTCTCTGCCACACGATGGACCCGCACGGTGAATCCATGGAATGCTAAGAAGTTCGTCTCTTTTCCAGACTATAATCTATCCATGTTCCAAATTTCAGCCCGATCCATTCCGTAGTTTTTACGTGAAAGAGTAACCAACATCCATCCATTCTTACAAACTATCACTTTATGATATTAGTAGGATATTGTACACGCACTTTTTCTTTTGTTTCACAAACAAAAAATGACGGAGGTACAGTGCTTAGAAATTTGCAGTGCCGTTACTTCATGGTACGATTTTTACAAAGACGTGACGTCACAAGTCCCTCCCACTCCCCAAGTTTGGTGGCCTGGTAAGCGGAAAAACGCGGCCGGTGTCCCGGGCGACCCACTTTCATATCAACTAGTACGTTGCATCATTACTCCATGCCCCGAGTGGGTGTTCACTGGTAGATAATAATATAGGCAAGATGACTAAAAAAACGAATTAGTCCGTCAGTTAGATTATTAAATAAATCCGGCCAAGTGCGAGTGGGGCTCCCGCACGAAGGGTTCCGTATCATTGGCAAATAAACAGCGAAAACATAATTGGCATTATTCCGAATTCCGTATACATAGACTACACTACACAGTTTCCTCAGACGGGCTTTCATCCAAAAAGTTTTATTAAAATTTTGATTTTACCTCATGATCCTAACGACGACGTCGATAGCGCGTTTTATTTTTACTAGTGGCGCCATCTAGTTTGCTTGGGACGGACTAATCAAGCAAGAAACGGTAAAAAATCAAGTTTGTTGTATGGGAGCTCCCCTTAAATATTTATTTTATTTTATTTTTAGTATTTGTTGTTATAGCGGCAATAGAAATACATTTATCTGTGAAAATTTCAACTGTCTAGCTATCACCGTTCTTGAGATATAGCCTGGTGACAGACGGACGGACGGACATCTAAGTCCCAGTAATAGGGTCCCTCTAATCCCTCAATTGAAAACTCTTAATTGTACACGGGAAGTACTCTGTAGGTTTTAATTCCCTTATGAGTGTCGCAAATTTGCAGCATACATAAACGGCTGTTTATCTTTTGATTGCGTTGGCTTAGAAGGTTGATTTTTTCACAGCTCCAGGGGAAAGTATACCTGAGTATTTGACATGAATTTCAGCTTGCTACCTCCACGCGTTCCTGAAAAAAAAGGTCTCCATAGACGGACAACGAAGTGACCCTACAAGGGTTCCCTTTATAGGGCTCCGTAAAACGTAACCCTTTTAGATTCGTCATGTCTGTCTGTCTGTCTGCCCGTCTGTATGTCACAGCCACTTTTTGCAAAAACTATACCAGCTACTGTTGAAACTTGGTAAGTAGATTTAAGATTTTTAGACAAAAATGAAAAAAAAAAAATTGGGGTTGCCCCAACTGAAACTCAAAAAATTATTTTCAACAAACCCATACGTGTGTGGTGTCTATGAATAGGCCTTCAAAAATGATGTTGAGGTTTCTAAAATATTTTTTTTCTACACTGAATAATTTGCGCGAGAAAAACTTCCAAAGTGGTAAAATGTGTCCCCCCCCCCCCCCCTCCCTTTGTAACTTCTAATATATGAGAACGATGAAACTAAAAAATATATATGATGTACATTATCATGCAAACTTCCAACAAAAATTGGTTTAAACTCGATCTAGTATGTAGTTTTTTTAGTACGTCATAAATAAACTATTACCTGTTACGATATCGATCAAAGTTACAAAAAAAAAATACAAGAACTTATGTGTTATGTTACTTGCTGCTACGGAACCCTTCATGGGCGAGCCCGACTCGCACTTGGCCGCTTTTTTCTTTTGCAGTACGGAACTCTAGAGAACGAATTAAATCCACAACGACCCGCCGTTACCGGGGCCCGTGCCCCACATCCGCTGACCTGGTAAATAGGACGCCACGGAAACCTCCGTCCGGGGCAACAGCGACCCGCTTCCGTGTCAAGTAGCTGGTGGATTTGTTTTGCAAGACTATTAATGTTGAAGTGAAAACTTCAATAATAATGAAAAATTCATTTTGTAGTGGCAGGACTCTTAGCAGAGTCCGCCTGGGGAAGTACCACACCTTTGTCAATTATTCTACCGTCAAGCAGTAATGTGCAAACATTACTGTGTTCCGGTTAGAAGGGGAATGTTTCCAGAGAAATTACAGGGCTTAGAGACATAACAACTTAGATCTCTGGGTGACGAGCGCAGTGCGGTGCTAGGTAATGATTTTGGCTCTTCATGTTCCAATAATTGCGTGTCACTGTGCTGTTATGTGGCAGGCATGTTGCTTACCATCAGGCACATGTCCTGCTCGTCTCGCCAATCTTTATTTATATAAAAAAAACTTCTTTTGGCGCGCCACATACAGATTTTTCGTGGGCTGTGAATTGAATTCTAGCGTCACGCTCGGGAATGATAAGATATCTTCGGGTAAACACGGGATCATGGCCATTGGCCATCTTATCTAGAAATGCGTCAGCATTTCCCATTGGCCCTAGAAAGGCGTCAGCATTTCCCATTGGCTATCAGAAATGCGTCAGTATTTCTAGATGACCATGCTCATAGTATAGCTCCGGTTTACCCGCGTAGTTTCCAAAGTAAGCTATCAAACTCTAAGTTATAAATTTTCACTTCTATAGGCAGTTCCTATATAATTCCGTTTTAGCGCTAAATCTATTGTTACAAATTCTACACACGGGGTGCCCAAAATACAGGCTCAGCCTAGTTTGGGACCCATCATATAAACTACGGAGCCAGCTGTAACATTGTTTGAATTACCTATTTAATTTTGTTCACTTATGTGCTGCAACTCTTATGGAAATAAATAAATGACTTATAAATAAATGACTTATAAATAAATGACTTATAAATAAATGACTTATTAAATATAAACTGCCAATTTTTTTGATTGCGAGTCTAATTTATGGTAGGGCTCTTTGTGGAGTCCGCCTGGGGAAGTACCACACCTTTCGATTTTATTGCACCTCGGTGACAATCTCTATTTTAGAAGCGTTGCTACAATTCTCTATTTCATTGGTACGAGGTAGAATATTTTTGATGACGTCACCGATCTGACGTAAGCAATATTAGATCACCCCTTGTTGTCTTTGTTCGTGGAAAGCGTTTATACTTCATTTATTGTATTTGAACACGGATAGTAAACAAAGAAATTGTTTTTTTTACCCGACCAGAAAACTGTCGGCAAAATGGTTCGATTACCTACTTATACACTTTATTACCTACTTACATATACCTTGTTTATTTTCTAACTTTTTGAATCACGTGCCTGATGGTAAACAAAATGCCTACCCATAGCAGCACAGTGACACGCAGCTATTGGAACATTAAGAGTCTAGATAATTACAAAAAATGTTGGTGAGTGGTGGACTGTAACTAACTGGTGAATGTAAGAAAAGAGAAAAGCGCAAAATTATGGTAAGCACATAATTATAAATTAAAATATTTACAAAATTAGATGCACTGCGCTCGTTACCCTGAGATGAAAAATATTCTATCTCCATGCCCTGTTACTGGAAACACGGAACACAGTAATGTTTTGAGATTACTGCTTGACAGTAGAATAACTGCTAAAGATGTGATACTTCCCCAGGCGGATATTTCCTTGAAAGCGTCGATATGGCGAAGGAACGAAATAATTTTAAAGGTTTAAGCCTTTCGTTTTATCTCTTGTTGCGTTCAGAGTTTTTTTGTTTACATTTATAGGTTTCGTCTTGTCCATGTTAATTTTTAGACTCTACGCTCGAAGTTGTTGACGAATACGTCTACCTAGGTCCTACAAACGGTCCAGTTGGGTAGATCCAACTCTGAGAAAGAGATCACTCGTCGGATCCAACTTGGTCGAGCAGCGTTCGGGAAGTTACGTAATATCTTCTCATCCAAACTACCGCAGTGTCTCAAGACGAAAGTCTTTGACCAGTGCGTGTTGCCAGTGATGACATATGGAACAGAGACGTGGTCGCTTAGTATGGGTCTCGTAAGAAAGATCAAAGTTATCCAAAGGGCAATGGAAAGAGCCATGCTCGGAGTTTCCCTGCGCGATAGAATCAGAAATGAGGAAATCCGCAGGAGAACCAAAGTAACCGACATAGCTCACCGAGTTGCCAAACTTAAGTGGCAATGGGCGGGGCACATAGGTCGCAGAACTGACGGCCGTTGGGGCGGAAAGGTTCTTGAGTGACGACCACGCACCGGAAAACGCAGCGTTGGCAGGCCTCCCACAAGATGGACCGACGATCTGGTGAAGGTCGCCGGAAATCGTTGGATGCGGGCGGCGCAAGACCGGTCTTTGTGGAGATCTTTGGGAGAGGCCTTCGTCCAGCAGTGCCCGTCCTTCGGCTGATATGATGGTGATTATAGGTTTAAACTTGACCACCATATCGCCCTGCGGTCTACGATGGCACGAGTTTATTTAGAAGAAACCGATTCACTCTGGAATTGAAGACACCAAGACACAATGTGGCGATGTTCAAAACTTTGAAGTCTTCAATAAAAAATTGGCAGTCATAGGAACTGCCGATAGGAGTGAAAACTTATAACTCAGAATTTGATAGCTTACCTTAGAAACTACACGGGTGTAAACGGAGGGCGTGGCCTCGCCATCTTGGCATGGCCATCTAGAAATGCGTCAGCATTTCCCATTGGCTGATGCGTTTCTAGATGGCTATGCCATGATGGTCTGTCCACGCCCTTTCAGCATTTCCCATTGGCTGACGTATTTCTAGATGGCCAATAGCCATGGTCCCGAGTTTACCCGAAGCTTTCTTATCATACCCGAGCGTGACGAATGAATTCAATGGACAGCTCACGAAAAATCTGTGTAGGCGCGCCTAAAGAAGTTTTCACTTCAACAAGGAGATTCTCAATTCGGTTCTACGTTTGTTTTTGTACGTATTTAGCGTGATAGCTCCGCCAATTGTGAATCGATTTTGACGGTTCTTTTTTGTTGTTTGGTAGATCATATTTCAGAGATACTCCCACATACCTACATTTTTATCGAAATTTGTGTGGTGATTTTTGAAATTTAAACAAAAAACTGGAATTCACTTTCATATTTATCGAACACACTTCGGAGAGTGTGCGACTGATTAACATGATCTAATACCACCTTGCCCTTTTTTCTATGCTTGATCGTAGCTCGAAAAAGCGACATCGTTTCATGGTTAACGTTCCAAAGACACGAACGAAGAGATTTAACTCTACTTTTATGATAAGAACGTCTAGGCTTTGGAATGCGTTGCCTGAGTGGGTTTTCCCTGTTGGTTACAACCTTTGTCTTCAAATCGAGAGTGAATCGATTTATTCTAGGTAAACACGCTCCATCGTAGACCGCATCGTCGCTTTACATCAGCCGAGATGGCGGTTAAGTGTAAGCCTATGAAAGTTAAAAGTTAAAATATACCTCGATGACTTAGTGATGAATTCCTATGAAATTTAGTCGAGTGTCTGAATTCAATTTTAAATTGAGGTCGGATTGTGTTTTTTTTTCTGAGAATATAAATGACTCGAATAAGAGTGTCTATCAGTCTTTTGGGAGGTCCCTCGATCGATTCCTGAGCCTTCGGCTGTGTTAAAACAAAGGCGATTCGGTGCCCCGATGCAGTCAAATAGGTTACTCCCAAGGCGTGGCAGCTAAATGGGGCAGTCGGCCGAGACGCGACCTACATGCGCGTTGCAAGCTATTGATCTCCCCCCACTCTACCCCATTCTCCCCTGTTGCACGTACCTTGACGGTATTGGTTGAGGGGAGGAAGGGGATTTGTGGGTACCATTGGTACTTATGCTTTTACCTGCTATTTGTTTTACTTAGCGTGTCTTCAAAGAATTGATTATGCTCCGGTCAGTATCAGCATCGGTCCCAAGTTTTGGTAGCTCCAAAAACAGATTGATTAAAATACTGGCATATCGACCAAACATTCTGTAGTTACAGCGAGGTCTTATGGTAAAGCTAGCTCAAAATGGAACAAAATACACTAAAAAGAAAACTATTTATGAACTAGCGACCTGCCGCGGCTTCGCACAGGTTTAATTGGATAAGGATTAGTGCCGTTTTGCAAAATAATTTCGAAAATAGGCCATTATTTTTCGTAAAAAGTAAGGGATGAAAAATGGTAATTGTGTGTTATCCCTAAGAGCTAGACATATTATTTTTAGTAGTGGTAGGACTCTTAGCAGAGTCCGCCTGGGGAAGTACCACACCTTTGCCAAATATTCTACCACCAAGCAGTAATGTGCAAACATTACTGTGTTCCGGTTTGAAGGGCAATGATTCCAGAGAAATTACAGGGCTTAGAGACATAATATCTTAGATCTCTGGGAGACGAGCGCAGTGCAGTGCTAGGTAATGATTTGGACTTTCATGTTCCAAAAGCTGCGTGTTACTGTGCTGTTATGTGGCAGGCATGTTGCTTACCATCAGGCACATGATCTGCTCGTCTCGTCACTCTATGGTATAAAAAAAAAAAAATTATACAATGGCGGTCTTTCATTTAGTCATTTTTAAGGCGTACAATACTGTAGTAAGTATATTATTTTGATCAATCTCGTAGGGTTCAGCCAGCGTTTGCAATGTAAGCGAAAAAATGTGTTTATTTACGACGTCACCTATAAAACCTTCAGTGTTTCTCTATCAAATCCATATAAACTTTTTTCTTAAATCACTCTATCTATTAAAAAATATTGGCAGTCATAGGAACTGCCGATAAAAGTGAAAACTTAAAACTCAGAATTTGAAAGCTTACCTTGGAAACTACACGGGTGTAACCGGAGGGCGTGGCCTCGCCATCTTGGCATGGCCATCTAGAAATGCGTCAGCATTTCCCATTGGCTGATGCGTTTCTATATGGCCATGCCATGATGGCCTGTCTACGCCCTTTCAGCATTTCCCATTGGCTGACGTATTTCTAGATGGCCAATAGCCATGGTCCCGAGTTTACCCGAAGCTTTCTTATCATACCCGAGCGTGACGAATGAATTCATTTCACAGCTCACGAAAAAGCTGTCTAGGCGCGCCTAAAGAAGTTTTCACTTCAAAAATATCCATCAAAATCCATTGCGTAGTTTTAAAAATCTATGTACCTATACACAGGGAGAGAAGGACAGCGGGAGGCGACTCTGTTTTTTAATCCTCAACCAAAAAAAAGAGGTGTTATATAAGTTTGACTGACGTCGATGTATGTCTGTGGCACCGTAGAGATCAAACGGATGGACCGATTTGGATGCGGTTTTTCTTTATTTGCAGGTTAGTTTCCGTGCGGTGGTTCTTACGTTCTTAGCTATGTTTAGTTAATGTCGATTCAAGATAGCCACCTCCACAAAATGGCGGACAAAATATTTTTCACAACCTTCAAACAATACGGTCAACAAATGAAATGGCTTGACTGGTAGAATACTATGATAAATTTCAAATCCAAAATGGCCGCCACCACAAAATGGCGAATTGCATTTTTTTTCACTACTTCCCATATTGAGGTATCAAATGAAAGGGCTTGACCAGTAGAATGTTGTACAAATTACAAATCTGAGATAGTAGCGGATAAATCATTTTTTTAAATTTTGTCTTTATTTACCATGTAGTGAAATAACTCCATCCGAAGCATCGGTCATGATAAAGACCAGGACGTCTACCCTCTTTCTACGAAAACGTAATTTCGAAATAATCTCGCGACTTTCCAACTCCGATTCTACTTCGATCCGTCGTTTTGTCCGTTTATATGTTCTAAACCTACAGTAAATCAGAGTAGGCTTAGAACATTTAAACGTCAAACAATGTTCTATCGGACGAAACGAAGTAGAACGAGAGTAGGAAAGTGGCGAGTTTTTTTTCGAAATTTCGTTTTCGTATAAACAGAGTAGACGTCCAGGCGTTGTACACCAAGGATGGAGTTGAGTGTTCAAAATGTGAGGACCACACTCAGCATACGGTTTTGAAATAAGAAAAGCATGAAAATTATGATTCTGAATGATGCCAGGAGGTCTATTGGTCCATTTTTTTACAACCCGCCCGCCCTCTTATACTTCAAGTAAATAGACTGAACACATGAACAAAAATAGTTATTATAGGTTATCACTTATCAACATCAACAACATCAACAGCCCACTAAACGTTCCCACTGCTGGGACTCGGGGCCTTCTCTCGCAAGGAGAGAGTTAAGGCAGAATCCACCACGCTGGCCCAGTGCGGGTTGGCGGATGACACATGACTTCGAAAGATTCTATGTACATGTCGGTTTCCTCACGATGTTTTCCTTCACCGTTTTTTAAGTTAGCGGCATTACGCACATGACTTCGAAAAGACAGTGGTGCGCGTGAGGTTTGAACCCGGGGTCTCCGGATCGGCAGCCGCCGTTCTCCCGAATAGACCACCGTAACTTTAGAACTTAGAACAATACTAAACTTTAGAACAAAAATATATAAATATTGGTGGACAATTCACACACAACACCATCTGACCCCAAACTAAGCAAAGCTTGTATGATGGCGGCCAGATAGCTGATATAATACTTATATAGTTTGAAATACATACTTATTATACATAGAAACACCCAGACACCGTGCAAACATTTAAAAATTGGTATTATAGGTTATCACTTATCACTAATAGAGATATATGCCATCGTGGACATTTTTGTAGACCTTTTCAAGGGGTACAAAATTGCTGTACATTATTTTGATTTATGTCGTAGAGTTCAGCCAGCGTTTGCAAAGTAAGCGGCAAAAAAGTATGTGTATTTATGACGTCACATTAGAAACCTTTAAAATTATCATTGTTTCGTTACTATTTTATGCATGTAGAGGTATTATACATACAAACCTTCATCTTGAATTACTCAATCTATTAAATAAAACCGCATCAGCTACAAATTGCCTTTTTTTGCTACCTATATCTATATCTTCTTTTTCATCCTACGGTTGCTTGGAAGAAATCACTCTTAGCAATAAAATCACTAATCGGTACTATATTTTTTTAAGGATTTCTGTATTTTTTTTTTTAATAATTTAAGTGTAATAAAGAGTTTATCTGTCTATCTGTAAGTAGAATGTTTTCCACGACACGAAACCTGAACGATAAAATACGATTTGAAACAACCCTCCCTATAATTTCATTTGGTCTAGCTGGACAGAGCTCTAAACAAGCAATTCTCACTCTTATCACAATAACATAGAGCGTACATTAAAACTTCATAACGCATAGAGGCCCAACAGATACCTGGTGTAGAATCAAGCGATAGTAATCTTTACATAGAAGGAATAGAGTCGATTTGACGGTAATTAATTCTGTAGACCCCCAAATATGACTGGCTTTGTCCATCGCACAACGGTGATAAGGGTTCGCTGAAACTGACAAACTACCGTCAGCAGAAAAGGTTCCCGTGAATTGAAAACATAATTAACTCCCGACATAAAAAGAAGGGTATACTTATTACTATCTACAGATAGTGCAATCCACGAAGACGCGCCCCACCAATTTTTTGTTTAGGGGATCGCGTTTCTTCTCTCTCTTTCTCTCCTGATTAGTCTATTCATTGTAGTGTGCGTGTGCATTCATAGGTAATTAGTGTGTACCGATAACACTCAAACATTGACGGAAGCTTACGCATATATACTATATTTATAGTATATGTGTGCAAGCTTCGGAGTTTGGTTGGTTAGGAGGAATAGTGGGGCGCGTCTTCGTGGATTGCACTATCTGTAGCAGCACCCTGCGGTTTCGCCCGCTTTGTTCTCGTTCCCGTTTAATTTCCTCACATAAAAAGTAGAGGTTTCCACACGGAAACTAGCTATCGACTGAAAAAAACCGCATTGAAATCGGTCCATCCGTTTAGCTCTCTGGAGAGCTACAATGCCTCAGACAGACAGACATCCACGTCAAACTTATAACACCCCCCTCTTTTAGGTCGTGGATTAAAAAAGACATCTCTGCATTCTCGAGCTTGGCTATTTTTATTTTATTTTGAAGGAAGCTTTTTGAAGGAATTCAAGGATAACGACAAATATATAATCTGACTATTTCCACACACTAAAGTAACAAAAATTAATCGATAAATCTGATTTTACATATTTGAAACTTTTGCTCCAGCTTCAACTTTCAACTTCAGCGATGAAAATAACATTGTTATATTTTTTATTCTTATCATGTAAGCTTTGCAACCCACTAGGTATTTATCACGTTGGAGTAAATCACCGTTTAATTGGCATCCCACGAGTATAAAACATCAATCAACTCGTGGGAGTTGAATGTCGCAAAATCCAGTCTTAGCGAGTGCCTACGTGCTAAACGGCAGGTGCCTTCATGCAAAATTTGAGACTCCTAGCATTTGAAGTTTCAGAAATTTCGTGATGAATCAGACCTTTCGTCTTTACATATTTAGAAGAATATATAGATTTCATCCCCTTGGGGATTGAATTTTGGTAAATCCTTTTTTTTACATTACAAGAAGAATACGTGGGCGAAATTTTTTGTTTCTAGCCTAATCGGTTTGGGCTGTCCGTTGATCTATCTCAGTCTTAGCCTTTTTTATATCACTACATAGTACTACAAAGTCACATCCCTCGTCTTTCCGTCCCTATATATGCTTAGATCTTTAAAACCACCAAACAGATTTTGATGCAGGTTTTTTTAATAGATAGCGTTATTCAAGAGGAAGGTTTATATGTATAATACGTCGGCAATAGTGTATGTCTATCTGTTAGGAATAACCCACGATAATATTTTTTATTAGTACCTATATACGGTGTATCAGCATTGCACCCGTGCGAAGCCGGGGCGGATCCAAGTATACAATAATATAGATTATAAAAGACTAGCAGCACCCTGCGGAGTTACCCACGTAGTTCCCGTTGTTTTTCCGGAATAAAAAGTAGCCTATGTGTTTTTTCAGACTATAATCTATCTGTGTTCCAAATTTCAGCCCGATCCGTTCATACGCTAGGACGTGATTGGGCAACAAACATCCATACATTGACATTTATAATATAAGTAGGATAGAAAAGGATTTGTAGAGACAAATGTAGATTCTGCTGTTATCGGTACACGTCTGGTCCGTAAACTGGTTTCAGCCCTCCCGCTGCAGCACTATAGAGCACAATAATTGACCCCTTTGTAGCTTTGTCATTTAATTACACTCGTGAATATGAAGCAGAATAACTTATATTTTGTTGACCGAAAAAAATACAGTTTTTTATACGCGACTGCGCGAATCAAAGACGGTTAAAAATCACCAGCCGTCCGATGGGCTTCGTCCGTGCTACGTAAATTAGTAGTTAGTAGCATATAGCACTAAGGGATCACGTACACATCCAACGGTGAAAGAATTTTCGAAATCGGTCCAGTAGTTCCTGAGATTAGAGCGTTCAAAGAAACAAGCTTTTCTGCTTCATAAAATTACGTGCCACTTTGTTTGTCGCGATGGACTCCTAAGCTGCTAAACCGATTTTAATCAAACTTGTACGCCGTGTGGAGTTTGACCCAACTTGAAAGATAGTTTTAATTTTGATTAATGGTCTTTATATGACAATAACCAAGCGAAACCGGAATGGGTCACTAGTAATATAGTGACCCACTACACTACATGTAGATAACTAACACTATATAGCTGAAGAGTTTGTTTATTTGAACGCTAGGATCTCGGGAATTACTGGTCCGAATTGAAATATTCTTTTTCTATTGGATAGTCCTTTTATCGACGAAGGCTATAGGATAGGCTATACGCATTACGCTACTATCAATAGGAGCGGAGCATGAATGAAGAATGTCACAAAAACGGAAAAAATATTTCTTTTTGAGAGCTTCATTATAAAACTTTGCTAATCAAATTTGTTCTAAATCTGAGTTAGTACGACCAATTTTCGACAGGTGGCGTTGCAACGCTCGCGGGGCCAGCTGTTTAATTGAAGTATGAATAAATATTAAGTTTCTAGAAGAATGAGGGGTTTTGAGAAAAAATACTAATATTATAAAGCTGAAGAGTTTGTTTGTTTGTTTGAACGCGATAATCTCAGGAAGTGCTGGTTCGAATTGTAAGATTATTTTTGAAGTGAAAACTTCTTTAGGCGCGCCTAGACAAATTTTTCGTGGGGTGTAAATTGAATTCTACCGTCACGCTCGGGTATGATAAGAAATCTTCGGATAAACTCGGGACCTTGGCGATTGGGCATCTAGAAATGAGTCAGCCAATGGGAAATGCTGAAAGGGCGCGGCCTTGCCATCATGGCATGGCCATCTAGAAATGCGCGAGCCAATGGGAAATGCTGACGTATTTCTGATGGCCATGCCATGATGGCGAGGCCACACCCTCCGGTTACACCCGTGTAGTTTCCAAGGTAAGCCATCAAATTTTGAGTTTTAAGTTTTCACTTCTATCGGCAGTTCCTATGACTGCCAATTTTTTTTTTATTAAGAGGACAGGAGTCGGCACAATACTCCGAGAGCTTGAGGCAAGCTGAAAAATTGTCACATGACTCTCTTATTGTATCCCCCTACACAAAGGTGCAGACCTGACTGGTGAGTAGCGGAGGCGAAATGAATCCCTCAATTTAGATCACCTGCCAGGTATACATATAGTCCCTCCAAAATGATATCTCTTTTTGGGAAATTCCTAATTTTTTGGTTCTAAATAACACCTAATTTAAATTTCAAATTGTCATGCAAACCCATATTTCGTTTACAAAACATATTTGCACACGCCTGGCAATGTTAAGAGTAAGACCGCAACTTCATTTGTCCCATACATTTTGTTCAACGGGCCTGTAGTCAATTATTCTTCACGCGATAGTTTGTAAGGATGTATGGGCGTATATTTGTCACTCTTTCACACAAAACCTAATGAAAGGATTTGGATGAAATTTGGCACATAGATAGATAATGGCCTGGAATAACACATAGGCTATTTTTATCCCGAAAATAACAGGACCAGGAACTACTCGGGTAAAGAAGTTTTCTCTTAAAAACAATGAACATAATTAAAAAATTCAAAACTTTTTTTTTCTCCAATATGTTTTGGCCTTCATTAGCCAGCTTATAACAGTAACTACATCACAGACAGCACACAGCAAGTACCAAACGTAAATCTATTCTGTATACATTGGTACAAGGCTACCTATCTCGGTGCGGGGAAATACTATACGATCCGCTGTTAAATTCGGTTTCCGCCGGTTTCGTCCCACTCGACGCTCTGTATCACCCCGCACTCGAGGTAGCGGTCACTATCTCACCGCAGAGCGGTAGATGTGTCCGACTTCCACCGAGTAACATCGATTCAGCGCGAGATTGGAACTTTAAAAAGATGGATGTCCCTCTTTTCCTCTCCCTCCTATCTGAAATTTCGTGGACCCCAGTACTCGAGTCTAGTGACGTTTCGTTGGCTACTAAAGCTTTCTATGACATCATCTATGGATTGTTTGATATGTCCGCCCCCAAAAAGATAAGACGAGTAGACCGCGGTGACAGATATCCCGTATGGTTTGATGCAGACATTATAAAAGACATTCGGCGCAAGAGCAGATTACATAGAACCTGGTTGAGATCAGACTGTGTCGCCACCTATGCAATGTTTTCTGAGTTACGAGCTAGTCTTAAAATACGTATCTCCCAAGCGTACAAGTCTCATATGTCGGTCATAGAAAAGAACTTGTTACGTTGTCCCCAGAATTTTTGGAACCATGTGCATGCTATTAGATCGAAGGGTGGTTTTGAACCCTGTGTTTCGTATAAGGGTGCCCTATGCAAAGGAATAGATGCTGCTGAAGCTTTTGCAGCCTATTTTTCTAGTGTTTTTCTGGATGAGTTGCCCTCGCTGGACGTTGAGTCATGTTTGGATTTGGACGATTGTCATGGTTCTGTTAGCCTACCTACTGTGTTTCCTGAAGATATTGAACGCAGTTTTAATAGGTTAAAGGTGGGTAGCTCACCGGGCCCCGATAATTTACCTGGTTTTATTCTGAAATCAGGTAAAAAAGACCTTATTCTCCCAATCTACCACATTTTTAACCTATCGCTAAAGAAAGGGATATACCCAGAACAGTGGAAGTTATCTAGGGTTACCCCTATTCCGAAGACGAGCAACAAGTCATCGGTTGAAGACTATCGTCCTATCGCAATTTTGTGTGCACCTGCGAAGGTCTTTGAACACATCTTACATGCTGAGGTATATAGACAGGTTAAGCAACAAATAGGAGAGGAGCAGCATGGTTTTAGACGAGGCCGTTCCGTAAACTCCAACTTATTGGGGCTAGTCGAATACATCTCCGATGCTATGGATCGCGGCTCACAGGTTGACGTGATCTATTTTGACTTTCAAAAGGCTTTTGACAAAATCGACAACGATATTTTATTGCATAAGTTATCTGCGCTAGGCTTCACTCCGAACCTCTTAAAATTTTTCGCGGACTATCTGAGAAATCGGCGACAGTATGTTAGACACGGTACCCATATCTCTAAACCTTATCATACCAAGTCTGGTGTAAGTCAGGGCTCTATTACTGGCCCGCTACTCTTCCAAATTATGATTCATGACCTTCCCAGGGCTCTGAGAACTGCCAAGTGTCTGTTGTACGCGGATGACCTTAAGCTTTTTCTCGAGATAAGTACACCTCGCGATTGCCTTAGTTTGCAAGAGGATATTGACGCTGTTTTTGCATGGGCGGCGAATAATAAATTACCATTTAATGTTACTAAGTGCAATGCTATGACATTCGACCGCAAAATCAATCCTGTCAGTTTTCAATACTGCCTTGGTGGTTTGTTTATTAATAGAGTGAATACGATTCGTGACCTGGGAGTGAAATTTGATCGCGGTCTCTCCTTTCACGACCATGTTTCTGACTTGGCCAAAGAGGCTTACCGTCGTCTTGGTTTTGTTATGCGAAATGCTAAGGACTTTGCGAATCCTTTGGTTGTTAAAACCTTATACAACTCATTAATAAGAAGTAAGCTCGAGTCAAGTGCCTGCGTCTGGAACCCGCACCATGTCACCTACACTCGAATGTTGGAGAAGGTACAAAAAGCGTTCTTGAGGTTACTCTACAAAAAAAGTTATGGTTTTTACCCATACATGTATCCGACAAAGTTTTTGCTTGGTCATCTCGGCTACAACTCGCTGGAAGTCAGAAGGCTGGTGGACCAACTCCTAATTGGGTGCAAAATCCTAAGAGGTTCGATTGACTCCCTCGATTTACACAATTTAATGTGCAATTTGAGTGTACCAGAGAAACCAGGTGTCACGAACAGACGTGGACAACTGCATAAGTTTTTCCACCTGAATAGCAGCCGAACTACGGCTCGCGCCATGACACCGCTAGTCCGAACCCAACGTCACCTCAATGCTCTTCTTTCCGCCAACACTGATCTCGACATTTTTTGTGACACTTGGAACACCCTACGAATGATTATATTTAGCTATTGTGAAAATCTTACCGACCAGTGGGATAAGAATGAGAGGACCGAAAGATCAACTGACGACTATAATTTATTATTTTGAATGTTTTTTGTTTTGTGTTGACTTGTTTCGTTATTCTTGACTTGTACCTAATGTAATGAAATAGTGTTATTGCATCATTTGTATCACTGTCCAAAATGTAATTTTAAAGTTAATTTATATTGTGTGAGATAATTGTAACTGGAATTCCGTTTCTATCTCAATAAATAAATAAATAAATAAAAATAATAAATAATCTGGTCAGCTATTTATGATTGCCTATATTTATCTAAGCCGGCGAACTTCGTACAGCAATACCAGCTACCAAACGTAGACAAAAAATTGGTTGTCTGTAATCTCGGTTGGATTACGGATAGTTTAATGAGACAACGTCATCACACCCCGGACACTCGGCCTAAAATCTATACAGACGGTGCAGTTGACATACCTACACTCACACATCTCGCATATGTCGTTCGAACGCATTTACGCATGTGTGCGTGTCATCTATGTCGTGTCGCTGAGTGCTTCTCGCGTTCTTGCGGGGTAGGAAGCTTGAAACTGGCGGGGGGTGGGGAGTGTCCGTTCTATCTGTATTATCTATTCTATGACGTCATAACAAAACATTGATAGATGCGGCGAGAGCGTACAATGAGCGTAATGGGACATAACGGGGCACTTTTTCGTGCATGCAGCCGGTGTTCATCGACTTATTAGTCGTGGTCACGTCAAGAGTAGAGAAACACATCTAATTGATAATCTAAACCATTCTTGACTCTTACTTGAACACACACAAATCAAAATCGGTCCAGCCGTTCAGGGGTAGTTTAATTACAAACACACGCACAGAAGATTTTGAATATACCTAATTCATAAATATTATTTTTGATGGAACTCAGGACAATACCGTTGTGCGTTATTGTTTTTTAGAGAGAACATGACGTTCGTCTAATGGCAACCAACACGCCTACCCACAATAGAATAGTGCAAACCACCAAGCGAGTTTGCATCACCGACATTCGTAATAGTAGTATATCTGTTATACCGGAGACGTATTGTGCAATATTAATGCTGTTTAATGCTAAAATTACAAGTTTTCACTTCTATCGCCAGTCCTTATGACTGACAATTTATTTTTAAATAAAACCTAAGATAAGTTTTCACTTCTATCGGCAGTCCTTATGACTGACAATTTATTTTTAAATAAAACCTAAGATAAGTTTTCACTTCTATCGGCAGTCCTTATGACTGACAATTTATTTTTAAATAAAACCTAAGATAGTTCGCTTGCTTTAGATCTTTTTTTTGAAGTGAAAACTTCTTTAGGCGCGCCTAGACAGATTTTTCGTGGGGTATGAATGGAATTCTAGCGTCACGCTCGGGTATGATAAGAAATCTTCGGATAAACTCGGGACCATGCCAATTGGCGATCTGGAAAAGCGTCAGCCAATGGGAAATGCTGAAAGGGCGTGGTCCGGCCATCATGGCATGGCCATCTAGAAATGCATCAGCCAATGGGAAATGCTAACGCATTTCTAAATGGCCGTGCCTTGATGACCAGGCCACGCCCTCCGGTTACACAAGTGTAGTTTCCAAAGTAAGCTATCAAATTCTGAGTTATAAGTTTTCACTTCTATCGGCAGTTCCTATGACTGCTATTTTTTTTTAGTTTTATTGTGACCACCATCATCTCGCCTAATGTTAAGCGACGATGCGGTCTAACCTAGAATACTTACCTAGAAGAAACCAATTCACTCTCGATTCAGATCATTCTTGCACGTTGCGGATCATTCAATCCGTAGCCCAGTGAACGACGCAGTTGCGGCACAAGGCCACATTTCGTCACCGCTGCCCGCTTTAGCGCAAGGTCCCTCGCTCGGCTCGCGACTGTTTCGAATATACGCTGGAGTTAGATTCTCTCAGTTAATTGCGCTGTATTTTTAGATATAGCCCACAATTTTTATTAGCTTTTTTAGGGTTTTGGTGTTGACGTTTTATCGACCACTGTCTAGTCGCTATTTTTGATAGTATTTGCAGCAGTTTTATGTATAATTTTGGGCCTAGTTAAAATATTTTTATATTTTGGTATCGTGGAATCGTCTATTCTTTCTCGTAGCATGTTTTTGGATTTTATAAACATGTACCTACGTTTTGGTATCGTCAAATTGTCTATACTTTTTCTTTCGGTTGTTACGCTAGCATTTCCAGTAGCTTTTGTAATACTTATGTTGTTTTTAGGCTATTTATATTTAGTTGGATTCCCTAGTTACCTAATTGCGCTGTATTTTGAGCAATAGCCCAGATTTTTTATTAGCTTTTTTAGGGTTTTGGTGTTGACGTTTTATCGCCCACTGTCTAGTCGCTATTTTTGATAGTATTTGTAGCAGTTTTATGTATAATTTTGGTCCTATTTAAAATATTTTTACATTTTGGTATCGTGGAATCGTCTATTCTTTCTTGTAGCATGTTTTTGGCTTTTATAAGATGTACGTTTTGGTATCGTCAAATTGTCTATACTTTTTCATTCGGTTGTTACGCTAGCATTTCCAGTAGCTTTTGTAATACTTATGTTGTTTTTAGGCTATTTATATTTAGTTGGATTCCCTAGTTACCTAATTGCGCTGTATTTTGAGCAATAGCCCAGATTTTTTAATAGCTTTTTTAGGGTTTTGGTGTTGACATTTTATCGACCACTGTCTAGTCGCTATTTTTGATAGTATTTGTAGCAGTTTTGAGTAAAATTTTGGTCCTATTTAAAATATTTTTACATTTTGGTATCGTGGAATCGTCTATTCTTTATTTTAACATGTTTTTGGCTTTTATAAGTTGTACGTTTTGGTATCGTCAAATTTTCTATACTTTCTCTTTCGGCTGTTACGCTAGCGTTTCTAGTAGCTTTTGTAAAATGTTTTCTTTATGCTATTTATATTTAGATATTTAGTTGGATTCCCTAGTTACCTAATTGCGCTGTATTTTGAGCAATAGCCCAGATTTTTTCATAGCAACTTTAGGGTTTTGGTGTTGAAATTTTATTGTCAACTTGTCTAGTCGCTATTTTTGATAGTATTTGTAGCAGTTTTAAGTATAATTTTGGACCTAATTACAACATTTATATATGTTAGTATCGTGGAATCGTCTATTCTTTCTTTTAACATGTTTTTGGCTTTTATAAGATGTAGGTAGGTAAGTTTTGGTATCGTCAAATGTTCTATACTTTCTCTTTCAGTTGTTACGATTTGTAGTAGCTGTTGTAAAATCTTTTTTGTGGTCTTTTTTTAGACTACGATATTTATATTTAGTTGAATTCTCTAGTTTATTGCGCTGTATTTTGAGCAATAGCCCAGATTTTTTTTAGTAGCTAGGTACTTTACGGTTTTGGTGTCGGCGTAGTCAACTTGTCTAGCCGCTATTTATGATAGTATTTGTAGTTTTAAGTACAATTTTGTAATCAACAAGGATATTTTACTTTTTTACATGTAGGTGAAACAATGGAATATCGTGGAATTGTCTATTCTTGCTCTTAGCATATTTTTAGCATAGAGATTTGCATGTTACGTGGTAGGTATGCTGGGATTTGTGGGAGTAGTTTTTGTAAAATGTAGATAACAGAATTTACGTTTTTAATTAATTGCGCTGTATTTTTAGGAATAGCCCAGATTTTTTATTAGCATTTTTGAGGTTTTGGTGTTGGCGAGACAACTTGTCTAGTCTTTATTTTTGATAGTATTCATACCAGTTTTAAGTATAATTTTAGACTTACTCGTAAGTTGATTTTTTTACCATTTTACGTGTTAAATATTTAATTTTAAAATAAATACACGAGTAACTCACGTATAATATAGTCATAACAGTCCGACTCGAGTTTCGATCGCGTCCGGCGATCTTCTTCAAGGCGAAGAAGATCGCCGTCGAAAAGTAAGAACTGTGTTACACGTAGTTCTTACTTTTCGACTATAATAATCTGTGTTCCGCAATTCCAGCTCGGTTTGTTCAGGCGTACCGAATACCGACGTGATTGAGCAACAAGCAAACATCCCCACTTTTACATTTATACTATTAGTTGGAAGTAGGTTTGTGGGACGGTCCGTTCACAACTTGGTACTCTGAGCGACTCTCAAACTCTCGATTTCTTTTGCTATGCCTTTTTTAGGGTTCCGTAAAACGTAAAAACGGAACCCTTATAGATTCGTCATGTCTGTCTGTCTGTCTGTCCGTCCGTATGTCACAGCCACTTTTTGCCGAAACTATGAGAACTACACTGTTGAAACTTGGTAAGTAGATGTATTATGTGAACCGCTTTAAGATTTGAACAAAAAAAATAAAAAAAAGTAAAATTAGGGTTGCCCCCCATACTGAGAACTGAAACTCAAAAATGTTTTTTTCATCAAACCTACACGTGTAGGGTGTCTATCGATAGGTCTTAAAAAATGATGTTGAGGTTTCTTAAACTATTTTCGTCTACACTGAATAACTTGCGCGAGAGACACTTCCAAAGTGGTAAAATGTGTGTCCCCCTCTAACTTCTAAAGTAAGAGAATGAAAAATCTAAAAAAAAATATGATGTACACTACTATGTAAACTACCAACGAAAATTAGTTTGAATTCTGATCTGATGAGTAGTTTTTTTTAGTACGTTATAAATACACTATTATTGAAACTTCGATCAAAGTTACAACGAACTACAAGAACTATGTGTACTATGTATATTATGTTACTTGCTGCAACGGAACCCTTCATGGGCGAGTCCAACTCGCACTTGGCCACTTTATTTATTAATTTAATGTAATTTAATACGGATCAAATGAACCACTAGGAGACCTATGCAGGATGATAGAAGGGTATAAAGTAATAAGATTCAGCATAATGCCGTCACTTGTAAGCTGTCCAACTGAGTGCAGTTGAAGAGGGGGGGTTACAACCCTCGATCATTTCTCTTTGTCGCATGATTTTTGTACGGCGTTGCGAAATAATGGACTAGAAGAGGTATTGAAACTGTATGGAACCAATGCCGTACATAACCAAATGACCAAATTTACTCTATAAATCATCGGGACATCATAATTTTTTCCGACAAACTAATAATTAAATATCCAAAATTTATATTTTTTATAGTTTTCATACCTCTTCTAATCTATTATTCCGCAACGCCGTACAAAAATCATGCGCCAAGGAGAAATGATCAAGGATTGGAACCCCCCCTCTTCAACTGTACTCAGTTGGACAGCTTACAAGTAATGGCATAATGCTGAATATTATTACTTTATATATTACCCTTCTATCATCCTACATAGGTCTCCTGGTGGTTCATTTGACCCGTAAATTTTGTTCACGGGCCTGTAGTCTACTAGTGCAGTTTCTAGGGTACAACGTTATTTGAGTTTTCAGATACACAACACAAATACATACAAAAATCTTTATTGCTGTTTGTAGGTAAGATATTACAAAACATATGTACAATACAATATATCCAATTTAAACATGTTAATTAAAAATAATTATTTTCAAAAAATTGTGCCTCTCGGGACGACCGACAGAAGTATAAACTTAAACTAATTTAGATTAACTATTTAATTATTATTTTTTAAATAGTAACTCGAAGAAGCGGCATCGTTTCATGGTTGATGTTCCAAAGACACGAACAAAGAGGTTTGACTCTACTTTTGTGATAAGAACGTCTCGACTGTGGAATGAGTTGCCTGAGTGGGTTTTTCCCGATGGTTATAATCTTGGTGTCTTCAAATCGAAAGTGAATCGGTTTCTTCTAGGTAAGCACGCTCCATCTTAGACCGCATCGTCGCTTAACATCAGGCGAGATGGTGGTCAAGTGTAAACCTATAAATGTTAAAAAAAAAAAAAATGACGAGACGAGCAGGACATGTGCCTGATGATAAGCAACATGGCTGCCACATTACAGGACAGTGACACGCTGCTATTGGAACACGAAGAGTCCAAATCATTACCTAGCATTGCACTGCGCTCGTCACCCAGAGATAATAAGTAAGATGTTTGATCTTTATGCCCTATAATTTCTCTGGAAATATTGCCCTTCAAATTGGAAAACAATGTTGTTTTCACATTGCTGCTTGGTAGTAGAATAAATATATATATATAAATAGTGATGACTTATGGAACTGAGACGTGGTCTTTAACTGTGGGCCTCATAACAAAGCTCAAAGTCACACAGCGAGCTATGGAGCGAGCTATGCTCGGAGTCTCTTTGCGCGACAGAATCCGTAATGAGGATATTCGCAAAAGAACGAAAGTAGCCGACGTAGCTCGAAGAGTAGCTAAGCTGAAGTGGCAATGGGCAGGCCACATCGCTCGCAGAACTGACAACCGATGGGGAAGAAAGGTTCTCGAGTGGCGACCACGAACCGGAAGACGCAGTGTTGGACGGCCTCCCACTAGATGGACAGATGACCTCACGAAGGTTGCTGGAAACCGCTGGTTGCAGGTTGCGCAGGACCGTTCGTTGTGGAAATCTAGGGGGAGGCCTATGTCCAGCAGTGGACGTCTTACGGCTGATGATGATGATGATGAGTAGAATAAATGGCATAGGTGCGGTAATTCTCCAGGCGGACTCTGCGAAGAATTCTACCACTACCTACTAGGTATCAAATCATTAAACGAGCAATTCTTGTACCTATATAAATATGTATATATATATAGAATCTGAATATCGGAAACGGCGCGAACGATTTTGATGAAATTATGTATGCAGGGGGTTTCGGGGACGATAAATCGATCTAACTAGGTTTCATTTTTAAAAAACGCATATTATGTGCGTTTTAGACAATGAAAATCTGTCACATTAGACATTAGAATGCGAAGGTAAATTTCGCCGCGTAACGTGACGGCATAATTGGCTCAGACGGGAAGTCGGGCGTTCGTGGCGGTCACGTATTAAGAGCTGCGGGTTCGAATCCAGACGGGTTCTCTTTTTTTTTCAAGTATTCTTTTTTTTTAAGAAAATCTAAGAGTATCTATGTATTTTTAGTACTTATTTAAACCGAGCAAAGCTCGGTGACCCAGGTACTAGGAATTAAATTAATAAAAACTTAATGTTGTTACTTCATTTTTTAAAGATTTAAATTAGAAAGTTACGACACTTATTACGAAAGGAGGAAGCGTCTATCCGAAATACGGCTAACGCTATGGCAGGCGTTCCCAAACTTATTTGTCTGCTGCCCACTTTGAGAATAAATGATGCCTTAGCGCCCTCCTTTTTTCACGTACCTACTTAAAAACCACTATAATTTCAAATTAGATTACTAATTTATTACTGTGAGCTATATTAGAGGAGATAAACATTGAATTTAAATGCGACTTTTACTATAACCCGCAAGGGTTATAGACTACAGGCCCGTGAACAAAATTTACGTAGTAAATGAACCACCAGGAGACCTATGCAGTATGATACAAGGGTATAAAGTAATAGTATTCAGCACTATGCCGTCACTTGTAAGCTGTCCAACTGAGTACAGTCGAAGAGGCGGGGTTGCAACCCTCCATCATTTCTCCTTGTCGCAGGATTTTTGTACGGCGTTGCAGAATAATAGATTAGAAGAGGTATTAGTCGGTTAAAAAATAACCATCAAATTCGATTCACAAATGGCGATACTATAGCGTAACATAAACACAACGCCTGAAGGACTGGTTGGTATCCATGGCCATGGCCATCCAGTGTCCATATCACGGTGGCCGTTCTCCTTGCTAGCGGCACAGATAAGTTAATAGTTACTTCAGTAACAAATACAATACTCTCGAGCAAAAGTGAAAATAGGTAGGTAGGTACGCTAAACGACTAAAAAACTAACAAACTTACCATGTAGTCCCGTCAGTTAGATTATTAAAAAAAAAAATTAACGTATTTTTTATTTTCTACCACAAATAAAGAATTACGAAGATTCGAGTTAGAAGCTTAGAAGGTTCGAGTGACGTCACTTCATAGTAGGTACGATTTTTACAAACAAGTCACGTCGCAACCCCTCACTCCAGAAGTTTGATGGTCTATATACATTTGTAAGTTTTTAGTAATTCGATGAAACAAAAACTGTATCCCATTTTTAGGGTTCCGTAAACGTAAAAACGGAACCCTTATAGATTCGTCATGTCTGTCTGTCTGTCTGTCCGTCCGTATGTCACAGCCACTTTTTGCCGAAACTATGAGAACTACACTGTTGAAACTTGGTAAGTAGATGTATTCTGTGAACCGCATTAAGATTTGAACAAAACAATTAAAAAAAAAGAAAAATTAGGGTTGCCCCCCATACTGAGAACTGAAACTCAAAAAAATTTTTTTCATCAAACCTACACGTGTGGTATGTCTATCGATAGGTCTTCAAAAATGATGTTGAGGTTTCTAAAATCATTTTCGTCTACACCGAATCATTTGCGCGAGAGACACTTCTAAAGTGGTAAAATGTGTGTCCCCCCCCTCTAACTTCCAAAGTAAGAGAATGAAAAATCTAAAAAAAATATATGATGTACATTACCATGTAAACTACCAACGAAAATTAGTTTGAACTCGATCTGATGAGTAGTTTTTTTTTAGTACGTCATAAATACACTATTATTGAAACTTCGATCAAAGTTACAAGGAACTACAAGAACTATGTGTACTATGTATATTATGTTACTTGCTGCAACGGAACCCTTCATGGGCGAGTCCAACTCGCACTTGGCCACTTTATTTCAAAGTGTGTATGTCTGCTATAAATCTAGCCAATTAAAATGGGATTGGGCAGGACATGTTCGCCGAATGCCGGAACACAAATGGGCAAAAACTACCACTGATTGGGGTCCAACATCTAACCCAGACGAAGTGGCGTGACCAACTCGAATCGCACGATAAAGACTGGGCCACCAAAGCCGTAAATCTAGCTATCTGGAAGGAGGGAAGAGAGGCCTTTGCCCAGCAGTGGGACAGTTTGGGCTAGTAATAATAATAATCATTTTTATCATGCGCATAATATTCTACTAGTCGAGCCCTTTCATTTGATACTCATTTTGAGGTAGGTTGTGAAGAAATATTTTATCCAACATTTTGTGGAGGCGGCCATGTTGAATCGACATTAACCAAACGTAGCTAAAAACCACCGCCCGGAAATTAATCTTCAAATTAATTCAGGCGCAGGCTCAGGGAGAATACGGGTGACTCCCGCTCTGGCGCGTTCCTGGAGCAAAGGTTGGCCATTCTGCCGTCCGCAAGCTTAAATGCCGTTATCTAACATCGGGTCGATTTGGACATTTAAATGGCACTACAATCAGAAAAAAAATATCTATCGATCTGTGTAACCCGTGTTTCTCTAGGTATGTTAGTTTTTAAGATACCAAAACTAAAAATGCCGTTAAGTCATCTTATTTTGTATGGTTCCAACGCTAAAACGCAGTTAAATAACAATACTTACCTAAAAAGCCGCTAAGGTATTTTAACGTTACCTTTGGCTGAAATGTTCTTTGATTTTCCATTACCTAATTGCCGTTAACTGACTTTTGTACGCTTTAGTGCCGTTAAAGCACTTAAATGTTTTTAAACAAAGTTTCATTTATAATTTATATTGTATTTGTCCAACGCTATAAAGCCGTTATGCTTGAATACAACACAAAAATGCAGTTAAACATACTTAACGGCTTTTTAGACTAGTAAATACGTATGCAATTTTGTAAACTTAAATCAGAAAATATCACAAAGCTACCTTAACTATGTGATATAAATTATTTATTTTTTACAATACTAGACTAAAATGCGGCTATGCCACATTACTTAACTAAAATGCCGTTACAAGTTCTTGCGTATGCAGTACGATAGTATGTGAAGGAAATCAAGTGCAGATGAATAAGATGCTTTCGTTCCCTCCAACTTGTTACGATGGCTTAAAACACATTTAGATGAGTCAAACTAGATCTTGTATAGAAAAAATCGGTTCGGAAAAAATGATCCTTATGTTACATCTTGTTCCGACTCTTCCAGTGTCATTGATACATTTTGGGACGTATACATTATGTTACAGTACTCGTCTTTCTTTAGATTTTAATGAAATCACAAATCTATCTAATGAAACTTTATTAGGTTTTAATAGACTTACAAGGAAAGTAGAGTAATTCTCTACAAAATCATCAAAACAAACATTCAGTTTGAAGAGTTAACATAAAATATTACAGCCAGATGATGATAGCACCATACCGTATCTGTTGAAGTTTTAAACTCCACAATCAAGTTTACAGTGTGATTTCAATTCAGATGACCTGCACGTTATAATGATTTTAAGATAGCTGATTCAAGTGAAAATTTTAGTAACTATTTTCAAGAAATCCATTAAGCATAAGTCTAAACGTAACCATAAGTCTGACTTTAAGAACCACAACATCATTAATAAATACCTACAGAAAACGAGCTTAAAAACAATACCATTTAACGTTGTATAAAACATTGTCAATGCCGTTATACAGAGTACAGAAAAATAAACCGAAGACTGGTTGGAAAAGCGTAGAAGCTCAATTAATGAACCTCAAAAAACTGTCAGTATTTCCATCTCTCTGTCAAACGCGGAGACACATGATAGAATTTGGTGAATATCAAAACCTGTCTACTTTAATGTTTATGCAACGACCACAAAGCAGTTGACAGTTTGGAAAATAAAAATTATGACTGAATCGAAGAAAAAGATCTGATGTATACAATTGGGTTGTTAACAGTGCAATGCAGTTGCAGTGCACAAAATAAAATTGACTATTATGTTCACTTCTTCTCAGTGTCATTTATTTACTAAATGCATTTATTTACTAAAGCAAAATCATCTGCATATAACAAATTACGCTTTATTATTTCAAATCTGAACACAGTTTCATGAGTTGCGAACAAGAAGATCATAAAGTAAAGTAAGAAATGCAATAAAGGTAAGTTATATGATTTTGACCATTTTGATGAGACAGTATGAGTTAGCAACTCAAAAGTAAATATGAAGTTTATAGCACCAAACAATTTCGTCATTGTACCAAATAACGCTTCAGAAAGAAGAATTCAAATGAAGCCCCTGAGTTAATCTCAAAAATATGTCGCACATGTGGATTTACTCTGATCTTGAGTTTTATTGTGATAGCTTGTAGGTACAAAAATTATTGCCAAAAAGATTATTTATATTATTTTGCTTTCTTCAATGGCAAATACTTAAAATACCAGAAATTATAAAACTTCGTTTCAAATCAAAAGCAAAATGCAGAAATACTAAGCGGAAGATTAATTTAGTTCAATTCATAGAGCAACATAGCGCCAACACATAAGCTATTGTTTTGGAAGAACTCGTTGACCGACGACAAAGAATGATAATGCTAGTAAAGCAATATTTAGACTCAAGAAACATATTTGAGTCTTAGGCATTATTAATTATTTTGTAGGAATATTTATCCAAAAGTTTAAGTGACTGTGACAAAAATAAAACAAAAACAATTGATCTCTATTGTAGATTCTTGAAAATCTGTTGTAAGTAAGGGCAATAAAAGTAGTATTTTAATTTTAAATTTTAAATTTTGTAATTTTACCTTGTAATTTTGCCTTGTTATTTTAAATTTTAACTCTTGAGAAATTGTATTTTTAGATACTTAGGCTTGTATTCGAAAAAGATTAACAAAAAATGCTGTTTGTTATTTTTTAATGCAAATAAATATTTAGTTTTTAATGTAATTTTTTGTTCACTTATTTCACATAAATCATCACTTTTATTGTATTTTCTTAAATATCTTGTGAGTCATGCTTAGCTTAATTGCAGTTAAAGGTAAAGGTTTTGCATTTAATCGCATTTTAGTGTTGTAAAATGCTCTGAAATAACCGATTAAAACAAATTTATGAAGTTTGCTAGTTTTAAATGCGGTTAAATGACTTTAACCGCATTGTAATCTTGGATGTTTCATGATATAACGGCATTTTAGTTTTGGAATGATTTCAAATTCTGTAGTCAAGTACCATCCAATGAAATTAAAGAAAATATCAAGCTAAAATGCCGTTAAACTATACATAACGGCATTTTAGTGGTGATTTTGAAAAGATTTTAAGACAAAATTACAAGACTAGAATGCAAAAACGCTTATAACTCTGATTTTGCACACCTTATTATCTTGAAAATACTATCATTTCAAAGTGTTTTTGCAGCTCTATATAAAGGTATCAAAATTATGGAAATATGTATTTCACTTATCAAATGGCATAATTTTAAAATTTAGAAACAGTTTTCCCGCGATATCTCGAAACTACATTTTGGTACTTAACGGCATTGTAGTTTGCGGACGGCAGCATTGCCATTCAGCGTCGGAACGTGGCGAGCATCATGGGCACTTTTGCGCCCAGCAGCAGTTTTTGGGAGGGTTATTCAGAGATTAGTTTTTTAATTAATAAAATATTTGTAGGGTTAAAATATATGTTTTTTCAACAAAATATTTTTATCGTTGTACTCTATTTATTTTGGACATTAATTTGGATTTTTTTAATTGTAAATTTGTAATGTAATTTGATTTTAATGTAATGTACCTACATTAATTTTTATTGTAATGGGATTTTAAATTTACGTCTAATTTATTTAATCTTCAAATAAAAAAACGCATCGAAATCGGTCCATCTGTTTGAGCTCTACTGTGCCATAGACAGACAGACACACACACACAGAGATAGACATCAACGTCAAACTTATAACACTCCTTTTTTTGGTCGGGGGTTATAAATGATAAGGTGTAAAAAAAAACGAAACCGTAAATTGTACTATTTTATTGCTTGTTTAAATGTCTATCTTTCTGATTCCTCAGCCTGTTTCGATACTTTTTTTCTTATTTTGTTTACTTCATGCTGCAGTTTTCCTTCTTTCTCCCCATCTTCTTTACGTACAACGCGAAGCTTACGTTTTTTTGGTGTATCAGGTGGAATATCTTCTGCGGTTTGTTCATTCTTGTTCTTTGATTCTAAGTACATATAGATTTTGTATCCCTTAACTGCCACAGCCGACACATTATCGTCTTGGGGTTCTTTTGTTTGTGTCGATGAATCATCGTGTTCCGTATCAGCCTGTGAGGTAATCGGCAAGTTTGGAAGTAATTTCGTCGGTACTGCATCAGGATTTAACTGTGGTATATATTTAATTGCAGACTCGTCAAAATGCGACGAGCATACAACATGACACTGCGGTTTTGCAGTCAATAAATCCGGTCTGTTTATCAATTTAAGCCATTCCTTGCGTCTGAAAAGAGCGTAAAACTATTTTATACATCAATAAACATCCGTAAAATAGAAATACACACGATTACTAATGAATTTCCTCCAAAAAAAAAAACAAAAAGCGACTTTAATTTACAATGAAATTCAGACACTCGAGCAAATTTTATAAGAATCTATTACTATATTGTCTACTAGCGGCCCGCTCCGGCTTCGCTCGAATAATAACCTAGATATCAACTGCAGCGCCATCTGCCGTAGCCTATGTTACTCGGGAATAATGTAGCTTTCCAAAGGTGAAAGAATTTTTGAAATCGGTCCAGTAGTTTCGGAGCCTATTCATTACAAACAAACAAACAAATATTTCCTCTTTATAATATTATTATTGTCTATACTATCTATGTAAGGTAATTTTAGATTTTGTTCATATTTTAGAAACCGCTACTACGATATAGAAGAAATTTAAATGGGACCACTTCTGAACTATGACCTACCAAACAAAACAATAACTTTTACAATCGATCCACAATTGGCGGCTCTATCGCGTTACATACACACAATAACTTTTGTTAAAAAACCCGACTGCGAAAAATCTACACACAAAAAACATAATGTAATACAATACATCATCTAAGGACACTTGGGCGGTTTAGACAAATCTAACGATATCTTAATTATAAAAATCCATCCAGCCGTTGGGAAGATACTTGGGAATAAAGAAATTACCCCACGAAAACTCTGTCTGTGGCGCACCAACAGAAGTTTTCACTTCAAAAAAAAAAAAAAGAAACCATATTTTACAACAAACAAAACTACTAGATCGTCTTCATCGGTAGAAGGTTCGGTAATTTAACACGCTTGTAACACTAGTTTTATTGTTATTCTCTCCTGTACAAGTGTTTTTAGGGTTCCGTAAAACGTAAAAAAAAATATAATTTAAAAACTCAAAAACCCGACTGCGTAAAAAGTGAACCAAACTACGTACTCGCATACTAAAAAAAACTGAAAAGAATAAAACAAGCATTTAGATTTCTGGTGGTCTAGAATTCTATAATATGTTATTGTATTAATACTATTGAAATATATACAATATTTTCTAACATTACAACTGAAGAGTCGGGATCCATTATTATTCGACATACAATCTAATTGTTCTATGTATTCGAAATTATTATTTGACATACAATGTAATTGTTCAAGGGATCCCGACTGTTCAGTTGTAATGTTCTTTTATTAGAAAATATTGTATATATTTCAATAGTAGTAATACAATAACATATTATAGAATTCTAGACCACCAGAAATCTAAATGCTTGTTTTATTATTTTCAGTTTTTTTTAGTATGCGAGTACGTAGTTTGGTTCACTTTTTCCGCAGTCGGGTTTTTGAGTATTTAAATTATATTTTTTTTATTTTATACTTCTTAATTATGAACAATGTTGTGAATGTTAATATGCTCAACATAATAATTTGCATCTTTTGGTTGTTGAGCAAATGTCTTCGTTTCTACTGATATAATATGTAGGATTTTCTACTGCATGTAATTCATATTTATAGTTTTGTGGTTTTGTGTTAGTATAGGGTTTCGATTGACGTTGAGTGCCTACTAAATCGTTTGAAGTTGGAGATGGGCGACCGAAGCGGAGCAATCCGAGAGCGGTTCCGTGTTCCCACTATCAGCGGCAGAGTTGAAACCCCATGGAGGTTTATTAGTAGATAGGGGCACCATTTCCATACATGATATAGAGTGCAACATAACCCCGCTCGGGAGACACAGCCGGTCTCCCGAGCGGGGCAGTAGGGTATGCGTAAATACATTTCCTGCACGTACGAAAAAAAGGTAGTCCAATATACCTACTAGCATAGATCATAGAACCCAAGATGGGCCCCATCCCAAACTTCACGGCGCACGCAATCATGTCAACGTTGGGAAGAGTGAGCTCACTCTTTCCGTTCTAGTCGGTAGCAGGACGCGGTGGACGCCGGACGTTTTTACCAATCATTATTCGGTGTCAACAACCAAAATAAGTAGAACCACAGCAAATCTCGCCGCTAGCGATTATAGGGGTCAAGTAGATTGGTTGTTTGTAAACCACTTACGATACATACAGAGACGCAGTTTATTACCAATTTCAAGGTGCTCAGGGCACATCTATTGATTTATATCGATGCCTACTAGATACATTAGTATATAATGTCCATCCACATTCACACGTACAGTTAGTTATACGAAGTTTTCTGCTACCTAAAAACCTATAAATGTGAGAATGGTTGTTACTCAACTTTAAATCGATATACATCTTAAACGGTCAGTCAAATCGAAAAACATTGAGAGAAAGCTAAACATTATTTTTAAATACCTATTCAACGATACCCCTCTTGACATATTTTGGTGATTTTCATTTTTTTTATTTGGACAATATGGCGTCCTGAATCCGTCATATTGGACTTACACTAATGTCATGTCTTTAGTGTCACTCGCCAGATTAAGAGGAATCGATTGACGTGTGAATCATAAAAATCGGCCCAGGCGTTTGGTCTGTATAGTGCTTCAAAGGAACATACAAACATACATACATACATACATAGACTGTTAAACACATTACCACTCCTTTGCGTCGCGCAGTCGGGTAAAAACGGAACCCTTATAGATTCGTCATGTCTGTCTGTCTGTCCGTCCGTATGTCACAGCCACTTTTTGCCGAAACTATGAGAACTACACTGTTGAAACTTGGTAAGTAGATGTATTCTGTGAACCGCATTAAGATTTGAAGAAAAAAATAAAAAAAAATAAAAATTAGGGTTGCCCCCCATACTGAGAACTTAAACTCAAATAATTTTTTTCATCAAACCTACCCCTGTGGGGTGTTTATCGATAGGTCTTCAAAAATGATGTAAGGTTTCTAAAATCATTTTCGTCTGCACTGAATAATTTGCGCGAGAGACACTTCCAAAGTGGTAAAATGTGTGTCTCCCCCCTCTAACTTCTAAAGTAAGAGAATGAAAAAACTAAAAAAAATATATGATGTACATTACCATGCAAACTACCAACGAAAATTGGTTTGAACTCGATCTGATGAGTAGTTTTTTTTTAGTACGTCATAAATACACCATTATTGAAACTTCGATCAAAGTTAAAACGAACTACAAGAACTATGTGTACTACGGTACTATGTATATTATGTTACTTGCTGCAATAGAAACCTTCATGGGCGAGTCCAACTCGCACTTGGCTACTTTATTTGTTTATGGTGTTGTGTGTGAATTGTCCACAAATATTTATTTTATTTATTTCTAATAAAGTATCTATCTATTTTTCACGTCCCTCGTGGATTTCCGGGATAAAAACGAGTTTCCATCCAAATCGGTTTAGGCGTGAAGAAGAGACAGACAGACAAACAAACAGATAATATTAGTAGGGATTTTATGGCTTTAAATAATAAAAACCCCTTGACCTATACGAATATTATAAGACTGAAGAGGTTTTTTTTGAACGCGCTTCTCTCAGGAACTACTGAATCGATTTCAAAAATTATTTTACTATTGGATATGTACGTGATCCTCGAGTGCTATAGGCTATATTATATTAATTTGTTTCACAGGTCAAACCGGGGCGCACGACTACTTTATTTAATGAGACAATATTATTGTTGTCAAAATACCCTCTTCCCCAATCTATTAAGATATTTGACACAAAATAAATTTCATGCATATCCCCTACTGTACATATACTAAACAGATTTACATACACTAAACAAACTTAGCTAAAAATAGGTACTCATTACATTTATATTAAATTACCTATGTACGTTAATTTACATTTTTACAATACAATTTACATTCTGTACAATTAAAACCAAATAAAATGCTACTCAGTAACAAATCAATAACAAGAAAAACACTTACCTCTCTTCCTGTTTCGGCAATTTGAAAAATGATACCTGAGTAGTTGATGTGTGTTTCTGAACTTTGCAGCCATCAACAACGCAATATTGGCGCGACATATTAACAGACTTTCAGAATGACGTACTATGTTAAAGACTTAATAGATTTGGCGAAATTTAGTCGCTACTGAAATAAGTCGACTAAATGTAGAGAAGTTAAGCTTCTTAAGTCTGTAGCTATGTTTAGTTTTTGCGCGCGCGCTCAGCGTTCGTTTATACGTGAAATCGGGCAAGCGGTCGACGCCCCTCTGTTCGTTGCTATGCCGGGGGAACGGGCGCAAGTAGGCAAATAACACGCGACCGAGCACACATTGAGCGCTTGCCGCTGTGATAGGGTTGTACGGCACACTAGCTAATTATTAACCGACGAGATGGAAATGGTTATCAAGTCGACGCGTATTTTTTGGAACGAAGTTACGGCAATCTTTAAGGAGATAAGGATTTGTGCTTTGTGCGCAACCGAACTATGTAAAACTAAAACCGTAAACCGTAGAAAAATGGACGACGGACGTGAAGCGAAAAACTGCACGTGGTTGTGCACCAGTGTTGCCAACTTTATTTTTCAGATTATCGTACCATAAACAACAAAATTAGGCATTTTATTTTTAATTATGTTGCTAGTGTAATACCGAAGGAATCGTTCCTATCTGGTGACCTATCCTCTTATGACTCTTATTTTAACACCCAACTAATAAAGGGGTGTTATAAGTTTGACGTCGATGTCTGTCTGTGCCACCGTAGAGCTCAAACGGATGAGCCGATTTCGATGCGGTTTTTTTCATTTGAAGGTTATAATTTCCGATGTTCTTAGCTATGTTTGTTTAACCTCGATTCAAGATGGCCGCCTCCACAAAATGGCGGACAAAATATTTCTTTACAACCTATCTCAATATGGGTATCAAATGAAAGGGCTCGACTAGTAAATATTATACACTATAACAAATTTCAAATCCAAGATGGCCGCCACCACAAAATGGCGAATTACATTATTTTTTTTCACTACTACCTCAATATGGGTATCAAATGAAAGGGATTGACTAGCAGAATAATAAACACTGACAAATTTCAAATCCAAGATGGCCACCCCCACAAAATGGCGAATTACAGTTGTATTAACTACTGCCTTAATATAGGTATAAAATGGAATGGGTAGTAGAATACTACTAGTCCAGCCCTTTCGTACAGTATTCTGTACGAATTTTATATACAAGGCAGTCGGGGGTAAATAAACATTTTTTATATTGTTGTTGTAAATTGAAGTCGGTTTGTAACCCACTTCAAAAAAGAATGTATCTAAATCTATTTATATTTAATTATATTATATTTAAAAATAATATATCTTATATATAAAATTCTCGTGTCACAGTGTTTGTTTCCTTACTCCTCCGAAACGGCTTTACTGATTTTAACCAAAATTTATATGCATATTCAGTAGGTCTGAGAATCGGCTACTAGCTATTTTTCATACCTTTATTTATATGGCAAAACAACGTTTGCGGGGTCAGCTAGTTTAAATATAAATAGAGGTTATCTGTTCGAAAATCACACTTCTCTTATGCATGTTCCCCGATTTCTCGAGAAAGCTTGAATAGATTCTGATAACTCTTTTTTTTTTCGAAAAGGGTAGAATGGTAGATTTGGGAATTGCCAAATGGTCACAAACATGATCATCAAGTTAGGATTCTGGAGAAATCGAGCGATTCAACAATTTGACTTTAGATTAACTTAATGTGATAATGTGTTTCTTGTCACGTGCATTTTCTTCGGGAAAAAAGTGTCAATTAGTTTTACTGATGATGGCGATAATTACGCTGGCCAATTAAATCGTTATACTACACCCATAGCCCCATTCGCAAGCCTTAATTTTGTCTTAATAAAACTCCTCAACGCTGAATCCTTATCCGCTTGATACACCGGTGTGTAATATAGTACCCAAAAACTTGGTTGATGACTGACGAAAACATACAAACTTAACTTTGCGGACGGGTTTTTGGCGGGAATTTTTTTTTCGTATTTTATTTGGGACGGTATACCGATAAATTTGTGTTCAATGGCGTCTACTTGAACTGGTATTTATTTTGATATAATCCACTTTAAAATTAGAGTTTTTTTTTTTTTTTTTTTTTTTTTTTTTTTTTTTATTTAAATTTTACAGCTCCACAGACTCCGGGGTCCGTGACCTTTGTCAATGGTTTTCTTTTTTTGTTACATGAATCTTGGATTGGAGAAGAAAAGGAAATAGGGGAGAGTAGGGAACATTTTCTTGCTAATTCTAGGACTATTTTATTTTCTAAGTCGCCTCCTCCCGGCTCAGCGCCTCCACCACGACTGCATTTCTATCCTTGATGGCCATCTGCAAATTGAACTCTCGGATGGTCTTCGGTGTTGCAGACAACGCTCGCCGCACGAACCGACCGATGGCGTCGTCGGTGTCGTCAGCGTAATATGTGAAGGTCCCCGTGTGCCGTGAGATTGCGACGACCGCATGAGGCACGCTCTCGTGCAGCTTCGTGTTTGCCTTAGTTTTTATTGCGATTACCGACTCGTATGTTAGTCCCTGAGCTTCATGGATGGTAAGGATGCGTGACCCGGTGCCTGAACCATAACCCTGGTTTGTCAGGGTCTCCTTCTCCTCTTGAGTGTGAACTAAAAAGAGGGTGTTTGGTTGGGTGTTGGGTATTTGCGCTCCCTTATACCTTCTCTGCTCTAGGGACTTTATGCGAGGCGCCGAGGAATACATACCCGAGTATATTTCCCTCAGCGCATATGCGACGTCCATAAAATTAGAGTTCATTTACATTTACATGAATTAATAAATCGTAAAATTAAAAAAATAATTATATTTTTGGCGGGAAAATGGTCCCGAAGTAATGAAATTTGTTTTGCGCTACTCATCAATTTGAACTCGATTCCAGCCAAGTCTAACAGGCTAGATACTATCTACATCCTACCAGATCTAGTTACTTACTACATACATATTCCATCTAGCAGCAGTACTATGCAGACAGGTGTTATACCAACACATGCGGCGGCTTCTGTACACAGGTAGGGCTGGTTTAATAAGTTACGGCTGGTTTAGTAAGTTAGGCTGGTCTAGTAACTTACGGCTGGCCTAGTAAGTTACGGCTGGTCTAGTAAGTTACGTCTGGTTGAACAGTTACGGCTGGTCTAGTCAATTACAGGTAGTCTAGTAGTTTACGGCTGGTCTAGTTTGTTACGGCTGCTCTAGTAAGCTTTAAATGTTCTAGAAGTTACGCCTGGTTCACTAAGTTACGGTTAGCCTAGTAGGTTACGGCTGGTCTAGAATTTACGCCTGGTTCAGTAAGTTACGGCTGGTCTAATAAGGTACGACTGCACTATAAGAAGCGAATCAGATTCAGAAGAACAGAATCCTGGCACAACTTCTGTAGTAGCATAAACTCAACAAACCAAGCCCGAAGAATAAAGAAAAGCCTAGTCCGCAAAGGGGAGCCAAATCTTCTGGGATAATACACAAACACAGACGATGAAACCAATGCAGTACTCCTGGAAACCCACTTCCCTGGATGTCAAATCATAGGAGATCAGGAGTGGCCAGAAGAGCACCGCAGCACACCAACAGCCCAAGAGTGGGAAGTGGCAAACAAGTTAGTTAACTGCAGACAGAATAGAATGGGCACTGAAAAGTTTCAAACCCTTCAAATCTGCAGGTCTGGATGGCATATTCCCAGCATTACTACAATGGCAACCAAAGCAAGCTATAAAGCACCTACTACCAATATATAGAGCCTGTATAGCCTTTAAATATATACCAAAAAAGTGGAGAGAGGCGCAGGTAGTATTCTTACCGAAACCTGGTAAGGAGGACTACACACAAGCTAAATCGTTTAGTCCCATCAGTCTAACGTCGTTCCTTTTAAAAACACTAGAAAGATAAGTGGACCGATACCTAAGGGATGGAGCACTAAAGCACAAACAACCGCATCCTCAGTAGCACGCTTACAGGAAAAGCAGATCCACAGAGTCGGCACTACACATGGTAGTACATAAAATAGAATCGCCTACCTCAAACCAGCTTTCAACACTTGCCGCCTTTATAGATATAGAAAGTGCATTTGATAAAATCATGCATAACAGCATAAACCACGCCCTCCGAAGACTCAAAGTTGAACCAGTCATTAGGAACTGGATTACCGAACTGGTCAGCAAGAGGGCGGTTCAGATAGTAATGAATACTACTACAAGAGCAAAAGTAGTCAAGGGATGCCCCCAGGGGGGTGTCCTATCACCACTATTATGGAACATAGTAGTGGACAGCCTTCTAAAGGCACTCAACGTGATATACCCAATAGTAGTGTACCCTACAATACTATTGGTTATGCGGATGACATTACAATACTGATAAGCGGGAGCGCGGAAAACATGCTATGTAAAGTTATACGTTCAGCGCTTCAGATTGTAGAATGAAGTGGTCAAGTGCGAGTTGGACTCGCCCATGAAGGGTTCCGTTGCAGCAGGTAACATAATATACATCATAGTACACATAGTTCTTGTAGTTCGTTGTAACTTTGATCGAAGTTTCAATAATAGTGTATTTATGACGTACTAAAAAAAAACTACTCATCAGATCGAGTTTAAACCAATTTTCGTTGGTAGTTTGCATGGTAATGTACATCATATATTTTTTTTAGATTTTTCATTCTCTTACTTTAGAAGTTAGAGGGGGGGGGGACACACATTTTACCACTTTGGAAGTGTCTCTCGCGCAAATTATTCAGTGTAGACGAAAATGATTTTAGAAACCTCAACATCATTTTTGAAGACCTATCGATAGACACCCCACACGTGTAGGTTTGATGAAAAAAAATTTTTTTAGTTTCAGTTCTCAGTATGGGGGGCAACCCAAATTTTTCTTTTTTTTTAATTTTTTTGTTCAAATTTTTCAATTCAAAAAATTAATGCGGTTCACAGAATACATCTACTTACCAAGTTTCAACAGTGTAGTTATCATAGTTTCGGCAAAAAGTGGCTGTGACATACGGACGGACAGACAGACAGACAGACAGACATGACGAATCTATAAGGGTTCCGTTTTTACGTATTACGGAACCCTAAAAATGGTGTGACGAACATCAAATGTCAGTAAATCCAAGAAAAACAGAACTTATTATTTTCACCAACAAAAGGAAGTTACCAGAACTGCAACTACCAAAACTATTTAACACCAAACTCTCCCTATCATCTGAAGTGAAATATCTGGGTGTCACTCTTGACAACAAATTAAACTGGGCGAGCCATATAGAGACAAAAATAAAGAGGGCCTGCATGACTTTTTGGCAATGCCGGATACTTGTTGGAAAGAAATGGGGTCTCAATGCAAAAATCACACTGTGGTTATACACATCAGTTATCAGGCCCTCTGACCTATGGATCAGTTGTGTGGTGGCCCAGAACACAACTGACCACAGCGAAAGATAAGCTCCAGAGTCTACAACGCCTAGCGAGTATAAAAGCTACTGGATCTATGAAAACCACACCATCAGCCGCATTAGAGTATCTCTTAAACCCGAGACCGTGAGACCTATAGGTACATTTAGTCATACAGGAGGAGGCCACGGCAGCCACCCTAAGACTAAGAGCAAACGGACTGTGGAAACAGAACATTGAAACACGACACTCAAAAGTTCTACAACGGGTTATGAAAGACATACCGCTTCTTGAGGCACCCATGGACAGAACAATATGCCAACATGTCTTTGATCGTAGATACAATATCCAACCCAATGCATAATCGAAAGATAGCTCTGGCAGCAGAGAAGTTAGCATATATACTGATGGCTCTAAAACCGCATGCGGTACGGGAGCTGGTATCTTCTCGAATGACTTAAACATAAGGATATCAAACACCTTAAGCAACTTAAACACAATATTTCAAGCTGAATGTATCGGCATCACCAGGGCAGTACAGGCAGTCGCAGCCCGAGATGTTGGGAGGCCTAAACATCAAAATTGTCGCCGACAGCGCCTCTGTGGTTCAAGCCCTTAATAATAATACTATAACCTTTGTCCTTATACTGGAATGCCACAATGCACTCCAATCCATAGCGGGTGCGAATAAAGTAACCCTCCAATGGATTAAAGGACACAGCGACTCACTAGGTAATGACGCAGCAGACGAGCCGGCCAAAAGGGGAGCAAAGACAAACGTACATGGACCGGAACCACTTATGCCTATACCCCAGGCTCAAATAAAAACATGGCTGCGTAGAAATACCGAAGAAACCCATTTAACTGAATGGAATAACAATGAAGGATGCAGGCAAACAAAAAATGCTATTCCGGAAGCATCTAAAAAACTTGCCCGCAACCTCATCAGACTAAACAAGGACAAAATTCGTAAAGTTATAGGTATAATAACTGGTCACTGTCCCCTAAATAAGCACTTATGTAATATAGGTGTAACAGACAGTCCTCTATGCAGAGGATGCATGGAGGAAGAAGAAACGCCACAGCATGTACTTGTGGAGTGCAGCAGTGTGGCAGATCAACGGGCAGAATTCCTCCAATCTCCGTCGTCTGTTCTGGATGCCTGTCGCAACCTTAACAGGATGCTTGCCTTCTGGGACAGCCTGGACTGGTTGGAGTAAAGTGAAGTATGATGAGTCACGCACAATGGCCCAAAAAAGAGGCTAGGTGCGGAAAAGGCCCCGATAAAGTACCTAACAAATGAAGGTACGACTGATCTAATAGTTACAGCTGGTCTGGCAAGTTACGGCTGATCTAGAAGTTACTAGTAGTCAAGTTTGCTGATCTAGTAGGGAGAACGGCGACTGCCGATCAGGCTCTGGTTCGAATCCCACGAGCACCACTCTTTTCGAGGTACCACTTAAACTACAACTTAAAAACGGTGAACGCTGCCTTTGTGGACGTGTATTTTTTAGATAAAGGAGATTGCCCACGGACGGGCCCCACATTTTGGGACCGTGTCTTAACTTTATGCTATTCATAATTCGTTTGTGGTTTCAATTTATTTTACCCTAACATTGAAAAACGTAATAAATATTTATCTATCAGGCGCGTGTCCTGCTCGTCTCGTCACTCTTTATTTAAAACTAGCTGTTACCCGCGACTTCGTCCGCGCGAAATAAATACTAAGGTAACTCGGGCAGTACCTATTTGTATACCCAGACACATTTAAGGTTATAAAACAGCTTATAATAAAACAATTTTATACAATTTCATCAAAATCGGTTCAGTTGTTTAGGTTTGAAAGCGCAAGGGACATTCAACCCCCATTTCAACCACAATTTCATCCCCGTACATTTCGATATTGTAAAATTGCTAGAACAAACGTTTATTTGCTTCGTGTCAAGTGCCTATAATATACATACATAGTTTAATGGTTTTATCTTCAACGGTTAGCAACTTCCATATTGACATTCATCCGCCATTTCAACCACAATTCCATCCCCGTACAGTTCGAAATTACAAAATTGCTAGAACAAACATTTATTTGCTTCGTGTCAAGTGCCTATATACAAAGTTTCATGGTTTTATCTTCAACGATTGAGAGCTTCCATATTATGTACTTTCATCGCCAATTTCTATACCAATTTCATCCCTATACAGTTCGAAATTACAAAATTGATGGAACAAACATTTAATTGCATCGTGTCAAGTGTCTACAAACAAAGTTTAATGGTTTTATCTTCAACGGTTCGGAACTTCCATATTGACATTCATTCATCCCCCATTTCAACCCCATTTTCATCCCCGTACAGTTCGAAATTACAAAATTGCTAGAACAAACATTAGTTTGCTTCGTGTAAAGTTTCAATACACAGAGTTTCATGGTTTTTAAAAAGGCTTAATCGTGGAGAATTTGATTTTTATAACCTATACGACCTTTATTATACGACCTCCACGCTGTGTTTGAATTATTGTTTTACGGTTTCCATAAGACGTAGCACCGAGCCTAGTGCGGTCAGTGTTAATCCAGAAAATCGTTCATTTATACCAACTTATCTACATATTTCTGTAGCGCTCCGTTTAAGAACGGGCTCATATTATTTATTAATACTCTGGTACTTGTCTATTTATCTATCTAACCTACTTTGAGCTGCATCTTTTGAACCGTTATAGATAGACAGCTGAAATTTTCACAAAATATGTATTGTTACGGCAGATTAACCAACAAATAATAGAAAATAATATGTATTCACACTTGCACTCATTCAAACGATTTTTTAGATTTTTTAGCGAGTGTACAAACTTTTACGAGTAAAATATTTAATACGCTAGTGCATACAAACTTAGATTCTTACAAATAAGAAGACTAAGTTTGATTTATACATTTCATGGTCGAATTTTGTTGTAGGTACGAGTATATCATTTATTTACTTGTAAAATAAATCACATAGGTAGGTACTCCAAATTGTGTTCAATAAGGAAAATAGTGTTACAAATGGTTTAAATGTCCCGAACGAGCCTTTTACCCGCAATAAAGAGGGATATTACCAAGAACTCTTTCTTTAATAGTCAGACTTACTTTTAGTAGCATCCTTTCGGGTTCTGAATAGCTGTTTCGTATTTCTTAATCCAAGATTTGTAACTAGAACTACATGTTTACCCCCAAACAATAAGGTGTAAAATTCACTATATACCGGTCTGAAGTTGAAATCAAAAAGCAAAGAAGTAATTCATCTCATATCTCCGGGTGACAAACGCAATACAGTGCAATCATTGATTTGACAAGTTCATGTTCAAATACTTACATAACACTGTGCTTTTATAAGCAAGCGTATTGTTTACAATGGTAAGCAATAGGTACACCTGATGAGGCGTAGTCTTGTCACTTTTCGATGTAAAAAAACATGCTCGAGTTTGACTTATAAAATGCATGTATTATAGATGTATGTAAGCATTAGATGTAGGCGATAAGTAAATAATAATAATAATTAAATATTAAACAGAATAATGTTCACTGAATTGTTAAATACAATACCAATTTTGTCAAGAAATAACAGACAACACTCCGTAACATACCGATCGAAATAGACAACACAAACTTTCAAACCCAAATATTCCCCAATGCATTCCTACAGAGCCCAATACGGCCATAAAGTCGGAGCTTCGATCAAATCTAATAAATATCCACACATGGCGACAATATCAATTTAACGGCTGCACCCGCAACTGTGACCACCAACCAAGATATTCGAAAACCCATAAAGAGTCACGTTTCAATGGAAACCGCATGTCGCTTTGTTTCATCTACGGGATCGAAGGTCACCACAAAAAAACACCCAAAAAATTAATGGGAGTGTTAATTCCTGAGAATTTCTGTGAATGGAGACCACTTGACTATGCAAAGCTCTCATACGTTCCGATAAGCAAACTCCACGAAGACGCGTGATTGAAAATACTGGCGAAAATTTGCTCCCAATAAAAAGTCTTCCAACACAGAAAGTCACTTTGTGCCAAAGTCAATAGCATTTTTTATACAACAGTGGAACCAATAAAAGCACTGCGCAAGCTTTGGGCCGCAACACGCCCTCAAGTGCCTTACATTTCTGGGAATGCTGTTTTTAAAAAGGCTTAATCGTGGAGAATTTGATTTTTATAACCTCAATTTCAGTTTGAACTAAAAAAAAATCATCTTCAACTTGGATTAATAAATGGAAATCGTTTGCATTTTATGAAAATCTATTTAATGATCTACAACAGGGGTCGGCAACGTTTCGGGGTCACATGGTGAATAAAGTAGATAAAAGTGGGCCGCACCTTTGATAATGTAATTAAAAAATGCGTTCACGATAATATAAGTAGGGAATTCATACATAACTCATTTATTTAATAGGGTACAATCCTCAAAAAAACTAAGTAGCCCGTTAGTTAGATTACCAAAAAATATTGTACACGTATTTTTTATTTTTTCTTTTGTTTCACAAACAAAAAATGACGAAGATACAGCGCTTCGAAGTTTCGTGTGACGTCACTTGTGAGTACGGTTTTTACTCACGAGTGACGTCGCGACCCCCCACTCTCGAAGTTTGATGATCTATATCTTTGACGATTTTTAATATTATGAAAAAACAAAAAAATACGTGTCCAATATTTTTCCATGATCTAGCTGACGGACTAATTAGGATGGTGTATTTTTGACCCAGACCGGTACCATATTGTATAGGTAGCTGTATAAATTCCTGTGCATTTTGTAATTATAAAACAAACTTATTTGACCCCCTCGCGGACCGCCGCGCCGACCCCTGATCTACAACATAAAATTCTTAGACTGTGGCACGACAATATTTTATAGGGGCCCTATAGCTTCTAAGAAAAAAAATGGTTGTCTGTAAAGTCGGGTTACTGACGTTAGTTGAACGTTACAACTTCAACTACGCCTTAGAGCGAGGTAACGGCGTTAACGGCACATGACGTCATGTTTTGCGGGAGTGCAGCCGGCTTCACCGAATTATAAGACGTTGTCACGTCAAAAGGGCAATCTCCTTCATTATCGTATCGATTACTCATTTAACAACTAGAAAGAAATAGGAATGGGATCTTAATATCGATAAAAAATGGGATAGTAAAACAATATAAAATATTTATTAAAATTGTTGTCCTTGTTCTATCTTAGAGATCTTCTTGGTTCTTCTTGTCTGATGCTAGGTGGCGTAACATTCCCGATGCAATGAGCACTAAGTTACATCTTAATGTCTTGCAAGCGAGTGTCAGAGCGTCGCTCCACAACCTACCGCAAGATGCACTAAGAAAGTTACGCCATTTTATTTTTTTCTTCCTTCTTAACGCTTCTTCTTGCTTCTCGATGTTTCTTCGCGGTCTCTTCAAGATTTTAATTCTAAATTTTATATAATTCCAAAACATTACATAAGCACTGTTTCGTGTTTTTTTTTTGATGCCAGAAGCGTCAAAAATGGCAATACCGATTAGACTTAGACTGACTTTAAAATTTAACCGGTTTTTTTAACCTTGCGTGTTTTGAGTAAAATTATCGCAGTATCCGATACGTCCGATTCCCGATTTAATTTGAACATCACGCGTATCTTAATACAATCAGTATACCGGTTTGATTACTAAATAAATATAATGTATAAGGAACTTATTACAAAAAAAAAAATTATGTGTTTTATAGGGTAAAATTATTGCAATCTCTATTTTTTCAAAGTTACAAAAAAGATAACGACGAATTAATTAAAATGGATTTAACTAATGCAACAACTACCCTCTCCTTCGCATTTAATTGGTATTGATCGTACAATTGTACAAGCAAATGAGAATGTATCTCATTCTCGATTTTCGAGGAGTAGAAGTTACTAAAGTATTGGCTAGAATGAAATTATCTTGATGTTTCAGTCTTCTCTTCGTGTCATGATGATGTACAGAGCACGTACCCACCATTCGACAAGACTGATGATGATGATAGGATAGACACCAGTCGAGACGAATGATGGGTGCGGGCAATGAATTCTTCATCTTCTTCTTGGGTCTTCTATTCTTCATTCATTTATAGCTTGAGTTTTTACCTATATTATTAGGATGGATTTTACGCCCTTAAGAGTAAAAGTTTTACTAACTTTAGTGTCACATTTATTGAACATCTAATCAAATGCCTAAAAACAAAGTTTCAAGCTTCTAGGTTATTATTAATTAATTACGATACTTCCAAGCAAACTTTCATCGCCTTATTCAATTCTTTATAATACTATTTTCGCATTAAAGAGTAGCCTATGCCTTTCTTTTACTCAAAAGTCGTTTATATCGGTTCAGTAGTGAAGTCGTGAAAACGTGACAAGACGGAGTTTATGATATTATCATTAAGAGATACTTTCGCATATCAATATGGATGTTTAAATATAAATACCGAAAAATAAAAAATCGACACTACAAAATTTCAAAATGTTTGTGAAATCTACTAATACGTCGTTCGGGTAAAGGTAAGTACTGCAAAAATCTTAATCAAAAAGCTTATTTCGTATTGCAAAAACCGCCAACCTAACTTTGATAAAATTTATGAGGCCACTTCTGAAGTGTGATCTACCAAATAAAAAAAGAATCATCAAAATCGCTCAACAATCGGAGGAGTTATCGCGTATTCGTGTAGCATGTACACAGTTTAAAAAAAAACCAGTACAACTAATCGTCACAAATGTGGGCACATATTCTGTGGCCACATGCTTTGTAACGCTGTTATCGTTGTCCACAGTACCAGGAAATAGGCGGTGTGATAACGCACAAGGTCGCGGTACTGTGCAACTGTCGGTTTGTTCTCAACAAGCAAATTAAATAACACTTGTATTAAAATATAATAATTGTTTTTCTGTGGTAAAAAAAACGAAGCCACATTCTTCAGACTTCCAATTTAATTTCGAGGATGAGTTTAACCTTTCGAATTATTTATTTTTTAACGAAAAATGGGTTCAGGCGTTCTCGAGATATCGGAACATATTTAAAAAAAAGATATGGTCTATTATTCTATTAAGTATATATATATATCTATTATTCTACTAGTCAAGCCTAGCCCTTTGATTTGATACCCATATTGAGCGAGTTGCAATAATACAAGAAATCCGCCATTTTGTGGCGACGGCCATCTTGGACAGTTGTTTTTTATGGTATAGAGTGACGAGACGAGCAGGCCAAGCGCCTGATGGTAAGCAACATGCCTGCCACAAAGCATCACAGTGACACGCACCTATTGGAACATGAAGAGTCCAAATCATTACCTAGCACTGTACTGCGCTTTTCATTTTCACCCAGAGATATAACAAATGTTATATCTCTATGCCCTGTAATTTCACTGGAAACATTACCTTTTAAACCGGAACACAGTAAATCATAAACATAAATATACCGATTATACTGTAGTCTATAATTAGAATGGTTTATTTTTGACCCAGTAAGATTCATTTGTATATATTTTCACTTAAAAATTAAAAATTCCAGTTAGGAATGTATCCGATATCATAACTGCGCATAACTACGCAACGTGACCGGCGCGTGCCAAATTAGCCATTAAGCAATAATACATTTACAACGAAATTGAAACTATAACTACAAAGATACAAAGTCGAGAATCGTCTGACAAACGAGAACAAATACGCAGCGGAATTTCGATTTTAAAATGCTACGAAATAAAGTTGAGAGCCGTCTGATAAATAAAATTAACTGCGTATGCAGGGGAATTTCTACTCTGAAATGTACGAGATAAAGTTGATAATAGTTTGTCGGTAGAACTGAAAATGAATTTGTAGGACCGCCATTTTGTGCCATTCGTATCATTGGAACGCTAGAGTTATTTCGGTGGTTTCGATTAGTATAGTACTATTTTTAAATGTTAAAAATTTCACAATACTGTTTCAAACGATGCTATTTGCACAACACACTATTACAAGAAGTAATAGCATGTATACGTGACTTTTTCAGCGTATAATTTAAAATATGGCTATTCCCCAATTCTGAAATTTTGCACGAGCAATAAAGTACATATTGACTTTTTACGTGCGTCCGAAGTAAAAAAAATCATTGAAGTTTAACTTTATTTTATTTAAAAAATTTTTTATTAAATTCGCCTGCGTCATACCTGACTAGTGTTGCTACATACACTCTTTTTTTGTACGAGTAACTATTTTTATTTTTAAATGTTAAGACAAATTATATTCATTTATTTCACTAGTTCAGTTTCTTTTTCTGCCATCGCGAAAAATTTTTGGTTGATTAACCTTCACGTATGCTTAGTTTTGTCAAAACTAACCTCAAAATTTTTGAGGGTAGATTCAATTTTTTGCGGTATCCGGAGCGAACCCATATATGGGTGTACGCGCCACTTTACGGGCTAGTGATTCTAAAAACTTTTTGAACCCATACCGGACTAGTGTTGCTACACACTTTTTTTATAACTCCTACCTTGCTGGTGTTGTTACATACACACTTTTTTTAACCCATACCTAGCTAGTATTGCCACACACATACTTTTTTATATATTTACCCCCGCTTACCTGGCTAGTGTTGCTATCGAAGACCGCATCGTAAGCGTAGACACGCGGCGGCTCGACCGGGGTCACGTTGTTCCGATTCACGGCGATCGTGTTGTTGACGGGATCGATCGACACGCAGCTGTACGAACCGTCGAGCTTCTCGCGCTGGTCCATCGGTCGAACTCGGACCACGACGCGCACATTCTCGACAGTGGGGGCGGCCACTTCGGCGTCCTGAGGAAGGAGGGAAAAAATATATTAAATAAAATAATACAAATATATGTGATTATGGATGGCTAGAAACTCTTTATTGTGACACAAACAAATTAAACTATTACACAGAAATACTTGTTAATTATTTTATTATTGTGATAATGTAGATTAAAATCTTTTTTGTAGTTCATATCAAAATTAAAAACAAATGCACAGACAAAGAACCTATAAAATACTACACATTGGTGGCTTTAAAAGGCTGAAAGCGAGTTTTTCCAAGAAATCTTTGGGTGGAGGTTTTGATATTTATACAGTCAAACAAAAACAACGAGGTGTATTTAAGATGCAATTTGAAACATTATATTCCGGTTCGACAGAGCGCCAGTGGTAGTGTAATGATTTGGATCTTGGGAGTTGAAACTAGTTCGAAGTCTCAATCGGTTAATAATTGTCAGAATTAACGCTGGACATACATAAAAAATGTATTTGTAGACCTATGAGGTTATACAATTTTTGAAGTAAGTATTAATTACGCGCAATTAAGGCTTATTTTACGCTAGCCCAAAGTTGGTTAAGTAGTAGAGTCCAACTGCTATAGCCTTTAAATATAAGGCGCAACTCTTTATTGTGTCAAATTTAGGTGTCAGGGTGCGCGCGCACCGTAAAAAAAATATCACAATTTTTCAAAGCACTCCAAACGAAGTATTATTTCAAAATACATCCAATCAAACAATCCTGTTATTCAAAGGCGGCCACAAGATTCCAACACTAATAAGATTAATTAATCTCCTAGAAAAGTCACTGATTAAATACTCAGAATGATGTCATCCGAAAAACTACCAAAAAAATTCATATGCAATGATGTCACTCACAAATATGTTACGAAAACGTCACATTATAACGTTGGCAACACCGAGCGACCGTTCTTTGTTAGACTGACCCAGTTCCGCAAATTAGATTCGAATCCGTGCCACGACCCAGCTCTTCCGGCGGAAAGCTTGAACTACGAACTTTGTAGCAAGCGTTATCTAGTAAACTACGGTTACGCGACTGTGGCGCCACGCGGAAACAAATATGTATGATGGTAACTATGATACAGACTGCATATCTTCCCAACTCCCCCGCACGACCTCATTTCGTTGGGTAGAAGAAGTATTTGCAAGATAAACATGTATGGACCGATAAGCGCGCCGCGTTAGAGAGAGATAGATGAGTATAAAACTACGAGTAAGAGGAAGGCGGATATATTTTTTGTTTATTTAAAACATTTAGGTCACCAATGGCTTCAATGCACAGGCTTTGTTTCATGTGTAATTGTGATGATGTGTACGGGTAAATGGAAAATCAAGAACAAGGCCAGACACACTAAAACCAAGATATCTGTAGTTTAATCTCGTTTCTCAAAATTGATTTTTTTCCAAATCATTTTACCCATGTCGAGGAAATTACGAAAATAATTCTGTTTTGTAGCGGCTCCACTACGACATTGAATTTGTTTTATAGAACTGTACTGGTCAAGTCCTTTTATTTTATACCCATATTGACACATAAAACACATTTATGCACACTACATTTTGCATATTCTATTTTGTGTAAAAAGTCATAATTACACGGGAAACAACTGATGACTCCAGTAATTGGCTGTGAAAATAAATGGAGAACAAAAAACAACGCTCTAGCAACACCACAATGAAAATGTAACGTTAACTGTCAAAATATAGGCCAATTAACCCAATTGACATCGATTGGACCATAAATTAGAAGTAATAATATATGTTCATGATGTTTGTATAGTTCTTACAACATAAATATAACACCATCTTACTAATATATTATGCGAAAGTTTGATGTTCACAATCACATTGGAATGGAACGACCGAACGGATCGAATTGAAATTCGGAACATAGATTAGTCTAAAGAAGCAGGCTACTTTGTATCGCGGGAAAAATACGAGATAACTACGCGGGTAAAATCACGTAACTAGACATATATTTTAAAATATCACGTCATGATATTTGTGTTGCTACTCCTACAAAACCGATCGACCAATTAAAAACACCATTAAATAAAAATAGGTAGTGATATTTTTCCCTCTCCTACCCCCTTTTTCGTTATTACAATTAGGATTTCATTATTTTGTTACAATCAATAATATCTATTTGAATTTAACCGTCATTACCGCTAAATCATTCAAAAAGTGTCGTATCAATTTGACATTTCTTTTCGGTACATAATTTAGAACGTTTACGAGGTCAGCTTGCACTAAAAAGGTGAAAGTTTTTTTACGTTTAACCGTTTTGAATGTTACGTGTTGCAAGTCAAACGGGCTAATATTAGCTGTGTATATACTCCGGCAACCGACGGCCTAGTTGGACGAGTTATCGTTACAAAACACGTTCTATATGACGTTGGGTATAAATAGATATCGTAGCCGAATTAAAATCGAAACTGTGTCACACGTGTATCGTGTTCTGACACGGAGCAGACGGTTCTGATGCAATGGGCCGTTTTCGAAATGACAGATATGAGTGACAGGCAGATTAAAATATATCAAATTAATGTCATTTACTAAAGCTCATCAAATTTCTGCAAAACAATACGTCTCGTAGTGGTATATCGTCGATTTAAAATGTTAACTCGGTCGCACGGGTATAGTGTTGGCCGACACAATCGGGCGTTTTCAAAATGACACATAAATTGAAATGAAATGTATATAGTTTAAAAACATTACTCTAGTACCTATGTAACTCACTGACACAGGTATCTAGACAAATGTACACTGGACCCCACATTGGGGCAACTTGTTTCGTGAAAGACTTTCAAAACATTGCTGAGAAATAGAGGTTTCTAATCATACAAATCACACAATTAGAACTGAATCTTAACAAACTATTGATACTATTTTATTAAACATAAAATATTCTTAAAATGTCAAATCAGTTATCGAATAAGAATTGAAAATATGTCACACGTGAATCGTATCGTGAAAATATGTGACACTGTTTAAAAGTTAGGTTTAATGATGGCGTTTTCAGATTGACACATAAGTGACAGATAGATTAAAATATATCAAATTATTGACATTTACGTAAGCTTCAGCCAATTTCTCCAAAACAAATAAAAGACGTCTCGTTATGTCTTCCAAAAAATAAATAGCCCGTTTTGACATTATTTGAGAAAGACAATAATAACTGTAAAAATAATGCTATGTGACCTATTTTTTAACATGTTTTTGCTATCATTTGACAATCTGAAATGCATCCTTATTCATCGTTCCTTTTTTTCTATCAATGTTAAGTTGGCGCTTTAAATGATATTGGTTGATAGGGCAATAGTAAGACTAGTGAAATAACTAGCGACCTTATTGCTGAAAGCGATTTATTCCAGGTAACCTTGGGATGGACAAAATATGTATATCTATATATATGTAACATAAAACGATGTCGTTTTTTCGATCTACGAGCAGTCCGATAGCGAAAAGGAAGGTAGTATTACATCATAAAGACCTTCCAAGGTACGTATCTTATAAAAAACGGAATAAACTTTCGAACTTAATTACTTATCAATTCAAGTCTTTTTTGGACAAGAAAGATATTTCAATAAAATTTTAATTAGATGTCAATGACAGGTGGAAGAGGGATAAGGAAGTTTGTAATGGGACATTTTACGAGTATGTCTAAAATAAAAATAATTATTATGGAAGTATTATCACACATATAGATAGGTATATGACAATATTTTTTCACACGTACTTTACGTATGTGTGTAAGTAGTTACTTAAGTTTGGTAGGCAGTATAGCCATCTGTAGCCAATTACCAAAGATCCCTTAAAATTATTTCACAAATATGTAACGAATTCGGCGACAACACAAATGTTAACGAACAATCTAGTCACTTAAAACCGACAACCGTTACTTTTGTACTAAACTTGAAAGTTATGTCATACAATTATATTTGAAATCGAACAATCTCGTTTATGTACGTATTCGATCAGAATACAAATAGTCGGACAATTCAGTGACCTAAACAGGTAATTACGATTCAATTGTAGTTACAAACCAGCTATCCTCGTAAACATTGTTCTGGCGTATAATTTGTCAAAGTGACAGATTATGTGCCAAAACGAACTGAAGTGACGCGACGCTCCACGTGACTGAATGAAAACTAAACAATTTTTACAAGCTTTACTTAATTTTTATGCTTGCTGAACGGTTTTGTGTGAAAAAGTATTGACCAATATTTATTATTATTTTATTTAAACAGTGATATAAAAACAGTAAACCCGCTATAACAGAATGAAGAATGGAGGCAGGAACATGAAAAAACCTTTAGAACTAATTCTGTATATTAACCATGTACGTATTAATAAAAAAACGAACAAAAAAATAATTAACAAAATCGGTTCCCCGGTCGAAAGATATGAGATAATAAACATAATACAGTTGAATTGAGATCCTCCTCCTTTTTCACGAGATTTAAACTTATAAGATTATTTATTCATAAAAAATCATTACAACAATAAATCATTTTAACCGAAGTCGCTTACCTAGAAAAAATGATTTCGGAACCGCACTCATAGTAAAAAAATATTTAGCAAATATTTTAAAACACGCCACTCTAATCAGAATATTTTTTAGAACGTTACGAAAATTCGGAACACAAAGCACTGAACACTGCACCATGAAGCAACAGGGCCGGAATGCCGTGCCAGGGTGTGCGCCGTGCAAGCGTACTCTACGATCTGACGAGGCCTCGTGGGGCTCAAACGGAACCTACCGTAATGTTGCCATGCCTACGACAAAAGTAACGGAACCTTATTTTAAAAGTAACAGTGTCAACTTTTGTTCATTCATAGTTAAAATGTATATTTATCACTCTAATCTTAGGTCTATTATTTATAAACATAAAAGAAAGTCGTGTTAGTCACACTATTTATAACTCGAGAACGGCTCGATCAAGTTTTATGATTTTTGATTTGGTATTAAGTATAAATAGGATATTAAGTATTAAAATGTGAAATTACGGTATATTTAGTAATAGCTCGCCATAAACAGGAAAACAAACATATTTTATGAAGCAAATGCACATTTTTTTTAGCGTGAAGGACGCGATTTTTTTACACTTGTCGATTCCGTAATTGAAAAAGTTAAGGACATAATACAAGTTTATATTTTGAGTCACGAATCCCAACAGAAGTGAAGTGAAGAATTTCGAACGGATCACTCTCGCAATTGTAATAAGGAAAAAATATTAAGAGTAACTTAACAACTAATCTCTTTCGTAATTTATATTTTTAACAATATCGCTTCAGTGGAATAATCCTCAACAAAGCGTTTATTTTTTTAATACATTTAATACAAATTAACTTTTAAATTTTAAAATACCTTCTATCAAATTTTCTTTAGAATTGAATCGAACACACCAAATAAAAATAATTTAACAACTTGAAACATTTTAATTGAAGAAATACAGGGGATCGATTAATTGTGCATGTAAAAAATGTACTTTAAAGTTACCATAAGAGTTACGAAGTAAACTGGCAACACCGATAGCTCTCCCCGCGCCTCCCCCCTCTGACCCCGGTTAGCTGCAGGTGTGTCAAGGATACGGAAGCATTTGCAATTGGTTGCTATAGGGCGAACGAACGAGAGGGAACTAGTCTTGAGCAAGAGCGCTCTTTTAGGTGGAATACGTGAACTAGTTCGTAGATATTCGTTCATAGTGTGAATGAAAACTGACCTAGTTTTTAAAACGTTTTTAATAAATGAATATTCGTTTTTGTCGTATTTTTGTTTATTCGTTCATTAGTTCGCAGATGTTCTCGTTTTTAGATCATTATTGCATACTATATATGAGACTTAAAAAACAGAGGAGGTTCTCAATTAGGCTGTATGTTTTTTTTGAAGCGAAAACTTCTATATACAATTTGACGGTGACGAAATAAAAGAAATGTAATAAAATAAAAGATCGAAAGAAACTAGTCTTTATTTAGCAAAAGCGCTCTTTTAGGTGAAATACGTGACCTAATTCGTAAATTCCCGCTTTGAGATTATTATTGCATACTCAGTTTTAGACTTAAAAAATGTAGGTTCTCAATTTCGACTGTACGGTTTTTGAACTGAAAACTTCTATTTACAATGTTAAGGCGACATCCTACTAATGTTTGTTGCTCAATCACGTTGAAACACCTGAACGGATGCTTGAAATTCGGAACACAGAACATAGCCTGGAATAACACAGGATTCTTATCCCGGTAAAATAACGGGAACGGGACCGTAAAATAGTTTTTCTTTTTTTGTTGATACTACAAGAACCAAATACAGGGTTACTGGGAATCAGTCTGCATCCATTTATGGGCATATTCTGTACAATTTAACAAACAATACTTGTGCTACAACTTTTGTTAAAACTCAAATCTCATGTTTTTTTTATAGTTTTTGTTGTCCTCTCTACCAGGGATGTTACGGAGCTTCGACTCCGACTCCGTTAAGTCGGAACTGCCTATATTATTTCACCTTCGGTTCCGAAACTTTTAAATCGGAGGTAAGGTGTATAAATATTTGCGATAATCCCTTATTGTGGTGGAAAGTAAATGGCAATACAAAATCCCAACCCTTTGCCCGCCAATGTTTATCGTGTCCCCACGTGTTTGACAAAATAATGTTTTATTTGTCCCCAATAAAAATATCTCCTGACACCACTTCCGACTCTGACTATGCCTCCGACTTCGGTTCCGATTCCGATAAATCAAATTTAAAAACTCCGACTCCGCCTTCGGTTCCGATAAAATGACCTCCGTTACATCCCTGCTCTCTGCCACTGTTTAGCTCTATGCGCGTCGGGACTATGTACTTTTATCGGGCGTTAAAGAGTCCGCGCGCTCTTGGCACGAAGAGTTCGATTTTAGAAAAGGCAAATACAGTTTTTTTATTTTGTATAGAAAAAAAACATGCAAATTTTTAAAAACTGAAGAACAAAAGTTGACATAATTATTTAATGTACTTAACATGCCCTTGAAAGGATGCAGGCTAATTACCAATAAGCCTGTATTTATTGAATGTAGTTAATTTAATTTGAAGTTACGGCTGGTCTAGTCGGGAGAACGGTGACTGCCGATCCGGAAACCCCGGGTTCAAACCCCACACGCACCACTGTCTTTTCGAAGTCATGTGCGTAATGCCGCTAACTTAAAACGGTGAAGGAAAACATCGTGAGGAAACCGACATGTACCTGGAATCTTTCGAAGTCATGTGTCATCCACCAACCCGCACTGGGCCAGCGTGGTGGATTATGGCCTTAACTCTCTCCTTGCGAGTGAAGGCCCCGAGTCCCAGCAGTGGGAATGTTTAGTGGGCTGTTGATGTTGATGTATGTATTGAATGTAACAACTTGTATGAAAAAAAAAAATTAAAAAAAAAAAAAATTTTAACTGTAATTCGTATAACCAATCAAAATTTATTTTTTATTTGATTATCCATTATCTAACTCTGTGGGAATCTCTATCTACTCTGTGGCTTGAATTACTACCAACTTAAAGGCTTATATGGCTCTTGGCTAAATTCAGTGACTGAATACAGAAGCCAGCAATCCTCGCTTCTGAATTTAGTGTACTAGCTTACTTATGCTATTATACTTCACTGAATTCAGTAGTGACTAAATTCAGTTGACTAAATTTAGCCAAGTGTAATAAGCCTTTTAGCCATGAGTTTGTTAACAAAGGCAAGTACAAAACGACATTTGAATGAAATATAAATTGCAGCCGTTACAAACATGTTTCGAATAGAGAATTTTAACTAGGCATGAAGGTTTTCGTTGCTGGTATTTGGGTCAATGGAACTTTATTTAGTTAGTAATTTGTCAAAGAGGCCCATTACCCAGTAATTAAGGCAACATAAGGTTAGAAGGAAACAAAGTGGCCTCATGGCTTAGTTGGGAGCAGCTCTGCCTGCGAAGCCGAGGGTCGTGGGTTCGATTCCCACCCAGTGTAAATATTTGTGTGATGAATTCAAATGTTTGCACTGTGTCTGGGTGTTTCTATGTATAATAAGTATGTATTTATAACTATATAAGTATTATATCAGCTATCTGGCCGCCATCACACAAGCTTTGCTTAGTTTGGGGTCAGATGGTGTTGTGTGTGATTTGTCCACCAATATTTATTAAAGATAATGAAATTTTAGTAGTGGTAGGAGTTTTTGCAGAGTACTATGGAACTGCCATGGATTGCCAGTTATTCTACCGCTAAACATTAATTTGCAAGCATTACCGTGTTCAGGTTTGAAGGGCAATATTTCCAAATAAATTACAGGACGTAGAGAGAAATCATCTTATTTAACTGGGCGACGAGCCAAAGTGCAGTGTTAGGTAACGATTTGGACTTCATGTTCCAATAACTGGATATATCTTATGTTATTATATGTTATGTTTTAACACATTTTTTTAGGGCAGCCTTTCCCAAAGTGGGCAATAACACCTCCTTATGGGCGCTGCAGGCCTAGAAGGGGGTAGTAAGAAATTTCACCCTGAGCCATTCAGAAATGCCAATGTGATTGAGAAACAAATATAGAAACTTTCGCTTTTATAATATTAGTAGGACAGTATAATTACTAATTAATGTTCACTTGGATTAAATTATTGACATTTTAGGGCAGCCTTTCCCAAAGTGGGCGATAATGCCTACTTGTGGGTACTGCAGGCCTAAAAGGGGGTGGTAAGAGACACAGAAAAAAATGGGAGCATTGTGTACCACCTATACTGGGCCCAGGTCTTGAGTTAACTTTTGCCAGTTTTAGTAAAAGTCCCGTTTGGAATGAATGTTTATTTTCCGCGAATATAGCTCACAATATTGAATTCATTTAATTTGAAATTATAGTAGATTGAAGTACCTAGGTGAAAAAAAGGGGGTGCTAAAAAATAATTTGTTCTCAAAATGGGCAGTAGACAAAAAAAGTTTGGGAACCCCTGTTTTAGGGTAAAACAAAAAACAAACAAATGGCAACAAATGCAGCTTATTTGGGAAGCATCGAAATACCAGTTATCTTAATTTTATAATCAGGCCACCTATAGACAAATATATAAATAAAAGTAGCACCATCCAATGCAGCCCATGGCTTAGCCAGATAGTTAGGATTTTACTTCCTAAACAATACATTTTATTTTTAGAAACTTTGAATGTGAATGTCATATAATTCTGTTGTAATCTTTTGGTTCAAAAAATAATTTTCACACTTCTATCTTCAAAATTGTATGAAACCAACCCTTTTTCACATAAAAAGTAGTCTACATCCTATCTCTGTATCAAATTTCATTGAAATCGGGTTTGTAGTTTTGGTGTTCAACAGTCACTTTAACAGGTTCCCATGTCCAATTAATCATGTGATTCAAGGGATATTTTGTGCCGTTGTGTACACATTTGTGAAATATATGTGATGAATTTGTATCTTTATTTGAAATGAACATCGCAAGATAAAACACAGTTTTAGTGTCAAGTATAATAACATAGAAATTACTTTTAAGGGACTAGGAAACCTGTTAAACTAAGGGCTACTTTAAGTATCGTCTGGGAGGAGGATCTTATTCTGTACATGGTTACCATGGAAGAGATTAGTAAGCAATAAGGCTGCCAATAAAGAACCTCATCCGATAGTTCGTAAATTTCTATTAAGAGTTAAGTATTACTTTCACATTTATATTAGTAAGGAAGTAGGGATTGCTCTATTGGTAAAAGAGCTGCAATGCTATTTTTTACATCAGCGGAATAATAAGCAGATATGAGAGAATATGATAAGCAAATTCTGCAAACTATGAGGCTTGAGTTACCTCAACTGCTTTAACAAGCTTCAGATTACAATTTATTTACCCCAGCAGTGGGCAAAACTTCATTCAACTTCAAGTGTATTTCATTATTACTAGCTACAGTTTCCATTTACAGAGACCAAACGAGGTTATAACACTGATAACATTTTCTAATAAGAATCCGTCAAGAATCAACGGAAAATCAATAAGATTCAGCAGATGGCGGACTTTGCTAGAATGTGCGCAGATTAGGTACATATTGAAATAACCTACGTAAGCGCTTCGCTACGTAGCGTAGGTAGCAACTGTGGCCATGAAACCAATTCTATGACTCAACAGCTCAAACTTAAAATTAGACGATTCCAGCAACAATGAAAACTCTTTATAGCGCCATTGGGAACAAATTACGTAATAAGAGAATTGTGAACGACAAAGAACAGCACGAAAAAAGCCAACATATCAAATTTCCAAGTCACATGTTGAAGTACTTACAGGCATTTTGAAGTCCGTTGTCCCGTTGTGTTGCAGGTGTGATTTTGTTGTGCGAGTCGCGTAAACACAAAGCAACGCTGCCGTTCTTTGTTTGGTGAAGAGGAATTGAAAATCAATAACTGACGACCTACTTTTATTTCGAGTTTCTTCTAGAGCGTATTGAGTGAAAATGATTTGACATGACGTGACATTTTCAAATCAAAATGTTGCCAACAATTGCAAGTTAATTCTTACCAACTTCCGGTAGAATTTGGAAAAACAAGAAAATGTTTCTTCCGTTTGCGTAAACTTGCAACATTATATTTTGTTCTGGCAATAAAATGATACTTTGTTTTCATTACTGTCAAATCGATCTGTCAAATTAAAATTGGACTCAAATGTCAAACTGCTGATGTTTATTTTTTGCAAAAAAATTACAATAAATTAGTTATTCTACGGTTTACATGCCAACAAAACAAATTCCAATGATTTTATTCATAAATAACAATTGTTGAGTATAATATGTCCGGAGAAGAAGACCTAATATCGACCCATATTGAACATGTTGACGTCAACGCAGAAAATGGATCTAATAGTGAAAAGAGCAGTGATTCAGGAATTGAGACAACTGAATGTTGTTCTGAGACGTTCCCCGCGTCTTCTGACTCGGAGACGTCGCCTATTAAAAGTAGCACGGCCAACCAGGAAGATGGCAAAAATTTGGCTATGAATGATGACACTCCTTATAAAAATGAGAATTCGGACCACAGCTCCTTAACTAGTCCAATTCCTACTTCATTAGATGATAGCTCTGATACGAAATCTTTACATTCCGACTCTTTACCATCCAACATTGCCATATCTACCAAAGATACTACCGAAGTTACTGACAAATGCTCCGACGATACATTACTCCCTCAAAAAGTGTACAAAGAACAGAAATTACAAATTAATAGCAACTTAACAACATCAACAACCAGTCTTAATGAGCAAAACATCAATCCAAACATAATATCCAAGTCTCAAAGTCGTAGTGCTGAAGATATACTGACAGTTGACAAACTTAACTTAAATTTAAGTGACACTAATTTAGATAGAGAGCAAATCCTATCACAATTTACCAATCAAAAACCCAAATTATCATCAGTTCACAAAATCCCTGAAGATGTTAAAACAGATTTTCCTATACCAAAACAAGATACAACCAAAGCTGAGAACACAGCAACAATAGACGGTCGATATCCTCGTATACCAAAAGAAATATTGTCCCAAGACATTGGCAGCATAGTTAAAAATGTCCACGGCATCTTCTCTTCAGTCAGTGGCAGCTTAAAATATGCTTACAACCAACGTTCCGCTCAAAAACCTCTAAAAAATTCTAAACCAATACCGAATGGTAAAATCATGAATGACATTTTCGAAGACACGTCAAACGAAAACTTAAAAGAAAAAACATCTCAAAAAGCAGTATTAGAAGTCACAACAAATTCGAAAGTAGAAAATACGCAATTTTCAATAGATAATCTTAATGACAGCTCGGATAACTCCTGCAACGAATCCAGTACTAAAGACATGTTGAAGCTTCAGATTGAAACGTTGGAAAGACTGCTTTTTGAACAGCGGAAAGAGAATGTCTCTCTTAGAGAGAGAGCAAAGCTACATGCTGATGATTTACATGAAAAAGATCAGACATTTAAGGAATTGGAAGTAAAATTGGATTTGGTAAGTATTTTAACTCATTACTTAAAACTTAAAGTAATTAGACTTGCAAAATGTTAAACAAATTAATACTCATGTGGGTGACTCCACTATATTTGTTACTTATTTATGTGTAATTTATTTATTAAATTATTTCATTTACACTCCACACTACTATTTCAGTGTATTTATAATATCTATCTCAATATTATTAGTTTGTATTTATAGTTCATATTTACGTATTTATCAAATAGCATCACCCTTCTATTGTGCGGTCGGTCAAGTTATTTTTAGAACAACGGATGTGCGCGGGCGCCGGGCGATATTACCCCTCGCCTCGACCCGCGTGCTAGACCCAAAAAGTGAAAGGGATTTGCTACCTGCTGCCGGCATCGCACCGCTGCCGCGCCGCAGTCGCTACTTACCATCCATACGTGACACCTGTTTTCTATGTTTATATGTTCCTTTATTCTCTATTGACTTTTAACGATAATTATTACATGTAACTTGTATTACACAATACAATTTAAATAGTAGTGGAATTTACGGGCTTTCATTATTACTACCAACACCCCATTTCACTACAATTCAATCTATTAGAATTTTGGTTTTAAATTAATTTAAAGAGGCAGGCCCGCAAGCCCGTGCTTCTAACTAGATTAAATGAATTCACAGCAATTATAAAATACCAAACTGTGGTGGTAGTGAGGGTAATGTGTTGTGCTGTAATGTGACAGTAAATAAATAAAATAAGTAAATAATGATTGGTGGACATTTCACACACAACACCATCTGACCCCAAACTTAGCAAAGTTGATATGGGCGGCAGATAGCTGATAAATTACCAATTATATCGTTGTAAATACATATGTATTATATGTATACTAGCAGCATGATTGCATCCGCGTAGTACCCGATCGTGTAATATTCCCAAGGTATATAGTAGCCAATGTGTTTTTCCAGAACATTATCTATCTGTGTACCAAATTTCATCCAAATCACTTTAGTAGTTTTTGTGTGAAAGAGTAACAAACTTACATTCTTACGAACTTTTGCATTGCAATTGCAACAAACTTACATTCTTACAAACTTTTGCATTGCAATTGCAACAAACTTACATTCTTACAAACTTTTCCATTGCAATTGCAACAAACTTACATTCTTACAAACTTTTGCATTGCAATTGCAAAGATAGATGGATATTTTAGTAAGATAGAAACAAACAGACACGGAACAAATAGGTATTTGTATTCATAGCACAATTATTTGCACTGGATGGGGATTGAACTCACAACCCTCGGCTTCGGAGGGAGAGTTACTAGCAACTAAGCCACAAAGCCAATCTTTCTTTATTTGCGTAACATAATAGAGCAATAACATTCTTACTCTATAACTGCTCTATATGAAATAAAATGGCCAAGTGCGAGTTGGACACGCCCATGAAGGGTTCCGTTGCAGCAAGTAATATAATATACATAGTACATAGAGGGGGGGGACACACATTTTATCACTTTGGAAGTGTCTCTTGCGCAAATTATTCAGTGTAGACAAAAATTATATTAGAAACCTCAACATCATTTTTTAAGACCTATCGATAGACATCCCACAGGTGTAGGTTTGATGAAAAAAAAATTTTGGGTTTCTGTTCTCAGTATTTTCTGTTGAAATCTTAATGCGGTTCACAGAATACATCTACTTACCAAGTTTCAACAGTGTAGTTCTCATAGTTTCGGCAAAAAGTGGCTGTGACATACGGACGGACAGACAGACAGACAGACAGACATGACGAATCTATAAGGGTTCCGTTTTTACGTTTTACGGAACCCTAATACCCTTACTCCTTACTAATATCATAATCATGAAAGTATTGATGTTTGTTACTTGTTCACACGAAAACTACTGAAGGAATCTGGATTAAATTTGGCACATAGATAAATAATAGTTTAGAGTAACACATAGGCTAATTTTTATCCCGTGAAAAATTACGGAGTCGTGAATTACGGGTGAAACCGCAGAATGCTGCTAGTTAAGTAATAATTAAGCTTTATTATGATAACGGCTTTATTAAGTTACGGTGGTCTAGTCGGGAGAACAGCGGCTGCTGATCCGGAGACCCCGGGTTCAAACCCCACACGCACCACTGTCTTTTCGAAGTCATGTGCGTAATGCCGCTAACTTAAAACGGTGAAGGAAAACATCGTAAGGAAACCGACATGTACCTAGAATCTTTCGAAGTCATGTGTCATCCGCCAACCCGCACTGGGCCAGCGTGGTAGACAATGGCCTTAACTCTCTCCTTGCGAGAGAAGGCCCCGAGTCCCAGCAGTGGGAACGTTTAGTGGACTGTTGATGATAACGGCTAAATAGATAGCTTTAATAAGTAACGGCTGGACTAGTCGGGAGAACGGCGACTGCCGATCCGGAGCCCCAGGGCGTCTACTCTCTTTCTATGAAAAACGTAATTTCGAAATAAACTTGCGACTTTTCTACTCCGGTCTACATCTATTCTAGACTACAGGCCCGTGAACAAAATGTACGTAGTAAATGAACCACCAGGAGACCTATGTAGGATGATAGAAGGGTAAAAAGTAATAAGACTCAGCACTATGCCGTCACTTGTAAAGCTTTGGTCTGGTGATCATGACGCACAACGCTGCGGTATGCGGTATGCGTCGCCGGACACTCAATCATATGAAAAACGTCGAGAATGGTCTCGTGTTCCGTCGCAGTATGCGTCAGCGGCGAGGGGCAAGCGCGGTGAGTGGGGAGGTGTACTCCCGCACAACGCGGCGTCATTCTCGGTTCAACGCTGCGGTGTGCGGTGTGCGTCACGGGTCAATATGGAATTTTTTGAAGACAATTAGGTAGCTGCGGCAAAATCAAATGACCACCTCTCCGCAGGGATGCTAAATGCTGCGTCGTGACGCTGCGTTGTGGCGCATACCGCAGCGTTGTGCGTCATGATCACCAGACCAAAGCTTAAGCTGTCCAACTGAGTACAGTCGAAGGGGGGGGGGTTGCAACCCTCGATCATTTCTCCTTGTCGCATGATTTTTGTACGGCATTGCGAAACAATGGATAAGGAGTCATGTGCCATCCACCAACCCGTACTGGGCCTCTCCTTGCGAGAGAAGGCCTCGAGTCCAAGCAGTGGGAACATTTAGTAGGCTGTAAGCTTTCCAATTCCGGGTTATTCCATGACTTTGATACAAAAATCAGTCGAGAAATGTCTTCAATTATATTTTTTCAGATGAGTAAACGCGTGGAACAAGCCGAGCGGGAAAAAGACGCGGCCGTGATGAGGTACGCTAGCGTCGAATGCAGCGCCATCGAAGCGAGGCGCGCCGCCGAAGCCGCCTCGGCCTCCGAAACCGCCGCCAAGGCAGAGGCGGAGCTACTGGCTAACAAACTGAAGGCCGCACACGCGGAGAAACACAGAATCATTCAGCTGTACGATGATAAGGTGAGCTTGTCTATTGAATAAGTTGACGGTATTCGTTTGTTTTCCAAACCTGTTTGTCAATCTTAGTCAGCGTCTTTTATTACACTTTCGATACGATAGAAGACGATCAAATGTGTGTCGTCTTGTGTTTATCTTGAATCATTTAAATGGACGATCATTTTTTTTCTTGTTTCCACGTGTTTTGTGCTGTAATTTAATAGTACATTATGATATAAGTGCGGTAAGTTGATAATTACAGCCGAGGCTTTATTGCTAGCTCGAGCCGAAGGCGAGAGCTATAATTAGCAGAGGCTGTAATTATCAAAGCGCACGTATGTCATACGACGTTTTATAACATATTTGCGAGGAAATAAACAAAACTCTGACGACATTTTCAAATAAAAACAATACAGCGAAAAAAAACGCGCGCAATAATATTTACTTGATCACAGATCACAGCACAGAGTAAATAATCACTATGGATCACAGATTAGCAATGCGCGCGCATCGGCGCCTTTTTTTTTTAAGCAACGGCACAGAACCAGCCGGTATGCCATTAATAATAAAGTAAATTAATATTTATGTGTTTTGTTACAGAAAAATAAAGTAATTTATGGTCTAAATTAATTAAATTATCGAATTTAATAATTCTTTATTATATTTTACCTCTCAAAGTTAATTTTATTCATAAAATGTTGACCACATTTTTCTGACATAAAAACTCTTTACTAAGATTTAAAAAGGTACCGTTCGTTTTAGACGGAGCATATCTCTCTACCTAGTCTGTGGACGGAGCATTTTGAAACCGTGCGTTTTACATTACACATTACAGCACTAGTGCGTAATAAGATACATTACGATACAGAAATTGGTCCAATAAGAGACCCTTTACGAGCAAATATGTTATAAATGATCTTACTTCATATTTACACCGTCGTTACGTAATTGACGTCTTTTGTTACACCGTCGATACGAGAAATGACGGTCATATTTGGAATAGATGTTTTATGTTTATTTGTCTATCCATCAGCTGACAAACGCTCATATCGATGAATAGGATCACACAATTTCTACAGTTCGACTGGCCTCGTGGCTTAGTTGGTAGTAGCTCTGCCTGCGAAGCCGAGGGTTGTGGGTTCGATTCCCACCCAGTGCAAATATATGTGTGATGAATTCAAATGTTTGCACTATGTCTGGGTGTTTCTATGTATAATAAGTATGTATTTAAAACTATATAAGTATTATATCAGCTATCTGGCCGCCATCACACAAGCTTTGCTTAGTTTGGGGTCAGATGGTGTTGTGTGTGAATTGTCCACCAATATTTTTATTTTTAGGGTTCCGTAAAACGTAAAAACGGAACCCTTATAGATTCGTCATGTCTGTCTGTCTGTCTGTCTGTCTGTCTGTCTGTCTGTCTGTCTGTCTGTCCGTCCGTATGTCACAGCCACTTTTTGCCGAAACTATGAGAACTACACTGTTGAAACTTGGTAAGTAGATGTATTCTATGAACCGCTTAAAGATTTGAACAAAAAAATTAAAAAAAAAGTTAAATTAGGGTTGCCCCCCATACTGAGAACTGAAACTCAAAAATGATTTTTTCATCAAACCTACACGTGTAGGGTGTCTATCGATAGGTCTTCAAAAATGATGTTGAGGTTTCTAAAATCATTTTCGTCTACACTGAATAATTTGCGCGAGAGACACTTCCAAAGTGGTAAAATGTGTGTCCCCCCCCCTCTAACTTCTAAAGTAAGTGAATGAAAAATCTAAAAAAAATATATGATGTACACTATTATGTAAACTACCAACGAAAATTTGTTTGAACTCGATCTGATGAGTAGTTTTTTTTAGTACGTCATAAATACACTATTATTGAAACTTCGATCAAAGTTACAACGAACTTCAAGAACTATGTGTACTATGTATATTATGTTACTTGCTGCAACTGAACCCTTCATGTGCGAGTCCAACTCGCACTTGGCCACTTTATTTAGTTTAGAGGTGTTCGTGATTGTCGTTTATTTTTCCAGTTTTTTTTTTTTGACAGTCTTTGTGATCGTCTTTTGTTATACTGTCGATACGTAAGAAGACGATCGAGGTTGCGTCGTCTTTTGTTTATTTGTCTAAACACCAAGTGAGGGCTACTAATCAATGTATCATACATACATCATACATCAACATTACAGTTTTGAACAGTTCGTTCGTACGTATTGAGAAATAGAATACGACCATATTTTGTGCTGTTGGAGCGTTAGTATTGGTGGCCACAAAATCATACTGTAATGGTAATTAGGCGACTGACCTCATTGAAAATTAAACGCGGCGGTTTACAAGCCTCTCCGAGTCGAGAGTCTATTTTTTCTTTTTTTTTGTCAGCCTTATTGATCGTCTTTGGTTACACTGTCGACGCTAGAGAAGACGATCGAATTTGTGTCGTCTTTTGTTTATCTGTCTCTCCACCTCATAGGCAGGATCAACACAAATATTGTTTTTTTTAACTTTCTCGATTTGAACACAAATAATCGCTTTACCTAGTCACGATCAAAACTATCATTTAATTACCTCGACGTTTCGGCAGCGTTACAACCGCCGTGGTCACGAGTAGAAGAGAGAAAGAGAAGAGAGGTCTTCTCGTGACCACGTATGGATGAATAGGAAGGATCATATAAATATTGTTTTTAAACTTTCGCGACTTTACAGGACTTAATCACGATCAGTTGAAAAAATTCAAAGAAAACTATCATTTAATTACCTCGACGAATAACGTTCTGGCAGCGTTACAACCGCCGTGGTCACGAGTACAAGAGAGAAGAGAGGTCTTCTCGTGACCACGTTTGAATGTATAGGAAAGATCACATAAATATTGTTTTTAAACTTTCGCGACTTTACAGGACTTAATCACGATCAGTTGAAAAAAAATCACAGACAACTATCATTAATTACCTCGACGAATAACGTTCTGGCAGCGTTAGAATTGGCGTGGTCACGAGTACAAGAGAGAAGAGAAGAGAAGAGAGGTATTCTCGTGACCACGTCGGTTGTAACGTTGCCGAAACTTCGAGGTTATTTTAAATGATAGTTATGATCGTGGTTAAGTCTTGTAAAGTGTAAGAAATTCCAGGGCTTAGAGATATAACATCTTAGATCTCTGGGTGACGAGCGTAGTGCAGTGCTAGGTAATGATTTGGACTCTTCATGTTCCAATAGCTGCGTGTCACTGTGCTGTTATGTGGCAGGCATGTTGCTTACGATCAGGCACATGTCCTGTTCGTCTCGCAACTCTATATTTAAAAAAAAAATGTGTTCAAAGTCCGAAAGCTTAAAAACACGACTCCACGTTTGTAATAAGAACGTCTAGATTGTGGAATGCTTTGCCTGAGTGGGTTTTCCCCGATAGTTACAATCTTGGTGTTTTAAAATCGAGAATGAATCGGTTTCTTCTAGGTAAGCACGCTCCATCGTAGATCGCATCATCGCTTAACATCAGGCGAGATGGTGGTCAAGTGCGAATCTATTGTAGTTAAAAAAACAACTACCTCTCCAGTTTAGAGATGTTTGTGATCATCGTTTGTGATGATTATGAAACTGCTCCTATGTGCTGAATATATATTACTAGCTGAATCATGCGCGCGTTGCTACGCCATCTAACGAAAATGGGTCGTACCAATTCAAATTTTGAACAAATTCGGTTACCTTAGGTTCTAATGACGCAACCTTTAAAAGATAGACACATGGTGTCACGCAACGAAAGCTCTCAAAAAGCAATATTTTCCCCGTTTTTTTGTTACATTTTGCATTCATAGTCCTGTGCCTGTATTGCCTGCTGATAGTAGCGTAATGTTAAATAGCTTATAGCCTTCCTCGACAATTGAACTTTCCAACAGAGAATCTTTCAATTCGGACCAGTAGTTCCCGAGATCTTTGCGTTCAAACAAACAAATAATCAAACCAACTCTTCAGCTTTCAATTTTCAATTTATTTCTTCGAACCATTATTTTATAAGAAAAACTTGGTAACGTCAATGACAAAAAATAAAATAATAAAACAGTATAAATACACAATTATCAACAATGTCAACATTTAAAATAAGCAGCTGTAAAAGGGCTTTGTCAAAGATAAAATAAAAATAAAAGTGTTTGGATACAATCAGAATACAAAATTTAAATTGTCATGTAAAATTCTTTATCGGTAATTATAATATTTTATGTGATATACTCTTTTTCCATTCATTCTTATCTTTAATGAAGTCATCAACATTGTAATACGCTTTATCCATTTAATAGGCCTTTACAACATTTTTGAACTTTTTTTCATTAAGACCTGCCAACTGCTCCGTTATGATATTCGTATTCGTAGGCGGGCTGTTTTCCGCAACTCGACGTCTCGATGCGCCTATTTTGCGTGTGTGGGAAGTAGGCTTCACTCCTGCCAACCCAGCTCCAGCAGGAAGCCCAGCAGCGTCTTCACGTTGCCGCATGCTTCGCGGAGCGTCCCCGGTGTGCCCAGGACTCCGTTATGATATTATACATAGAAGCGAACACAGTTTCCTATAAAAGAATTGTTTGTTTTTTGTAGCCTACATTTAGGAATATCTAATAAGTTTTTGTGATGTGCTTTAGGGTTTTTTTCAGAGATCTGACTAAAGCTCTCCTGGTTTTTTCTGACATGCATAATGCATTCATAAATATATAGGGATGGAGCTGTTAAAATATTTATAAGATTTTTAATAATACATTAAAAATCTTCCTCAAAGATTTTCTAGCTGGCAATTTATACAATTATACAAAGCGCGGATTGCTGGTTTTTGCACTATGAAAAGGACATTTCTATCTGCTGCCGACCCTCATAACAGGATTCCATAGGCCATAACGCTATGAAAATAGCCATAATATTAGTATAGATATGTATATAATAGTTGTATCCATAATAATTATAAAATATGCTGCTGAAAACTCCTACGTGTAATCTAGAAAAATCTATTTCTTGTTTCCAGTGCCATGAGGTACAGAATTCAGAACGGGAAGTCCTGAAAGTCAGAGAGGATATCAAAGAGTTGGAGGGACGGCTGAAATGGACGCAGAGCAAGCTGCGGATGGAGATGGACGCTTATAAGGTAATCTGGCAACGCTTCGTGGTTTCACTCGTTCACGTAGGTTTCACGTAGTTCTCTATCCCGTTATATTACCGGGATAAAAAATAGTTTAATACCAATTTCAAGGTGCTCAGGGCACATCCATTCGTTTATATCGATGCCTATATGTTGTTCCAAACATTATAATTTCCACCAAGTTTCAAAGTTTTACCAAAAGAGACGACTCATGTCTGCCCCACTTCGTTTCAAGTTTATGTACTTAATTAGCCCCGGAGACCTAAAAAAGTTATTTAATTAAATTAACATTTAATTAAATAATGCAAACTGTACATTCGATACTAATGTGCCAAGCGGGGATTGCAAATTAGTGTGAATAAAAAGTACTTTATTGTCTGTTCTCAGCTTAAAAAAAAGTGAATATAATTGGCACAACATCGGATTCGTTCGAAACTCGATTCGTTCGGAAATCGATTCGTTCGAAACTCGCACAACACAAGGAATTTCGTTATTTTTCCAAAGGTTTCGTAATTTTCTTGTGGTTTTGCCTAATCCCCGGTCCTTCTGCGTTGAGTCGACATTATTTTGAGCACAGTAAGTCGCCAAGTAATTAATTTACTACCTTCTTTTATTAGTAAGTAAATAATCACGTTCTTGATTACCTACTTGGGGCGTTATTTTTTTCAACGTTTTAGTTGATATTTTTTAAACCCCGCTATGCAGAATAAAAACATTAACAGATCCTCAATATAAATTAAAAATCCTATACAATGGTCCAATTTTGGTCGAGTCTCCTGCACTTTTGCTGTGGGGCAAATGCCTATGGAAAATGGGCCGTCTTCTTTCATCCAAATCCCTTCGGTACTTTTTTACGTGAATGAGTACAACACTGCTGTATTTATTTTATACGTTCTTATAAACTCTCGCGTCGTAAAATTAGTAGAAAAGGAAGTCTGATAGTACACATGCGCACATTACAGTTTTTGTAGTGGTAGGACTCTTAGCAGAGTCCGCCTGGGGAAGTACCACACCTTTGCCAATTATTCTACCGCCAAGCAGTAATGTGCAAACATTACTGTGTTCCGGTTTGAAGGGCAATGTTTCCAGAGAAATTACAGGGCTTAGAGATATAACAACTTAGATCTCTGGGTGACGAGCGCAGTGCAGTGCTAGGTAATGATTTGGACTCTTCATGTTCCAATAGCTGCGTGTCACTGTGCTGTTATGTGGCAGGCATGTTGCTTACCATCAGGCACATGTCCTGCTCGTCTCGTCACTCTTTATTAAAAATAAAAAAAACATATGTGTGTTGTCTACTACTGTGTACTACTACTACTGTCTACTGTGTACTAAAAATAAGCCAGATAGCTAAAAAGAACTAATTAGTTTATCAGTTATATTATTTAAAAAAATTGTACTAGTATTGTTTTTTAAGCGAGAGGACTAAAAAAATCTTTTTTTTATTTATTTGTTTCATAAACACTATAATTGTTACATATATTAATAAATTCGCCCTTTAAACCTGCACAAGGTTTGTCTAGGACAAATATAATACAAATAAAGTCCGTCAGTTATATAAAATTACCAGTTGCAATGCTTAGACCAAAGTGTTTATATACTACGTACAGAGTTAGAACTAACGCTTTAAACCGAAAGCACGGGTCTGATCGCTCTTGTGGAAGTGTCATACGTTTGTCTATCACTATGTCGCCATAGCTAACATACACCTCATCTGCTTACGATAGGTACAAAGGAACCGTGCGGAAAAACCTGATCTATTTACTTATTATTTATCTAAGGCCTTTAACCTTTTGAGTGACGTCACTTCACTGTATAATTGTACGATAAAGTGAGATCACAACTCATCAAAATCCTATCCTACTAGTATTATAAATGTCAATGTTTGGGTGTTTGTTGCTCAATCACGTCGTAACGTATGAACGGATCGGGCTGAAATTTGGAACACATATACAGATTATAGTCTGAAAGAACAATACAAGACAAAACAAGAAAGAACAAAGAATAGGGCTGAAATTCGAAGCTCAGTTAGATTACTGTCTGGAAGAACATATACGGCTACTTTTAATCCCGGGAAAATAACGGGAACGAGAACAACGCAGGGCAATGTAATTTTTTTTATTTTTTTTAATCAGTTTTTTTTTAAGGGACTTTTATGACTAGTCACATGGCAGTCCCATTAATTATTATATTGTTCATTAATTGTACTAAAGAGTATAAATACTTGTGATATCATTTACAGGAAAGTTCGGACCGCGCAGAGAAGTTGTCCCAGCAGGTGGCCGAGTTGGAGGCCTCAAAAGACGCCGCCATCGCCAACGCCGCCGACACAGCGAAATCCAAACAACTAGGTAACAAATCCTACTAAAATCTATGAATAATAATCTCTAAAATGTTTATGCGGTTCACAGAATACATCTACTTACCAAGTTTCAATAGTATAGTTCTTATAGTTTCGGAGCAAAATGGCTGTGACATACAGATATGCCGAACCTTTTTTTTTTAAATAAAGAGTGACGAGACGAGCAAGACTACGCCTGATGGTAAGCAACATGCCTGCCACAGCACAGCGACACGCAGCTATTGGAACGTGAAGAGTTCAAATCGTTACCTAGCACTGCACTGCGCTCGCCACCCAGAGGTCTAAGGTGTTATATCTCTAAGCCCAGTAATTTCTCTGGAAACAATGCCCTTCAAACCGGAACACAGTAATGTTTGCACATTCCTGCTTGGCGGTAGAATAACTGGCAAAGGTGTGGTACCTCCCCAGGCGGACTCTGCCAAGAGTCCTACCACTACAAAATAATAATCTCTAAAATGTTAATGCAGTCCACAGAATACATCTACTTAGGTACCAAGTCTCAAAAGTATAGTTCTTATAGTTTTGGAGAAAAATGGCTGTGACATACCGAAGGACAGACATACAGACATGACGAATCTTTAAGGGTTCCGTATATTGCCATTTGGCTACGGACCCCTAAAAATGGTTCGATCAATCAAGCACAAAAGTGCAAATACCTACACGATAATCACCTAAACTGTCGTATACTACTTACCTACTGTTACTTGCAAGCAAAAATACACCTTTGCACACGCACGCAGAGTTGTAAATGGCGTGCGCACCGTGTGACTTGTCGTCTGCTTACGTCACTTTTTTAAGTTCCGAAAAACAATATTAAATATAATTATTTTGACAACCTTTCTTCGAACATAATTTGCGTCGTCGGGCGTTTAAAACACGCATCAATAAATATTAATTTTTTGTTACTCATGCCTTTCAGAATCAGAATTAAAAGAATGCCGCGCCGCTCTAATACTCTGCCGTCATGAGAAAGAAGATTTGGAACGGAGACTCTCTTCTGTCTCGCAGCAATTAGAAACGTGTAAGAAAGAGAAAGATGATGCGTGTACGTCTCTCGTTGCAGCTACGATCGAGGTAAGCTAGATTGAGCTTTATTTATGCTGAGTTAAGAATGAGTACCTGGGTGACCGAGCTTTGCTCGGTTGAAATACTAAATATACTTAGATACCTACAGATAAAAGACTCAATAAAATTCTTAAAAAAACAAAACATGAAAAAAAAGAGAAGCCGTCTGGATTCGAACCCGGAGCTACTAATTCGTGACCGCTATGTCCGCCCGACTTCCCATCTGAGCTATTACGCTGTCGCGTCGCGCGGCGAAATTTACCTTCGCATTCTAATGTCTAATGTGACAGTTTTTCATTGTCTAAAAACGCGCATAATATGCGTTTTTTTTTTAAATGAAACCTTGTTAGATCGATTTATCGTCCCCGTCCCGTTTGATGAAATTATGTATGCAGAGGGTTTCTGCATACATAATTTCATCAAAATCGTTCGAGCCGTTTCCGAGATTCAGATTATATATATATATACATATTTATATACATATTTGTATACAAGAATTGCTCGTTTAAAAGTAAAAGATTTGTCTCAGCACTGTTTCTTATGAAAAATATTAACGAACTATAGTGTATTAATCCATCCATCCATTGATGTGATTAATAAGTGTCTTGATGTGAGTATTTCAGGAGTAGGTACTCACAGTACAAATTAATGAAGTTATTATTTGTAAATCTGACGAGGCCATAAATGTAACTTATATTATTATAACAATAGTAGTGTATGGATTTTGATTTAATAATGTAAATGTATTATTTTGATTTGTAAATGCCTTTTACTAATAAAATATCTGTATCTGTATTTAATTTATGCCAATAAAAATATCTTATCTTTTTATCTTATCATCAAACAATTAAACCAAAAAAAAAATTGGCAGTCATAGGAACTACCGATAGAAATGAAAACTTATAACTCAGAATTTGATTGCTTACTTTGGAAACTACGCGGTTGAAACCGGAGGGCGTGGCCATGAGCGTGGCCAATGGGTGATTGATGGTGATGAATGGTGATGGCCAACATTTTTTTATTAGTAAATTAATGAAACACGTCATCAATCACGTCTCGTTTATAATATTAGTACATCGTCATCAGGTGGAGAAATTGAAGATAAATAACTTGAGGTTGGAAGAAGAGGCGGCCGAACTTGCGGCGTTGAGGGCAAAGGCGGCGTTAGCTGACACGCTCAGCGGACAACTGCAGAGGTAAGTACGTCGTTCTAACCAACCATCCGTCCGGGTTTCTAAATGCTTTTTTTTTATTTAATAAAAAGTGACGAGAGGAGCAAGACATCTGCCTGATGGTAAGCAACATGCCTGCCACATAACAGCACAGTGACACGCAGCTATTGGAACATGAAGTCCAAATCATTACCTAGCACTGTACTGCGCTCGCCACCCAGAGATCTAAGTTGTTATATCTCTAAGCTTTGTAATTTCTCTGGAAACATTGCCCTTCAAACCGGAACACAGTAATGTTTGCCCATTACTGCTTGGCTAGTCCGGACTTTGTCCGGCTTTCTAATTTGTTCAGATTTTTTAAGGTGCGTCCCCCAACAAAACTATTTTTTGTGCAGTTTTCAGAGCTATCTACTCATTAGCCAAAACAAATATCAACTGGAAAAAAATACGGTAAATTTCTTCAATCTCTTGACTTCAAAATGGTAGTTTCTTTTTTTTTGTTAATGAATTTAAAGCCACGGGTCACACAGAGGCGATCCGATAGCGATCCGAGACGGGATTTTTTGTAATGTTCGAATTTGTATGCAACCTGATATCAGCAAGCGGGCGCGATCCCATACTCGGATACGATCCGGATCGCTATCGCTATCGGATCGCCTCTGTGTGACCCGGCTTTAATTGGTTAAACAATCACCTCACAACGAAACCATAGAAATAGGAATAAATGTAATTGTCATGCACCTACTCGAAAAACCATAATTATTTGGACTTTGTACGTACACCAACGGATAGGTAATTCCATAAAGGCCTGTTTTCATTTTGATTAGTACGAGTGCGAGTGAGTAGTGTAGGTGTTGAGTGATTGGTAGCAAACACGTGTGGACAACGATTGATTATTGCGAGTGCATAGTAATCAGTCACTCGCACTCGCAATCGCACTCGCACTCACACTCGCAATAATCAAAATGCAAACCGACCTTTACGAACATTTTGGTAGAAATAGTTTTTTCAAAAGACCAAAATCTTGAGCAAATTTGAGCGTAAAACAGCGACAAATCCTACTGTTTCTCTCCTGCTCTTTCTTGCGGTGTGCGAAAAGGTAAGAAATACTCAAGGTCATTTTGCGCTAACTTCTTTTGGCGCGCCGCAGACAGATTTTTCGTGGGCTGTGAATAGAATTCTAGCGTCACGCTCGGGAGTGATAAGAAATCTTTGGGTAAACTCGGGACCATGGCCATTGGCCATCTAAAAATACGTCAGCATTTCCATAAGCATTGCCATCTTGAAATGCTGATCATGGCCTTGCCCTCTGTCTTCACCCGTGTAGTTTCCAAAGTAAGCTATCAAATTCTGAGTTATAAGTTTTCACTTCTAGCGACAGTTCCTATGACTGCCAATTTTTTTTAAATGTTATTTGCCAGGGATATTAGTCCTTCAGCCGCATCTGTAACTGTCGTCTCGCTGTGTTTACTACATTCAATTACAAATGTGATCATTTAAACCCACTAAGCCACGACTGGCCTCGTGGCTTAGTGGGTAGTAGCTTTGCCTGCGAAGCCGAGGGTCGTGGGTTCGATCCCCACCCAGTGCAAATATTTGTGTGATGAATTCAAATGTTTGCACTGTGTCTGGGTGTTTCTATGTATAATAAGTATGTATTTAAAACTATATAAGTATTATATCAGCTATCTGGCCGCCATCATACAAGCTTTGCTTAGTTTGGGGTCAGATGGTGTTGTCTTGACCGTATTCACGGTATTTGACAATGTTTAAAATATAGCATAAATTATGATCATCCTATCAGATAACACATTAAATAAACATATTTCACTCTATTTTGGAATATATAGTGCGTATTTTTTGTATAATACGCCAATGAAAATTAAAAAAAATACTGAATTTTCATCAGCGACGTAAACGCTGTTTCTGGTCATGTGACGCGCGTGACGTCACATGCCAGTAAATATTCAATCTACAGCAAACGGTTTCTTTAAGAACACTGATTTGTTTACTGGCGTGTGACGTCACGCGCGTCACATGAACAGAAACAACGTTTTTGGACGGGGTTTTTGAACTTTTTTTTAAACATTTATTTTTAATAGTAATACAGTGAATCTTGCGGAAATATTCATGTAGTATGGTATATTGTGTAATCAAAAATCATTTAAACGGTTTTACAAATTTAGTCAAATACCAATAGTATTGTCCACCAATATTTATTTATTCTTATTTTTAGTTAACAAAATTATTCAATAGGTATTTCTTATTTTAGATGTCACTTCTGCCGTGTGTACTAAGCACACATTTTTTTGTTGTTAGTAAAGTTTGTTGTGTTTTGATAATAGGGAGTCGGAGAGAGCGTCTCACGCCGAGGAGTCGCTGGCGTCCGCGCGCGCGCTCGCCGAGACGTGCGCTCGCCGCGAGGCAGCGGCCTTAGAGCACGCCGCCAAGCTGACGCAGCAACACGTCGCCACGAGACACGGGACGCAACAGTTCGAAGCTAAAGTCAGTGTCATTATTATTATTATAATGAAACCTTTTAAACCTACGCCCGAGTCACTAGTCTTGGGGTCTATTCGAGATTTCTCTCTCTCTGCCACACGATGGTCCCGGCACCCGCACGGTGAATCCATGGAATGCTAAGAAGTTCGTTTCTCGCCTGACAAACAAAATACACGCAAATATGGGCTTTATGCCATGCCCGTTAAGAAATAGATTGCATTGGCAACATAAATTAGCAGACGACTTTCAGCGAGCGGTCTGCTAATATAATCTACTAGCTGAATCGCGCGGGCGTTGCTAGGCCATCTATCTAAAATTCATCGTACCAATTCAAATTTTGAACAAATTCAGTTACTTTAGGTTCTAATGACGTGGGGTGCGGGGTTCGGGAACCTCCGCGTGGTGCACCCCGGGCATCACACAACAACTTGCCCCGGCGGCATCTTGTTGTGTGATGGCTAATCTCGGACGAGACGGAAGGGCTTCTACACGTGACCCGAGAGGGCCGCGCGTAGAAGCCTACATGGTGCGGGGTCCCCCTGGGAGCTGTCTGCTAAGCAGAGAGCTCCCAGGTGGACCAAAAAGGGGAAATCTCCTAGGAGATCCTCTTAGGAGAACGGGTGATCGCTGAGTGGTCTGGGCTGGGCGGGCGCAGGGGGCTGCGTGTGGGCCCCAGCGGTCGTTTGTTTGGTTCGGATCGGTCGGGTGTTTGGGGAGAGATCGCGTGAGGGTGGGAAAGTTTTTATTGTTGAGGAAAGGGCTTCTACACGTGACCTGAAAGGGCCGCGCGTAAAAGCCTAGATGGTGCGGGGTCCCCTGGGAGCTGTCTGCTACGCAGAGAGCTCCCAGGTGGACCAAGGGGAGGAGATCTCAAAAGAGATCGATGAGATGCTGTGCGTGGCGACATCTGGCGTTTTTCGCTGGGTGTCGCGACGCACAGCAGCCAAGTCTCAAGGTTCGGGGGTCGCCGAGGGGAGTGTCTGGCACGTGAGTCCGAGATCGCGCTGCTTACAGGGCGCGGTCTCGGGCTTACGATCCAGGCATGGTCGGCGGGAAGCCGGCCGCTAGACCCCCACCCAGGGGAGCTATACCCTCAAATGTAGCTTAAAAAATGGATTTTACAAACGGTTTTAAAGGTTTTACCCAGGAGGGTCCCCGAGAGGGGGAATCCCTCCACGTCTCGCAGGAGACGTGCAGCCCCGCGTACTCTGGGGGGGGCGAAAACCGTAACACTGAGAACAACGACTATGGCGAACGACAACCGGACACTGATGATAGCATACTGAATGGCACGAGGATGGGCGCTGAGGCGCTAAGAACGACGGAGGCACGCGTGTTGCTCACGCGTGTCGAGACGGCGACGGCGGCCAGCGACAGCGACGACGACTCCGCCGGTAGTGGGAGGCCGGAGCTGTCGTTGCTCGTTCCCTCCGAAGGACGCTCTCGCAAGAGAAGCCTAGAGAGGGAGGGCTACGACAGCTGCCGCTCCCACTCCTGCTCCGGGTCTAGTGATACCTTGGAGGGCCCAACGGCCACCAAGCTACCCACTGCCCGGAGAGGGAGAGGGAGAGGCAGGGGCAGGCCGCCTACTACTAGCGGCGAATTCGTCGGCTTGGCCAAATCGCGGGCCGAGCTCAGCCTCGCGAGGGCGGAAGAACAGCGCCTGCTGCTTGAGGAGGAGCTCTCCGACGAGCAGCAGGCAAGGAGCGAGAGGGCGAGAACCCTCTTCGCGAGGCGGCGGGAGGCCCCCGAGTTCGGCGGAGTTGACTCCGTCGAACTCGCCAGGGTGGTGAAGGACTCGGTGGCCACCATAACATCGGTGGCCACCAGGTCCGGAAACCTCAAGGGCACGTTCGTGCGCGCCTTGAAGGAGGCAGCAACTGCGGTTGATGCCTCCTTCAAGGAGCTCAACGAGCGTACGGCCACGGAGGAGGTGGCTCTCCTGAGGGAGGCCAATAAAAAGCTCATGTCGGATCTGGCTGAGATCCGACGTGAGCTTGCGGAGCTGAAGGCTGCACGGGAGAGACCGACTCCGGCCCCGGCAGCCACAGTTCCGCCCTCTCCCTCGGGACAGTCGCCTCCTCTGGAGGATGTAATGCGGGCGGTCATGGTGCAGGTGGGCACCATGATCTCCGCCCGCTTCGCGGGTTTGGAGGAGCGGTTGCTACCTCCACAGCGCCTCAGGCCGCCTCTTGCGGCGGATAAGCGCAGGGAGGAGCCGCCGCCGGTGCCAAGCACCTCGACTGCTGTGCCGGGCTCTGCGCCTGCGCCAAAGCGACGCAGGCGCAAAGCTGGGAGGACGCAGGAGCTCCCACCTCCGGAGAGAACTCTTCTTGAAACCGCGACTGCGACTTCGCGACCGGCTCCCTCGTTGGAGACATGGTCCGAAGTCGTCAGGCGCGGTTCCAAGAAGAAGAAGAAGAAGAAGGCGGCGCAAGGGCCGCGGTCAACCCCGGCTAAGGCGAAGACCCCTAAACTCCGCCCCCCCCCGTACTGCAGCGGTGGTCATCACGCTGCAGCCGGGAGCGGAGGAGAGGGGTCTCTCCTACGCCAGGGTGTTGGGGGAGGCCAGGGGTCGCATTGACCTCGCGGCCCTCAACCTCCCGCCCTTGAGAATGCGCACCACCATGACGGGGGCGCGCATTCTCGAGGTGCCGGGAGAAGAACGGGAGGCCAAGGCTGACTGCCTGGCCTCCAAGTTAAAGGAAGTGTTCGGCAACTCCCAGGAGTTGACGGTGTCGCGCCCGACCCTCACCGCAGACTTGCGTGTGAGTGGTTTGGACGACTCCGTCAACTCCGAGGAGTTGACGAGAGTTCTGGCGCGGGCAGGGGGATGCCCAGCGCCAGAAATCAAGCTGGGGGACATAAGGCGGGGCCCAGGTGGCATGGGCACCGCCTTTGTCAGGTGTCCCGTCGTTGCCGCCAAGAAATTGGTGGCAAACGGCGGGCGCCTGTTGGTGGGTTGGGTGGCGGCGTCGGTCAAGCTCTTGGAAGCGAGACCACGCCGCTGCTTCCGCTGCCTTGCACTGGGCCACGTTCAGGCCCAGTGCAAGTCAGCAGTTGACCGCAGCGAAGAATGCTATCGCTGCGGTCAACTTGGCCACAAGGCCAAGGGCTGCTCGGCCGCCCCGCACTGCACCCTCTGTGCAGTAGCGGGAAGGCCTGCGGGGCACCTGTCGGGGACCAGCGCCTGTGCTGAGCCCCCATCAAAGACAGGTGCTCCCAGGAAGCAGTCTGCTGCGACCAACTCCGGGTCGCAGCTGACCGGCTCCACTCCAGAGCGGCGGGGCAGCATGGAGGAAAGTTAGTATGGCGCCCATACTAACTTTCCTCCAGGCCAATATCAATCACTCCGCCCGTGCACAGGACCTTTTGCTCCAGTGCATGGCGGAGCGATTGATCACGGTGTGTGTGGTGGCCGAACCATACCGGGTCCCGCCCAGGTCGGACTGGGTCGGGGACCTGGATGGTCTGGTGGCAATCACCACACAGTCGCCGGCCCTCTCGCCCACTCTCGACAAAGTCACTAGGGGAAGTGGCTTTGTCGCGACTGAGGTGGGAGGCACCGTGGTGGTGGGGGTGTACTTTTCTCCCAACAGGGTCCTTGCCGAGTTCGAGAGATTTCTCGGCGAGGTAGGGACCCTGGTGGGACGGAGTCGCCCCCGCCAAGTCATCGTCCTCGGTGACCTCAACGCCAAATCTGTGGCGTGGGGGTCATCGACGACAGATGCAAAGGGGAGGGAGCTGGGGGAGTGGCTCGCGGAAGCGGGGCTCTGTGTCCTCAATAGAGGCACAGAGCACACGTGCGTGCGGCAATGGGGAGGGTCGGTGGTCGATGTGACCTTCGCCACCCCGGAGCTCGCACGCCGTGTTCACAACTGGAGGGTGCTGGTCGATGAGGAGACACTATCCGATCACCGCTACATATCGTTTAGTGTCTCCCCATCGACAGCGGATGGAGGACAGGGGGCCTCCCTGCCGGTGACGGGCCCGCGATGGGGGTTGAAGCGCCTGGACTTGGAGAAGCTACAGGAGGCAGCCATTGTCCAGGCGTGGAACCCTGCTCCATCACCACCGGTAGACCTAGACGCGGAGGCCGATGCGCTGTGCATGGCGATGTCGCACGTTTGCGATGCCGCCATGCCCCGCGTAAAGGCCCTCCCAATGAAGCGTCAGGTCTACTGGTGGTCGGAGGAGATTGCGGAGCTCCGGCGGTGCTGCGTAGTGAGGAGGCGCCATTACCAGCACTACCGGCGGAGGAGGCTCCAGGAGCCGGCGGAGTTGGATGCCCGCTATGCCGCCTACAGGGCGGCGTCGCGGGCTCTCCGCACTGCCATCGCCGAGGCCAAGTCGGCATCGTGGAGCCAGCTGCTGGAGACACTGGACCGTGATCCGTGGGGGCGTCCCTACTTATTGGCGAGGCGAAAGCTTCGCCCATGGACGCCTCCAGTCACCAGCATGCTGGAGCCACAATTTCTGCGGCGGGTGGTAGAGGGACTGTTCCCGGCTAGCCCGGGAACCGATTTTGTCCCTCCCACGGCGATGGTGGCGCGGACCGAAGACTCCGCCGAGGAGGAGGGGGAGGAAGACGAGCTTCTCGACGTCTCCGAGGGAGAGTTGGGAGCCGCCGTCCTGAGAATGAGGGCCAAGGACACGGCGCCGGGGCCTGATGGCATACCCGGCCGTGCTTGGGCCCTCGCTCAGGACGCCCTCGGCCCTCGCCTCCGGGATCTCCTGAGTCGCTGCATGCGCGAAGGGAGATTCCCGAGGCGATGGAAGAGGGGGAAGCTCGTCCTCCTCCGGAAGGAGGGGCGGCCCGCGGACGAACCCTCGGGGTATCGTCCGATCGTGCTGCTTGACGAGGCGGGCAAGCTCTTAGAGCGTATCATCGCTGCCCGCCTCGCCAAGCACCTCGAAAGGGTGGGCCCGAACTTGTCCGAAAGGCAGTTCGGGTTTCGTAGAGGTCGTTCGACAATTGACGCTATTCGTCTTGTCAACGACCTCTACGAGGGTGTATCCGGGGATGGGGTGTTGTTGGCGGTGTCGCTAGACATAGCGAACGCCTTCAACTCCCTGCCCTGGATCACCATAAAAGAGGCGCTGGGGTACCACAGAGTGCCCCGGTACCTGCGGCGCCTCCTTGGGGACTATCTCTCTGACAGAGAGATAGTCTACCCAAGAAGGGATGGGGAAGGTTCCAGCCCCATGTCACGAGGGGTTCCACAGGGGTCTGCTCTCGGGCCACCCCTGTGGAACCTCGGCTACGACTGGGTGCTGAGGTGCGGTAACCTGCCTGGCATCAGCTTAATCTGTTACGCTGATGACACGCTGGTTACCGCAAGGGGGGGAACCTTCCGCCAGGCGGCGATCCTGGCCACTGCGGGGTGTAGCGGCCGTGGTGGCCAGGATTAGGAGTTTGGGCCTGGAGGTGGCGCTCCACAAGTCCGAGGCCATCTGCTTTCATGATGGCCCCAGACGAGCGCCACCTGCAGGCGCCAACATCGTGGTGGGTGGGGTTTCCATCCCTGTCAAGCCGACACTGAAATATCTCGGTGTCGTGCTTGACAGCAGATGGAACTGGGGGCCGCATCTGCGTCAACTAACCCCCAAGTTGACGCAGACTGCGGCGGCGTTGGGCCGGCTTCTGCCCAATATGGGAGGCTGTGGAGGGCACTGCCGCCACCTTTACATGGCGGTGGTGCGCTCCATGGCGATGTACGGTGCTCCCATATGGGCAAGAAGGTTGGGCCGTGGGGAGGAGGCTCTACTCCACAGCGCCCAGAGGGTGATGGCTGTGAGAGTGTGTCGGGGCTACCGCACACTCTCTCACGAGGTGGCATGCATCCTTGCGGGATCGCTGCCTTGGTGCCTGGAGGCCGAGGTTTTATCCTCGGTCTACTGGCGCCTGGTGCGAGCCCAAGAGGACGAGCTGCGCCCTGCCCCACAGGAGGTGGTGCGGTGGCGCAGCGATGCCAGGGCCATCGCTCTGGGGAGGTGGAGGGAGCGGATTCTCTCTGGATCCACTCAGCGGGGGGCCGGCGCTCGACGGCTCCTCGAGGCGATACGGCCCCTTCTCGCTGAGTGGGTCCAGAGAAAACATGGGGTACTCACCTTCCGGACTACACAGATGCTCTCGGGACACGGTTGTTTCGGGAGGTATCTGTGTAGGGTTGCCGGAAGGGAAGAGACCCCGGTGTGCCACCGGTGCGGTTGCGCGGAAGATACTGCGCAACACGCACTGGAGGCATGCCCGGGGGAAGAGGACGCGCGACGTTCCCTAGTCGCGGTCCTGGGGGCAGATCTCTCATTGCCGACCATCTTACCCAAGATGCTCGACAATGAGAGATCATGGGAAGCTTTCGTCTCCTTCTGCGAGACTACTGTCTCACGGAGGGAGACGGAGGAGCGAGAGAGGGAGCTTGACCCTCTCGCTCCTCCTTGCAGGCGGAAGCGGACACGCGGGCGAGCCACTAGGGCTCGCACCCCGTCTCCGCTCGGAGGGCCTGGGCCATCGGGCACTGCCTGATGGCCCACGCTCCTCCCGAGGTGAGGGACGCGCTGCTATAGGTTTCCAGCGCGTCCCAGGAGCCACAATGCGGGGGTTCCGACCCCCCGCGAGGCGGGCCCGAAAGGGTGACATGGTGATGTCAGAGTTGCGCGGGCGAATGCGAAAGCGGTTCCGCAACTCTGACATTGCACCATTGTAGGCGAAATCTAGTGGTGGGTTTTTAGTTGGTATTGTGCCCTTCTGGCACCGAGTCCAACACTGTCTATCCCGATATTCATGCGTAAATGCATTTTCCTTCCACAGACAAAAAAAAAAAAAAAAAGGTTCTAATGACGCAACCTTTCACGAACCTTTGACGAATGACACATGCTGTCACGCAACGAAAACTCTCAAAAAGCAAAATTATTTCCCGTTTTTGTTACATTTTTCATTCATGCTTCGTTCCTGTTGATGGTAGCGTAATGTTAAATAGCCTATAGCCTTCCTCGATAAATGGACTATCCAACAGAGAACGAACCTTTCAATTCGGACCAGTAGTTCCCGAGATCCTTGCGTTCAAACAAACAAACTCTTCAGCTTTATAATATTTATAATCTATAGGTATAATCTAGGTCTGTAATGTAATCTATATCTTAACGAGCATTCCATATAGCCCCTATTTGAGTGTATTTTATTTGTCGGGTGGGAGCGAAGTCGTATAAGTTGAGCTAAGACCTTTAGAGCACGCCGCCAAGCTGACGCAGCAACACGTGGCGACGAGACACGGGACACAACAGTTTGAAGCTAAGGTCACTGGAATTATTATTATAAGTCGTTAAAATTTACATGAAAAAATCGTATTTAAATGAAAAATAAAAAATTACTTCAAAATATGCAATAGTAGGACTTAGAAATAGTACTTAGACTATTTTTAACGCTGGAAAACAACTGGTAAAAATGGCGGGTAAAATCGTGAGGTGCTGTTAATAAAGTCTATTGACGTGATAACGTCTTATAATTCGATGAAGCCGGCTGCACGCCCGCAAAACATGACGTGATGTGCCGTTACCGCCGTTACCTCGCCGCATGACGTCGTCAGTACCATTCCATCAGTATTTTCTTAAGACGTTGTCACGTTCAACTATCGTCAGTAAACGGACTTTACAGACAACCATTTATTTTTTTACTCTACATCTGGTATTACTACTGGCGAAAAGTATATTTTAGGCTAGACCTTCCCCAAAGCACGGAACGGCAACTACTCGGGTAAAATCGTGGGGTGCTACTAGTAAACTCTATTTTACTCGGGATATTGTATTACTACTGGTTAACGGTTGACTCACTTGGACTATGGTCGGTCAATCCGACTCGAGTTTCGGCCGCGTACAGCGGCCCTTTTCAAAGTGAGTGCACGCGCGCGACGCGGCTGAAACTCGAGTCGGATCGTCCGACCATATTACACGTGAGCTACCCGTTTACCCAATTAAATATGCGTCGCAACCACGTTAATTTTAACACTAGAAAACCTATACATATTTCTTATTTGTGTTATATTACAGGCGCAAGCCTTGTCGGCTGACAACGCGTCGCTACGCGAGCGCGTCGCGGCCCTAGAGTCAGAGTGTCACGCTTTACAAGTCGCCGTCAGAGAGGAGACCGACAGACGGAATAAGGAGAACCGAGTCCTGGCGAGAAAGGTAAGAATGGTATTGTGTAGTGGACTCTTTGCGGGGTCCGACTGAGGTATCACACCTTTGCCAGTTGTCCTAGTATAAACAAAGTCACTCTCCGCTGTCTGGCTGTCCCTATGTATGCTTAGATCTCGAAAACTATCCGAACTGATATATTGATGGTGTTTTTTTTTCACGTAAAACAAAACAACAACAAACAAAAAAAAACAAAATACTTTATTAAACGTAAACATTTAACAAGATCGATTGGAACCCATCAGTTCCGGACTAGTATGTAATACTGTGTTTCGGAACCGATGGCCTCTCCCTTAACACCCATGACATTAAAATAAACAAACACCAATTAATATTAACATCTATTACTACGAAAAAAATAACGACTCAAGACGAATGTTTATATGTATAATACGTAAATAAAATAGTGCAGAAACACTAAGGCCGTATTCAGTGCGACGCGGACCGTCCGCACGCGGACTAGGTTTTGCGTCCGTCGCGGATGAATTTGTCGTTCAGTGCGCAGCGGATCGCGCATGCGCACATTAGACGCAGCCGCCATGACAACGACAGTATGTTACGTCCGCTCCGCGCGACTGTCCGCCGAGCACTGAACAACTACATTAGAACCAAGCACCGTCCGCCCGCGGACATCCGCGGCGCGGAGGAGCGGCGCGGAGCGATTTCGACCGCGCGCGGATAGCTCTCCGCGACGCGGACAGCTCCGCGTCGCTCTGAACGCACTGTAAAGTTTCATACATTTTACCGTCCGTCGCGGACGTCCGCGTAGGTCATCCGCGTCGCACTGAATAGGCCCTGATAATTTTCAAGATTTGTAATGTAATGTCATAAAGAAACCCAATTTTCGGGTGTACATTGCAAATTCTGGCTGTAACCTTACGAGATAGATCAAAATAATGGCTCTAGAGTCAGAATGTCACGCTTTACAAGTCGCCGTCAGCGAGGAGACCGACCGACGGAATAAGGAGAACCAGTCCTAGCGAGGAAGGTAAGAATGGAATTGTCTTTGCAGGGTCCGACTGAGGTACCACGCCTTTGCCAGTCGTCACTACGTAGTGTATAAAAAAAATTCAAGTCGTAGGAACTGCCGATAGAAGTGAAAACTTATAACTCAGAATTTGATAGCTTACTTTGGAAACTAAGCGGGTGGAGCCGGAGGGCGTGGCCATGAGCATGGGCAACTAGAAATGCTGACGCATTTCTAGGTAGCCGATGGCCATGGTCCCAAGTTTAGCCGATGGCCATGTTCCCAAGTTTACCCGAAGATTTCTTACCATTCCCGAGCGTGACGCTAGAATTCAATTCACAGCCCACGAAAAATCTGTCTGTGGCGCGCCAAAAGAAGGATCCATGGATACTTACAATAGAATACATAACACTTTATTATACCATGCGCGGTCCGCAGGGGGGGGTCACAGGGGACATGCCCTCCTCCCAAATCGTATAAGTTACGTTAAAATGGGGCGCTACTAGTAGTATTTTTTACTCGATTTATTTTATTTCTACTCGTGACCCCCCTCCCCCTCTCCCCCCCCCCCCCTCAAGTCTGACGCTCTGTACTGGTGACCCCCTCCAAATTTTGACGCTGAGACCGCGCCTGTATTATACCACAAAAATATTATAAAAAACATTGATTAAACTTACATACTTACTTCTGTAGGACTCTGCAAAGAGTCGTAGAGTTCGTCTGGGGAGGATCAAGCTTTAATATGTTAGCGGTAGAAAGTTATCTATTTGTCAATAATAGTCAAGTTTTACATTAAATAAAACTTATATTATTGAGCAGAGACGATGCACAGCATCTATAGTGAGATTGCGCTGTTCTTCTTTCTGGCAACACACAGGAAATACGTCACACTTCTGGTAACTTTAGTCTATGGAAATGGCATGATGCTACCTAATTTCCGGTTTTGGTCACCTGAGCTTGAGCTAAGGCGATGTACCCTCATAGAAGTCTCTCACTCAACAGGAGGCCTGAAAGGGATGCTGTGCATCGTCTCTGCTCAATAATATAAGTTTTATTTAATGTAAAACTTGACTATTATATCGGCATGTGACGATGCACAGCATCTATAGTGAGAGATGTGTTTATTAGCTCCTGGTGACCCCGGCGACGCTATGTGTAGAAAAGAGTAAAAAATAAGTTAGGCAGATAATGCATTTTACAAACAACAAAATATTAACTTTGCATTATAGCTATTAATAATTGAAAATCATGTTTATATCATGTATGCAATTTCTGGTTTCTAACCAGGAATTTCTCGAATCAAATGATTCGGTATTCACTCAGATGAAATAGTTAGGAGGCATTACCGTTGAATTAAAACTTCCACGAGAAGCCTTCATATTGGCATCTGAATAAATTATCATTACCCAGTTACCGGCAAATTGACACGAAAAGGGAATTATTACCATCAGCTGTGTGCCTATCTTTCTCAATTCAAATTTTCTTATTCCAAAATAGGACAGACATCTTTGACAAGACTTTCCAAAAGTTTCCCAACCTGATTGAATATACATGTCTCGGTGTCAGTCTTTGAACCAAAAAACTGGTCATGATGTTACGGCCTTACCATCGCCAACAATATGTTTTGAAGATGTTCTAAAAAGAGTAAGTAAGGTCATGCATTAAACATATTTAATAGAGTCACAGACGTGTGTATGACCTGGTGCCTGATGCTGAAAAAATATACAACTATGCATGCGATACTTCAAACGGAGTAATGATACACGATAGATCATTGTATAAATATGTGAACATGTCATTTGGCTTCCAACTTAAGTTGTGTCGCAAAAGGCTTTTGTCAAGCTGTCTAGGCTAGCTAAGAGTTTTTCCTTTTATCTATTAAGAAAATACATTTCAAAACTTTTCCTTATAAAACATGTTTGTTTAGCAAATGAGCACCCAGATCAGTGTTGACTGGTTATGCAATTGTGCTAGATACCTTCCCAACGAGTTTAGATCCGCGAGTTTATAATTATAGTTGAAATTAATAGCTGCTCACTACTCTATGCAAAGGCCATAAACTGGTACATAAGTTTTAGGAGTTGAATCTCGCCATCTCGTAGGTTTCATTCTACTTCGGACCTAGACTCTAGTAAGTTAGTTCAATTCCGTAATTCTATAAGTATATGTGGAGGAGTCCACTTCTACAATCCACGTCTATTAGGACTTAAAATAGGCGGGTCAGACCAATAAGGGTTCGGCCAGATTGTACTGTGAGAACTATGCGGCGGTGCGTGCTGGCACGGTCCGAGGACATGACCCCCTTAAAAACGTTTAACTTAACTGGAACGGCAAACTCACAGGCAAAATCTTGTGGCGCCACCAATAAAATCTTTTGTACTCCACATCTTGTCCTATTATTGGTGCCCCTGAATTATAAGGCTGCACCTGCGCTTGGCGCGTATTTTTTCGCAGACTTCAAGTGATGTTCTCTGACGTGAAGATTCCGATACGGTGGAGGAAATACACGCGCATTATGAAACATTGCTGTTTTGTCCGAGTGATTTTTGGTGACATAATCCCTCATAATTTTGGTTGATGTACATTGAACTTCAGAGACGCTGAAACTAGAGCTGGCCATAGTAATTGCCATTCTGATATATATATTTCCCTCGGGACAACCCGTCGGCAACTAAGTTTAGTCTGCCTGGTAGGTTACTCTCCAGGTGGCTAAGAGTACACTCAAGAAGGTGCATCCGTTGGTAGGTTAGGTCTTGTAGAGCAACGGGCTTCCTCCCATCCCTACGCCGCAATCGTTCGCTTGTCTGTCTATAGAATTACATGACATTCTTACCTTACCTTACATTCAATTTGTGTATGAAGTGGGATATTATGCAACACCAATGGAGTTGAGACTGGTCTCACCTGCCATATATCAGAGAGCTTTTAACCGTTGTCTGCTGCATCGGCGGCCAAGATTGATACAAAATCTGTTGTAAGCGATTGTTCGGCTACATTGATTCGTTCCATTTTAGATCCGTTCTTACTGCTGGTGGAATCTGCATCTGCTGCAGGGTAGATTTGTGCTTAGGATCTCCTAAGCGCCTCCTCCCCAGTTGTTGCATGTGAAGACAGTGCAACCGACCTCGGGGTGTTTCGAAAGCTGTGAAGTTTCAAAAGCTCTGCAGAATCTAGCTTTCTTTCAGAGATGATTTGTCCCATTGCAGCACATAATTTCACCTTTGTACGATAGTCTGTACAGGGACCGGTTTGGTATTTTGACGCATGTCGTAAACCAGATCGAGGTATTCAAATTTCAGGAATCGAGATGGTCGCAGGACCGATTTCTCATAGTTTATAGACCCACTACACACACAGTACCCACATACCTCTGTTCCGATGAAACAGCGCCGTCCGATTGGAGAGAGCGGCGCAGTTCTTTTGGCGCACATGACAGTCCGAATGGAAAGCTGGTTATTTGGAGAACTTCTTGCTTGTGTATCAGCTGAAGAAACTTCCGGTGGGCCTCTGCCATGAGTACGAGTAATCCAGTGGCAAAATCAGTTAAACAAGCACAGGCTTGGAGATAATAGCATTTAACGCTTGCTGAGGGGCCTACGGAGCCCGGAGTCACTGCCTCTGATAAGATCGAGAGGACAGCCTCCTTGAAAGTTGTGTGTGGGGTTATACAAGCACAGGCTTGGATATAATAGCGTATAACGCTTGCTGAGGGGCCTACGGAGCCCGGAGCCACTGCCTCTGATAAGATCGAGAGGACAGCCTCCTTGAAAATTGTGTGTGGGGTTATACAAGCACAGGCTTGGAGGTAAATGGTAGACGCCTGTAGTAGGGCCTACGGAGCCCGAGGCGTCTGCCACTGTCTCCGATACGCTCGGGAGACAGCCTCCTTCAAAATTCCGTGTGAGGATGTGCTATTAATTTGCGGTCATGCCCTTTCTTTCCTGACGGATTCTCCGTCCTTTGCAGCGTTCTTGACAAGGAAGTTATAAGTCACGCTAACGGCGCGCTGTGTCAGGGTTTTGAAGTGAAGAACTGTTTTTGTCAAGAAAAGCAGTAAATTTAGGTCTTGGGCCTTGACCGGAACTTCTTACGTCCTTGTTTTCGGCTAAACCACAGCGAAATCCGCTCATCTACACTACCTGTGTTTTTCAAGTAAGTCTGTCATTGACGAGATGCTTAGTACTCGGGGAATTTTACGCAATTTCCTCAAAGAATTTTGTTGGTAATTTCTATCATGATATGCTCCGACAGTTTTCCGCAAATAGTCTGTACGACTTCCTCACAAATTTTGAAATACATACTTTGATGTGAAGCTTAACAGTTGTGAACACACATCTAAATACACAGTCTAAATACACATACATTGTGTGACACTGTTGTAAAATATTGCGAAAATTCTAAAATGAAAGGATGCCGAGTTTTTATGCAAACCTTCCTGAAGAGTTTTAATGGTGATTTCCGTCAGGATTCGCTCTTGACAAATTTAATTGCAATCGGCTCGTTTTCCGCAAACGACAAGTACAACCTCCTCACTAGTTTTGTGAAGCTTTGAAGTAAGGATTAATCGGTAAACAGTGTTGAAAATATTATTACGTGTTAGATAGGCATTATACAGTCTTACTTACGCCTTTTTCTTAGTATCCAGGCAATCTCTAGCCTTTAAAAGTTGACCAAGTCGGTCGTCAAATTTGATGTTGATAAAACTGGGGGTAGCAAAAGTTGACTTTGGCCATAGGTGTACCCGACATCTTTCTCGGATGATTATCTGAAATTATTTCAGATTTTGTAGGCGGTTCAGTCCAGTAAAACCACATCGAGTTTCGAAAGAATGTCTCGATTGTTGTCTGGTCTGTTCCATAGCACAAACGATCTCGGACTTTGTGGTAGAAAAAGTTACTGTTCAGAAAAGATAGCGGGCACCATCCGTTCACTAATCCACGAAAACTCCGGAATCGCTCGTACTTCATCAAGAAATTTACAAAAAACCGCTGTGCATCTCACTTACCTGCTTCTCTTCATTACCTCTGCTCTTTCATAGTAGTTTGATAAGGCCAGCCGCTTGTGACCACGCGGCGGTGGTTCATCGTACGATAAGCCCTGCCGCTTACTCCGGCCCAGACTTGTCCTCGGACGAAGCCTGCCGTTAGGGAGTGTGCGATACTCGCTCATCCTCGAGGCCCACTTCCGAGGCGGGCGAAGACAATCTATTTCTTACCGGTACCGCTAGGTACCCGTTTCAATCACTGCAATTGGAATCACTAATTGCACTTAACGCTTGATCAGTTATTTTCACTTTAGTATAGCACTCGCGCGACACACTAGACAAATAAATGACCATAATCAGATTAAACTATTCGAATTACCGAAATTTTCTCAAAATCAGTGAAAGTTTCGGCTTGAGTTGTTGCTTCAACGAAAGAATACGACGCTATGAGGGTACATCGCCTTAGCTCAAGCTCAGGTGACCAAAACCGGAAATTAGGTAGCATCATGCCATTTCCATAGACTAAAGTTACCAGAAGCATAGAATAGATAATATAGATAGAACGGACACTCCCCACCCCCCGCCAATTTCAAGCTTCCTCCCCCTCGCGGACGCGAGGCGGACTCAACGAAGGGTTATTATATCGGACGATATTTTTTTATGAGAATACGACCATGATGCTGTATTATTTAACAAAATGGTACCAAATTTTTCGATACGTATACGTATACCCTATACCTATTATACGAAACAAGAATATGAGATTTTTAATTTCATAAGAATTTCTACAAAGATTGAATCATTTTTATAAACTGTGTTAAGCTATTCTGGTTAAAAGTAGGTAGGCCTACCTATAATGAAATACGCGATATGTGGAGTGATTAATTAATATATTGTCAGAATAAAGTTTTCTCTTTGGGTAAGTGTACTTAACTAAAAATCAATTCGTACATGGTACCTTTATTATGTCCTATTTTGTTTTAAATCTTCTCCCTTCTGATTGTTGATGAAAGTTATATTTACCTACATTAAAGATAGTACTAACTAGGTAAGATTGTAAGCCACTTCTTAACACAGGCAGGTGAACTCACGGGTCACAGCTAGGTATTCCATAAAATAATTTAGTAACCCTAGATGACACGCATACATGCGTAAATATGTTCGAACGACATATGCGTAGTTGTGTGAGTGTAGGTATGTCGACTTCACCGTTTGTTTGGAGTTTAGGCCGAGTGTCCGGGGTGTGCCAGAAGTGTGACGTATTTCCTGTGTGTTGCCAGAAAGAAGAACAGCGCAATCTCACTATAGATGCTGTGCATCGTCACATGCCGATATAATGTGTTTTTTTCTCTCTCAAAGGTGGCCGAGTTGACGGAGGAAGCGGCCGACGCCAACAAGAAACTGGAATGGGAGAAGGGAGAGAACGGGGTCTTGAAGAAGAAACACTCCAGTGCCATAAAAGTACGTGCAACAAACGGAGAAGTATCACTACATAGTATAAGCCAAAGTCACTTCCCGCGTCTGTTCGTCCCTATATATGCTTAGATCCTTAAAACTACCAAACAGATTTTGATGCTGTTTTTCTTTAATAGATAGAGTGATTGAAGAGGAATGTTTATATGTATAATACGTGCATAAAATAGCAGAGAAACTGATAATTTGAAAAGTTTCTAATGTAATGTCATAAATACATCACATTTTTTGCGCTTACATTGCAAACGCTGGCTGAACCCTACGAGATAGATCAAAATAATGTAGGTACCGCAGTATTATACCCCTTCAAAAGTTCTACAAAAAGTCTGGAATAGTATATGAACCCTACGAGATAGATCAAAATAATGTACAGCAAGTAATGTACACCTATAAAAGGCCTACAAAGGAGTCAGCAACAGTATGCCTGTTTCTTAGGAATAACCCACAATAACCATTTTCATTAAACGTGAGATTACATGAGATTTGACTCGACCCCCTCCCCCCCTAAATCATCTCACGTAATTTATGGACGCCCCCTTAGTCTAAATTTAGTATCAGCATTGCACCCGTACGAAGCCGGGGCGGGACGCTGGTTATAATATATTGTCAACATTTAATGTCAAAGATTTATTTGCGTTATGTGACTTAAGAGTGCGCCTAAAGCCAGGAAAAAATCAGATTTCACCCGCGCGACGCGTTTCTTAATGTGATGTACATAAAGTCGAGAATAGCATGACGCAGTTTGGAGGACAAATCAATATTTAATCAGGAGTCCATTTTTGACCAAGTTTTATTTAATTACTCAATAACTAAACATAAATTTAAAAAAGTGTTCGGTTACTTTACTAGAACGTACAAATCGGAATTTTATTACCAAAAAATAATGTGGGGTCATCGCTGATAATTTCGAGTACCTACTCGAATTAAAACGGGTTTTTTCGGTGTAATTTTTATTTTATTATTGTAAAAAACTCTGATATATTTTTAAAATTCTATTCGGTTATTGTGCTTCTTCTTGATTGTACCCACACCACACCCCGGACACTCGGCCTAAAATCTATACAGACGGTGCAGTTGACATACCTACACTCACACAACTACGCATATGTCGTTCGAACACATTTACGCATGTGTGCGTGTCATCTAGGGTTACTAAATTATTTTATGGAATAGCTGTGACCCGTGAGTTCACCTGCCTCACTGCCTGTGTTAAGTGGCCTATAATCTAAACTTACTAGATGAAATCCTATATTCATTGTTCACTATTGACCGACATAATATATACAATATATACATGGACGCACATAAAAGTACAGATAGTCTAATATAGAACCTGTTTCTTTTTTTTGAGTCGGTTGAATGCTAAGAAATAATCACTTATCAATAAATCTGAATAGTAGCAATCTTAGTAAAAAAATCCACTAAATTGGCAACACTAGTGACTAGTGACTTCGTGAATTGCGAACTATACTCCGCGCCATCACTCGTTACCATACGTTATTGGCGCCACTGACGTATTTTACAACGATTAACGAAAGCCGCAGTTTAAAAACAACGAGTTTAATAATTTCGTCACAGGACTTCAGTGTTGGCGCGTACTTCTAACCAGAATAGCTAACACAGTTTATAAAAATGATTCAATCTTTGTAGAAATTCTTATGAAATCAAAAATCTCTTATTCTTGTTTCGTATAATAGACGAAAAATTTGGTACCATTTTGTTAAATAATACAGCATCATGGTCGTATTCTCATAGAAAATTATCGTCCGATATAACCCTTCGTTGAGTGCTTCTCGCGTTCTTGCGGGGTAGGAAGCTTGAAACTGGCGGGGGGTGGGGAGTGTCCGTTCTATCTGTATTATCTATTCTATGCCCACACGTCAATTTTTTTTTTGCCATAGTTTTTAGTTTCTTAACTTCAGTGAGCGGCGTCGAAAATGTCCTTTTTTCGTTTTCTGGCTTTAGGCGCCCCCTTAAAGTACGCAACGTACATATCAGGGTTACTGATAATCAACCTGAATTCGTTTGACTCGTTAAAACGAAGTACATATCCCAAAAAAAAATTGTGTTTCTTGCTCTCTAGCACTGTTTAGTGTTCACTTCGCTAGTTTTCACTTCGGGCACTTCATTAATCGAACATTTCGGAACATGAAAAGTCCAAATCATTACCTACCACTGCACTGCGCTCGTCACCCAGAGACCTAAGATATTATATCCCTAAGCCCTGTAATATCTCTGGAAACATTGCCCTTCAAACCGGAACACAGTAATATTTGCACATTAGTGCTTGGCGGTAGAATAATGGGCAAAGGTGTGGCAAGCCTTAGTACAAACATATGTTTGTTGCTCTCGTGTGAGTTCAAGTTTACAAATGTGTGAAATATAAGTTACCCCCGCGCCCCGCAAAACAATGTGAAAGCGTTTGTTAGCAAACCAAATCTCTTGCGTCCTCCTACGCTAAATCCTCAAAGATCTGGCTCCCATAATGCATGCTTTGCTTAGTTTGGGGTTGGATGAGAAATATCCGTCCAACCTTTATTGAAGTGAAAACTTCTTTAGGCGCGCCTAGACAGATTTTTCGTGGGCTGTGAATTGAATTCTAGCGTCACGCTCGGGTATGATAAGAAATCTTCGTGTCAACTCGGGACCATATCCATTGGCCATCTAGAAGTGCGTCAGCCAATGGGAAATGCTAAAAGGGCGTGGCCTGTCCATCATGGCATGGCCATCTAGAAATGTGTCAGGCAAGGGGAAATGCTGATGCATTTCTAGGTGGTCATGCCATGATGACCAGGCCACACACTCCGGTTACAACCACGTAGTTTCCAAAGTAAGCTATCAAATTTTGAGTTATATGTTTTCACTTCTATCGGCAGTTCCTATGACTGCCAATTTTTTATTTATTTTATTTATTTATTTGGCAGGAATTGAATCGAGAGTTGCAGAGAACGTTGAAGCGTTGCGAGCAGTTGGAGGCTAAGCTACCGCCCCCGGACGCGCCTTCTACCAGGACAGGTAACATCAGGCGAGATGGTAGTCATGTGCGAACCTATTATAGTTAAAAAAACACGGAAACTGCGCCTCTATTGTAAAAGACCGCAAAATGCGGTTGAAACTCATGTCACTGAAACTGTTGCTACCTGCTCTTTATGAGATCGTAGGCATATCCTGTTACTAAACCGTTTCCACCTCAAACGTCTTAAAAACTTTCCAAATGGAACATTACTATGCTCCGCTTTGAAGGGCAATATTTCTAGTGAAATTACAGAGCATATGGATAAAACATCTGTATCTCTGGGTGACGAGCGCAGTGCAGTGCTAGGATTTGAGCTCTTTGTGTTTCAATAACTTCGTGTCACTGTGCTGCTATGTGGCAGGCATGTTGCTTACCATCAGGCACACGTCCTGCTCGTCTCGTCACTCTATACTATAAAAAAAGTGATCTAAATAGGGTACAATCCTCAAAAAAACTAAGTAGCCCGTTAGTTAGATTGCCAAAAAATATTGTACACGTATTTTTTCTTTTGTTTCACAAACAAAAAATGACGAAGATACAGCGCTTCGAAGTTTCGTGTGACGTCACTTGTGAGTACGATTTTTACTCACGAGTGACGTCGCGACCCCCCACTCTCGAAGTTTGATAGTGTATATGTTACAGTCATAGTGATTAAATAGTTATTATACATAATGACTGGTCATTATATATAAAAGCCAAATTCACTAGACAATGTAATTAATTAATCACTTTATCTGGACATTATTCATAATAGCGTGTCAAAGTTAGCTAAAGTAATAATACGGTCTAGCCGACTTGTTACCCCTGCCTCCCGCGTGGCGTGATCGCCGCCATTTTGTGGTTGTGGTTGACGCAATAGTGTTCGTTTTCTTAAGTACAGAGTTTTGTGAAAATCGTTTTCCTCCCTTCAATACTTAACAAATTACCTACCCAGAGACCAACTCAAACCGGTTAGGTTGAAATTAGTCACAAAACCGACACAGAGCACCCCGACTCCACCTAGTCTTGTGGCTACTACCCCTAGAGTGTTTATAAAAAATGCCAGAAGCTCAAGGGAGGTCCTGAATGTCGGCGACCTCCGTAGCGAAACGAAGGCTGAGTGTGGCGAAGCAACATTCAGGGGCGACCGCAAGAACTTCTGGCGGGAGCCCACCCAGAGTCCAAGTTAGACCGGTTAGGTTAATTACTTTATAATAATGTTAATTGAGGCATGCTTAAGGCAAATTGAAATACAAATTTATTCATAAACGAATATCTACTTGTTTTATTACATTATCCAAGTCTTCGAAGATATTATATAAAATAGCTAGTTAATGTGATTAATTTTGTGTCAATTATCACTTTATCTAAAGTGAGTAGATATTATATATAATGGCTAGACAGTATATATAATGTCCAGATTTATTACTTTGGCTGTAACATATTTATATCTTTGACGATTTTTAATATTATGAAAAAACAAAAAATACGTGTCCAATATTTTTCCGTGATCTAGCTGACGGACTAATTAGCATGGTGTATTATTGACCCAGTCCGGTACCCTATCGAAGGGATTCATTTTGCCCCACTACTCAACATGCAAGTCTGCCGCTCCGAATGTAATAAGAGAGCTATGGGTCAAGTTTACAGCTTGCCTCAAACGTCTAATCAAATCGATGCCAGTTATCAGAATATAAGGCGCGGTATGCACACCGTTTGCGTCCACTTTGCTGGCATGCTTTATCGTGCCGCGACACGCTGTGGCAAGGCGGTGAAATGTCGCGGCATGCCGTGACAATGCGTTGGAATGCCGCAGTATCTAAGCTATTGTGCGCTGACTGGCGCGGAATGGGTTATGAGTTCAGCCACGTTATGACATATGAAACAAAAATTAAATCTACCCTCAAAATTTTGTTTTGATAAAACAAATCATTTATCAACTAAAAATTTCGTGGCAACAGATAAAATAAAACCGGTCAAGTGCGAGTGGGACTCCCGCACGAAGGGTTCCGTACCATTAGCAAATAAACGGCGAAAAGCTCTTTGGCTTTATTCGAATTTTCGGGGTATGCTTCCCTGTCACACCATTTTGTCACACCAGTGTGACACAGAAGAATTTTTTTCCTCTGTGTCATACCATCTGGTGTGACAGACAATAATCGATTACATCGTATGACTAACCATCACACCAAATATTCAGCAACACAAACAACCAAGTCTAAATTGAAAAACAATCAATATATTTGAACAGTATGTACAAAAACTAACCGGAAACAAAAGAAAATATTAGTTATTACGAAACTGACAATAAGAAATAACATCACATAAGCGTTGTTACTTCTTAACATAAATTATTAAGAAAAGTCTCAATTGTTATTTCTCTATGTATGAGACGCATTTGGTTGTTTTTTATGAGTGTGTCCTTAATTTGTTCTATTTCTTTCCTTGAGATTGACAAATCGTCAAGATTTGGAACAAATTTATTTATGGTGAAGTGTTCCCTTAACACTGTGAGTAATTTTGCAATCGTAACGTAGTTCTTGTTCACGTCCTTGTTAAGGTTCGAATTAAAATATAAAGTATTATATATTACAATATTTCTAAGTAACCTTATCGGACCGGTTAGGTTACTTAAGACCCAGATCCGACTCGGGGCACCCCGACTCTACGTAGTCTTGTCGCTACTACCCCTAGAGTGTATATAAAAAATGCGGGAGCCAGAAGCTCAAGGGAGGTCCTGAGTGGAGCGAGCCATGCGAGGCCAAGCGTAGCGAAGGGGGGAGGTGGCGAGCGAAGCGAGCCGGCGACCTCCGTAGTGGAGCGCAGGCAGAGTATGGAGAAGCGACACTCAGGGCTGACCGCAGAGCTTCTGGCGGGAGCCCACCCGGAGTAAAATTTCAGTGATATACCCTAATCGGGCCGGTTAGATTAAATTGACACATTTAATTGGTACTTTTATAAAATTATGAGGTTTACATATCTAAATATAATAATATATATATATTATATTGGTGGACAATTCACACATAACACTACACACATACATACACACACAATAGTACATTACATTTTTGGAATTATTATTACAAGTATATTTGGACAAGATGGTAGTGTGACTGTGAAGAATTAAATTCTCGCGTGTAACACTAGTGTGACTACGAAGAAAAAAATTCTTCTGTGTCACACTGGTGTGACAAAATGGTGTGACAGGGAAGCATACCCCAAATTTTCATATACATCGCAATTTCCGCAGACAGGCAAAAAGTTTTATTTTATATATAAAATTCTCGTGTCACAGTGTTAGTTTCCTTACTCCTCCGAAACGGCTTTACTGATTTTTACCAAATTTTATATGCATATTCGGTAGGTCTGAGAATCGGCTACTACCTATTTTTCATACCCCTGAGTGATAAGGGTTGTTCAACCCAAAAAAGTTTTTTTTAAGTTTTGAACAAAAATTTTTGTTTTTATTTTTTTATAATGTGGCGTTAAAAAATACATACAACCTTAAATTTTTACTCATTTATCACTAACCCCTATTTTTTAATTGCCATTTTAGTAATTTAATCATTTTTGTGCCGAGTGGGATGCCACTCCATAACTGATCAATTATCGTCTTTTTTGTCATCATGTAATAGTTTGCCATATAATATGTTATATAAATTATAACATCATGTAATAATTTATATGGCAAAACAACGTTTGCGGGGTCAGCTAGTTAAAATATAGATTTTCTAGAGGCTCTTGATTCTGACGATGAATTCGATATCGCGTTCTATTTTTACTTATCGCGCCATCTAGTTTATTTGGGACGGAGCAAAAATCAAGTTTGTTGTATGGGAATTCCCCTTAAATAATGTTTTTATTTTATTTGTAGTATTTGTTGTTATAGCGGCAATGGAAATACATCATCTGTGAAAATTTCAACTGTCTAACTATCACCTATCTTGAGATGCCTGAGAAGCCTGGTGACAGACGGACGGACGGACAGCCAAGTCTCAGTAATAGGGTTCCGTTTTTGACGTGATAACGTCTTATAATTCGATGAAGCCGGCTGCACGCCCGCAAAACATGACGTCATGTAACGTTACCGTGTTACCTCGCCTTATTACTTTTCGCACCATCTAGTGAGTGAAATGTGTATTACGTTCAAGGAGTCTGTCCATGCTTTAGAAAAGCGACGATATGAAGTTAAGAACTTGTGCTAGTACAATGATGTACCCAGAGATGGCGCTTTGAACAGCTTTTCAAAAAGCTTCAGAATGTTTTACCTAGATGGCGCTTAACACAAATTCCATCAGTATTTTCCTTAAGACGTTGTCACGTTCAACTATCGTCAGTAAACCGACTTTACAGACAACCATTTTTTTACCCTATGTTCCGTGTTTATTACAGTTGATGTACGTATATGTCGCAGGTTCTATAACGTCGCTGAGCAGCGTCGACAGCGCCCAGACGGAGGACAGGCTTCAGAATGGACACTCTGAGATGCCAGACATACAGGTAACAATTACAATGCCGGCAATAATCTATTTTTCACAAACTATTTTCTCCAAAAAATATACAGAAACCGACTTCAATTTAAAATTACATTCAGACACTCGACCAAATTTCATAGGGATCTATCTATCACTATATCGTCTAGAATCTAGATACATGAAAGCGAATTTGAATTTTTGAAGTGAAAACTTCTTTAGGCGCGCCTAGACAAACTTTTCGTGGGCTGTGAATTGAATTCTAGCGTCTCGCTCGGGTATGATAAGAAATCTTCGGGTAAACTCGGGACCATAGCCATTGGCCATCTAGAAATGCGTTAGCCAATGGTAAAAGCTGAAAAGGCTTGGCCTAGCCATCATAGCATGGGCGTCTAGAAATGCGTCAGCCAATGGGAAATGCTGACGCATTTCTAGATGGTCATGCCACGATGACCCGGCCACACCCTCCGATTTCACCCGCGTAGTTTCCAAAGTGAGCTATCAAATTCCGAGTTAAGTTTTCACTTCTACCGACAGTTCCTATGACTGCCAATTTTTTTGTTCATATTTCGAAAACCGCGAAACCGATTTCTATGAAATTTATTTGGGACCACCTCTGAACTATGATCTTCTTTTATGGTGTTTTCCTTTGCCGTTACAGACACCACCTCACCACGGTTTCCTAGGCCAATTGTCCACGTAGCTGCACGACATCCGCACGATTTCGACAATTGTCCGATGCGAGACGAATGCTTGCATCTTGCGTACAAATAATGATGTCTGTGTCCACGAAACGACAACGACACGACAGCCGCACGTCTTGCGTTTGTTCGTAGGATGCATGCATTCGACAAAAGACGCGTGCGTGGACAGTAGGCCTTAGTCAATCGACATAAATCCTAATCTTACTAATATTTTAAACTAACAGCGCCCTGTGGTTATAACCTTATAGTTTCCGATATTTTCCCGGGATAAAAGTAGCCTAGCAGTGTTCCAAATATCCATCTGATCATTTCGGACATTAGGACGAGATCGCACAACAGATTTCCAAACATGAAACGGATTGGGATGAAATTTGGAAATCCGTCAAAGTGAAAACTTCTTTTGACGCGCCACAGAATTTTCGTCGGCTGTGAATTGAATCCTAGCGTCACGCTCGGGAATGATAAGAAGTATTCGGGTAAAGTCGGGACCCATGGCCATTGGCCATCTAGAAATGCGTAAGCATTCCCCATTGACTATCTAGAAACATTTCTAAATGGTCATGTTCATGCCCACGCCCTCCGGTTTCACCCGTGTAGTCTCCAAAGTAAGCTATCAAATTCTGAGTTACAAATTTTCACTTCTATCGACAGTTCCTATGACTGCCATTTTTGTTTTATTCATAAATGTACAATTTACAGATTAATAATAAAAAAATAAAGTAGCCAAGTGCGAGTTGGACTCGCCCATGAAGGGTTCCGTTCCAGCAAGTTTAGTAACATAATGTACATAGTACAGATAGTTCTTGTAGTTCGTTGCAACTTTGATCGAAGTTTTAATAATAGTGTATTTATGACGTACTAAAAAAAACTACTCATCAGATCGAGTTCAAACTAATTTTCGTTGGTAGTTTTCATGGTAATGTACATCATATATTTTTTTTAGTTTTTTCATTCTCTGACTTTAGAAGTTAGAGGGGGGGGGACACACATTTTACCACTTTGGAAGCGTCTCTCGCGCAAGTTATTCAGTGTAGACAAAAATTATTTTAGAAACCTTAACATCATTTTTAAGACCTATCGATAGACACCCAACACGTGTAGGTTTGATGAAAAAAAAATTTTTGAGCTTCAGTTCTCAGTATGGGGGGCACCCCAAATTTTTGTTTTTTTTTAAAACTTTTTTAAAAATCTTAATGCGGTTCACAGAATACATCTACTTACCAAGTTTCAACAATGTAGGTTTCATAGTTTCGGCAAAAAGTGGCTGTGACATACGGACGGACAGACAGACAGACAGACATGACGAATCTATAAGGGTTCCGTTTTTACGTTTTACGGAACCCTAAAGAGAGCTTACAAAGAGTATCCGTTTTTAACATTTCAACGTTAACGTGTCTAACGTTCGTAACGTAAACGTATAGTCTGGAATAGTACATCTAGGCTATTTTTTATCACGGTAAAATGATGGGAGCGAGAACAAATCGTGTAAAACCGCGACGCGCTGTTAGTAAAGTATAATTTCTAACACAATTTCCTTCAATCGCTGCCAGGATCATTCCCAGAGCTCTGCGGTAAGATATAAATTCTACATTTTCTGATTACAGATCAAATTGCCAAGTTTATTCGGAAAACTATTCCCGAAGGTTAGATTTCAATGAACATCTCAGACGAATCGTAAAGGTTTCATGTCGATGGTATGCGATACAATGACGTAACTAAATTTTTTTTTTTTTAAATGTATTGTTTTAATTATAATAATGCAATAATTATTGAATTGAAAACGTCTTCAGCAGTTTTTAGGGAGGAAAAACGTATTAATTCAGAGATATAGATTATAGAGATTCTAATACGACGTGTCTTGTGTACCTAGTTGTGTCACCAAAATGTATAATAGCAGTGTATCTGTAGCTATACAGGTGACCTATTATCTAACATTAGTGCAGTTTAATACTAAAATTCAACTTTTTCTCGTTTCGTTCGTTCGTCGAATTGTTTTCACTTCTATTGGCAGTCCATGTATGACATTTTTTTTTATTGCAAGATTGTTTTGTTTCAATTAAAAGGTGAAGCTGTCTCTTTCTAATACCATCTAGCGTAAAGGTGATGCCCCTCTATTCCTATTAAAATATTATGGTTTAGAAACCATGGTTCGTTCAATTTAAAAATATATATTACGTTAATGTACTCATAAACCAGCGACATAATCATTGTAGTTAATAACTTATTAAATTTAAAGTGTAAACAATCCCTGACATTTTGTAGTAGAGGCCAACTTGGATTTATATTCGATAGATAACTCTTTATTGTGACACAAATTCAGTAATATTACAGTAAAACTTAACTTACGAACTAGCACCACAAATGGCGGCCTTATTGCTTAGAGCAATCTCTTCCAGGCAACCAGCTTAAAGGAAATTCGCCTACATACATGGTTAGGCGAAGCGAGGTGACATTTTACATTTTATTAAGTAGTATATTTATAAATAATTATTTATAGCTAAGAACTCTCCTGATTAATTCGCCTTTGAACTAAAAAGAACGGGAGCTACGATGCCACACACACACACACACCTTCATTTGATTCAAATATTGAGAAACGTTGTGAAAAAACTATTTTGTCAGCTTTTTTTTGGAGGCGGCCATCTTGAAACGATATTAACCAAACATAGTTAAGAAGTAAGAACCACCGCACGGAAACTAGCCTTCAAATGAAAAAAAACCGCATCGAAATCGGTCAATCCGTTTGAGAGCTACGGTGCCATAGAGACAGTCATACACACAGACACCTACGTCAAACTTATAACACCTCTCTTTTTGGTTGGGGGTTAAAAAAACATGACTACCTAAACTACCATGTATTTGACATATGCATAAATGCTCTTTTGTTTGTAAATTTGTGGTCAAATTGAGATTAGATTAATATAGCTTTATGGTCTTTCGACCACTTGCCGACCTCTAAGTAAATAATATAAATCGGATAAACATCCGACGATAGTCAACCAAGACAAAGTCTAGGCGGGAAGCGAGTTAACTATGTATTTTTATTTTAGGTCCGCGAGCCAGACCGCCAAGCTTTAATAGAACGTATAGTGTCACTCCAGCGAGCGGCGGCGCGCCGCGCGGAACGGTGCGAGTTTCTAGAAGAACATTCCAAACAGTTGACCAACGAGTTGAGGAATAAATCCAGATTGTTGAGGCATATGTTGAGTTCTATGCCGGCCGGAGCGGTCGCTTCCCAAGACAGAGACGTCAATAAGGTAAAATGAAACTTATAGCTATGGAGTTAAGCTCAAGTATTGTGTAGAATTTCTGACGTCCCTAACGCCGCAGTGGTCGTATGTCGTATCACTTCGGATTCGGATTGCAAATGTCTTTGTCTTAAAGACATTTGCAAGGTAATTTAATACTTGTATTCGTTACAGTATAGCTTAATTTAGCTTGTACCTATGTTGTGTTCTCGTATTCTATTCTAGTCATTGACATTTTAATTGTGAAATAAGTCTAGTCGGATGATACTGATAAGAATAAGCTAAAATGAGACTTATAATAATGGTATCAAGATCTAGTTTTGTAGTGTCTAAGATAGCTTCCCAAACAGTTGAACAACGAGTTGAGGAATCCAGATTGTTGAGGCATATGTTGAGTTCCATGCCGGGCGGAGCGGTCGCTTCCCAAGACAGAGACGTCAATAAGGTAAAATGGAACTTATAGCTATGGAGTTAAGCTCTAGTATTGTGTAGAATTTCTGACGTCCCTAACGCCGCAGTGGTCGTATGTCGTATCCCTTCGGATTCGGATCGCAAATGTCTTTGTCTTCACAAAGACATTTGCAAGGTAATTTAATACCTGTATTCGTTTCAGTATAGCTTAATTTAGCTTGTACCTATGTTGTGTTCTCGTATTCTATTCTAGTCATTGACGTTTTAATTGTGAAATAAGTCTAGTCGGATGATACCGATAAGAATAAGCTAAAATGAGACTTATAATAATAGTATCAAGATCTAGTTTTGTAGTGTCTAAGATAGCTTCCCAAACAGTTGAACAACGAGTTGAGGAATAAATCCAGATTGTTGAGGCATATGTTGAGCTCTATGCCGGGCGGAGCGATCGCTTCCCAAGACAGAGACATCAATAAGGTAAAATGGAACTTATAGCTATGGAGTTAAGCTCTAGTATTGTGTAGAATTTCTGACGTCCTTAACGCCGCAGTGGTCGTATGTCGTATCCCTTCGGATTCGGATTGCAAATGTCTTTGTCTTCACAATGACATTTGATCACATTTGCAAGGTAATTTAATACTTGTATTCGTTACAGTATAGCTTAATTTAGCTTGTACCTATGTTGTGTTCTCGTATTCTATTCTAGTCATTGACGTTTTAATTGTGAAATAAGTCTAGTCGGATGATACTGATAAAAATAAGCTAATATGAGACTTATAATAATGGTATCAAGATCTAGTTTTGTAGTGTCTAAAGATAGCTTTCCAAACAGTTGAACAACGAGTTGAGGAATCCAGATTGTTAAGGCATATGTTGAGTTCCATGCCGGGCGGAGCGATCGCTTCCCAAGACAGAGACGTCAATAAGGTAAAATGGAACTTATAGCTATGGAGTTAAGCTCTAGTATTGTGTAGAGTTTGTAAAGTGCCTAACGCCGCAGCGATCGTATCGATAAAATTGATTGTTGCTATGACTATATCCCTTTCGAATATCGCTAGTCATGTCTCAAATTGTATACCCTTTACCTTATTATGTACGTGTGTGAAGCTTGATTAGTAAATTGTATTATTTTTACACATGCTGCTATTTAGGCGATGAAGAAATTGACTAAGGTAAGTTTTTATTTGAAATTGAAAAATATAAATGAGGTGAAAACTTATTTAACAGCGTTGACCGCTTTTTGGTAGGGTAATATCTTATATTATACTAGCGGCCCATTCCGGGTGCGCTCGGATATTGTCATTTAAAGACTATTAATCGAAATAAAAACTATCCTATCTCTCAAGTTGGACCAGATGCTCGCGGTGTGCCAATTTAATTTAAAATCGGTTAAGTAGTTTAGGAATCCATCGCGGACAAACATCGTGACAGGAGATTTATATATATTAAGATTAAGATTATGTTATCGGAACCGACAGTCTAATGTAGCGTTGGAGCGGTGGTGGAGTAACGGAGCGTGTGTCTTTTTGGATGAATGAAATTACTTATTGGATTTTTTCATAATATTTTCTTCACCCTAATGAATCCTTATAATAAAGCCTACCAATGTTGCCGCTTTAGAGAGTTTGTCGTTAAATCGAGTAACTTTATTTGGAGTTTACACTGTATTTTTATTCATCACTCAAAATATTTAGCACTGACTTTATGACTGACTAGCTGTTACCCGCGACTTCGTCCGCACAATATAAATACTAAGGTAACTCAGGCAGTACCCAGACACATTTACTATCGGTTAAATCGGTTAATAAATCGGTTCAGTGATTTAAGTGTGAAAGCGTAAGAGACATTCGTCCCCTATTTCAACTCCAATTTAATCCCCATACAGTTCGAAATTACAAATTTGCTAAAACAAACATTCGTATGCTTGGTGTCAAGTGTCTTGAACGGATGGGAAGTTCCATATTGACATTCATCCCCCATTTCAACCCCTATTTCATCCCCGTACGGTTCGAAATTACAAAATTGATAGAACAAACATTTAATTACTTCGTGGCAAGTGTCTAGATACAGAGTTTCATGGTTTATCTTCAACAGTTGGGAACTTTCATATTGACGTTAATCCCCCATTTCAACCCCAATTTCACCCTCGTACAGTTCGAAATTCCAAAATTGATAGAACAAACATTTAATTGCTTCGTTTCAAGTGTAGATACAAAATTTAATAACTTGGAAAATGACGAATTTTCATACAACTGTTCATCCCTTGTTTCCACTCTTAGGGGTTGAATTTCGCAAAACCCCGTCTTAGCGAGCGCCTACGTGCTAAAAGGGACCTCCATGCAAAATTTCAGATTCCTAGCATTTGTAGTTTCAGAGATTCCTTGATGAGTGACCTTTCGCTTTTATATATATAGATAGATTGTTTTATGTAATATTTGTTAATGTCATTGAAACGTAGTCGTAGTCGTAATATTTCTAATAGTTTTATTTTAAATTATTTTGTAATTTTTTTGACTGGTTGAAACACAGGGTTGAAATGATGTTATTTTGTTAATAATTTCAAATTGATACAAAAATAAAATAATAATACACAGAGACTCGGAACCATTGATTGGCCTTCAAAAACAACTTTAACAGTAATCACTAAAATAAGTGGTGACTTCAGACATCCTTCGTAATCACAATATTTTGTCACGATTCTGTTGTTTGGTCATATTAAATTCACTTGGGAAATATATTAATTAATTTAAAAATTAAAGGGACCAAAGAAGAAAAAGTAATTAAATACCAATAGCAAAACCAAATTTCATTACCGATTTTTTGGTCTGTTTGGATCGATATCGCTACAACAATAAACGATAGATGAAAATATATATTGCGTCCTCGACCCTCGACCCAAATTTCATTATTATCTAAAAAAATGGCAGTCATAGAAACTGCAGATAGAAGTGAAAAGTAATGACTCAGAATTTGATAGCTTACTTTGGAAACTACGCGAGTGAAACCGGATGGCGTGGCTATGAGCATGGCCATCTAGAAATGCTGACGGATGTCTAGATAGCCAATGGGAAATGCTGACGCATTTCTAGATGGCCCATGGCCATGGTCCCGAGTATTCGCAAAACGGACACAACCGTTAACGACGTCTGCCCGCGTTCGGGTCGCGCACTCAGCGATGAGCCACTTCTTCCCCACCGCACCTACCCCGCTCCCCCCACGCCCCGTTCGCCTGGCACCGCTGCCGCTGCCGGTATTTATCACCGAAACGGTATTTATCGCCGAAATTGCTATGACTCTGCATTTTAAATCTGTGATATCTTCGAAAATATTTATTTAATTTACATGCTGTAAAAAGCCATATTGATCTTTATTAAATGCACAATGTATTTAAGATACTTAATTGGATAAGGATTAATACTGTATTGCTTAAAATCGCTTCGTAAATAAGCCATTATTTCTCGTACAAAGTAAAGGATAAAAAATGGTTATTGTGGGTTATTCCTAAGAGATAAACATATACCATCACGGACTTTTTTGTAGACCTTTTTAAGTTGTACAATACTGTAGTAAATTGTTTTGATCTATCTTGTAGGATTCAGTCAGCGTTTGCAATGTAAGCGCAAAAAATGTGTTTTTTTTACGACCTCACATTAAAAACCTCAAAAATTGTAGCCTATGTGTTATTCTGATGTATAAGCTATAGCCTATGTGTTATTCTGATGTATTAGCTATATTGTGGTAAAGTTTCATTCAAATCCATTCAGTAGTTTTTACGTGAAAGAGTAACAAACATCCATACATCCATACTTACAAACTTTCGCCTTTATAATAGTAGTAGGATTTAGATTGACTGTTTTCTACACGCAGAAGGAGATCGCGCGCCTGGGCGGAGGCGCCATGGCGGCGGTGTGGGGCGGGGATCCCGCCGGCATGACGCCCGAGCTGTCCCTCGAGATGAACACGCGGCTACAGGCGCTGTTGGAAGATACGCTGCTCAAAAACATCACTCTCAAGGTGAGGGTAGTTGCATCTCACTCACACAGATACATTCGTCTGGAGACAGAAAGAGACGGGTGACATTAGAACTGAACATGCGACTACAGGCGTTGTTCGAAGATACGCTGCTCAAAAACATTACTCTCAAGGTGAGGGTAGTTGCATCTGTCTCTCTCACAGATACACTCGCCTGGAGGCAGAAAGAGATGGCTTGAAATTTGTAGGCTGCTACCTGTTATATTCTGTATCTCGAGATGAAGTCGCGACTACATGCGTTGCTGGAAGATACGCTGCTCAAAAACATTAGTCTCAAGGTGAGGGTAGTTGCATCTCTCTCACTCATATACACTCGACCGGGGACGGAAAAAGACAGGTGAAGATAGAACAATACACGGCTACAGGCGCGACGGTTTGATGTTAGTACTGAACACGGGACTACAGGCGCTGTTGAAATATGTAAACGCTTCTCAAAAACTTTACACTCAAGGTGAGGGTAGTTGCATCACTCTCACACAGATTCACTCGCCCGAGGGTAGAAAGAGACGGCTTGAAATTAGTAGGTTGCTACCTACTATAATACTGTATCTCGAGATGAACACGCGGCTACAGGCGTTGTTGGAAGATACGCTGTTCAAAAACATTACTCTCAAGGTGAGGGTAGTTGCATCTCTCTCACACAGATACACTCGACCGGGGACGGAAAGCGACGGCTTTATATTAGTACTGAACACGCGACTACAGGCGTTGTTCGAAGATACGCTGCTCAAAAACATTACTCTCAAGGTGAGGGTAGTTGCATCACTCTCACACATATACACTCGCCGTGGGTAGAAAGAGATGGCTTGAAATTATTAGGTTGCTACCTACTTTATACTATCTCTCGAGATGAAGACGCGGCTACGAGCATTGTTGGAAGACACGCTACACAAAAACATTATTCTCAAGGTGAGGGTAGTTGCATCTCTCTCACGCAGATACACTCGCGCGGGGTCAAAAAGAGACGGCTTGAAGTTAGTAGGTTGTTACCTACTGTATACTGTCTCTCGAGATGAACACGCGGCTACAGGCGTTGTTGGGGGATACGCTGTTCAAAAACATTACTCTCAAGGTGAGGGTGGTTGCATCTCTCTCACTCGCCCGTGGGTAGAAAGAGACGATTTCAAGTTAGTAGTTAGCACGCGACTGCAGGCGCTGTTGAAATATGTAAATGCTTCTCAAAAACCATCTCTCTCGCCCGTTCACGTCGTGTACGTTATTTTGACGTGATTGAGCAACATACGTCAAAACATTAACTTTTATAATATTAAGAGCAATAATAATTACAAATGTCCACAGAAAAAAAAAACATTAATTAATTCGTTTTTAAGAAGGAAAATTTACGAACAAATTGATAATGACATTTTAAATATTGTTTTATTAATTGTATTATTATAATAAACTAGGGGCCCGTTCCGGCTTTGCTCGGATAATAACATAGATATCAACTGCAGTGCCATCTGCCGGGCTAATTTTTGAATCTAAACCATCGAGGGCCCTACCCAAACGCATACAGAAAAATTCATTGAAATCGGTTCAGCCGTTTAGGAGGAGTTCACTAACAACGAAAAGTGGCATTGATTTTTTTATATTTTTAGATGGTAATAATCATTCTGATGATATAATATATGCATGTTTACTGTTCCAGGAAAACATGGACACGTTAGGAGCGGAAATATCGAGGCTAAAAGAAAAATACCCCGAAAAGAAATGATCTAAGTTTAACGAGATTATCGCTGGAAATCATTATCAATTGGTGTTTTGGACATGACTATCTTAATTGTAGTAAATATTTAAATATATTAGGATAATTCGGACTTAAATTATAGATAGATAGATTTGACTGTGTGTTGGATATATTTTGCGTGCAGCTAGATATCCTATTAAGCCCGACTCCTCGGCCGGCGTCGTGACGTCACACAAAAAATCATAACTAAAAAATGAAACCAAATTTTGTGTGTCTGTAAACGACAATGTACTGATAAATATTATCACCTATCTCTTAGGCATCAAAATAAACTAATAATCGAGTATGTTTATCATGAAAAAATTAGGTTTTAAAGTCTCAAAACCGGTTTTCCCCAAATTTGGCCTCTTGGGGCTTGACTAATATGTTCCCGCCTAATTTTCGTCTAACATTTTAATCGAAGGCTTATATAAAGCAACTCATTACAAAGTCTTACTCTTTCTACGAAAAAAAATATTTGAAATAAACTTCTACTTCATCTTCTACTTCATTAGGCATCCTTCGGTTGTCTGGAAGAGATCGCTTTTAGCGATAAGGTCGCCACTTGTTTCACTTGTTTTAAGCTAAGTCTCTGTGTTTTATAAGTTTAATATTGTGGACAATAAAGCGTTTCTATCTATCTATCTATCTACTTCGTTTCATCCGATCGAGCATTGTTTAACATTTAAATGTTTTTAGCCTACTCTAATTGCAGTAGGCTTAGAACATTTAAACGGACGAAACGACGGATCGAAGTTGCACCGGAGTAGGAAAGTCGCGAGTTTATTTCCAAATTACGTTTTTTTCGTAGAAAGAGAGTAGACGTCCAGGGTAGTACCACCTTTGCGTCATCTGCTCTACCGCGAAGCAGTAGTCTGCATATTACTGGGTTTCGGTTTGAAAGGCAATGTTTCCACAGAAAATAAAGGCCAAATTATCTAGTCTTTAAATCTCTAGGTGATAATCGCAATGCAGCTGGGCAGTGAAATTATCTCTTCATGTTCCAACAGCTGCGTGACCTGTTATAGACAGGTCTGGTGCTTACCATCAGGTACTTAACTTGCTCTTTCCTTCACTACATTTATAAAAAGTGTTATGCCATATATCTTTATAATTGGAGTGTAGTCTGTTGCACGCAAATATATCTGAAACACATCTAGAAAGCTAGAATTGGGTGTATCAAAATGGGTATACTAAGACGACACTAATGGTATTCTATTTTAGGTGGATTTCAGCATAAAATTGTAAATATCTTCAGATTATAAACTGACCTAATCTACCGTAGGATTATAATATCACGCGATATTATATAATCTGACAGTGCCTACAGTATAATCTCACTTATCCGGCACTGTTGAAAACCGGAGGGTGCCGGATTATTGGATTGTTCGGATGGGTTATAGGCGATTCGTCCTAAAGTTAATTCGTCCCGAAAAAAAGTGTGTGTAAATTCGTCACTATTCTATTTTTTAGATAAATCCTCGTTTGGGAATTGTCAACTCGTCATAGTGTATGGATTACTGGGTTCTAGTGAAAAAGTTATATTAATTTAAATGTATTTAAAAATAATAAAGCATTTCATAGATATTTGACATTTTGAATTGTCAACTATTCTTACTTGAAAAACAAATGCCTACGTAAGCACGTGCACGTTATAAGTTTTGAGGTTAGACTGACAAGTCGACGGTGCGACCGGAACGCACAGGTGTAGAGGAGCGAGGGGGTGTGGGTGGAGGGTGCCGGATTATTGGACGTGCCGATTTATCGAATTGCCGGATTAGTGAGATTATACTGTATTTAGTAGACGTCCAGTTCCAGCTTATTATTCCTTTCGCCGTAGTATACCCTTTTTGCGTTACCCCGTTATGTTATCAAATTTAAATTAAAGACATGTAAAGTATAATATTATTAATATATGACAGCGACTTCGTGTGGGTATGATTTAGATAATGGCTATTCCGCATCATGGTTCAAAGTTACCGTACACTAGAACAGTTTTACCTATAGTCCGATCATTTTGGCGTCGGAGGGGACAAAAATTCGCAACCAACTGAACAATGGGTCAAAAATAATCCATTCTAATTAGTCCGTCAGCTAGATCATGGAAAAATATGGGACATTTTTTATTTTATCAAATTATTAAAAACCGACATAGATCTACAAATTTACAGAGTGGGGGAGTTGTGACGTTACTTGTTTGATAAAAATCGTACCATCGAGTGACGTCACTCGAAACTTCGAAGCGCTGTATCTTCGTCGTTTTTTGTTTGTGAAACAAAAGAAAAAGTACGTGTACAATATTTTTGACGTGATAACGTCTTAAAATATCGGTGAAGCCGGCTGCACGCCCGCAAAACATGACGTCATGTAACGTTACCGTTACCGTTAGTTCGTCGTCCGTGCCATGCGGACGAAGCTGAGCGCTGAGGGCGCCACCCGCCGAGTCGAGCGGTATCACTACTCGCGCTATCAGCGTACTGATTTCTTAAGACGTTGTCACGTTTAACTATCGTCAGTAAACCGACTTTACAGACAACCATTTTTTTTAGCAATCTAACTGACGGACTAATTAGTTTTTTTTAAGGATTGTACCCTATTTGACCGGACCACTAAATTGGCAAGTACGCTTATTGGTTTACCTTGTAAAAACATATTTATACGTGTTGAAGCGAGACCATATAGACTACAGGCCCGTGAACAAAATTTACGGGTCAAATGAACCACCAGGAGACCTATGTAGGATGATAGAAGGGTGTAAAGGAATAAGATCTCTCTGCTAATTTATTATTCCGCAACGCCGTACAAAAATAATGCGACAAGGAGAAATGATCGAGGATTGCAAGCCCCCTCTTCAACTCCACTCAGTTGGACAGCTTACAAGTGACGGTATAGTGTTGAATATTATTTTACACCCTTCTATCATCCTACATAGGTCTCCTGGTGGTTCATTTGACCCGTAAAATTTGTTCATGGGCCTGTGTCTATTAGTGTATGGTAACATTTTTCTAGTATATTGTAACTTTGAAAAAGTATTGCAAATTATAGCTAAATTAGCAAACTTCCAGCAATATTGATAAAATACATAGTTGTCACAAATTGTCACATCAAATGTTAAGAAATATTTGACAATTTAAATTCAAATTAAAATCAAAATCAATTTTATTATAATTATGTGTGGTGTACATGTTATCGAAATCTTGGAGGTGTTATTTCTATCAATGTATTAGAATCAAATGATAATGGAATAGAATTTGTTAAAATATATACAATTCAAATGCTTATCACAAATGTTGGCAATATTGAAACTAATGAAAACGTCTTAAAGGAATAGTATCCAAGTCGGTAAAATATAAAAAAATGCCCATAAGACATTCCGTTTTGAACCGCCTAATTTTTTTAATATTTTTTTTTTTGATTGGATAATGGATTAAGGTGTGTATACACGAACGAACGATTGACGTAAATCCCTCTGGTGGAGACGGGATATGAGCCAGGGTGTCATGCCTTATCACTGCTTACCGATTTTTTAATCTTAAAGACCATATGACGTATAAAAAAGTCGGACGTAGTCTCGCTAAAACAAAAACTGTGTCACTAGAGTCGGCCACATTTGCACGTGTGCGTTGTCCGTTTGCCACTGATAGACTGACACGCATCACGCACACATATACGCAAGTAGCGCGAGTAATGACCCACTGATGCGTGCGTGTCAGCCTGTATGTGACAGCGCACACGTGCATATTATGTGGCCGACTCGATGGTCACAGTTTTTGTTTTAGCGAGACTACGTCCTACTTTTTTTATACGTCCACGCTTATTTTGGCTAAATTTAGTGACTAAATTCAGACGCAAATTTAGAAGCAAGGTTACTGAATTGAGTAACAATTTCCGAAGCAAGCAATCCTTGTTTCTGAATGAAGTAAGCTAACTTACTGACCGCTATTACAGTTCACTGGATTCAGTAGCGATTAAATTCAGTCGACCACAGAAAACAGATTAATTTTATATCACAAACGAGGATAATGGAATAAGGATTGGACAAAAATTATTTATTGACTTTGTAAAAATATTGTTTTTTTTGTTTTGTTTTGTAAAAAGAAATGTATTAGTATGTATTATAGTGTTATTTTGCTCTTACATTAAATATGAACTAATATAATTTAAATATAGGGTTACACGGAAGGCGTGATAAATCGAAAGGAAGCATTTTTGTATTGATAATGAAATTTATTGTACATTTTTTTTTTTTGTGAAATCTTAATTATTAAAGGGTTAGTAATGAGTGAGAAAACAATAGGTTTACATTTGACCGCCATCTAGCCTAATGGTAAGCGACAGACTATAAAGGACCGCTTTCAACAACTTAACTTAGAAGTTAGCTTGGCATTGCCGGAGTCAAGCCTAGACTCAATCAATTTCTTCAAAGTCAAAGTTAAAGTTCTTTATCTTCTACGCTTTATCGTAAACTGTATCGTCGCTTAACATCAAGTGCGATAGCGGTCAAGTTCAAACTGTTAAATAAAACCGGCCAAGTGCGAGTGGGACTCGTGCACGAAGGGTTCCGTACCACTATTTGTAACCTAATCTTAAACGGTGAAAAAAAATCAAATTTCTTGCATGGGAACCCTTAAATAATTATTTTATTTTTAGTATTTGTTGTTATAGCGGCAATAGAAATATATCATATGTGAAAATGTCAACTGTCTAGCTATCACCGGTCTCGAGATACAGCCTGGTGACAGATGGACGGACGGACGGCGAAGTCTCAGTAATAAGGTCCCGTTTTTACCCTTTGTGTACGGAACCCTAAAAAATGGACTTAAAAATGTATGCGTCATTTTTTATTTTGGCGAAGCAACGCTGATGCCATATTCTTCCACCTACCTTCCTTCTACCCTTTTCAGCCTTAAGCCCTTATTACACTTGGTTAAATTTAGTGCCTCAATTCAGAAGCACTAACCTTGGTGACTGAATTCGGAAGCAAGCCATTTTCGCTTCTGAATTTAGTATGCTAGGTTACTGAATTCAGAAGCGATAAAATTTAGTCAAGTGTAATAAAGGCTTTATTCTTCCGGGGTAACCCTATATTTATAACTGATTTAAATGTACTAAATATATTTATTCAATGTAAATTCTAGAACAAATGCTACGTATTACCTTACACATGTATGTATTATTTGATAGTATTAATTGCAATCAATTATGATGTTGTGGCCCAAGTACGATTAGGTAGCGAGAACGTGGTCGCTCGTCATCATTTCAGCCGAATGACGTACAAAGTTAGACGAAGGCCTCCCCCAAAGATCTTCACAAAGACCGGTCTTGCGCCGCCCGCATCGCAACGATTTCCGGCGACCTTCACCAGGACTACTACTCTCTTGCTACGAAAAACGTGATTTCGAAATAAAGTCGCGACTTATACTTCGTTTCGCCCGATCGAACATTGTTGAACGTTTAAAAATGTTCTAAGCCTACTCTAATTAGAGACGAAACGACGTATCGAAGTAGAACCGGAGTACGAAAGTCGCGAGTTTATTTAGAAATTGCGTTTTTCGTAAGAGTAGACGTCCTGATCGCCGGTCTATCTTGTTGGGAGGCCTGCCAACGCTGCGTTTTCCACGTTCAACGGCCGTCAGTTCTGCAAACTATGTGCCACTGCCATTTAGATTTGCCAACTCGTTGAGCTATGTCAGTTACTTTGGTTCTCTTGCGGATTTCTTAATTTCTGACTCTGTCACGCAGGGAAACTCTGAGCATGACTCTTTCCATTTCCCTTTGGGTAACTTTGAGCTTATTTCTTATGAGATAGTATTAGTGATTACATACGGTACACACGAAAAACAAAAATTATCTTAACTAGCTGTACCTCATGGTGTAACCAGTGACTTCCCTAATTTAATGTAATTTTATTCTCATACAAAAGTAGCCTAACTTACTCTTTATAATACAGAGATGTAATTTCATGCGATACTACTTATGTCGCGCTGTCTACTTATGTGTAATTGACATTGATTGACATTGACGTGTTGCTTTTCTAGTCACTTAATTTTATTAAAAAAGCTCTCTTAATGCAAATTCTAAGAATCATGTTTTATCGTTTATTTTCGGACGTTGCGTGACGATAACGTTCTCGCTACGTATCTTGGTGGTCCACTGTTTTATTTAGTTCAGACGAACTAACAGGATAGTTTGTAAATCTGTTGACACGAGTTCAGGTTATTATGTGACCCTTTCCGCCGATATGTTAACCTGTGAAACCTTACATTTTGTATTTGATGTATTATAAAGTGCGTGAATGTATTGTATTCAGTGTATTATAGTCTAGGAGCTCGTGGATCTTACTCCTTCGTCATTTTATAAAAGCTGTGTATTTTTTTTTTTAATGGGTTTATTGTTCGTGGAGTTCCCCCATAACATAATGCCATATGACATATTTGAATGAATGTAAGCGTAATTAATTGTTTTAATTACTTTCTGACGCTGCATACCGCCTTTGTATAAGCGCATAAATCTCTTAAGACATTTTTTAACAATAAGTTTGCGTTTGACCACCGTCTAGCCTGATGTTAAGCGATGATGTAGTCTACGATGGAGAGCGTTTACCTAGAAGGAACCGATTTACACTCTGTACTATAATACTACACCTACACCTTTTTTCCCTCGGAGCCTTCTCGGGCGTTTTTTTTTTCGGTGAATAATCTTGTTTTGAAATCCAGAGTGAATCGGTTTCATCCAGGTAAACACTATACATCGTAGACCGCATCGTCGCTTAGCAGCAGACGAGATAGCGGTCAAGTGTAAACATATTAGAACAGTAAAAAAAGTGTTTTTTTTTAATAAAATGACGTAAGTTTGTCGGTCAACGGCTCTTAGTCTATGTATTGTATTGTTGTTTAAGAAATACGGATTATTGTTGGTGTTCGAAAGTTTACGATGATCGGTTATGTTTCAAAATATATTTTGAGCATTCCATCTTGTTTTATTTGTAACTTTCTTTGTTTTACTATCGGTCCGCCCCGGGCCTCTACCGCCTAACGAAAAACGCTTTGATGCTTTGGCATTGCCGTCTCTTTCATTTCAAGCGAGAAGAAAAGAGACAGCAACGTCAAAGCGTTTTTCGTTAGGCGGTAGAGGCCCGGTAGGTCTACCGCCTAACTCTAAAGCATTCGGAAAGCATGAGATGTCTTCATTGCATTTGTAATGTAATGCTTTCATTTTGGAGCGATCGCCTAACTACTAATGCTTTAAAAACTTGCTCAAGTAATCACAGATTAAAAACAATTGAAGTAAAGCATTCGTTATTACGTTTCGACACACGTAATCGGTTTCGTCAAACTAGTCAATGCGAAAATATTTTATGAGTTTGTTCAACAGTTAAAACGTCAAAAAGCATCAGTTCATATTTCAAATTACTAGATTTGCTATAAATATTTTTTATTTTATTTATTTAGGTCAATATGGAAGAGCATTATTAGCACTACGATTAACCGAAGATAGGAAAAACACAAAAAACGGAACGCAATATTTGACAATTACGCTAAGTGTTCCCACTGTATTTTTTAATTTCTTTCTAGGTTTTATTTCTAATAATCTACATAAATCTCAAATATCCATAATTGATAGAATATCGTCGTTTTTCTTTTCAAATTCAGTGAAAACATTATTTAAAAAGAAGTTTTCATCGAAAGAAATTATCACAAGTTACTTATTCTTCGCCAAAGTTAATTGTAGTAAAAAAATACCTATGTGAGCCTAGCTTGCTGTGGATATATTTGGCTGGCAACATTGTTATTGTTTATTTTTACTTTGCATATATAACCTCCATCTGAGGTAAACATTTACGATTTAATTTATGATAAACAATTGAAACATAACATAAATATCTAACATATTATTTGTTATTGTGATATTTAGTTTTTAAAGTCATGCAGTTCGCTCACTGTTGCTTTAGGAATCTAGCTAGCGATTCCCTATAAAAACTAGACTTCGGCGATGACGAAAACAAGTCTTTGTACTCTATTTTATCAGGTATGTAATGATAACAGGTAAATTTTAATAGTGTCCATCGCTGTTAGTCTTGTTTTCACATTTCGTGAGGGTGTGAGTTCGAATCCCGCTTCCATCTCTTTGAGTATTATTCTTAGTGCTGATGTATACATAAATTAAGTTTCATCATTTGTCCAGAGTCCTAGCAGTAGCATAAATTGGGCTGCCCATGTTTTATAATATTAGTATAGATAGAATGTTTGTCGAGGCGGCGGCTCAAGTGTACTGGCATGTCTTTAGAAGTGATAGGTAGATGTTCCTCTTGCAACACACCTGCCCATAACAGCACAGTGTCACAAACCTAATGAAATTAAAGCCCAAAACATTACCTAACACTGCACTGCACTTGTCACCTAGTGATATTAGGTGATTATCTCTAGGCCATGTGATTTCTGTGTAAAATTCATCCTCCAAAGTGATACTTATTAAACTTTTATGTAATGAAGGATCCTGATTCTGTTTGCACATTACTGCTTGGCGGTAGAATCACAGCCAAAATTGAATGATTTCCCCAGGCAGACTTTTATGTGCCTGATGGTAAGTGGCACAGTTCAAACGAACATGAAGAGTCCAAATCATTACCTAGCACTGCACTGCGGTCATCACCCAGATATCTAAGTTGTTATAAGCCCTGAATATCTCTAAGCCCTGTAATTTGTCTGGAAACATTGACCTTCAAACCGGAACACAGACTTTGAAAAGTGTTACCACTAGATCAATAAGTTACATGTTAAAAATAAAAGTTCTTTGTTTCAGATATATCTATTGTTATGCGTTATGGTTTGCGGTGGCCGATATATCAAGCTTCTCTGAAACCATCTCGACTCCCAGAACACCTTCGACGTCGCTGATTATTAAAACAAAGTTTTAAGTGTGATTGTCAAAGCACCTGTTATTTATAAGAGTGTGAGGAGTGTAAAAATATACTGAAAGTAAATTTATCTGTTGCATCGACAACAATAACAATCAATATTGTGTTTTTGTTAATTTTTTGTATCCTTAATGAGAGTTTTACTGTAGAATACCAGTAATGATTTCTTAATGATACATGAATCTACACAGATTGATTTATCTGTGCAGATTCATGGAGAAGAGTGAGATGAGATAATGCCTGGTGGTAAGCAATCATATAACTATTGAACAGGAAGTCTAAATAGCTACCTAGCACTGTACTTCACTCAAAAGTGGTTATGCCCCAGCCGTCTCTCCCAAAGAGTCCTAACCATACATAACTGAGTACACCTTGAGGTTGAGATATAAAAAGGTTTTCTATTACAGTTAATAATATTGGTGGTGGACATTTCACACACAACACCGTCTAGCCCCAAACTAATCAAAGCTTGTACCATACTACGGGAGCCAGATAGCTGATATAATACATATAGTAAATTCTTAAATACATAGGTACTTATTTTAAATAGCAAACACCCAGCCAAAGTACAAACATTTGTTTTCGTCACACAAATATTGTCACTGGATGGGGATCGAACCCATGGTATATCATAGCAGACTTACTACCAACTAGGCCAGACAGACCATTCTACTAGCTTTTTAAACTGAATGTCATGTTTGCTCTTTGGTCATAGGATGATTTAGGCAAAGGTTTTCATGTCCCCATGCAGATTATAGAATAAGAAATCAGAAACTAAAGAAATGTGGGTGTATTTATTCTCAATCATTTTTTAACAGTTCAATGCTGTTTGTTACATTGGGTATCCTTGTAAGACAACTCATTGTTTTCTTGTAAGCTATGGGAGCAGCCAGTAGTCAATATTTTATCTTCTTGTGACTCCTGAAACAATAACAAAATTTAATTATATTGCTATGAAATATTAACATTAAATCATTACATGACTAACAGCACCCCGTGGCTTTACCCGTGCATTACTACAATTCTTTTCCCGTTATAAAAAGTATAATACATAATAAATACACTATTTCAATCTGATCCCTTCTGACATTCCAAAGAGCCAAAACAATCTTTCACATACTAGGTATATAATATTTGTAAGAGGTGGCTGGTTCATAAATTAACTAAATAGACTGGCCTCGTGGCTTAGGTGGTAGTAGCTCTGCCTGTGAAGCCGAGGGTTGTGGGTTCGATCCCCACCCAGTGCAAATATTTGTGTGATGAATTCAAATGTTTGCACTGTGTCTGGGTGTTTGTATGTATAATAAGTATGTATTTAAAAACTATATAAGCATTATATCAGCTATCTGGCCGCCATCACACAAGCTTTGCTTAGTTTGGGGTCAGATGGTGTTGTGTGTGAATTGTCCACCAATATTTATTATAGGTTTGTAGTTTGTAATATGGAATTGTATACTTATTACTATAATTTTGAACCACATTCTGCTGTTCAATTCTGTATTTATGTCTAATGGTGTTTTATATTCAATACCTACAATCAAAAAAATATTAATGTACCTACCTACCTCCTGCTGTTTGCTGATAACAAGTCTCTCTCAATAATATTGATCTCAAGCAATTCAGAATGTTTAAAATAATAACTTAGTGGTAGTAACTTAGCCAGCCTCTTTAACAATTTGTGAACGTAAGTATTAAATCACAAATGATAATAACTAAAGCTAGGTATTATTATCCAAACAAAAAGGGTTTCTAGTTCATCATAAGTTCTTTCTTACCTTTATCTCAGGTTTGATGTCTCGTCCTTCAAAGATGCAAGAGGGAATTAATTATACCCTCTCAAAGTGTAAAATTCTGAGATTTACTTATTTTTAGTAAAATCACTATTTCTAACACGAAACTTGGCAAGTTATTGGTTTTTCTGCAGTAGTACATGTTCACCGTGCTATTTTTGATCTTTACAAACCAGTATCTAACGAAAATATTTGAGAATTACACTACTTGAATTCCAAAACAACACCTAAATTGGCGATGCTTTCATGACATGACTTGAGAGCCGATAATGCTTTGCTTGAAAGCAGCTACAACATTAGGCGGTCGCTATTTTAGTGCAAATGTATGGAGTTTCGTTCATTCTTTTGACTACTAATGCTTTCCTTAGAACGGAAAGCATTTGTAGTGTTCGGCTTTCATCGGCGGTACCAAATTGGCCGATGACGTCACAAATCAAAGCATTGCCGAAAGCAAGAGCGTTAGGCGGTAGACCTACCGTTTCGCTCGTGGTACGTAATACATAACATTCAAGTATCAGGTACAGTCCGCGAGGTATAAGCTGAGCTTTGCATTAGTGTGAGTGATCACATGCATACGCATCTATTACGAAAAGTACAGTCAGACAACAAACTCTTAAACAACAAGCTGACATTAACTATCCAGGATCAATATGGTCATTGCGAAAAGAAGTATCTCTTTTAGGATTCAAATGGTCAAGGACAGAGAATAACAGAAAATTTTTAATGGAAAAGCATGAGATCCGTCACCTACGTATAACTTATTTACTTAAAATTTCCGAATACCGTATTCAGGGCAGGCCTATCGTTTATACCGATGAAACATATATTGACACCACTCACACTTCATCAAAATCATATTCAGATGGCAGCACTTCTGGTTTGAAGAAACACCTTATTAAGAGAACATGGTCACAGCGTCCTGCGTCTGACTGTACTTTTGGTGATCACTCACACTAATGCAAAGCTCAGCTTATACCTCGCGGACTGTACATATCCAACGGGAAAGAATTTTTGAAATCGGTCTAGTAGTTCGCGCGTTCAGACAAAAAAACTCTTTAGCTCTACAATATTAGTACAGATTACGACAATATTTTCCCTGAAACAGTACGTTTGGTTGAGTGACTCATTTTTGACTGGCCTCGTGGCTTAGTTGGTAGTAGCTATGGCTGCGAAGCCGAGGGTCGTGGGTTCGATTCCCACCCAGTGTAAGTATTTGTGTGGTGAATTCAAATGTTTGCACTGTGTCTGGGTGTTTCTATGTATAATAAGTATGTATTTAAAACTATATAAGTATTATATCAGCTATCTGGCCGCCATCACACAAGTTTTGCTTAGTATGGGGTCAGATGGTGTTGTGTGTGAATTGTCCACCAATATTTATTTATTTATTTTAGGAAAAAAAATGGCAGTCATAGGAACTACCGATAGAAGTGAAAAGTTATAACTTTGAATTTGATAGCTTACTTTGGAAACTACGCGGGTATAACCGGAGGGCGTTGCCTGGCCATCTTGGCATGGCCATCTAGAAATGCGTCAGCATTTCCCATTGGCTCACGCGTTTCTAGATCGCCATGCCATGATGGCCAGGCCACGCCCTTTCAGCATTTTCCTTTGGCTGACGCATTTCTAGACGGTCATGGTCCCGAGTTTACCCGAAGATCTCTTATCATACCCGAGCGTGACGCTAGAATTCAATTCACACCCCACGAAAAATCTGTCTGTGGTGCGCCAAAGAAGTTTTCACTTAAAAAATTGGCAGTTAAAGACTGTCGATAGAAGTGAAAAATTAGGTATAACTTAGAATTGTATTATTAGCACTAACGTCACAGTCTAGTAAATCATATAGTCGTTCGACGAAGACGCCTAGACGAGGCAATCGTGCGGGGCGAGACGCGGGAAGCTCGCTCCCAAGCTGCGAACACGGCCATGTTAGCAGTTTGGGAGCGCGATTCAGGGCTGATGCATATTTTGATTTAATTTTTGAAGGGAGAACTTCTTTTGGCACATCACATACAGATTTTCCGAGTGCTTTGAATTTAGCTCAAGCGTCACGTTCGTCAATTAAAGAAATCTTCATAAACTCGGATGATCTAAATGGCCATGGTCATGGCTACGCCCTCTGGTTTCACCCGCGTAGTTTCTAAAGTGAGCTATCAAATTATGAGCTATTAGTTTTCACTTCTATCGGCAGTCCCTATTACTGCCATTTTTTTTTTGTTCATAATTATCGTTAATAGGTAATCAAGAATTGTTTACAGTCTGAAATATGTTACTAATAATGTTGCTGATTCTTAATCATGTTGATAACAAATGAATAAAAAGTTAAATATTAATAAATAAGCATTTTTTAATTGTCACAGCCCTACACGCATCACTGCGTACTGCCACAGAATAAATATTAGTACAAGTACACAAGACTCACTTAGCGAAAAAAAAAAAAAAAATAGCGACTCTTGCTGGCTTGCTGACACAACAAAGTGCAATTCAGCTCGCATTAGCGCTCAATGCCTATCGCGATATTCACCTAAGCATTTGCGCTCTCTTATAACGCGTAACTCTGTCGCTGTCTGGCGCGGAATGATGCGCAAGGGTTGTCGACATATCTAAGAAAAAATATGAGCGGGAAACGTGTTGCGCGAGCGCTCAGCCGTGCGTCCGACAACCGACTGTCACTTGTTCGTCTTGTTTTTTTTTTTTTAACATTTATAGGTTTACACTTGACCATCTCGCCTGATGTTAAGCGACGATGGAGCGTGCTTACCTAGAAGAATCCGATTCACTCTCGGTTTGAAGACACCAAGATCTTTGTTCCGTGGGAGTAACGGTCTAGCTGTAGGCTAATAACGCGCGCGCGACCTTGAGAAAGTGGTGATGCCCTGGTACTGCGTTGTCGGCATTTCACGCAGTACCAAGGCATCGTTCGATCGTTCCACTACTGTGCTGTTTTTGCTCAATACGTCACCAATAATTTGTAAAGCTACAGATGTACTGCTTATTGCGAATGTCGGTGGCGAAGATTTCACATATCCAAAAAGCGTCTAAAACGTATAGGAGTACGCAAGACATATCGTGATAGTAGTGGTAGGACTATTAGCAGAGTCCGCCTGGGGAAGTACCACACCTTTGTCAATTATTCTACCGCCAAGCAGTAATGTGCAAACATTACCTACTGTGTTCCGGTTTGAAGGGCAATGTTTCCAGAGAAATTACAGGGCTTAGAGATATAACAACTTAGATCTCTGGGTGACGAGCGCAGTGCGGTGCTAGGTAATGATTTGGCTCTTCATGTTCCAATAGCTGCGTGTCACTGTGCTGTTATGTGGCAGGCATGTTGCTTACCATCAGGCACATGTCATGCTCGTCCCGTCAATCTTTATAAAAAAAAGGCTTGCTAACAAACTTTTTCACGTTTTTTTGTGGGGCGCGGGGGAAACGTATATTTCACACATTTGTAAACATGAACTCACATAAGAGCAACAAAACTCTGTTTGTAGGTACTAAGCCAAATGCTACACACCTAAACAAAACGTGCACACATCTACGAAACACGGTTGACTTGCGGTATGTTAGAACTAGGCTCGTCCCCTTAGAATAGTTGGTCTGAGCAAATATCACAAGGGATTTATGGACAAAAATTCCACAAGGGAAAATCTAAGGGGATTTGTGGAATATACCGGTCTAGACGGGGCAATCGTGCGAGAAGCGTGCTCCCGTGTTGCGAACGTTTTCATGTGAGCAGTTTGGGAACGTGGTTTGGGGCTGACGTGGGACGCTGTGAAGTATGTTTTGATTATGTTTTGTTCATAAATGTTGACAATAATTAAGATTTGTTATAGTAATAAATATTGCTGATACTTCACAACGTTGATAATAAATTAATAAAAAAATATATAAGCATTTTTAATTTTTCACCACTCTCAGCATTGTCGGCATTTCCCATATAAGTCACATGCGTCGTCCTACTGGTAGTTTTTAGGGTTCCGTACCCAAAGGGTAAAAACGGAACCCTATTACTGACTTGGCTGTCTGTCCGTCCGTCTGTCACCAGACTGTATCTCAAGAACGGTGATAGACAGTTGAAATTTTCACAGATTATGTATTTCGATTGCCGCTATAACAACAAATACTAAAACTAAAATAAAAATATATTTAAGGGGGCTCCCATACAATAAACTTGATTATTTACAGTTTCTTGCTCGATTAGTCCGTCCCAAGTAAACTAGATGGCGCCACTAGTAAAAATAAAACGTGATATTGAATTCATTGTCAGAATCATGAGGCAAATATCAAATTTTTGAAAAGACCTTTTGCCTGTCTGCGGAAATTGCGATGTATACGGAAAGTCAAAGAGGTTTTCGCCATTTATTTGCTAATGCTACGGAACCCTTCAACCGGGAATCCCACTCGCACTTGGCCGGTTTTATTTTATACTGTGCTACTACTAGAGGTGTTTAAGAATAAAATAAAAGACACAGTATATAAAAATCAACATTTACTTGGTCGTATCATCACAGATCATTATTTCTTATTGCTACTTACAACTATTTTCGGTGAGAAACATATTTCAAATCACAATACAATGAGTAAACGTACAGTAATAATAATAATTATAACGAGCTGCATAACAACGCTACAGGGTTACTTGAAAAATTGGGAATTAACATTTCTAACTATGTCATAAACAAATTTATCAGAATTGGAAACTTAACAGCTGGAAAAACAAGGCCTGTATTAATTACTGTCTCAACTTATAACAAAAAAATCGAGATTCTAAAAAATAAAAAGGAAATGCTTCATCAGGAGCAATGTAGTAGCTTTTGTAGTGGTAGGACTCTCTAAAACACTCACACATTTGGGCCGCTCTACATTCTAAGTGTAAAAGTAATCCAAAGTACACTAGAATAATAAGAAATATATACAAAGAATCGACAATTCGGTCTGAAAGAAAAGGCCCGGAGTTCACAATAAAAAACAGGAGTACTGCAAGAAATGCCCTCTCGCCAAAACTATTATCTGCGGTTTTAGAACATATTTTCAGGAAAATCAATTGGGATGTAGAACAAAAGTACCTATTTCATGTACTTAACATCCCCTTAATAGGATGCAGACTGATTATATAAGCACCAACATATGATTGCATTTTTTTGGCGTCACGCTTACCAATAAGCCTGTATAATGGTTTTTTTTTTTATTTGAATTATTTACTCCAGACTCCGGAGTCCGTGATCTTTGTCATTACATTTTTTTTACATCTTTCTTGGATTAGGAGAAGAAAAGGAAAAATAGGTTGGGCACATTTCAAACCTAATTCTAGTGCTCGTCGGTAGAGCCGATCACTAGCGGTTGGGATTCTACCGCTAGTAATCGGCTCGACATCGAGTCTTTGCCTAATTGCCATTTGCCTAAGCCGCCTCCTCCCAGCCCTGAACCTCCACTACGGCTGCATTTCTGTCCCTGATGGCCACCTTTTTATTGATTGGATGTTGGTTATGATTGCATTTTTTTTTGACGTCAATTTACCAATAGCCCTGTATAATATAAATACACTGTTGTATATTGGTGCTTCATACGAGATGGCGTCACTATGTAATTGTTTCTTGATATACGGAATGATCATATTCGTTTCAGCACCATCATTGCTTTCTTTATCTTGAATGCTTCGATCAGCTCCTGAAAATTTGGATACACTTGATTTATACAAACAGGTTTTTCAAAATTGTATCTTTTGGTGTCCTGCTCCAATGACACCACAACTTTTTCTTTCTTTCGACTTTCCAGAGTCCGCCTGGGGAAGTACCACACTTTTTCCAGTTATTCCAGCGACAAGCAGTAATGTGAAATCACTGCGATCCAGTTTAAAGGACAATGTTTCCAGTGAAATTACAGAGCGTAGATATAAAACATCTTATATCTCTGGGTGGCGAGCGCAGTGCAGTGCTAGGTAATGATTTGGACTCTTCATGTTCCAATAGCTGCGTGTCACTGTGCTGTTATGTGGCAGGCATGTTGCTTACCATCAGGCACGTGTCCTGCTCGTCTCGTCACTCAAAACTATAAAAAAAAATTGGCAGTCATAGGAACTGCCGATATAAGTGAAAACTTACAACGCAGAATTTGATAGCTTACTTTGGAAACTACACGGGTGTAACCGGAGGGTGTGGCCTGGTAATCATGGCATGACCATCTAGAAATGCGTCAGCATTTCCCATTGGCAAACGCATTTCTAGATGGCCATGCCATGATGGCCAGGTCACGCCCTTTCAGCAATTCCCATTGGCTGACGCATTTCTAGATGGCCAATGGCTATGGTCCCGAGTTTACCCGAAGATTTCTTATCATACCCGAGCGTGACGGTAGAATCCAATTTACCCCCCACGAAAAAATTGTCTAGGCGCGCCTAAAGAAGTTTTCACTTCAAAAACGACATAAAGGAATTATTCATTTAAAATGTGTTTAAAAACTAATGCGAGATGCTAGAATTCAATTCACAGCCCACGAAAAATCTGTCTAGGCGCGCCAAAATAAGTTTTCACTTCAAAAAATTGGCAGTCATAGGGACTGGCGATAGAAGTGAAAATTTATAACTCAGAATTTGATAGCTCACTTTGGAAACTACGCGGTTGAAACCGGAGGGCATGACCATGAGCATGCCCATGGTCCCAAGTTTACCCGAAGATTCCTAATCATTCCATGATTCTAGCGTGACGCAAGAATTCAATTCACAGCCCACGAAAAATCTGTCCACGGTGCACCAAAAGAAGGTTTCACTTCAAAAATATACAAAATTTCACAATAATCGTGGTGTCAAGTAGGTATTTTGGGGTTTTCCCAAGCGCTTACCTTCCATCGATGCATGTCAATGGATACTATGAACTGGTTCTCTTCTCCAATGTCTCTGTTCTCCTGTTGAGTGGCTGGGACTGGAGTTATGAAGGGTAGTTCGTGCTCTTCATCTGGAGAGAAATTATATTTACAAAGATAAGATTTATAGAGTACAATCCTCCAAACAAGAACGAAATTAAACACTGATTTACCCCCAACTACCTCGGATTTGTAATTTGTCAAACAATTTACTGGTCAAGCCATTTCATTTGATACCCATATTGAGGTAGTAGTGAAATAAAATAATGTAATTCGCCATGTTGTGGTGGCGGCCATCTTAAAATTTGTCATAATGTATAGTATTCTACTTGTCAAGCCCTTTCATTTGATACCCATATTGAGGTAGTAGTGAAATAACATAATGTAATTTGCCATGTTGTGGTTGGCGGCCATCTTAAAATTTGTCATAATGTAATGTAATAGTATTCTACTTGTCAAGCCCTTTCATTTGACACCCATATTGAGGTAGGTTGTGAAGATATATTTTATTTGCCATTTTGTGGAGGCGGCCATCTTGAATCGATATTAACCAAACATAGCTAAGAACCACTACACAGAAATTAACCTTGAAATAAAAAAACGCATCTAAATCGGTCCATTGGTTTGAGCTCTACGGTATCACAGACAGACAGGCATTAATGTCAATCTTATAACACCCCTTTTTTTGGTCGGAGGATAAAAATAGCAATTTAACAATTTTTGTCTGTCTGCTTGTTCCGTTTATTGACCGAAACGGCTGGACCGATTACGACAAGACTTTCACTACCAGATAGCTGATGTTCTAAGTTCTAAGGCATAACATAGCCTACTCTTACTTGACCAAAATAATACAAACATTTAACATCTTATATCTCTGGGTGGTGAGCGCAGTGCGGTGCTAGATAATGATTGATATAAATGTTTTTTTTTTTAAATAAAGAGTGACGAGACGAGCATGACATGTGCCTGATGGTAAGCAACATGCCTGCCACATAACAGCACAGTGACACGCAGCTATTGGAACATGAAGAGCCAAAATCATTACCCAGCAACGCACTGCGCTCGTCACCCAGAGATCTAAGTTGTTATATCTCTAAGCCCTGTAATTTCTCTGGAAACATTGCCCTTCAAACCGGAACACAGTAATGTTTGCACATTACTGCTTGGCGGTAGAATAATTGACAAAGGTGTGGTACTTCCCCAGATTTGAACTCTTCATGTTCCAATAGCTGCGTGTCACTGTGCTGTTATATGGCAGGCAGGTCGCTTACCATCAGGCACATGTCCTGCTCGTCTCGTCACTCTATACTATAAAAATAATCCGTGAAAAACAGAAAGTCTTTAAACTGCGGGCAAAGTATACACATAAACATACACAGCCCACTAAACGTTCCCACTGCTGGGACTCGGGGCCTTCTCTCGCAAGGAGAGAGTCAAGGTCATAATCCATCACGCTGGCCCAGTGCGGTTTGGTTGGTGGATACACACACATGACTGCGAAAACTTTTAGGTACATGTCGGTTCCCTCACGATGTTTTACTTCACCGTTTTAAGTCAGCGGCATTACGCACATGACTTCGAAAGTGATGCGCGTGGTTTTGAACCCGGGTACTCCGGATCGGCAGTCGCCGTTCTCCCGACTAGACCAGCCGTAATTTACCAGGCACAGTATTTAATTATTATTATTTTACTTTTGTAGGTTTACATTTGACTGCCATCTCGCCTGATGTTAAGCGACGATGCGGTCGACGATGGAGCGTGTTTACCTAGAAAAAACCGATTCACTCTCGATTTAAAAGACACAAAGATTTGTAACCATCGGGGAAAACCCACTCAGGCAACGTATTCCACAGCCTAGACGTTCTTATCACAAAAGTAGAGTCAAATCTCTTAGTTCGTGTCTTTGGAACATCAACCATGAAACGATGTCGCTTTTTTGAGCTACGAGCGTTCCGACAGAAAAAAAGACAGGGTGGTATCAGATCATGGAAATCAGTCGCACACTCTCCGAAGTGTATCCGATAATAAAACCTCATTTGAAGACACAACGATTTGTAACCATCGGGGAAACCCACTCAGGCAACGTATTCCACAGCCTAGACGTTCTTATCACAAAAGTAGAGTCAAATCTCTTAGTTCGTGTCTTTGGAACATCAACCATGAAACCATGTCGCTTTATTGAGCTACGAGCATTCCGATAGAAAAAAAGACAGGGTGGTATCAGATCATGCAAATCAGTCGCGCACTCTCCGAAGTGTATCCGATAAAAAAAAACCGATAGGCTAGCAATTTTTCGGCGATGTTCAAGACTTTGAAGTCTTTTACATTGTCTTAAAGACAGGGTGGTATCAGATCATGCAAACCAGTCGCACACTCTCCGAAGTGTATCCGATGAAAAACCGATAGGCTAGCAATTTTTCGGCGATGTTCAAGACTTTGAAGTCTTTTACATTGTCTTAAAGACAGGGTGGTATCAGATCATGCAAATCAGTCGCACACTCTCCGAAGTGTATCCGATGAAAAACCCGATAGGCTAGCAATTTTTCGGCGATGTTCAAGACTTTGAAGTCTTTCACATTGTCTTACCTAGATTTATAGCAATCATTCCGTCCCTGACAAGGAACGACACGTGGTATATATTCTCGACGGTGCGGCTGAAGCTGTCGGGATCCAACACGACGTGGAAATAGCTCAGCGGTGTGTTCCCGTTATTCCGGTACGTCTTCGTGATGAAACGGTTCACCCGGCTCACCATCTCGCTGCCTTCTTCGACTTTCTCTAGTCTGGAAAGAACAATTCATAAATAATCATCAGCGTATCTTAGAGCACTGTTAGAAGTATAAAGGTAATAAATTATGGAAATCTTTTCTTCAAAACTTTAACTAGCAACAATATTAAATTCAATATTCAAACAGTACTGTGCAAACATTACATTACTGTTTATTTCTGTATTATTTTTTAATTGTGGATGTCTATAATATAAGTATCAACCACTCCTTTTTTGTGCTTCCCCTCCTCCATACTTTCAAATCTCTCATTCCATCCTATGGTTGCCTGGAAGAGATCGCTTTTAGTGATAAGGTCGCCAATTGCAACTTTTTTTTATTTTGTTTAAAGTGACTTTTTTTTTTTTTTTAGTTAAGTGCAAAAAAGAGTTAATCTATCTATCTGTGTTCCGGTTTGAAGGGCAATGTTGCCAGTGAAATCACAGAGATAAAACATCTTATATCTCTGGGTGATAACCGCAGTGCAGTGCTAGGTAATGATTTGGACTCCTCATGTTCCAATAGCTGCGTGTCACTGTGTTGTTATGTGGCAGGCATGTTGCTTACCATCAGGCACATGTCCTGCTCACTCTCATCAAAAAGAAAATAACAACCGCCTAACTTTCCTGCTTCCTGCTATGCTTTGATTTGTGACGCAGCTGAGAGCAGACAACTACATCTGCTTTCCGTCCCGCTGCGGCGAAGGAGTGAACATACTTAGCATTGAGGACATTGATAGCTTTGGTAGTGTGAAGAACAGTCCCAGGATTACTGACTTGGCACCAAAATCACTGACTTAGCACTAAAATGACTCTCTCCGCACTAAAATGACTAACTCCGCACTAAAATTACTAACTCAGTACCAAAATTACTAACTCGGCAACAAAATTACTAACTCGGCACTAAAATTACTAACTCAGCACCAAAATTACTAACTCAGGGCCTAAATTACTAACTCAGCACTAAAATTACTAACTCAGGACCAAAATTACTAACTAAACACCAAAATTACTGACTCGGTACCAAAATTACTAACATAGCACTTCAATTACTGACACAGCACCAAAATTACTAACTCAGCACTAAAATGGCTAAATCAGCACCAAAATTACTACGTTTGCACTAAAATTACTACCTCCGCACTAAAATGACAAACGTTTGCACTAAAATTACTAACTCAGCACTAAAATGACTAACTCAGCACTAAAATGACTAACTTAGCACTAAAATCACTGACTCAGCACTAAAATAACTAACTCAGCACCAAATTTTTTAAAACTTTTTTTGTATATTTTTTCCTTTTTATCTACTAGTTATTATAATACCTGTCAACAGCCTCTGGGGCGGTCAGCTCCGCCGCCTGCTGTCTCTCGACCCGGCGCCGCGCCGCGCGTGGGCGCTGCTCCAGAGGTGTAGGAGTGAAGGTACCGAACATACTCAGCATCGAAGGCACTTCCTTCGGTAGTGTGGAGAACCGTCTCAGGCATAGAAATTACTCACTCGTCATCAAAATTACTAACTTAGCCAAAATTACTGACTCAACAACAAAATTACTACTCACCACCAAGATTACTAGCTTAGTACAAAAATCACTAGCTTCGCTCCAAAATACTGAGTCAGGACCAACATTTCTGACACAGCAACGAAATTACTGACTTAGCACCAAAGTTACTAACCCACCATCAAAACCACTAACTTTACTGACTCACCAATAAAATTACTAACTCAGCACCAAAATTACTAACTCAGCACTAAAATGGCTAAATCAGCACCAAAATTACTACGTTTGCACTAAAATTACTACCTCGTCACTAAAATGACAAACTCAGCACTAAAATGACTAACTCCGCACTAAAATTACTAACTCAGCCCTAAAATGACTAACTCAGCACCAATTTTTTTTTAACTTTTTTTGTATATGTTTTCCCTTATTATCTACTAGTTATTATAATACCTGTCAACAGCCTCGGGGGCGGTCAGCTCCGCCGCCTGTTGTCTCTCGACCCGGCGCCGCGCCGCGCGGGGGCGCTGCTCCAGAGGAGTAGGAGTGAAGGTACCGAACATACTCAGCATCGAGGGCACTTCCTTCGGTAGTGTGGAGAACAATCCCAGGCATAGAATTACTCACTCGTCATCAAAATTACTAACTCAACACCAAGATTACTAGCTTAGTACCAAAATCACTATACAACATTTCTGACATAGCGACGAAATTACTGACTTAGCACCAAAGTTACTAACCCAGAACCTAAACCACTAACTTAGCACCAAAAATAACTGTCTCAGCAATAAAAATTACTAACTCAGCACTAAAATTACTGACTTAGCAATAAAATCACTAACTCAGCACCAAAATCACTGACTCAGCACTAAAAAACTCACTCGGCACCAATTTTTTTAAACTTTTTTTGTATATTTTTTCCTTATTACATACAGTACTAGTATTATAATACCTGTCAACAGCCTCGGGGGCGGTCAGCTCCGCCGCCTGTTGTCTCTCGACCCGGCGCCGCGCCGCGCGGGGGCGCTGCTCCAGAGGGGTAGGAGTGAAGGTACCGAACATACTCAGCATCGAGGGCACTTCCTTCGGTAGTGTGGAGAACAATCCCAGGCATAGAATTACTCACTCGTCATCAAAATTACTAACTCAACACCAAGATTACTAGCTTAGTACCAAAATCACTATACAACATTTCTGACATAGCGACGAAATTACTGACTTAGCACCAAAGTTACTAACCCAGAACCTAAACCACTAACTTAGCACCAAAAATAACTGTCTCAGCAATAAAATTACTAACTCAGCACTAAAATTACTGACTTAGCAATAAAATCACTAACTCAGCACCAAAATCACTGACTCAGCACTAAAAAACTCACTCGGCACCCAATTTTTTAAAACTTTTTTTGTATATTTTTTCCTTATTACATACAGTACTAGTATTATAATACCTGTCAACAGCCTCGGGGGCGGTCAGCTCCGCCGCCTGCTGTCTCTCGACCCGGCGCCGCGCCGCGCGGGGGCGCTGCTCCAGAGGCGTAGGAGTGAAGGTACCGAACATACTCAGCATCGAAGGCACTTCCTTCGGTAGTGTGAAGAACAGTCCCACGCTTAGAATTACTAACTCGGCACCAAAATTACTAACTAAACACCAAAATTACTGACTCAGTACCAAAATTACTAACATAGCACTTCAATTACTGACACAGCACCAAAATTACTAACTCAGCACTAAAATGGCTAAATCAGCACCAAAATTACTACGTTTGCACAAAAATTACTGACCTAGCATCAAAATTAGTGACTCACTACCAAAATCACAAACTCAGTACCAAAATTAATAAGTTTGAACAAAAATTAATGACCTAGAATCTAAATTACTGACTCATCACCAAAATTACTAACTCAGCACTAAAATCACTAACTCAGCACCAAAATCACTGACTCAGCACTAAAAAACTCACTCGGCACCAATTTTTTTAAACTTTTTTTGTATATTTTTTCCTTATTACATACAGTACTAGTATTATAATACCTGTCAACAGCCTCGGGGGCGGTCAGTTCCGCCGCCTGTTGTCTCTCGACCCGGCGCCGCGCCGCGCGGGATGCTGCTCCAGAGGCGTAGGAGTGAAGGTACCGAACATACTCAGCATCGAAGGCACTTCCTTCGGTAGTGTGGAGAACCGTCTCAGGCATAGAATTACTCACTCGGCATCAAAATCACTAACTTAGCTCCAAAATTACTGACTCAACAACAAAAATTACTAACTCACCACCAAGATTACTAGCTTAGTACCAAAATCACGATACAACATTTCTGACACAGCGACGAAATTACTGACTTAGCACCAAAGTTACTAACCCAGCACCAAAACCACTAACTCAGCACCAAAATTACTGTCTCAGCACTAAAATTACTAACTCAGCACTAAAATTACTGACTTAGCACTAAAATCACTAACTCAGCACCAAAATCACTGACTCAGCACTAAAATAACTAACTCAGCACCAATTTTTTTTAAACTTTTTTTGTTTATTTTTTCCTTATTACCTACTAGTTATTATAATACCTGTCGACAGCCTCGGGGGCGGTCAGTTCCGCCGCCTGTTGTCTCTCGACCCGGCGCCGCGCCGCGCGGGGGCGCTGCTCCAGAGGAGTAGGAGTGAAGGTACCGAACATACTCAGCATCGAAGGCACTTCCTTCGGTAGTGTGAAGAACCGTCTCAGGCATATTTTATAATTACTCACTCGGCATCAAAATCACTAACTCTGTACCTACCCAAATTACTGACTCCTCACCACCAAGATTACTAACTCAGCGCCAAAATTACTAACTCAGCACTAAAATATTAACTTAACACCAAAACTACTAATTCACTACTAAAATTACTAACTTAGCACCAAAATTACTACGTTTGCACAAAAATGACAGACCTAGCATCAAATTTAGTGACTCACTACCAAAATCACAAACTCAGTACCATAATTAATAAGTTTAAACAAAAATAAATTACCTAGCATCTAAATTACTGACTCACCACCAAAATTACTATCTCAGTACCAAAATTACGAACTTCACAATAAAATTACTGACTTAACACCAAAATCACTAACTTAGCAACTAAATCAATAACTTAGCACCAAAATTACTGACACAGCACCAAAATCACTATTTTAAGAACAAAATTACTAACACTACACCACAAAATCAGTAACTTAGCACCAAAATTACTGACTCAGCACTGAAATTACTGACTCAGCACTGAAATTACTAACTCGCCACCAAAATTACTAAATCAGCACCAAAGTTACTAACTCTGCACCAAAATCACTGCCTCAGCACTAAAATGACTAACACAGCACTAAAATTACTAACTCAAAAATTATTAACTCAGCACTAAAATTATTAACTCAGAACTAAAACTACTATCTCAGCACCAAAATTACTGACTCAGCACTAAAATGACTAACTCCGCACTAAAATTTCTAACTCAGCGCCAAAATTACTAACTCAGCACCAATTATTTTTTTAACTTTTTTTGTATATGTTTTCTTCATTACCTACTAGTTATTATAATACCTGTCAACAGCCTCGGGGGCGGTCAGTTCCGCCGCCTGTTGTCTCTCGACCCGGCGCCGCGCCGCGCGGGGGCGCTGCTCCAGAGGAGTAGGAGTGAAGGTACCGAACATACTCAGCATCGAAGGCACTTCCTTCGGTAGTGTGAAGAACCGTCTCAGGCATAGAATTACTCACTCGTCATCAAAATTACTAACTAAACACCAAAATTACTGACTCAGTACCAAAATTACTAACATAGCACTTCAATTACTGACACAGCACCAAAATTACTAACTCAGCACTAAAATGGCTAAATCAGCACCAAAATTACTACGTTTGCACTAAAATTACTACCTCCGCACTAAAATGACAAACGTTTGCACTAAAATTACTACCTCCGCACTAAAATGACAAACTCAGCACTAAAATGACAAACTCAGCACTAAAATGACAAACTCAGCACTTAAATGACAAGCTCAGCACCTATTTTTTTTAAACTTTTGTTGTATATGTTTTCCTTATTACTAGTAATATATTACCTGTCGACAGCCTCGGGAGCGGTCAGCTCCGCCGCCTGCTGTCTCTCGACCCGGCGCCGCGCCGCGCGGGGGCGCTGCTCCAGAGCCGTAGGAGTGAAGGTACCGAACATACTCAGCATCGAAGGCACTTCCTTCGGTAGTGTGAAGAACCGTCTCAGGTATAGAATTACTCCCTCAGCAACAAAATTAGTAACTCACTACCAAAATCATTGAGCAAGCGCCGAAATTACTGACACAGTGACAAAATCACTGACGTAACACCAAAATCACTAACTTAGCACCAAAATCAATAACTTAGCACCAAAATTACTAACTCAGCACTAAAATGACTAACTCCGCACTAAAATGACTAACTCCGCACTAAAATGACTAACTCCGCACTAAAATTACTAACTCAGCCCTAAAATGACTAACTCAGCACCAATTTTTTTTTAACTTTTTTTGTATATGTTTTCCTTATTATCTACTAGTTATTATAATACCTGTCAACAGCCTCGGGGGCGGTCAGCTCCGCCGCCTGTTGTCTCTCGACCCGGCGCCGCGCCGCGCGGGGGCGCTGCTCCAGAGGGGTAGGAGTGAAGGTACCGAACATACTCAGCATCGAGGGCACTTCCTTCGGTAGTGTGAAGAACAATCCCAGGCATAGTATTACTCACGCAGCACCAAAATTACTAAATCGGCATCAAAATCACTAACTCGGCAACAAAATTACTGACTCAACAACAAAATTACTAAATCAGCATTAAAATTACTAACTCGGCACCAAAATTACTAACTCGGCACCAAAATTAACTCGGCAGCAAAATTACAGACTCAGCACAAAAATTACTAACTCAGCACTAACATTACTAACTCAGCACTAAAATTACTGACTTAGCACCAAAATTACTAACTCAGCACCAAAATTACTAACTCAGGACCAAAATAACTAACTCAGCACCAATTTTTTTTAAACTTTTTTTGTTTATTTTTTCCTTATTACCTCCTAGTTATTATAATACCTGTCAACAGCCTCGGGGGCGGTCAGCTCCGCCGCCTGTTGTCTCTCGACCCGGCGCCGCGCCGCGCGGGGGCGCTGCTCCAGAGGCGTAGGAGTGAAGGTACCGAACATACTCAGCATCGAAGGCACTTCCTTCGGTAGTGTGAAGAACCGTCTCAGGCATAGAAATTACTCACTCGTCATCAAAATTACTAACTTAGCTCCAAAATTACTGACTCAACAACAAAATTACTAACTCACCACCAAGATTACTAGCTTAGTACCAAAATCACTATACAACATTTCTGACACAGCGACGAAATTACTGACTTAGCACCAAAGTTACTAACCCAGCACCAAAACCACTAACTTAGCACCAAAATTACTGTCTCAGCACTAAAATTACTAACTCAGCACTAAAATGACTAACTCAGCACTAAAATGACTAACTCAGCACTAAAATGACAAACTCAGCACTAAAATGACAAACTCAGCACCATTTTTTTAAACTTTTGTTGTATATGTTTTCCTTATTACTAGTAATATAATACCTGTCAACAGCCTCTGGGGCGGTCAGCTCCGCCGCCTGCTGTCTCTCGACCCGGCGCCGCGCCGCGCGGGGGCGCTGCTCCAAAGGAGTAGGAGTGAAGGTACCGAACATACTCAGCATCGAGGGCACTTCCTTCGGTAGTGTGAAGAACAGTCCCAGGTATAGAATTACTCCTTCGACTCCATAATGACTAACTCGGCATCAAAATCACTAACTTAGCTCCAAAATTACTGACTCAACAGCTAAATTACTAACTCGCCACCAAGATTCCTAGCTTAGTACAAAAATCACTAACTTCGCTCCAAAATACTGAGTCAGGACCAACATTTCGGACACAGCAACGAAATTACTGACTTAGCACCAAAGTTACTAACCCACCATCAAAACCACTAACTTTACTGTCTCAGCGCTAAAATTACTGACTCACCAATAAAATTACTAACTCAGTACCAAAATTACTAACTCAGTACCAACATTATTAATTCAGCACTAAAATTACTGACTCAGCACTAAAATTACTAACTCAGCACTAAAATGACAAACTCAGCACTAAAATGACAAACTCAGCACTTAAATGACAAACTCAGCACCTATTTTTTTAAAACTTGTGTTGTATATGTTTTCCTTATTACTAGTTATATAATACCTGTCGACAGCCTCGGGCGCGGTCAGTTCCGCCGCCTGTTGTCTCTCGACCCGGCGCCGCGCCGCACGTGGGCGCTGCTCCAGAGGAGTAGGAGTGAAGGTACCGAACATACTCAGCATCGAAGGCACTTCCTTCGGTAGTGTGAAGCACCAAAAGTCGGGGTTCTCTTTCTGTGGATAATGTTATATTGATTTATTGGTAAGGTTGGTAATAATGTTGTCATCATTATCTACGGCCTTCTTTATCCCACTGCTGGGTATAGACCTCTCTCTTATCATGCCATCTTTCTCGGTCCAATGTGGCAATCAAGTCCAATGGACTTGTAGTGTTACTTGGTACTAGCTTACGGGATAACTGTGAACTAACGATGTGCGTCGCGAGCGCATTCCTGTCATAAGTGTTGACGTCCATACTAAAGTAGTCAGTAATTGTGTGAAAATAAGGTCTAAAGTCAAACGGAACGACGCGGCACCCGGGCGCCACTTGGTGTGCGGTCCCCGTAGATTGTAGTTTACAAAATAAACTCACGATGTGCGTCGCGAGTGCGTGCCTAACGTACGTATAGATGTTCATACTAAAGTATTCAGTAATTGTGTGAAAATAAGGTCTAAAGTCAAACGGAACGACGCAACACCCGGGCGCCACTTGGTGTGCGGTCCCCGTGGATTGTAGTTTAACAAAATAAACTCACGATGTGCGTCGCGAGTGCGTGCCTAACGTACGTATAGACGTTCATACTAAAGTAGTCAGTAATTGTGTGAAAATAAGGTCTAAAGTCAAACGGAACAGCGCGGTACCCGGGCGCCACTTGCTGTGCGGTCCCGTGGATTGTAGTTTAACAGGATAAACTGACGATGTTCGTCGCGAGTGCGTGCCTATCGTACGTGTTGACGTTCATACTAAAGTAGTCAGTAATTGTGTGAAAATAAGGTCTAAAGTCAAATGGAACGACGCGGCACCCGGGGGACACTTGGTGTGCGGTCCCCGTGGATTGTAGTGTAACAAGATAAACTCACGATGTGCGTCGCGAGTGCGTGCCTATCGTACGTATAGACGTTCAAACTAAAGTAGTCGGTAATTGTATGAAAATAAGGTCTAAAGTCAAACGAAACACTTGGTGTGCGGTTCTGGTGGGCCGCTTGAAACTTTACGGGATGCATGTGAACTCACGATGTGCGTCGCGAGCGCGTGCCTATCATACGTGTTGACGTTCATACTAAAGTAGTTTGCAATTGTTTGAAAATAAGGTCTAAAGTCAAAAGAAACACTTGGTATGCGGTTCCAGTGGGACGCTTGTAGTGTTACGGGATAAATGTGAACTCACGATGTGCGTCGCGATCCGCGTGCCTATCATACGTGTTGACGTTCATACTAAAGTAGTTTGTAACTGTTTAAAGATAAGGTCTAAAGTCATATGTAACATTTGGTATGCGGGTCCGGTGGTCCGCTTGAAATTAGATTTATTTATTGAATAATAAGCGAGCAGCCTTAACTGATATGCCTATATCTCAGTGTCGAAAGAACAAATTATAGGTAATTATCTGTTAAAATGATTTTGTCTTTTACTATCCATTTGTCCAGTTTGTTCTTGAGCGACTGACTTTGCGGAAATAGCATCCTCAGGCAACCTGTTCCAGTATTATTAGTTTTACGGGATAAATGGTTGCAGTGGTAGGACTCTTGGCAGAGTCCGCCTGGGGAAGTACCACACCTTTGCCAATTATTCTACCGCCAACCAGTAATGTGCAAACATTACTGTGTTCCGGTTTGAAGGGCAATGTTTCCAGAGAAATTACAGGGCTTAGAGATATAACATCTTAATCTCTGTGGGACGAGCGCAGTGCAGTGCTAGGTAATAATTTGGACTCTTCGTGTTCCAATAGCTCCGTGTCACTTTGCTGTTATGTGGCACGCATGTTGCTTACCATCAGGCACATGTACTGCTTGTCTCGTCACTCTTTATTTAAAAAAAAATATAGTTTTACGGGATAAATGGTAACTCACGATATGCGCAGCGAGCGCGTGCCGGTCATACGTATTAACGTTTCCGCTGACCGCTGCGGCGCACTGCACTGAGAGCTCGCTGGTCGCGCGGAGCACCCGAGAGTCTAGATACCCCTCGCCTGGAAAATAAGTGTTTAGCAGAGTTTAGCTTTGTAGTGGCACAGTCTGAGTACGTATGAACAGATCGGATTGAAATTTGGAACACAGATAGATTGTGGTCTGGAAGATCACATAGGGTACCTTTTATCGTGGGGAATTAATCAGGTAAAACCGTGTTGCGCTGCTAGTAAATCATACAGTTGTTCAACGAAGCCATCTAGACGGGGCAATCGTGCAGGGTGAGACGCGGGAAGTGCACTCCCACCATTGCCAATATTACTATGTTAGTATTTCATGAGAGTGGTTCAGTTGAAAAAAACAGAAAATTCAGAAAATGGCTCATTAGGAATACTGCGGGTAAATTTTGTCAGCTTACTACTTGAGCTAAAACATTCAGTACATTTTGCAACTTAGAGATGCACAAGTCACGCGCAATGGCCAAAAAAGAGGCTAGGTGTGGAAAAGGCCATTAAACTAACTTAGAGATCAAATCAAGAGGAGACATACCAGGATGTTTGACCTTCTCTTCAACACTGCCCTCAGCGAGTAATGCCTGGGCCTCTTTCACTGCCTCGGCAGTCTTCTCCATTCGAGTCACATTGTTGTCGTTTTCTTCCTCTGCAATTTTAATACAATTATTATTTAGTTTGGTTGAGTAAAATAAGAATAATGTGACAAATACTAGACAGATCTTAATTGAAATTAAATTAGACTACATAATGAAGACTCCTCATGTGTTCATTTAATAAAAACAGTCATCAAAACAGGATCACTATGAAGTAAGTGTATTTCAACACCCTTTAATTAACTTGGTGTGTATGTATCCATGAATCTTGGAACGAATGTGATTTACACCACTTTCTGCTGTAAAAGCGTGTTTTTTCACCATTATTTATTTTAAGTGTAATAAAGATAATGTACAGTAGAATTGTATCCTCCTCCTTTCTTCAAAGGCAATTAAACAACAGTTTGCTAGTAAGACATTCCATCTGGGCAGGGCCAGCGTTACATTATTGGCAATTGAGTACATTTCATGGTACTGACTAAATATAATGTAAGCAACTCCTAATAATAACAATAAGTCGATTTTAGCTATTATATTACTATTTAATCTAGTGTACATTCCAGAGCAAACGCCGCTCTCTCCTTACTCTACTTTTTCTTTAATGTAATGCTCGCCAAACAACATAATATTACTAACCCAAATCAACCAAGTTTTCCAGCACTGCTCTGTAGCGCAATTTGCGGTCATGACTTCCCAAGCTAGTACGAATTACTTGCGAGTCGTTCGAAGGCATTTTCCTGAATTATATTATATTTTAACCGAAAACTATTCGAAGAAAGAAAACAACAAGCATTCAAACTACACGAAAATAACAAAATAGTTAAAATAGTAGACAAGATTACAATTTACAAGCGTTTTTTTTTATTTATTCTTGGCAACGGCAAGGGACCATGGATACTAGTCTTTCAGCCAGAATTATAAGCGATAAGCGATAGCGACAATGTTGCCAAGTCACTGACAAAAGAAATGGCCAAAGCCCGCCTAACTGTTACAAAAAGTTCAAGTACCCTAAAAAGTGGCTAAAATAAATCACGATTTATTCGTAAATTTAATCAAAAGTTCAAAAAATAGCTTTATTTTAAACGATACATTAGTATTCTAAATCAAAGTTGAATGCAACATGCCGTGATGTTGATGGCCCTAGTTCTTTAGAAGACATAAATTATATTTTTCTTTGCTTTCCTATAGTCATATCTTCCCATTCAGAATTATATTTAGTTTTGCTTTTGAAAAGGTAAATTCATTTTAAATTTTACTAGTGTAAATATAAGTATCACAGCCAGGAACGAACAGTGAAAGAATTTCCCGCCCTGCTACCGCCTACTTAAATCTGCTTTGGCTTTGTTATTGCTGTCTCTGTAATATCAAGCAAAAAGTAAAGCAAAATCAAAACTAAGACAGTTTTAGTTAGGTGGTAGACCTACCGGTACTTCTCCGACCCCGGTGAGTATTTACGTATGAATCCATAAATAATGTAGTTCGATCAGAAATAGATATTAATAGAAATAAGTGAAAACAAGTGCTAAGAAATCGAAAATGAAACATTCCTTAACGTTTAATTATTATTAACAGTGATTTATGTCTTTTTTTAGTGTCGATTTTTAAAAGTGGCTAAAGTACATTCAATACTAATCTGCCAAGCAGGGATTGCAAATTAGTGATTAAAAAGTACCTTAATGACTACGTATAAGTAATTTTGTATTAAGGTACTGTAGTTCCATAAAACCAAACTAGATGGCGTTGTACGGCGTTAAATAGCGAAGTTTATGTGAATTTAAATAAGCCTGTTGAGGTTTAGTTCGTGTTTTGTCTTCGGGTCAGTACCCAATAAATAAGTACTATGGTGAATACGCCTTTCATTTGTAGCTATGTGTACAGACAAAGTCAGCCATGTTTTTCTCATTTTAGTTCGGTTGAAGTTTACGTACAGTAAACATTCGTTCGAAATTCACACAACACATGGAATTTCTTTATTTTTCCAAAGGTTTTGTAATTTTTTTGTGGTTTGGCCGAATCTCCGGTCCTTCTCTGTGTTGAGTCGACATTATTCTGAGCACAGTACGTCGCAAGGTAATGAATTTACTACCTTCTTTTAGTAGTAAGTACATAATCACGTTCTTGATTACCTACTTGCGGCGTTATTTTTTTTTCAATGTTTTAGTTGATATCTTTTAAACCCCACTATGCAGGATAAAAACATAAACGGTTCCTCAATATATATTAAAAATCCTATACAATGATCCAATTTTGGTCAAGTCTCTTGCACTTTTTCTGTGGGGCAAATGCCCATGGAAAATGGGCCGTCTCCTTTGTGGCCAAATTGTTTAGCCACTAACTTTTGTGACTTTTGGCTAAATTCAAACAGAATGTGGCCAGATATAGCTAAAAAGTGGGTAACTTGACAACACTGAATAGCGATTGAACGCTGATGAATGATGATTTCGATTTTGCCACTTTAGCCTTTTGGCGCCAAACTCAAAACTATTAACCCTAAGGTAGCGTTCGCAAGTTCGCGCCGCGGTTGCGGCGCGAACTTGTACCTTTAAGCGGACACTTAGAGCGGTTTCGCACTACGTCCGATCCGAATCCGATCCGAACCCCATCCGAACCCGTGAAGACACGGATCTAGAAAACTCGGACCGACGGTTTCGCACTACATCCGATCCGATATACAATAAGCTGCCAAATAACCTGAGAAAATGACCATTTTATTAAATGTCTAAAGAAAAAAATTGGCAGTCATAGGTACTGCCGATAGAAGTGAAAACTTATAACCCAGAATTTGAAAGCTTACCTTGGAAACTACACGAGTGCAACCGGAGGGCGTGCCCTGGGCATCTTGCCATGGCCATCTAGAAATGCGTCAGCATTTCCCATTGGCTGATGCATTTCTAGATGGCCATGCAATAATGGACTGGCCTCGCCCTTTCAGCATTTCCCATTGTCTGACGCATTTCTAGATGGCCAATAGCCATGGTCCCGAGTTTACCCGAAGATTTCTTATCATACCCGAGCGTGACGCTAGAATTCAATTCACAGCCCACGAAAAACCTGTCTAGGCGCGCCTAAAGAAGTTTTCACTTCAATATTTCTTAGCGTTCACCCAACTCAAAATCGCAATCGAACACGTACACGCTTCACGTCAGCTCTGCAGAAAAAATAATCAAAACAGTGGATTTTTTCGAGTTGCGCGCAGTCCAGTAGTTTCAGTGTAACCGGCAACAGTCCAGCGACCCCAGAGCGGTGTATACGGCCCCCAGGACCCCCGGGATAAGGAGATATTTTCAAAAACATCCGACAAACAACTAGAAACAAAGGTTAGTTTGCTAGAAATATCTGAAGACCAAATAACTGAGAAGCGAACAAAAGACACGTTTCGTCGCATACCTTATCTCGTCAGTATAAACATCACCGCCCGCACGTTCCGTTCACCGTACCCACCAACCCGAAGCACGTCGTTGACAGGCGCCTACGACACTTTCCCCGCCAAGTGTGACGTCACACCCTCTGCACTCTTAACCGATCTCAGAGGCGGACTTAGGAGACAACAACATCATCGTCAGCCCCTACGCAAAAACTGACTGCTGGTGACTGGACATCTATTGGACAGCCCGAAGAACAACCACGTCGAGCGTGTACGTGACCATATTGACAAATTCATTTTTGGGAAGGAAGAAGAAGAGGAATACCCGTGAGTAGGATAAGTAGCTATAAGTTAAACCTAATCGAGTTAATAAAACCTAATTAAGTAAATTTGCATAACATATATTCATATTCGTGGCACAGAAGTGTGGTGGTTCTGTTTTTCAAGAAAGGTGACAAAGCTCTTCTGAAGAATTATCGACCTATCTCACTCCTGAGCCACGTGTATAAGCTGTTTTCGAGAGTAATCACGAACCGTCTCGCCAGAAGATTTGATGAGTTTCAGCCACCGGAGCAGGCTGGGTTTCGAGGAGGATTTGGCACCATAGACCACATTCACACGGTGCGGCAAGTTATACAGAAGTCCGAAGAGTATAACCAGCCCCTGTGTCTTGCATTTGTGGACTATGAGAAGGCTTTTGACTCCGTCGAGACCTGGGCTGTTCTGGAGTCTTTGCAGCGATGCCAAGTAGACTATCGTTACATCGAGGTGCTGAGAGATCTGTATGACGCCGCGACAATGTCAGTCCAAGTACAGAATCAGTCGTCTAAGCATATCAGGCTCTGCCGAGGAGTGAGACAGGGGGACGTTATCTCCCCCAAACTGTTCACAAGTGCCTTGGAAGATATGTTTAAGGCACTGGACTGGAAAGGACTAGGCACCAACGTTAACGGCGAGTACCTCTCACACCTCCGATTCGCTGATGACATAGTCCTAATAGCGGAGTCACTGCAAGACTTGCAACGAATGCTTACCGACCTAGCTGATTCTTCAAAGCGTATTGGTCTCGGGATGAACATCGACAAAACTAAAGTCATGTTCAATAGACTGGTTACCCCGGGACCAATAATTGTGAGCGGACAAACCCTCGAAATTGTTCAAAAGTATGTCTACCTCGGACAGCAGTTGCAAATGGGGAAAAACAATTTCGAGGGAGAAGTCAATCGAAGAATTCAGCTGGGTTGGGGAGCATTCGGTAAACTTCGTCGGATCTTCACGTCGTCTATTCCGCAGTGCCTGAAGACAAAGGTCTTTAATCAGTGCGTCCTACCCGTAATGACCTACGGTGCCGAAACGTGGACACTCACGGTGGGACTAGTCCATAAACTGAAGGTTGCTCAGCGAGCAATGGAGAGGGCTATGCTCGGAGTCTCTTTGAAGGATATGATCCGTAATGAGGTGATCCGACAAAGAACCAAGGTTATCGACATAGCTCTCAGAGCAAGTAGACTTAAGTGGCAGTGGGCTGGTCACATCGCTCGTAGAACCGACCATCGCTGGAGCAGACGAGTTCTAGAGTGGAGACCGCGCTTAGGCAAACGTAGCGTGGGGCGCCCTCAGGCTAGGTGGAGGGACGACCTGCGGAAGATTGCTGGCAGAAATTGGATCCAAAAAGCGCAAAATCGAGCCATTTGGCGGTCATTAGGAGAGGCCTACGTCCAGCAGTGGACTGCGATAGGCTGATGATGATGATGATGATGATGCATAACATATATACATAACCTAATTTGGAAAACTTTGTAAAATGTCTGACACAACCAAAAAAGCCGCCCCCTCCACGTCTGCATGCTCCGTCTCTGTCCCTGCCAATGTATCCAGACGACCAAAGGTGCTCTCGGTAAGGTCAGTAGCGTCTAACTTACATAAGCGCATTCTAAAAAAAAATGTTAAGTCTAGCGCATCAGAAGTGCTGCCGCCGACACAACATAGGGAGGAGTACCCCGATGTGCCCGTAGCTGCTCCCGAGGTAGAGTCCCGCTGCGCTCGATCAGTCGAAAGAGTACCATCGCCACCATGCTCACGAACGGTAAGTGAAACCTCTGTGCCGGTAACATCAGTGCCAGAGTCGAGCCCAGAACACTTAGCCGCAATAGAGAGAGTGGAGAACTGGAAACAGTGTGGAATATCACCTCCAAAAGTGTTAACGATGGATGACGAAACGGATAATGTGTCAGAGTTGTCACTCCCGACCTCCGCCCGATGCAAAAGGACCAGTATGCTGATCGCACACTGCTCAAAGCGGACGGGGGTCGAGATGGACAGCGCCACGAAGGTAGCAAACGACGCATTACTCCGGGGAAAGGACGCTCTCGAACAATCCACCAATCAAAGACGGGATTTAAAAGAAACCGCGACCTAGAGCCTCCAGACGCTCTTCGAGATTGTCCTTTCCCTGGCAGAGTCCAGACATCGTCACATCAGCTTTTTTTTTTTTTTTTTTTTTTTAATTTATTCATAAATAACAATAAATGTGAAAATACAATTAGCACCTTTAAACCTCTCAGAGGTTTGTGTTGGTGCTATCATTCTCGAAAGCAAATATACATAATTATTATATAATTTTAAGCAAATACACAAAATAATTCTAACTCATAAATACAATATAAATTATTAAAATACATTCGATATACATAAACAAACTTAATCCTCTAATTAAATTTAGACTTGGGCAGGCAGGCAGAAAAACTTTTCTGTCTACCCCCCACTTCCAGAACAAACTCGATACGAAAACTCACCAACCACTAATGACCTTCGTCGCAGGTATAAGACCCGTTTCGACGATCTAGCGCAGATAGCTTATACAGGTTGTTCCGAGAAATTATTAAAATAATGGATATTTAAGAGTCTTTTGAAATTTAGTGGCGTTATTTTGTTACGAGTTTCACTCGGTAGATTGTTAATTAGGCGCGGAATTAGAAATTGTGAAGCTCACTCGAACAGGAGCGGACTCGACACGCCATGGAGCTGCTCTCGGTGGAACGGGCCCACACCAAATCAACACAAAAAATTTACAACGATTTAACAAAGGAGGTAGCTCTGGCCAGGGAAACACTCAGCGAACTCCAAAAAGAGATCAAAGCCGTTAGAGACTGGCAGAGCTTTGAGTCGAGAGAACCCCACCAACATATCAAAGCAACGGCCGAAGCGGTGCGGGATATCAGTGGTTTTCTTAAGTCACCTGCGCCAAGTCGAAACGCCTCCGTCGATTTGACTCCACTGCAGAACAATTATATCGGTCTAAAAACCAGGATTGAAATTCTTCGGAGACAGGTCGACGAGCTTTACAGAGACTCAAACGCAGAAAGGGCGGAAGCCATCGAGGTCCTTCACCAAAACGCAAAAATTCTGAAAGAGCTCGCTTCGACTCCTCCTCCTCCTACCCCCCCAAATTACTCAGACAGATTAAGTACGATAGAAAAAATACTGACTAAACAAACGCCACCCCCATCCTCCGCCCCAATCAGAATAAACATCGATGAGCACGTGCTGCCTATTACTGAACGTCTAGAAGCTGTATCGTCAGAACTCCGGACGATGCGGCAGGAAAAACTAATTCTTCCCCCACCAGCCCTTAGCATCGAGGCCAAAATCTGCCAAGCGGAGACGGGCAAGCCATCTAAGCCCAACTACGCAAAAATAGCGGCTAAGCCAATCGTGCCAAAACCGAACCACACGATCGTGACAACAGCGAATCCCACATCTCCCACGACTGCCGAAAAACTAATAGATAGGATAGCGGTAGCACTGGACACAAAAACGACCGGAGCAAGGGTTGACCGAGTGCGCAAAGGTCGGAACAGGAAAGTTATCCTGAGTTGCACAGAGGAAGACCTTGGTCTGGTTAGAAATCGTGTGCAGCAGGACAAAACATTAAAGGTGGAGACCGCGAAAGCGGGAAATCCACTAATCATCATTAGAGACGTCCTGTCTTACCACAAAGACAATGAGATAGTGGAATACCTTCTGGCGCAGAATAAACATCTGCTACAGGGGGTTAATTTGCAAGAGAGCACGATTAGAGTTCGGTACAGGAAAAAGGCGCGTAACCAGCATGAGTGCCATCCAGTGATCGAGGTCCACATCGAGGTAGGCAAGCACGTAATGGGTCTGTAGTTCTTTGGTTCCGTGGTACTACCAGACTTATGGAGCAGGAGGGTGACTCCGGTGGTCATGAAACTGGGAAGAGAACCCGTCTCGAGGGCTTCTTGGAATTGTGTTGCAAACGCTCATGTGAGCATCGAAACCACTTAATCCAGAAGTTGTGTAATCCGTCCAGCACACGACTTTTCCAGTTCTGAGCCGTCCGGATAGCACAACTAACGTCTTCGAAGTCTATCGAAACAGACTCCATGGTTTCGATAGACTCACACGGACCCTCGACAACACGCATCCAAGTTCCCTCTGTGTGCTCGACAGGCACCGACCAGATGCTGCCGAAGACCGAAGTTTTTCGTAGCGCTGGCATCCGGTAGCTGCCCATCGCTTACACGTCGACTAGTTCCTTCCCAGTTTCTATACACCTTCCTTTGATCACTACTTTACTACAAAACTCCTACAGGCAAATAACGCATGTTACCCACTCAAATGAATGATGATGATAGTTTAGAATATTATTTTTATTTTTAACAATTGAATACAATTTCTTCAAAATCGGTTCAGTTGTTTAGCTCTGAAAGCGTAAGATACATTCGGCCCCCATTTCAACTCCAATTTCATCCCTATACAGTTCGAAATTACAAAATTGCAAGTACGAACATTCGTTTGCTTTGTGTCAAGTGCCTGACTACAGAGTTTCATGGTTTTATCTTCAACGGTTGAGAACTTCCATATTGACACTCATCCCCTATTTCAACACCAATTTCAACCCCGTACAGTTTGATATTACAAAATTGATAGAACAAACATTCGTTTGTTTCGAGTCAAGTGCTCATAAACAGAGTTTCATAGTTTTATCTTCGACGGTTGGGAACTTCCATATTGACATTCATACCCCATATCAACCCCACTTTCACCCCCGTACAGTTCGAAATTACGAAATGTATAGAATAAACATTGGTTTGCTTCGTGTCAAGTGTCTATATTCAGAGTTTCATGGTTATATCTTCAACGGTTGGGAACTTCCATATTGACATTCATCCCTCATTTCAACCCCAATTTCACCCCCGTACAATTTGAAATTGCAAAATTGATTGAACAAACATTTAATTGCTTTGCGTAAAGTGTCTACACACAAAATTTGATAACTTTAAAAGACGAATTTTCATACAACCGTTCATCTCTTGTTTCACCCTCTTAGGGGTTGAATTTCGCAAAACCCCGTCTTAGCAAGCGCCTACGTGCTAAATGAGACTGCCATGCAAAATTTCAGATTCCTAGCATGTACAGTTTCTGAGATTCCTTGATGAGTGACCTTTCGCTTTTAGATAGATAGATACTCTTTATTGTACACACCATAAGCAAAAACACTTATACAGGAGAGAATAACAATAAAACTAGTGTTACAAGAGGCAGCCTTATCGCTAAAAGTGATCTCTTCCAGGCAACCTTAGGGTGGAAATGGTTACTAGATTACTTTTAAAAGCGGTGTGTGTATCTAAAAACATTTTAGTTAAATAGCATAAATATATTATATTAATTCTATTACGTTTGAGGAAAAATGTTAGAAGATTCTCAAAATTTCTTATTTTGTGATCTATTTCTACATGTTCAGTACTTTATAGTAAAAGCTCCTTATTCGCGCTTCCTTCATTCGCGTTTTCGCTATTCGCAGAATAAAAAAATTAGACCCAATTCCTTATTATATTCGCGGGTATAGATTTCGTTATTCGTTGGTCTAAATCAAGTCTAAATATTTGAAGACATAGTATGTAGCGAAATTTCGATTATATTTTTTTTCTTTGACATCCTAATACAAGGAAGTTTTTATATGGGCACGCAATGCCCCCAAAGTTGCACCGGAGGCACACCGAGTTTTCCAATGAATTACAAGCTTACAATTTTCGTTGCGTGTGCCCAAGAAAGAATTAACAAAGAAAGGCCTGTATCGACATATATCGGGTTTTTGCTCAATCTGATGAAAATTTAAACATTACATTGCTCTATGTTATCTATACAAAAACTTTGAAAAATGTAAATTGTTGTAACGAAATGATGGAGTTATCAAGCTACTATCGCAGTTATCAAGAACTGTACTTAGTAATTTATTTCAATAAAAACTGTAAACTACTTGCAACATGTAAATTCTTAACTAAAAACTACTCCCCAAATAACCCACCTCGAACCGTTCCCAGCGCAAAGGTGCCCATGACGCTGGCTGCGTTCCCGCGTTGGATGGCAATGGCCAACCTTTGCTCCAGGAACAAGCCGGAGCGGGAGTCACCGGTATTCTCCCTGAGCCTGCGCTCCAACTCTGAAATGAACACTTTAGCTTCTGCTGCCCAACAATCCAAGGTCTCCACGGCGACAGGCCAATTAAAAAAATAAACAGGAAATTTAAACTAAAAAGTATTTATTTGACACACATAAGGCACGTTGCCTTATGTGTTTGTCAAATAAATACATTATTAAAAAAAAAACAAACCACCTAACAAACCTAATATCTTCGTTTTACTTCAAAAAAAGAAGTACGCAGTTCTTCAAACTTCACATAATTTAACATACTCTACGAATCTTGAAACCTGCCTACGCTTTTTAAGAAATCCAAGTTAGCAACACTGAACGGATAACTGCTCGGCGCTCGGCGGCCGCGTAGCGGCCGCGACAGACGCAAACAGTCGCTGCATCGCGATCACAGAGTACTTTCTTATATACGGAAATCGCGATGCATCGTCTAAAAGATGCTAAATCGCGCGTTTTCGCGTCAGCTGCTAAATCGCGCGATTTCGCGGCAAAAAGAAGCATGTCTGGCCTCGGCCACTCTATCGCACTTCTATTGTCTAAATTGTCTTCTTTCTTCTGAGACCGACAGTCCCAAATTTTTTTTTGAAGATAATAATGATGTAAATGTTTTTTTGTTGTTTTTGAACGAAGTGTTTCTATTCTCTGTGGTTGCAGTTGCCATATTATTTTGTCTTCCACATTAGATTGGTAAATCCTTTCAATTGACAATGTGTCTTACATTAAAACTGCAGCCACACACACCGTATAGTTTAACGTAGTACGAAATATTACCAAATGTTTTTATGGAACAAATAATGTAATTTTGATTCTCTTTTGATTGATAAGATGTCTTGTAGCCGTGTGAGACCACAATTTTCACTAAAGAATGTCAAGGCATGCTAACAACATCATCGCAGTTATTGAAAAATTTGCCAGTAATACAATTCTTATTTCAACACTCAGGGTAGCGAACGAGCAAATACATAAAAATAGGAAATCATTAACATCAGGCACACATAGGCAAAATGATAATTAAATCCTGTTTTACGAGTACCTTATAAAAAGACTAAGGAGAATGGAAATCCCAAAATAATTATTCTATGAGTAAGACTTTTATTTTTCTTAAAATCATTATCATTATTCTCATCCTGTTATCGCACTTCGCACACTAGTGAATGTAGGCTTTTCTTAATATTTGTCACATTATCGCTCACGCACTACGCATTCATGTATTGTAACAACTGGCAAGAACCTATGAATTTTAGTTTCGCAAAATGAGCCTAGCTTGTCAAATCCACATCATTTTTCATTTTGATTTCTGTTTAGTTGGGGAGTTCGTGAATGTTTGGATTGTTTGGGATATATTATGTGGAGTAATTTTTTATGGTATGGTATTACAAACCAATCAAAGAATCAAACCCACTGTTGCCAGATTGGGGGTTTTCCCCCCAAATTTGGGGGGTTTTTAAAGCCATGGGGGGAAATTTGGGGGGACAAAATGTGTGGGGGGATTTACGGGGGGAAAAAAAATTGCTTGGGGGGAAATTGCGGATTTTTCACTACCGAATTTTGCGGTTTTTTAAGCGAATGCGGCACTTATCCTAGTGAACTTAGGACAAAACTTGAATCGCTTAATCTGATGTGAACCTGTCGATTATTAAAGTATGGATATATCTGAATAGCGTTATATTATGTTTTCAGAGTTAGAAGATTTTTTCTGTTTTGGGGTTTTTTTTTTCTCGAAAATCGGTTTTTTGGGGGGATTTCGGGAACATTTTGAAGAGAAATTAAGATGATCTACAGTGTGAAATTGTGTTTTAAGGGCAAATTAATGCATATTTTACTATGGGGGTTTTTTCCTAGAAAACCCGGTTTTTGGGGGGATTTCGAGAACATCTTGGGGGGAAATAGTGTTAGTCTTCTGACAACACTGATCAAACCATTACTTTTTTTCGTAAAAAACGGAGTGCGCGGCTGAAAAGACAATAGTTTCTGCGAATTTACTCGATAATTATCATAGAATTGTACATTGTAGTATTTTAAAGTTATATTATGTGTAAATAAATCCAACTGTTATAGTTAAATAAGTGTTTTTGTGTGTCATAAACTTTGTATATGGTGAGGTTAGAATTGAAATATAAAGATTACATTTTTGTATTAAATGGATTCACCGCCTGCTCAAGAAGTAACTGAATTGTTAAGACAATGGGAGGAACAACACACGACGCCTACGTACGATCCTACACCTACTTTGACCAGGTATGGTATTGTTTTGTTTTGCAATATGTCAAAACACATTTTGCAACAAAAATATATATAGTATCCACGCGTGTGTGAAATGGGAATTGCATTGCAATTGAGCAATTATCACTTATCTTAGCCAATTTAATTATTGTTCTAAGAAAAACTAATACATGATACAAAATGTTATTTTCCCAAATTTGTTTGTACTTTTCAAAAAAAAAACCCAAGCAGTAATAATCATGTAAACATTACTGTGTTACCAGAGAAATTGCAGGGCATAGAAATAAAACATCTTATGTCTATGGGTGGCGAGCACAGTGCACAGGGCTAGGTAATGATTTGAACCATTCATGTTCCAATAGCTGCGTGTCACTGTGCTGTTATTATATAGACAGGCATATTGGTTACTATCAGGCATGTGTCCTGCTTGTCTCATCACTTTTTACTATTAAAAAAATATATATATGTTATAGGTACCTTTTTTTAAACTATTTTATAATAATATCTTATTGGTTAAATTTCAATTGTGAAACTTACTGTAGCGGTAACAACTGCACTAGTCCCCTATATCTTGATGCTCACTGGTAAAGCCAATACACATTTTCTTAGAAGAAACAAAGTGTTAGGAATGCCAAGCATGAAACGTTGTCACTTTTTCGAAAAATTGCAAGATGTTATTAGATCAAGTGTTAGATATAACACAAACATATTCTAAGAATTGGACAGCTAAGCTGGGTATAGTTGCCTATTAATAAACAAAACACTTGTTTGATCCGATTGGTTAAAAATAACATTAATAAAACACATGGTTTATAGACATGTGCTTGCCAAATGTTTGAAATTACTATTGAAGAATCTACAATTTTTTTGCTCACTTTCCAATAACATAATCAGTTCACTTTATGTCTGCATATGGATGGGGGATAAAGTCAACTCGTGCCAAAAAGTTTGAAAATCAATAAGGTTATTGTAATTATAAATAAATATTGGTGGACAATTTACACACAACACCATCTGACCCCAAACTAAGCAAAGCTTGTACTATGGCGGCCAGATAGCTGATGTAATAAAATATAATAAAGAATTGAACCCGAGGGTCGTCCCTCGGCTTTGTAGGCAGAGTTACTACCTACTAAGCCACAGGTCTGTCAAATAATAATGACTGACTGTTTGTTAGTGAATTGTTATGAGACAACAAAATATTCAAATAACTTAACATAATATCGGAATCCTGATAAAAAAAACAATTACAAAGTCATGCAAGTCATGACTATGTAATTTTAGTCATCAAGGTATTTGTCTTATTGTTGTGTAAATGCTGGGAATGCATTTCATTTTGTTATGCAATATTATGATAGAAAATGCAAATTTAATTTTATCTAAGGTTTATCTAAGGCAAGACTTGCTTGCACATAGTCTAGAAACTTGTTTTGGTTGAGTGTTAAATGTCCACATATTGGTGGAGGACATTTCACACTCAACACCATCCGACCTCAAACTAATCAAAGCTTGTACTATGTCAGCCAGATAACTGATATAATTCTTGTATAGTTGTAAAGACATCCTTATTATTCATAGAAACATCCAGACACAGTAGAAACATTACCCGAAGATTTCTTTCATTTAGTCGTGGTAGGACTCTTTGCAGAGTCTGCCTGGGGAAGTACCACACCTTTGCCAGTTATTTTACCGCCAAGCAAGAAAGTGCAAACATTACTGTGTTCCGGTTTGAAGAGCAATATTTCCAGTGAAATTACAGGGCTACGAGATATATTAGATCTCTGGGTGACTAGTAGTGCAGTGCTAGGAAATTACAGAAGAGATATAACAACTTAGATATCTAGGTGACGAGCGCGGTGCGGTGCTAAGTAATGATTTGGTCTCCTCATGATCCAATAGCTGCATTTCACTGTGCTGTTGTGTGGCATGCATGTTGCTTACCACCAAGCACATGTTTGCTCGTCTCGGCCCTCTTAAAAAAACATATTAGTGGACATTTCATATGCAACACTAATATAAATCATATTTAAACACGTATTTGGTGTAAAATATAAGCAGAATTTATTAAGCACAAGACATGACATAAAAAAAACATTTTTTTATATATCCAACAACAGAACACAATGTCAGTCATTTCAATAAATTGGAGTCGGCCAGGATTAGCAATAAGGTTTTAACCCTCCAACACGCCCTCTTAATCCCGGAGGACTTCAAGCATATCTCGTACAAACGACAAGTGCTTACAGCTAGGCAGTGCCTTCGTGAGCACATCAGCAGTCATCTGCTCTGTTGGCATGTACATCAGTTCTAGCACCCTATTCTCAACAGCTTCACGAATATAGTGATATCTAATGTCCACATGTTTTGTTCGCTTATGGAACACTGGGTTACTAGCCAGCTTCGCCGCAGACTGATTATCACTATACAGGGTTACAGTGTGACATTGACCTATCAACTCAGCAAGAACCGCACGGACGTATACCGCCTCTTTGGCTGCTTCAGACAAAGCTATATACTCCGCCTCGGTAGACGAAAGTGCGATACACGATTGCTTATAACAACCCCAGGAAATAACATTCCTACCTAGCTTATAAATATACCCCGTGTAAGATTTACGATCCGCCCCGTTAGCCCAATCAGCGTCAGTAAATCCATAAACATGAAATTTATCATGTTCATCACTTTTTCTGTACACAAGACCTAAATTCATTGTGCCTTTTAAATATCGCAATACACGTTTGGCCGCTGCAAAGTGTTCCGCTGTGTAGCAAGTATTAAACTGACTTAAGAAACATGCAGCAAATGAAATGTCAGGTCTTGAGGTCACAGCTATATACAATAAACATCCTATCAGCTCCTGATACGGTAGTCTACTCTCGTGGGTGGCGCTATCAGAAAACTTCAGACCTACATCTAAGGGCGTCTTAGCAACTTTACAGTCACTCATACCGAAACGTTCAAGAAGCTTTTCAATATAGGTTTTCTGACTCAGCTTCAACTCACGACTAGTGCGCTGTACTTTGATGCCTAGTATATGTTTAACCTCACCTAAATCTTTAATTGTGAAGTGAGACTTCAGTGACGTTTTTAGCTTATCAGCAAGCTCGTCACAGTCGTAAAAAACGAAAAAATCGTCTACATAGAGAGCAATAATAATAGTTCGCTTACCCACTCGGCGACTGAAGATACAGCTCTCATACTTGCTCTGCGTGAAATTCTCTGCGAGTAAAACTTCCTTTACCTTATCGTACCAGGCACGTGACGCCTGCTTTAACCCGTACACGGCTTTCTTGAGTCTGTAGACCATATGCTCATTGCCTTGCTTGACGAAACCTTCAGGCTGTGACATATAAATTTCTTCACTCAAATTGCCATTCAGAAAAGCAGTCTTGACGTCAAGGTGATCAATCTTCAGATCTAATTCAACCGCAAGAGACAACAGCATTCTCAACGAACTATGTCGCACAACCGGTGAAAAAGTATCCATGTAGTCAATTCCGAACTTTTGGGTAAAACCCTTTGCAACCAATCGCGCTCTATAACACGCCACTTTGCCATTGGCGTCACGTTTGATTTTAAACAACCATCGATTCTTGACAATACTCTTGTCTGCCGGTCTGTCAACTAGCTCCCAAGCCTCATGCTTATTGAACGAATCAATCTCATCTTGCATAGCTTGCCGCCAAAGCTTACTATCACTCGATTGCAAAGCTTCCTTGACATTCGTCGGCTCACTCAACTCTGTCTCGAGCGCAGACATCGTCCTCGGTACTCTCGGCCGTAAATTATAGGCTGGTCCGTCAGATGGTGGCTTCCGTGGCATTCTGGTTGTATCAGTAGATGAACTCGGCACCTGCTCGACAGCCTCAAACCACACTTCAGGCGCTACCGGTCTCTCCGCCTCAACCTCAGCCTCTACAGTTGGTAGTGATGGCATCTCCACCTCAAGCTCAGTCCCAGACTGATCACGAACATCCGCATCTTCAACGGTATCTCCGTCATCACTAGTCGGAAAGAAGATCTCCACGGGCCGTTTACTCTTGACACCTGGAAAAATTGTTTCATTAAAAACAACATCACGACTACGAAAAACTATATTTTTCGCCGAATCGTAGAGCCTATATCCATTACCGTCATAGCCAAGAAATATACAACGCTTGCTTTTTGGTTCAAGCTTATTCCGCTTCACTTTATCAACGTGAGCATAAGCTTCGCAGCCAAATACACGTAAGTGTTTCAAGCTAACCTTCTTACTTGTCCAGGCTTCCTCAGGAGTTTGCCCTGAGAGCCTTTTCGAAGGTGACACATTTATTAAATGTGCAGCAGTACAGGCAGCTTCTGCCCAAAACTTGTGGTCTAGGTTCGAAGTATACAAGAGGCACCTTACTTTTTCTAGGAGGGTCCTGTTTAGCCTTTCCGCACAACCGTTCTGTTGAGGGCTGTAAGGCACAGTTACCTGATGGACTATCCCCTTACCTTTCAAAAAACCTTCAAGGTCTCTGTTCACATACTCGGTCCCATTGTCCGACCTCAAAACTTTAACTTTGTCACCAGTCTGAGTTTCGACTAGCTTAATAAAGTTTTTCGTGTATTCACTCACCTCGCTCTTACGCTTCAGAAAATACACGAACACCTTCCTCGAATGATCATCCAAGAATGCCAGGATATACCTCTTGCCTCCAAGCGAATTCACCGGCAACGGACCACACAAATCGGTATGGATTAAATCCAACCGCTTTACAGCTACAGACTTCTCAGGATTGCTGGGAAAAGGAAACCGAGCTTGCTTTCCCTTTAAACAAACTTCACAGGCAACGTCTTTACAAGGGTCGTCCTGAAAACTAATATCATTAGCAAGTCCCTGCCTCAAAAGCTTCATATTGTTGGCGCTTAAATGGCCAAGTCTTTGATGCCAAGTTGCAGTGCTAATAGTAAGATTCGCCCGTAAACTGCAGGTCTGAAGTCTGTAAGCCCCTCCAACGTCATTTGCCTTAATCAAAACATCGCCCAGCTTAGAAATTGTACAACCAGTAGTATCAAAATTAACAATACAATTATTCTTAATCAATTGCGAAACAGATATGAGATTTACACACAGCCATAGAATAGATAATACAGATAGAACGGACACTCCCCACCCCCCGCCAGTTTCAAGCTTCCTACCCCGCAAGAACGCGAGAAGCACTCAACGAAGGAACGAACGTAACTCTAGATGACACGCACACATGCGTAAATGCGTTCGAACGACATATGCGTAGTTGTGTGAGTGTAGGTATGTCAACTGCACCGTCTGTATAGATTTTAGGCCGAGTGTCCGGGGTGTGACACAGCTTAGGTATATACAACACATCAGTTAACGTCGCGCTATCCGACAACTTAACAGTACCTATACCTGTACACCGCAGTTTATCTCCACTAGCAATGGTGACGTGACCATCTCGCGATTTGAAGTCTGTCATCAAATCACGCCTGCCAGTCATGTTATTTGTAGCCCCCGAGTCTATGTACCACGAAGATTCCGAGTCAGTTCCAGTACTATATGCTGATAAGACACAGTTTCCTGAAGAATTCTTCGCGTTCCGGCAGTCTTTCTTCAGATGTCCTTTCTGTCTGCACTTCCAGCACCACGGTTCTCTCTTTCTAGCGGAATTATCCTTCGCTTTTGACTCATCCTTGTGCTGCTGCGCTTTTCTCGTCCAGGAGTCACTCGTACTAGCGCCTTTTCTTGTAGAATACAAGCACTCACTCGAATCTCCACGAGTAGTCCAACGTTGATTCTGTAGCAGTTTCGATTTGACTAGATCAGCAGTAATGACAGCTCCCGAATGCTCTAGTGCCATGATCATGGGCTCGTACTCTGTCGGTAAACCTTTGAGCATCAACTCACCAAGAAACTCGTCATCAACAGGTTTGTTCATATTCGCCAATTGCTGCGCTAATGACAATACTTCATTGACGTAAGCTTCCATGCTAGAATAGTTCTCCAGTTTGACAGCGCACAAGTTCTGAAGAGTTCTCACTCTTGAACCGAGTCCTTTATCATCATATACACGTTCCAGTGCATTCCAGGCGTCTTTCGCCGTATCCGCTGACATCAAATGTGAAAAACATGACTTTTCAACGCTCAAGCAAATTTTAGATTTTGCAATTTCGTCACGTCGATTTTTCACTTCGGACGTTGTTTTGTCATCCTTACCGTAACCGCTTATACAGATCCATAAATTGTCGTGAATCAATGCATTTTTCATAACAAATTTCCACTCGACGTAATTTTCACGTCCGCGTAATTTTTCATGTGAAAAACTATGATTTTTCGTTTCCGACATATTTACAATAACGTTGCACTATTTTTGCTGAACCATAACCTAATATAAATCATATTTAAACACGTATTTGGTGTAAAATATAAGCAGAATTTATTAAGCACAAGACATGACATAAAAAAAACATTTTTTTATATATCCAACAACAGAACACAATGTCAGTCATTTCAATAAATTGGAGTCGGCCAGGATTAGCAATAAGGTTTTAACCCTCCAACAAACACCATCTCGCCAGATAGCTGGTATATTACTTTTTTTTTTTTTTTTTATAGTGTAGAGTGACGAGACGAGCAGGTCATGTGCCTGATGGTAAGCAACATGCCTGCCACATAACAGCACAGTAACACGCAGCTATTGGAACATGATAGTCCAAATCATTACCTAGCACTGCACTGCGCTCGTCACCCAGAGATCTAAGATATTATGTCTCTAAGCCCTGTAATTTCTCTGGAATCATTGCCCTTCAAACCGGAACACAGTAATGTTTGCACATTACTGCTTGGCGGTTGAATATTTGGCAAAGGTGTGGTACTTCCCCAGGCGGACTCTGCTAAGAGTCCTACCACTACTAAATATAGCTGTAAATACATACTTATGATACATAGAAACATCCAGACACATTACAAATATTACCCAAAGATTTCTTTCATTTCCAAATGTGACGTTAGAGTTCAATTTACAGCTCACAGAAAATCTGTACATGGTGCGCCAAAAAAAATATTCACTTTTATAATTAAAAATTTCAGGATAGCAGAAATAATAGAAGCCGAGACCGAGAACTTCCTGAAGAAGGACCCGGACCCATTTGACGAGCGCCACCCGTCCCGGACCGACCCGGAGTGCGCACTCGGGCATGCGCTCAAGGTCATGTTCAAAAAAGACAACTTCATGACCAAGGTATGGACAACTTGATTTTGTATTGACCCACTAGCCAAACTGTGCGCGCGTCGGTACGCCATCTATCGAAAATTGGTCGTACCAATTCAAATTTTGAACAAATTAGTTTACCTTAGGTTCTAATGACGCTAATGACGCTGTAAAAGATAGACACGTGCTGTCACGCAACGAAAGCTCTTAAAAAGCAATGTTTTTTCCCGTTTTTGTTACATTTTTCATTCGTGCTCCGCTCCTGTTGATAGTAGCGTAGTGTTAAATAGCCTATAGCCTTCCTCGATAAATGGACTATCCAACAGAGAAAGAATCTTTCAATTCGGACCAGTAGTTTCCGAGATTATTGCGTTCAAACAATCAAACAAACTTTTCAGCTTTATATTATTAGTATAGATTATTAATTAGCTTGTTCTTCCCGTTTCCGCATCTTGGATGATCGTTAACCCAAAGTAATACCACGCAGTGGAAGCCAAATCGCAAACAATGAGATGGCAGACCAAAAATAGCAACTGCAAAACGACCAACTTTTTTTGGGAAAAGTGGAAGCAGATTAGTGAGGCCCAACATTACGACAAAACAAGCACATAATAGATAATAACTTAGATAAAGAATAAGTAAATAGATCAGGGTTTTCCGTACGGTTCCTTTGCGTCAATCGTAAGCAGATGAAGCGTATGTTAGCTATGGAAACAAAGTGATGTGCCGCGACAAAAGTATGACACTTCCACAAAGGCCACAAGGAAAGAGCGATCAAATCCGTGTTTTCGGTGTAGTGTTTGTTCTGACTCTGTATGTAAACTCTTTGGATGATAATGATTGACCAATATCTCGTCTGAGGTTAAGCGACGATGCGATCTACGATAGAGCGTGCGTGAAATTGGTTCGCACTTTGCACCAAAATTGTATTTATCGGGAAAATCCACTGAAGCAACACACCCCATAGCCTAGACGTTCTAACGTTCTTCTCATAATAAAAATGGAGTCAAACTTCCTCTTTCAAGTCGTTTGAAAATCAATCATGAAACGATGTCGCTTTTTATAAATAATCGTTTTATACAAATTGTCCTCAGTTGGTAAACGACTACGTCCGCGACACGTACTACTCCCGCCAGAACATCACCGGACGTGACGTGTTCAAACTGAATGTGTGCGCGTGCCGGCTGACCCTTGACCTCATGCCCGGGCTCGAGATGTCCGTCGTGTTCCAGGTAATATTATAAATAGACAATGTTTAAGATATCACACCGGACCAATTAAGTATTTATTTGGCCCAACGCATAAACATTGCCATTCAGCGTGGTAATGCCGCCAGCATTCTGGGTACGCTTCCGACTGGTAGTGGGCTAGAACATCTTGATTATCTGTAGACCTTCAGGACTATGGATAATTCAGGTGTGCATAGTGTAAGTAGTTAGGTATGTAGCTTAATGTAGTTCTCATTGTATTTTAGTTTTGTTAATAAAGGCTCTGCCCGTTTAAAAAAAAACAAATAACAACATATCTGTCACTTTGCCCTAAGATCAGAACATGACTCGAAACAAGTCAGAACACGAGTGTCAGGTCAGAACACAAAAAATGAGAGTTTGAAAACATGTTAGTAACGTCGCCAAACGTGACATTCAAACTGACTGTGTGCACGTATGACCTGGTCTGATGGGGCCTGAATGCTTGTTCACGTAGGTACACGCGGGCGCGGGGGCGGGTGCGGGCGCGAGAAACGTTTCGAGCTCGTGTTCGCATTAACCGCCAGGCGTTCGCGCGAGTGTGACGTATTGTCAGAGGTCGTAAACATTTTGTATTATGTATTTTTTGTAGCCTTCAGGAAATAAAAAGTTTAAAATACCTGCAAATATAACATATTTCCAGCATAATAATATGTATTTCATTTACTCACCCTCCATATCAGGAAACAATCCAGCAATTTCCTTCCATAGCTTATGCAGAACATTTCTGTTCATATGATGACTGTGTTTACTTTGCCAAATAGGAGTTCTAGCCTGAACAGCACTAATAAACTCTTCTGTATTAAACGACATGATAAAAACGTGTTATCGTTTCTAGCGACAAGTTCTAACGGGTTGAACTTACCTGACGTCGCGAGTGAATCGCGCGCGCCGCCGCTAGTTTGACATGAACACACACAGACGTCTCAAGCGTTTGAAATTGCCGCGAGCGCGCCGCACGCGCTAGTTAGCTCGCTACTTAGACCGCACGTGCGTTTTGAATGTGAACACTTGGAAATCACGTTATATGTTTGATATTTCGTGACCGCGCCCGCCACCGCGCCCGCGAGTCAACGTGAACAAGTACTGAGATGTTTGTCGTGTTCCAGGTAAAATTTTAATAAAATATACAACTTATTATAACAACATAACTATCACCTTGCCCTAAGGTCAGAACATGACTGTCAGGTCAGAACACATATGTGAGGTATTCAACTAAACGTAGGCTGACACAAAGAAAATATCCTCGAGAGTTGTAACATTTTACTTCTAAATCTAAATAGTGTCACAATAAGGTGATTTCGCGCAATATCAGTCGGCGCACGGGCAAGCGAAGACTGTAGGACTGATTTACATTTAGTGTTCATTGATAAAATTTAAGTGTATGCCGGGTTACTGGTGATCATGTAAATCAGTCGCACACTCTCCGAAGTGTATCCTATTTTGTAATGAATATAAAAATGTGTATTGTTTGTGTCAGGATAACGAGGCGCTTATCTACCGGCTCGCCGGCTGGGCGACGTCCTCAACGGAGCCGCTTCAGTGCTACGCCACGGGGCTGCTCGCAGCCGCCATGGAGGTGCACGAGATCGCTACCAACTTCAGGTATTACATCATCGTCAGCCCACTAAATGTTTTTTTGACGTGACAACGTCTTATAATTCGATGAAGCCGGCTGCACGCCCGCAAAACATGACGTCATGTCACGTTCCGCCGTTACCGTTAGTTCGTCGTCCGTGCCATGCGGACGAAGCTGAGCCCTGAGGGCGCCACCCGCCGAGTCGAGCGGTATCACTACTCGCGCTATCAGCGTACTGATTTCTTAAGACGTTGTCACGTTCAACTATCGTCAGTAAACCGACTTTACAGACAACCATTTTTTTTTAATTAAGAATGACGAGACGAGCAGGACATTTGCCTGATGGTAAGCAACATGCCTGCCACATAACAGCTCAGTGACACGCAGCTATTGGAACATGAAGTTCAAATCTTTACCTAGCACTGCACTGCGCTCGTCACCCAGAGATCTAAGATGTTATTTATTCATTATTTATTTATTTATTGAGATAAAAACGGATTACCAATTATAAATATCTCACACAATACTCACATAATTAACATTAAAATTTTCCAATATGTGTAAAACAATTAAATTATTTTTCACTGCATACTATATCTCTAAGCCCTGTAATTTCACTGGAAACATTGCCCTTCAAACCGGAACACAGTAATGTTTGCACATTACTGCTTGACGGTAGAATAATTGGCAATGTTCCCACTGCTGGGACTCGGGGCCTTCTCTCGCAAGGAGAGAGTCAAGGCCACCACGTGCCACCAGTGCGGGTTGGTGGATGACACATGACTTCGAAAGATTCTACGTACAAGTCGGTTTCCTCGCGATGTTTTCCTTCACCGTTTTAAGTTAGTGGCATTACGCACATGACTCCGAAAAGACAGTGGTGCGCGTGGGGTTTGAACCCGGGGTCTCCGGATCGGCAGGCGCCGTTCTCCCGACTAGACCAGCCGGAACTTAGGTATTAACACCTTTTTATTGAAGCCTAAACTTCTCAGACAGATTTTTCGTGGGCTGTGAACTGAACTCTCGTCTCGGTCGCGAATAACCATGGCCATAGCCATGTAAACTAGGGTCCATGGCCATTGGACATGGTCCCGATTTTATCGAGGATGGACATGCTCATGACCACGTCCTCCGGTTTCACCCGCGTAGTTTCCAAAGTGAGTTTCAAATTCTGAGTTATAAGTTTTCACTTCAGCATCTTTTTATCGGCAGTTTCTACTACTACATTTTACATCAATAACGTTTCTTTTTTTTCATCAATACTTTTCAAGTTATTGCTTCCGAAAGGCAAAAAATTTACTTTTTTCCCCCCCTTTTATATGTTTCGCCATTTTCTCCCCAACCGTTCAATTTTATGAAACTTTACTGATAATCAAAAGTGTAGATCTTTTAATAATGAACAACTTTTTCCTTGAACTTTTTTCTGTAATGACAATACCTTCAGAGTTATGTTACTTCACCGAGCGAAATCTCACTTCAAAAAATCCGCGACACCTCCGGTATTAGGGCTGAACCCAAAATTCATTGTTGGATTGTGTCGGTGGGTTTCTTCCACACAGGGTTATGTGGGACAACAACGTTACCTACTCCGATATATGGTCGTGGGTTCGATTCCCACCCAGTGCAAATATTTGTGTGATGAATTCAAATGTTTGCACTGTGTCTGGGTGTTTCTATGTATAATAAGGATGTATTTAAAACTATATAAGTATTATATCAGCTCTCTGGCCCTCATCATACAAGCTTTGCTTAGTTTGGAGTCAGATCACACCCCGGACACTCGGCCTAAACTCCAAACAAACGGTGAAGTCGACATACCTACACTCACACAACTACGCTTAAGTCGTTCGAACACATTTACGCATGTGTGCGTGTCATCTAGGGTTACTAAATTATTTTATGGAATAGCTGTGACCCGTGAGTTCACCTGCCTCACTGCCTGTGTTAAGTGGCCTATAATCTTGCCTAGTTAGTGTTCGATCGTTAATGTAGGTAAATATAACTTTCATCAACAACCAGAAGGGAGAAGATTTAAAACAAAATAGGAGATAATAAAGGTACCATGGACGAATTGATTTTTAGTTAAGTACACTTACCCAAAGAGAAAACTTGATTCTGACAATATATTAATTAATCACTCCACATATCGCGTATTTCATTATAGGTAGGCTAGTCACAGAACATTAGATTAGGTACACAACAACGTTCATAAGTTGCATTTTAAAAGGCGTTATCACAGTTCACTAGGTATATCAGACTATCATACACTGCACAAACTACTTATTAATAATTAACACCTCATGTCAGCGACTAGTAAAGAGAAAGCACATGATTTTTCAACTCAAAATTCCAAATTAAATGTTGTAAACAAACATTATGTCGGACGTCGGATAATGTTGCTAGTTCCGGATTTAATTTATTACTAATACTTAAAAAAATATTACTTTTGTATGTTGATAAATAGTGATTTATTTATTCGCATTATAGTAAGGATCGCATAAAACTTTAAATATTGTGAGAATAGTGAGTGAGTCTATTATACTCAAATCACATTTTAAGGTTGAAGTCATTACTTAATAATTTATTTGCGCCGAATAAACAAAAATCAGTTGTAATTTCAAATTAAATTCAGAAACTTACTTGACCAAATTTCAACGACAATCATAAAAAACTTAAACAAAAATAAACGAAAGTAAATTTTAGTTTTGTTTTCATATTTCAAAACTATGATCTACCAAAAATAAGAAACATCAAAGGACATGGCCCAAATCGTACCCTGACCTCGGCACAAAATAATTGTATCTAATCTCAAAAAAATCGAATAATTGCATGTAAATATATTTTAGGAATAAAAATTACACCACTCCCAGAACCCAAATTAGTGGCTAACATGTTTTTTTATCAGTGTAGTTTTGTAGGCGTTTTTTTTTAAAGTTCACCTATAGATTTTTTAAAGTTAAACTGTTTAGTTAAAATAAAAAAATGCAATCCGATGTAATCATCATCATCATCTTCATAACATCTGAGCATATACCTCTCTTCAAGTACGCCTCATATCCCAGACCTATGCTAGTGCTGTGCTTGTGCTAGCACTTGTCCAAATTTGACCCGCGATGTAAGCATACTGACAATTGAATACAAAGTCCAAAGTACATTACCAAAAATAAGCGTATTATCATGAATTATTTTACTTACACTCGTTAAATTTGAATTCCAAGGCCACCCATCGCGAAAAGAACCTAAGCATATTCGTGCATTGTTTGATATATCTCTTTATGACTCAGCCGGTATATATTATTTTTCTATCATTAACACCAAATTATACAATATATTTTGTTCCATAAAACGAGCTTTTGACACGAACTTCTACAAAACTTCTACAGGCAAAAAAACGCAGGTTAGCCACTCAAACGGATGATGATGATAGTTTAGAATATTATTACTAATAACTTAAAATCCGAGGTACATCAAAAACCCCAGGTGTGGCACCTGGGTTTTTTCAATGTGATTTGGGCTTATGTCCTTTGTTTCACAATAAATGGAGCTATCACGTAACAAACATATAAACGAATTGAGATCCGTCTCCTTTTTTGAAGTTGGTTAAAAATGAAACTAAATCGTAGTAGTATCGGTAGTACTAGAACCATTAAAGTTTATAAGTCAATGTCAAAGCCGTTAATTACTGAATAAGTTTTAGTTTAAAAATATCGTTAATTTTTTTTGGAACTATCCATTCCAATAGTCAATGTACTCGTATCCTCTTACTGCTTTTAATGAACGGTTGTTGCGAAATCTTAAATAAGCATACTACTAGATGAAATCCTATATTCATTGTTCACTATTGACCGACATAATATATACATGGACGCACATAAAAGTACAGATAGTCTAATATAGAACCTCTTTCTTTTTTTTGAGTCGGTTGAATGCTAAGAAATAATCACTTACCAATAAATCTGAATAGTTGCAATCTTAGTAAAAAAATCCACTAAATTGGCAACACTAGTGACTAAGCGAACTATACTCCGCGCCATCACTCGTTACCATACGTTATTGGCGCCACTGACGTATTTCACAACGATTAACGAAAGCCGCAGTTTAAAAACAACGAGTTTAATAATTTCGTCACAGCGAACACAGCGTCATGGTCGTATTCTCATAGAAAATTGTCGTCCGATATAACCCTTCGTTGAGAGCTTCTCGCGTCCTTGCGGGGTAGGAAGCTTGAAACTGGCGGGGGGTGGGGAGTGTCCGTTCTATCTGTATTATCTATTCTATGGTCAGATGGTGTTGTTAGTTGTATTTATTTATACTGTGCTATTACTGCATATTTTCTTTTCTATTTACAGAGACATGAACGCGTCTCTAGTTCCCCTAATGCTGAGGAGGCTACACAGTTTAAGGAAAACTCAAGAAGATAATAAAGTAAGTTTGGCTGTGTCATAATAATCTACAGTATACAGGGTTACTGGTGATCAGCCTGCATCCTTTTAAGGGGACGTTAGGTACATTCAATACGTCAACTTTAGTTCTACAATTTTAAAAAATTGTGTTTTTTTTCTTATGCAAAATAAATAAAAAGTGTATTTGCACGATCTAAAAGCATCGAACTCTTCGTAACAATTCGTAAAAATAGCTCGTACGCTCTTTAACGCTCGATAAATGATTTGGCAAAGTGAACAAACACTAAAAAGTCGCTAAACAGTACTGGAGAGAGCCATAAACACTTTATTTTTGGATTATCTATTGAGTTTTAACGAAAGTTGTAGAACTAAAGTTGTTTGTTTAATTATATACAAAACATATCCTTAACCTTTTGACTGCCACGACTAAATTGCATTTCCGTGCCCTGTACGCCAAGCGTACGAAATAGCTCGAAATAAAAAATTAAAAATTGCTATCACCATTTGATATCTAACACACAATATTTTGGTATAGCCCGTTTTTATGTCAACTATAGACGTCGTTGGCGCACAGGGCTCACTAGCGCTTGTCAAGTATAGGTGACTCTGGCGGCCAAAAGGTTAAACGGATGCAGGCTGATTACCAGTAACCCTGTATATTAAAACTAGATGTCCATCCCGGCTTCGGTCGTGGTACATATATACTCATATAGCACTCAGGGATCCCGTACAAATAAATCTAGCGGTCAAACAATTTTTGAAATCGCTTCAGTAACTCCTGAGAATATTGCATTCAAACAAAAACCTAGTTACCTGCTACGCCACCTGTTTAAAATTGGTCGTACTAACTCAGTTTTAGAATAATTTTGATTAGCAAAGGTTTATAATGACTCAATCTTGGATACATGCTGTCACGTCAACGCACGGTACGAAAGTTCTCAAAAAGGAATATTTTTTCCCGTTTTTGTTACATTCTTCATTCATGCTCCGCTCCTATTGATAGTAGCGTAATGTTATATAGCCTATATAATTATAGCCTTCGTCGATAAATGGACTATCGAACAGAGAAAGAATCTTTCAATTCGGACCAGTAGTTCCCGAGATCCTTGCGTTCAAACAAACAAACAAACAAACTCTTCAGCTTTATAATATTAGTATAGATTGCTCTAAGATCGAATTTCGACCACTCGACTACCTTCAACTATTTTACTGAGGCAGCACACTTTACTTTAACCTTTAGGTAGTGACGTGGTTTGGATGACTCATAAATGGTGACGTGACGTTTTATAGACGTCTACGCAATTTAGGTCAAAAGTATGAATTTAATTATTTTTAGTTTTTTTTTTCGTATTTAGTAATATAAATATTCTGTTTTTAATACTTTGGACTAAAAATAAACCCAATTTAAGCATTAATCAACATTTAGTAGGACATTTGGCAAAAGTTACGAAAAAATCACATTCTATGAAAGGTCCACTTCTCAAGTGTTATAAAATAAACAACTACACTTTTTTATTCACAAAGAAATAAAACTTCTTGATTTTTCAACTAAATTACTAAATCAAAATAGGAACTATGACAAAATAAGTCTTCAAAATTCAGTCTCAATCAGTATAGTTGCTGCAGATTGTTTTGGAGCAGCCCAAGCATTTAGGCTTATATCATGTGACGCATTTGTACTTTGTGCGTCGCTTCAGCCTTGATGGACACACCTTACAAGAGTTTTTGACACTTTGACCAACAACTGGCTCAATGCGTCTAGGCTGTGGCGGTAAATCTTCGCCAAGAATCCATTTAATTCTCAGTCTTAGCTCGCTTGGTAGACCTTCCTTGTAGACTCGTCGTTGTAATTGTGGCAAAACGAATTATCAAGCAAGATCCTGTAAGAATAGTCCTCTTTATATATCTGATACGTCAACACACTGTCTATAAAGCACGAAGGCATTTACTCCGCTCAAGTCTAGCAAACTGAAAAAAAAATCCATGGCCATCTGGCTACAGGAATAGTTCGAACATTTTTTTTCAACTTCATCAACCCTACCCTTTGTCCTATTATACTCCATAATGATGACTGGTTTCTAGGTTTCAGGATCAATTTTGGACGTGTGAAGCATGGACAAAATCAACAAAACTGCTTTAGATTTCTTGAGAACATAGGAAACCAAGGAACGGTCCTCTCCATCGTCCAAATCACTGAAATGTCGCTCCAATTCGGCCATTATCTCTTGACTTGGAATCGTTTCATTTAGTGCTACTCGCTTTCGCTTTCGACTGTTTCCTGAAAGTCTAGGTTGATTTTCATCTACAATAATAACGTACACAGTGAGGTGACGAATAAGAGACCCTTAGAAAAAAATACACTAATACTGAGGTGACGTCTATTAAATCATATACGCAAATACTGACCTCACGTCTCAGGGACACCAAACGGTAGTACAGGTGCAGGTGTTGCTGCCACGAGCGTGAACATTTGACTGACCGATCACGTCACCGAAACCCGAAGGTACCGAGAGGGGCGGGAGCTTCTTTAAAAAATTAACGGTACGACACTGTTTTTTCCATCGAGGCCGTCTGTGAGACACCCACGTCACTACTTAAAGGTTAATGATCTTTATTTTCTACAGCAAACGGGTCAAAATACGGTGACGCCGCCGAATCAGACGCGACACTTCGCTCGCTTCGACAAGAGGAGAAAAAGTGAAATTAAATGTAATGGACCTAGTAGCGAAAAGAAAGGTAAAGACTCAACTATCCCTACTTATTACTACTACCCTAGTTCTTTATATTAAAGAGTGACGAGCAGGATATGTGCCTGATGGTAAGCAACATGCCTGCCACATAACAGCACAGTGACATACAGCTAATGGAACATGGAGAGGCCAAATCATTACCTAACACCGCACTGCGCTCTTCACCCCGATATCTAAGATATTATATCTCGAAGCCCTGTAATTTCTCTGGAAACATTGCCCTTCAAACTGGAACACAGTAACGCTTACACATTACTGCTTGCCAGTAGAATAACTGGCAAAGTGGCGTCCAGACAATTCCAGAATATCAAGGTGCCTATCGCGGTCTCCTGTCGTGGTCTCCGCGCGGACCTGCACCTTAAATTGTACATTTATGAATGAAAAACTTTGACTTTCATTGTAAAATTATTGAATTACATATTTGACTAATAGACCAGGGTAGAAGCCTTTAAAAATAATAAAAAGTGAAAAAAAATAGTAGTAGGATGAAACCCATTGGAAAAGGAGGGGAGTATTATAAAAATTAAAGGAAACATAAATTACGGGCGATCTGAGGTCGGGAAGGGGATGGGGGTGAGTTTTTAAGGGTAAAAAACGGTTATTCTCGATTTCCGGCAAAACTAAAAGTCCTATTGAAAAAAGTTACATGGCAAAGTTGTAGGTAATAAAAAGATCTAAAACTTTTGTATACACACTTTTTTCACATAACCTCAAAATTTATGTGAAAAATTCAAAAAACCAAGTTTTTGGTTTTTTATTTTTATCTTTTACAAAAATATTTTTTTTTAACGAAATTTGGTGAAAACTTATCTTTTTATGTCCCAAATACGCTGTAATTTATTTTATCAAAAATATTAATTTTTTCACATTGTTTTGAATGAATATCGAAAAAAACACCCTAACTTTCAATCGAAAAGTCACCCGTCAAAATATCAGCTTTTTTCAAAAATTTGGTATGTTTTCTGTTCGTTGAAATCTCTACTTTCCGATGGTGAAAAAAAATAAAAATGTTACCATAGTAAATCTTCTCAGAAAAAACAAAAAATCTAAAAAAACTCGAATTTGATTATTTTTTTTTTTATTATTATAAAAAAATTTGAGCTATTTATTAAAATTAACACTTTAATTACTCGAAAAACGTTAGATTACATGTTACATTGATAAAAAAAGAAAATTGCAAATAAAAATATACTACTATAATTAACAAACAAATAAGTTAATAAAATTAATATTTAATAAGACATCTACAATATTTGGAGAAAGTTGTCGAATCTTCTTTAAATTATATGCGTATATGTCTATTTATTACTATTTTAAGATAAATTAATTATATACCTGAGTGACCTACGAAAAATAGTAGCCCATCAAAAGGTATTTCATGGAGAAGTGGGGAAGGGGCTAGGCGGGTCTGGGTCTTACTACATACATACCTAATATTTCGTAGCAGCTGTTACAACCGTTAGATGATGATGAGAATGATCTCATTGGTTAAAAATTTCATACGTGCTGAACGTGCAGGTAATTTGGAATTTTATTTAAAATGCGTGGAAAGAATGCTTACTTATTTTCATGCAAGTGGGCACTTTCTGTACGCAAACTCTGCTCATCTTTATCTCCAAGATATGCGTAAGCTTAAAGACACAATAAATGATGATTATGAATTTACGCGATTCACCGAAGGATTCTTTACAATTAGACGTACTGACAAGTTTTGGTCGGGAGTTTGGTCAGATATGACGATCGAGCAAGTTTTGATGAGATCTATGAAAACTCAGGGTGGACTTCCACATGGTCGTGGTTTGTCTGAAAGTGTTTTAACAAAATTCGTATTAACAATGATCATACTTTAAGCTAACGCTTATCTTGGAGATAAAGATGAGCAGATTTTGCGTATAGAAAGTGCCCACTTGCATGAAAATAAGGAAGCATTCTTTCCACGCATTTTAAACAAAATTCCCAATTACCTGCACGTTCAGCCCGTATGAAATCTTTAACCAATGAGATCATTCTCATCATCATCTAACGGCTGTAACAGCTGCTACGAAATAGTAGGTATGTATGTAGTAAGACCCAGACCCGCCTAGCCCCTTCCCCACTTGAAAATACCTTTTGATGGGCTACTATTTTTCGTAGGTCACTCAGGACGTCTACTCTAATTCAACGAAAACGTAATTTCGTAATAAACTCGCCATTTTCCAACTCCGATTCTACTTCGATCCGTCGTTTTGTCCGTTTGAATGTTCTAAGTCTACTCTAATTAGAGTATGCTTAGAACATTTAAACTTCAAACAATGTTGTATCGGACGAAAGGAAGTATAACGAGAGTAGGAAAGTCGCTAGTTTTTTTTCGAAATTTCGTTTTCGTAGAAACAGAGTAGACGTCCAGGTATATAATTTATCTTAAAATAGTAATAAATAGACATCTACGCATATAATTTAAAGAAAATTCGACAACTTTCTCCAAATATTGTAGATGTCTTATTAAATATAAATTGTATTAACTTATTTGTTTGTTAATTATAGTAGTATATTTTTATTTGCAATTTTTTTTTATCAATGTAACATGTAATCTAACATTTTTCGAGTAATTAAAGTGTTAATTTTAATAAATAGCTCAAATTTTTTTATAATAATGAAAAAAATAATCAAATTCGAGTGTTTTTCGATTTTTTGCTTTTTCTGAGAAGATTTACTATGGTAACATTTTTATTTTTTTTCACCATCGGAAAGTAGAGATTTCAACGAACAGAAAACATACCAAATTTTTGAAAAAAGCTGATATTTTGACGGGTGACTTTTCGATTGAAAGTTAGGGTGTTTTTTTCGATATTCATTCAAAACAATGTGAAAAAATTAATATTTTTGATCAAATAAATTACAGCGTATTTGGGACATAAAAAGATAAGTTTTCACCAAATTTCGTTAAAAAAAAAATATTTTTGTAAAAGATAAAAATAAAAAACCAAAAACTTGGTTATTTGAATTTTTCACATAAATTTTGAGGTTATGTGAAAAAAGTGTGTATACAAAAGTTTTAGATCTTTTTATTACCTACAACTTTGCCATGTAACTTTTTTCAATAGGACTTTTAGTTTTGCCGGAAATCGAGAATAACCGTTTTTTACTCTTAAAAACTCACCCCCATCCCCTTCCCGACCTCAGATCGCCCGTAATTTATTTTTCCTTTAATTTTTATAATATTCCCCTCCTTTTCTAATGGGTTTCATTCTACTACTATTTTTTTTGGTTTTAAAAATGATCGACCCTGGTCTATAAAATGATTTATTGACAATCGATTGGATTAATTGAGATGATTATAAAATGTTCACAGACCACGATAAGGACGAAGGCGGGGGGAGCGATGCGATGGCGATGGACGACACCCCGCCGATGACCAAAGACCCACAGACCCCCGTCAAGAAATGTAATAGTGAGTATTTTGATGTACTTACTTTCTAAAGGCCGATTGACATCAGACGAGCGAATGCTCATTCTATCCCCACTGTATCAAATTCATTTGATGTAAACAAAAATAGAGCATTATTTCGTTGTTTTGTTTGCGTTCGCAAAGATTCTATGGAATATTTAATATGGAAAACGCTAAGAACGATCTTTCGTTTACACTAAAAGATCGAGAAAGAATGCTCTTGTTCCAGCTCTAGCTCTATGTTCGTTCAGTTTAAATCGTTCTTTAGAAACTTACGTTTGGAGCGACCCACACTTGGTCGACGTGTGTCATTGAGTGAGGTCGTGTTTGAATCGACTCAAATTTGGTCATAGTGAACCATAATAGGGATGTTAACACTAATCACAAAATATTGTTTACTGTTATATCCCGTTTACATGATTCCAGTCCAGCGACCGAATCCAGCGCTGGATTGCTTACTGGAATAATGTAAACCGGCACTGGAATGCACTGGCACTGGATTGATGCTTTCCAGTGCCGGTTTCCATTATTCCAGTAAGCAATCCAGCGCTGGATTCGGTCGCTGGACTGGAATAATGTAAACAAGATATTATACCCCGTTTACATGATTCCAGTCCAGCGACCGAATCCAGCGCTGGATTGCTTACTGGAATAATGTAAACCGGCACTGGATTGATGCATTCCAGTGGCGGTTTCCATTATACCCCGTTTACATGATTCCAGTCCAGCGACCGAATCCAGCGCTGGATTGCTTACTGGAATAATGGAGACCGGCACTGGAATGCACTGGTGGATTGATGCATTGCAGTGCCGGTCTCCATTATTCCAGTAAGCAATCCAGTGCTGTATTCGGTCGCTGGACTGGAATCATGTAAACGGGGTATAGGGTATTATTCCAGTATAAACTGAATAATGTAAACGGGGTATTAATTTTATGGTAGTTTGTCATAATAGAATATCGAAATTTAATATTACCTAAGTAAATGTTTTTAAATGCTTAAGTTTTAATCTGTTGTCCCATGACTGCAAACACTAGTATGGGTTATTACGTCACTAACCGCAAAACAAGCTGTCGAATACTGTATACCTCTGTATTTTTATTATAGTTTGCGATATTAGTGAATATTAGTGATTTTCTTCTAAAACTTGGACCAAGGCCATTAGCCATCTAGAAATGCTGACGCATGCTCATGGCCACGCCCTCCGGTTTCACCCACTTACTTTCCAAAGTAAGCTATAAAATTCTGAGTTATAAGTTTTCACTTCTATCGGCAGTTCCAATTTTTTTTCAAAATTTTTGTTTTTTTCCTCTTCAGGTAACGCATCCCCCGATCACTGGGGCATGATGTCGCCGCCGGCGCCTCCGCCCGCCCTGCCACCTTTACCGCCGCCGCCCACGCATCTCGAAACCTCTTCCAACTCTAGCTGGGCCGAGATGGAAACATACGTCATAGGTACGTGCTGCTAAATTAACTTGAACCCTGGCTTCTTTGGTACTGGCGATCGCAGGTCTGTGTATATTGGTCGTAGCAATGTGGTTTCCAAAATTGGTTGACCCCTGAAATCATTACGGTTCTTTCTAATCTCAGGTCATCTCCCACATGGAGATTACCAATACAAATAGACCTGAGTTCCTGAGTCCAAATTATGTTGACCCCTGAAACCATGACGGGTCTGTTTAATCTCAGGTCTATGAATATTTGTCACGTCGTTGGCTGTCCAAAATACACTGATCTTCTATTAGGAAAAGCTGTCACAACTTCTAAACCCCACGCATCTCGAGACCTCTTCCAACTCTAGCTGGGCCGAGATGGAAACATACGTCATAGGTACGTGCTGCTAAATTAACTTGAACCCTGGCTTCTTTGGTACTGGTTGTAATCGCAGTTCTGTGTATATTGGTCAGTTCGATATGCTGTCCAAAATAGGTTGATCCCTGAAACCATTATGGTTCTTTCTAATCTCAGGTCTATTTATATTGGTCATTTCAAAAGTGCTGTCCAAAATATGTTGACCCCTGAAATCATTACAGTTCTTTCTAATCTCAGGTCTGTGTATATTGGTCATGTCGATGTGTTGTCCAAAATACGCTGACCCCTGGAACCATTACGGCTCTGTCTAATCTCAGGTCTGTTAATATTGGGCCCGTCATTGACTGTCTAAACTACACTGATCTCCGATTAGGAAAAGCTGTAACCATTCCTACGCCCACGCATCTCGAGACCTCTTCCAACTATAGCTGGGCTGAGATGGAAACATACGTCATAGGTACGTGTTGCTAAATTAACTTGAGCCCTGGCTTCTTTGGTACTGGTCGTAATCGCAGGTCTGTGTATATTGGTCGGGGCAATGTGCTGTCCAAAATTGGTTGACCCCTGAAATCATTACGGTTCTTTCTAATCTCAGGTCTATTTATATTGGTCATCTCAATGTGCTGTCCAAATTATGTTGACCCCTGAAACCGTGACGGCTCTGTCTAATCTCAGGTCTATGAATATTTGTCACGTCGTTGGCTGTCCAAAATACACTGATCTCCTATTAGGAAAAGCTGTCACAGCTCCTAAACCCCACACATCTCGAGACCTCTTCCAACTCTAGCTGGGCCGAGATGGAAACATACGTCATAGGTACGTGCTGCTAAATTAACTTGAACCCTGGCTTCTTTGGTACTGGTCGTAATCGCAGGTCTGTGTATATTGGTCAGGCCAATGTGCTGTCTAAAGTAGGTTGACCCCTGAAATCATTACGTTTCTTACTAATCGCAGGTCTGTGTATATTGGTCCGTGCAATGTGATGTCCAAAATACGCTGGCCCCTGGAACCATTACGGCTCTGTCTAATCTCAGGTCTGTTAATATTGGGCCCGTCATTGACTGTCTAAACTACACTGATCTCCGGTTAGGAAAAGCTGTAACCATTCCTACGCCCACGCATCTCGAGACCTCTTCCAACTGTAGCTGGACCGAGATGGAAACATACGTCATAGGTACGTGTTACAAAATTAACTTGAGCCCTGGCTTCTTTGGTACTGGTCGTAATCGCAGGTCTGTGTATATTGGTCGGGGCAATGTGATGTCCAAAATTGGTTGACCCGTGAAATCATTACGGTTCTTTCTAATCTCAGGTCTATTTATATTGGTCAGCTCAATGTCCTGCCAAATTATGTTGACCCCTGAAACCATGACGGCGCTCTCTAATCTCAGGTCTATGAATATTTGTCACGTCGTTGGCTGTCCAAAATACACTGATCTCCTATTAGGAAAAGCTGTCACAACTCCTAAACCCCACGCATCTCGAGACCTCTTCCAACTCTAGCTGGGCCGAGATGGAAACATACGTCATAGGTACGTGCTGCTAAATTAACTTGAACCCTGGCTTCTTTGGTACTGGTCGTAATCGCAGGTCTGTGTATATTGGTCGGTGCAATGTGCTGTCCAAAATTGGTTGACCCGTGAAATCATTACGGTTCTTTCTAATCTCAGGTCTGTGGATATTGGTCAGGCGATATGTTGCCCAAAAATGTAGACCCTGAAATCATTACAGTTCTTTCTAATCTCAAATCTATTAATATTTGTCATACAATTTCCAAAATACATTGATCCCAGTACTCGTTACAGCTCTTCATACTCTGAGGTCTAAGAATATTGGTCACATCGTTGGCTGTCCATAATAATATCGGATCTTCGGATCTAGGAAGAGTGGAGGAGCCATACAGACTCCTGAAGTCAAGTTATATGACATATCTCTAATGATGCCACCGTCCACGCAACCGACGCATAGGAAAAGGCGGCTTAAGTCATAAAAAATAACAAATATGAAAACAAAATTTGCGCAAAACAATCACAAAATTCTACATAAATAAAACAAGCTGTAGATGGCAAATAGATAGAAATACATCTAAACAAAGATTCATTGCTCCATCGCGCATACTAGCATATACGTTTAAGAAAAGAATGAAACAAATCATAGTTCAAGGCGACCCAATTGTGTCTCTTCTTTCTAACTTTGTAATAAAAAAAATGCAATACTGTGCCATGCTCACACGCTCTGCATATCTATGTAAGGTATTGGTCAAGGTGATCCCATGATGCCTCTTGTTTTTAACTTTGTAATATGTTGTTTTTTAGGTAATATTCAAATTCACCCGCCGACCGATGCGACCAAACAGATGCTAATATTGCGGTACCTCACACCCATGGGCGAATACCAAGAGGTAAGATACCATAATTTTACTAATAGTATAAATGTCAAAGTTGTAATGTTTGTTGCTCATTTTAGAACTTCTAAACGGATTGGGTTGAAATGTGGAACACAGACTATAGTCTGGGATAGACATTAGTTCTAAATGAAATGCCAAAGTCATGCGATTCTTCATATAAATGACTTGAACGTCAATAAAATACAGTTAAGTAATTTTTTAAAAATATTTTTGTGTCTAAAACTTAAATGGTTGTCTACGTTTGTGGCTAAATGTGTGAATGTTTAACAAAGGTGAATGTTTATGTGTAACAGTATGAAAATAATATATTGTACAACTTAATTGAAATGGCAATTAGGCAAAGACTCGATGTCGAGGTGATTACTAGCGGAATCCCAACCGGTAGTGATTGATTCTACAGACGAGCACTAGAATTAGGTTTGAAATACCCAACTCCCCCCTATTTTCCTTTTCTTCTCCTAATCCAAGAAATGTGTAAAAAAAATATGTATTGAAAAAGATCACGGACCCCGGAGTCTGTGGAGTGGATAATTTAAATAAAAAAAAAAGCCAATCGCAATAAATAATAGTAAATATTGATGGATATTTCATACGCAACACTATCCAGCCCCCAAACTAAGCAAAACTTTTACTATGGGAGCCAGATAGCTGATGACTCATAAATATACAATATACATACTCAATTAAGATTTATTCTGTCCACAGTTCCTCTCGCACGTATTCGAACAAAACGCCCTTGGCCTAATACTCGGCTACCTCAACGTGCGCGAGTCTCGAGACTCGCGCCTCGCATTCGAAGCTCTGAAGTACCTGGCCGCGTTGCTGTGCCACAAGAAATTCTCCATAGACTTCATCAATATGGGAGGATTACAGGTAAGACGACTTTTGAAGTGAAAACTTCTTTAGGCGCGCCTAGACAGATATTTCGTGGGCTGTGAATTGGATTCTAGCGTCACGCTCGGGTATGATAAGAAATCTTCGGGTAAACTCGGGACCATGGCTATTGGCCATTTAGAAATGCGTCAGCCAATGGGAAATGCTGAAAGGGCGTGGCCTGGGCATCATAGCATGGCCATCTAGAAATGCATCAGCAAATAGGAAATGCTGACGCATTTCTAGATGGCCATGCCATGATGCCCAGGCCACGCCCTCCGGTTACACACATGTAGTTTCCAAAGTAAGCTATCAAATTCTGATTTATAAGTTTTCACTTCTATCGGCAGTTCCTATGACTGCCAATTTTTTTTTATATAGCAGTTTCACATATTCCGCGGTTAGACACAGAGAAAGGTTACGCCCTTGTCGTTCGGGTTCTATTTTTGTTATATCTGGGGAAGAAAAGAATACCTAAGTCTCACGGATCATGGTTATAGGTGACGCGTAGAATCATTTAGCAGGGTTACATATTAGGCATAGTATGAGGTAGCAATGTTACTGTTTACGCGTAGTGTCAGATAGCAATGTTACTGTTTACGCGTAATATCGCGTAGCAATGGGATTGTTTACGCGTAGTATCGCGTAGCAATGTTACTGTTTCGGCGTAGTATCGCGTAGCAAGATCACTGGGTACGGGTTATCACGTAACATGGTTAGGTTATGTCACTAGTAGCCCACGTAGCAGGTTAGTGAGTCTTGAGACTCGCGGCTCGCGTTCGAAGCTCTGAAGTACCTCGCCGCGTTGCTGTGCCACAAGAAATTCTCCATAGACTTCATCAATATGGGAAGATGACAGGTAAGACGGTTTTTTCGTTAATTTAGAAACTCGACAGATTCCGCGTTTAGACACAGGCAAAGACAAAAAAAACAGACAAAAATGACAAAGGCGTGACCTTTCACGCTCGTATCGCGTAGCAATGTTATTGTTTACGCATAGTATCACGTAGCAATGTTATTATTTACGCATAGTATCATGTAGCAATGTTATTATTTACGCGTAGTATGTACATTGTTGACATAGGCATCACCTATTACGCTCGTATCGCGTAGTAATGTTATTGTTTACGCTTTACGCGTAGTAGTAAGGAGCAATGTTACTGTTTACGCGTAGTATCACGTAGCAATGTCACTGTTTACGCGTAGTATTACATAGTATGGTTACTGTTTACGTGTAGTCTCACATAGCAATGTTACTGTGTGTGGTGAGCCAGAAGAAGTTTTGACTTCAAAAATAGATTGATCGTTGTTTTATTTCATTGGATTTGTTTCCTATAAAATAGTGCTCCTATAGAAGGGACTCGATACAATACAACACAAAAGACTTTATTATACCACAGAAATATTACAAAAACATTGATTAACTCTCGATTACTTTGTGTGTTATAATTTAGTCTTGTATCTTTCATTTGCAGAAGTTCCTAGAAGTCCCTCGACCTTCAGTAGCGGCTACTGGAGTGTCGATATGTCTGTACTACCTGGCGTACTGCGAAGACGCCATGGAACGAGTCTGCCTTCTGCCGCGACGCATCACCCACGATCTGGTCAAGTGAGTAACCGACTAGTGGCGCCCCCACAGGCGTGTCGATATGTCTGTAGTCTGTACTACATGGAGCGGGTCTGTCTTCTGCCGCGACGCATCACTCACGATTTGGTCAAGTGAGTAACCGACTAGTGGCGCCCCCACAGGCGTGTCGATATGTCTGTAGTCTGTACTATATGGAGCGGGTCTGTCTTCTGCCGCGACGCATCATTCACGAACTGGTCAAGTGAGTAACCGACTAGTGGCGCCCCCACAGCCGTGTCGATATGTCTGTACTACCTGGCGTACTGTGAGAACGCCAAGACGCCGGTGGATACTTGGATGGACGGATGGATAATTTTGTGTATTCAAGTCGTGAGTGATTTGGTATTGCAGAGAGGATTAATGGACCTTTTTGTAGTGTTCTTTACCCAAAGGGTAAAAACGGGACCCTATTACTGAGACTTCGCTGTCACCAGGCTGTATCTCAAGAACGCTGATAGTTAGACAGTAGAAAATTTTACAGATGATGATGATAGCTTACTTTGGAAACTACGCGGGTGAAACCGGAGGGCGTAGCCATGAGCATTTCTAGATGACCAATGGGCATGATCCCGAGTTTACCTTAAGATTTCTATCATTCCCGAGCGTGACACTAGAATTCAATTCACATCCCACGAAAAATCTGTCTGTGGCTCGTTTTCCTGTCAAAAAGCAATGTGTCAGACAATTATCCATAGACTTATATATAAGGACGTGGCCACAGGTGCGACAAAATGGTACAACCGTGTTGGGCCTAAAGTTGAATTTTTAGGGCCATGCGACTCAGTTCACAGCGCTCAGTGCGCGGGGGAGGGAGTGAACGAGTTTTTGCTGGCCATTAAAATGTTCAGTAAGGCCAATTGTCCACGTAGCTGCACGACATCCGCACGATTTCGACAATTGTCGGATGCAAGACGAATGCTTGCATCTTGCGTACAAATAATGAAGTCTGTGTCCACGAAACGACAACGACACGACAGCCGCACGTCTTGCGTTTGTTCGTAGGATGCATGCATTCGACAAAAGACGCGTGCGTGGACAGTAGGCCACGTCCTTCCTTTGAAGTCATTGCTATTATCGAACTGTGTTCCATTTCTGTGAAAACGCACATAACAACATATCCTGGTCTCCATATACGCGCTGTATTCTCCCAGACTATTATTAAAGTCAAAGTTTTTTGAAGTGAAAACTTCTTTAGGCGCGCCGAGACAGATTTTTCGTGGGCTGTGAATTGAATTCTAGCGTCACGTTCGGGTATGACAAGAAATCTTCGGGTAAACTCGGGACCATGGCCATTGGCCATCTAGAAATGCGTCAGCCAGCCAATGGGAAATGCTGAAAGGGCGTGGTCTGGCCATCATGGCATGGCCATCTAGAAATGCATGCAATGGGAAATGCTGACGCATTTCTAGATGGCCATGCCATGATGCCCAAGCCACGCCCTCCGGTTACACCCGTGTAGTTTCCAACGTAAGCTAACAAATTTTGAGTTATAAGTTTTCACTTCTATCGGCAGTTCCTATGACACAATTGTTTGATGTGAAAACTTCTTTTAGGCGCGCTATAGACAAATTTTTCGTGTGCTGTGAATTAAATTCTACCGTCACGCTCGGGCATGATAAGAAACCTTCGGGTAAACTCATAGCCATTGGCCATCTAGAAATGCGTCAGCCAATGCGAAATGCTGAAAGGGCGTGGTCTGGCCGTCTAGAAATGCATCACCCAATGAAAAATGCTGACGCATTTCTAGATGGCCATGCCATGATGGGCAGGCCACGCCCTCCGGTACACCCGTGTAGTTTCCAAGGTAAGCTATAAAATTTTGAGTTATAAGTTTTCACTTCTATCGGCAGTTCCTATGACTGACAATTTTTTTATTGATAAATATACATTTACAAGTTAACTGTGTTTCATTTTTGTGATAGCGTTCATAACGATATTATCTTTGTCTCCAGATACGCGCTGTGGCTGTTGGAGTGCTCCCACGACTCTGGCCGCTGCCACGCGACCATGTTCTTCGGCCTCTCCTTCCAGTTCCGGGTCATACTCGAGGAGTTCGATAATCAGGTAACCGTCCAACGACCCGTCGTGGAAACTCACGGTCGCCGACTTAAGGTAAGCGTCCGCAGGCACGCATCGTACGTAACGGATTTTGGTTTGCCTCGTATAAAAACTCGGCAAATCCTCAACTATTTTGGACATGTCGCTCGTAGCCTAGCTTATGGTATTCGTCAAGGTAGATGGGAAAAGACCATGGGGTCGATCACCTACCCGTTGGTCAGATCTGGTAAAGACTCTCAGTGGATTACCAATAGCCGAAGCTCTTAGGACCGCCGAGGACAGAAAGACATGGAAGAGCGTGCATAGGGTGATCAATACCTCAGATTAGATGCGACCTTCAGCATTGAAGATAACGACTGAGAAGAAGAAGTATAAAAACTCATACAACAGCGTACACTGATCCGCACCGTATGCTCATCGACAAGGCAAATTAAAATCCGCTACGTGCGCTGCGGGCCTATGGACGCTTACCTTAATACGACTCGTCTACCATCCGACAAATAAAATACACTCAAATATGGGCTTTATGCCATCCACGTTAAGATATACAGGCTGGCTGTTTGTACACTTTAGATATTCAAGGATATGATGAATCATAGTCACATGAAGGGCTTAAAAATATATAATTATAAAAATACAAATAAATTACAAAGAAAACTTTCATTACATTAATGTGTGAAGACTCGGAAATTATGGACAACATAGTGCCTATCGCTCGCCAGCTCAGCTGTCAGTTACTATGCAGTATTCTGTAACACGAGCGAACCGCCTGCCGCCGACCGCGGCCGAGCGCTCTGGCACAGAATAAATAATAGCTAGTATCAGCGAACGGGGTTAACGACCGTAGGCACGTCAAGTGGGATCTTTTGTATAAGCGTGTTTTTTAAGTTTTTTTAACTGTTAATATATTTGTTTTCAGGACGGTCTCCGTAAGCTGTACAACGTGATATCGACGCTGCCCATACTGGGCTCGGACGAGGAGGAGCCGCGCGTGTCGGAGGACGAGACGTGCGCCGCGCGCCAGATCGTGCGCCACGTCTGCGTGGCTCTTAGGAGGTGACGTCAGCGGCCGCTGGCCGATACTGTCATACCCGCTCTGATGAGTGCTAGTCGAGTTTAGTTAGATGCTGGAATTTTGTATTTTTGTTGCTCCGAAAAGTGATATCGTTTCATGGTTGGTGTTCCAAGTAATTTTAACTCTCACTTTCGTACATTAAAATGTCTAGGATCCAGAATTGTTTTTTTTATCAATACAAACTTTGGCTTAGTACGAGTAGTTAGTTGAGTTCTGAATTTAGATGCGGGCATTTTGTGTTTTAGTAGGTCCGAAAAGCGACATCGTTTCATGGTTGGTGTTCCAAGTAATTTTGACTCCACTTTCATAGTATAAATGTCTAGGATTCGATTGTGTGTTTTTGTATCAATACAGACGCTAATACAAACTCTGCTTAGTATTCAATCGTGCGCCACGTCTGCGTGGCTCTTAGGAGGTGACGTCAGCGGCCGCTAGCCGATACTGTCATACCCGCTCTGATGAGTGCTAGTCGAGTTTAGTTAGATGCGGGAATTTTGTATTTTTGTTGCTCCAAAAAGTGACATCGTTTCATGGTTGGTGTTCCAAGTTTAGGTTCCACGTACTAAGAATGTCTAGGATGCAGAATGTGGTTTTGAATCAATTCAGACGCCAATACAAACTTTGCTTAGTATCTAATTAATGCTTCTTGGGGTTTGAGGAGATAGCTCTCTGGTACCTTGAGTTGTCCCAATACAAATGCTAATTTTAATACAAATTTTTATAAGTATTTAAAAATAATACTACTTGAGTTTTTAAGAGTGCGCCTAATGCCAGGGAAAAAACAGTTTTCACCCGCGCGACGCGTTTCTTAATGCTATATACATAAAGTCGAGAATAGCATGACACAGTTTGGAGGAAAAATCAATATTAAATCAGGAGGCCATTTTTGACAAAGTATTATTTAATTACTCAATAATTAAACATAAATTTAAAAAAGTGTTTGGTTACTAAAGTAACTAGTAAACTAGAACGTACAATTGGGAATTTTATTACCAAAAAATAATGTGGGGTCATCGCTGATAATTTCGAGTACTCGAATTAAAACGGGTTTTTTCGGTGTCATTTTTATTTTTTTATTGTAAAAAACTCTGATCTATTTTTAAAACTCTATTCGGTTATTGTGCTTCTTCTTGATTGTACCCACACGTCAATATTTTTTTTGTCATAGTTTTTAGTTTCTTAACTTCAGTGAGCGGCGTCGAAAATGTCCTTTTTTCGTTTTCTGGCACTAGGCGCCCCCTTAAGAGCTACAGCGTTATTGGTCGCTATCGCTAGTACAATGAGTTGTACCGATTCAAACGATAATACAGATTTTAATAAGTGTCTAGAATTAATATTACTCGAGTTTTGAAGAAGTAGGACGTCATAGATTCGTTAGTATATTGAGTTGTATCGATAATAAAGTGGCCAAGTGCGAGTTGGACTCGCCCCTTCGTTGCAGCAAGTAACATAATATACATAGTACACATAGTTCTTGTAGTTCGTTGTAACTTTGATCGAAGTTTCAATAATAGTGGATTTATGACGTACTAAAAAAAAAGTACTCATCAGATCGAGTTCAAACTAATTTTCGTTGGTAGATTACATGGTAATGTACATCATATATTTTTTTTAGATTTTTCATTCTCTTACTTTAGAAGTTAGAGGGGGGGGTGGGGGGGGGGGGGGGGGACACACATTTTACCACTTTGGAAGTGTCTCTCGCGCAAGTTATTCAGTGTAGACGAAAATGATTTTAGAAACCTTAACATCATTTTTGAAGACCTATCGATAGACACCCCACACGTGTAGGCTTGATGAAAAAAATATTTTTGAGTTTCAGCTCTCAGTATGGGGGGCAACCCAAATTTTTCTTTTTTTAAAATTTTTTTGTTCAAATCTTGATGCGGTTCACAGAATACATCTACTTACTAAGTTTCAATAGTGTAGTTCTCATAGTTTCGGCAAAAAGTGGCTGTGACATACGGACGGACAGACAGACAGACAGACAGACAGACATGACGAATCTATAAGGGTTCCGTTTTTACGTTTTACGGAACCCTAAAAACGCTATTATTACAAACTTTCCTTAATATTTAAATTCGTAAAATGTGAGTTAGGCCACCATAGCTTCACTAGTACAACAAGTTATATCAATACAAACGCTAAAACAACCAAATGGGATACTTAGTTGTATTAATACAAATACAGTAGTAAAACCTTTTTATGTTCAAACTTGGAAGGAGACGCTATAAAATTCGAGGTAGACTTGTGAAAGATTTTAACATGAACGGACTCAGTATTATTTTCTATCTGTAAATTTTGGGTAGATTTCTTTTAAATGTGGTATCTGGTTACAGGTATTTAGAAGCTCACCTGAGGCTACGGTCGGCGCAGGTGGCTCGACAGCAAGGCGACAACGTGCCGGAACCGCCCCCTTATAAGGTACTTTTTATCCCGGGAAAAATCTTTGAAAATACCACCGACCCCGGGGGAATTTGTGTGAAAATGTGGGACTCTCGACCAATGGTGGTCTACCCACTTTAATAAAATATGAATAACTATTGGTGAACATTGCTCACAACGACGAAATCAGATCCATCGCAGAGATTACGTGGATGAAAACAGCGCAGGATAGAGATCAACGGCACAGAGTTGGGGAGGCCTATACCCAGTGTTTATATACCATAGTTTTTGTATGTGGATTGACGATGACGATTGATTTGATTAGCATAAAAAAGGTTATAATGACGCAACCTTAGAAGATAGACGCGTGCTGTCACGGACTTCAGCGCGCGTAACGAAAGCTCCTTTCCTGGAAAACGGGGAAAATCAATTTCCTTTTCCCCGTTTTTGTTACATTCTTCATCTTTAAATAAATAAATATTGGTGGACAATAGGCTTGTTTCCACTAAGAATGAATCGGATGGATTAGAGGTTCTTACTATTGATTAAGATATGGAGATTTCAAAAATAAAACAGTTTATTATAAATACGTAAAGATTATTAATATTTTTAGAAAAGAAAATCTTAAAAAAATAGGGTGTCACGTGACAGTGAACGCCAATCAGAGAATATGACGTCACGCCGTGCTACATATCACTTGACATCACTAATGTTGTTGACATTTTCATAGATCAAATATAATTATTTTTTATTTTTATTCATTCTTCGCCATGGATACTAGTTCTTCAGCCGCTTTACTGAACTAGTTTTTTATTGTTTTACCACTATTTTTGAGGAAAATTATCAGTTTTTTTTACATTTACTTTACTAAGATTATACTGTGTCAAATACTTTCATCAAAATGATCTTCACAAAAATATATTCTTGATTTAGTGGCCATCATTCCTCCTCGCGTTTGCCACTTTTTTCGCAATTGTGGATCGTTTGGAACATAGATGAATCATTTGTTTGGCGTATTTATACTTGTGCTTGTACACTGAGGCACTATGCAGTTCTTGTAATACGAGGGATTCATTTTAAAATAAAAACATTGACAATATCCTTACACAAACACATATGTTTGCCACGACGTGACGTCATTCAAAACGCCATGACAGTCTGGAGCGTTTTTGTGCAGAAATTTGTTTGATTTTTTGAAATGCAAAATACATATTGTAAATGTAAGTTTTTTTCAAAAATATAGATGTTTCGGAATAATATAAACATTAAGCTATATTATTAACCAGTTTTTAAAATTTAGTACACAAGCCTATTCACACACAACACCATCTGACCCCAAACTAAGCAAAGCTTGTATGATGGCGGCCAGATAGCTGATATAATACTTATATAGTTTTAAATACATACTTATTATACATAGAAACACCCAGACATAGTGCAAACATTTGAATTCATCACACAAATATTTGCACTGGGTGGGAATCGAACCCACGAACCCTTTGCTCCGCTCCTATTGATAGTAGCGTAACGTATGCCTATAGCCTTTTCCGATAAATGGACTATACCACTATACAAGAAAAAATTATAATTCAACTAGCGGCCGATTCCGGCTGCGCTCGGATATAGTCATTTAAAGACTATTAATCGAAATAAAAACTATCCTATCTCTCAAGTTGGACCAGACTGCTCACGGTGTGCCAATTTAATTTAAAATCGGTTAAGTAGTTTAGGAATCCATCGCGGACAAACATCGTGACAGGAGATTTATATGTATTAAAATTTGAATCAGTTGTTTTTGAGATTATCGCATTCAAACAAACAAGCAAACTCTTTAGCTTCATAATATTAAAATAGACATCCGAGCTAAGCCGGAACGGGCCACTAGTACTATATATGTATCATGTTTTTTATTTGTATGTATATGTTTTTTTTCTGTCCAGGCTTCAAAGTCATCCCCAGAAGAGATCCAAGAACAAATAGAACTGCTCCAAAGCATATCCTGGTCGCGGTGGGCCCCTGTCGACGAGCTAGTCGAGTTGGGGGGAGTCTCCTTACTCCTGCAAGTGGTTGGATACGCCTATGAGTGGAACTTTAACGGCAGGTATTGTAGCTTAAACCTTATGGCTTACTATTTAAGGTATCTTTTTCAATTTACTCTTACTTCCCTTTCAACGCGCTGATATACTTCAGGGGGATTCCTTTCTCCTACAAGTGTTGTAGTTTGGACCTTGTCTCTTGTTATTTAAGGATTATTTTTCAATACATTTTTGTTGCTTATTATGAGACGCTCGCTGGTTGATTTGGAGCAAGTTGCCTTTTACAAATACTGTAGTACTATTATGAGTGGAACTTTAACAGCAAGTGTTGTAGTTTGAACCTTATGGATTGTAGTTCAAGGTCTCTTTTTCGACATACTTTAATTTCTCTGTCGACGAGCTAGTCTAGTTGTGGGGACTCTCCTTACTCCTGCAAGTTGGATACGCCTATGAGTGGAACTTTAACGGCAGGTATTACAACTTTAACCTTATGTCTTGTTGATCAAAGATTATTTTTTAACACCCGACTAAAACGAGGGGACCCGAAAAAAAATGTTGTAAGTTTGACGTCGATGTCTCTCTTTCTGTGGCACCGTGGAGCTAATCGCGCATCGATCGATTTCAATGCGTTTTTTTTTTATTTGAAAGCTAGTTGTGTTTCTTAGCTATGTTGGGTTAATATTAATTCAAGATTGAGCCCTCCACAATATGGCGGATAAAATATTTTTTCATAACCTGCCTCAATAAGGGTGCCAAATGAAAGGGCTTGACTAGTTAAACAATTTTACAAATTCCAAATCTAAGGGTAAATCTGAATTTGTATTTTTGAAGTGTAAACTTTTTTAGGCGCGCCTAGACAGATTTTTCGTGGGGTGTGAATTGATTCTGGCGTCACGCTCGGGTATGATAAGAAATCTTCGGGTAAACTCGGGACCATGGGCATTGTCTATTGGCCATCTAGAAATGCGTCAGCCAATGGGAAATTGTGAAAGGGCGTGGCCTGGCCATTATGTCATGGTCATCTAGAAATGCGTGAGCCAATGGGAAATGCTGACGCATTTCTAGATGGCCATGCCGTGACGGCCAGGCCACGCCCTCCGGTTACACCCGTGTAGTTTCCAAAGTAAGCTATCAAATTCTGAGTTGTACGTTTTCACTTCTATCAGCAGCTCCTATGACTGCCTATTTTTATTTTCTAGTTTTACATCATTTTGTTAGTTTAAAGGCAGGTCGAGTAGGGGAGGAATTCCTTCTACAAATAGAGGATACGCTCATTAGTGTAACTTCAGCAAGGACAGGTGTTGTACCATGGACTTAATGGTTTGCAGCTGAAGGACCATTTTTCAACACACTTTTTTTGTAGCCTTATACCCCGTTTACATTATTCCAGTCCAGCGATCGAATCCAGCGTTGGATTGCTTACTGGAATAATGTAATGTGCAAACATTATTGTGTTCCGGTTTGAAGGGTAATGTTTCCAGAGAAATTACTGGGCTTAGAGACATAACATGTCAGATCTCTGGGTGGCGAGCGCAGTGCAGTGCTAGGTAATGATTTGGACTCTTCATTCGGTTCCAATAGCTGCGTGTCACTGTGCTGTTATGTGGCAGGCATATTGCTTACCATCAGGCACGTGTCCTGCTCGTCTCGTCACTCTTTACATAAAAAAAAAAAAAAATGTAAACCGGTACTGGAAAGCATTGGCACTGGATTGATGCATTCCAGTGCCGGTTTCCATTATTCCAGTAAGCAACCCAGCGCTGGATTCGGTCGCTGGACTGGAATCATGTAAACGGGGTATTACCTTAGTTGTGTGGAAAATTCGTCGAATTGGTTAGAGTTTCTTCACTGTTGCTTTTACACTCTTTGTTTTGATTGGTGTGTGACGCAACTTGCGTTACACTTGCGGCTCGTCGTATTGCCGGCTTAACCCGCACGCCAACAGCTGCGGCTGAAGATGCCGCTAATAAGAAGCGGCAAAAGTACGCATCCATGGAACCTCTTTATGATTTTGTCCCCATCGCAGTGGAGACGCTGGGCAGTTGGGGCATTGAAGCGAGGGAGCTAGGCCCATCTAATGAAGGAAAATGGCGGTGACTCCCGCTCTGGCTTGTGCCTGACACAAAGATTGTCCATCGCTATTCAGCGTGGTACTGCTGCCAGCGCACAGTGGCGAAATTTCCCAAAAAGTTGGCATTTAATCATTTTTTAAAAGTTGTCGATAATACAGTTTGTAAGTAGTTATTAAAACTTCGATAAATGACGCAGTATTTAAGTGATATTTAACGTTTTTCAAGATGGTGGTTTGTTCAAAATTTTAATGCAAATATTGATGTCTAAATATTTTTCTATACAATAGTTTTATTGGTATCGGACACTATTTAGCAATTAATTTTCATTTGTATTTAAACGAAAGTTTTTAAATATGGATTCCATTCCTATGGAAATGTTTAATTTATTTACTATTAATTATTACTAACTTTACATGTTTTTAACAGATACGCTTGACTTAAAGTTGAGCAATTTTTGTTATAAGATTTAGCTTAAACACTTATAAAAAAATTATCATATTCTAATGTATTCCGATAAGTAATCTAGGTTTAGTGAAAATAGACAATGCTATCTACTAGTATAACATGAAATTGGTTGCCGGAATTTGCCTGGAATCTTGTATATTGTTAATGAATTAACTATGACATAAGCAAGTTTTTTTCCCAGCTAGTACTACAAAAAAAAAATAAAGTCTGGTAGCGGTCAAGAACTGACAAATATTTATAAGATTGACACGTCATTCTATCATATATAATTTATTTACCTAGTAAACAGTTTCAAAAATTTTTGGTATTCATTAGATGCTAAATATTAATAATGAATGAAAGTTTAATTTACAGTGCATAATTAGAAATACTCTCATTTTCCTAGGCATGTATTAATGATTTTAGGTTTTAATAATTCAATAATATTAGTTGCAAGTTCCAGAAAGCTTAATAGTAGCTAGATTATACCTTATTAGACACATATTTATCATAAAAACATTTTGGCCAACTTTTTGGGAAATTTCGCCACTGTGCGCTGGTTGATTTGGAACAAGTTGCCTTTTACAAATACTGTAGGTACTATTATGAGTGGAACTTTAACAGCAAGTGTTGTAGTTTGAACCTTATGGATTGTAGTTCAAGGTCTCTTTTTGCGGCATACTTTAATTTCTCTGTCGACGAGCTAGTCGAGTTGGGGGGAGTCTCCTTACTCCTGCAAGTGGTTGGATACGCCTATGAGTGGAACTTTAACGGCAGGTATTGTAGCTTAAACCTTATGGCTTACTATTTAAGGTATCTTTTTCAATTTACTCTTACTTCCCTTTCAACGCGCTGATAGACTTCAGGGGGGATTCCTTTCTCCTGCAAGTGTTGTAGCTTGGATCTTGTCGCTTGTTATTTAAGGATTATTTTTCAATACATTTTTGTTGCTTATTATGAGACGCTGGTTGATTTGGAGCAAGTTGCCTTTTACAAATACTGTAGTACTAATTATGAGTGGAACTTTAACAGCAAGTGTTGTAGTTTGAACCTTATGGATTGTAGTTCAAGGTCTCTTTTTGCGACATACTTTAATTTCTCTGTCGACGAGCTAGTCGAGTTGGAGGGAGTCTCCTTACTCCTGCAAGTGGTTGGATACGCCTATGAGTGGAACTTTAACGGCAGGTATTGTAGCTTGAACCTTAAGGCTTACTATTTAAGGTATCGTTTTCAATTTACTCTTACTTCCCTTTCAACGCGCTGATAGACTTAAGGGGGATTCCTTACTCCTGCAAGTGTTGTAGCTTGGACCTTGTCTCTTGTTATTTAAGGATTATTTTTCAATACATTTTTGTTGCTTATTATGAGACGCTGGTTGATTTGGAGCAAGTTGCCTTTTACAAACACTGTAGTACTAATTATGAGTGGAACTTTAACAGCAAGTGTTGTAGTTTGAACCTTATGGATTGTAGTTCAAGGTCTCTTTTTGCGACATACTTTAATTTCTCTGTCGACGAGCTAGTCGAGTTGGGGGTGTCTACTTACTCATGCAAGTTGGATACGCCTATGAGTGGAACTTTAACGGCAGGTATTGTAGCTTGAACCTTAAGGCTTACTGTTTAAGGTATCTTTTTCAATTTACTCTTACTTCCCTTTCAACGCGCTGATAGACTTCAGGGGGGGGGGGGTCCTTTCTCCTGCAAGTGTTGTAGCTTGGACCTTGTCGCTTGTTATTTAAGGATTATTTTTCAATACATTTTTGTTGCTTATTATGAGACGCTGGTTGATTTGGAGCAAGTTGCCTTTTACAAATACTGTAGTACTAATTATGAGTGGAACTTTAACAGCAAGTGTTGTAGTTTGAACCTTATGGCTTCTAGTTCAAGGTCTCTTTTTCGACATACTTTAATTTCTCTGTCGACGAGCTAGTCGAGTTGGGGGGAGTCTCCTTACTCCTGCAAGTTGGATACGCCTATGAGTGGAACTTTAACGGACCTGCCGTTGTAGCTTGTAGCTTGAACCTTATGTCTTGTTGATCAAAGATTATTTTTTAACACCCGACTAAAACGAAGGGACCCGAAAAAAAATGTTGTAAGTTTGACGTCGATGTCTCTCTTTCTGTGGCACCGTGGAGCTAATCGCGGATTGATCGATTTCAATGCGTTTTTTTTATTTGAAAGCTAGTTGTGGTTCTTAGCTATGTTGGGTTAATATTCATTCAAGATTGAGCCCTCCACAATATGGCGGAGAAAATATTTTTTTCATAACCTGCCTCAATAAGGGTGCCAAATGAAAGGGCTTGACTAGTTAAACAATTTTACAAATTCCAAATCTAAGGGTAAATCTGAATTTGTATTTTTGAAGTGTAAACTTTTTTAGGCGCGCCTAGACAGATTTTTCGTGGGGTGTGAATTGATTCTGGCGTCACGCTCGGGTATGATAAGAAATCTTCGGGTAAACTCGGGACCATGGGCATTGTCTATTGGCCATCTAGAATGCGTCGGCCAATGGGAAATTGTGAAGGGGCGTGGCCTGGCCATTATGTCATGGTCATCTAGAAATGCGTGAGCCAATGGGAAATGCTGACGCATTTCTAGATGGCCATGCCGTGACGGGCAGGCCACGCCCTCCGGTTACACCCGTGTAGTTTCCAAAGTAAGCTATCAAATTCTGAGTTGTACGTTTTCACTTCTATCAGCAGTTCCTATGACTGCCTATTTTTATTTTCTAGTTTTACATCTTTTTGTTAGCTTGAAGGCTGGGAAGGAATTCCTTCTATAAATAGAGGCTACGCTTATAAGTGTAACTTCAACAAGGACAGGTGTTGTACCATGGACTTAATGGTTTGCAGCTGAAGGACCATTTTTCAACACACTTTTTTTGTAGCCTTACCTTAGTAATGTGGAAAATTCGTCGAATTGGTTAGAGTTTCTTCACTGTTGCTTTTACACTCTTTGTTTTGCTTGGTGTGGGACGCAACTTGCGTTAGTACTGTTGCGGCTTGTCATGTTGCCGGCTCAACCCGCACGCCAACAGCTACGGCTGAAGATGCCGCTAATAAGAAGCGGCAAAAGTATGCATCCATGGAACCTCTTTATGATTTTGTCCCCATCGCAGTGGAGACGCTGGGCAGTTGGGGCATTGAAGCGAGGGAGCTAGTTAAGGAATTAGGCCATCGAATGAGGGAAAATGGCGGTGACTCCCGCTCTGGCTTGTGCCTGACACAAAGATTGTCCATCGCTATTCAGCGTGGTAATGCTGCCAGCGTAATGGACACTTTTGTGGCGGGTACTGCCGGGTTATGTAATTGAGTGATTTATTGTGTTATTGACTTATTGTATTTCAAATAAATATTACACTTATCAATTACATTTGAATAGTAGGTAAAAGTAATAGTATCAAAAGGTCGCATTTTTCAACACTGTTTTATTTCTTTATATGTACTGACAGATGTGGCGCATGCAATTTTGTGAGGTGCTTGAGGTAACTTTGCTCTTACCAATTAAAGTCGTATTTTCAGCAAAATAGAGTCCGTTTAGCTCTGCAGATCTGAAACGCTGCGATCCTAGATGTGGTGTATGTACTACGTCCCTCCAAATAACTTTGTTCCAGCCGCTTCCAAATGAAACCTTAACCTTAGCAAATAAAGTTCATTTCGTTCTGCAGATCTAAAATGGTTCGATCAACTCTCGACGTGGTCTCGGTCTGCTGCGTAGCTCTGTAATATTTGATGTTGGTGGTGAATGAATAAGACATGTTGATCGGTCTAGCTCCGTTTATTCATTGAAACTTATAACTAATTACATTTTAAAGCTAACTTATGCTAGATCAGCACTACGTTATTTAGGGTGCGCGTGTGACCTAGATTTAGCATATAGCACTGTCAGGGCTATTGCGACACATACTAACGCGAACACCTCAGCTCCAAATAACTTAACTCCAGTCGTTTACAAATGAAACCTTATTCCCAGTAAATAAAGTCCCTTTCGCTCTGCAGATCTGAAACGGTCCGATCAGTCCTCGGCTTGGTTTCAGTCTGCTGCGTCGCTCTAAGTAACTTTGCTCCAGCTATTTACAAATGAAACTTTATTCTCAGTAAATAAAATCCATTACGTTCTTCAGATCCGAAACGGTCCGATCACCTCTGGATGTGATCTCAATGTGCATCGTCCCTCCATTTAACTTTGCTTCCAAATTAAACCTTATCAGTAGCAAATAAAGTTAATTTCGCTCTGCAGATCTGAAACGGTCCGATCAGCCCTCGAGGTGGTCTCGGTGTGCTGCATCACTCCAGCCACTTGCAAATTAAGTCTTATTCCCAGTAAATAAAGTTAGTTTCACCCTACAGATCCCATACGATCCGATCAGCTCGACGTGGTCTTAGTGTGCTCTCCAGCCGCTTCCAAATGAAACTTTAACATAAGCAAATAAAGTTCATTTCGCACTGCAGATCTGAAACGGTCCGATCAGCCCTCGACGTGGTCTCAGTGTGCTGCGTCGCTCCAAGAGTCCAGATGCTTCTAACTGAGAAGATCGACATGAGAGAATCGGAACTGACGACCGGAGTCAATATTGTATTAGGTGAGTATAGTCTTAGAAACCATAGTTTATAAAATACTAGCGGCCCGTTCCGGCTTCGCTCGGATCATAACCTAGGCACTGTCTGCAGCGCCATCTGCCGGGCTTATTTGTGAATCTAAACCATCCTCGAATCCACTTGTACACACACAAAAAAAAATCATTCAAATCGGTCCCGCCGTTTAGGAGGAGTTCACTGTCAAATGATTAAATTACTAAAATGGTTATTAATAAATAGGGGTTGGTGATAAAACGGTTAAAAATTTAGGGTTGTATGTATTTTTTAATGCCACATTATAAAAAAATAAAAACAAAAAAAATGTAAAAAAAAAAAAAATTAACAACCCTTATCACTTAGGGGTATGAAAAATAGCTAGTAGCCGATTCTCAAACCTACTGATATGCATATAAAATTTGGTAAAAATCAGTAAAGCCGTTTCGGAGGAGTAAGGGAACTAACACTGTGACACGAGAATTTTATATATAAGACGAGAATCTATACTAATATTATAAAGCTGAAGAGTTTGTTTGTTTGTTTGAACGCTAGGATCTCGGAAACTACTGGACCGATACGAAAGATTCTTTTTTTGTTGGATACTCCATTTATCGAGGAAGGCTATAGGGTATATAACATTACGCTACTATCAATAGGTACGGAGTATGAGTGAAGAATGTAAAGAAAACGGGGAAAAATATTTCTCTTCGAGAGCTTTAGTTCCGTGAATTTAAATTATCTTTGGTCGCTGAAGTCTGACGGCGCGTGTCTACATTTGAAGTTTGTGGCATTTGAAGTAATCAAATTTGTTCTACAACAATGCATTGTTGCTTATTTACGTATTTTTAGGGTTCCGTAAAACGTAATGAAGTGGCCAGCAATGGATATTTTAGTATGGATTTTCCTCAAATAGACGCGGGTGAAACCGCGGGGCACAGCTAGTATAAGATATAACGTCTAGAAACCGGGTCCGCACAAGAAAAGTGAGGCAAATCATATTGGCTTAGTTCCTTCGAAACTACCGTCAGTTGTCAAGTTCAAGGGCTAGTGCATGCGTCTCCAACAATTAAAAACATTATGATGGTTTGTGTGGTCCTTCACTGTACATGCTCCACGACATTAAAGTTTTGTTTGGCGTTTTAAACTTCAGTAAATACAATACAGAACCCTTTATTGGCGCCACAAACGAAGTAGACAACAAGTAACACATAAAATAACAAAACTTTTCTCATACGTACAGCTTTAGAGTGGAATAAGTTGCCGGCCTCCTTGTTCCCTGAGAGGTACAATCTAGAACTTTTCAAGGTCAGAGTGAACAGGTACTTTCTGGGTCAACTTCGACCACACCGTCGCTTACCATCAGGCGAGTTGGTGGTCAAACGCGGACCTATACGCGATAAAAAAAAAAAAAACAAGATGTGCACAAAAGGCGATCTTATCGCTAAAAGCGATCTCTTCCAGATAACCGTTTCAAAGCAGATTGATTTCGGCGTAATGACATGTCCACCTGACATGGAGAGAGCTATGCTTGGAGTTTCTCTGAGGGATCGATTTCGAAACGAATTTTTGAGGATCCGTCAGAGAACTAAGGTTACCGGCGTAGATCAATTTGCAAACTGAAGTGGCAGTAGGCCGGTCCTTGGTTCGTCCCATTGTCATGGTCAAATTACAGGGCTTATAGATGTAACAACTTAGATACCTGGGTGACGAGCGCAGTGCGGTGCAGACAGAGACGAGCAGGACATGCGCCTGATAGTAAGCAACATGCCTGCCACATAACAGCACAGTAACACGCAGCTATTGGAACATGATAGTCCAAATCATAACCTAGAACTGCACTGCGCTCGTCACCCAGAGATCTAAGATATTATGTCTCTAAGCCCTGTAATTTCTCTGGATTCATTGCCCTTCAAACCGGAACACAATACTGTTTGCACATTACTGCTTGGCGGTAAAAATCTCTTCCAGATTACCTTTTCAAAGCAGATTGATTTCGGCGTAATGACATGTCCACCTGCCATGGAAAGAGCCATCCATGCTTGGAGTTTCTCTGAGGGATCGATTTCGAAACGATTTTTTGAGGATCCGTCAAAGAACTAAGGTTACCGGCGTAGATCAATTTGCAAACTGAAGTGGCAGTAGGCCGGTCCTTGGTTCGTCCCATTGTTATGGTCAAATTACAGGGCTTAGAGATGTAACAACTTAGATACCTGGGTGACGAGCGCAGTGCGGTGCAGACAGAGACGAGCAGGACATGCGCCTGATAGTAAACAACATGCCTGCTACATAACAGCACAATGACACGCAGCTATTGAAGTATAAAAAGTCCAAATCATTACCTAGCACTGCACTGCGTTCGTCACCCAGAGTTCTAAGATGTTATATCTCTAAGCTCAATAATTTCTCTGGAAACAATGCCCTTCAAACCGGAACACAGTAATGTTTGCACATTACTGCTTGGGGGTAGAATAACTGGCAAAGGTATGGTACTTCCCCAGGCGGACTCTGCCAAGAGTCCTACCACTACTACTACTTTAGTTTTCGTAACCATTCCATCTATGAACGTAATCTACGACTAGTGAATCTTGACTTTACTTCGTCATCAGGCGCGGCGGATGGAGAGATCGTACCGGAACCGGAAGTGCAGAAGGCCGCTCTCAACGTACTCGTTAACTGCGTCTGCGCACCCGTACATAGAGTAAGTATTTACAGTATAAAAAAATAAAATTACTGTGTTAAAAGTCGGCTTACGGACGATAGTTTAACGTGACACAAAACATTGATAGATGCGGTGCAAGCGTACAATGAGCGTAACGGGACATAACGGGACACTTTTTCGTGCATGCAGCCGGAGTTCATCGATTTATTTCACATTGCTCCGTCAAAAAATATTTTTAAGTATGTTATATGTATTTTGTAATAATATATTTGTGTTTGTGCTTCAACAGGCAGGCACGTCGACCTCTCGTTTCTCTATAAGCGGGTCTACGAAGAAGAAGACCGCGCTCAAATCGTACGAAGACATCATACAGAAGGTCTGGGAGAGCGTACGGACCAATAACGGAATCATGGTATGGATATATTGTTGTTTTTTGAGTAACATTCTAATTCTAATTCAGAATGGGGGTGATTGGCCTGCACTGACGTCCCGCTAGGGGTGTATTGTGCACTTCCCCCCTGCCCGCCTACCCAAACCAGTCGAGCTCCTTAAAATAGCGGAGCACGGCCTTGGGTCGCTGGCAAACTAGTTTCACTCCCATTTCGTCAGTTGTTGTTTCTCTGCATATTTCATTTGGAATTTCTTCAAGGAGTCCCGATGATAATCTAATGCTTCCTGTGGCCTCACAGCCAGTAACATTCCTTAACGCACTTTATTGGAGATCAGGACGTCTACTCGCTCTCTAAGAAAAACGTAATTTCGAAATAAACTCGCGACTTCCCTACTCCGCAAATTTACCGTCGCGTTCTAATGTTAAGGTAACAGTTTTTCAGTGTCTAAAAATGGCGTATTTAATGTCGTTTTTTAAAAATGAAACCTAGTTAGATAGTTTTATCGTCCCCGAAACCCTGCATTTATCGTCCCTGCACATATAATTTCTTGAAAATAGTTACAGCCGTTTCCTTGATTCAGATTCTACATATAAATACAAGAATTGCTCGTTTCAAGAATACGATAAGATAAGTTTAAAAAAAAAGTACTCTGCAGACTGCAGTGTGATATAAAACATGTGTCGTCAGGTTCTCCTCTCGCTGATGATGGTCAAGTCCCCCATCACGGACGCGGACCGTCTCCGAGGGCTGGCCTGTCGAGCGCTAGCGGGGCTCGCTCGATGCCCCACCGTGCGACAGATCATATCGAAGCTCCCTCTCTTCACCACGGAGCAGATACAAGGTACTCTACAGTATATTTTAAGGTAGCGGCTCGCAAGGAGACCGCGAGAGACAGAAATGCGGCCGTAGTGGAGGCTCTGGGCCAGGAGGAGGCGGCTTAGGCAAAAGACGATGTCGAGTCGATTACTATCGGAATCCTAGCCGGTAGTGATCGGCTCAACAGACGAGATCGGGCTGACTAGTACTAGAATTACGTTTAAAATGTTCACCCCCCCCTACTCCCCCCCTCCTTTATGTTCCTCTTCTTCTCTAATCCAAGATCTATGTAAATAAAAAAAAGATTATTGTAATAACAAAGGCCACGGACCCCGGAGTCTGGAGTGTTTAAATTAAAAAAAAAAAAAAAAAAAGGAGACCGCGACAGGCACTTGAGATTATGAAATTGTATGGGCGCCAGTTCGCGCCGAGACCGCGACACGTGTCTCGGTCTCCTGTCGCGGTCTCGGCATTATACAAAGCTATAATGTCAAGTGCCTGTCGCGGTCTCCGCGCGAACCTGCACCTTAAGGTTCCTCAGGGTTCACTGTTGACAGATCAGCTGTAAGCTGCCTCTCTTCACCACGGAGCAAATACAAGGTATTGTAGGCTTTATAAGCTGTGCTGCTTTTAATACTCGAATAAAATCGACCCTGTTTGTTGGTCATGAGCTAATTTACACATTATAGAAGTTAATCATTAGTAATAGTCTTAAGATTCCCCGTAAGATCGATCGTCACCCGTTAGTTAATACACACAGACACGTCAAACTTATAACAACCCGTGGTTTTTGCGTCGGGGGCTAAAAAAAATTAAGTTATCTGCGAAATAATCACGTAGACAGTGATATCTGAGTTAGTTTCCAAACTACGACAGAAAAATCTTTAATATGTCTAATGATTACAAAGATTTCTTCGGATGTAATCGAAACAAAATGGGGCTGGCTCATGAAACAAGTCCCAGTCCGTGTTTGAATTCGCCATATCATTTACAAATATGATATAGCAGCTAAATATTTGTATGGACTTCAAATTTGGGAGTAAATTGCTGAACTACGGCAGAAAAGCTTTAAAATGTCGAATGGTTACAAAGATCTTGTCGGCTCTAATTGAGATATGAATGAAAACAAAATGGCGCTGGTTCAAGGAAACAAGTCTATAGGTGTATGAGTTCGCCATAGCATATAAAAAAATATAGAAGGGAAATATTTATATAGACTTTTAATTTCAGAGCTAATTTCCAAACTACGACAGAAAAATCTTTAAAATATCGAATGATTGCAAAGATTTTGTCGGATTTAAATACGCCCTTAACCTCGACTGTTTTCTCTTCCAGTTCTCATGCGAGACCCGATCCTACAGGAGAAGCGGCAAGAACACGTGATGTTCCAGAAGTACGCGCTAGAGTTATTAGAACGCGTTGGCGGAAAGAGCAAGCATATGGGCACAGAATTCGAGACTTCACTCGCCAATATACACAGAGTTAGTACTGCCATATACCGAATTTTAACTCTCATTTTACCCCACTGCGCGACGAAAAGGAGTAGTATTGTGTTTATCAGACTATGTATGTATGTGAGTTCCTTTGAAACTCTATACAGACCAATCGCCTGGCCAATCGATTCCTCTTGGTCTGGCGAGTGTGGTAGTGACACTAAAGACATGACATTAATGTAAATTCAATATGGCAGCTACTGGACACCATATTGTGCAAATTAAAAAATGAAAATCAACAAACTATGCCAAGAGAGGGATCGTTGAATAGGTATTTAAAATAATTATTAGTATTCTCTCAACGTTTTTCGATTTGACTGACCGTTTAGGATGTGTATCGATTTAAAGTTGGGTAACAACCATTCTCACATTTATAGGTTTTTAGGTAGCAGAAAACTTCGTATAACTAACTGTACGTGTGAATGTGGATGGACATAAATATATACTAAACTATCTAGTAGGTATATTGGACTACCTTTTTTACCTGATTGCGCGACGCAAAGGAGTGATTTATGACTCACACGTCAATCGATTCCTCTTAGTCCGGCGAATGACAGTAAAGACATGACATTAGTGTAAATTCAATATGGCGGCAACCGGACGACTTATTGTGCAAATTAAAAAAAAAAGTCGACAACCTATGTCAAGAGGGGTATCGTTGAATAGGTATTTAAAAAATAATAAATTGTTTATTTTACACAGCACACACAATAGAGTGATCAAGAGTTACACAAATTTCTTTCACACGCTTTCCATGCTATCGAAATTAGCCAGTGAAGGAACAGTCTAACAAAATATTGCGTCTTATAGTGGTGGCGTTGCGTCATTGCTTCAATATGGCGTTATATTTTGGGGCAATAGCACAGAAAAGGAAAGAGTGTTTAAAGCTCAGAAAAAATGTATCATGGTCATTTGCAAGCTGGGTCAGAAAACCAGCTGCCGATCATACTTAAAAAAAAAATGCAATTTCTTACGTTGCCGTGTTTGTATATTTTGCGTTTATTTCCCTTGACACTACTGTTTGGCACTACTGGTAGTGTCATGGGAAATTTTACTTTCCCGTGGCACTACCAGTAGTGCCACGGGTAAAAGTAAATTTCCCGTGACACTACACCGTCTCTAGTAGTGTCATGGGAAATAATATTTCCCTTGACACTACTAGCAAAATAATATTCCCGTGACACGTGTGACTATTTTTCTTTGATATTTATTGACTTTTGATTGATTTTTCATTGGCATTTAATGGAAAGGCATCAAGGCCTGGGATGCACCTGTTTTTATTGACTTTAGCCATACCTGTAGGTCCATAGATTTGCTGAGTCCTCATATTAGTGTTTAGTATCCCATCTGTACTATATAATACTACTGGGATGCACCTATAAACACCCTATTTTTCAAATTTTACTTCTACTAATTTACCACAGTGCTATATAAAATTTAGGTAAATTACGTTATTGCTGCCTTTGACTTCATAAAAGGACGAACCATTTTTGTTTTGTATGTATGTTACGCGATAGTAGGTACAGACAAATGTAAGTTAATTTTAATGGCTTGGCTATTTTTTTGTTTGTTATATTAAAGTTCAGAGGTTGTCCCATAAATTGTTTATCGAAATTCACTAGTTTAATTTATTTTTTTCACTAGTTGAAAGAAATGGGTTCTATGTAACCTAACCGGTCCGATTCCGTTAGTTAACTAGATGGACGGTGGAAACTAAATATTTCCCAAGGAATACCCAGGTGGACAAAGCTGCTTACCACCACCTCCACCACCTCCTGCTTAAAATATGTACACATATTTATTTTCTTCTATACAATTTTATTTAAACTAAATTTTTCCTGTTCAATGAATACTATTTAAAACAGCATTTGGAATTAATTTTCTATTGACAGTTTAATTTAAAATGCTGAAGAGTAGTAAGTGTAATATTTGACGTTTTAAAACTAGAGACGTACTTCTTAGCATTCCATGGATTCACCGTGCGGGTGCCGGGTCCATCGTGTGGCAGAGAGAGAAATCACGAGTAGACCCCGAGACTTATCATAGATATATACAGTATCATCTTCAACTAATCGTATAAAACAACTAATACAACTTGAACTGCCATCGGTGCACTTAAACTTGCTGAACACGAAGAAAAGGAATGTGTTTAAATTTGGGTTTTAGTAGACATGGTAAGCAGATATACATTTTCAAACATTGAAACGCGTTTACCTCAAAACGAGTTGTTTACCACTAAACCCATTGATATAAATATTAAAAGTTCAATTATTGAACCCATACTTTTGTTATGAATACAATTTGGAAATAAATTTAAAAAAAGTTTGTTTCTTGTTGTTTAGTTTTGTTCCCTAACATTCTTTCTATAATGTTTAAACGGGCCTTTTATTTTTTGTAAACTTTAGTAGTGCCATGGGTAATGAGGTAATCCACGGGAAATTTTACAGTAGGCGTTTAATCAGCCAATAAGAGCAGTAGTGCCACGGGCAAGTAAAATTTCCCATGACACTACCAGTAGTGCCAAGCAGTAGTGTCAAGGGAAATAAACGTATTTTTGTATGTGTAATGTTTGTTCGAAACAACTTAGATATGTTTATTAATTTGAAACCAAAACGAGAAAAGACACAAACTCAGGGTACCTGATTGTAAAACGACATTACTCGCTAATAGTGCTATGTCTATGGCTCCAATGGTGTAAAACCACTTATTGAAAGAAAAAATAAAAATAAACGAGAAACAATTGTTTAAACATACATTTAAGGTTTTTCTTCTGGAAAAGGCGTATTACTCTATCAAAGACTATTTAAATGATAAATTCTGATGCATCAACCAATCAACGGATAGGGTCGTTTCAGAATGACTTTCGTCAAACTGACATTCAACAAAAACAACCTCTCCCTTGTTCCGAAACGGTTAACGAATAAAGGTCAAATGTTTCTGTCGTAGCCAGGGTTTATCTTCATTTCAGGTATCAGTTGTACGCTTAATAATAGCATAAGTATTAGTAGTTAAGATTTTTCGGATCCTTTATTATATTTTGTACGCATATCTTTTCGCTTTCGGGTTTTGACGCCATGGTGTCTCTACCAAGTAAAACCTACACGGGGTTTCATCCTTGCGGCTTCGGGCACGGGACGGCTCTCGATTCTTCCACGAACCCGCTGCGGGGAGAAGTTTCTCGAGTGTTTTTTTTGTAAAACGATGTTTTAATTTCAGGCAAACGTAGTCGCCCAGACTCGCATCAACTACAACGAGCGTCAACTGCTCCAGTTAGTCGTGGCTCATCTGACGGCGCGCGGCCTGGCCGAGTCGGCGGCCACGCTGCGGCGCGAGGCCGCGCTGCCCGCCGCCGTCGCGCCCGCCGCCACGCCGCGCCCCGAGCCAGTCTACACGGCGCACAAGCCGAGGGTGAGCGAGAGGCATTTCTCAAAGAAACGATAAAAACCGAAAAAAATCCGACAAAATCGAAAAAAAAAACCTTAAAAACCGACAAAACCGAAAACACCGATCAAACCGATAAAAATCATAAAAACCGACAAAATCGGTAATGTATCGAAAAATCGGAAAAAACGACAAAAATTGATAAAAAAATAAAAATCGACAAAAATCGTAAAAATAGGCACTACGAAATGTTTCAGAATTCGACAAAATCGACAAACTAAGACACTGTACCAAATGTTTCAAAATCAGACTAAATCGCAAAATAAAGACACTACACCAAATGTTTCAACATGTGTGTTGTCTACGTTCGATGCCGGGTGTCGCTGTAGCCGCGGTGTATCCTTGCGGTATCTCGTGTCTCGTCCAGCGTCGTAGTGTCGTATCTGACGGCGCGCGGCCTGGCCGAGTCGGCGGCCACGCTGCGGCGCGAGGCCGCGCTGCCCGCCGCCGTCGCGCCCGCCGCCACGCCGCGCCCCGAGCCCGTCTACACGGCGCACAAGCCGAGGGTGAGTGAGAGGCGTTTCACAAAGAAACGATAAAAACCGAAAAAAATCTGAAAAACCGACAAAATCGAAAAAAAAAACCATAAGAACTGACTAAACCGAAAACACCGATAAAAATCATAAAAACCGAATCGGTAAAATATCGAAAAATCGGAAAAAAACTACAAAATTGATAAAAAATTAAAAATCGACAAAAATCGTAAAAATAGACACTACGAAATGTTTCAAAATTCGACAAAATCGTCAAAATAAGACACTATACCTAATGTTTCAAAATCAGACAAAATCGACCAAATAAGACACTGTACCAAATGTTTCAAAATCAGACTAAATCGCAAAATAAAGACACTACACCAAATGTTTCAACATGTGTGTTGTCTACGTTCGATGCCGGGTGTCGCTGTAGCCGCGGTGTATCCTTGCGGTATCTCGTGTCTCGTCCAGCGTCGTAGTGTCGTATCTGACGGCGCGCGGCCTGGCCGAGTCGGCGGCCACGCTGCGGCGCGAGGCCGCGCTGCCCGCCGCCGTCGCGCCCGCCGCCACGCCGCGCCCCGAGCCCGTCTACACGGCGCACAAGCCGAGGGTGAGCGAGAGGCATTTCTCAAAGAAACGATAAAAACCGAAAAAAATCCGACAAAATCGAAAAAAAAAACCTTAAAAACTGACAAAACCGAAAACACCGACAAAACCGATAAAAATCATAAAAACCGACAAAATCGGTAAAATATCGAAAAATCGGAAAAAACGACAAGATTGATAAAAATTTAAAAATCGACAATAATCGTAAAAATAGACACTACGAAATGTTTCAGAATTCGACAAAATCGTCAAAATAAGACATTATACCTCATGTTTTAAAATCAGACAAAATAAGACATTGTAACAAATGTTTCAAAATCAGACTAAATCGCAAAATAAAGACACTACACCAAATGTTTCAAAATGTGTGTTGTCTACGTTGGGCGTCGCTGTAGACGCGCTGTATCCTCGCGGTATCTCGTGTCTCCGCCGGGCGCGCTCGGCGTCCAGCGTCCAGCGTCGTAGTGTCGCAGCTGACGGCGCGCGGCCTGGCCGAGTCGGCGGCCACGCTGCGGCGCGGAAACAACAAAACAACGGCGAAATCGTAACAAGAGTGATACTGTACCAAATGTTACAAAATTTGGCATTTCACAAAGAAATTATAGAAACGGAAAAACCGACAAAATTGAAAAAAACCTTAAAAACCGACAAAATCTATGAAAATCGTAAAACCCGTCAAAATCGAAAAAATCTTAAAAACCGACAAAATCGATAAAAATCGTAAAAACAGACGAAATCTAAAAAATCTTTAAAACTGACAAAATTGCCAAAAAAAATGCCAAATCTGTAGAAAAACCGTCAAAATTAAAAAAAAATTGAATTTCTTAAACAGATTTTAAGATTTGGTATTGGTTTCTTTATATCAAAAGATCAAAAACAAAAGTTACTATACCCCAAATGATTCAGAATCTGAGTTAAAAAAAATTGGCTGTCATAGGAACTGCCGATAGAAGTGAAAACCTATAACGCAGAATTTGATAGCTTACTTTGGAAACTACACGGGTGTAACCGGAGGGTGTGGCCTGGCCATCATGGCATCTAAAAATGCGTCAGCCAATGGGAAATGCTGACGCATTTCTAGATGGCCATGCCATGATGGGCAGACCACGCCCTATTAGCATTTCCCTTTGGCTGACGCATTTCTAGATGGCCAATTGCTATGGTCCCGAGTTTACGCGAAGATTTCTTATGATACCCGAGCGTGACGCTAAAATTCAATTCACAGCCCACGAAAAATCTGTCTAGGCGCGCCAAAAGTTCGCGGCGGGTGAGATAACGCTCTTAACAGGTTCCAACATCGATAAAGACGTGTGATTTGACGAAATGTCGTGAAAATCTGGAAAGTAATGATATTGTGTCAAATTCTTTCGGCCTTTTCGTCTCCGCCATATATTGGATAGCCAAATCGTCACTACATCATAACAAAATATGTATAACTAGCAGCGCCCCGCGGTGTTACCCGCGAAGTTCCCGTTCCCGTTGTTTTCCGGGATAAAAAGTAGCCTATGTGTTTTTCCAGACTAATCTATCTGTGTTCCAAATTTCAGCCCGATCCGTTCATACGTTAGGACGTGATTGAGCAACAAACATCCTAACATCCAAATATCCAAACATCCATACATTGACATTTATAATATTAGTAGGATTTTATATGTCGTTTAATTTCCAGAGAGTGTCAGTAACCCGTACTTGCGGTATGGGCGCTATACAACGCGACGGCGACCTCAACGTGTCTCTGAACGTGTCTCTGAACGCGTCCCTGAACACGTCCTTCAATCAGTCGGCCATCAACCATATGGACGAGGCGCCCGCCACGCCGCAGCTCATTAAACTCAGGTATGTTTGTTGAAACTTAGGTATGTTGATTAAACCTAGGTATGTTCGTTAAAACTCGGGTATATTGATTAAACTTAGGTATTTTTTGTTAAAACTCGGGTATGTTGATTAAACTCAGGTATGTTTGTTAAAACTTAGGTATGTTGATTAAACTCAGGTATGTTTATTAAAACTTAGGTGTGTTGATAAAAATTAAAGTAAGTTGATTAAACTCAGGTATGTTTATAAAACTTAGGTATGTTGATTAATTTCAGGTATGTTAGTTAAAACTTAGGTATGTAGGTGTGTTGATAAAAATTAAAGTAAGTTGATTAAACTCAGGTATGTTTATAAAACTTAGGTATGTTGATTAATTTCAGGTATGTTAGTTAAAACTTAGGTATGTTTATTATACTCAGGTATGGTTGTTAAACTTAGGTATGGTGATTGAACTCAGGTATGTTAATTAAACTCGAGTATGTTCATTAAATTCAGATAAGTAAATTAAAGTCAGGTAGGTACGTGAATTAAACTCGGGTATGTCCAGACCGGACATTTTCCTTTTTTCTAGGGCTACGAAACGCATAGTCCTGGTAGAACTTACCGTACCGTGGGAAACTAATATACCTAAAGACCACGCGATGAAACAAAATAAGTATTACGACCTTCAAAATGAATTAACAAAAAATGGCTATGTAGTTAATTTATACGCTGTAGAAGTAGGAGCGAGAGGTATACCAGCAAAATCTCTCTATAACCTGCTTAAAGACCTTGGATTGTCCAGAAGTGCAGTAAGTTCTATACTAGAACGAGTATCTAAAGCTGCACTAGTAGGATCATATCGGATTTGGCTGGGCAGGGAGAGAAATACGAGTAGTGAAGGTGAGTGTTGACGTACGTCAATATAAGGGGCCCCTTTTAAACCTACTACCCGAGTCACAAGTCTTGGGGTCTATTCGATATTTCTCTCTCTGCCACACGATGGACCCGGCACCCGCACGGTGAATCCATGGAATGCTAAGAAGTACGTCTCTCTCACAGGTGTGTTAATTAAACTCAGGTATAACCGCAAAATTTTAGTATGGGTATTTATTTTCAGTATAATCGTTTAGCTCGAGTACATCTTATTTAGTTCTTATCTTTGACTGGACTTGTGGCTTAGTTGGTAGTAGCTCTGCCTGCGAAGCGAGGGTCGTGGGTTCGATTCCCACCCAGTGCTAATATTTGTGTGATGAATTCAAATATTTGCACTGTGTCTGGGTGTTTCTATGTATAATAAGTATGTATTTAAAACTATATAAGTATTATATCAGCTATCTGGCCACTATAGCACAAGCTTTGCTTAGTTTGGGGTCAGATGGTGTTGTGTGTGAATTGCCCACCAATATTTATTTATTTATCTTAAGATAAGCGCCACCATAAGCGTTTTAGTTTTTGCACCAGTTACAGATAGTTCAACTCATCTGTGCGCGCGGCGCTATGTGTGCGTGCGCTTGTAATTATACAACTTTCATTTGTGTGGCAGTGGCGCGGCAGTCGTCGTCCGAGCAAAACGTGACGAGCATACAAAGTAACTGTATATGTACAAGCTTACCCACACATAGGCCCGCGCGCGCAACTGAGTTGAAGTCACTGTAACACTTCTGAGCGACCTCGTCTGATGTTTTTAAGTGATAATGTAGTCCACGGTGGACCTTGCCTGCCTAAAGGAAACCGATTCGCTCACGGTTTGAAAACACTAAGATATATATTTTTAAATTTAAATACAGAGTGTCGAGACGAGCAGGACATGTGCCTGATGGTAAGCAACATACCTGCCACATAACAGCACAGTGACACTCAGCTATTGGAACATGAAGAGTTCAAATCATTACCTAGCACTGCACTGCGCTCTTCACCCACAGATCTAAGATGTTATATCTCTAAGCCCTTTAATTTCTCTGGACACATTGCCCTTCAAATCGGAACACAGTAATGTTTGCACTTTACTGCTTGGCGGTAGAATAACTGGCAAAGGTGTGGTACATCCCCAGGCGGACTCTGCTTAGAGTCCTACCACTACTAAAATATGACTCATTCCAAAGCCTAGCCGTATAAATTACGACTAGCCTAATAAATAAATTAAGTATTTAGATATATAAATGAGTTTATTGCATTCCTCAGGAAAGTCCAGAACCAGACACCGGCGGTCCACCCGGTGGCCTCGGTGGGCACCCCGGAACACCGCCGCTCGCTGCAGAAACAGACCAGTCTCAGCATGGCAGAGAGCTGCAACAACCCGCAACATAGGTAATGTCATTCAATATACTATCTGTTAGGATGGACCACAACCGGCCACCGGCGGTCCACCCGGTGGCGTCGGTGGGCACCCCGGAACACCGCCGCTCGCTGCAGAAACAGACCAGTCTCAGCATGGCAGAGAGCTGCAACAACCCGCAACATAGGTAATGTCATTCAATATACTATCTGTTAGGATGGACCACAACCGGCCACCGGCGGTCCACCCGGTGGCGTCGGTGGGCACCCCGGAACACCGCCGCTCGCTGCAGAAACAGACCAGTCTCAGCATGGGAGAGAGCTGCAACAACCCGCAACATAGGTAATGTCATTCAATATACTATCAGTTGGGATGGACCACAACCGGCCACCGGCGGTCCACCCGGTGGCGTCGGTGGCCACCCCGGAACACCGCCGCTCGCTGCAGAAACAGACCAGTCTCAGCATGGGAGAGAGCTGCAACAACCCGCAACATAGGTAATGTCATTCAATATACTATCAGTTGGGATGGACCACAACCGGCCACCGGCGGTCCACCCGGTGGCGTCGGTGGCCACCCCGGAACACCGCCGCTCGCTGCAGAAACAGACCAGTCTCAGCATGGGAGAGAGCTGCAACAACCCGCAACATAGGTAATGTCATTCAATATACTATCTGTTAGGATGGACCACAACCGGCCACCGGCGGTCCACCCGGTGGCGTCGGTGGGCACCCCGGAACACCGCCGCTCGCTGCAGAAACAGACCAGTCTCAGCATGGCAGAGAGCTGCAACAACCCGCAACATAGGTAATGTCATTCAATATACTATCTGTTAGGATGGACCACAACCGGCCACCGGCGGTCCACCCGGTGGCGTCGGTGGGCACCCCGGAACACCGCCGCTCGCTGCAGAAACAGACCAGTCTCAGCATGGCAGAGAGCTGCAACAACCCGCAACATAGGTAATGTCATTCAATATACTATCTGTTAGGATGGACCACAACCGGCCACCGGCGGTCCACCCGGTGGCGTCGGTGGGCACCCCGGAACACCGCCGCTCGCTGCAGAAACAGACCAGTCTCAGCATGGGAGAGAGCTGCAACAACCCGCAACATAGGTAATGTCATTCAATATACTATCAGTTGGGATGGACCACAACCGGCCACCGGCGGTCCACCCGGTGGCGTCGGTGGCCACCCCGGAACACCGCCGCTCGCTGCAGAAACAGACCAGTCTCAGCATGGGAGAGAGCTGCAACAACCCGCAACATAGGTAATGTCATTCAATATACTATCAGTTGGGATGGACCACAACCGGCCACCGGCGGTCCACCCGGTGGCGTCGGTGGCCACCCCGGAACACCGCCGCTCGCTGCAGAAACAGACCAGTCTCAGCATGGGAGAGAGCTGCAACAACCCGCAACATAGGTAATGTCATTCAATATACTATCAGTTGGGATGGACCACAACCGGCCACCGGCGGTCCACCCGGTGGCGTCGGTGGCCACCCCGGAACACCGCCGCTCGCTGCAGAAACAGACCAGTCTCAGCATGGGAGAGAGCTGCAACAACCCGCAACATAGGTAATGTCATTCAATATACTATCAGTTGGGATGGACCACAACCGACCACCGGCGGTCCACCCGGTGGCATCGGTGGGCACCCCGGAACACCGCCATTCGCTGCAGAAATAGACCAGTAAACAGAATAATTTATGACAGGATTCCACGAGGCCCATAAACGAAAACCATCTTCCCGATTGAAATTACGATGAAATTGAAACGAGAACTATCCTATCTACGATTGGTTCCAATAATAGGGGATATACGTTTTTATTCATTCATTTAAATACATGTAGGGCAGGGGTTCCCAAACATATTTTGTCTGCCGCCCACTTTGAGAATAACTTGTTTTGTAGCACCCCCATTTTTTCACATACTTAAAAACCGCTATAATTTCAAATTAAATTAATTAATTATGTGTGCGCTATATCAGCGGAGATTAACCTTTTGACCGCCAGGACTAAATTGCATTTCCGTGCCCTGTACGCCAAGTGAACGTCATAGCACAAAATTAAAAAAATCACAGCACCCATGGTTTTCAGCGAACTAGTTTCGTACATTTACACGTTGTTTTGCTGAAATTTTCTATTTAAGGACAAGTTCAGTAAAAAAATATCAGTACTTATAAATTTATCATTAATATTTTGGTATAGTGTGTTTTTTAATTTTAGTCAACTATAGACGTCGTTGGCGCTCAGGGCACGCTAGCGCTTGTCAAGTATAGGTGACTCTGGCGGTCAAAAGGTTAAACATTAATTCTATTCGAGACTTACTATAACCCGCAAGGAACTTGAGACCAGAGTCCAGTAATACATAACGCCCTCATTTTTTTCTGAGTCTCTTACCGCCCCTTGTAAACATGCAGTCCTAAAGGACTGCAATGACTGCATAGTTTACAAGGGGGCGTTATCACCCGCTGATAACTGATGTAGGGGATGAAAATTACATAAAAATGCAAAAATGCAATGCTTAGACTTACAAAACGCGAGCGAATCCTCCGTCAAAAGCTAGTTTATATATAAAATGTGACTTGTGTTTTCTGTCCGTAGAGTGACGCTGCACTCGATAATAACGGAGTACCTCTACAACCAACACGCGCTATGCAAGAACCCCGTAGTCACCTGTCCACAGTTCAATCTGTTCGAGTGAGTACTGTCTTCTAGTTTATCCGTTGTGACGTGAGCTCTATGGTTTTGGAATACGGGTGAGAATTGCTCGGTCGACGCTCAGAAACTGCTACTCTTGTCTTCTGTTGTATCCGGCTATTTGTTGTGTTGTGAATTGAGCTTTATGGTATTGGAATACGAGCGAGAATTGCTCGGTCGACGCTCAAAAACTATTACATTTGTCTTCTATTTTATCATGCTGTCTGCTGTGTTGTGAAGTGAGCTCTATGTTATTGGAATACGAATGAGAATTACGCGGTTGGAGCTTAAAGACTGTCGACTGTTTTATTTTTGAATTTCAAATCCAAGATGGCCGCCACCACGAAATGCCGAATTACATTGCTATTTTCACTATTCGATATGGGTATCAAATGAATGAGCTTGACTAGTAGAGTGTTGTACAAATTACAAACCCGTTTGATCGGGCGATGTTTCCAGAGAAATTATAGGGCTTAGAGATATAACAACTTAGATCTTTGGGTGACGAGCGCAGTGCAGTGCTAGGTAATGATTTGGACTCTTCATGTTCCAATAGCTGCGTATCACTGTGCTGTTATGTGGCAGGCATGTTGCTTACCATCAGGCACATGTCCTGCTCGTGCTCGGTTCGTCAAAAGAAGTTTTTACTTTAAAAATACAATAAACTAAACTTAAACGTAACTCTATATAAAAAAAAAATAGTTGTCTGTAAAGTCGGTTTACTGACGATAGTTGAACGTGACAACTTCAACTACGCCTTAGAGCGAGGTAACGCCGCATGACGTCATGCGGCGAGGTAACGGCGTTAACGGCACATGACGTCATGTATTGCGTGCGTGCAGCCGGCTTCATCGAATTATAAGACGTTGTCACGTCAAAAAAATCGGTTGTCTGTAAAGTTACTGACGATAGTTGAACGTGACAACTTCAACTCCAAGCCTTAAATGGAACGCCTCAGAGCGAGGTAACGCCGCATGACGTCATGTTTTTTCGTGCGTGCAGCCGGCTTCATCGAATTATAAGGCGTTGTCACTAGGGTATGGCGGTATTGGACTTTTGACAAAACCGGTATTTTTTCGGTATTAGGTAATATTTTTAAAACCGGGATAATATACTTCAACTATTAAAATAGCAGTAAAAATCATCCACACGGTACGGTAAATCCGGTACCTACTTAATTAAGCATTTCAAACTCTAAAGTTAAACAAATATCAATAATTACGCATACATTTTAAACTAGCTTACGCTCGTTTGTTTGTTACAAAAAATTAAACCAACTTCAAAACCACAAACTCAATCCCGAAAAATAAATTAATATAACTATTTAAATTTACACTATTTCGTGTAGGTACCACAAAAAAAAAAGTAAAACAGCTGCTCATCAAGTTTACAAGTATAAAATAAATTAAGTTGATTGTTATTTTAGTAGTCTAGAGCCGCCTTATGGGTTATATTCATGAATTTAATGTCTTTTTTAAAAATATCGAAAAACCGGTATTTGCAATTTCAATACCGGTATTCAGAATTGCCTCAAATCGTCCGGTAATACCGGTTTTTCGGTAATACCGAATACCGGTATCCATGCCCTAGTTGTCACGTCAAAATCCGAGATAGTCGCGTGTAAATGAAGATTTTTATTTTTTTTACATTTTTAATATTGTAGTATATGTCATGTTCCCCCAGGCCCCACAAATGCCCGGACCCGAGCCCCGCCGCCTCGGTGTCCGGCGTCGGTCCCGCGCTGAACGTGACCGCGCGCGTGGTCAGACGCGAGAGCTCGCTGGCCGCCGGCGCCGGGCGGCCGCGGCGCGCGGACGCCCGCCTGGTGCACTCGCGGTTCGCGCCCACCAGGACGCTGCGGCTGCAGGACGACGACGCTTACTTCACGCACACCGTCTTCCACGTGAGTGCGAGCCTGATGGAGCGATACGTGTTATTGTTCATACCTAAAAGAAAAACAGACTTTGTCATCAAAATCGAGGTTTGATTCCAAAAATGGCCGTCTAGGAAGCTACTACTGCAAGACGACGCTTACTTCACTCAAACCATCTTCCACGTGAGTAGAGATCTGATCTGTTATGGAATCGATAGATAGACACTCGTTATTGTTTACACCGAAAAAAAAAAACAGACTTTGCTATCAAGATGGAGGTTTAATACCAAAAATGGCCGTCTAGGACGCAAGACGATGCTTACTTCACCTTAACCATCTTTTAAGCGAGTAGAATTTTGATTTGTCATTCAATCAATAGATAGACACTCTTTATTGTTCAAACTAAAAAAAAAAACACACAGAAAACCAGACTTTGCCATCGAAACCAAGATTTGACTCCAAAAATGGCCGGCTAGGACACTACGACTGCAACACGATGCTTACTTCACCCAAACCATCTTCCACGTGAGTAATGTTGATCAGAATTGATATTATATCGATAGATAGATACCAAAAGAGACTTTACCGTCAACATCGAGGTTTAATATCAAGAATGCCGATTAGGATGCTGGAACTGCAGGATGATGACGCTTGCTTCACCCATACCATCTTTCATGTGAGTATCTAGTGGTTCATGTTTCATAGGCCCCAGAAATGCCTCGACCCGCCTTTGTACCGTCTAACTAAATCGGCTTTCGCTTTGCTGTCTCTGACATTGGAAGCGGAAACAAAAGAGAGAGCATCATCAAAGCTAGCACAGTTGTAGTGGTGCGGTAGAGCGAAAGCTCGCTGGCCGCCGGCGCCGCCTGGTGCACTCGCGGTTCGCGCCCACCAGGACGCTGCGGCTGCAGGACGACGACGCTTACTTCACGCACACCGTCTTCCACGTGAGTCTTCGGGGTTTTAGTACCAATAATGGCCGGCTAGGACGCTACGACTGCAACACGACGCTTACTTCACTTATACCATCTTTCACGTGAGTAGAGATCTGATTTGTCATCAAATCGATAGATAGACACTCTTCATTGTTTTCACACAAAAAAAAAACAGATTTTGCCATCAAAATCAAGATTGAATACCAAAAATGGCCGTCTAGGACGCAAGACGACGCTTACTTCACCTTAACCATCTTTGACGTGAGTAGAATTTTGATTTGTCATTCAATCGATAGATAGACACTCTTCATTGTTCACACTAAAAGAAAAACACACAGAAAATCAGACATTGCCATCAAAATCGAGGTTTAATATCAACAATGGCCAGTTAGGACACTATTGTTCACACCGAAAAAAAAAACACACAGAAAATCAGACTTTGCCATCAAAATCAAGATTTACTACCAAAAATGGCTGGTTAGGACGCTACGACTGCAAGACGACGCTTACTCCACTCACACCATCTTCCATGTGAGTAGTATTTTATGTTTTATAGGCCCTACAAATGCTTCGACCCTCCTAACTAAACCGGCTTTCGCTTTGCTGTCTCTAACATTAGAAGAGGAAACAAAAGAGAGAGCAGTATCAAAGCTGGCACAGTTGTAGTAGTGCGGTAGAGCGAGAGCTCGCTCGCCGCCGGCGCCGCCTGGTGCACTCGCGGTTCGCGCCCACCAGGACGCTGCGGCTGCAGGACGACGACGCTTACTTCACGCACACAGTCTTCCATGTGAGTGCGAGCCTGATGGAGCGATGCGTGTTACTGTTCACACCTAAAAGATGAACAGACGTTGTGATCAAAATCGAGGTTTGATTCCAAAAATGGCCGTCTAGGACGCTACGACTGCAAGACGACGCTTACTTCACGCACACCGTCTTCCACGTGAGTGCGAGCCTGATGGAGCGATGCATATTGTTGTTCACACCTAAAAGATAAACAGACTATGTCATCAAGATCGAGGTTTAGTACCAAGAATGGCCGGATAGGACGCTACGACTGCAAGACGACGCTTACTTCACGCACACCGTCTTCCACGTGAGTCTTCGGGGTTTTAGTACCAAGAATGGCCGGCTAGGACGCTGCGTCTGCAGGACGACGACGCTTACTTCACGCACACAGTCTTCCACGTGAGTGCGAGTCTGATGGAGCGATGCATGTTGTTGTTCACACCTAAAAGAAAAACAGACTTTGTCATCAAGATCGAGGTTTGATTCCAAAAATGGCCGTCTAGGAAGATACGACTGCAAGACGACGCTTACTTCACCCAAACCATCTATCACGTGAGTAGAGATCTGACTTGTCACTAAATCGATAGGTAGACACTCTTTATTGTTCACACACAAAAAAAAAATCAGATTTTGCCATCAAAATCAAGATTTAAAACCAAAAATGGCCGTCTAGGACGCAAGACGATGCTTACTTCACATTAACCATCTTTTACGTGAGTAGAATTTTGATTTGTCATTCAATCGATAGATAGACACTCTTTATTGTTCACACTAAAAGAAAAACACAAAGAAAATCAGACTTTGCCATCAAAATCGAGGTTCAATACCAAAAATGGCCGTCTAGGATGCTACGATTTCAAGATGATGCTTACTTACTTCAGTCACACCATCTTCCATGTGAGTAGTATTTTATGTATCATAGGCCCTACAAATGCTCCGACCCGCCTAACTAAATCGGCTTTCGCTTTGCTGTCTCTGACATTGGAAGCGGAAACAAAAGAGAGAGCATCATCAAAGCTAGCACAGTTGTAGTAGTGCGGTAGAGCGAGAGCTCGCTCGCCGCCGGCGCCGCCTGGTGCACTCGCGGTTCGCGCCCACCAGGACGCTGCGGCTGCAGGACGACGACGCTTACTTCACGCACACCGTCTTCCATGTGAGTCTTCAGGGTTTTAGTACCAAGAATGGCCGTCTAGGAAGATACGACTGCAAGACGACGCTTACTTCACTTATACCATCTTTCACGTGAGTAGAGATCTGATTTGTCATCAAATCGATAGATAGACACTCTTCATTGTTCACACACAAAAAAAAAAAAACGGATTTTGCCATCAAAATCAAGATTTAATACCAAAAATGGCCGTCTAGGATGCTACGACTGCAAGACGATGCTTACTTCACCCAAACCATCTTCCACTTGAGTAATGTTGATCAGAATTGACATTGTATCGATAGATAGATACTCTTTATTGTTCACACCAAAAGAGACTTTACCATCAACATCGAGGTTTAATATCAATAATGCCGATTAGCATGCTGGAACTGCAGGATGATGACGCTTACTTCACCCATACCATCTTTCATGTGAGTATCTAGTGGTTCATGTTTCATAGGCCCCAGAAATGCCTCGACCCGCCTTTGTACCGTCTAACTAAATCGGCTTTCGCTTTGCTGTCTCTGACATTAGAAGCGGAAACAAAAGAGAGAGCATCATCAAAGCTAGCACAGTTGTAGTAGTGCGGTAGAGCGAGAGCTCGCTCGCCGCCGGCGCCGCCTGGTGCACTCGCGGTTCGCGTCCACCAGGACGCTGCGGCTGTAGGACGACGACGCTTACTTCACGCACACCGTCTTCCACGTGAGTCTTCAGGGTTTTAGTACCAAGAATGGCCGGCTAGGACGCTACGACTGCAAGACGACGCTTACTTCACTTATACCATCTTTCACGTGAGTAGAAATCTGATTTGTCATTAAATCGATAGATAGACACTCTTTATTGTTCACACTAAAAGAAAAACACAAATAAAATCAGACATTGCCATCAAAATCGAGGTTAAATATCAAGAATGGCCGTTGAGGACGCTGCGACTGCAGGATGATGATACTTACTTCACTCACACCATCTTCCATGTGAGTAGTAGTTCATCTTCCATAGGCCCCAGAAATGCCCCGACCCGCCTCGCTTTGCACTCGCGGTTCGCGCCCACCAGGACGCTGCGTCTGCAGGACGACGACGCTTACTTCACGCACACAGTCTTCCACGTGAGTCTCCAGGGTTTTAGTACCAAGAATGGCCGGCTAGGATGCTACGACTGCAAGACGACGCTTACTTCACTTATACCATCTTTCACGTGAGTAGAAATCTGATTTGTCATCAAATCGATAGATAGACACTCTTCATTGTTCTCACACAAAAAAAAACAGATTTTGCCATCAAAATCAAGATTTAATACCAAAAATGGCCGTCTAGGACGCAAGACGATGCTTACTTCACCTTAACCATCTTTTAAGCGAGTAGAATTTTGATTTGTCATTCAATCGATAGATAGACACTCTTTATTGTTCACACTAAAAGAAAAACACAAAGAAAATCAGACTTTGCCATCAAAATCGAGGTTCAATACCAAAAATGGCCGTCTAGGATGCTACGATTTCAAGATGATGCTTACTTACTTCAGTCACACCATCTTCCATGTGAGTAGTATTTTATGTATCATAGGCCCTACAAATGCTCCGACCCTCCTAACTAAACAGGCTTTCGCTTTGCTGTCTCTGACATTGGAAGCGGAAACAAAAGAGAGAGCATCATCAAAGCTAGCACAGTTGTAGTAGTGCGGTAGAGCGAGAGCTCGCTCGCCGCCGCCGCCGCCTGGTGCACTCGCGGTTCGCGCCCACCAGGACGCTGCGGCTGCAGGACGACGACGCTTACTTCACGCACACAGTCTTCCATGTGAGTGCGAGCCTGATGGAGCGATGCGTGTTGTTGTTCACACCTAAGAGAAAAACAGACTTTGTGATCAAAATAGAGGTTTGATTCCAAAAATGGCCGTCTAGGACGCTACGACTGCAGGACGATGCTAACTTAACCCATACCATCTTCCACGTGAGTAGAGACCTGATTTGTCATCAAATCGATAGATAGACACTCTTTTTTGTTGACACCAAAAGAAAATCAAACTTCACCATCAAAATCGAAGTTTAATACCAAGAATGGCCGTCTAGGATGCTACAACTGCAAGACGACGCTTACTTCACCCAAACCATCTTCCACTTGAGTAATGTTGATCAGAATTATTGACATTGTATCGATAGATAGATACTCTTTATTGTTCACACCAAAAGAGACTTTACCATCAACATCGAGGTTTAATATCAAAAATGCCGATTAGGATGCTGGAACTGCAGGATGATGACGCTTACTTCACCCATACCATCTTTCATGTGAGTATCTAGTGGTTCATGTTTCATAGGCCCTAGAAATGCCTCGACCCGCCTTTGTACCGTCTAATTAAACCGGCTTTCGCTTTGCTGTCTCTAACATTGGAAGCGGAAACAAAAGAGAGAGCAGTATCAGCACCAGGACGCTGCGGCTGCAGGACGACGACGCTTACTTCACGCACACCGTCTTCCACGTGAGTGCTCGCTGCTCGTCTGATGGAGCGATGCGTGTTGTTGTTCACACCTAAGAGAAAAACAGACTTTGTGATCAAAATCTAGGTTTAGTACCAAGAATGGCCGGTTAGGTCGCTACGGCTGCAAGACGATGCTAACTTCACCCATACCATCTTCTATGTGAGTAGTCTAGATCTGATTTGACATTGTATCGATAAATAGATACTTACTTTTTATTGTTCACACCAAAAGAGACTTTGTCATCAATATCATGATTTTATACCAAAAATGGCCGTTTAGGACGCTACGACTGCGAGACGACGCTTACGTCACCCATACCATCTTCCACGTGAGTAGATACCTGATTTGTCATTGAATCAATAGATATTATTGTTCACGCTAAAAGAAAACCAGACTTTGCCATCAAAATCAAGATTTAATACGAAGGATGGTCGGCTAGGACGCTGCTATTGCAAGACGATGCTTACTTCACTCACACCATCTTCCATGTGAGTAGAGATCTGACTTGTCACTAAATCGATAGATAGACACTCTTTATTATTCAAACTAAAAGAAAAATAGATGCACACACAACGAAAATCAGACTTTGCCATTAAGATCGAGGTTTAATATGAAGAATGACGATGGCGCTGCGTCTGCAGGACAAAGATGCTTACTTCACCCATACCATCTTCCACGTGAGTAGTGTAGACTTAGATAAAGAATAAGTAAATAGATCAGGTTTTTCCGCACGGTTCTTTTGTACCAATCGTAAGCAGATGAGGTCTAATGTTAGCTATGGTGACATTGTGATGTGCCGCGACAAAAGTATGACACTTCTACAAGAGCGATCAGACCCGTGCTTTCGGTGTAAAGCGTTTGTTCTAACTCCATACGTAGTGTATGTAAACTCTTTGAGTGTAGATCTGATTTGTCATAGACATGCCCGTCCCGAACGCATTTCAAACGAAAAGAAAGAGAGAAACATCAAAGCTAAGACAGTTTTCATTCGACGGTAGACCGATGACCGATGGATTGACCGATGATGGAAAATTATTTAATATATATTATTGTTTAATGACGTAACTATGTTTGATTGATTATACTGGTTTTTTTTAACATATGTATTATTGTTTAATGACTTAATTATGATTGATTGATTATACTAGAAATTATTTTAATATGTACTATTGTTACCTAAATGACTTTAACAAAAGCGTGAAACTGAAATAAGCCTTAACCAATTTTATTGAATTGTAACTTTTTTTTGACGATTCAAAGTGCATGTAACATGTTAACTGAATAAATGATTTTTTTGATTTGATTTGATTTGGATGACCGCGGCATCCATGTACTTTGTCATTAATATATCTATGAAACTGGTTACAGCCGACGCAGCAGCAACTGTTGGCCGCGACTTCGTCCGGCGACATCCGGATATTCAACTTGTTCAGCGGCGCCGAAGAGAACTCGTATCAAGTCCACGAATCCTACATCTATCATATGCAAGTGAGTGCCACTTCTATATTTCGCACCTTTGGCATTGAAGTGACCGTTGAATCCTGAACGGCCAAATGTGGCCGACGATTTTAGTACGTAGGCGTCGCGGCGCCCGCGCAGAAAGTCGGGGAAGAACAAGTTAATCAAAGATACTTGTTGTTTTGGTAAACGCAAAAAAAGTTAAATAATTGGCAATTTTGTTTCTTTAATATTCGCTTATAGATTTTAAGCAGTTTTTTATAGTATACCTCTAGAGTGACAGGCGAGCAGTACATTTGCCTGATGGTAAATAATATTCCTGCTCATAATAGCACAGAGTCGTCGACGCAGCTATTGTAACACGAAGAGTCCAAATCTTTACCTAGCACCGCACTCGGAAATATAAGGTGTTTTGTCTCACAATAATTTCTTGGGAAAAAAATCTCTACAAACCGGAACACAGTAATGTTTAAACACAACTGCTTGGCGGCAAAATAACTGGCAAATTTGACTACTTTGGATTTGAAGTAAAGTTTCTCGAATGGCGAGCGCGAACCGGCAGACGCAGTGTAGGACGGTCCACACGATGGACCAATGATATTGCCTCGGCCACGGAAAGTCGGTGGATAGAGGCCTCACAAGACCGATCTTGTGCCGCTTCCATCCACCGAATTGTGTAATTATGGAATTCATTTCATTGTGGAATTCTTTGGGGGAGGCCTATGTGCAGCAGTTTGCATGCTGCAGATGATGATGATTCTACAAGTCAAGCTCTTTCATTTAATACCTATATTGAGGAAGTAGTGGAGAAAACGTAATTCTCAATTTTGTGGTGGCGGCCATCTTGTATTTAAAATTTGTCATAGTGTACTAGTATTCTACTAGTCAAGCTTTTACGTTTGATACCCATTTTGATGGAAGTTGTGAAAAAATATTTTGTCCGCCATTTTGTGGAGGCAGCCATCTTGAATCGATATCAATCATTCATAGCCAAGAACCACCGCAAGGAAACTAGATTTCAAATAAAAAAGCCGCATTGAAGTTGATCTCTCCATTTGAGAGCTACGTGCTACAAACAGACACACATACAGTCACCGACGTTAAACTTATATACCCTTTATACACCCCTCTTTTTGGTCGGGAGCTAAAAACGGTATAGACGGTATATGACTCAACCAGTCAAATATCTTTGTTCTGAGTCCCTAGAAGGTAAACCATGAAACGATGTCCCTTTTTCCAGATCCGAGGTGTATTTAAATGATTTATTTATTTCGCAGGCGAGCAGAGACGGGCTACTATTGTTGGCATCGGCGACAACTCCGTGGCGCCCTCTCTCGGCTCTCTGGAATATGAAAGAGTTTGAATTACAGTAAGTTTATTTTTTTCAAGTACAAGTAAAAAGTATATTACCAATAGAAATGTTAATTTTTTTTTCGGAATTGTTTTATTTTAAAGAATGACGCTTGCTTACGATAAAAAAATGTATTTTAAATTATTAGTATTTTCGATGAGTAAATATACAATAACAAAGCAATTTTGAATTTTCCCGCTAAAACACTAAAGGCCGGGTCACACAGAGGCGATCCGGTAGCGATAGCGATCCGATAGCGATAGCGATCCGATACCGAGTATGGGATCGCGCCCGCTTGCTGTGTGTCAAGTTGCATACAAATTCGAACATTACAAAAAATATCGTCTCGCTATCGGATCGCTATCGCTACCGGATCGCCTCTGTGTGACCCGGCTTTAACGACTGACATGACTTCACTAACCGCAAAACGTTGGTAACGTTTCATGACTATATGTGCAGTTTATGTGTTTTCTTCTTTTTACTTGAATACAAACAATTGAAATCGTCGTCGCTAAGATCGCAAACTATAATAAAAATGCAGAGAAGTAAACAGTCTAGTCAGTCTTCGACAGCTTGTTTTGTGATTAGTGATGTAATATGTCATATTGGTGTTTGCAGTCACGTGATAACAGATTAAAAATTAAAAATATAGCATATGAAATCATTTATGATAAATTGAATAAGTAATATTAAATTATAAAAATATGATTTTTTTTATTCTTAATACAAACTCTCATAAAATTAACACTAAATATTAATTTGTGATTAGTGTTAACATTCCTATTGCGAATGAGACTAGTTTTGGATTATTTAAGCGTGGATTTTTTGGGAAGATATTATAAACAACACATTTTCACACAAGAACTAAATTAAAAAAATTGATTTACCCCCGACTACCTTTAACTTGAAATTTGGCCTAGTTGTCCTTTAACCTGTTCATGGACAGGGAAGAAGGCCCAGTTGCGCGACCGCCGATGGACAGATGCCGTTAAAAAAGTTAATTTGATACTCATATTGAGGGAATAGTAAAACAAATGTAATTCGCCATTTTTTGTTGGCGGCCATCTTGGATTGGAAATTTGTTATAGTGTGTAATATTCTAATATTGTACAAATTCCAAGGTAGTCGGGGGTAAATCAAAATGTTTAATTTTGTTCATGTTGTTTGTGAAACAAAAGCAAAAATACGTGTACAATATTGAACTGACGGACTGATTAGTTTTTTATTCATCATGGCTATTGAGGATTCCGATGATCGAGATCCGACTCTGTATAAGTAACTTGTATAAATTCAGGTTCCAACTAGACAACGAAGAGTACGTGGAGTTCTCGAAGATGACCGACGAGCGTATCATCGGGACCCGAGGAGAGAAGGCCACCATCTTCGACGTGCGGACCGGGCGCGAACTGATGACGCTCACGCCAGCCATCAGCAACCAGTACGCGAAGAACAGGGCCACCTTCAACCCCACCGATGAACTTGTGCTATCTGGTAAGTTGTACGGGAAAAAAATGTACATTTGACATGCTAAAAGCAAAAAATATGTAGGTAAGTCAAAAGTAAAGTTTGGTAAAGTCACTAAATATCGTGACAAAATCATAGATATTTGTCCAAACATTTAAATCTTCGAAAAGGCTTCTATCTTCGCCTATGGGAAGGCCACTTCGGAATCTTCGGTTTTGTAAAGGTTATTATCTTCGGGCGGGAGCTGATGACGCTCACGCTGGCCATCAGCAACCAGTACGCGAAGAATAGAGCCACCTTCAACCCCACCGACGAACTTATACTATCTGGTAAGTAAAAAAACAAAAAAAAATAATATACGCCAAAAACTAAAAATATGTATTTTATGAAAGGTATGTCAAAAGTAAAGTTTGGTAAAGTCACTAAATATCGTGACAAAATCATGAATATTTGTCCAAACATCTTCGAAAAGGCTTCTATCTTCGGCTATGGGAAGGCCACTTCGGAATCTCCGGTTTTGTAAAGGTTATTATCTTCGGGCGGGAGCTGATGACGCTGACGCTGGCCATCAGCAACCAGTACGCGAAGAATAGAGCCACCTTCAACCCCACCGACGAGCTTGTGCTATCTGGTAAGTAAAAAAAACAATAAATTGTACGCCAAAAGCTAAAAATAATATGTATTTTATAAAAGGTATGTCAAAAGTAAAGTTTGGTAAAAACACGAAATATCGTGACAAAGTCATGAATATTTGTCCAAACATATAAATCTTCGAAAAGGCTTCTATCTTCGGCTATGGAAAGGCTATCATCTTCGGTTATAAAAAGGCCGGGCTGGGAGCTGATGACGTTCACGCCGGCCATCAGCAACCAGTACGTGAAGAATAGAGCCACCGTCAACCTCACCGACGAGCTTGTGCTATCTGGTAAGTAATAAACTAAACAAAAAAAATATATTATACGCCAAAATCTGTAAACAGGATATGTAAAATATACACTATCGAAGGAATTACTTTGGTAATCACACTAAATATCGTGATAAAACCATAAACTACTAAATATTCGAAAAGGCTGGTATCTTCGGCGATGGGAAGGTTACCATCTTCGACGTGTGGACCGGGCGGGAGCTGATGACGCTGACCCCGACCATCAGCAACCAGTACGCCAAGAATAGAGCCATCTTCAACCCCACCGCCGAACTTGTACTATCTGGTATGTGATACGCGTAAAAAATACATTTGACACGCCCAAGGCTATAAATATGTATTTTATAATAGGTATGTCAAAAGTTTTAAATATTTCACCTTAAACATACGCTAACACAGGTATTAGTTTGGTAAAGTCACTAAATATCGTGACAAAGTCATGAATATTTGTCCAAACATATAAATCTTCGAAAAGACTTCTATCTTCGGGTATGGGAAGATAGAATATAATATATCATCTTCGGTTATAAAAAAGCTACTATCTTGGGCGTTCGAACCGGGCGGGAGCTGATGACGCTGACCCCGGCTATCAGCAACCTGCACGCCAAGAATAGAACCACCTTCAACTCCACCGACGAACTTGTGCTATCTGTATATAGGTCCAAAAATATTAAATCTTCGAAAAGGCTTATATCTTCGGCAATGGAAAGGCTATCATCTTCGACATTCTGTTTTGTAACTTCGGTGATGAGAAGGCTATCATCTTCGGCAAAGGGAAGGCCTTCTCCTTCTGTGCCTGAAGATCGGCGAAGATCGGCGATGGTAAGGCCACCATCTTCGACGTTCGAACCGGGCGATAGCCCTGAGTGGTAGGACTGTTTCCAGAGACCGCCCTGGGATGTACCACACCTTTGTCCGTTATTCTACCGCCAAGTAGTAATATGCAGATATCACTGTTCCGGTTTGAGGGGCAATGTTTCCGGATAAATCATCTTATATCTCCGGGTGACGAGAGCAGTGCAGAGGTAAGTAATAATTTTTCATGTTTCAATATCCGCGTGACACTATGCTGTTATGCGCAGGCTTGTTGCTTACAATCAGGCACATGTCTTGTTCGTCTCGTCACTGTATACTATAAAAAATACAATAACTACCTCCCTTTGTCCACAGATGGCGTACTATGGGACGTTAACACGGGCAAGGAGATACATAAATTCGACAAACTGAACCAAACGCACAGCGGGGTCTTCCATCCTAATGGCCTAGAGGTTAGATTATAGAATACAGTATAATATTATTTGATTTATTTTTTCTTATCAAAATGATTAGTTATTAATATTATTATTGGACATCACTTTTATTTTTATACCTATTGTAATTAATTGATATGGAATGTTGTAAATTCTGAAATAAATGATTAATTGATTGATTATTTGTAGAACAGTAACTGTGACCGATAGAGAAAAAACTGACAACCAAAGGTTGGCTAGTCAACATTTTAGTAAATATTATAACAAACTTCTGGTTAATAAATACTTCTTGCGTTGAAGATGTTATCTATTATTTATTATAGTTTCAAGTCGAGACTTTTTAGCACAAGAACAAAATTAAAAAAAATATGTTTTTTTACCACGACTACCTCGGATTTCAATCTGATCTCTACTAGTCAAGTCCTTTTATTTGTGTCCGTATTGAGGGAGTTGTGAAGAAAAAATGTTTTTCGTATTTTGTAGCGGCGGCTTAATTTTTTTATAAGCTTTTATTTTGTAGTGTACAGTATAAAATATTGGGGGAGGTTGTGAAAAAACATTTAATCCGCCATTTTGTGGAGGCGACCATCTTGAATCGATATTAACCAACAGTAGCTAAGAATCACCGCAAGGAAACTAGCTTTCAAATGAAAAAAAAACTGCAATGAATTCGGTCCATCCGTTTGAGAGTTGCGGTGCCACAGATGGGCAGACACACAGACAGACGTCAAAGTCTTAACATACAGGCACACATACACACATCGAAGTCGAAGTGTTAACACCTCTCGTTTTGGTTGGGGGTTAAAAAGCAGAAGTATTAATTTACGTGCGTACAAAAGTACACACCACACACACACACTTTTTTTAATGATTTTTTCGTGTATGTTTCAGGTGATATCGAATACGGAGGTGTGGGATCTGAGAACGTTCCATCTGCTGAGAACCGTACCCACTCTGGATAAATCAGAGGTACGTATTTAAAGAAGTTTAAAATGTGAGATGTCATTCCAACGGCGTCATAAACAAATTACACATTTCGTGATGTTAGATGAATACAATAATCGTAGTGGTAAGGAGGACGCATTATATCGAAGTACCAAACTTTTAAGTTACGGCTGGTCTAAGTTACGGCTGGTCTAGTCGGGAGAACGGCGCCTGCCGATCCGGAGACCCCGGGTTCAAACCCCACACGCACCACTGCCTTTTCGAAGTCATGTGCGTAATGCCGCTAACTTAAAACGGTGAAGGAAAACATCGTGAGGAAACTGACATGTACCTAGAATCTTTCGAAGTCATGTGTCATCCACCAACCCGCACTGGGCCAGCGTGGTGGATGGCCTTAACTGTCTCCTTGCGAGAGAAGGCCCCGAGTCCCAGCAGTGGGAACGTTTAGTGGGCTGTTGATGATGATGATGACCAAACTTTTGCCAGTTATTCTATCGTCAAGCAGATATGTGCAAGTGTTCCGGTTTGAAGGGCAATGTTTCCAGTGAAATTACAGGGGGCATAGAAATAAAACATGTTACACCTTTAGGTGGCAAGCGTTGTGCTAGGTAATGATTTGGACTCTTCATGTTCCAATAGCTGCGTGTCACTGTTCTGTTACCGCCACCGCCAGAACTGTTACTGTCACCACCGTTACTCTCCCACCTATATCTTTCGTTACTCAAAAAATTCAGTCTACGTATTTAACAAAATTTGCGGGATTATTCTTGAAAAACCGTTTAGATTTTCAATATATTTGTTTTTTTTTTATTGCTTAATGGTAACTTACAACGTATCTATCGAATTTGTTTTGAAATTTACGATTTCTGGAAATGGGAAGAAATACAGTGGGCGGAGTCTATGAGTATTGAAAAATAAAATGGCAGTCATAGGAACTGCCGATAGAAGTGAAAACTTATAACTCAAAATTTGATAACTTGCTTTAGAAACTACACGGGTGAAACCGAGGGGCGTGGCCGGTGTTCACTCGAAGATTTCTATAGGTCCCGAGCGTGGCGCTAGAATTCAATTCACAGCCCACGAAAAAAAAATCTGTCTTTGGTGCACCAAAAGAAGTTTTGCACTTCAGAAATGTTGTTGATAGGTTTTTGCACGCTTTAAAAATGGGTAATCATTTAATATAAGTTACGGCTGGTCTAGTCGGGAGAACGGCGCCTGCCGATCCGGAGAGCCCGGGTTCAAACCCCACACGCACCACTGTATTTTCGAAGTCATGTGCGTAATGCCGCTAACTTAAAACGGTGAAGGAAAACATCGTGAGGAAACCGACGTGTACCTAGAATCTTTCGAAGTCATGTGTCATCCACCAACCCGCACTGGGCCAGCGTGGTGGATGGCCTTAACTCTCTCCTTGCGAGAGAAGGCCCCGAGTCCCAGCAGTGGGAACGTTTAGTGGGCTGTTGATGATGATGATGAATCATTTAATTCGTTATATTTTCCCAGGTGATATTCAACCCGTCCTGTTCCGTGATATACGCGGTGTGCAGCGACCAAGACGCAGAGGAGCGTTCCCAGTTCGACACCAGCTTCAAGACGCTCGACCCCTACGACTATTCCAGTATAGGTGAGTCCACACTACAACTACATATATACTGACACTAGCTGAACGCGCGTACCAATTAAACTTTTGAACAAATTCGGTTACTTTAGGTTCTAATGACGCAACCTTTAACGTATGACATAATGACACATGCTGTCACGCAACAAAAGCTCTCAAAAAAGCAATATTTTTTCCCGTTTTTGTTACATTTTCCAGTCATGCTCCGCTCCTGTTGATAGTAGCGTAATGTTAAATAGCCTATAGCCTTCCTCGATAAATGGACTTTTTTTTTTTTTTTTTTTAACATTTATAGGTTTACACTTGACCACCATCTCGCCTGATGTTAAGCGACGATGCGGTCTAAGATGGAGCGTGCTTACCTAGAAGAAACCGATTCACTCTCGATTTGAAGACACCAAGATTATAACCATCGGGAAAAACCCACTCAGGCAACTCATTCCACAGTCGAGACGTTCTTATCACAAAAGTAGAGTCAAACCTCTTTGTTCGTGTCTTTGGAACATCAACCATGAAACGATGCCGCTTCTTCGAGTTACGAGAAGTCCGATAGAAAAAAGGGCTAGGTGGTATTAGATCATGCAGATCAGATGCACACTCTCCGAAGTGTATCCGATAATAAACCGATAAGCTAGCAATTTTTCGGCGATGTTCAAGAGTTTGCAGTCTTTTTCGCACAAGAGTGTTATTGCCTATGAGCCTTTTAGCCCGCCTCTCGATCGATTCCAGAGCCTCAAGCTGATACTTAGCCGATCCATCCCAAAGGTGCGAACAGTACTCCATACAAGAGCGAATCTGTGCTTTATATAATAAAAGCAATTGTTCAGACTTGAAGTACTTTCGCACCTTTGAGAGGACACCTAGTTTTTTGGCAGCTAATTTAGCCTTGGACTCGATATATGAGCCAAAGTTGAGTGTAGATGTCAGGGTAACACCCAAAAGCTCAAGATGATCAGTAACCGGCACGGATACACCTCGAAAAGTAGGAGTCTGTAGAAATTGACTCCTTTTTGCGGAGAACAGACACGCCTGCGTCTTTCCTTCATTAAACTTGGCCAGATTGGTTTCGCCCCATTCAGAGACTGCCTCAAGAGCCAAGTTCAAACGCTCGACCATACTCTCTCTCAAAACCTTAGTTTGTTGACCGCTGGCTCTCGCGCTAGATATATAACTCTCTACAACGGTGCTATCATCTGCGTACCCAAAGATACCGGGCTTCAGCAGATCGTTGATATGTAGCAGAAAAAGCGTCGCAGAGAGTACCGACCCTTGAGGGACTCCGGCATTGATACCCATTTGGTCCGACGAGCAGCCATCAATGACAACTCGTATGGACCGATCTCTCAAGAAGTCCGATATCCACGCAATAAAACCTGGAGACAAACCATAACTAGAAAGCTTGCTAATAAGGCCATCATGCCAAACCCTGTCAAAAGCCTTCGAGATATCCAGGGAGACTGCAAGTGCTTCCCCGTGTTTCTCGATAGCTTCACTCCAGATGTGAGTGACATACGCCAGAATATCCCCAGTCGACCGGTTTCGGCGAAACCCGTATTGCCGGTCACTGAGGAGGTCGTTAGATTCTAGGTATGCCAGGAGCCTGCGGTTTAAGACACGTTCCATAGTCTTGCAGAGTATGGACGTGACCGAGATGGGCCTGTAGTTGGCAGGGTCAGCACGACTACCTTTTTTGGGCACAGGTTGCACGTTAGCAAGCTTCCACGATTTCGGTACTTGCCCAGTTTGGAGAGAGAGTCTATACAGGCGCGTTAGTACAGGAGACAACTCAGGTGCACAAGCCTTCAACACTAGGGCAGGAATTCCGTCCGGGCCACTGGCTTTATTCACGTCCAGATTACGTAGCACTTTACGAACCTCCATTTGGCGAATATGCATTTCCGGCATCAAAGTCGGACTGCCAGGTGGAGTAGGAGGTATCGCACTACCAGCATCTAGACGCGAAGATTCCGCAAACTGAGATGCAAACAAGTTTGCCTTCTCCATTGCGGTGTGAGCCAGCGCCCCATCAGGTTTCAGCATTGGAGGCAGTGAAGAGCGGCAGAAGTTCGATTCGACCGATTTAGCTAGGGACCAAAACGCCTTGCTACCCGCAGGATACGAAGCTAGTTTGTTCCCTATTCGACTAATGTGGTCAAATCGAGCCCTCTGAAGAACCCTTTTGCATGCCTTAGCAGCCCTGTTAAACGCTTTCTTTTTGCGGTGTGTATCCCTTGCCTTACGCTGTCGAGCATCAACCCAGGCTAGGTAGGCCTCATGTTTAGATGCTTCAGCACTTTTACATTGAAAACCGAACCATGAGCGAGCTTTGCTGGATAATGAAACGTCAGAGTATGGAATGAAATATTCCATAGCCGTACGTATTACATCAGTCACAGCATCCGCGCAGGCTGACGGGTCACCAGAAGAGAAGCACAGTGGCTGCCATTGGTAAGATGCAAAGAAAGAACGCATTTCGTCCCAATCTGCTGACTTGTATTTCCATAGCCGCCGGTTGCCTCTGGGGCTGAGATCGGGCGGATGGTAAACGGATACTGATTTCACCAGACAGTGGTCGGAGCTGCCTAACGGCGAATATACCGCCACGGAGTATCGGTCTGGATCAGTTGTCAGCAGAAGGTCTAAGCAATAGGGAGTATGCGACTCAACGTCCGGTACCCGTGTCGCCTCTTGGACCAGCTGGGTTAGGTCTAACGACAAAGCAAGCTTTCTCGTTTCCAGCCCAGCATGGTCAGTGTCCCGGTATGGGTACAGCCAATCCTTATGGTGGCCGTTGAAATCCCCCAGTAACACTAATTGGGCTGATGGGTACTTCTGCTGAGCCGCGTCCGCTGCCTCACTCAAATAATCGGTGAGCCGAGTTGTCTCCTGATCTCCACTGTGCGACCGATAGACACAGCCATAGACAATTTTGTCGATGCCTGTGTCCATCAGCGCCCATAGAACAGAGAACCTGGTGTCCTCAAGATTACGGAGACGCCGACAGCAGATATCGTCACGGGCGTACAGGCACACTCCAGCACGCGGCTTGAAGTTGTGCTCCAAGGTATACCCTGGATAGGTTAGGTACGCCACGTCCGACGGACATCCTATCTGCGTCTCCGTAAGAAACAAGAGTGACGGCTGCTCAGTCTCGAGGTGATGGTGGACTGGGGTGATATTAGAGTGCAGACCTCGAATATTAGTGAGGTGCACTTTGAGAGACAAGGAGTGCAGCCGCTGTTTTACTTTGTTTCTGTGTTTACTTTTCATGGTTTTATTTTGAGAGTGATTTTCGGTGGGAAAACGGAAGTAGAACGAGGCTGCACACTGCCAACCAACGGTCACAGCACACAACACAAATACACCAATGGGAAACTAGTCTGGAGACTGCGGGGACGCCCGAGCCCCCCCGGGGATGTCTATCTGGCCTTGTCATCCGGTCGCCAACCGGCAGGATAGCGCATCCCGGGATGTTTCGCTAGATGGCGGGGCAGCCTTTCATGAGTGGCTAGCTCACTACTTGGGCCCCCAACTATCTGCGGTCGGTAGCGGCAAAAACCGTGCCTCGGATCCCGCTACCCTCCATGACTAGCTTCCCGATGTAAAGTATTGGTGTGCAACTATCTGGTCTTGCAGTTATGCAGCAACTGTTCTGACCCGTTTTCCCTAACGGTGTCACCAGACTACATGCCGGAACACGGCTAGGCCGCTTGGCGGCACGACTCAGTCTGGCGGGTGGTCACCAGCCACGGCCAAAGCCTACCACCGGTGTTTTTGTCACCCGATTTGCACCACCCAGGGACCACGTGTGGGGGGTTTCTGTGTACAGGTGCTTCCCCACGGACGGAGGTGACACGGTCCCCAATAAACTACGACTCACGGACTATCCTACAAAGAAAGAATCTTTCAATTCGGACCAGTAGTTCCAGAGATCCTTGCGTTCAAACAAACAAACAAACATACAAACAAACAAACTCTTCAGCTTTATAATATTAGTATATTTATTTATTTATTAAGAAACACCAACAGTATATATATTAAAAATTACAAAAAACATAACATAAAAATAGAATTCTGATATATATACCCTTTATAGGTGATATACGCTCACTATTTCCGTTCTAGTCGGTTGCAGGAAGCTGTGAACGCCGGACGTTTTTACCTATCACCATTTGATGTCAACAACCAAAATAAATAGAACCACAGCATACGTCGCCGCTAGCAACTCGTAAGGGTCAAGTAAATTGGTGGGCTATAAACAAAGAGTTTACATATACTACGTAGAGAGTCATAACAAACGCTTAACACCGAAAAAACGGGTCTGATCGCTCTTTCCTTGTCGCTCAAAGTCGGAAGTGTCATACTTTTGTCGCGGCACATCACTTTGTTTCCATAGGTAACATCCGCCTCATCTGTTTACGATTGACACAACGGAACCGTGCGGAAAAACCTGATCTTACTTACTTATTATTTATCTAAGGCTGGAAGCCACTTATGCTACACGAAGACGCAGTCTATTACCAATTTTTGTTGTGGTAGGACTTTTGGCAGAGTCCGCCTGGGGAAGTACCACACCTTTGCCAGTTATTCTACCGCCAAGCAGTAATGTGCAAACATTACTGTGTTCCGCTTTGAAGGGCGATGTTTCCAGAGAAATTACAGGGCTTAGAGATATAACAACTTAGATCTCTGGGTGACGAGCGCAGTACAGTGCTAGACAATGATTGGGACTCTTCATGTTCTAATAATTGCGTGTTACTGTGCTGTTATGTGACAGGCATGATGCTCACCATCAGGCAAATGTCCTGCTCGTCTCGTCACTTGTTGTTAAAAAAAAAAGTTAGTATTGCAGGAGCGCGGCTCAGGCCTGACGTCTTTCGTAAGTTTTAATTTTATTTTGGTGCCACGTTTTTAAAAGCATTTTTGTTTGCGACAACCCTAGTCTAGACATTATCAGCGGTTTCTCCGAGGATCAATGGCGATGAACTACTCGTAGTAGGTATTTCGTTATACTGTGCAACAACTATATACGGATATGATATTCAAACGCTCGTGTTGATACCGTGATATACGCGTTGGATGACACATGACTTCGAAAGATTCTAGGTACATGTCGGTTTCCTCACGATGCTTTCCTTCACCGTTTTTAAGTTACGGCGGCATTACGCACATGCCTTCGAAAAGACAGTGATGCGCGTGGCATTTTGAAACCGTTCTCCCGTCTAGACGACGGCCGTAACTTCAAAATGACCGCCACCACAAAATGGCGAATTACATTTTTGAAGTGAAAACTTCTTTTGGCGCGCCTAGACACATTTTTCGTGGGGTGTGAATTGAATTCTAGCGTCACGCGCGGGTATGATATATAAATCTTCGGGTAAACTCGGGACCATGGCCATTGGCTATCTAGAAATACGTCAGCCAATGGGAAATGCTGAAAGGGCGTGGGCTGGCAGTCATGGCATGGCCATCTAGAAATGCGTAAGCCAATGGGAAATGCTGACGCATTTCTAGATGGCCATGCCATGATGGCGAGGCGACGCTCTCCGGTTACACCCGTGTAGTTTCCAAAGTAAGCTATAAAATTTGAGTTGTAAGTTTTTACTTCTATCGGCAGTTCCTATGACTGGCAAATTTTGTTTCACAATATCTTTTTTTTTTTTTAAATAAAGAGTGACTAGACGAGCAGGACATGTGCCTGATGGTAAGCAACATGCCTGCCACATAACAGCACAGTGACACGCCGCTATTGGAACATGAAGAGCCAAAATCATTATCTAGCACCGCACTGCGCTCGTCACCCAGAGATCTAAGTTGTTATATCTCTAAGCCCTGTAATTTCTCTGGAAACATTGCCCTTCAAACCGGAACACAGTAATGTTTGCACATCACTGCTTGGCGGTAGAATAATTGACAAAGGTGTGGTACTTCCCCAGGCGGACTCTGCTAAGAGTCCTACCACTACGAAACAGCTATCTGGCCGCCATCACACAAGCTTTGCTTAGTTTGGGGTCAGATGGTGTTGTGTGTGAATTGTCCACCACCACCACCACCACAAAATGGCGAATCACATTTTTTTTCACAATTCCATCAATATATATCGATTGTTTTTTTTTTTGTGAAAAATGGTAATATAAATGAACGTGTGTTGTTCCAGCAACCATCGACGTGAAACGCAACATCTACTCTCTGTCGGTGTCGCGGCACGGCACGCAGGTGTCCCTGGTGGAGAACATGGGCGAATTCGAGCAGATGCAGGAGTCCTGCGTGAAGGTGTACGACGTGGGGCGCTCGCGCGACCACGACGACGACGCGGTGAGTGCGGCGCGGGGGGGGGGCGAGCTCCCGACGAAGACGACGTTGCGATGTTGGTGTTGCGGGAGCGCCGGGTTTCTGTGGTATCTACCCGACCCGTGTCTAGACATTGTGTAGATCGAAGGCGATGATCTAGTGGTAGTATTTTCTTTATTACTGTGCTATCAACGTGTTAGTAAACTACATACTATATACTAGCATTGTACTAGTACATTACATATTACATACTAGCAGGTTGTTAGAGACGGGGTGAGACGCGGGAAGCGCACTCCCGCCAAACCGAACGTTGTAATGTTGGTATTGCGGGAGCTCGAGTTTTCGGTTGTATCTACTCGTGTCTAGTGTGTTTCTTCCAAGATCGAAGGCGATGAACTAGTGGTAATATACTTTTTTATTACTATAATATCGGCGTGTCAGTACACTACTTACTAGCAGTTTATTAAATCGTACAGTCGTTCAACGAACCCGTCTAGACGGGTCAATCGAGAGGGGTGAGACGTGGGAAGCGCGCTCCCGCCATTGCCAACATTACAATGTTAGCATTTCGGGAGCGCGGTTCAGTTTTCGGTCGTATCTAGACATTGCGTTTCTTCGAAGATCGAAGGCGACGAACTAGCGGTAGTGTTTCTTTATAAGTGTGCTGGCAGCGTAGTAGTACACTACATACTAGCATTGTACTAGTACTGTGAATACATTACATACTAGCAGTCTATTAAATCATACAGTCGTTCGACGAAGGGGACTAGATGGGGCAATCCTGCGGGGTGAGATGCGGAAAGCGCGCTCCCGTCATTGCCAACATTAGAAAGTTAGTATTTCGGGAGCGCGGTTCAGTTTTCGGATGGATGGAATCAGATGGCCTCCACCACAAAATGTCTGATGTTTTATACAATTTTTAATTTAGTTAGCGATGTGGCGACAGACCGATAATGAGACCGTTTTACCTAAAATAAAACGGTTATTATATACTTACCTTAGTAGAAGCTTATTTAAATTGAGATAGGCAGCTCCATTTCCCGTTGTAGCAGTTATCTCTTTCTATTGCTATAGCTCTGTCTCTTTCGCACACCCCTCCCCTCTCGCCAGGCGCACGAGGTAGCTGGAGGCTCCGAGCTTGCTCGTCATTGCGTCGAAATATATCACCAGGCAGAGATAAAAAGTAAGCTTCTACTAAGGTAAGTATATAATAACCGTTTTATTTTAGGTAAAACGGTCTCATTATACACTTGACCGTTAGTAGAAGCTTATTTAAATTGAGACCTGTTTGTTATCGCCTGGTGAGAGGAACGCCAATGTGATATTAGGGGAAGTATACAGTTTGGCAGAAATCACCATATGAACACTAATTCAATAACTGATTATTTATTAATCTGCAATCTTATATCCAAGACCTGGTAGAATTTTATTGTTCCATAATTAGTTATTTGGAGAAATTCTTGTCAAGCTGTATTTGCAAAGGTCAGTAATTATTAATTACTCTTCTATTGCAACAAAATATGTGTGTGATGAAACACTGATTTGTTATGCTATTTTTAGACTAAATCGTCATCCTTGACAATATAATTATTATTATATAGAATGGTATGAGTACGTTCGAATTTTTATGAACAGAAAGAGTACATTTCTAATACCCAAATATTATATTAATACACCTTCTGAGCATTAACAGAAATTTGTACAAAGGTTTGTATCCAAAATAAATTAATTGGTATGAAAAGGGTAGAACCGCTTTCAATATCGTTATTAGTGTTATACAAAGAATTAGTCGACACTTCTCCAAAATAATTTAAGTATCACTTACTGCCCTTGTCTAAAATTTCGTCTAAAAGGAAGATTGTCAACCGAACTTTTTGAGATTACAGCTGGCCGTACACTTCATGGTGTAGCGCTTGATGCCAGCGGTCTTCAGAAGAGACTTGTACCATCCGGCGATGACGGGACTGAACTCAAGAGACGGAGGACGTCATGAAGCTTTAATAAACTTGAGCTGTTGGAAATACGACGCCATTCGTTTAAAATGGTTATCGTTTCATGTATCCAAAATACCGGACAAAATACAGATTTTGATTCAGCTGGGTGTCGAGAATCTCTGCATTCTCGTCATCATCTCATTAGCTTAAACCCAATTTGAACCCATAACATAATATGGTAGTCTAATTATCTATAGGTAGATTTATCTTTGTCTACGGTCAAAGCGACAAATCCTAAATTCTGCGGCTTGAACACAGGCACAGAAGGGCAACGGAACCCCTAATAATTTAAAAAACATTAGAAAAATGTTAAGGGCATACTATTTTGCCAGAACATTTTTATCCCAAATAAATGGTTTTCGACCATCTTGCATTTTAGGGCCATGGCTTTTAAACATGTGTCACTTAAACGTTATTCATTAACGTAACCTTGGCCATTAATTCCCTTATTCCGTATAACATCGTGTGGAAACAGCCGATTTGTGAGGAAAAATTTGAGAAACCGAAATTGATATACGGTCACCTAGAAAGAGACCTAAATTCAACCAGTCCGTGTAAATAGGATCTATATTATTTTATTTGGTTCGCGAAAACCAACAGTTTCATGGCGCTTTATTCGTTCTCTGGGTAGAAGGCCGCTACGGTTTGAGTAAATAAAAAGACACTTGACTACCATGCCACGTCTTTGTTTCCTCACCGCCACATCTGGAGGTATGGAGCTTCCAGAAACCATGACTTGGACTTTTGATGTCGATGGTTGCAACCCAGTTGTTGTATCGAGTATAAAGTCAAAAGATGAAATCGTTAAAAAGTGAACGGGGCTGTGTGTGACTGACAGGTCTCGTGATTTTAGGTTCGCTCGCCAAAATACCGTCTCCCACGTGGAGCTATTACGAGGTAGGTTCCCGTTGCTCGACTTAGATCACTAATACTCGTCATCAATACACTTAGCATGCGGAATAGTGGCGGGAACACCCATGCCAGATGAACGTTCCAAGATTTGCCGAATGCGTACGACGCATCAACGTGTCGTAATCGTTTTTATCATAATCGTTAATTTTAATATGTTACATAATTAATTACTACCATTGCATAGTACAAGCTTTGCTTAGTTTGGGTGACCCCAAATGCGATGGTGTTGTTTGTGAATTGTCCACCATTACACGAATTGCATATTTGGACGCGAAAAAATTGATCACCGGTGTGATTATCTTTTTGCAAAAATAATTTTTGTTCATCTCCGAGTTAAGTGCCACTCGGAGGTGTATCTGTGTCTGGACTAACAACCTGCGTGATTGTTTAGGGTCCTGTTATGTGATAAATTTTGAAATGGATCTCGAAGAATGCTCGTCTAAGATCAGCAACACTTTGAACGGCAGGTTCATCAAAGACAGGGACTTGCCCCAATACGTTGCATAAGTAAACTATCGCTGAATGGTCGTCCGATTAAATTAGCACGGAACTTTTTGCCATGCTCGATGCCTGCAGTTGCAATATCCTCAAGATGTCTAACAACTATTTTATATTGCAATGGAAGTGTTCCTCCCCTGGTGCCCAGGACACCCGACATGGTCTGATTATTTAGTTGGCCTCCCTTGGCAAAATCCGAGGCGTTTGTGATTCAAAATGAGTTGGGAGAAGTATATATGATGAATTGCCGAAGACAGATGACGAGCACCGGATGGGGTAAAAATATATCGTCGAGGTTGTGCTGAGAAGGGACAGAAACTTCGGCGACTTAGCCTTCCTCGGAGAACAGCGAAGCTTGCAAAATACATTAATCCACCCGACTTTGTGGTTCTATCAGGGACGTCTGACCCGTTCGAGTATGCCGAGAAAAGTGATATATTTTCGCGGGGAGAGAAAGAACTTTATATGCTATCTATGTAGAATTCGAGGATTTCCAGCGTTTCCAATATCTACGTAAAACGTAATGAAACAATGTATTTTTATTTTTTATATAATTTGCGTAATCCAATTTATTAAGTAGGTACCTGGGTACCTACAGACTTTTGGCGCAATGCTTAGGCCGAAAAAGAGTAATCTCAAGCTATTCTTTCTTGAAAAGGACGCGTAAAAACCCGTCTGTAAGACTGGCCACCGGCACATTGAAATGAGCTTATGAAAAGACACAGTCACACATTTGCACATTCGATCATGGGATTGGAGGAAATCCAGCACACGAAACATATTTATTGATTGAAATCTTTTCTTTAGCACATATCGGTGGAGTGAGGGTATTTCGAGTACGAGCTATCGCTTTTTTATACCGAAAACAGAGACGACATAAAGTTTTCCGTACTTTTAGTAAGTATCAATTTTTCGTTTGTAGAACGAGTGAGGACATCTTTTCAGACTTCATAGTACGAAAACACTGTCTTTTGAGTAGGGTGTTACTAAAGGAGGTACTTCCAAAAACGGTATGCGGTACCTTTTTATCAAAATCTGATGCTGCCATCTTTTTCCACCGATTTATATAACGTGGTATATGGACCGGCCCAAAAAGGCTCCTCGTCATTGTATCTGTCTTTTATAGTCTTTGCAGCCTGACGGTCAAGTACAGCATTTACATTTGTCCACTCTGTGAAGGTCTCGATCCGCGAGATCGAAGATAGAGTACTTCTATTGCTAAGCTTAAAGCTAAGCCAACTTACCTTTGTCCACTCTGTGGAGGTCTCGATCCGCGAGATCGAAGATAGAGTACTTCTGTTGCTAAGCTTAAAGCTAAGCCAACGTTATATTGACGTTCTGACGTCTCATTTGTATTAGTAGCCCTGCGTGGGCAGATTATAGAGGTGTTGCTATTCTTATTTACTGTATCATAACCATTGTTCCAGCGCCTGTGCGAAGGCATATTGGGATGTAGGTATTTGCCCCTGCGAGGGGAAACATGTGAAATTATAGCGTTTTCTTCGCAAGGTATTCTTTATTTATCAGCCAATATATATATATATATATTTTCATGTCATTTATAATTTCCTGATGCCGCTAGTTTTATCAAAAAGTGAAACACTTCCGGTTTGAAAATAAGGGAGTTTGATGGAAGAATTGCATGTATTCAAGGTTACTTTAATTAACGGACCCGTAGCTTGATTTAGAATTGAACTTTCAATATAATAAATGCAGTTTGCGATTCCCTTTTTTTTACTTTTTCAGTTAGCGAGTCGCGCCTCACGGGCTTAACATGAATAGCTTTCTAAGGCTATAGGTATCTACCAAATTTTAAAATGTTCAAAGTAATAAATGTATTTGCCAATAAAAACAAAGTAGGCATGATGGCGTAGAGCGTCTTACGCCCTTACCTCTTCGTTTGGTTATTTACTTGATTAAAAACATTAATTTTAAAAAATTTTAGGTTTCAAACTAAATCAAAACAAGAAATCAAACACGTTTTTGGAGGTGTTGCAATCGCGGGTCTTTTAATTAGTCTCGATATCGGATAAAAAATTTCAAACTACCCACAAATTATCGGAAGTGAAGGTTAGCGCCACCTCGTCTGAACTGTTAAGACCGATTTCAGGATATTTGCTGTATGTGTAGATCTTGGCCTACATCTCGAAAGATGAACTACTCATTATCATTAACACATTTAACAAAAGTGTGTTCATCAAGATTCCAAAGCATGGATTTTTGTTAAATTTCTAACGGTCTAGACAGGTTTTCTTTAAGAAGCCTCTTTTTTCGTTTTCTAGACCGACGGCATTGAGAGTTATTTCTCTTAACCTTTGCTGACGAGTTAAGAGGTCGACGAAGACCTGCTACTATTGCTATCACTACTAGACGCATATCTAGATGAAGCATGAAGCTTGCGTGAACGCGATTCACGTTTCTTTAATTTGGTACTAGACCCGTTTCAATTTGGCAGTCTGATTCTATAATTTATTTATCTCATTGAAATTTACCTAGGAAATAATAGCATACACCTAGGAAAGAAAAACATTCACCTAGGAAAGAAAAAACATGCACCTCAGAAAGTAACGTAAGGGTTACAAACACATTAGTATTATCTGAGGGTAGTTATGTATTTAAAATCGACAGAAAATTATATGAACAATATAATCTGCACGTAAAAAATTAGAAAAAAGAGACAAAATATATCTCGAAGCAAAAGCAAGCTTCGACAAGCATTATTAGGTTTAAATTTAATCAAAAAAGAAAACGAACGATAATATCGTTTTGCAGAAAATGTGTAAGCACTTACGTGGTTTCCTTGGAAAAACACAGAATTTAATAAGAGAATTGGGATTCTCTTGATACATGTGAACTGCACGGGAAATGTCACGCCAATGACGAGCAAGCTCGGAGCCTCCAGCTACCTCGTGCGCCTGGCGAGAGGGGAGGGGTGTGCGAAAGAGACAGAGCTATAGCAATAGAAAGAGATAACTGGCATAATTTGGAGTTAAGTTTTGTTATTTTAATAATGATAATGATTAATTTATTGTTGTGTTTAGAGGTATTGCGATTATTTTGTTTGTCTGCTTAAATTTATGACCTACCTATTAATTTTAAAAGCTTGAATTTTGACTTTGTATTAGTGTAATTGGTTGTTTTGTAAGCCGTACTAATATGTAAATAAATAAATAAATAAATAAATAAAATCATTTAAATAAATAAATAAATAACTGCTACAACGGGAAATGGAGCTGCCTATCTCAATTTAAATAAGCTTCTACTAACGGTCAAGTGTATAATATAAGTTATGAATGCGTCTTTTATTTCGACTACATGTAATAGGGTGCAATCCTTAAAAATACTAATTAGACCGTCAGTTAGATCACTCAAAAATATTGTACACGTATTTTTTCTTTTGTTTCACAAACAAAAAATGACGAAGATACAGTGCTTCGAAGTTTCGTATGACGTCACTCGTGGGTACGATTTTTAACCACGAGTGACGTCGCGACCTCGCGACCCCCCCACTCTCGAAGTTTGATGGTCTATATCTTTGACGATTTTTAATATTATGAAAAAACAAAAAATACGTTTCCAATATTTTTCCATGATCTAGCTGACGGACTAATTAGGTTTGTGAATTTTTGACCCAGTCCGGTACCCTATTAAATGATTACCCGTTTTTAAAGCGTGCAATACCTATCAAAAACGGTCGATCGGTCGATTTTTGATGTTGAAAGAAAATATAAAAATACGCGTCCCATATTTTTCCATGATCTAGCTGACGGACTAATTTAAAATGGTGTATTTTTATCAAGTCCGAACCCCTATTATGCTACAGTATATTACATTAAATACATTTCTATATTACTTTTTAAAAATATCTTGTCTCGACTACATGTAGTTGTTCTATTCGCAGGAAGAAGACGAAGAAGATGACCTGGCCGGCGGCTCGGAGAACGATGACGGCTCCGACTCGGGTTCGGACAACGATGACGACGGTCAGTTCAAATTATAATATATTCTTCTCTATTTATTAAAGTGCAAACTTCTTTAGGCGCGCCTAGACAGATTTTTCGTGGGCTGTGAATTGAATTAATTCGTCACGCTCGGGTATGATGAGAAAGCTTCGGGTAAACTCGGGACACATGGCTATTGGCCATCTAGAAATACGTCAGCCAATGGGAAATGCTGAAAGGGCGTGGACAGGCCATCGTGGCATGGCCATCTAGAAACGCATCAGCCAATGGGAAATGCTGACGCATTTCTAAATGGCCATGCCAAGATGGCGAGGCCACACCCTCCGGTTACACCCGTGTAATTTCCAAGGTAAGCTATCAAATTCTGAGTTATAAGTTTTCACTTCTATCGGCAGTTCGTATCACTACCAATTTTTTTTATTAAAATTCAGTTGTCTTCTGTGCTTAAGGTAATAAATACACCAAAGCGCACAGAAAGCCAGGAAAAAAACTATAAAACAACTAAAAATAGATTATAAATGAAATATATTAGAAATTAAATGAATTAAAGAAGAAATAAATTAGTCACTGATATTCACAAATTCTACAGTCTACCATTCTCTAGGCGTCGTACCAGGACCTAAAACTGTCTTAGCTATGATATTGCTCTCTCTTTTCTTTTCGCTTGATTTGATAGAGACAGCAATAGCAAAGCCATAGCCGATTTAGTTAGGCGGTAGAAGGGTAGGACCACAGAATAAATATTAGTACAAGTACAGAACACTCACTTAGCGAAAACTATTATATAAATAGCGACTCTTGCTGGGACACAACAAAGTTCAATTCAGCTCGCATTAGCGCTCAATACCTGTCGCGATTTTCAACTAAACATTTGCGCTCTTTCTAACGCGTAACTCTGTCGCTGTCTGGCGCGGAGGGTTGTCGACATATCTAATAACAATATGCGCGGGAAACGTGTTGCGCGAGCGCTCAGCCGTGCGTCCGACAACCGACTGGCACTTGTCCCCTGGGAGGCACAGTCTAGCTGTAGGCTAAAACCGCGCGACCTTGAGCGACCTTGAGTGATGATGCGCTGGTAGGACGTCTACTCTCTTTCTACGTAAAACGTAATTTCGAAATAAACGGTGGTGCCGGCGAGCGCGGCGCGCGCGTGCTACTTCGCCACTGTTCACTCGCTGCTGCAGTACGGCGCCGAGCTGTACGGGAGCGCCGCGGACTGGGAGCGCGCATTCCGCATGCAGAAAAGGGCCGTGCGAGCAGTGGCGGGAATAAGTAGTGACAAATCGGCAGCACCACAGTTTAAAAAACTGGGAATCATGACGCTGCCCTGCATTGTTATTTTACAGGTCGCGGTGTATGTGAGAAACAACCTGCATTTGTACCCTGCATACGGTGAGCTCCATACACGCCTCACGCGACGTGCAGGGCAGCTCAAAGAAATTCCCAGGACCTTAGCAAAGTCCGACAAATTGACACATGTCATGGGACCGACTGTATATAATAAGTTACCTAAGTGTATCACCACGGCGCCAAACCTGGCTTGTTTCAAGTCTCGCCTGAGGCGTTGGCTGGTCGATCGGACGTTCTACAGCATGACGGAATTCTTAAAATGTAAAGTGGAGGACTGTAATGTAGTACAATAATTTTTTATAATGTATTAATTTTGATTATTGAGTTTGATTATGCATTTAGGTTGATTATTTAGTTTTATTAGTTTAATTTATTTATGTAATTTGATTATTTAATTCGCCTATGTATATCCTTAATTTGTAATTCTGTAAATTGACATGTAATTAACACTTATGAATAAATGAATATGAATATGAATATAAACTCGCGACTTTCCTACTCCGGTTCTACTTCGATCCGTCGTTTCGTCCGTCATATACTTTCTAACTCTAATTTTTAGAGTAGACTTAGAACATTTAAACGTCAAACAATGTTCGATCGGACGAAACGAAGTAGAACCGGAGTAGGAAAGTCGCGAGTTTATTTCGAAATTACGTGTTTTCGTAGAAAGAGAGTAGATGTTTTGCAAAGAGCGGTAAAGATTTGTGTACTTATTGGTGGATATTGGTGAACATTTTACACACATCACTATCTGACCCCAAATTAAGATATAATAATTAAAATTAAGATATAATACTTAATATATAGTTTTAAATACATATGTACTTAGGGGCTATCCATAAATTACGTCACACGAATTTCATGATTTTTATACCCTGCCCATATTTTGTAATATTCGTTTAAATTTAGTGTTGTAATATTAGGATATGAAATACATGACATTTTTTAAAATATGACGTCACAAAATTTGAGATCCCTCCAAACCCCTATGGAAAACCCTAATGGATTAGGAGAGGTATTGAAACTGTATGGAACCAATGCCGTACATAATCAAATGCCCAAGTTTAATCTGTAAATCGTCGGAAAATCAGGAATTTATCTGACAAACTAATAATTAAAAACTTAAAGTTTATAATTTTTATAGTTTCAATACCTCTTTTAATCTATTATTTCGCAATGCCGTACTAAAATCATGCGACAAGGAGAAATGATCAATGGTTATAACCCCCCCCTCTTCGATTGTACTCAGTTGGACAGCTTACAAGTGACGGCATGGTGCTGAATCTTATTACTTTATACCCTTCTATCATCCTACATAGGTCTCCTGGTGGTTCATTTACTATGTAAATTTTGTTCACGGGCCTGTAGTCTCTTATGGCTTTGTATGGGCGCCAGTTCGCGCTGAGATCGCGACACGTGTCTCTGTCTCCTGTCGCGGTCTCGGCGCGAACTGGCAATTCCATAATGTCAAGTGCCTGTCGCGGTCTCTGGTCTCAGTCTCGCGGCGCGGTCGCGCAAACCGCCGCCTTTAGTGTATCGTCTCGAATAGAATACGGTTGAGTAAATGAGTGATTGTTGTGTTGTTATAGCGGCCTCGCTGCTACGGAACGCGGTCATGGAGCTGGGGTCTGGGGGCTCCTCGCCGCGGTCCTCCTCGCCCGAGGAGGAGCGCCCGCGGCGGCGGCGGCGCGCAAGGAGACGGGTGAGTCGCTGATAGCACTCTTAAGTTACTATAGAAGTCCCTGCTGGACTTAGAAAGCTGCTGATGTCGCCACCTTCCAGTTAAGAGACGGGTGAGTCACTTGATAGCTCTCTTAGTATACAGGTCACCACTGAAGTATGAAAGCTGCTGGCGACTTACTACACAGATCGCCACAAGTATGAATTTGCTGATGTCGCTACCTTTGAGCTAGGAGACGGGTGAGTGACTGATGGGTTACTGCTGCTGATTGGTAGCTCATTGTGGCATTATAGCAGTCGCTGCTGGCCGTATATCCCTTCCGAGGTCGCCACTATCGCTGCAGGAGACAGGTGAGTCGTTGATAGCTGACCATGTCACTACAAAGGTCACTGCTGAACTAAGAAAGCTATTGGCGTCGCCACCTTCGAGTTAGGAGACGGTGAGTCCACTTGAAGCTCTCTAAGTGACTGCATTATTTGTTGCTAGACTTAAACAACTCCCAGGGTCGCTATCTGTACCCCAGGAGACGGCTGAGTCGCTTGAACCTCTCCGAGTCATTACACAGGTCGCTGCTGAAGAGAGTTCCCAGGGTCGCCGTCTGCACAAGAAGATGTGTGAGGCGCTGATATACACTGACAACTAGTTATGTATGCTGGTAGTAACTAGACTTAAGACACAGTGTCTTGATGCAGACTAGTGAGTCACTGTCAGCTTCAGATCCAGTATGGTTGCGACTCACCCTTCTCCTGGCGCCCGCGGCAGCGGCGGCGCGTCAGGAGACGGGTGAGTCGCTGATAGCTCTCTAACTCACTACACAGGTCGCAGGTCGCCACTGAAGTATGAAAGCTGCTGGCGTCGCAACCTTCGAGGTACGTCAGCTAGATTGCTAAAAAATATTGAAGTATCTCTTCTTTTGTTTCACAAACAAAAAAATACGAAGATACAGTGCTTCGAAGTTTCGCGTGACGTCACTCGTGGGCACGATTTTTACCCACGAGTGACGTCACGACCCCCCACTCTGAAAGTTTGATGATCTCTATATCTTTGTCGGTTTTTAATAATTTGATATTAAACCAAAAAATACGTGTCCCATTTTTTTCCATGATCTAGCTGACGGATTATTCTAGAATGGTTTATTTTTTACCCAGTCCGATACCCTGTTACATAGTTCATTGATATAAGTTAATCGATTAATTTTAGCCAATGAAATTTGATTTATTTAAGTTAATTGCTTATGGTTGATTAATTAAAGTTACTATATTTAATTTATAAAGTTTCCAAACTAAAACTACTTATAGGCGTACCACGAAATAATGGCACTTGGATGGCATTTGGTATCAGGAAATCGGGCATCGGCATACCCGCCCCTCTGCCGCCTAACTAAATCAGCTACGGCATTGCTATTGCTGGCTCTATCATTTTAAGCGAAAAGAAAAGAGAGAGCAAGATCAGAGCAAATACCGTTTTATTTAGGCGGTAGACCCTCTGGTTGGCTCGACGACGGCGTTAGTTCCTATTTCGGCCACGTGCCATTATATCCATGTTAGGGTGTATATGTTTAGTGTGTGTGTCAGATGTGTGTGCGTCACAGTTGACATGTGTGTGTTCTTCCCCAGGCCGCGGAGAACCACAGCAGCGACAGCGACGGAGACGTGGACCTCGCGGACATCATCGAGTTTGAGCTCGACTAGAAATAAATGGCTTACCTTTTACAACACGCAATGTTTTATTTACCTTTTTTGAAGTGAAAACCATCGATAGAAACCTCATGAAATTGGTATTAAACTGCGTGTATCGTAAGTGTTTTTTTTATAGCATAGAGTGACGAGACGAGCAGGTCATGTGCCTGATGTTAAGCAACATGCCTGCCACATAACAGCACAGTAACACGCAGCTATTGGAACATGATAGTCCAAATCATTACCTAGCACTGCACTGCGCTCGTCACCCAGAGATCTAAGTTGTTATATCTCTAAGCCCTGTAATTTCTCTGGAAACATTGCCCTTCAAACCGGAACACAGTAATGTTTGCACATTACTGCTTGGCGGTAGAATAATTGACAAAAGTGTGGTACTTCCCCAGGCGGACTCTGCTAAGAGTCCTACCACTACAAAACAAACAACCAATCTACTTGACCCCTAGAATCGTTGGTTCTACTTGTTTTGATTGTTGACAATGAATAGGGATAGACTAGTACCCGACTAGTACGGAAAGAGTGAGCTCACTCTTGCCAACAATAACATGATTCCATGCGCCCTGAAGTTTGTGAGGGCACATCTTTGTATTGAGATCATTGGTGAAAGCTTCTTTCGCCGCACCACTGGCCGATTTTTCGTGGGTTGTGAATTGACTTCAAGCATCACGCTTGGGAATGAAAGAAATCTATTTCGAGTAAACTCGAGACCACGGCCATTGGCCATGCTCATGGCACGCCCTCCGGTTTCACCCGCGTAGCGCGGTTTCATCCAAAGTGAGCTATCAAATTCTGAGTGATAAGTTTTCACTGCTATCGGCAGTTCCTATGACTGACAATTTTTTAGAGTTGTAATTCTTTTGGCGCGACTGGAGAAAATAATGAGAGTGAATTTATATAATACCGCATCACGTAATGTCGTGGTGACGCCGTTCAATCAGTGCCGTAAATAGCCTTTTCATCCCACATCCCACCACCTCGGAAACCGTTTTTTTTTTTTTTTTTTTTTTTTAACTTTTATAGGCTTACACTTGACCGCCATCTTGCCTGATGTTAAGCGACGATGCGGTCTACGATGGGGCGTGTTTACCTAGAAGAAACCGATTCACTCTCGTTTTTAAGACACAAAGATTGTAACCAACAGGGAAAACCCACTCAGGCAACGCATTCCACAGCCTAGACGTTCTTATCAAAAAAATGTTTGTCTGTAAAGTCGGTTTACTGACGATAGAACGTGACAACGTCTTAAGAAAATACTCATCAACATCATCAACAGCCCACTAAACGTTCCCACTGCTGGGACTCGGGGCCTTCTCTCGCAAGGAGAGAGTTAAGGCCATAATCCACCACGCTGGCCTAGTGCGGGTTGGCGGATGCCACATGACTTCGAAATATTCTAGGTACATGTCGGTTTCCTCACGATGTTTTCCTTCACCGTTTTAAGTTAGCGACATTACGCACATGACTTCGAAAAGACAGTGGTGCGTGTGGGGTTTGAACCCGGGGTCTCCGGATCGGCAGCCGCCGTTCTCCCGACTAGACCAGCCGTGACTTATAAGAAAATACTGATAATATATATATTTTTTTTTTTTCATTTATTTAATAAAAGAATAACTATTTCTAATAACAAAAGTTGCCTTAAAATCTAGCCGATTTATCTAGACAACCGATTCTCGCCTCAAAATACATTCTACCCACAAATACAATTAATAATATCTCAAAACATTAAAACTATTATACACTTCAAAATTATTTTGCGCGTAAGGTGATGGCACATTATGTATTTACTGTGGTGATGGTCTCTCAAAACCGTCGCTGTAGGCGCATGCATCGATGTGTGCAAAACTGGTTTACTATAACAATATCAATACGGCCCACTGCTACAGTTGCAGTGATCGCTCACCGCGCGCATGATACAGGTTGCTCCGAACAATTATGTAATAACTAAACTATGCAAATAAAACTGTTTTAATTTAAATTTAATGTTTTTTTGCGTAAGACTATTTCTTAGTTGCTCTGGCAGTTTATTAATTAATACAAACATGCGGCGAGGTAACGACCGACGGTAACGCTACATGACGTCATGTTTTGTGGGCGTGCAGGCGGCTTCATCGAATTATAAGACGTTATCACGTCAAAAGGTAGAGTCAAATCTCTTCGTTCGTGTCTTTGGAACATCAACCATGAAACGTTGTGGTTTTTTCGAGCTACGAGCATTCCGATAGAAAAAATGGGCAGGGTGGTATTAGATCATGTAAATCAGTCGCACACTCTCCGAAGTGTATCCGATAAAACCCCGAAAGGCTAGCAACTTTTCGGCGATGTTCAAGACTTTGTATTTGCACACCGACACCCATAGTCGACCCTGAAGGGGCTATAGTTTCAAATTTGTAGAATCAGCTTTAACGATAAATTTTACCTTACATCGTCTTGCATTGTCGTACATTATTGTTTCCTTTAAAAAAAAAAAGAATTGCCACACTCAAGAATGTCGACATGACTTTTTAGCCGACTGAAAGAAGTGTGGGTTATGTTTTTCGCGCGTATCTTGTATGTTTGTAAATTTCTTTATTACCACGTACCTTCCAAACGGCTGGATGGATTTTGACAATTAAAATATCGTTAGATTCGTCTCAATCATCCAAATTTAGTGTCCTTAGATAATAATATATTGTTTTGCATAATGTTTTTTATCTGGTGATGTTTTGCAGTCGGTTTTTTTAAATTGAAGATATTTAGTCCCGTTTCTTTACGATACTCTCAATTTGTCAGATTAGTGGAATGTACACTTTTAGTATGTAATTAACTCACCTTACCTTATTATGACGCACTCGAGGATTTCTGATGATCAATTTTAATTTTATTCTTTATCGGCCTTATTTATGGGGCTCATATTTTGTTGAGTTACTTAACGGGGACAAGGTATCCTGCACATTATTCTGTCCCGTTGCAGTAGGTAAATCCCGAAATTCCCGTTTGGGCTCGTCTACACTGCTAGGATGTTAGGAACTAGTGCTGGATAAGTGGATAAATAAATGGGTCACGTAGAATTAATTCAATTATATATTTATCTATTTATATTATTTGAAAATGACGACTAAATTGGCGAACGTGAATACGTCCTCGCCTCAGAACCCAGTGACCAAGACGTCTACTTTTTTTCTACGAAAAACGTAATTTCGAAATGAACTCGCGACTTTCCTAGTCCGGTACTTCGATCCGTCGCTTCGTCATTTAAACGTCAAAGCATGTTCGATCGTACGAAACGAAGTAGACCCGGAGTAGGAAAGTCTCGAGTTTATTTCGAAATTACGTTATTCGTAGAAAGAGAGTAGACGTCTTGGATCCCAGCGTCTCCAGTACGAACGGGCCGTGCGTAAGTAGACCCTAGAGCGGCACTAATGTTTGCACATAGGTACCTCTGTATAACTGCACTAGCGGTCCACCCCGACTGCGTGTTTCCTTTCCCATATATGTAGGTACAGTATGAGGCAGCATTGCCTCGAAACGCGCACGGATTTGTAAAGCTAATTCTCTTTCCAAACCCGTGTTCAATACGAGGCACGCGTCCTCTAATAGAGCACGCGAAACTCGAGCTCCATGCCTCGTATTGAACACGTACCTATTTAGAAAACAGTTTGGAAAGAGAATAGGGTACCGGACTGGGTCAAAAATACACCATCCTAATTAGTCCGTCAGCTAGATAATGGAAAAATATTGGACACGTATTTTTTGTTTTTTCATTATATTAAAAATCGTCAAAGATATAGACCATCAAACTTCGAGAGTGGGGGGTCGCGACGTCAGTGCGTGAGTAAAAATCGTACTCACAAATGACGTCACACGAAACTTCGAAGCGCTGTATCTTCGTAATTTTTTGTTTGTGAAACAAAAGAAAAAATACGTGTACCTACAATATTTTTTGGCAATCTAACTAACGGACTACTTAGTTTTTTTGAGGATTGTACCCTATTACCTAAACAAACCCCGTGCGAGTTTCCAGGCAATTGCTGCATCCTACTTCTTTTTTTTATAGTATAGAGTGACGAGACGAGTACGGCATATGCCTGATGGTAGGTAAGCAACATGCCTGCCACATAACAGCACAGTGACACGCAGCTATTGGAACACGAAGAGTCCAAATCCTTACCTAGCATTGCACTGCGCTCGTCACCCAGACTTCTAAGATAGTATATCTCTAAGCCCTGTTCACTACTACTACCATAGCTGGGCAACGTTAATCAAATAGTTAACTTCGTTAATCCGTTACAAAAAAAGTTAGCTTCGTTAAACGTTAAAGCGTTACATTTCGTAAGGAACGGAAGTTAACGTTAATCGTTAATCCGTTAATATGCGTATTGGATTTTTATATCGTTGCCTTAGTGAACTTATAAAACCTGTTTGGTTGAGGTTCTGGAAGTTAACAGGTTAGGAAAAAAGTTAATACAACAAATACTTGTACAGTTGAATTTTATTATTGGAGTGAAAACTTCTTTAATTAAAAGTTTTAGAAAAATTTTAGCGTCACGCTCGGGTATGATAAGAAATCTTCGGGTAAACTCGGGACCATGGCTATTGGCCATGGAAATGCTGAAAAGGCGTGGCCTGGCCATCATGGCATGGCCATCTAGAGATGCATCAGCCAATGGGAAATGCTGCTGCTTTTCTAGATGGTCACGCCCTCCGGTTACACCCATGTAGTTTCCAAGGTAAGCTATCAAATTCTGAGTTATAAGTTTTCACTTCTATCGGCAGTTTCTGTGACTGCCAATTTTTTTATAATTTAATTTAATGTTGTATTTAATCGTCGGGCATAATGCGCATAGGTATCTATTTCCTCTCATGAACATTAACATGTCGAAATTCTCGTCTGAAAGCGAGGCTCGCTTTGGTGTTAAAATGATTTATACCCGTGGATAGCAGACGTTCAACTGCAGCGTTTGAGGGGTGTTTTCCAAATTTCAACCCAATCCTTCCCCGTTACCAGACGTTCTGACGTGATGAAACAACAAACATTACAACATCCAAAAATTGCCATTTATAATATTAGTTAGATGTTAAACACTGGAATTTTGATTGTATACCTCCATTAAATTTCTTCATCTTTATACATTGATTTGTTCATTTTATTTAACTTTTCTTTAGTTAGTTGAAGTGAACTACCACCGATTTAATTAAAAGAAAGTTACAATACAGACAAACGAAATAAACGATCGAAAAAGTATGATTGAATTTATCGGGGAGTTCCCCACTAGCTATGGATTACTATAATCTACTTGGTTTACTAGGGATGTGTGAGAAATATTCAACTAAATTGTTAACGTCAGTCAAATTCGAGTATATGTCTATGCTCAAATTTTCAGCCAAAAAGAACTCTAGATTATCGGAAATATGACTTATGATAACAAAATTATATTTGTTTTCATATAACGTCAACCGATCATGCCACAGGCTAAAATGACGCCTCAATCCTGCCAAAATTGCAGGAACCTGCCATATATGGTCACACTGCGCCCAGAACTTTTCGTTTCATACTTGTCTGAACCTGTTTATTGCGCCGCGCCGAGGTGCCGTGCCGGCATTATATTAATAGTGCGTGCGGCAAATAGTAGGCGTTGGATTAACGATTAACGGACTTCTGCATAATTAACGGAAGTTAACATGTCCGTTAACATTTTTAAAAGTTAACTTAAAAGTTAATCCGCTAATCAAAATGTTAACTTCGTTAATTAACGATTAACGGATTAACGAGTTAATGCCCAGCTATGACTACTACTACCTACTGTACCTACACGGGAAAGGAAATACGCGCCCTGGGTTCGACCGTGGTCCATAATATAGTCCATAGCAATCAGGGACATATCCAATGTGAAAGAATTTTTGAAAACGGTCTAGTAGAGTTTTGAGTAAGACTTCTCTCGCAAGGAGAGAGTTTAGGCCATAATCCACCACGCTGGCCCAGTGCGGGTTGGCGGATGACACATGACTTCGAAAGATTCTAGGTACATGTCGGTTTCCTCACGATGTTTTCCTTCACCGTTTTAAGTTAGCGGCATTACGCACATGACTTCGAAAAGACAGTGGTGCGTGTGGGGTTTGAACCCGGGGTCTCCGAAATGTACGGGGTATGCTTCCCTGTCACACCATTTTGTCACACCAGTGTGACACAGAAGATTTTTTTTCTTCATAGTCACACTAGTGTGACACGCGAGAATTTAATTCTTCACAGTCACACTACCATCTTGTCCAGATATACTTGTAATAATAATTCCAAAAATTACGCAATCCCTGAGTGATATGAGCTATAAGTAGGTATACTCTGTATACTATTATATACCACAGACGGAGCCGGGATGGACCCCTAGTAATAAGACAGACAAGACAACTTCAAAAATTGGGTGAAAGATAGGTATTATGAGTAAAACATAAAATAAGATTATAGAACGCAGTTTATTCCAATATGGTAGATAATATGTTTGAAATATCACAATTTGTTTTGTTCAACATTTGCCAAATATTAAAACTAAACCTAAGAATTAATGCATTATATTACGTAAACATCGATGAATAAATCTATAATAATTAGAAACTCTTCAAGCATGGCTATAGTATTTTTATTTTTATAAGATTACGCAAAACTAATGTAGGTACTACGCCAAAAAAGGTGAAATGGTGTGTTGTATCTCATAGTGAACATTAGAGACTCTAAACTCTAATGCCTGAGAGGTGAAATGGTGTGCTGTGTCTCATAGTGGTCATTAGAGACTCTAAACTCTAATGCCTGAGAGGTGAAATGGTGTGTTGTGTCTCATAGTGAACATTAGAGACTCTAATACCTGAGAGGTGAAATGGTGTGTTGTGTCTCATAGTGAATATTAGAGACTCTAAACTCGAATGCCTGAGAGGTGAAATGGTGTGTTGTGTCTCATAGTGAACATTAGAGACTCTAATACCTGAGAGGTGAAATGGTGTGTTGTGTCTCATAGTGAACATTAGAGACTCTAAACTCTAATGGCAGAGAGGTGAAATGGTGTGTTGTGTCTCATAGTGAACATTAGAGACTCTAAACTCTAATGGCAGAGAGGTGAAATGGTGTGTTGTGTCTCATAGTGAACACTAGAGACTCTAAACTCTAATGCCTGAGAGGTGAAATGGTGTGTTGTGTCTCATAGTGAACATTAGAGACTCTAAACTCTAATGCCTGAGAGGTGAAATGGTGTGTTGTGTCTCATAGTGAACATTAGAGTCTATTGCCCGAGCTACTCGTGGCTATTTTTTCAAGCTAAGATAGTAAGCTAGTGTTAGCCAGCTAGTACGTCTAGCTTCGTGTAGACAACGTCACGCAACGCTAGTTTCTCCACATTTCGATATTCCTCCCACAAATATTAGATAACCCCTAACTAAACATAACTTGTGACATGGGAGACAGACAGATTATATTTTGATGGACTGGCCTCGTGGCTTAGTTGGTAGTAGATTTGCCTGCGAAGCCGAGGGTCGTGGGTTCGATTCCCATCCAGTGCAAATATTTGTGTGATGAATTCAAATGTTTGTACTGTGTCTGGGTGTTTCTATGTATAATGAGTATGTATTTAAAACTATACAAGTATTATATCAGCTATTTGGCCGCCATAGAACAAGATTTGCTTAGTTTGGGGTCAGGTGGTGTTGTGTGTGAATTGTCCACCAATATTTATTTATTTACTAATATTATAAATGTCAATGTTCGGATGTTAGTTGCTTATTCACTTCGGAACGTCTGAACGGATTGTGTTGAATTTTTGGACCACAGATGTTATTTTTGACGTGACAACGTCTTATAAATTGGTTTGCCGGGTGACACTTCAAGAAACTGCGTTACGCTCCGCTCACGTTATGCGCTCACCATGAGAGCGAGTGAGAGGGACGCGTGCCTTTCACTTTTTATGTCTGTCTCTCTCGCTCTTAGGCGGGCTAACCATGCCCGAGTCGCCGATTCGCTTTTACCACTCAAAGTCGTTGTCACGTAAAACTTTCGCCCGTATACCGACTTTACAGGCAACCAATTTTTTTTTATCACCGGAAAATAATGGGAATAGGAAGAACGGAGATAAAACCGTGGGCGTGCTACTAGTAATACTAATACATATTATTGTAACGTCCCTTTTAACGCAGTTACTTCAGTTTTGCGTTACCTTATTATATTTCGGATATTTTACACTGAAAACTAACACAGATACACATTTATTAAATGACCAGGTTTACTCACATGTGATATAGTCTACGCAATTCACTTAACTTTTTTACCCGACTGAAAGAAGGGTAATGTTTTTCGCGCGTATCTTGTATGTTTGTACATTTCTTTATTCCCACGTACCTATCTTCCAAACGGCTGGATGGATTTTGACAATTAAGCTATCGTTAGATTCGTCTCAATCACCCAAGTGTCCTTAGGTAGTATATTATATCAGATTATATTTTGTACAGTAGGTAAGGCTTTTTAAATTAAAGTTATTGCAAAGTTGCAGAGGCCGCCTCAGATTTTACTATTTTGTCCTACCTTAAGGCCGTCGCAGGCGTAGCTATAATCTGAACGTCTACTCTCTTTCTACGAAAACGTTATTTCGAAAAAAGGCTCGAGACTTTCTTCCTCTCGTTTTACTCCGTTTCGTTCGATCAACGTTCGATAGAACATTGTTTGACGTTTAAATGTTTTAAACCTACTCTAATTAAGGCCGATTTAAACTGAACGAACATAGAACTAGAGCTGGAACAAGAGCATTCTTTCTCGATCTTTTAGTGTAAACGAAAGATCGTTCTTAGCGTTTTCCATATTAAATATTCCATAGAATCTTTGCGAACGCAAACAAAACAACGAAGGAATGTTCTACGTTTGTTTACACCAAATTAATTTGATACAGTTGGGATAGAATGAGCATTCGGTCGTCTGATGTACCTAAATTGGCCTTTAGAGTAGGCTTAGATCATTTAAACGGACAAAACGACGGATCGAAGTAGAATCGGAGTTGGAAAGTCGCGAGTTTATTGCGAAATTACGTTTTCGTAGAAATAGAGAAGACGTCCTGTATTATTATATTTCATAGCTAGAACTATTTCTGTACATTTTCTATACAAATGTTCGAGTGACCGCACATGCATCCATTCAAATATTATAAATGCCAATGTTTGGATGTTTGTTGCTCAATCACGTCGTTTTTTTACACACAGATTAGTCTGTAAGAAGGCTACTTTTATCCCGGGAAAATTACGGGAACGGGAACTACACGGATAAAACAGCGGGTCGCCACTATAGTAATAAATATATTTTAAATAGGTACTTCTTGCTAGTATTTCTCAAATGTCATGCATATTATTTTTCTAAGATCATAGACAGTGATTTGGAGTCTATGTTATGTTCAAATAGTTGCAACAATTGAGCCGTTATTCGCATGTGTGTTACTTACCATCAGATGCGTGCATTGCTCGACCCGTTAAAGTAACTTTTACGCTTCTGACAATTTTAGTGTCTATTGTCAAATTCATTTTTTTAAGAAAAATTAATAGGTACCTACCTACATTGTCTTTTGTCTCTGTATCTATACTAAAATTATAAAGCTAAAGAGTTTGTTTGAACGCAAGGATCTCGGTAACTACTGGTCCGAATTGAAAGATTATTTCTCTGTTGGATAGTCCATTTATCGAGGAAGGCTTATATCAACAGGAGCGGAGCATGAATGAAAAATGTAATAAAAACGGGAAAAATATTGCTTTTTGAGAGCTTTCGTTGCGTGACAGCATGTTTCTATGTTTTAAAGGTTGCGTCATTAGAACCTATGTATGGTAACCGTATTTGTTCAACATTTGAATTGGTACGACCAATTTTCGATAGATGGCGTAGCAATGCGCGCACGGTTCAGCTAGTTATTACTATAAATATATATCACACGTGAACAACCTTTGATAAAAATAAAAGAAATTAATCCTTAATTAAAAATCTTCATTGTATTTTTGAACACATTAAAAATAATTATGCGTTGTTATTATTATAGTACATTCATATTTACAACTAAAATACGGATGTTTAAATAAATATATAATATAGAAAATTTCTCGATTTGAATGCATATCGAAAACATTACATAGGACTTAATAGGGTCTTTACCTCTTTACTAGCTCAAAGTCTGATGAACTATATCTATATTTCTTATAGTATAGAGTGACGAGACGAGCAGGACATGTGCCTGATGGTAAGCAACATGCCGGACACCTAACAGCACAGTGACACGCAGCTATTGGAACACGAAGAGTCCAAATCATTACCTAGCACTGCATTGCGCTCGTCACCCATAGATCTAAGATATTATATCTCTAAGCCCCGTAATTAACATTTGACATTAGACGAATAGGTAGGTATTAAGGCCGATTTACATCAGACGAGCGAATGCTCATTCTATCCCCACTGTATCAAATTCATTTGGTGTAAACAAAAGTAGAGCATTCTTTCGTTGTTTTGTTTGCGTTCGCAAAGATTCTATCTATACTAATATTATAAAGCTGAAGAGTTTGTTTGTTTGTTTGTATGTTTGTTTGTTTGAACGCAAGTATCTCTGGAACTACTGGTCCGAATTGAAAGATTCTTTCTTTGTAGGATAGTCCATTTATCGAGGAAGGCTATAGGGTATTTAACATTACGCTACTATTAACAGGAGCTGATCATGGATGAAAAATGTAACAAAAACGGGGAAAAAATATTGCTTTTAGAGAGCTTTCGTTGCGTGACAGCATTTGTCATAATTATGTTAAAGGTTGCGTCATTAGAACCTAAAGTAACCGAATTTGTTCAAAATTTGAATTGGTACGACCAATTTTCGATAGATGTCGAAGCAACGCGCGCGCGTTCAGCTAGTAGGTAGAATATATAATATGGAAAACGCTAAGAACGATCTTTCGTTTACACTAAAAGATCGAGAAAGAATGCTCTTGTTCCAGCTCTAGCTCTATGTTCGTTCAGTTTAGATCGGCCTTTACGCAAATAATATTCCATTACTATCAGCCCGCCCCGCGAAACCGTTGTAGGTACATATATGCCTATAGCACTTACAGATCACGTATATATTCAGCAGTGTTAATAAGATTTGAAATCGGTTCATTAGCTAAGATTTGCCACTAAATGACTAAATGTTCCCACTGTTGGCACTTGGGACTCGGGGTCTTCTCTCGCGAGGAGAGATGATGCCATGATTCACCACGCTGGCCCAGTGCGAGTTGTTGGATGAAACAAACATGATCTCGGTAGATTCTAGAAAGGGCAGATACTACGTCAAAACAGGCTCTTAGGTATATTTTTGACAACTATGACGTAAGTGTATGTTAATCTTAAATCAATTTATACTAACACTAGCTGTGTCTCGCGGTTTCACCTGCGTTTCTCGATCCCGTAATTTTCCCGGGATAAAAAGGACCTATGTTAGTTCTAATACCACCAAGAATATGTGTACAAAGTTTCATGATGATTGATTTAGTAGTGATCGCGTTGAAGCGTAACAAACAAACTTACATTCACATGTATAAGATTATATTACAATAGGATAGGATTATAAAGCTGAAGAGTTTATTTGTTTGAACACGCTAATCTCTGGAATTACTGGACCGATTTCAAAAATTGTTTTACCGTTAGATACTTAGGTACGTAATCACCGAGTGCTACAGGCTATTATATATATACCAAGCGCAAAGCCGGGGCGGGAAGCTAGTTAAAAATAAAATAAAATAATTTAGGCCCCTAATAAGCCCTATGTAATATTTTCACTATAATTAATATCAGTGTTAGTATCTTACAACGAATAGCATCTGAAAAGTAAATTTAAATATTTACATTTAGGACTAGCAGACTCCCCAATACAAATGGCACTTTATTCACAAGTCTTTTAACAATAACAGATTCGCACTTGACCGCTTTCTCGTCTGGTGTAAAGCGACGATGCGGTCGATCGTGCAATGCATACTGTCTTAATATTGTGTATTAGGCGCAATTTTTTTCTCGAAAAAAAAAAATCTTCTAATACTTTATGTATTAGAAAAAATAAAAAAAGATGGATGTAAAAGGTTAAGACGCCATCGAGTTAAGACTCGACCAATGTACAGTTAAGGTTTATTCAAGTTTTTAACTTTACAATTGTTTTTCGGTAAAATTCCATTGTATTATAATATATTTTATATAAGTATATTATATAAAATACATATTTGAAACAGGCGTTTTCAGAATGACAGCGGTTTATAAAAATATGTTTGATTATATTTTGACATATCGTTATGTAATGTTTAATTTTGTGAAAAAATAAATAAATACACCTAAGTCAACGTCATTTATCGATGAAATTATTATTTATCATCTTTTTCTTACAAAATTAAACATTGACACTTTTGTCGCAATTCAGGACTATTTTTAGCAATTTATTTTGTATTCTAAAAACACGTCTTTGCAGCGAACTTATTTTTATTTGAATTTAAGTTGTGATGTACAAATTAACACATTTGTATCAATATTGTTGTAAGCTTGCTAATATATAATGTTTTTTTTTCAATCTATGGTAACTTTCAAGCAAGTTTACATTTTGTGAAAAGTTTGACATGTCAAATTTGCACATACTTAACAATATATTATACAAAGTTTACTGGCGGGAAATTAGACATTTTGATTTTAACTTCCTTCAGGTTTTACACTTACTTAATCACAAACCTACACTTTTGACATATCAAACTCATTAAAAGTCAAATTCAAGTGTAAATTAAAAAGGTATGTGTAAATTGCTATCAGACATATTTGAATGCGTTTTTCATACGTTATGGGCATTATACTTGTTATTATAGGTAAGTGAATGTAGCGCACTCACTGTATATTATAATATTCACATTGATTTAATTAAAATATTGGAGCGTTTTCTTAATGACATACGATTGACTGATGGATGAAAAATGTATCAAATTTATTACAAATTCGACATATATTCCACACACACTGGCGCATGCTTATCGAATTTCTCTAATGCAACAATAACACCTTCTTTAACATTAAGGCCATTAAGGACTATTTTGACAGCTTTTTGTCAGTCATCTGTCATTCTGAAAAACCCCATTAAAAGTTAAGCCTCCATTGGTTACATTTACCATTAATTCGGCAATAAACTCAATTCTGGGGACATAGACTAAAAATGGTAACTTACTGCTGCATTTCATATTTATTCATTGACCAGTCCACTCAGGCAACGCATTCCACAACCTTGAAAGATTTTCAAACTGTTCCTGTTTTTAGATCACAACAGTTAGTTTAAAAATCAAAAAATAATTTTAAGTTACGTCGACAGAATTGGATCTAATATCTATAACTAAATACATACAGATCTAAAAGACTGCGATTTTAAAAGCTAATTATTGTCCTACACTTTGATATTTGGCTCCAAAGCCGTTTGTTCTTTATCTAAGTCGTACTACTAATGTTATCTAATAAACTAAGTTCCAATAAAAATATTTTTTAATCTTTATGACGTTGTCTTACCGAGTGCACTAATCGCTCCTAATATAAAATGAGACATTTCAAGATTCAAAAAAAGACTTGTCAAAAATAGGCGTCAATTTCGCCAATGTTTTATTACGTAAAATATATCTAACAAAATAAAACTGCAACTATGGCGAAACTAAAGAACCATCTTGGACAATTCTATTTGCGACTCAATCACTCATCTAAACCCCTCATTTGAAATGCTACTAAACATTGAAATAGAAGGAAATCAATATTTACATATATGTGTATATATCAACTTATTTAAATATATATAAAGCCGGCATTGACGCTGGGCCCAAGTAACCGGTGGCTAGGGCAAAAGAGTGAGGAATATTCGTTGATGCATTATTAAAAAATGATATCCGGAGCGATTAGTTTACACTCGATATACCTAATTAAAGCAAAAAATAGGCAAGATTTACTTATGTTTACACCACTAACACTAAACAACTATAAAATAAATACATACGTACATATTAAAAATTTACTTATTAAGTAAAAAGGGTTTAAAAACATAAGTTTGAAAATTGCCGATATATCAACAAACACATGTTCGTCCGTTCTGAAAAAAACATTACTTTTTCAAATTAATTTATTTCACGTTGAAATTAGCTTTTTTCTAGAGTTATTATGTATTTATTAAATACCATAAAAATCATTTTTTTAACCCCTCAAAATATAAAAATATTTACAAAAATATTTTACAGCGCATAATACGATTAATATTAACCCTAACGATAAATTTAGATTTTCAATTTATTAAATATGAATGTGTAATATTGTTACTGTTATTCGATGCTGATTACCTGTTTTTTAATTCATAAGGTAATTGTAATGACATTTGCCACCGTATCCCATTTACGTAAAATCTGTCAAACTTTTGAACAGACTAGGATCGGTACACATAATAATTTTGACGTTTGCGACTTCAAAGGAACTGAAATAGTAAAAAGTTTTGGAATAAGTACGGAAGTCAGAGATCTAAATTATGCAAGTATATTGCTAATGACGAGTATGTACAGAAACACATTCTAATGCAGCGTTTTCAAAATGACAGATGGTTAAAAACAAATGTCAAATTATTAACATTGACGTATGCCATATCTTTCTAACAAAATTAAAGATTACTGCCTCCTGTCAATTGAGACCTATTTTTTACAAGCCTTTGCATTCATCTGACATTATGAAAACGTCATATTATGATCAAATATTATACATATTTGCCACTGACATGACAATAAGATTATGTCGCCTCCATTGCCAACGGGCTTCGTGACTAAAATTATTCACACTTTTTTTAAAATAAATTCATCTCTCAATGCACAAACTCATTAACTCCTCCTCCGTGGTGATGAAACTGTTGTGTGTTATCAACAATAACGCTTGTATAACCTTCTTGGACGGCGGGACTGGTCGCCATCTTGCCAAAACTCCCGCCAAAATCTTCTAACGGGCGGCCATTTTGTTGACCATTATTGTAAAAGCTAATTAGATTCGTGTAATTATACTGATTCGGGTCTGAGCCTTCGACTGAAGAACATGACGATGAGCTGGCTGAGAACGGTCGCTGGTTTTGCGGGTAGACGTAATTTTGCTGCATCTCAGTTTCTGGGTAGCTTTCGTAGAATATGTCTTGGTAATTTGGCTGGTGGTAGTCTTCTTGGTTCTCGTAGGGTTGTATGACGGGGAGGGAGTACTCTGGGTACGTGTAGCTGCCTGTGAAATTACGGAAACCATTGAATTTATTTTAATTTATAGGTATAGTATAACTAAAAAAATAATGAATTTTAAAATGTAATTATTTTTAGGACGTAGGCACTGGAGAATGAATGAATACCTGTTTAAAAATACGAAAAAATGGGTATTTATGTATTTAAGATACCCTTTATAACAAGTTTTCATAATACTAAATTTACATAAAACAAATAAAAAACCATTTACCAGACAATTAAATCCATGTCTACACTGTTTATGTGTTTATCAATATTATATTGCTGCATCGACTAAGAAAAACTCCTACCACAAAAAAAACTGCATTAAAAATCTCACATTCAAAACAATGTGTTTACCTGTGGAATCTCCGTTAAACTCCGTGTCGTTGACAATAGGGGTCAGTTTCTCGTGTCGCAGTGGCGTGGCTACCGGTGGTGGCGAGGGCTTCACCTTCGGAGGACCTTGCTCTAGATTCAGGATCAAATGTTTCTCCTCAATATCACTGGAAGAAAAAAACTAAAATTAACAAAATAATATTTATGATGCGTGTTACTAAATATTTTCATTTAATATAAATAATGTCAAAGTGTACGCCACTTTGATAAAAAATTATGTGTCCTTAGTGGATACCGCAAATCGGCAAATGTAGTGTAGAACCACAATAGACACCCTGACTCTAGAGGGAGTGACAACATTGGTGCCACATTTGACGAAATTGAGAACAATCTTTGATAGGTGTGTAAGTATATTTCCATTTTAAAATCGCCCCATAAAATATATTTTTCAATAACTAGCTCTGCATCCATACCCAGTCTCCTTCCTTCGTAAGGAAGCGGTAGGATGAGTACATACCGTGACTGTTCCCTAAATTAGGAGCTAGTTACCATAGGTGTGACAGATGGCCTTCTTTGAACCCCTGCAAACCGTTTCTTTCACTTCCGTGCATCCCCATGGATGAAGGAAGAAGAAACGCCACAGCACGTGCTTATGGAATACAGCAGTGTGGCAGATCAATGGGCAGAATTCCTGCAATCACCAGCATCTTTCCGACTTTTATGACCTCGAGAGAACGCTGGCTTTCTTCGCAGCCCTCTATGCATGGAGGAGGAAGAAACAGATCCACAGAAACGTCTCCAGTCACGAGCATTTGCCCCGGAGGCTTTTTATAACCTGAAGAAGGCGCTGGTCTTCTTGGATAGCCTGGGTTAGTTGGAGTATAAAAAAGGAAAGTATAAGCCACGTACAATTGCTCAATTAGGAGGCTAAGTGCGGAAAAGGCCCTTACAAACTATGTGTGTACTTATCATTAATATTGATTTTAAGCTCATCATCGTCCAGTTCCCGTTTGTGGAGACTCCTGGGACGTTGGTGAAAAATATTTGGGGACTGGCCGATGGTTGCTTCAAGGGTTGGTAACTGGTTCAAATGGTTTCTTCGCTAACTAACTAACCTGAGTACATCGTTGACGGAGACGATGCAGTGTGGTCTGGACGAGCGCGAGTTGTGCACGATGGTAGCGTAGCTCTGCATCCACACACAGCCAAAGCCAAGACTTCGTCCAGAAGCGGTAGTAATACCCGAGTACAGCCACTGTCCCCTAAATACGCACCCATACCATAGGTGTGACAGACAGTCTTCTTTGCAGAGGATGCAGAAAGAAACACCACAGCATGTGCTTTTGCACTTAGCATTTGAAACGCAGTAGGCAGAACAACGGGCAGAATTCCTCGAATCACCGTATTTTTCCGAAGGCTTTTTATGAACTGAAGAGGACGTTTGCCTTCTGGGATAGCCTGGGCTGGTTGGAGTAGAAAGGGAAGTATGAACCACGTACAATGGCTCAATTAGGAGGCTAAGGGCAGAAAAGGTCCCGTTAAACTAGCTTACTAACCTAAGTACATAGTTGACGGAGACGATGCAGTGTGGTCTGGACGAGCGGGAGTTGTGCACGATGGTAGCGTAGCTCTGCATCCACACCCAACCGCCGGACTTCGTCAGGAAGCGATAGTAGCGGGATGTTACTTGGCCCTTCGTTAACACTGAAAGAAGGAAGTGTTATCAGACGATACACAAAATTTATTTTAAAAAAATGCAGATTTTTTTCGGGTATATTTGTAATCAGCAGTTCTATAAGTTGATAGATTGAGTGCTGAAGGCGGGTTTAGTGTGCCTAAAACATTTACATATAAACATTAGGACCACTACTCAATATGTATAACTTGTATGGATTGTTGCCAAAGATGATAATACTTTACCTAAGATTGTTGCCATCAAACCATCGGCATCAAGTCGTTTCAAACTATGTTGTCAAAAAAATATAGATTGCTTTTTTTTTATACATTTGATATCTAAGACAGGGCGCAAATGTTGACACTTTTGTGTCCTATGTCAGGATACAAGCTATCGAATATTTGTTTTCTATTATATTATCCCATGAGAAGAAAAGAAAAATAGGGAGAGTAGGGTCACATTTTCAAACTAATTCTAGTGCTCTTTCTTTGCTGTTTTCTAAGTCGCTTCCTCCCGGATCAGAGCCTCCACATTTCTGTCCCTGATGCAGCCAATGCTCGCCATACGAACCCACCGATGGCGTCGTCGGTGTCGTCAGCGTAGTATGTGAAGGGATAGGATAGGGATATGGGCCGTGAAATTACTAATAAAAAAAAGTAAAAAATACTCACATGTACAGTGCGAATATCTCATGTGTAGGATGTCGGTGCCGTGGATGTAGTGGTAGAGGGTCTTCTCGATGAGGTCCTGGGGTTCGTATCCTGTCAGCGACGCCACCCTGGGGACAATGACCACGAATAATTACATCACATGTAGGTATCTTGTCCAAGTTTACATCACTAGCACGCACCTCCGCGGTTTCACCAGCTTATTTGTTACCGGCCAAACCCGATTTTCAGGACAAACTAGTTTGGCCTAGGCTAAACTAGTTCTTCCTATACGCGATAAGATTAACTAGTATAGCCTACTCCAAACTAATTTGTTCTAAGCCCGATAGGATAAACCAGTTTAGCTTAACTTAAACTTAACGTTTGGAACACAGCTCCTTGGCCCGGTCCTTACACCGGGACAGTTAACAAAAAAAAACCCTAACTTAACCTAACCGAACGCGTATCAGGATAAACTAGTTTGGCCTAGGCTAAACTGGTTTATCCTATCGGGCTTAGGACAAATTAGTTTGGACTAGGCAATACTAGTTTGTCCTGAAATCGGGTTTGGCCGGTAACATAGTTAGGTACCGATCCCGTTATTTTCCTGGGATAAAAAAAGTTGCCATTGAAACTGCCGATAGAAGTGATAACTTATAACTCAGAATTTGATAGCTCACTTTGGAAACTACGCGGGTGAAACCGGAGGGCCACGGATATCTAGAAATGCATCAGCAGGCCAATGACCATGGTTCCGAGTTTACCCGAAGATTTATTTCATTTACGAACGTGGTTAGGCTCAATTCACAGCCCACGAAAAATAAGTAGCGTGGCAAAAGAAATTTTCACTTCAAAAAAATCCCGAAATGTCTTTGTTTATGTTTTTTTTTCTATTTGCCACGTGTGCCATCATTTCGCTCGCAAAACCGTCAATTATAAACTATTAAAAATCCCCCAACAAGTTGTCTGTAAAACAATCAATTAGGCGACATACGTAACCCGACCCCGGCCGAGGGTCGCCATTGTTTTTGAACCGAAAAAACTGTTGACTAAAGAACTTCGATCTCGCTTCCGCCAATTAACTGTAGAGGGCTCGATGATGTCGCTCGATAGGGGGGTGGCGGATGCTGTAGGGCTACGCAGAAACGGTGTCTGTATTTTGAAGTGAAAACTTATTTCGCCACGTTCAGTACATATTTTTTTGAAGTGAAAACTTCTTTTGGCGCGCCTAGACAGATTTTTCGTGGGGTGTGAATTGAATTGTAGCGTCACGCTCGGGTATGATAAGAAGTCTTCGGGTAAACTCGGGACCATAGCAATTGGCTATGTAGAAATGCGTCAGCCAATGGGAAATGCTGAAAAAGCGTGGCTCGGCCCATCATGGCATGGTCATCTAGAACTGCGTGAGCCAAAGGGAAATGCTAACGCCCTCCGGTTACACCAGTGTAGTTTCCAAAGTAAGCTTCAGGACATGTGCCTGATGGTAAGCAACATGCCTGCCACATAACAGTACAGTGACACGCAGCTATTGGGACATGAAAGTCCAAATCATTACCTAGCACTGCACTGCGCTCGTCACATAGAGACATAAGATGTTTTAACTCTATGCCCTGTAATTTCACTGGATACATTGCCCTTCAAACCACATAGTAATGTTTACACATTACTGCTTGGCGGTAGAATAACTGGCAAAGGTGTGGTACTTCCCCAGACGGACTCTGCAAAGAGTTCTACCACTACTGAACTACTACAGTACATTTTTATTTCATTGGGAGACGAGACGAGCACTGACGGTAAGTAACTCGCCTGCAACAGCACAGTGAACATGAAGAGCCCAAATCGTGTGCGCGTTAGACACGTTTTGGATGAATGGAGAATTGTGAGTTCGGTGATAAGACAATCCAACTAAAATTCAAAAGTTTTGATGTTTGTTGTTGTATGACGTCGGAAGGTTTTAACAGATTCGGCTGAAATTTGGAACACATTTAGATTGAAGTCTGGAGTAGGATATAGGCTATTTTTATTACGTGAAAATAACGGGAACCGCGCGGGTAAATCCGCGGGGCGTCGCTAGTAGAAATACATATATCTGTAGCTACACACGTGGCGGATTTTGCAACATTAAAGGCCTGTTCATACCGGGGGGTCTACCGCCGAACGAAAAATGTCATCGCTTTGATGTTTCTCTCTCTTTTCTTTACGCTTTGAAATGATAGAGACAGGATTAGCAAAGCGATATCCGATTTAGTTAGGCGGTAGAAGCGCGGAGCGCTATTCGCTACCGCTGTGGGTAGAGGTAAATACCGCGCGTGATCCGCGCGGTATTTTGTACGTACCGCCTGGGTAGGCGGTATTTATTGGTGTGAACAGTAATATTACCGCTTACCCACTCGGTTTTATCTACCGGAGGCGGCAGCGAATACCGCTTAGGTTTGAACAGGCTTTAATACTTTTTATATTGTAAGTTATAAGTTTTCACTATTCTATGACATTTTATGAAGTGAAAACCACTATTGGAGCACCACAGACAGATTTTTCGCGGGCTTTGAATGGAATTCTATCGTCACGCGCAATGATAAGAAAATTTCGGGTAAACTCGGGCCCATGGCCACGCCCTCCGGTTTCAGCCGCGTAGTTTCCAAAGTATCAAATTCTAAGTTATAAGGTTTCACTTCTATCGGCAGTTCCTATGACTGCCAATTTTTTTTTGTTAGGGTTCTTTTGTTTCCAGTTCACGACCAAACCTTTTAACATAAAGTATATCATACGCAATAAACTTTACCTTTCCCATAAATTGAATACGAAATCCTGAAAGTGAAATTTTACATTTTTTTCTATATTTGATCTGTGTAACCCATTAAAGTGTTGGTGGTATTTTAATAGCAGACTCGCCGCGCGGCGTTTTTACGTCAATCCCACGGGAACCATCCATATTCCGGGGTTCAAAAGTATCTTGGGGAAAATTATGAGAGTTAATTTTGCACACCGTCATGAAAGACCAACACCCTGAACTAAGATAATCCATCGATGTAAATCAATGAATGTGCCTTCCCGATCTTCAGGCGCACGGTATTATATTATCGTTGGGAAGAGTTAGCTCACTCTTTCCGTTTTAGTCGATTGTTGGAAGCGGTGAACGCCGGACGTTTATACAAATCGCTATACGTTGTCTACAACCAAAATAAATAGAACCGCAACATACCTCGCCGCTAGCGATTCAAGGGGTCAAGTAGAATGGTAGTTGTAAACCACTCACGCTACACACAGAGACGCAGTTTGTTAACAATTTCAAAGTGATCAGGGCACATCTTTTGATATATATCGATGAGATAACCAACATTTTAGTGAACATTGTAACTAAAAGCAGTCAGGTGAATTCTTCTGTACCTAGATATTATCAATTCTGTGGTTGAAGTTAGAATTCTTACTACGAGAAATAAAGAGACAAAGAAGAAGGATATGAACTTCTTGCCTGCGTACATAAATGCTCATCCAATCCTTCACATTATACATTTTAAGGAGGACTAGAAAAGCGCACATACAAAAAAAATGGCAGTCATAGGAACTGCCGATAGAAGTGAAAATTTGATAGCTTACTTTGGAAACTACGCGGGTGAAACCGGAGGGCGTGGCCATGAGCATGGCCATCTAGAAATGCGTCAGCATTGTCAATGGCCATGTTTATCCGAAGATTTCTATCATTCCCGAGCGTGACGCTAGAATTAAATTCAAAGCCCACGAAATACCGGTGGTGCACCGAAAGAAGATTTCATTTCAAAAACCGCATTTTTCATCCATTTGCTAGCGTTTACGGATACGCTTATATTCGTACTCGGGCTACAAAATACTTAATCCCTATTGCGTCATATCCAGCGGATGTGACGTGTGGTGTGAAGGGTAACGAGCGCCAATTATCGACGGGGGCGGAGAAGCTTTGTTTTCTGCACCCTCGGGAACAGAAGAGGTACAGAGAGGAGTTTTTACTAAAAAGGATAGTTTTAAAAATACTTCTTTTGGCGTTAGGGACACTTGATAATAGTATTTTTTATGATATTCGCGACAATGTAATGAAAAACCGACACTATGAAGTTCACTGGTCAAAATTTTTGTAACTGGTTTTTCATTTATTACTAGCAATCAAATATCTTATTTTGATTTTGTTTTTCTTTTGGAACGAAATTCCTTACATCAGGCTTGGACAAGTTGGAACTGAAAAAAATGTGAGACTAAAGCCGTAAGAAAAATATTTAACGAGAGTGACGCTTAAAAACTGCCATGACCAGTGTTGCCAACTTTTTTTCTCAGATAATAAAATTAATTGCCATAATAAAATTAATATTTTTTTTGCAAATTGTGTTGCTTCTACACTATCCAAAGGAACTTTGTTCTTACCTGGTGTCCGATGAGCTTATGACATATAATTTTATTTTATTTCTTTCAAAATTTCTCACTGATCTGTTTTTCTTCTTACGATGTTATTGAGCAAAATAAATGTAACCTATCAAATGTACAGCATCAACAGAATTGTATCTTGTGATGTATTCCGATCAAAATTTGAAGATACGAAATTTATTGGATCGGGACTAAGAAAACCGATTGGATTTACCAAAACAGACATGAAATAAACGACTTGTAAGTATTTCCCTTGAAGTAGATCCCTAAGCAATATTTTTTGCAATGTTAAACATATTACGCAAGTTCAATGTCACTATTATAGTATAGAAATCTAGTATCAAATTGCAAAATTACCTGATAAAATTACATTTTATTGTCATTGTCATTAATTAATAAGATACGTAACAAATATATAACGTGCTTATTGTATAATACAACACGTGACCGCATATGAGGTAAATAATTAATAAAAAAATAATAAGATTGAGAGTAGGCCACGTGATCTCTATGTACTCTGAGCTTGCATAAACAACCCACTAAATGTCCCCAGTGATGCGACTCGGGACCTTCTCTCGTACGGAGAGAGTCAAGGTCATAATCCACCACGCGGCCCAGTGCGGGTTGATGGATGACAGATGACCTCGAAAGATTCTAGGCATATGTCGGTTACCTCACGATGTTTTCGCCGTTTTTAAGTTAGCACCTTTTTTACAGTATAGAGGAGTGAAAAGACGAGCAGGGCACGTGCATGATGGTAAGCAATATACCTGCCCATAACAGCACAGTGACACGCAACTGACAAATGTATAATTGTCGTAGCGCAAGAAGTTCATACGTTTTCTTTTATTTCTGGTTTTCTTTATTAAATCTAACTTCAATAATAGAATACATAAAATCTTCAACGCAAGATGTATTAAATAATCTGAATTTAGTTATGATTTACAACGTTTAACTAGAACAATGTTGACTAGCTAACTCCAGGGTGTTGGTTGTTTGTGACGGTGTGCGCTCGCGTCGTAATTTACTCTTTCATTTTTCCCTCACGCGCAACAAAAATAATAACTTAAAAAAAAGAGGTTTTAACATATTTCTCGTAATCCGTACCAAAATTTGTGCTCTAAATTTCCGATCCACCGATCCAATCCGATCCAATCACCCGTTCCGACTTGATTTAGTAACAAACATTGAAACTTCCACATTAATAATATTAGTGGGATAATTTTAACAGACTTCAAAGAGAAGTTTCTCAATTCACTTGTATGTTTTTTTGTACTTTTGTTACGCGATTTCTCCGCTAATTGTGAATCAATTTTGATGTTTTTTTTGTTTGGTCAATCATAGTTCAGAGGTGGTATGTTATTATACATTTTATCAAGACAATATGGCAGTATTTGAAATATGACCAAAAACATAATATAAATTATTTTAAAGTAGACTGCTTAGAGATAACCTCTTATTTAATTTGTTCAAGTGTCTGAATTTAATTTTAAATTGAAGTCGATTTTTGTATTATTCTGAGAACATAAATTATTACAAACATAAATTATTACAAAACGTAACTTGTGCACTTAATACGTACTTGACGGCTAAGCACATGTATCAATAAATCAGTTTGAACTTCGTACTTTGCTGACGGCACACAATTGTAGCATGACTAATGTAGAGGCGACTCCACGGCCATCTGTGTGCTGACACCGCGGAAGTGAATCTCTTCAGCGGGCGTTGCGGCACGTACTTACGTATTTTATGCTTACTACAAATATGTTACTACTACCCCGCGATTTCAGCCGTAGTTCCTGTTCCGTTATTTTTCCGGGATAAAAAGTACCTTATTTGTAATTTTAGACTATTACGATATCGTACTTTTAAAGGTACTTTCTAGGTAAACATGGGTCATCTACGACCACACCGTCGCTTACCATCAGGCGAATTGGTGGTCAAACGCGAACTTATACGCGATAAAAATCTTCAAATCAAACTTCCAGCTAGATCAGACCAGATCAGATATATCTGTAATTCTGTAACTACATATCTATGCTGTTTAATACTAAAATTCTAAGTTACAGACAGCGACTGAATAATAGTTCTTACCGTCATAGGCTAATAAATAATAAATAATAATATTGTTGGACAATTCATACACAACACCATCTGACCCCAAACTAAGCAAAGCTTGTGTGATGGCGGCCAGATAGCTGATATAATACTTATATAGTTTTAAATACATACTTATTATACATAGTAACACCCAGACACAGTGCAAACATTTGAACTCATCACACAAATGTTTGCACTGGGTGGGGATCGAACCCACGACCCTCGGCTTCGCAGGCAGAGCTACTACCCACTAAGCCACAAGGCCAGTCAAATAATGAGGAGGAATAATGAGGAGGATCACTTCCATCATCAGATTTTCACTTCTATCGGCAGTATCTATGACGTCCAATGTTTCAAAAATGATAGCTATGCATTCGACGCCATTTACTTTAATAGTAAATAGTGACAGACGAGCAGAACATGTGCCTGACGGTAAGCAACACGCCTGCCCATTAAAGCAGTGTCACACAACTATTAGAACATAAAGAGCCCAAAGCATTACCTAGTACTGCACTCACCACTCGGAGATATAAGATGCTTTATCCCTATGCCCAGCAATTTCTGAAAAAAAAGTCTAGCAACAATGCCCTTCAAACCGAAACACAGTGATATTTGTTCATTACTGCTAGTCGGTATAATAAATGCGGATTCCGCAAAGAGTCCTCCACCAGTACCACTACGGCTGATGTTTAGTGACGATCATTGAGTATCTAAATACATACCTACTGAAAGGCGAACATACCTTTAATTTAAGAGTATTTGAACCTCCTTTATTGAAAGTTGATTAAAAACAAGACCTCTTTTATCTATCCATCTCCAGTTATAGAATATCATTATTTAAAGTTAAAACCAGTATCATATTGCGACCATCTGTCGCTCAGGTGTGTTGGCGAATGTTTTGATACTTGACACCTCGAGTCTATGCTTTCCTGGTATGTTATCTAGGATCTAGGAATATTTAATGTGTTAGCTTTTGTTCGTGGCTTCGTTCGAATGGACAGAAGAATCGTTTGGCGTACGATCGTTTTAGTAACTAACAAAAAATACAATTATGTTGGTGGTGATAGTCTGAAACAACATATTACCTATAGGCTATTGCAGGAAAATAAAGGGACCTACGCGAGTGAAACCGCGAGTCGCGACTAGAAAATAAATCTATATGTCACGAGCGCAGTGCAGTGCTAGGTAAGGATTTGGACTCTTCATGTTCCAATAGCTGCGTGTCACTGTGCTGTTATGTGGCAGGCATGTTGCTTACCATCAGGCACATATCCTGCTCGTTTCATCACTATACTATACAATAATCAATGGACATTATTTTTCGCACAGTACCCTCCCAGAACTAAGCAAAGCTTGTACTATGGAAGCCAGCAGGTCTACTACGAAAACAAACTCCGAATGATCGCATCCGACCGACAGCTGAATCGGATTATAGCCTACCACGAAAAACATTCGGATCGATACATTTCGGGTCGGAAGTTATAGACTTAGGTCGGATGAGGGTCGGATCGAATGAAACGGCCGATCTGATCAACCGACCGATTGTCTTTCGTGGTCGGAAACTTCATAAGTTCGGCCGATATATCGTTTATCGGACTTCGTAGTAGACCTGCAGATAACTGAACTAACCTATATATCTATAGAAGTTACGAGTGACGTCACTTCATTGTATGATTTTTACAATGACGTGACGCCTCAACCTTTCTGGAGTATGAATGATCTTAGTCTTTTAGTAATTTGATAAAAAAAAATACTTGTCCCAAATTCTATACGCAGCACCGACAAGCTAATAAATACTCGTATCAGCAGGTCTACTACGAAAACAAACTCCGAATGATCGGATCCGACCGACAGCTGAATCGGATTGTAGCCTACCACGAAAAACATTCGGATCGATACATCTCGGTCGGAAGTTATAGACTTAGTTCAGATGAGGGTCGGATCGAACGAAACGGCTGATCCGATCGACCGACCGATTGTCTTTCGTGGTAGGAAACGTCCATAAGTTCGGCCGATATATCGTTTATCGGCGGACTTCGTAGTAGACCTGCTGGTAGCGATGGAGCGGCGCGGAACAACGCTATTTGGATAGGTAAAATCTTATGAGCTCGCGTTAAAAAAATAGTTTCAAATTTAATACCGGCTGTCTCGCTGACTGCCAATTTTTTTTTCTTAAAATAACTAAAAGTTCAAGTTTATTATGTATTGTATTCCGATATAATTCGTTATCGTAATCAGTCTATTTCTACGTCTCGGGCCTCGTATAGCTCGGCGCATTCCAAGAAAGCTGTATCCAAACAATGAGAGCCAAATGACAGTGTTTCCGTTGTAGCACGTCATCTATACTAATATTATAAAGCTGAAGCGTTTGTTTGTTTGATTGTTTGTTTGTTTGTTTGAACGCAAGGATCTAGGGAACTACTGGTCCGAATTGAAAGGTTCTTTCTCTGTTGGATAGTCCATTTATCGAGGAAGGCTAGGCTATTTAACATTACGCTACTATCAACAGAAACGAAGCATGCATGAAAAATGTAACAAAAACGAGAAATAATTTTGCTTTTTGAGAGTTTTCGTTGCGTGACAGCATGTGTCATTCGTCAAAGGTACGTGAAAGGTTGCGTCATTAGAACCTAAGGTAATCGAATTTGTTCAAAATTTGAATTGGTACGATGAATTTTAGATAGATAGATATATAATAGGCTTAGCAACGCGCGCGCGATTCAGCTAGTTTACTTATAACTTTCCCCATTTCTTTTTTCACCTTAATGTAATCTGAAAGATATCGCTATCTGTGTTATTGATACTTACTGTCTGTTGTTATAAATTGCTTCAACTTCGAATTATTGGTATTTTTTTAACGGGCAGACAAAACATAGCCTACTTTTTATGTCGGGAAAATAACGGGAACGCAAACTGCGCGGGCGAAACCGCGGAGCGCTATTACTAAATTTAGTAATACTTTATCACGTCCAATTCGTTCATAAATCGACTTCACAGAAAACCATTTTTTAGTCCCCGACCAAAAAAAGGGGTGTTATACAATTGACGTCGATGTCTGTCTATCTGTGTGTCAGTCTGTGGCACCGTAAAGTTCAAACGGATGGACCGATTATGATGCGGTTTTTTGTATTTGAAGGTTAATATCCGTGCGGATGTTGTTTGCTAAGTTTGGTTGGCCGCCTCCACAAAATGGCGGACAAAATATTTCGTCACAACCTACCTCAATATGGGTATCAAATAAAAGGGATTGACTAGTAAAATACTATGCACTATGACAAATTTCAAATCCAATATGGCCACCACCACAAAATGGCGAAATACATTTCTTTTTTCACAACATTAATTTTGCCTTCCCTTGATCGACGGACATGGACAACATGAACAACATTATCAGCGTATACTTGGTCCAACATAGGTATAACCATTCCCATTCAGCGTGCTCATACCGTCAACGCCAACAACATAATATATGTTGCACGGCGAATTTGGCTATCAATGGAAACATGTCCACGTGCAAGTTCAGAGTTTATAGCCCACGGTAATCAGCGCTCGAACCCACAATGGTCGGTTAGGGCTTCGCGGAACTACGAGAGAGCGGATTCTATTTTGAAAATCACACGAAGCATTTATATGTATTTCTTACTCGTGCAAACAAACATTCAAATTGATCTATCTATATACCTTTAAGCGAGCAATTCTTCTATCTTATATATACAATTCTCGGGTCACAGTGTTAATTACCTTACTCCCACGAAACGGCTTTACTGATTTTTACCAAATTTTATATGCATATTCAGTAGGTCTGAGAATCGGCTACTATCTATTTTTCATACCCCTAAGTGATAAGGGTTGTTCAACCTTGTTTTATTTTTTAAAATTTTTGGACAACATTTTTTGTTTTTATTTTTTTATAATGTGGCATTAAAAAATACACACAATCCTTAATTTTTACCTTTTTATTACAAACCCTTATTTTTGAATAGCTATTTTAGTAATTTAATCATTTTTCATCCCGCTCGATAACTGACTTTCACTCTATTTCGATTAAAATTTCCCGGAGCTTATGGCAAATCTAAAATTGTTTTATAAAAGTAAACATTTATTTTTATTATTAAAGTTTAGAGTTACCATTGTTAGATTTGTAAAAATTTGTATTAATAATTTTTATGGCAAAACAACGTTCAGCTAGTATGTATATATATGGGAATATACAGAAGCTGGATCTGTGAAACGGCTGCAACTATTTTCATGAAATTTAGTATGCAGAGGCGGGGACGATAAATCGAACTAGGTAGGTTTTATTTTTAGAAAACGTCGTTTTACCTTTTTCAGCAATAAAAAACCGAGCCAATCTCGGTTAGCCAGGTACTTACTTTTAAAAATACATAGAAAAAAACACGTAGACACATTATTCATAACACAAATATTTCCTCTGGGTAGGAATCAAGCACAAGGCCTAAGGCTCCGCAGGTAGATTTCAAACCAACTAGACTACAAGGTCAGTCAATAGGTTTGCGCCTGACCGCCTGACGTTAAGTGACAATGCGGTTTACGTTGGAGCGATGGAGGATGGAGCTTACCTAGTAAACTGATTCATTGAAGTTTCGCAGACAGCCAGATTATATCTCCCAGGCAATATACTGAAGTAATCAATTCGATAGTTAACAATGTTTAAATGTTGTCTCTTCATACTAAATTGGACTAAAACCTCTTCTTTAGCGTTTCCAACGTCAACCATGACACAATATCGCAATTTCGAGCTACGATACGTATCCTCGTGTCGTACGACTCTGCCGACAGTTCATTAGATGTGATCGCAAGCGAGTGATTTTAGGAATTGAAACGTATGACGTGTTTCGAGCCCTTTAGTTTGAGCCTAGCACTTAGACACGGCGACTGATTCAATGATCCAGGCACACTAAACCACGGGCAACACACAGTAAAACTAGCGTATGTATTTGGCTTTACTCGAGTTTCTGGAAATTCTAAAATGTATTGTTTTTCAAATGACAGCATAGAATAGATGATAATATATGACAGTGACAAATGTAGATAAGTGATAGATGGCGACAAGCTACGTAGCGTCGGAGAGCTAGTGAGATAGCGAAGCGTGTGCGTTGACGCTTTATGGATGGGTGAGATCTGATGAATGATGAATGAAAAGATGAAGTTTTCATTATTGGTTATGACTTACAATGTTTTTTGTGTAGCCCTGTATATACAAGATCGTCTCCGTGCACGCGTGTAATCGCTTCGTTCCCGCTACGGTACGGGCTTGTTAAATTCGCATTTGCCGTGAAATTATTTATTTTCGTTCACTTTTTAGCCTTTTACGGACAGTATGATACTTATTTCGCTTAGCGATGTCTGAATTTATTTACATGGAATTTAGCGATAATTTCATGCACTTAACACAGTACTCAATAAAATACAGAATATTTAAAAAAAAATGCAATCCGACTGTAAATAGTTTAAGCGTAGATATGTAATTTTTTATGAAGCTTTCTTGGAGGCTAATAGCCACCGTCATCGCCGCGTTGCGATCCTTAATCATCATCTTCTTCATCAGTCACCTTGAACTTCAAGACTTGAAGGTCTATAGGTATTCCTGATTGCATTCAACGTTTGCATGGATATATTATCGTAAGTATAGTTAGATTTTCGTAAATTTTCTATGAAGACATCTGATCGTCATCTATCGTATATTTTTGATACTGTGAAGACATTTGATCGTCTATGTTCTATGTTGTGTAAGTTTAAGACTATGAAGACATTTCGATCGTTTTATGTTGTGTATGTTTAGCACTATGAAGACATTTTGATCGTTTTATGCTGTGTATGTTTAGCACTATGAAGACATTTGGATCGTTTTATGCTGTGTATGTTTAGCACTATGAAGACATTTGGATCGTTTTATGCTGTGTATGTTTAGCACTATGAAGACATTTTGATCGTTTTATGCTGTGTATGTTTAGCACTATGAAGACATTTTGATCGTTTTATGTTGTGTATGTTTAACGCTATGCAGACATTTTGATCGTTTTATGTTGTTTATATTTTACACTACGAAGACATTTGATCGTCTTATGTTGTTTAAATGTACGACTGTAAAGACATTTGATAGTCTTATGTTGACAATTTAAACACTGTAGACAATGAAGATCGTATTTTTATCAAACCATCACATGCAATGTGTCTGGTTGCTTGATTGTGTTTTGTTACGATTTTAGACATTGTTCACATACCTGGCGTCTAAGAAGATGAGTCGCATGTCCAGCGATGCCCGGAATATGAATACATTGGAGACATTGGAGTGTAGTTTGAGTTCTGTGACGGAGGAGGTCGGTAGAGAGTGATCCACGGCTATGAGGCCGAGAGGGGCGGAGCCTTCGACAAATCTCGAATATTAACAACATGAAGACATTGGATCGTCTTATGTTGTTTATATTTAACCCTACAAAGACATTTCATCGTCTTACGTCGAATATATCTAACACTACGAAGACATTTGATCGTCTTACTTCGTATATATTTAACACTACGAAGACATTTGATCGTCTTACTTCGTATATATTTAACACTATGAAGACATTTGATCGTCTTATGTTGTATAAAATATATCTAACTCTATAAACGATGAAGACCATCTTTTGTGTTACATTTTTTAAATAATACATACCTGGCGTCTAAGAAGATGAGTCGCATGTCCAGCGATGCCCGGAACATGAACATGTTGGAGTGTAGCTTGAGTTCTGTGACGGAGGAGGGCGGTAGAGAGTGACCCACGGCTATGAGGCCGAGAGGGGCAGAGCCTTCGCCGAATCTACGCGCTCGGAGATACCCCGAACAGTGGATTACCTGAGAAAGAAATAGATATAGATTTTTAATAAATTAAAGTTTGTAATTTTCACGTCACATACCTAAATTATAGGGCTTAGAGATATAACAACTTAGGTCTTTAGTTGACGAGTGCAGTGTTAGGTAATGGTTTGAACTCTTCATGTTCCAATAACTGCGTGTTATGCGGCAGGCATGTTGCTTACCATCAGGCACATGTCCTGCTCGTCTCGTTATTCTTTATTTTTAAAAAACTTCGGAGAGTTTGCAACTGATCTGCATGATCTGATACCACTTTGCCTTTTTTTCTATCGGACTGATCGTAGCACGAAAAATCGATATTGTTGTTGACAAGTTTCATAGTTGATGTTACGAATACTCAAGGTGTGACTCTACTTTTGTGATAAGAGCTTGGCTTTGGAATGCGTTGTCCGAGTGGCTTTTCTCGATGGTTACATTCTTATTGTCTTCAAATTATATGAATTGGCAGGGCCGGATTTAGGGGCGGGCAAACGGGGCATACGCCCCGGGGCCTCCACACCTCTAAATCCGGCCCCTGTGAATTAGTTATTTCTAGGTTCTTACCTAGTAAATCTATTTTTAATTTGACCACAGACTTGTGTGTAATATTTTTTATACTGATTTGATGTATTTTTTTTACATAATTAAAAAAAAACAAAAACTTGCGGCCCTTTCTATATATAAACTATACTGCTCCGTCCTAGCAAAAAAATGTACCAATTTTTTGGAAAAATTCGTAAAAATTGGTACAATTTTTTTGCTTCACTTTTAATTCACAGATGATTCAACACTCAATCCGTAAGATTAACAACAAGAGCTCTCTTAAGTAAAACAATAATAATGTCCCAATGCCACGTGACCCTAAAAGCTATGCCTCATCGGAATAATCCCCAAAATGCGACCAGATTTACGGGATTACGGGTGATCCGGAACAATTAATGGTACAATGCGCGATTACCCTTGAGTTTAAGGTTTGGACACACCGATGTAGAGCGAACGCGACTGAGACGCAAAATTAGGTTTTCTTGAGTACCTATATTTATTTAGCCATTTGTGGTGTTAGTTCGTAAGTGTTTTACTGTAATATTTCTGTTTTTGTGTCACAATATAGCTACCTAAATAAAAAATGGCTATGTAGTTAATTTATACGCTGTAGAAGTAGGAGCGAGAGGTATACCAGCAAAATCTCTCTACAACCTGCTTAAAGACCTTGGCTTGTCCAGAAGTGCAGTAAGTTCTATACTAGAACGAGTATCTAAAGCTGCACTAGTAGGATCATATCGGATTTGGCTGGGCAGGGAGAGAAATACGAGTAGTGAGGGTGAGTGTTGACGTACGTCACCAAAAGGGGCCCCTTTTAAACCTACGCCCGAGGCACAAGTCTTGCGGTTTATTCGAGATTTCTCTCTCTGCCACACGATGGACCCGGCACCCGCACGGTGAATCCATGGAATGCTAAGTAGTTCGTCTCTCTTATCTATCTTTCTTTATTTGTTTTGAAAAACATACTAATACCATAAATGCGTAAGTTTGGATGTTTTTTGATCACGTCGGAACGCACATGGTTGAAATTTGAAACACGGGTATAGATCATACTTAAAGCCGCCTATATACACTGGCCCAGTGGAGGCCAACGCCAGTGTGTGGAGGGTCGTTTTGCCATGACTTGTGATCACTCGCCGTCGCTCGCCTAGCTGGCCGAGTGATGGCAAGTGACCAGTGTGTATAGGGCTCTTTTGCCTCGACTCGTCTCTCGTGACCGGTGTCGGTTTTTGTGCACAAAACAATGGCGCTCGGCGAGTAGCGTCCTATTCTCCTATTGGCCTACCGCGCTTTTGCCTGCGATCGGCCAGTGCGTGGATGCCACCTTTCGTCTCGTGCCGTCTTGTTCGACGCTCGCGTTAGCCTCCACTGGGCCAGTGTGTATAGGCAGCTTTAGAATAAATATGTAGGCTAGTTTTCTCCGGAGAAAATATCTGGAATGGGAACTACTCGAGTGAATTCGCGGTGCACTGCTAGTCATACTAATATTATAAATATCAATGTTTGTATGTTTGTTGCTCAATCGCTGCGTAAAGTATGAACGGATCGAGTTGAAATTTGGAACAAAGATTATAGTTTGAATTAACAAGTAGGTTACCTTTTATCCCGGGAAAATGACGGGAACGGGTAATAAAATTAATTAATTAATCTTTTTCGTTCCACATAACGTACTGCTAGCAGCACCTTGCGGTTTCACTGGCGTACTTATTACCCGTTCCGTTATTAATTAATTAATTAAGTAATTAATTTCGTAAATTGCGTAATTAATTGTCATTAATTAATTAATCTTTTTCGTTGGAACGAAAAAGATTAACGAACCGAAGAAACGACTTGCACGCGCTATTTGATTTAACGCCAATCAATACATTTTGAGTGAGTTTGATACCAACCACTATACTATGTGTAGTGGTAGGACTCTTGGCAGAGTCTGCCTGGGGAAGGACCACACGTTTGCCAATTATTCTACCGCCAAGCAGTAATGTGCAAGTATTACTGTGTACCGGTTTGAAGGGCAATGTTTCCAGATAAATTACTGGGCGTAGTGGTATAACAACTTAGATCTCTGGGTGACGAGCGCAGTGCAGTGCTAGGTTATGATTTGGACTCTTCATGTTCCAATAGCTGTTTGTCACTGTGCTGTTATGTGGCAGGCATGTTGCTTACCATCAGGCACATGTCCTGCACGTTTCTTCACTCTTTATTTTAAAAAAAACTCGTACTGTCAGCCGACATAGTTTGAGAAAAGAAATAGAAAGGAGAGAAAAAATACGCCTCAACTAAGCACTAATAAAAAATGGTGGTATAGCTGTCGCAGTAGACTAGTTTATTAGCCGTTCCATTTACAGCCTAGCCTGTTTACTAAACAACACCTTTTAACTAGCGGCCTGAATAGTATTCAGCCATATCGTTTACTTATTATTTTTTAGGTTTTGTTTTATTTTCGCGTTTATATTATTAATAAACCGGACCAAATTCAAAACCCCGAGAGCTTTCAGTTAGAACTCCGAAATCGCTTCGAATGCCTGGCCGAATGCGAAACAGTGGATGAGCTGAATAACGGGCTGGTGGAAACTGTCCATGCGGTTGGATCTGAATTACTGAAGACACACCGCAAAGATAGAACTCAGAAATTGTCGGAGCATACTCTCAAACTTATGGCAGAACGGGATGATATGAAACTGCAATCTTCAGTGGACATGTCTAAATACGGCTTGCTCAATAGACAGATCTCCAAATCGATTCGATACGATTTGCGTAGTTTTAATACAAACTGTATTAAAAACGCGATACATAAAAACAAAGGCTCCAAAGTGTTCGCAAGAGATCTGTCAATTGGACAAAGCCAGTTGACAAAGCTGAAAACTGACAGTGGCAGAATTGTCTCATCTAAGCCAGAAATTTTGAGAGAGCTCGAGAAGTTCTACGGAGAGTTGTACACCTCGTCACAAAGCCCTACTCCTAGCATTAGTGATGTTAGAGCCCGTTTAACCCGACACTACACAGAAGACATTCCGGACGTAAGCCTATACGAGATACGAGCGGCTCTCAAACAGCTTAAGAACAACAAGGCTCCGGGGGAAGACGGGATCACGACAGAACTTCTGAAAGCGGGTGGAACACCAGTACTTAAAGTCCTTCAGAAGTTATTTAATTCCGTCATCCTTGAGGGTACAACGCCAGAGGCGTGGAGCAAAAGTGTGGTGGTGCTGTTCTTTAAAAAGGGTGACAATACCCTCTTGAAGAACTACAGGCCCATTTCGCTGCTGAGCCACGTCTATAAGCTGTTTTCGAGAGTAGTAACAAATCGTCTCGCTCGTAGGCTTGACGACTTCCAGCCTCCCGAACAAGCCGGGTTCCGTAAAGGGTTTAGTACCGTAGACCACATCCACACGCTACGGCAGATTATACAGAAGACGGAAGAGTATAATCGGCCGCTCTGTCTAGCGTTTGTGGACTACGAGAAAGCCTTCGATTCAGTCGAGACCTGGGCAGTGTTACGGTCGTTACGGCGATGCCAAATCGACTGTAGGTATATCGAAGTGTTGAAATGTTTATACGATAAAGCCACCATGTCTATCCGTCTTCAGGAACAAAGCACAAATCCGATCCAAATGCAAAAAGGGGTGAGACAGGGAGACGTTATCTCTCCGAAACTGTTCACCTCGGCATTGGAGGATATTTTTAAGCTTTTGAACTGGAACGGATATGGTATCAACATTAATGGCGAATACATCACCCACCTTCGATTTGCCGACGATATAGTCATTATGGCTGAATCGCTAGACGACCTTGGCTCAATGCTCAGAGACCTCAATGCTGTCTCCCAACAGGTAGGGCTAAAAATGAACATGGGTAAGACAAAAATCATGTCCAATGCCCATGTTGCACCCATACCGGTCCATGTTGGGAACGATAGTATCGAAGTTGTTGACCATTATGTTTATCTGGGTCAGATGATCCAAGTAGGCAGGTCAAACTTCGACAAGGAGGTCAGCCGACGAATCCAACTCGGATGGGCAGCGTTCGGGAAATTGCGACACATCTTCTCGTCAAAAATACCACAAAGCCTCAAGACCAAAGTCTACAATCAGTGTGTGTTGCCAGTGATGACATATGGCACTGAGACGTGGTCGCTAACTATTGGCATGATGTACAAGCTCAAAGTTGCGCAACGGGCAATGGAGAGAGCTATGCTCGGAGTTTCTCTGCGAGACAAAATCCGAAACGAGGAAGTCCGCAGAAGAACGAAGGTCACCGACATAGCTCTTAAAGTTAGCAAGTTGAAGTGGCAATGGGCAGGTCATATAGCTCGCAGAACCGATAACCGCTGGGGAGTAAAGGTTCTCGAATGGCGACCACGAAACGGCAGACGCAGTGTAGGACGGCCCCCCACACGATGGACCGATGATATTGTCTCGGTCGCGGGAAGTCGGTGGATGGAGGCGGCACAAGACCGGTCATTTTGGAAATCATTGGGGGAGGCCTATGTCCAGCAGTGGACGTCTGCAGGCTGCAGATGATGAGATGAGATGATTATTAATAGGATCTAATATATCATATAATTTCGAAGTCATGTGCGTAATGCCGCTAACTTAAAACGGTGAAGGAAAACATCGTGAGGAAACCGACATGTACCTAGAATCTTTCGAAGTCATGTGTCATCCGCCAACCCGCACTGGGCCAGCGTGGTGGATTATGGCCTTAACTCTCTCCTTGCGAGAGAAGGCCCCGAGTCCCAGCAGTGGGAACGTTTAGTGGGCTGTTGATGATGATGATGATATCATATAATGCCGCGAGCATGCTGACTGGTAGTGGGCTTGAACATCTTGATTGTCTGTAGACCTTCATTGGTCTATGGATAATTCAGGTGTGTTTAGTGTAAGTAGTTAGTTAGGTATGTAGCGTAGTGTAGTTCTCATTTTAGTTTTGTTAATAAAGACCAGTACCTGGGTGACCGAGCTTTGCTCGGTTTAAAAATTAAACATACTTAGATACCTACAGATGAAAGACTCCAAGAAATAGATTTTCTTAAAAAAACGAATTGAAAAATAAAAGAGAACCCGTCTGGATTCGAACCCGGAGCTACTAATTCGTGATAATCCGCTATGAGCGCCCGACTTCCCGTCTGAGCTAATTATGCTGTCGCGTCACGCGGCGAAATTTACCTTTACATTCTAATGTCTAATGTGACAGTTTTTCATTGTCTAAAAACGCGCATAATATGCGTTTTTTTTTTTTAATAAGACCTAGTTAGATCGATTTATCGTCCCCGAAATACCCTGCATACATAATTTCATGAAAATCCGTCGAGCCGTTTCAGAGTTTCAGATTATATATATATATATATATATACATATTTATATGGGTACAAGAATTGCTCGTTTAAAGGTATAAGATACGCTAATATGTCCGGTGTGACCGAAACTTTACAAACCCTCCGCGTTTGCCGCCGCCCGATAATCCCCGCAAAAATTACAACGGTGCAGTGCGCGTTAACCCCAAGAACAAGCTCAATTGAATGGATTTGAATAATCAGGGTACGTGTTTCACGAGTGTTGTTTTAGGGTTAGAACTGGTAGGGAGGAAAGTGTGTATTTTTAGGGTTCCGTAAAACGTAAAAACGGAACCCCTAGAGATTCGTCATGTCTGTCTGTCCGTCTGTATGTCACAGCCACTTTTTGCCGAAACTATGAGAACTACACTCTTTACTTTTAATACCTACTAGGTATATATTTGTTCACGAATTTTTTTGAACGGAATATTTCTTTAGCCGCGTTAATTGGTTTTTGTAGGGGGAAATTATTGTGGGTCACCGACATGTTAATTTAGTGGCGTAGCGTCGGAGTGGTGGCGGAGCAGCATAGCCGGAAATGCGTGTTATAGACGCTTTTTGGATGGGTTAAATCTTGTTAGTACGCGTCACCTTTGAAATTCTTTAAAAAAATCTACTTACCTACCGCTTACGTTGCAGGTAAAAATGAAAACTTATGACTTAGAGACGATTCACACGGCGCGGCTGCCAACCGCGCCCGCGCGCGGGCGCGGCAGATTTCCATATAAAATAGAATTCAATTCACACGACGCGGTTTACGGCCGCGGCGGCTGCGGCAGCCGCGCGGCGGCCGCGTGGCTGCGCGCGATTCTTGCGCAGTAGCTTTCCGGAGCAGAAACCGCGAAAACCTGCGGTCTCGTGAGTATTGAAACAAAACCGTCGCGCGGCGCCGCGCCGCGCACGCGCGCGGGAGCGGTTGGCAGCCGCGCCGTGTGAATCGGGCCTTAGAATTTAAGTATGAAACAGCATAGATCTAAACTACAGATGTGCCTTCCCAAACTTCAAGGCGCACGGAATTGTGTCATCATTGGGAAGAGTGAGCTTTTCGTTCTAGTCGGTTTTTTTTTAAAATAAAGAGTGACGAGACGAGCTGGACATGTGCCTGATGGTAACCAACATTCCTGCCACATAACAGCACAGGGACACGCAGCTATTGGAACATGAAGAGCCCAAATCATTACCTAGCACCGCACTGCGCTCGTCACCCAGAGATCTAAGTTGTTATATCTCCAAGCCTGCCCTGTAATTTCTCTGGAAACATTGCCCTTCAAACCGGAACACAGTATTGTTTGCACATTACTGCTTGGTGGTAGAATAACTGGCAAAGGTGTGGTACTTCCCCAGGCGGACTCTGCCAAGAGTCCTACCACTACAAAAGCGATTGCAGAAAGCTATGAACGCCGGACGTTGTTACCTATCACTATTCGTTGTCAACAACCAAAATAAGTAGAACCGCGACATACCTCGCCGCTAGCGACTCTAGGGGTCAAGTAGATTGGTGGTTTACAAATCACTCCGCAAACACACAAAGCTTGTTACCAACTTCTGGATTCTCAGGGCATAGCTATAGCTCTACATTTTCTAGATGACCATGCTCATGGCCACGCGCCCCGTTTTCACCCGCGTAGTTTCCAAAGTGAGCTATCAAATTCTGAGTTATAAGTTTTTACTTCTATCGGCAGTTCCATATGCCAACCATGACTACCAATTTTTTTTTTTACAACTTGTCATAAATATTAAATCTAGCTATAAGTTATAGTTTATTTTATCTCTCACCTTGTACCCCGAAGTCGTAAGTCCGGCGTTTCGTTTCGCGAGAACGCATTTCATTCTGATGAAGAATGCCCGCTCGCACTCGATGTCCACTGTTGGGCCCCACGAACCGCCTACCGGGTATCTGTTTACGAAAAAATAATAATAAGTAATACCTAATGGTAAAAAATGATTGTGTGGTTTCATGAAACCACGGTTAAAGTTAAAAAAATCGCATTGTAGATATTTAATAAAAAAAAATTGGAAAAATACTTGATTTAAGTAGTACCTAAGTAAGTTGTAATTTAAGTAATTTAACAAGTAATGCCGCCATATTGGCCTCGGCTGCTCTATGGAGCGCCTTTCGCTTTACCCCTACTCCGCGGCTGACCGTCACGCGACATGCAATAGATGGACGAAAAAGTTTGAGCGATCGATGTAATAAAAGTTTCGCTTTAAAATTGAAGTGTCAAAAGTTCAAAAATCAACACGTAAAAAAACATTAAGTAAGTATATACTAAATCTAAGGACACTTTGGTGATTGAGAAGAATCTCACGATACCTTACCTAATTGTCAAAATCAGTCTTCAGTCAAGTAAAAAAATCATTGAGTGGTTCTCTGTAACCACGGTAATAGTAAAAAAAATCGAAATGTGGACATTATTTCGATTAATTAATTAACATTCGATGTAAGATAAGTAACTTTTTTTCTATCGGACTTCTCGTAGCTCGAAGAAGCGGCATCGTTTCATGGTTGATGTTCCAAAGACACGAACAAAGAGGTTTGACTCTACTTTTGTGATAAGAACGTCTAGACTGTGGAATGAGTTGCCTGAGTGGGTTTTTCCCGATGGTTATAATCTTGGTGTCTTCAAATCGAGAGTGAATCGGTTTCTTCTAGGTAAGCACGTTCCATCTTAGACCGCATCGTCGCTTAACATCAGGCGAGATGGTGGTCAAGTGTAAACCTATAAAAATGATAAAAAAAAGTAACTTAACGAGTAACCCCGCCATATTGGCCTGGGCTGCTCTGTCGAGCGCTTTTTCCTTTACCCCTACTCCGTGGCCGACCGTTACGCGACATGCAATAGATGGACGAAAAAGTGTTTCAGTTTCAATTTCAGTCTGTCTCCGTCGGTTGCATTATATGTCATTCAATCTTGGTATATCTCAGTCAGTTTCAGCCGGTCTCAGGTGGTCTTAGCCTGTCTGAGTCGGTCTCAGCCTGTCTCATTCAGTCTCAGTCTGTTCCATTCAGTCTCAGCCTGTCTAAGTCTGTCTCAGCCTGGTGCCAGTCGGTCTCAGTCAATTAAAAAATATACAACTCACCCCAGGGAAGGGTACTGGTGACCGAGGTACGAATGTGGGTGCTGTAGACTCAGTACAGCGCTCATCTCCTCGTGGTCGGATTGGTGGATGTACTCGTATATCGAGTTCCCGGTTAGTTCCACCTGTAGACAATAGCATAATCTGTGTTGTCGGTATGTAGAGATAATTTATAAATTATGATAATTTTATAAATGAATTAATGAAATTTCTGTTGTCACCATTAAAATGATAAATACAATTTTGAAAACAGTAGGACTAGTGAAACAATTGCAGGCCTTATCTTATTGCTCAACAACCTTGGGATGGGCTAGATTCTTATCCTGATGTCACCTGATTTATTATTTGGGGGATTCATATTTATTAGACTGATGAAGAATTGACCTGGACGTCTACTCTCTTTCTACGAAAAACGTAATTTCGAAATACACTCGCGACTTTCCTACTCCGATTCTACTTTGATGTGTCGTTTCGTCCGTTCAAGTGTTCTAAACCGGACGAAACGACGGGTCGAAGTAGAACCGGAGTAGCTAAGTCGCGAGTTTATTTCAAAATTACGTTTTTCATAGAAAGAGTAGACGTCTAAGTATGGTGGGAATTCAGCGTTTACCGACTCAGTTTATTGTTTATTTATTTGTCTACCCTCTTGTTTTAGCTTAGTCGGTAAGTGTATTAGTTTAGTTTTATTCTACAAATAAACGTTTTGTATTAATATTTTATTATGGAGCACTGACCTGGCTAAGTCCCAGATGCACGGACGCCGTTTCGCTGATGTACATGATCTTGCCATCAGGCGCCACCACGAATATGAAGCCGTCCAGGGTCTGCAGGAGATGAGAGCCCAGCTCGCGGATGGAGAGCTCCCGGGGCTGAGGTGGAGGGGGCGCAGCACCCCATGCATCTCCTAAACCTGAAAATATACCTATATTAGAACTTTAAAGAAAGGGCAAAATAGATTTTTACAAGCAGTGCCCCGTGACCCGCGTTGTTCCCGTTCCCGGTTTGTTTTTCGGGATAAAAAGTAGTAAATGCGTTCTTATTATAGACTACAATCTATTTATGTTCCAAATTTCAGTCCGATCTCTTCAGTAGTTTTTACGTGAAAGAGCAACAAACATCCATCAATCCTTACAAACTTTCACGTTAATAATAACGCAAACTAACAGCGTTTCGCAGTTTTATCCGTGTGTTTTCCGTTGCAGTTATTTTCGCACGATAAAAAGTATCCTATGTGCTAAATGTACATAAACTGTTTGTGTTCCAAATTTTGACTCAACCTATTTAGCCATTCTGACGTAATTGAGTAAAAACATTCAAATTTTCGCATTTGTCCAACTAATAAATATGAAAGTTTGGATGTTTGTTGCTCAGTCACGTCGGAACGGCTGTACGGCTCGGGATGAAATTTGGAACACAGATTATAGTGTGGAATAGCCGTTCCCGAAAAGTATTTTTCAGCGCTGGAAAATAACGGAACAGGAACTATAAAGGTGAAACCGTGGAGCGTCTATTAGTGCGCAACTCACAAGCCGAACACTTATACCGATCAATCTCAATCGCTTGTTCCGTGCTGTCGCTTCCATTCTCGGCTCTGGACGTCTACTCTCTTGCTACGAAAAACGTAATTTCGAAATAAACTCACGACTTTCCTGCTCCGGTTCTACTTCGATCCGTTCCATGCTGGAACGCGATACTTTCGTTCATCAATTTATGAGACGTTATCACATTAAAAAAATAGTAAAATAAAGCGCCCCCCCTCACCATCAGGAAAGACTTGCCGCATCTTCAGGTAGCTCGTCGTCAGTCTGATGACTGACGCCTTGTCGAGCTGCGACGTGATGGCGGACGGGAGTGGCAGCAGTTTGGCGAGCTCGAGAAACTCCGCGTTCTCCTTCTCCCGCCGCGAACGCGCCGCGTTTTTGCTTTTTTCTTTCATCTTGTCTGCCGCGTACGGCTGGAGCCGTACGTTTTCTTTGCGGCAGGCTGGAAGAGAAGGTTAGGTTTAAAATTTGTAAAGGCAAAACATTCGTTTCTACAGTTTGACTGGCCTCGTGGCTTAGTGGGTAGTACCTCTGCCTGCGAAGCCGAGGGTTGTGGGTTCGATTCCCACCCAGTGCAAATATTTGTGTGATGAATTCAAATGTTTGTACCTACTGTGTCTGGGTGTTTCTATTTATAATAAGTATGTATTTAAAACAATGTAAGTGTTATATTATATCAGCTATCTGGCTGCCATAGTACAAGCTTTGCTTAGTTTGGTGTCAGATGGTATTGCGTGTGAATTTTCCGTCAATATTTATTTATAAATATTTATGTAATATTAGGAATAAATAATAAATAAAATGTATTGATTCAAACATTAATTTGGCTGTAAAAAAAACCAAAATACTTAATTACCTACTTGGAACAAATACTTAACATAAGTTAGTAGTTCATTAGCAGCCCTGCTAGGCTGGAGAGGTATCCAGCCACACAGGTAACACAGGTGTGTTACGGCTGCTAAAGGAATAAGCGAGACGACCAGACGACTAAACAATACCATTTGGTACGGACTATTTAGTCCGCCATGACGGACTGACGCGTCAGTCAGATTATTAAAGAATAGTACCTACACACGTATGTTTAACGAAAAAAAGATTGGCAGTCCTAGGGACTGCCGGTAGAAGTGAAAACTTATAACTCTGGAATTGATAGCTCACTTTGGAAACTATGCGGGTGAAACCGGAGGGCGTGGCGCATGACCGTCTAGAAATACCCAATGGCCATGGTCCCGAGTTTACCCGATGATTTCTTACCATTCCCGAGCGTGACGCTAGAATTCAATTCACAGCCCATGAAAAACCTATATGTGGCGCGCCAAAAAAGTTTTCATTTCCTTATTGTACATACTCGTAAGTACGTACGCAAAGTAGAACAGATAATATATTTAACGCAAAAATATGAACCTGAAATTAGTTACAATGTTTAAATACTAAAATGTACGTACGTAAATGTACGTAAATGTAACGCGCGTATAAATTTTTACTCTCATAATTTTTCATTAATGCGCCAAAACCTACATACATATAACTTACCTACCTATATGTACTATACTTACCTACATATAACTTCAAAAATCGTGGAAGAATTTGGAACCTCATTTTACAGCGTTAAATAATCTTTAAAGTACATTTTTAACTGAATCTATTTTCACTGCACATTGTCTTGACCTACCCCACGCTACTAAAATTACGTATTCAAAAAATTTGCATTGCCCCCGCTAACGACTAAATATAAATATTTATGGCACTACACACCGCGCCTTTGCCACTTGAGAAAAAATAAATAAACCATAGAGAAAAATCGTCGTGTTTCGGCGGGAAAACAACATTCTTCTGAATTATTCATGGCTCTAATGCTAATAAATTGCTGGATTACCTTTTGGAAATATTGAGGAGTGGAGAACGTACTTAAGTAATAGATATTAGGTATTTGTGATAATGATTTAAAACCGTAATACACTTTTTTTTTAAATAAAGAGTGACGAGACGAGCAGGACATTTGCCTGATGGTAAGCAACATGCCTGCCACATAGCAGCACAGTGACACGCAGCTATTGGAACATGAAGAGTCCAAATAATTACCTAGCTCTGCACTGCGCTCGTCACTGATGTTAGCTAAGATGTTATATCTCTAAGCCCTATAACTTCTCTGTAAAGTTGGAAGGAAGGGACGGTTGCCATTCAAACCGTAATATTTGCACATTACTGCTTGGCGGTAAAAAAACCGGCAAAGGTGTGGTACTTCCCCAGGCGGACTCTGCTAAGAGTCCTACCACTACTGAACACTTGGCAACATTTAGTGACTAAATTCAGTAGCAAACTTAGACGCAATTGTAGTCGAATGAATTCAGAACCAAAAAGCAAGCAATCCTCGCTTCTGAATTTAGTGTGGTAGCTAACTGAATGCTTTTACACTTCACTAAATTCAGTAGCGACTAAATTTAGCTGCGTGTAATAAGGGCTTTTGGCTTGTTTTTAATTTTCTTTTATAGGTACTGACTTCAATGACGAGATTTTCAATTCGCTGTTAACAAAACATTTTTTTTTAAATTTTTCTAACCAGCTGAAGAAGTTCTGTTGGTTTGGGCATTTTTGGCAAAATGTTGAAGTCGCTTCAACCAACAAGCATAATTGAAAGTATAAAATGTGTAGCTGTACAGGTGACGTGTTTTGTGCAAAACTTTCACTTCCATCGGCAGTCCCTACGACAACAATTTGTTTTAAGTGAATATTTTTTTTCGTGTTTGCGTGATTGGCATTTTCTGAGGCGAGAAAAAACAATTGAACTGGCGAAACTGGTTCCCTTATCGACAACGGCTGCGTATAAAGTATGTACATTTTCTGTATAATTGTTTCAGTTTTCACTTATGTCGACACTCGTCACTTTTTTTATGAAATGAAACTTTAGCCGTAGCCACTTTTCATCCCGGGAAAATAAACGGGAAATACGCAGGTAAAACCGCGGGCTGCTGCTGGTAGTTCATATACAATAGTTCATTAGTTTAATATTAGTAGGGATAGATTTCATTTTTAATTTCATATTTACTTACCTATACGAAAGATTTATGATTACTCCACACATTACAGAAACAGCTACATGGTAAGTACTTGTTTTTAACAGCTGTGACCGTTCAATTGGAATTCGCGAGTTCGATTTTCAAACTCTACAATCGTTTATTTTTGTTTTGACGGCGCACGCGCCGACCATTCGCGAGAATTCAGATTGTAATTGAGTAAGCTTTGTGTAATTATTTTGGTACAAGTCTGTGAAATATTTTAAAATTGACGTATAGATTAATCGGTAATTTTTTTGTTGCAATCAAAATTTTGTTATTAATAATTGATAAAAGTTAGTGAAACTAAAAAAAAATATACAAGTACATAGATAAATAAAAATTTAGAATAAATAAAACAATAGTTTAAAGTTAAATATAAAACAACAGTGGCTATGGCTTTATCGTCCAATTTAACGATACGATTTATCGTCCAATCGTCATAAAACTGACAAAGTCGGTTACTTAAGCGTTTACAAAATTTTGTCAAATTAAAGATTCGTGTGGAGAACTGTCAGTTCTACATTTTTTTTTAAATTTATGTAGGTACGGGATGAGCAAGATATACTACTAATGGTAAACAACACGTTATAATACACCAGTTATTGGAATCTGAAGAGTTCAAATCTCTGCCTAGCACTGCACAGTGTCCGTCATGAAGATATAAAACGAATTTTCTCAATACCCTATAATTTTATCAGGACACTTTTCACTTCAAATCGAAACTCAGTACTGTTTTTACATTACTGCCTGGAATAACTAGCAAAGGTGTGAGTTACTTCTCCAGGGTGACTCTGTAGAGTCCTACTATACTACTAGATAAAAAGACAAAATTAGTTTAACTACTTCCAAACTATTACTGATAAATAGAAGAAAACTTTTTTGAATCAACAAAACAAGAAAAAAAAATACTTACAAAAATCCATACCAATGTCTGTCGTATATTTGCTAAACACTTTTTTGCACGGATATTTCATAATTTTAAATTTATATCTAAGACAGATCATGAAAAATATGACCCAAATTCCTATCTAACTTCAAAACCGTAACACAAAAAATAATTATAAACGCAAAAATTATTAAATTAAAAAAAAGTTTTGCGCGAAATAAAAAATAATAGGTATTTAATCTGTTGCACCTCACACCATCAGTTGCAATCGGTTACTGGCTGGTTAGAAGAATTCACCTTCCTTCCTATGTCCGTTTTGAAAAAAAAAGAACAAGAAAAAATCTAAACGACAGGTACACAATAGGGATCGACAAAAGTGCGACCCGCATCGATTTGACGGGCAACATCTCGATTGATTGTCATTGTATCGATAAGTTTGTGCAATAACCGTTGAGAAGGATTTAAACATTATGACATATCAATGGATCATGTAATCATATTAATGTCAGGTTGAATGTTTTTGTTTATTTTTGAAATGAAAACTTTTTGAAGTTCGTTTTTGGAACTTTTTGAGATGAGGAAAAAACAATTGAACACGCGACACTGTTATCGTTTCTAATTATTTAATACAATGTGTACTTAATACATTGTGTACGTAGTAGGTATGTTGTTATTTTTCGGGATAACAAGTAACCTGTATGTTTTCCCAGACTATAGTCAAATTATGTTCCAAATTTCAGCCAGATCAGTTCAGAGGTTACGACGTGATTGAGCAACAAACATCCCCACAAATAAACGTTAACATTTATTATATTAGTAGGATAGTAGGACGGTGTTATTCGAGGTAACCAAGCTTAAAATTTGTCAATTTTTAGGAGCGAAAATTTCTTCAACCTTTTTGTGCTCTCTTTAGTAGGGTAAAATCTTAAGTGTTTTTGTCACCGACACGCTTAATGGCTGACATATCTGTAATGGTGACGTATTGTGCATTATTTCTGTTTAATACTAACATTCTCAAGAAGTTTTCATTTCTATCGGCAGTGCCAACGACAACTATTTTATACTATTTTTTTTATTGTTAGAAAATGAGAACAGTTATTTTGCAGCTATAGACTAAATTCTAAGCAAATGAAGTCTCATCCAATATACTAGTTACGCAAAAAGTGTAATAAACACCAATTTTCGTAACTATTTCGTAATCAATAGAGCAATAATCGTAAAAGCGGCATAAAAGAGACAGTAAAAGGTAGACAAAACGATTTTTTTTTAATCGCTGTCACCGTGGGAACTGTAAACTGATTTGTGAACGACTTTTTGAATAATACTGGCCATATAAGACGAAAGTTTTTTTAAAATAATATCTGTACTTTGTGGTAAATCCAGTGGTTTTAATCAACTGTAATTGCAATGACTGTGCAAGCAGCTCCTTGTTCCGGTTTGAAGGACTATGTTTTTAGTGAAATTACTGGGCATAGGGATTAATTATCTCATATCTCTGGGTGTAGTGCATTGCCAGGTAACGATTTGGACTCTTCATGTTCCAATAGCTGTGTGGCACTATGCAGTTACGAGCAGGCATGCTGTTTACGATAAGGCACATATCCGGCTCCTCACGTCACTCTTTGATATGATAAAACTAATGAATGACAGATGTATTTATTTGTTTTTTTGCGGAACTCTATTGTGTTTTTTTAAAATAAAAGTAGCTCAAGTCTCTCTTTATAGTGTCAGCTATCCGCCTATAAAAATTTCGTTATAAAAGTCTAGTTTCGGAGATTAGGGGTAACAAATAGACAGAAAGTGAAAAGTTTTAAAATTGTGTTTTATAAAAAGTACCGTATGTACTTTCATAATATGCTTTTGTGAAATGCTGTTAATTTAGAATTTCATACAGACTTCAATTTTATTTTAAATGCTGTAAAGATACGAGTGACGAGACGAGCAAAACATGCGCCTGATGGTAACAGATATTTGAACATGAGTTTAAATCAGTGCCTAGCACTGCACTGCGCTGGACAACCAGAGATATAAGATGATATATTTTTTCCCTGTAATTTCTCGAAGTCAAAGTCGCTTTCCGAAACTACATACAGTCCGATATAAAAAGGGCAAGGACATAAACTTGGCCCTACCACTACAAAAGCTATTGCTGATAATGGTATTTTTTGCTCTTTTTATGAATCCCTTACCATAATATTTATTCTGTGCCCTTACATCCTTCGACGTTGCTTTTCATCGATAAATTTCCGGTTTACTTTCTTTTCACTACAATAATATTTTTAGCTCTAAGTATTTTTATTTTAATCAACAAATTTCAATTATGAAAAAAATATTATAAAAACTGATGGAGGTTAAACTCGTCGCAACCGACCAAAAAAAAAATTCAAACTGGCCGAAAACAAATTTAATTCATAAACAGCCATACTTTTTTTGCATTTTTTCATCGCCACTTCGCGCGCTCTTCAAGATTCAAATTTCGAATTGTTGATTTTTTCCGCATATCAAATTCCGGCTGCCCTTTTCTTCGCATCATGGCGGCAGACATGCAAAACTATTCAGAGAGGTACAAATAAAACGTAAGATTTAAGATAAAAGATACATTTTATTGATATGTCCCTTTGATCGAGTGTGCCCATGCATAATTACAAGTTAAAATATGACTCTTACGACTTTTATGATCTCTGATAATGGCTTTAGACTCTGCATCACCATTCATGACAGTTGACATAATTATGGCGCCACTGTTGTATTCTTCAATAACATACGCAAACTATGATATTGTAGATGCTATGTACCTATACCTCATTCCAAATCTCTGTGAATAAAAGGTAAACAAATCGATGTCACTCAAAATATGACAGACCAGCATTTCTCAACCATTGTTTTACAAGATAGTTTGTAGTACCTTTCATTGCTTGCCCTTTTAAATTTTCGCCGCATAAAAAGGCTAAATATATATGTATGCATATCATAAACACCCAAATAAATGTTCCCACTGCTGCTGGGACTTGGAACAATCAACACATTGCCGCTGTAAAAAATCGTCAGGCACAAGAATCTGCAATTGCTGAACATTTGATTGATGCTAAAACTGGTCATTGGATCGAGATCCACGACCCGAAGGTTCTATCTACCGAATGTCATTACTACGCAAGAATGGTTCGGGAAGCATTGGAAAATAAAAAACATAGGTATATATTTCAACTACGACGCGATGACCACGATGTCAATAACCGAAAACTAACCAGTTTACGGTTATCGGCGTCGCGAAATCCTCTAATAAATAAATGTGTGCATAGCGCACTTAGTTTGGAGAAACCTGGTGATATGGTTAGTCTTGTGTGTAGTGTTAGTCACCGTGCAATTTTTGAAGCCCAAATGAGGGTAGATGGAGATTTCCTCTCATTTCATAATGAGAATATGGCGGGCATACGTACATTTATTTCCCCCACGTAAAAAAAGGAAAGGCAAAGCATTTGAGTTCGGAGAAGAATGTAACACTAGAAGAAAAGTAATTTAGATGTTTCCTTATGTGAAAACGTTCCTTTTATTTTTAACAATAATTAAATAAGACTGGCCTCGTGGCTTAGTTGGTAGTAGCTCTACCTGCGAAGCCGAGGGTCGTGGGTTCGATTCCCACCCAGTGCAAATATTTGTGTGATGAATTCAAATGTTTGCACTGTGTCTGGGTGTTTCTATGTATAATAAAAATTTATTTCAAACTATATAAGTATTATATCAGCTATCTGGCCGCCATCACACAAGCTTTGCTTAGTTTGGGGTCAGATGGTATTGTGTGTAAATTGTCCACCAGTATTTATTTATAAAAAAAATATCTCGTTCGAATTGTCCTCGTACTACCCAAAACTGATCATTACACTATGACGTAATATTCTGTAAACACATACAAAAGTTTCGATCAAAATAACACAAAATGTATGTCATTTTAGAGTGAAAACTATACATGCTTTTGATAGTAAACAGCGTAATGTGGAACACGTATTTAGAGGTTTGCGATTTTCTCTCAACTCGTTACGACACAAGAAACCTTTTTCTCGGAGTTCTTTAGTCATACTCTTACTCTTTTATTGATAACGAGTAGTTGCATGTCATATTCAAGGTATTCAAATATTACCAATACAAGTCAATAATTTAAAAAAAAAGTAGACGTCAATTTAAAATCCCATTACAATAAAAATCAAATAATACATATTAAAATCAAATTACATTATAATTAAAAATTCTAAATTAATGACAAAAATAAATAGAGTAAAATTAATCCATACTGGAATATAATGGAAATGGGCATTTTCACAATATGGGCATGATGGGCAATATGGGTATGTTAGAAAAATAGGCGCGTACTTAATAAGAATAATTTGATGAAAAGAAGTATAAATGTCTTGAATGCAACATTGAGAGTTTGAGAAACACAGATAAAATTGCTAGTACTTAAAATCATATTTCTATCATCCTACCATTACTTTATATAACTTTTAAAATAAGATAGTATAGAATTATTTGATCAATACAAATCTAAGTATATGGTATTTAAGATCGCAATAAAGTCGAATTCTATTTGTGAAAAATATTTTAAGGCTATTTCATAAAAATACTAAGATTAAACGATGTTTATGTTATGGTATCACCTTTGTTTTGGTTTGTTTTGGTTTTCTACACAGCTTATTGGAATGCACTTATAGTTCGATAATTTTGCTAGAGGCTTTCTGTGGTGGCGTGTCTATAATAAAAGCTTAAATCATCGACATAAATTTAAATGCTACAACGCTAATACGAGTAGTAACTATGGCTGTCTGTTACACTTGAATGCTTAAACTACTGAACCGATTTAAATTAATTTTAGTAAAGAGACATTCTGGATTTTGTGAACGGACATATTATGCTGCTATTTTATACGAAAATAATTGACAGTCATAGCAACTGCCGATAGAAGTGAAAACTTATAACTCAGAATTTGATAGCTCACTTTGGAAACTACGCGAGTGAAACCGGAGGGCGTGCCCATGAGCATGGCCATGGTCCCGAGTTTACTCGAATATTTCTATAATTCCCGAGCGTGACGCTAGAATTCAATTCAAAGCCCGCGATAAACCTGTCTGTGATGCGACAAAAGAAGTTTTCACTTCAAAAATTGTTTTAAAAATTCACTATAGATGTGACCCGATTCACGATATTGACACCCAAATTCGTCAATCTGACGTTAGCTACGCGTTTTTAGGGTTCCGTAAAATGTAAAAACGGAACCATTATTGATTCGTCATGTCTGTCTGTCTGTCTGTCCGTCCGTATGTCACAGCCACTTTTTGCCGAAACTATGAGAACTACACTGTTGAAACTTGGTATAAGTAGATGTATTCTGTGAACCGCATTAAGATTTTTACAAAAAAAAAAAGAAAAAAAAATTAGGGTTGCCCCCATACTGAGAACTGAAACTCAATTTTTTTCTTTCTTCAAACCTACACGTGTGGCGTACCTATCGATAGGTCTTCAAAAATGATGTTGAGGTTTCTAATATAATTTTTGTCTACACTGAATAATCTGCGCGAGAGACACTTCCAAAGTGGTAAAATGTGTCCCCCCCCCCCCCCCTCTAACTTCTAAAGTAAGAGAATGAAAAAATAAAAAAATATATATGATGCACATTACTATGCAAACTACCAACGAAAATTGGTTTGAACTCGATCTGTTTTTTTTTAGTACATCATAAATACACTATTATTAAAACTTCGATCAAAGTTACAACGAACTACAAGAACTATGTGTACTATGTATATTATGTTACTTGCTGCAACGGAACCCTTCATGGGCGAGTCCAACTCGCACTTGGCCACTTTATTATTAAAGGACGCTATGGCAGTTGATTTCAGGCCTCAGTGGCATCTAGTCACAGTCTATTAAATTTTACAGTCGTTCGACGAAGCCGTCTAGACGGAGCGATCGTGCGGGGCGTGCGGGGTGAGAGGCGGGAAGCGCGCTCCTGCATTGCCTACATTACAATGTAAGTATTGCAGGAGCGCGTACTCAGGGCTGACGTCTTCCGTATGTTTTGATTTTGTTTTGGTGGTTGTATTTGGTGTTTGCGAGCACCCTACCCGTGTCTAGACATTATCGGCGTTTATCCCAATATCAAAGGCGATGATCCACTGGTAGTATTTCTTTATACTGTGCATCTACTGCCTAATAGCCCAAACTCAGTTAGCGTTAATAATATGTAGGTACTTCTTAAAATAATAAGTATAACTTGTACTTGTAACAAACATCTAAACTTTTATATAACATTAGTAGAATTTACAACGGTTCGTTAAATTGCATTTTTTAAATAAAGATTGACAAGACGAGCAGGACACATTTGCATGATGGTAAGCAGCATACCTGCCACATAACAACACAGTGACACGCAGCTATTGGAACATAAAAGTCCAAATCATTAACTAGCACTGCACTGCGCTCGTCACTCAGAGATGTAAGATATTATATCTCAAAGCCCTGTAATTTCTCTGGCAACATTGCCCTTCAAACCGGAATACAGTAATATTTGCACATTACTGCTTGGCGGTAGAATAACTGGCAAAGGCGTGGTACTTCCTCAGGCGAACTGTACCAAGAGTCCGCTACAAAATGGAGTAATACAAAGTGTAAATTATAAATTGCGTTTTAAAGAATGTCTAACAGACAATAAAACAGTTGACGGAAGGCGCGTCCCCTCTTAAAACAATATACCAGAGGACCACCGCCGGAGCCCCGTATCCTCCGACTAATCCCGAGAGCCCGAGACACGTGTGCAAGACGTAGGCACGGGGAAGGAACTGATTTATGACATCATCATTCACTTGCGTCGTGGCTGCGTTCCGGTTTGAAGGGCAATGTTTCCAATGAAACTACATAGATGCATAGATAGTAGATCCGAACTCTTCGTGTTCCAATAGCTGCGTGTCACTGTACTGATATAGGCAAGCATGTTGATTATCATTAGACATGTATCCTGCTCGTCTCGTTACACTATACTAACTAAAAAAAAGAGTTTTCAAAAATTAAACCTTTGATATTATAGAAAGACCTTACGATACTGGAAGAAACACTAGAATAATAATAATTAATTACCTACCTACTTAAAAGTGTTTAAAATAAAAACATATTCCCATTAAATAACATAATAAAATACCTTCCTACATAAAATATTATATTACGCCAAGCCGCAGCTTCCCTAAACTATTGAATCTCATATTCATTATCTATCGCGGAACTCTACATATTTTGTTCTAAAATAAAAGTCCTTTTGATAGGTATATATGCCAACTTGGCAACATCAAAACATGGACGCAGAGCAAACAAATATCATCGCATGTTTTTAAAATACATATACGTACTCCACGGACTCCAGGACTCATGTTTTTTTATGTTATCCTATCTTATCGGGAATAATCGCAAATCACAACTCCTGTCCCTATCAAATCTTCCGTCTCAGAGCCCCCATCACCGCTGCGTAAATCTTTTATTGCCATCTGGAAGTTTTAGACCTTGATCAAACAAAACTTTTGGTATTGTCGAAAAAAAATTGTGGAAACATTACCCAAGGAGAGTAGGGCTGTTGGGTAAAACTAAGACATAACAGATGTCGCTTCCACTAATCTTAACTCTGTAATCCAACCTTCGTAATTGGATCACCTACAAACGTTTTAAAAGCTTACAGTATCCAAAAGTTAATAATTGTCTGAAAGCCTTTGACAATTACGAACATTGCCTCATCGTGAGAACGGATGGAACTGTCAAAAAAAAATCTTTGTTCGATGCCAAAATAGAAAAAAAAGTATTGTTTCTTTTTTTCGGCGGCAACTCGATAACGTCATTGTTTCTGGCCGCAAAGAAGGACGCACGTGTCTATGGTCGGTTTTGCTTGTTTACTTTTTTTTGTGGACGTAGTAAAGACACCTGTAGCGTCATTCTGCCATTCATAAATGTTGTAAAGTTGTTACTACTATGACAAAATAATTTTGTAGGTTTAGAGTGGCATTACTATCGGTTTTTAAACCTTGGATAGTTGTGTTAGCTTTTGGTGTATAGGTTTTACATTTTGCCGTTCTGTTTGTCAATGTTATAATAGATTGGCAATTTGCGTTTGCCGTGGGAAAGATAGGTGTCAGGTGACAATTGTTTGATGACTCATTGAATATTTGAATTTTATTACAAAACTAGTATATGCGTGCAGCTTCGTTTGCATGTAGCTTAGAAAAGGATTATGTCTTATGAAACTTTCCAGTTTATCTGAATAAATGTAGCATATATGCTATTCTAGACTCAAGTCTATCTCGAGACGAGGCGGACATGTGCCTGATGGTAAGCTACATGCCTGCTACATAACAGCACAGTGACACGCAGCTATGGGAACATAAAGAGTCCAAATCATTACATAGCACTGCACTGCGTTCGTCACCCAGAGTTCTAAGATGTTATATATCTCTAAGCCCCGTAATTTCTCTGGAAACATTGTCCTTCAAACCGGAACACATGTTTGCACATTACTGCTTGGCGGTAGAATAACTGGCAAAGGTGTGGTACTTCCCCAGGCGGATTCTGCTAAGAGTCGTTTCACTACTTTAATGATACTAATTCCAAAATGCAGAATGATCCGTTCAGACCTCCTAATGTAATTGAGCCACAAATTACCAGTCTAAATTTGAACTATAATCATCTATCTCTCAATCGCTGGTCGCATCAATTGTAAAAGTAGTATTTATCATTCACCATTTTTGAAGTGAAAACTGGCGCGCCACAAACAGCTTTTTCGTGGGCTGTGAATTGAATTCTGGCGTCACGCTTGGGAATGATAAGAAATCTTCGGGTAAACACGGGACCATGGCCAATGCTGACGTATTTCTAGATGGCTATGTTCATGGCCACGCCCTCAGGTTTCCGTAGTTTCCAAAGTAAGCTGTCAAATTCAGAGTTATAAGTTTTCACTTCTATCGGGAGTTCCTATGACTGCCAATTTTTTTTGTAGATATGTAGAAAGTGGTCTCAGGGTACTGAGTCACAACGCAATCGTTTTAAATTCGGAATGACAACTCTTGTCTCTGTCATTCCTAACGGATAAGACGGAGATTTAGTAGTGGTAGGACTCTTAGCAGAGTCCGCCTGGGGAAGTACCACACCTTTGCCAAATATTCTACCGCCAAGCAGTAATGTGCAAACATTACTGTGTTCCGGTTTGAAGGGCAATGATTCCAGAGAAATTACAGGGCTTAGAGACATAATATCTTAGATCTCTGGGTGACGAGCGCAGTGCAGTGCTAGGTAATGATTTGGACTATCATGTCCCAATAGCTGCATGTTACTGTGCTGTTATGTGGCAGGCATGTTGCTTACCATCAGGCACATGACCTGCTCGTCTCGTCACTCTATGCTATAAAAAAAAAAAAAGACAAAGACCGAGAGGTTTGATTCCGTGTTGAGATCAATCTGATCGCGTTGTGAACCAGAGGGTCTACCGCCTAACTAAAACTGTCTTAGCTTTGATATTGCTCTATCTCTTTTATTTTCGCTTGAAATGACAGAGACAGCAATAGCAAAGCCATAGCCGATTATTACTTAGGCGATATAAGGGCAGGGCACTGGTGTGTAGTAGTATACGGGCTGTCGATGATAATAAGGGTGATAATGATAGAACACAAATGTATATCTATTTAAAAAAATGTTTTTCTACATAACCAAGAAGTTAATACTTCTTCTCTTTATTCCTCGTCTTTAGTGTAGCTTCAACAACAGAATAAACCAGATTATTACAGATTAATATGTTCAACGAAAGAAATATTAAGCAGAAGTTAATACTAGCTAAAATAATAAACCTAGGTACAATGTTTAATGAAATGTTGTCTGGCTAACTTCAGTGTGTCGGTTTTTCCTGACGGCATGCTCGCATAAAAATGTACTCTCATAATTTTTCCCTATCGTGCCAAAAGAAATATAATTTCAAAATTTGTGTGAATTTCACACACCTTATTGTACTGGACTACACCTTAATTTCCATACTAACGACTGGGCGCGAGAGACGTGACCATTCAAAAGAGTTGTAACTTTAATATAAAAAACTCATTCATAAACGGTTTAGCAGTTTCGTGACTTCTCTTCCCACGTAAATACAATTAAATGTAATTTGAGAAAAAAAAAGTGTTATAGCATACAAAACACATTTTTGCATGGTGTTAAATTTTGTCACAAATTTAGTTTTGTAGACATGAAAATACTTAACAACTCTAACAGGTGGAAAAAAGGTTTAATATTGTTGCGTCAAGTAAGATTTTAAAAAGAAATTGTTGTCCTCTTTGATTCTTTGTTTAAAATGGTGACAGTGACAGGTTCTAAATAGCGGGAGTGCTTTTGTTTTGCGCGGGAACCGAGTTCATAAAGAGTTTTTTTTTCATCTGTGTAACTTTTTTTGAGTTACACAAATTATTATTTATTGCCGTATCTTAAATATTTAGTGTATACTTACGCGAGCAAAAACCCTGCAAATTTTTTAATAAGGCCAAAATGGTAAAGCATTTTTGACAAACGTGACATCTAACGATTGCGGTACCTACTTAAAGCAAAATAAATAAAACCTGCCAAAAAGAGTAGGTACTCGACGGGGTATTTTCAAAAAGCAAATATGTTTGTCAAAAAGATATTTACGGTCGCATTGAGAAACCTCCTTATTTGAAGTCGGTTAAAAATAGAAATTTTAATTTCTAAATTTCGCCAAATGTTGCGCCATCTTCATCATCATCATCATCATCAGGCCACCCTATTCCACTGCTAAACATAGGCTTCTCTCTTGGTACGCCCCTATGCCATATCCTCAGGTTTTCTTCTCCAGCCGCCTTACGTCACTACGTCGAGTTTCACGACAACCTTACGCTACGTTATATTGTTTCAAATTAAGAATGAGGAGGAGACTCCAGTAGTCCAGTGTATTGTGTGTTTGGGAGTTTGGGCACGCATCGCAAAAAAACCACTCATAAGTTTTCGAAGAGCACCAATAAAAGTAGGTGTAACTTCAAAAAATTACTCATATAGGACTAAAACGAACGAAAACACCGTTACATAAGATTTATATGTACCTATGTATTGTATCCGAAACTATTATTATCAGTTCTATCTTATGCTGATAGTTTGCAGATGAAACATGGCAACCCTCTACAAAACTTCCTCAAAAAATCCCTCCCAAACTCTACCACTCTTCAATTTCAGGCAAAAAACAAGCACTACCAATTTAATAACTAGTTAGCTAAAAATGCGAAAGTAACGCCCCAATGAAACTAAGAACATCAGTGGCGTAGAGTAATCTCCCGCGCAAAGGTGAGAAAACACCACTAATTCACAGGAAGCGCGCGTAAATCACTAATTTTTTTTACTGGCAATCCATTTAGTTTGGTAATGTTGGTAACTCCGGGATTAGAATGCAGTGGCAGGAATTAGGAGGGCGGCTTAATCCTATGGGAACATCTGGAGTTGTGTTAAACGTTTTTAGCCGCCGACGAAAATAGAGTGACTGTTTTTAAAGGTAAGAACTTTTTGGAATGATTTTTTTGTAGACGTTTAGGTAGGAGAACATTTATTATAGCTTCGCGTCACCGGCATGCAATAGCGGCGTGGCGTTGAAGTGGTAGCGGAACAGTAGAGTTTTAATCTCAATTTTTTTTCAGTTTCAAAAAAAAGAAAACCCGTAAGGAACTTCGTTTCAAAACAACATTGACAGTCCCTATGAAACTGCCGATAGAAGTAAAAACTAACTTAGAATTTGATAGCTCTTTTTGGAAACTACGCGAACGACTCCGGAGGGCGTGGCCATGACCATAGCCATCTATTTCATCCGAGTTTACCCGAAGATTTTGTTCATTGACGAATGACGCTTGAGCTCTATTCACAGCCCACCTAAAATCTGTATGTGGTGCACCAAAACCAGTTTTCACTTATTGCTTAATTTTATTATTTAGGGTCCGATCATCTAAACAATAAAGTTGGCAACATTTCAGTTCGGTCACAAAATCCCTTTCTCCTCGCCTACCGTAAGGAACTTCGTTCCATTACTTATAGATTTAAAAATCAATGCTTAAAATGGGGCGTTTTCAAGATGCAAAAAGACCTAGTCAAAGACAGTTCCCAATTTCATCAACGGTGGCACCAATATCTTATACCTTTAAACGAGCAATTCTTGTATGTACCTATATATATACATATATATAATCTGAATATCGGAAATGGCTCGAACGATTTTCATGAAATTATGTATGCAGGGGGTTTCGGGGACGATAAATCGATCTAACTAGATTTCATTTTTAAAAAACGCATATTATACGCGTTTTTAGACAACGAAAAACTGTCACATTAGGCATTAGAATGCGAAGGTAAATTTCGCCACGTGACGCGACAGCATAATTGGCTCAGACGGGAAGTCGGGCGTTCGTGGCGGTCACGAATGGATAGCTGCAGGTTCGAATCCAGACGGCTTCTATTTTTTTTTTAAGTACTTATTCTTTTTTTTAAGAAAATCTAAGAGTATCTAAGTATTTTTAGAATTTAAACCGAGCAAAGCTCGGTGACCCAGGTACTTTTATTTTGTTAGAGAAATTTCACAAAAACAAAAAGCGGACCCACACTTGGCAAAATTTATAACTATCTTTGACAATACAATTTGAAGTCAAATCATCTAGAAAATGCCTCATTAAAACAATAATTTATCTATGGTAACCTATTCCTACAACGACGTCACACTGTTTCTATCCAGCCAGTCCGAACATCGAATAGTTTGTCATCGCGCAACAATGCAGCGAGCGATACGTTACATAGTTGCGGAACGTGCCGGCGACGTAAATACAAGAACAGCGGCGAAGAAGCACGTTCCTGATGCAGTACTTTGTACCGAATTAGGGTTGCGACGCTGATTTGTTTATAGTTGTAAGTAGTGGTAGTTTAATCTATTCTAATATAAAGCTGGAGATTTTTTTATAACGCGCTAATCACAGCCACTACTGGACCGATTTCAAAAATTGTTTCCGTTGGATATCAGAATCAGTATCTTTTATTGCATAGCTGTGTACATAAGATGGTACTAAACATATTACATTAACAACAGTTTACACATTTCGAGCGTGCAATTTAAGTTTTAATATTTAACATAATATATGTGATCCCTGAGTGCCATAGGCTATATATTATGTACCACGGGCAAATCCGGGACGGAACGCTAGTATGGTGTCAATCCATAGAATCCCTACTGCTGTGAGAGTGAGACCAAGTAATATTTTGACAAACTGACTTGTTGAATTACAAGTAGATTGCACTGTATACATTTTGACATTTTTTGGGTATATACTTTCATATTGCATTGTATAATTACGTATTGACATTCTTTGACATTGTACATATATGTATTGACATTCTTTGAAAATACTCACACGGATCAAGTGCAAGATCTGCTACTGCAAGACCTGAGATACAATCTGCATACTGATCTTACTCCACAACAACATTCTGCAGAAAACACAATACGTTGGCGTAATTGTGGTCATCGAACATATCTCACTTATTTGTATAGCGTAACTGAATAGAAGCCAGAACTTAATAGAAGAAAATACAACACAACCAATTAAAAGCTAGAAAGACTAGACTATTATTTTTAACATTGCATAATATATACAAATATACATTCAGACCAATACAAATGGTTTTGCCCAACATACTGCATGCCTATTGAAGAAGCCAATTTGTATGGGTCAGGCGTAGTGGTAGGACTCTTTCCAGAGTCCACCAGTAGCATAGAATAGACCCAGAAGTACCACATCTTTGCTAGTTATTCTACCGCGTAACGGTAACGGGCAAATATTACTGTGTTCCAATTTAAACGGCAATGTTCCCAGAGAATTTATAGGGCATGGAGATAAATCATCTGTCTGAATGACGAGCGCATTTCAGTGCATGGTAGTGATTTGAACTCTTCGTGTTCTAATAGCTGCGTGACAGATTGCTATCATGGCCAGGCGTGTTGCTTACTATCATGTATATGTCTTGCTCGTCTCGACACTCTTTACTATAAAAAAAATGGTTGTCTGTAAAGTCGGTTTACTGACGATAGTTAAACGTGACAACGTCTTAAGAAAATACTGATGGAATTTATGTTAAGCGCCATCTAGGTAAAACATTCTGAAGCTTTTTGAAAAGCTGTTCAAAGCGCTATCTCTGGGTACATCATTGTACTAGCACAAGTTCTTAACTTCATATCGTCGCTTTTCTAAAACATGGACAGACTCCTTGAACGTAATACACATTTCACTCACTAGATGGTGCGAAAAGTAATAAGGCGAGGTAACGGCGGTAACGTTACATGACGTCATGTTTTGCGGGCGTGCAGCCGGCTTCATTGAATTATAAGACGTTATCACGTCAAAAACTGTTTGAACCTAATTTTATCTGGCTTCGCTTATGAGGCGTTTCAAAATCTAAAAAGGAATCTATCACAGAGTACCTGCTACAATACTTAGCCACAACTAGTTAATATGGATTCGTAAGTAGTCGTAAGTATTCGCTCCGACTTGTTCCTGGAGCAAAGGTTGGCCATCGCCAGCCAACGCGGGAACGCAGCTAGCATCATGGGCACCTTTGCGCCGGGAACGGTTCGGGGTGGATTATTTGGGGAGTAGTTTTTAGTTAAGAATTGACATGTTGTTTATTTTAACATAGCCTAAATTATTTAGCAATACATAAAAAGTAAATAAAATTATTATCAAAATCATCGTAAGTTTGTATACATAGATTCTTTATTTGCCACTCTTCTTGTGAAAGAAAATCCCAAGCCCGAGCAGAAAAAAAACGTAAAATATGCTTTTAATCTAACCATACACGCAATCGTTGCACGCTTGACGCTTGAGCGAACGTATTAGGGCTAAACTTAGCCATATTACCTAACACATTTACACAAACTGCACTGCACGGTTTAAACACTGATTTATTTATTACACTGAGAAATTACACAACATTGTTTCCGAACGAATTCAGTGGGCAACTGTTTCGGTGCCTTTGGTTTAAGATTGATTTCGTATAAAATATCAAGATATGTCGATTATTTTCCTTATTACATTGAAAACATATTTCGTTGCGTTGGCTTTTTTATTAGTATTTAGAATTCCAGTATTCAACAACTCTTAAATTGCACAATACGTCACCTTTTTTTTTTAAAATAAAGAGTGACAAGACGAGCAGGACATGTGCCTGATGGTAAGCAACATACCTGCCACATGACAGCACAGTGACACGTAGCTATAGGAACATGAAGAGTCCAAATCATCACCTAGCACTGCACTGCGCTCGTCACCCAGAGATCTAAGATGTTATATCTCTAAGCCCGGTAATTTCTCTGCAAACATTACCCTTCAAACCGGAACACAGTTAATGTTTGTACATTACTGCTTGGCGGTAGAATAACTGGCAAAGGTGTGGTACTTCCCCAGGCGGACTCTGCTAAGAGTCCTACCACTACAAGAAACCTACAGATACTTACTGCAATTTTGCCTTTCTGTGATGCCAAAAGTTCTTGATAGTCAGTAAAGTAAATTAGTAAAAGTTCCGTACCTAGGTACTTAGGATTTCTACATCTACATTGTAAAAGCTGGCTGAACTCTACGAGATAGACCAAAATAATGTACTGCGGTATAATACCCCCTGAAAGGTCTAGAAAAGTTCGCGATGGTTTAAGTCTTATCTTATCTCTATCTCTTAGGGATAACCCACAATAACCATTTTTAGGGTTCCGTAAAACGTAAAAACAGAACCCTTATAGATTCGTCATGTCTGTCTGTCCGTCTGTATGTCACAGCCACTTTTTGCCGAAACTATGAGAACTACACTGTTGAAACTTGGTAAGTAGATGTATTCTGTGAACCGCATTAAGATTTGAACAAAAAAAATATTTAAAAAAAAATTTGGGTTGCCCCCCATACTGAAAACTGAAACTCAATTTTTTTATTTTCATCAAACCTACACGTGTGGGGTGTCTACCGATAGGTCTTCAAAAATGATGTTGAGGTTTCTAAAATCATTTTCGTCTACACTGAATAATTTGCGCGAGAGACACTTCCAAAGTGGTAAAATGTGTCCCCCCTCCCTCTAACTTCTAAAGTAAGAGAATGAACAATTTAAAAACAATATATGATGTACATTACCATGTAAACTACCAGCGAAAATTGGTTTGAACTCGATCTGATGAGTAGTTTTTTTAGTACGTCATAAATACGCTACTATGTGTACTATGTATATTATGTTACTTGCTCCAACGGAACCCTTCATGGGTGAGTCCAACTCGCACTTGGCCACTTTATTATTAGTATATTTCGTTTCAGCATTCCACTCGTGCGAAGCGGGGCGGGTTGTTAGTTATTGATCGATTACTTTTGCCACGGTTCACAAAATTTCCGTAATAAATTAAAAATTGGCCCGCATACCCTCACGCGTCGTATTTACGCGGCATGCAACAAAATTCGTCTAGTTTACACTATAATCCCACCTAATGGCGAATCCGTGACTACCAGAATGCACACCGGTGCAATAAAAACAAATATAGATGCTAACACAACAAAATAAAAAGAAAAAAATGTCAAAAACGCCGGCCATCTTGGCCGCCCTCACGTACGTTTCCCGCCAAATCTTTACAGATCGTTTTAGTACGTGACGTTTAGGCATTTTTGAAGGAGTTTCTATGTTTTTTTTCTTCTAAATTTGAACAAATGAGTCCGATTTTTGACTTGAGGTTTTATTTTCTTAAAGTTATTGATATGTTTGCCGTATCAATGGCATAGTAAATGGGAAAGGTGTATTTTATTTGCTTACATATTCATTCATAAACTTTGTGGGTTTTGGATCAATTTGCAGAAGAGAAAAGACGAGAGAGAAGCATTAAATTTTGCTTATTTCTACAAAGAAAAATTAACTTAATGCGTAGCAAAAAACTAAACAATGTAATAAAAAAATGTTCCTTTTTTTATTAAGTTTTGTAAAAAAAAACATAAAAAATTAACATTTGGTCTAGGGATAATTCAGATGTTCCTAAAGTAAGTAGTTATGTGTGTAGTGTTAGTTCTTATTATAATTTAGTTTTGATAATAATGGTTCTGCCCGTAAAAAAAAACATGATTTAGAAATTTTTAAGGTGTCGATGTGGTCAAGTTAAAATGCTGGCTAAAGTCCCGCGCTCAATGGCCAATACAATTTCCTATGCGAGGAATGTGCGTGTTCCTCTGGAATTTGTTACTTTATACAAATTATCTTTAGTTTTAGAAAGATTTATAAAAAAAAGTGAGTACCTAAGTGATGCATCAATCATAAAAAATTTAGAATGTATTTAAAGAAAACTGGTTTAAATCACGCGGTACTTACGGGACGTCTACTCTCTTTCAACGAAAAATTGAATTTCGCAATAAAATCGGGACTTTCCTACTCCGGTTCTGCTTCGATCCGTCGTTTCGTCCGTTTAAATGTTCTAAGCATACTCTAGTTAGAATAGTAGAACATTTAAACGTCAAACAATGTTCGATCGGACGAAACGAAGTAGAACCGGAGTCGGAAAGTCGCAAGTTTATTTCGAAGTTACGTTTTTCGTAGAAAGAGAGTAGACGTCCAGCGCTTCTACCGCCTAAAGAAAAACGCTTTGACGCTTTGATGCTTTGACATTGCTGTCTCTTTTCTTCTCGCTTGAAATGAAAGAGACGGCAATGCCAAAGCGTCAAAGCGTCAAAGCGTTTTTCGTTAGGCGGTAGACCCCCAGGACGTCGACTCTCTTTCTCGGATTCGGTTCTGGATTCGGTCGCTGGACTGGAATAATGTAAACCGGGTATTATATTAGGCAGACTCCTTTATTAGCAACTAGTTACATACCGCGGTGTGACCGGCTTTCCAGTTTTCCACATTTCGCCAAATACGATTCGAGGTTTAAATGTTTACAAAGGGGCCATCCATAAGGGCTCCCACACAAAACTGCGATGCAAATTGCTCCGATGTGGCGTTGCATCGCATCGCATTGCAGTTTCGTGTGGGAGGGAGCCCTTCCTCCGATACGGCGTCGCATCGCATCGCATCCCAGTTTTGTGTAGAAGCCCTAAATTACGTCACACGATTTTCTTGCGATTTGACTCTTCCTCTTGTCACAGCTGGTCACATATGTCAGACCTTCCCCTTACCCATATAACAACTTAGATCTCTGGGTGACGAGCGCAATGCAGTGTTATGGAATGATTTCTCTTCATGTTCCAATAGCTGCGTGTCACTGTGCAGTTATGTGGCAGGCATGTTGCTTACCATCAGGCACATGTCCTGCTCGTCTTATCACTCTTTACGTATAAAAAAAAATCAATAGCGACAATAATTTGCGGAAAGAAATTTCGATTAACAAAAGACTTCAACGGGGTTACCATTTTTTTTTGGTTGTTCGATTTCTATTTAGTAAGTAAACATTTTTATTTATCCTTTTTATTAATGTTCCAAATTTCAAATGGATCCATTCAGACGTTACGATGTGATTGAGCAACAAATAACCAAACATTAGCATTTATATTATTTTAGGATTTGTATTGCTATATACATACGCGATAAAATCCTTCAAAACACAAAATCATACTCAAGAAAATAATTGTTGCATAAACTCTGTGTAAAGATATTTGCTTATTTGTATGATCAATAGTTTTATTCATTGCATGCAAAAATAATGGCTTATTGGCATGAGTTTACAAAACAGATAGTAACCTAAATGATTTACGCAAATGATACAAGCAGAAAAATAATAATGTAATACGCATGACTAAAAAAATTGGCAGTCATAGGAACTGCCGATAGAAGTGAAAACTTATAACTCAGAATTTGATAGCTTACCTTGAAAGCTACACGGGTCACGGGTGTAACCGGAGGGCTTGGCCTCGCCATCTTGGCATGGCCATCTAGAAATGCGTTAGCATTTCCCATTGGCCGATGCGTTTCTAGATGGCCATGCCATGATGGCCTGTCCACGCTTTTTCAGCATTTCCCATTGGCTGACGTATTTCTAGATGCCCAATAGCCATGGTCCCGAGTTTACCAGAAGCTTTCTTATCATACCCGAGCGTGACGAATGAATTCAATTCACAGCCCACGAAAAATCTGTCTAGGCGCGCCTAAAGAAGTTTTCACTTCAAAAAGCGAATTGGTCCGTCAGTTAGATTAATTAATATCAAAAAATATAGTATACACGTATTTTTTCTTTTGTTTCAAAAACAAAAAATGTCAAAAATATAGTGCTTAGAAGTCTCGACCACATTTATTTGCTACGGTTTCGACTAACCAAAATCTATTCTAATTTCAAAACGTTATGTAATATTGTTAACAGAATGTCAAATAAAGATTATTGAAGTGAAAACTTCTTTTGGCGCGCCACATACAGATTTTTGGTGGGCTGTGAATTGAAGCGTCACGGTCGGGAATGATAAGAAATCTTCGGGTAAACTCGGCACCACGTAGTTTCTAAAGTAAGCTATCAAATTCTGAGTCTTGACAAGTTTTCACTTCTTTTGGCAGTTCCTATGAATGCCATTTTTTGAAGTGAAAACTTCTTTAGGCGCGTTATAGACAGAATTTTCGTGGGCTGTGAAATGGATTAATGATCACGTGATCATCACGCTCGGATATGATAAGAAATTTCGGGTAAACTCGGGATGCTAGAGCGAGAAAGATAATGTGGTCAACAAACGTGCCAGACCGAGAAAGATAATTGTTAGAGGAGGACATGGGACAATACATACTCTTACTCTCTCTCGCTGCTCACTACCAGTGTTGACTGACACCTTAGCGACTTTCTCGCTGAAACTGGCGATTTTTTAAACTTTTTTATCACGACATTAACTTCTAGGTACTTACCACATCAATTGAACCTGTCACGAAATGTTGAATTTGCATTTCACGTCCATTGCAAAAAAGTTATGGTTGTAATATTTTATCACAGCACTTACACTACGTAAATACACAAAATGATACCCATTTTCATAAGAAAGTGCTTACACAAATACACTATAACACAACATATTTATGCATTTTTAGCGAAATACATAAATATGACAAACACTAAAAACTTGTGAGTCAAACGGCATTTTCGACCCGCGTAATTATTTTTTTTTAATTTATTCTTGGCCATGGATACTAATCATTCAGCCGTAAAAGTTTTAAATTAAAATTATTTAGTAGTCTTTATATAGTTAAGTATTTCTTATTTTAGTTTTCACTTCTGCTGTGCGGTTTTAAGCGCACACATTTTTTTTTTAAATGTAAGGTATTTAGTTGAAAAAAGTTGTTTTAACAACTTTTTCGAGTTTAATACTTAGAGAAAATTGCTGCGATTGATGAGAGCAGTACGCTTCTATCTTTTAGCTGTATAAATCATATTAATCCTACTAATATTATAAATGTGAATGTATGGATGTTTGGATATTTGGATGTTTGTTGCTCAATCACGTCCTAACGTATGAACGGATCGGGCTGAAATTTGGAACACAGATAGATTATAGTCTGGAAGAACACATAGGCTTTTTATCCCGGAAAAACACCGGGAACACCGCGGGGCGCTGCTAGTATTATTATAAATGTCAATGTTTGTATGATTGAATGTTTGTTGCTCAATCACCGTGGAACGTATGAACGGATCGGGCTGAAATTTGGAACACAATTATAGTCGAAAAAAGCACATAGACTATTTTTAATCCCTGGGAAATAATGGAAACGATAACTAAGCGGGTGAAACCTAGAGATGCCGTTAGTATCCTACTAGAAATGTCAATATATGGATGTTTGTTGCTCAATCACGTCCTAACGTATGAACGGATCGGGCTAAAATTTGGAACAGAAATAGATTATATAGTCTGGAAGAACACATAGGCTACTTTTTATCCTGAAAAAACAACGTGAACAACGGGAACTACGCGGGTAACACCGCGGGGCGCTGCTAGTTATTTTATAAAGCAAATTTACAGATTGTGTAACACGGAAGATAGCCGTTACGATGGCTCTACACACCTCTAAATGGATTGTCAATCATTAGTCTAAGAAACGGGTTTTAAACTGGATCATCTCAGTTCACAGGCCACCGATAAAAAGAAAAAAATACATTTCTCGGAAAGGCTCCATTCGTCGGCCATTTTTCTTTCAAACTTTTTTTTCTTTCTTTTCTTATTTGTCTATGGCCAAGATGGCTACCGTCTCGCGCGCTGTTTGACAAGTCAATACCAAGTGAGAATTTTGTTTGGGCTCTCGTTTCTTATGGGAATGCCTTGGTTCCGTAGCGTGATTGTAGTGTTGATATAGTTTGGGCGGTGTTAAATAAACTCAAATAATGTCACTCATATAAGATCAACATATTTTAGGGATATATCTAAGGTGGAAAACGATTGGGAGATAATTTGTTCTGATAAAGTTTTAAGTGCAGTTTGAAGAATCTTACTAATATTTTAAAGGTGAAGGTTTAGATGTTTGTTACCCAATCGCATTGGAACGGCTGAATCGAGTTGAAATTTGGAACTTAGTTTGATTATAATCTGAAATAATACCTAGAAAACTTTATATTCTGGGTAAATAACGGATACGTGAAAAATGCAGCTGAAACCTCTGCTAGTACCTAATGTATAAACCAGCAGTGCACCGCGGTTCTACTATGTACCTATATTCGGTCCCATTATTTTATAAAAAGATATATAAGGATAAAAAGTATCCTATGTGTTCTTCCAGACTGTAATCTGACTGTGTTTGAAGTTTCAACTCGTTCCGTTTATACGTAACGATGTGATTGAGCAACAAACATCGAAACATTATTAATTGATTAATAATATTAGTAGTATGACTCATGGTGTACGATGTAAAAAAGTATGCTCCAAGCTCTATAATATATTCACAATTATAGTTAGTCATTTCATATTAGGGCCCTTTCCTTTCAGCGATAGCTCAAAGGTCGGTAGACCTACTCTGTCATATGGCTCTTTAAAAACATACGACATAAGAATGAGCACTCGGTATGTAGTTATGTTATGTATGAGTCAGGTGTACTCTCATAGCTAATAAGTCCCCAGTAAGTAGAACAAATTATTTTTTTGACATATACCATCGTATTATTTAAAATAATGTAAAAAATTGCTTCTTTGCGACGAGTCAAAATTCAAATCGTAGTCAACTTGTCCAACAATAATCATGCTGGGTATAGAGTGTCCACCACCCGGAAAATATCAATATGACATATGACGTCATACGAAAACAGGACGTCTATTCTAATTCAACGAAAACGTAATTTCGAAATAAACTCGCGATTTTCCAACTCCGATTCTACTTCGATCCGTCGTTTTGTCCGTTAAATGTTCTAAGCCTACTGTAATTAGAGTATGCTTAGAACATTTAAACGTCAAACAATGTTGTATCGGACGAAACGTAGTAGAACGAGAGTAGGAAAGTCGCGAGTTTTTTTTTCGAAATTTCGTTTTCGAAGAAACAGAGTAGACGTCCAGCAGCGTCGAATGTTTTCGCATTAGAAAGTTTTTCGGACTAGTCGCAAAGAAAATTTTTACTCAATAAATAAATAATACTAATTAAATAAATAACAATAATAATACCTAATTAAAAATAAATAATAATTAATTTGTTTATTTATTTTAATGAGTTAAAATTTTAAACTCATTGTACTAGTACTATAAAAAAGGCTTTTTTATTCCAGGTATCAGTTTATGCTAATTGCTAAGTAATGCTATGCGTAAGTATGATAGTTTATTATAAGTTAGGTTTACTGTACGGTACTTCCTTAAAAATATGTTTTGAAGTGAAACCTTCTTTTGGCGCGCCACAGAAAGATTTTTCATGGGCTGTGAATTGAATTCTAGCTCGGGAATGATAAGAAATCTTCGAGTAAACTCGAGATCATGGTCTGGCCATATAGAAATGCACCAGCATTTTCCCATTGGCCACGCCCTCCGGTTTCACCTGCGTAATTTCCAAAGTAAACTCAATCAAATTCTGAGTTATAAGTTTTCACTTCTATCGGCAGTTCCTATGACTGTGCCAATTTTTTTCTGTCTTTCGATATCTTGAACAGATTTTAATGACATGAGACTTTCACTGGAAGATAGCTCAGGGTTTAGCTATTTTAATTTTAGAAAAAAATATGTTCTTATACCTACCTAATAATAATTTAGAATAAATCAAAAATAATATATTAAAAAGAATGAAGAAATATGGAGACAGAAAACGGTACCCTAGTGTAATCCCATAATTACTTTCCTTGATGGCTGTGCTAATGGGAAGAAACTGTTTGAACACAAGACAAGACACAAAACATCCAATTCGATGAAAATCCAACAGAATATGAAACCTTACTCCAACGAATTTAAGCTCAATATTACCTGTACAAATTTTCGGCTTCAATTGTTCATTTGTTACATACAATATTACAGAGAATTTTAAGCTTTTGAGTTAAGAATTAGGGTCGAAAATGGCTTGGGAATGGATTCGTAATTACTGACCACCTGCATAGGTAAGGCACTTTTCTTTGTAATTTATACAAATAAAAGCCGTAATGTGTTTGGTTTCTTTTTTTACGTAAATAAATATATATTTACTCGTTGAAAGCTTTTGCAAGACTTCTTAATTTTTTTTATTCTTCTCATTTTGCGCGTTTCTGATTTTCTGTTCATATTTTTAGAATATTCGTAAACACTATGTTATAGAGTTTACGTTCCTGTATCATCATCATCAGCCTATTACCTATGCGGTACTGAACATAGGCCTCTCCCACGATACGGCACTCAGTTTAAGTTTAAAAATTAACTTTTCTTTTAATTATGGATATTTATTTTTCTGATTTGGTTACTAGCTTGATAACTACGCATAAATATCGCTTTTTTTTAATTTTCTTCTGCTGGTTTGGATAGGGTAATTTCAGAGACACTTAGATCGTTTCCAGGTGAACTTTCAAAAACCTAAACGGCTGTATAAGTGCGCGCGCGCTAATTATAGATCTGTTTTATTAATTGTATATTGTAGGTAACTTTAAGGTAAGGAAGGGTATTTTAACTAAATTAACGTAATTTTTTTTAAAAGATATACTTGTATTGAGAACTGTTATTTTAAGCAATTTTTATCTATTATCTAATAATTATTGGTTGAAAAAAGTTGATGATAGCAGGATGTCATATACTGAGATACATTGCATTTAAAATATATTAAAAAGTACCTCCAAGTACAAAAAGTCCAAGTGTGACAATTAAAATCGTAAAATTTCAGGAATCGACATACGAGTAAGATTAACTTATACCTCTACATTCTCGATACATTATTGAAATTAGAACTGGGTGGGAATGGACATATGATACCTAAGACGTAAGTAATAATCACAATGGCATCAGCGATTTATAAAAATAATTAGTTACTGTTACTAGTTATAAATCAATTGTTTGATTGAAAAATGACTCATTCATCAGTTTGTTCTTTGTTTCTTTACTTAACTCACCTCCATTCTTTTCAGTTTTCATTTTCATTGTAACCACACAAAATTTCACAAAATCACACACAAATCACTGTTACCAAAAAAAAAAGTGGTTGTCTATGAATTAAAAAAGCAAAATCGCGGAGCGAACGTAGTTCCCGCCAATTAGAAGATATCGAACTGGCTGTAAAGATTTAAAACAATTGAGATTTCGTACTGGCTGAATTTCCGCGTTCAAATCAATGTCAAAGATTTGCTCTGTCAGCTTTCGCGCCAAGCGTCTTTGTGGTGACATGTATAGGTAATGCCTAAAGGTTGCCTGCACACATTGTTACTGGCCCCGATATAGATAAAGGTTTGCATAATATGTTCCGTTTTCTTGTGACACACGACCTTGATAAATGTTGAGTTATTATTGGAAATTCATTTTACATTAATTAACGGGTTACTCAAGTGTGATACGGTACAGCCGGAACTTAAGTTTAAACCGCATTCGGCGACCAGTTTTATGGGGCGTCCGCCTGTGTCCGGTTTGGCGCATTCGTGTTAAAGGAGGCAGAATGCGATTGAAAGTAAAGACGAGATTGACCGACCATATCACACGTGGGTAACCCGTTAGGTACTTAATTTAAATAAGAATACTTTTGTACACATTAGTTTTTTAAAATTATTTTTATAGATATATTACATGTAGATATGTACAGGAAAATTATTTTGTGTGCATATGGTAGCATACCGTAGGTACCAATACCAAATGACCCTTAGTTGCTGAACGGTGTGTTCCGGTTTGAAGGGCAATATTTCCAGTGAAATTACATGCCATGGAGATAAAACCTCGTATATCTTTCCTTGAGCGACGAGCGCAGTGCAGTGCTAGGTAATGACTTGTACTTTTCTTTGCAGATAGCTGATGTTATAAGGATCAACTTAAGCTATTTTTTAAAAGTAAAAAATAGTGTTTCACGAAAATGAGGCCCAATCAAACCAAACTTACTATACGCTTAAATAAGGAACACACTGGAAGGTATACAACAAGCATAGACTACTCGTAACTAAAATAAGCGACATCGTTTCTTGATTTATATTTAACTCTACTTAACGAAAAGGTGTTTCTCTTTATTTGTGACTAGCTGAAAGCGCGCGTTGCTACGCCATCTATCGAAAATCGATCGTACCAATTCAAATTTTGAACAAATTCGCTTACTTTAGGTTCTAATGACACAACCTTTAAAATATGACATATGCTGTCACGCAACGAAAGCTCTCAAAAAGCAATATTTTTCCCCGTTTTTGTTACATTTTTCATTCCTGCTCGGCTCCTGTTGATAGTAGCGTAATGTTAAATAGCCTATAGCCTTCCTCGATAAATGGACTATCCTACAAAGAAAGAATCGTTCCATTCGGACCAGTAGTTCCAGAGATCAAACAAACAAACAAACATACAAACAAACTCTTCAGCTTTATAATATTAGTATAGATAAGAACGTCTAGCGTAGCCTGAATGGGTATTTCTCGATGATTACAATCTCGGTTTCTTCAAATCGAGAGCGAATCACTTTCTTCTATTTAAGCACGCTCCATCGTGGACCGCATCGTTGCTTAACATCAGGAGAGATTGTGATCAAGTGTAAAGTTATAATGGTTCAAAAAAGCATACCTACCCTTAATTTTTAGATGCGCTTTTTACCGTCCGTATTTTATTCTAGGTAAAGATTCTTTGTGGCCTATCGTAGCTACTTTGTTTATCTTTTAAAATGGAGTATCAGTCATCTGGCCGCCATAGTACAAGCGTTTCTTAGTTTGGGGTCAGAGGGTGTGTGTGTGTGAATTGTCCACCAATATTTTTTTATTTATTCATCACACTAATTTAATTATTTTATTTATTGCATTGGGTAGGATGGGAATCGAGCCCACGACTCTCGGCTTCGCAGGCAAACTTACTTCCAACTAACCAATCGATACCACTCGAATAAAAATTGGCAATCATAGGAACTGCCGATGGAAGTGAAAACATTTAACTCAGAATTTGATTTGGAAACTACGGGGGTGAAACTGGCAGGCGTAGCCATGACATGGCCATCTAGAAATACTCACGCATTTCTAGACAGCCAATGGCCATGGTCCCGAGTTTACCCGATGATTTCTTATCATTCCCGACCGTGACGCCAGAATTCAATTCACAGACCACGAAAAATCTGTCAGTGGCGCGCCAAAACAGTTGTTCAAAAATCGAACTAAACCCTACGATAGAAACATCTGACTCATACATACCTACTTACGTACTGCTGTAATGTACTACTATTTATTCTGTGTTTCGCCGATCTAGATGTTCGATGGGAGGAGATAGTGAACGCCCCTCGCCCCGCCCACCCGTCTCAAGGTGACAGACAAATAAATTCGCGTTGTACAATTAAACAAACACGTATTACGAACTCTTTTGTTTTTAAATACGTAATCTGTAAGCTAATGCGAATACTCGCGTCTCAGGTGAACTCTAGCTATTGTATGATGAATTAGCGATGCCCCGCGGTTTTACCCGCGTAGCTTCAGTTCTCGTAATTCTAATGGGATAAAAAGTAGTCAATGCGTTTGTCCGAACCATTATCCATCTATGTTCCAAATTTTATGTGAATCCCTTCAGTTGTTTTTGCTTGACTTGACAGCAAACATACATACATATATAAACTTTAACAATGCTGACAGAAATGCGGCTGCAGTGGAGGCTCTGGACCAGGAGGAGGCGGCTTAGGCAAAAGACGATGTCGAGTCGATTACTATCGGAATCCCAACCGGTAATGATCGGCTCAACAGACGAAATCGGACAGACTAGCACTAGAATTACGTTTAAAATGTTCACCAACCCTCTACCCCCCCTTATTTTCCTCTTCTTCTCCTAATCCAAGAACTATGTAAATAAAATAAGATTATTGTAATTACAAAAGTCACGGACCCCGGAGTCTGTGGAGTGTTTAAATTAAATATAAAAATAAAAATAAAAAAACTTTAACAATGCTGACGCATTTCTAGATGGCTATGGTCCCGAGTTCACCCGAACATTTTATTCAATTTACGAACGCGACGATGAGCTTCATTCACAGCCCATGAAAAATCTGTGTATGGTGCGCCAAAAGATGTTTTCGAAAATCGATTCGCAATTTTATTATTAGCGGAGCAGGCGAAGCTATCTCGTATCATACATACAAAAACAATATACAACAGAATTAAAAACGTCCTCCTTTTTTGAAGCCGGTTAAAACTATTTAATAATGACAATAAATTAAGGGCGTACCCCGAGCAAATGACCTTGAGTATTTCTTACCTTATCGCACACCGCAAGAAAGAGCAAGAGAGAAACAGTAGGATTTGCCGCTGTTTTACGCTCAATTTTTAGAATACACTCTTAATAAAATCAAATTTTGGTCTTAAAACTACCAAAATGTTCGTAATGGAATTGTCTATCCGTTGGTGTAAGTAAAAAATTAAATAATGGATTTAATGTTTTCCGAGGAGATGCATGATAACTACAATTATTTTTAATTTTTATGGTTTCGTTGTGAGGCGATTATTTAAACAATAAGTCCATTACCAAAAAAATAAAACTACCATTTTGAAGCCAAGAAGTTGTAGAAATTTAATGTATTTTTTAACAGTTGATATTTTGGGTTTTGGGTAATAAGTAGATAGCTCTGAAAACTGGACAAAAAACTCGTTTTGCTGGGGGACGCACCTTAATGTTACTTACCCCTACTAATATTACAAACATGCGATCATCACAAAAGCTCGTTGTGGCGAGGCGACACTAACGGATATTTTATAAACTGTAGTAAAAAAAATGGTGAGTTCAACTGTTTTGTCACAAGACTTGAAGGAGCGATTACAGTCTACTGCAGCAGCAAACTAAATTCGCATCATGCTTAATATCTAGGAGCGACACTAACAAATCTTCTAAAACGGCGGTATAAAATCATCTTTTCGCTCAGATGACTTGATTAATGGTACGGATGCTATAATTCGAGTAGAGCTTTCCACGTCACGTACCATAGACAATCGGCGACGACCGACCTTTTTGTCTGAGTCTGATTTATTATCTGTCACCGATTTTGTCGCAGTTTGAACCTCAAATAAATACTTATATGTATGTCAATGATTTTTTTTACAGAGAATGCATTTTGATAAATGAATGGAGTGTGGTATTATGTAACTCGTAGGCTTGTAGCTGCATCTATACAGGGTTAGGTACTTGTAATCAGCCTGCATCCTTTTAAGGGGATGTTAGGTACATTCAATACGTCAACTTTTGTTCTACAGTTTTTAAAAATTTGTGTTTTTTTTTCTTTTATAAAATAAATAAAAAATGTATTTGCACGGTCTAAAAGCATCGAGCTCTTCGTAACAATTCGTAACAAGAGCGCGTACGCTCTTTAACGCGCAAAAAATGATGTGGCGAAGTGAATATACACTAAAAAGTCGCTAAACAGTACAAAAAAAGGCAACAAACACTATTTTTTTTGGGTTATCTATATAGTTTTAACGAAAGTTGTAGAACAAAAGTTGTTTGTTTAAATATACAGAACATATATGCCCTTAAACGGATGCAGGCTGATTACCAATAACCCTGTATATTAGTTTAATACTAAATGGGTACTTAAGACGCTGACAACAGCCAAATGGCACTTTTTTCAATACCAATTTAGCAAAATGTGTATGGTTTGAGATAATGAGTAAAATATATGTTATTCTTGAACATATTTATGAGTGACCCGAGGTCATAAATACAAGATTTGGTAAAAAAAACACGATAGAAAAAATTCGTAAACAAACCTCTAAAAATTAGTTTTAGACTTAGATATCAGTGTAATTAGGAGACGGACACTAGTAATTTTTTAAATTATGACGTATTATATTTTGACAAAGGACATTGCTGGTTTATATTTTGGTTTAATTAAAAAACTCACACTTATTTAATTGTTTTTAAAAAGTCGTAACGTATCGCATCTTCCTTCTCTTTCACTCTTATAAGATCTGACAGTGTCGGAAGAGACGTCTTGCTACACGGACGCACGTCGCTCTTTGCTCCGTTCGCCGTTCAATATTCAATAAATAATAAAGTGGCCAAGTGCGAGTTGGACTCGCTCATGAAGGGTTCCGTTGCAGCAAGTAACATAATATACATAGTTCTTGTAGTTCGTTGTAACTTTGATCGAAGTTTCAATAATAGTGTATTTATTACGTACAAAAAAAACTACTCATCAGATCGAGTTCAAACTAATTTTCGTTGGTAGTTTACATGGTAATCTACATCATATATTTTTTTTAGATTTTTCATTTTCTTACTTTAGAAGTTAGAGGGGGGGGGACACACATTTTACCACTTTGGAAGTGTGTCTCGCGCAAACTATGCAGTGTATACGAAAATGATTTAAGAAACCTCAACATCATTTTTGAAGACCTGTCGATAGACACCCCACACGTGTAGGTTAGATGAAAAAAAAAATTTTGAGTTTCAGTTCTCAGTATGGGGGGCAACCCAAATTTTTCTTTTTTTTTAATTTTTTTGTTCAAATCTTAATGCGGTTCACAGAATACATCTACTTACCAAGTTTCAACAGTGTAGTTCTCATAGTTTCGGCAAAAAGTGGCTGTGACATACGGACGGACAGACAGACAGACAGACAGACAGACAGACAGACAGACAGACATGACGAATCTATAAGGGTTCCGTTTTTACGTTTTACGGAACCCTAAAAATGATCAATTCTTACAAACGTTAATTGAGTTCATATGGTCTAAAAATTTGACACCTTAGTAATCAGGAAGTTTGGCTCAACGGTTAGTGAGCAACGTACGTCAGCGGTGGACGGATGTAACACTGAGATCGAACCTCACCACTGTGAAATCTTTTTGCATGTTTTTTTTCATAACATTGTTGTTAGATTCTTTCTCCGATGTTTTCAAGCTTTTATACCATAGGTATTAAAATTTAGTTTCACCTGTCCCGAAGCCACAGATTAGAAAATAGTTACTACGAAACCGGATGCTTATTATCAAATCTTGCAAAAAGTTGAAATCTCGCATTATAGGTACGTGTGTAAATTTTATTGCAAACAATGGTATGAAAATTTTATGATGCTGATCTGATGATGGAGCCGGAAAGTTGCCATAGGAACTCAGGAATTAAAAGACATAGCCCCACCGAGTTTGGACTTATTTTCTTTGTCTTGACGAGTACTTTGGTGATAGATGGTAACCAGGGTCTGATGATGGAGCAGGAAGGTGGTCATAGGAACTCAGTAATTAAACGACATAGCTCCACCGAGTTTGGACTCGTTTTTTGTCTTGACGAGTACTTTAGTGCTAGATGGTAACCAAGGTCTGATGATGGAGCTGGGAGGTGGTCATGGGAACTCAACAATTAAACGACATAGCTCCACCGAGTTTGGATTCGTTTTCTTTATCTTGACGAGTACTTTAGTGCTAGATGGTAACTAAGGTCTGATGATGGAGCTGGAAGGTGGTCATAGGAACTCAACAATTAAACGACATAGCTCCACCGAGTTTGGACTCGTTTTCTTTGTCATGACGAGTACTTTAGTGCTAGATGGTAACCAAGGTCTGATGATGGAGCTGCAAGGTGGTCATAGGAACTCAGTAATTAAACGACATATCCCCACCGAGTTTGGGCTCTTTTGATTTGTCTTGAGAAGTACTTTGGTGCTAGACGGCAACCAGGGTCTGATGATGGAACTGGAAGGTGGTCATAGGAACCCAGCAATTAAACGACGTAACCCCAATAACCCCATCGAGCTTGGGATCATTTGATTTGTCTTGACGAGTACTTTGGTGCTAGATGGCAACCAGGGTCTGATGAAGGTGCTGGAAGGTGGTTAAGGGATGACAGTAATTAAACGAGTACATTGGTGTTAAATTCTAAGACGCTGTTCAAGTCTACGTTATGGCTCATCTATTCGGGAGAACGGTGACTGCCGATTCGGACCCCCACGCGCACCACTCGATGTCAGCGTGTAATGCCGCTAACTTATAAACGATGAAGGAAAACATCGTGAGGAAACTGACATGTAAACTTACTAGGTACTTGTACCTAGAGTGTAGGTACACCTCATGTGACATTTACCAACCCATACTTGGTTAGCGTGGTGGATTTATAACCTAGCCCCAGCCTAGATCTCTCCTTGCGAGTGAAGGCCCAGAGTCCCAGCAGTGAGAATAAATAGTGGGTTGCTTACGCAGATTGTAACCAGGTCTGATGATTAAGCGGAAAGATGGCCCTACGTAGTTTAATTTTGCAAGAGACGTCATTTCTTTAATACTACATTTTTAGATTTGGCGATGTATTGAAAATTAATCGCTGCTTTGAGACAAAAGAGCCACAACTCAAAATTCAGTTATTTTATTTTTCAACTTTCCTACTTCTGACGATTTTCTACCATTCTCTATGTATTTTAATTGGCTATTACTTGATTATTTCTACATTGTGTTAAAATTAATAATCATAAGAATAAAATTAATATAAATGTGTGGAAGCGGGGTTTGTATAAAATAGACATGATTTTTACCGTTTTCATAGATATTGGTACGGGATACTTCATTCGTTCATTCGACTTGCACTTGGCACTTGGCTTATTTTATATACATTTGAATCATGTAAAAATACCGTGTAATTAGTCTCTTAGCCCTCTAAAACCCATTAACCTTACCCAGCTTCGTCGGATCGACGATGCGAATGTGAAAAAAAAATATCTAAATTTTAAGTGCGCTGTCGCACCCATTGCTGCTTCCGTATAGTCTTAGTTGGGCCGTTGCCCTCATAACACACGGTAATATTTCTTATATGGGAGGCCTGTGAGAGCCAGACCAGCAACCATGACTCGTCGAATCGACGAAGTTTTGTATTTATGACACTTTTTTACAATAAGGAAGTTTCCAATTGGATAAAATCAAAAAATGATTACATAGATTTAAAGATAATAGAAATAAATTATACAAACTGCAAAAAATACTTGGATATCTCAATAAATGACGAATCTGTGAACATTTTAAAATTACTAATTAAAAATCAAAAAGCCGCGCGGCGCGTTCACCGTGTGACGTCACGAGCTACGACGCGGTCGCGCTGTAGGTTAGAAAGGACGCAATAGAATCTGATTTCGCGGCAGAGAAACCAAAATTTCGTGCTAATACTATCTCGAATGTGGTGACGTATAGCATTGACACTATTATCATAGTTTAAATTGTTTTATTCGCAGACGATACCTCTGTGTTATTTAAAGTTAAGAGAGGGGGGCAAATGGATTACTGTTGTATCAATAAAAATTTAAATATTTTGAGCGACTGGTTCGACGCCAACAACTTAGCTTTAAATCCGGGAAAAACAAAACGCATACGTTTTTCACTGTCACATTTACAAAACTTTAACGTGAAAATAGCTATAAAAGGTCAAATAATTGAACAAATCCAATCCACGTTATTTTTAGGAATAATCATTGAACTCCAATGGAGTCCTCATATAAATAAATTGGCGGAAAAACTTAGTTCAGCTGCACATGCTGTTCGCCAAATAAGAGGAATATTAGATGTGGCAACTGCCAGGCTTGTTTACCATGGATACTTCCACAGCATAATGTCTTACGGTATATTATTGTGGGGTTCGGCGGCAGAAATACAATATTTGTGCTACAAAAGAGAGCAATACGCGCTATCTATAAGTTAGGCCCGAGACAATCTTTGAGAGATTTATTTAATACAATTGGAATCCTCACAGTGCCATCGCTTTACATATATGAGTGTATCATGTATGCTAGAAAAAATAGATGTCACTATGCTAATAAGTCCGATGCATCGCATTATAAAAATAGACATGTGTATCCGCGTTGTAGATTACACGAGACGGACATTTCTTTCATAAGAAACAGTGTTCGTTATTATAACATTGTTCCAGAAAAGGTAACAAGCCTAAATGAGACAAAGTTTAAAAATGAAGTCAAAAAATATCTGGTATGCAGGGCTTACTATGAAGACAAACAATTTTTAAAGGACAAAAATAATTGGACAAAATCATTTTCTACACGTACATTGACATACATTTTGTAATATCTCTTTTATATGTATATATTTTTTTAAAATTCAAGTTTTAATATAATTCTGTCGTTTTCATACATTCTGACAACGCCTCTCTATCGCTGCATTGAACTGACTAGGCCCAACTGAATGGCCGCTATTTATTTTTAAATTATTTTCTTTTATATACTTCTTTATAACTTGAATATAATTTAAATTTGTATAGTATAATTTAAATTTGTTGAATTTTTTAAACTATTCTTTGTATTTTGTAAATGACGCTACCAAGTGTATATCTGTTATACCTAAGGTCTGAAATAAAGAATCTGAATCTGAAGTTTATATTAATAAAATTGACGTAAAGTTTAGACTATGACCTAATCCCCATTAGTGCGCGGACAGTCTAATAAAATTTACCAATAGTCGACAGGCAAAAGTTTTGGTGTTTTAAACTAGGTAATAATCCGTGGTAATCAAGTGCATATATAAGAAGTGTCAATCAAACTTTCAACATAAGTTAATCATTATTTACCTACCTATTTTCTCTACCATTCTATTTTTTTTTTTTTTGTTTTTAAATTAACGGCATTACGCACATGACTCCGTAAAGACAGTGGTGCGCACGCGTTGGATTCGAACGAGAGGCTCCGAATCAGTAGTTGCCGTTATCCCAACTAGCCGTAACACTCCCATGTAATACACTAAATTTTCCCACAGTTGGGACTCGGGGCCTTATCTCGCAAGGATAATGCAGGCTTTAATCCACCACACTTAATCTTTCCTCACGATGTTTTCCTTCATCACTTTTTTAAAGTTCAAAACTACAGTGGTGCGTGTGGCGTGTGAGACCAGCCATAATTTATTCTAGATACATTTGTACAATTTATTGTACATTTTTTTTCTTCAAATATAAACATAATCAGTGAAATTGGACAACAACAAAGGCGTTTCGGTTTTCGGTACGTTTGTATGGACTAGTGGCGTTGTTTTTTTTTTTAGCGGCCAAAGATCTGTTATCACTTTATTATATCAGTGAATAACCAGGCATTGAGTCACGTGACAGTTAACACCAATCAGAAAATGTGACGTCACACCGTACTAAACATCACTAGACATTACTAATGTTGTTGACATTTTTATAGTACTAATATTATTATTTTTTATTTTTATTTATTCTTCGCCATGGATACTAGTTCTTCAGCCGCTTAACTGAACTAGTTTGTTATTGTTTTACCACTATTCTTGAGGAAAAGTGACAGTTTTTTTAACATTTACATTACTAAGATTATATATACTGTGTCAAATGCTTTCATCAAAATGATCTTCACAAAAATACATTCTTGATTTAGTGGCCATCATTCCTCCTCGCAAGCGTTTGCCACTTTTTTCGCATTTGTGGATCGTTTGGAACATAGATGAATAATTTGTTTGGCGTATTTATACTTGTGCTTGTAAACTGGGGCACTATGCAGTTCTTGTAATACGAGGGATTCATTTTAAATTAAAAACGTTGACTAAGTCCTTACACAAACACATATGTTTGCCCCGGCGTGACATCATTCAAGACGCCATAACAGTCTGGAGCGTTTTTGTGCAGAAATTTGTTTGCTTTTTTGAAATGCAAAACACATATTATTGTAAATGTAAGTTTTTTTCAAAAATATAGATGTGTCGGAATACTATCAACATTAAGCTATATTATTAACCAATTTTTTAAATTTAGTACAAAAGCCTATTCCAAAACCTCTTCCATTACAGTTTATAAATGTTTCATTTTACAAACGTTTCGCATGTTTTACATTTTTAAAACATAATAATAACTTTTGAAATAAAAATAATTTTGTAAAATTTTGTTTGTGGACCTTTCGTTACAAAGCAGCAAAATGGTATTGTTGTAAAATCTTGTTTTTCGTGTTGTAATGAGCAATAGTTGTGGATTATTAACTCGCGGGCTCCTCTATTGATGATGATGATAACTATTATGGTTGTATTTAAATATACGTATTTAATGATTGACAACGTTCATAGCGCGTTGAAAACACTAGCTTTCGTCGATCACCGAAGTTAAGCAACGGCCGGCGTAGTCAGTACTTAGATGGGTGACCGCCTGGGAATGGGAACACTATGTAATGTTGGCTTTTTGCTGTAGCTACTTTTATGCAATTAATGTTCGTGTCTAATAAATCTATTTGACTTCAAATAGATGAGTGAGTAGCGCTTATAATAATTAAATTAATTTATTTTTCGAGTGCCTATTGGTGATTTCGAAGTCGGTTTAATTTTGTGTATAAAATAAATTAATTAGTAATTGTGTATTATTGTAATTGTATACCGTACATTCACTAAAATCATTAGACAAAAATTAGACAATCTGGCGAAAAGAAATCTCATTATGTCTGTAAGCGGTGGAAAGTTAGTTATTATTTATAGGCTTTACTCATAAAATTTCGATAATGTTCTTCACAATCTGAAAAAGTGCAAAAAGATATTGAATGAAATTACAAAATATTTTAAAAAGCGCCATCTATGATCTTCGCGCGGTAGCTTTTTGTTTCCATCAATACTAACTAATAATGTCGTCGGCTGAACGCGGTTTGCATGTGGGGGCGCTGTCTTATCGAAGTTTTGAAGAGGCGTGGCTTAAATTTGAATTTGTGAATTTCATTTATGTGTTGTCAGCACCTTAAATGAATTGTGAGTTTAGTTTTTAAATTGAAATCGGTTGTTTATGTTTTCAGAGAAAACTAGCTGACCCGGCAAACTTCGTACCACTATTTGTTTTCATCAACATTTTCAAAATTTTCATGAAACAAATATCATCTAAAATCATCTAATTTGGTACAGTCATTCGAAAGTTATGAGATTCATTTTTATACTATAGATATAGATTAGTAATCATTTGCCAAGCTGTCAAAATACTCATTAATTCACTGCATTTTAAACTGTAATCTAAAACCTATAATAAACTGGATAACGCAGTTCGACCTGGCAACATAAAACCCCAATAAAAAGGCGAAGTGTCATAATCATCGTGTTTTCGTCATCGATCGGCGTAGACAAAGGAGGTTCGATTTATTCAACCTCACGTACTGGCCGTTTGCGCCGCTATTCTCTTCTATATTGTTTATGGTTAATGACGCGGACTTATGTAAACGAATATTTTTATGGGGACTATTGGATACATGCAATTTATTTATTTTCTATTAATAATCATGTTTAATTGTTTAACCGACTTCATTATAGAAGGTCCTCAATTCAGTTGTATTTTTGAAGTGAAAACTTCATTTGGCGCGCCACACGCACATTTTCCGTGGGCTGTAAATTGACCTCAGGCGTCACGTTCGTAAATGAAAGAAATCTTCGGGTAAACTTGAATGATCTAGATGGCGATGGCGACTCCGGTTTATTTAGTTTAGTTCTGCCGTCCGTTCATTTCAATCCGTTAGATGCTTACGTAGCGACGTGATCGAGCAACAAACATCCAAATATTCAAACATCCAAACATTGCCATTTTTAGGTAATATTAATAGGTTTGGTAGGCTATGTACATGTTTTTTTAACAATTTTGGCTAGAGACCAATGATAATCCTTTTTACAATTTGTGTTAGTTTTCTTCGTCACGTTTTTACGGTACTCTCCTCACCTGTAGATGTACTGTACTGTTTAGCAAAGAGGTTTAATGTTAATAGGTAGGTATTTAAATTCCAGTTCCCTCTAGAGAGCTCAAAATATTTACCAAGCAAATAATCCTACAAATACTTAGGTATCATGTGAAAATTAGACCGTTTGAATGCTTAGACGGATAGACTCGACCACCCACAGACACCTACAAAAGGATTTAGCTCTATTCTCTAGAAACATTGCCCTTCAAACCGGAACACAGAAAAGTATGCAGACGTGTATGTTGAGAAGTTTTAGGCGCACCACACACAGATCTTTCGTGGGCTGTGAATTGAGCTCCAAGCGTCACGCTCGTTCATGAAAGAAATCTTTGGGTGAACTCGGGACCATGGCCGTCTAGAAACGGCAATTCTAGATGGTCATGGTCATGGTCAATTGATTAAAACCATGGGCATGCTACTAAGACTTATTTAGACGACAAATATTTGAACCTTATTTATTCCAGACTAGCTGCGCCCTTCGGTTTCACCCGCATTGTTTTCAAAGTGAGCTATCAAATTCTGAGTTATAACTTTTGAAGTTGAAGTTTCACTTCTATCGGCACGGCAGTGTCCCTATAAATGTCATTTTTTTATTTCACATTATTACCAGGATTTAATTGTATTCTGATTAGTGGAATTTATATTTGACCGGTTTCAAAAAAGGAGGTTCTATGTTCGACTGTATATTTTTTTGAATGTACCTTTGTTCACCGTTTTCTCCGTCAATTGTGTACCGGATTAAAAAAAAGTATTAGAAAGACTCTTACACTTCCGAGACGGTCCCATGAGCCAATGATACTTGAAGTATCATTGGTTTCAGTTCAGTTCGGTTCAGTTGTTTTCTGTTTTTTTTTTTTAACTTTTATAGGTTTGCACTTAACCGCCATCTCGCCTGATGTTAAGCGACGATGCTGTCTACGATGGAGCGTGCTTACCTAGAAGAAACCGATTCACTCTCGATTTGAAGACACTAAGATTGTAACCAACAGGGAAAACTCACTCAGGCAACGTAATCCATAGCCTAGACATTCTTATCACAAAAGTAGAGTCAAATCTCTTCGTTCATGTATTTGGAACATCAACCTCAATCAATTTGGAAATTTGGAATGATACTTTTATACGTCTGTGAAACTAGGTTATTACAAAATTGTGTTGTTGTGTCAGAGACCAGAGAAACGTTCGCTAGTTTCCACCACAGTTTGGTCTATAGTCTATACAGATATTTCATGTTGTTATATTGACGTGATAACGTCTTATAATTCGATGAAGCCGGCTGCACGCCCGCAAAACATGACGTCATGTGCCGTTACTGCCGTTACGTCGCCTTATTACTTTTCGCACCATCTAGTGAGTGAAATGTGTATTACGTTCAAGGAGTCTGTCCATGTTTTAGAAAAGCGACGATATGAAGTTAAGAACTTGTGCTAGTACAATGATGTACCCAGAGATGGCGCTTTGAACAGCTTTTCAAAAAGCTTCAGAATGTTTTACCTAGATGGCGCTTAACACAAATACTAGTCAGTACCATTCCATCAGTATTTTCTTAAGACGTAGTCACGTTCAACTATCGTCAGTAAACCGACTTTACAGACAATTTTTTTTTTTATATCTTAGCATAGATTGACGAGACGAGCACGACATGTGCCTGATGGTGAGCAACATGCCTGCCACATTACAGCACAGTGACACGCAGCTATTGGATCATAGAGAGTCCAAATATTACCTAGCACTGCTCTGCGCTCTTCACCCAGAGATCTCTATATCTCTAAGCCCTGTAATTTCTCTGGACACATTGCCTTTCAAACCGTAATAACACAATAATGTTTCGTTTTGTTTAATTGTGTTTTGTTAAACATTATAAGTATGTAACCAAGTCAGAATCTGATGGTGACAACCTAAGAAATCGAGGGAAATCCTCAAATTTACACGTACAATATCTTTCATAAATTATTCAAAGTTTATACGAATTAAGTGACGATCAGTAAGTAGGTACCTACAGTCCAAAGTGTAGTTGTAAATACAAACGGATCAAATCCAGTGTGACTCATTTCTGAAGACCTACTGACCTACTGACCTTGACATACTCTCATACAACTAAATGCTGTTGAAGCGATTTTCGTCGATACTCCAAATAATCAGGTACTTTAGGCTATTGTAGCGATCGCGTATGAGTCACATGTTTCTCTCATAGACATGGCTGAAAAGTCAAAGAGACCCATGGGCCTAATTGGCAAGACGACAAAAAAAAACTAATTAGTTTAGTAGATTATTAAAACTAATTGTACACGTATTTTTTCTTAGGTTTCAAAAATAAAATAAAATTATAAAATTGAAAAAAAATAAAAATACGAAGAAGTTTCGAGAGATGTCCTATGTATCCTATGTGTAAATGTACTCCTAAATGTTCCTACTCTAATAATAGAGTAGGCTTAGAACTTAGAACATTTAAAATTTTAAACATCCAACAATGTTCGATCCATGCGCGGTCCGAAGGGGGTCACAGGGGGACTTGACCCCCCCAAAATCGTATACGTTACATTAAAATGGGGCGGTACTATTAGCCTTTTTACTCGATTTATTGTATTTCTACTCGTGACCCCCCCCCCCAAATCTGAGGATGTGTAAATTTCAAAAAAAATATTGGCAGTCATAGGAACTGCCGATAGCAGTGAAAACTTTTGTCCTGGTATCTGGAGATAAACGCTGGGCTGTAGTTGGAGGTAGGTAATCGAAACTCTTTACTGTTTCTGTTGCCCTGGTACCTACCTGGCCGTTTTTACCGAGTTTATCCGAAGATTTCATATCCGATCCGATCCATTATCATATCCAAGCGTGACGATTGATGAATCCATTTCACAGCCCACGAAAATTCTGTCTATAGCGCTGTCTCTAAAGAAGTTTTACTTCAAAAACTCGCGATTTTCCAACTCCGATTCTACTTCGATCCGTCCTTTTGTCCGTTTAAATGTTTTAAGCCTACTCTAATTAGAACATTTTAACGTCAAATAATGTTGTGTATCGGACGAAACGAAGTAGAATCGGAGTTGGAAAATCGCGAGTTTTTTTCGAAATTACGGTTTTTGTAGAAAGATAGTTAGACTTCCAGGAACTGTGCTGGGTGGGTTATTTTTATTAATGACTTTGTAGACGTGTATCTGAATTATTTAATTGATTCGACATGTATTAATATCAGCTATCTGGCCGCCATAGTATAAGTTTTGCTTAGTTTGGGGTCAGATGGTGTTGTGTGTGAATTGTCCACCAATAAATATTCTCTTCCCCGCATTCGCAGAATGCATAGAGCCGTGGTGTGACTCATATGATTTTTAGCTATACTAAAAAAAACACATGGTAAATATTTGCTGATTTGGCCTAATCTAATAATAATTTTGTGTTTGTGATTTAATTGTACATAATTAATTGAAAACGCTCGTTTGCCCTTGCTTTCTGTTCAAAATAGAGAAAGGATGAGTGCAATTTCAATTGTAGTGGTAGGACTCTTGGCAGAGTCCGCCTGGGGAAGTACCACACCTTTGCCAATTATTCTACCGCCAAGCAATAATGTGCAAACATTACTGTGTTCCGGTTTGAAGGGCAATGTTTCCAGAGAAATTACAGGGCTTAGAGATATAATATCTTAGATCTCTGGGTGCAGAGCGCAGTGCAGTGCTAGGTATTGATTTGGACTTTCCTGTTCCACTTGCTGCGTGTCACTGTGCTGTTATGTGGCCAGGCATCTTGCTTACCATCAGGCATATGTCCTGCTCGTCTCGTCACTCGTAAGCAATAATATAAAAAAAATACGCATGTAGTTTTGCCGATATAATTTTGTAAAAATAATTATTGCCTTTGCTAGATTTGACCTATCTTGTTTTGAACAGATCATTCCAATGTAATTCGGGCTCTGAAATGTCTGGAAAGGTACTCACGACACGGACCCAGAGCCTAGTGTGGTGTGTGTTTAAACACATCATGAAATATGTTTTTTTTCACTTTTATGGGTTTTCATTTGACCGCCATCTCGCCTAATGTTAAGCGACGATGCGGTCTACGATGGAGCGTGTTTAGCTAGAAAAAATAGATTCACTCTCGATTTGAAGACACCAAGATTATAACTATCAGGAATAACCCACTCCGGCAACTCATTCCACAGCCTAGACGTTCTTATCACAAAAGTAGAGTCAAACCTCTTCGGTCCGTGTCTTTGGAATATCAACCATGAAACGGTGCCGCTTCTTCGAGCTACGAGAAGTCCGACAGAAAAAAAGGCAAGGTGGTATTAGATCATGCAGATCAGTTGCACACTCTCCGAACTGTATCCGATAAAAAAAGCAATTTGCGGCGATGTTCGAGACTTTTTCGTACCAGAGTGTCTTTGCCTATGAGCCTTTTGGCACGCCTCTCGATCTATTCCAGAGCCTCAAGCTAATACTTAAGTACCTAGTCGATCTTTTAATGTAGGTACTTACGATGTAATCTTTTTATGTACAAAATATAGTGTTTAAAGCTCACTAAATGTTCCCACATCTGGAACTTAGGGGCATTCTCTCGCAAGAAGATAGTCAGGGCCATAATCCACCGCGCTGGCTAAATGCAGGGTGACGGATGACTAGGGACTAGAGACCTAGAAAGTTTCTTGAAACATCCAGGTTTACTTACTTTGTTTTCTTTTAATCGTTATTTTTTTAACGTATAGAGTGACGAGACGAGTAGGACATGACTGTGCCTATGGTAAGCAACATGCCTGCCACATAACAACACAGTAACACGCAGCTATTGGAACAAGAAGAGTCCAAATCATAACCTAGCACTGCACTACGCTCGTCACCCAAAGATCTAAGATCTTATATCTCTAAGCCCTGTAATTTCTCTGGAAACATTGCCCTTCACACCGGAACACAGTAATGTTTGCTCATTACTGCTTGACGGTAGAATAACTGGCAAACGTGTGGTACTTCCCTAGGCAGACTCTGCCAAGAGTCCTACCACTACTAAAGCAAAGTAGTGAAGACAAAGTTAATAGACTACAGGCCCGTGAACAAAATTTACGTACTAAATGAACCACCAGAAGACCTATGTAGGATGTAGGATGATAGAAGGGTATAAAGTAATAAGATTCAGCACGATGCCGTCACTTGTAAGCTGTCCAACTGAGTACAGTCGAAGAGGGGGGGTTGCAACCCTCGATTATTTCTCCTTGGCGCATGATTTTTGTACAGCATTGCGAAATAATGGATTAGGAGAGGTGTTATAGGTACAAACAGTATGCCCAATTACGGACGTGCAATATGTGTCACATAGTAGGTACTTGACTTATTAATACAATAGTTAACATGTCAAATACATCGTTCAGTTACAAATAGAAATAAGTTACACTTACCTACAAATTATATTTCAAAAATCGAGCTTAACTAAGTATAACTTTTGTTGCAAATATTGAAAAAAAACTTCAAAAAATAAATAGGTACCTCTGTGTACAGTAACAATAACATAATACTGAAATTGAACAAAAAAACATACAGAAACAATATTTTGAACGAACAATAAAGTTCTAAAATAATGTAGGTGGAAACCATGGAAATAATGAATATATTATACATAATATATTCATTATTTCCATGGTTGAAATATTCTTTTAGGTTGTAAAATCGTTTCACTAATAGCCAGTTCTTTAATTTCCTCTTAAAGCGAGTATTGTCTAGACTTTTTATGTCTGAGGGTAAACTATTAAATATTTTGATAGCAGTGAAGTGGTGCAAAGAGGACAAATGGCAATGTCAGCAGTCAAAAGACTGGAGAAGATCTGGAGAAACCGCGGGATACGCTTAAAGACCAAAGTTAACTTGATGCGGACTTTGATATTCTCTATCTTTTTATATACTTCGGAATCTTGGACTCTAAAGGGGAAGATTGATGCGTTTGAAATGTGGTGCTGGCGGAAAATGCTTGGCATCAAGTGGACAGCTCGCAATACAAATGCATCAATCCTGAACCAGCGGAGGACTAACTCTCCACCATCTGCACTCAGCGGACACTTCAATTTTACGGACACGTGGCTTGAATGAAATGAAAAAAATGAATGAAAGCTTAGAAAAGTTAATAATGATCGGTCGCGTTGAAGGGAAGAGAGGTAGAGGCAAAACGCCATCCCGGTGGATAGACACCATCAAGGCCTCAGCGAGGACAAACATCTAAACTTGCTTACGGAAGGCCCAAGACAGGAGTACCTAGAGGAAGGTGGTTAAGGACGTCGATGGTAGTCACGATCCTCAGTAATGAGGCTTGAGGATACGATCAAGAAGAAGAAGAAGTACGATTTTTTATGATACGAAAACATTAACAATAACGAAAACATTATTTTTGTATTTATTGCGAGTAATGTCAGCTCTATGAGTTGAAGAAGTCACTCCGATTTTGTTTGACGAACAAGTAAATTTCGTAAACGTAAATACAGGTAAGAGTCAAAAACTAGTAATCTTTAAAAATACTACAGAGGGTATCTCGCTTTGCTATTGCGGTCTCTATCATTTCAAGCGGAAAGAAAAGAGAGAGCAGTACCGAAGCTAAGACAGTTCTAGTTAGGCGGTAGACCCTCAGGTCTCAGGTGTATTTCTTAGCATCATACGCACGTCTAGCTCGTCCCGTTAGTGCGTTAGTATAAACTTGTATAAACAAGAAAATATCTACTATTATTAGTAAATCGTTGGTTTGAAGACAGCAATTCGCGGAGATATCCTGAGCATTCTTTATTGAAGTGAAATCTTTTATACTTCTTAGAAAAAAAAAATTATTGCCTTTGCTGTATTTTAACTATCTTGTTTTGTATACTTAGATTATATTATTATTCCAATGTAATTCGGGCTCTGAAATGTCTGAAAAGTTGCCCACGTGTGGACTAGGTGGCTGTGTATTTTAAACGCATCATAAAGTAGTTTTTTTTTTGCTCTTTATAGGTTTACACTTGACCGCCATCTCGCCTGATGTTAAGGGACAATGCGGTCTACGATGGAGCATCTTTACCTAGAAGATACCGGTTCACTCTCGATTTGAAGACACCAAGATTATAACTATCAGGAAAAGCCCACTCGGGCCACTCATTCCACAGCCTAGACGTTCTTATCACAAAAGTAGAGGCAAACCTCTTCGTCCGTGTCTTTGGAATATCAACCATGAAACGGTACCGCTTCTTCGAGCTACGAGTAGTCCGATAGAAAAAAAGGTAAGGTGGTACCTATTAGATCATGCAGATCAGTTGCACACTCTCCGAAGTGTATCCAATAAAAACCGATAAGCTAGCAATTTTGCGGCGATGTTCAAGACTATGAAGTCTTTTTCGCACCAGAGCGCCTTTGCCTATGAGCTTTTTGGCACGCCTCTCGATCGAGTCCAGAGCCTCCAGCTGATACTTGGCCGATCCATCCCTAAGGTGCGACCAGTACTCCATACATCCATACAAGAGCGAATCTGTGCTTCGTGTAACAAAAGTAATTGTTCAGACTTGAAGTACTTTCGCACCTTTGAGAGGACACCTAGTTTTTTGGCAGCTAATTTGGCCTTGGATTGCCGTAGATGTCATGGTATGGTCACAGTTTTCCACAGTTTTCAGTTCTAACGTCACAAGTCACAACGTCAGTCCCTATGACTGCCATTTTTATTTTCTTGACGCGCTTTGTCATTTTGTACCTACTCAATAAAAAAAAGAAAAGATTAAATAAAACATATGCAACGCCAATTGAAAAAAAGGGAATCTCTATGGCCATTAAAAAGAACACTCAAATTCGAATTTAGAATCAATCCGTTCCCCACCCATATCCGCCGGGGGTGTCTACGCTCGCTCCCTATTGGCGGAACGAAGGGTGGCAGCGAGTTTTACCGACCAATCAGAGCCGTTCCCGCGTACGTGCTTTATCTCCAGCCAGCACCCCACGGCTCTAAAGTTGTGTTTACGCTGCTTTTCAATTGTTTGTCGTTTTAATTGATGTTCGTTTTTTAAAAGGTGAGGGCGCTCGATATCGTTTTTTTAAAGGACGCTTAGGATTAAGGATCGGGTGTCGGGAGAGCGATAAATTTTGGCCTTTACTGTGTAGGTAGGTACTAAAATAAATTGGTTACACACCCTTGCTATTAGTTGTTTTTGTTTAGTGTAGTAGTCATTTATATTTAAAGCATCACTAGTATTATTGTTAGTTACGGTATAAATTACAATGTTTACGAGTAAATAATTCACACTCACAGTGCTGAAATAAACTGAATATAGGTTCCTAAATATTTTATCTGGTCTCGCCCCACCAAGTAAGCAACACGTCTGCCCAATAACAATCTGTGTGCTCCTGATAGACTACAGGCTCGTGAACAAGGCTGAATATTATTATTTTATACCCTTCTATCCTCCTACATTTATTTAATTTAAATAAAGAGTGACGAGACGAGCAGGACATGTGCCTGATGGTAAGCAACATGCCTGCCACATAACAACACAGTGACAGGCAGCTATTGGAACATGAAGAGTCCAAATCATTACCTAGCACTGCACTGCGCTCGTCACCCAGAGATCTAAGTTGTTATATCTCTAAGCCCTGTAATTTCTCTGGAAACATTGCCCTTCAAACCGGATCACAGTAATGTTTGCACATTACTGCTTGGCGGTAGAATAATTGGCAAAGGTGTGGTACTTCCCCAGGCGGGCCCTGCTAAGAGTCCTACCACTACAAAAACATAGGTCTCCAGGTGGTTCATATAAGCCAATAATGTTCAAATACTCCCTCCCTCTACTCCCTCATACTCTCTCTCTCTTAGCACTGCACTACGAGCCACCCAGAGATATATATTTTTTTTAAACTTTAGTAGGTCTACACTTGACCGCCATCTCGTCTGGTGTTAAGTTTGGTGTTTTAGTAGTGGTAGGACTTTTGGCAGAGTCCGCCTGGGGAAGTACCACACCTTTGCCAGTTATTCTACCACCAAGCAGTAATGTGCAAATATTACTGTGTTCCAGTTTGAAGGGCAATGTTTCCGAGAAATTACAGGGCTTAGAGATATAATATCTTAGATCTCTGATATTGATTTGGACTCTTCATGGTCCAATAGCTGCGTGTCATTGTGTTGTTATGTGGCAGGCATGTTGTTTACCATCAGGCACATAACCTCCTCGTCTCGTCACTCTATATTATAAAAAATAAGATAAAAGTGATGATGCGGTCTACGATGGAGCGTACTTACCTAGAAGAAACCGATTCACTCTCGAATTGAAGACACCAAGATTGTAACCTTCGGAATCTACTCAGGCAACTCATTCCACAGCCTAGATGTTGTTATCACAAAAGTAGAGTCAAGCCTCTTCGTTCGTGTCTTCGGAACATCAATCATGAAACGATGTCGCTTTCTCGAGCTACGAGCAGTCCGATAGAAAAAAGGTCAAGGTGGTATTAGATCAGTTGCACACTCTCCGAATGTACTTACTGTAATTTCTCTAGAAACATTGTCCTTCAAACCGGAACAGTGATATTTGAAGGGATTATTAGATCTCCAACCAAAACGAAGTTGGAGGGGGCCGCTCGTATATAATATGTAGGTATAGGCTATAGGCAGGTACTAGGTGAACTAAACTCTGACACTCAATAAATCGTAGCCGTTGACCCTTTAATGGCGGTCACAGTTTTTAAACAAAGAACAAAAGCTGTATTTCAAATTCAGTATCGTTCCAAAGAGGCCGTTGGAACAAAGCTTTTGTTTTTTCAAGGCGTTCGATTTTCGAACGGTCGATTTGAGTGACGAGTGCCTAATGATTTGCCGGACTTTTTGCCGGATGTAATAAAATTAATTATAATTCGGCAAATGCATTCGATGAAATATAAGTCAGTATCGAAAATGGCTTGATTATGCTAATAAATTGTATCCTACTATCCTACTAATATTATACCTAAATGTCAATGTATGGATGTTTGGATATTTGGATGTTTGTTGCTCAATCACGTCCTAACGTATGAACGGATCGGGTTGAAATTTGGAACACAGATAGATTGTAGTCTGGAAGAACACATAGGCTACTTTTTATCCCAGAAAACCACGGGAACAACGGGAACGGGAACTTCGCGGGTAACACCGCGGGGCGCTGCTAGTTTATTATATAAATTCCTATGTATGTGACTTAACTATCTTAATAGGTACATTTGTTGCAAACATACAATTTTAAAATTACACTAAACATGGAAAACATTTAAAATTAATATTTAATATCCTACTGATGTACTGATATTACCTATGAATGTCAAAATGGATCATTTGGATGTTTGGTGCTCAATCACATCGGAACGACTGAAGTGATCACATTGTTGGAACACAGTTGGTTTATAGTTTGGAAGAGCACATAGGTTTCTTCGCAAGAATATTCGCGGTCACTACCCGGGGCGCTGCTCTATTTTATATATAGCAGTATAAAAGCAGCAGCCGGTCCCGTAATATTCTCGTAAAATTCTCGTAAAAATGGATCTTCCAAATGTATGTCTATCGTTTGGGTATCGCTCGGGGTCCTTACTCTGCCATCTATTGTAATAATGCAAGTCGCTCTCTATATGCATATGAACCTCGAGTCGTATGAGAAAGTGGGGGAAACCCTTCACAGAACACGGCAGCGGTCCACTCGATATAAACATAGGGTAAAATGCATTCCGCGATCGCTTGAGAAGTCCACGAAGTTGACTCATGTCATGGGAACGGCGGTGTACAACCGACTTCCTATTGATGTTGTCGAGGCACCTAATACTGAAATCTTTAAATGCAGACTAAAACGCTGGCTTATCCAACAAGCATTTTATGATATTGATAATGAATTCATGACGCTAAAAGAAATAACTTGATAGCACGCAGCTATATTATATAAATATATATTTAAAATGACAAAATCTATAATGTTTGAATAATCAGAACTGATATGAATGAATTGACATGTTGTAATTTTAAATTTGTTTTGACATGTTGTATTTTGTAGTTTTTGTTTGTTAGTTATATTATTGAGGTTGTATAACTTAATGATAATTATTATTTTTGAAATGTATTATTACCTACTATAACTTATTGACATGTACAGAGAGTATGCAATAAACGAGTATGAGTATGAGTATGCTCATAACTTTTTAAAAACTGCACCAAATTGGATGATTCTTTGTTTTATGTGTGCGTAATTGGATAATCAGGACAAGGTTTGTACATACAAAGAAATTTTGAAAATACTAACGGTAAAAAGTATAGCGGTACGAAGTACCCCGGGTGAACTAGTAATCTATAGGTAAATTTCATTAAAAGATTTATCCGTCCAATTCTCCACTAGCCGGTCGCAGCCATCCCTAGTCGACACTGGAAACTGTTATGACGTTGGAGTTATGTTTTTAATTTTTATTTTTTATTGCAGCCGTCGCGCCGTGACCGATGTCAATAATATACGTTCAGCTGGCTTGTTTATGGTTTTAAGAATTCAATTGTGGAACGCGAAAATGGATATACATACCCATTTTTAACGCGTATTAAATAAAAATAACTATTTCCACACTAAAAAAATATTAAGTTAAAATACGATAAAGTACCTAAATCCCTATAAACCTACATTGTGAACTAATTTTCTTATAAGAGGTCGAATTGCCCCAATTTCAAGACTAGGGGATAGTCTAAATTCTTTTTGGAGAATCTAGATTCTTATTGGACAAGATACATACCGTTTATACACAAGTTTTTGACGTGATAACGTCTTATAATTCGATGAAGCCGGCTGCACGCCCACAAAACATGACGTCATGTACCGTTACCGTCGGTCGTTACCTCGCCGCATGTTTGTTACAGTTGTATTAATTATTTCGACCAGTAGTTCAAGCGAGGATGTAGCTCAGTGGTAGAGCGTTCGCTTTGCATGTGAAATGCCCCGGGTTCGATCCCCGGCATCTAAAAGCTTTTTTGCATTGTTTTTTGCATTGTTTTGATTGAAAATGACTAAATTCTACTGATTACAAATCTATTAAACAAATGAAATTAAAATTTTCTTTTGAAAAATGCTACCATTCCATCAGTATTTTCTTAAGACGTTGTCACGTTCTATCGTCAGTAAACCGACTTTACAGACAAACATTTTTTTTTACTATAAAGAGTGACGTGATGAGCTGGACATGTGCCTGATGGTAAGCAACATGCCTGCCCATATCAGCATAGTGACACGCAGTTATTGGAACATGAAGATTCTAAATATTATGCTACCTAGCACTGCACTGCGGTCTTTACCGTTATATCTTTATGCCCCGTAAAAATAGGGCACAGTGACGTTCTCACAATCCTGCTTTGCGGTAAAATAACTGGCAAAGGTCTGGGATTTCACCAGGTGGACTCTGGACAGAGACCACTACAAAAAGTGAAGTCAACCAACCGGTTTTACCCCTTTCCTTTAAAAATAAAGGCATGCGTCTGATGGTAAGCAACATGCCTCCCAATAACAGCATAGTGCCACAGAGGTTTTAATAACAAATAATCAGTATAAAATTTTCAAACGCCAATTTAAATGTTAACGTTTAAAATAATTAAAATAAATAATAAGAAATCTTGAAACCGCACAGCGAGCTATAGAGAGAGCTATGCTCGGAATCTCTTTTCGCGATAGAATCCCAAAATGAGGATATTCGTAAAAGGAAAGTAGCCGACATAGCTCAAGGAGTAAGCCAGCTGAAGTGGCAAAGGGCAGGCCACATCGCTCGCAGAACTGACAACCGATGGCCGATGGGGAAGAAAAAAAGTTTCTCGAGTGGCGACCTCGAATCGAATCCCACTATTAGATGAACAGATGACCTCACAAAGGTCGCTGGAAACCACTGGTTGCAGGTTGCGCAGGACCGGTCTTTGTGGAACCTACGGGGGCCTATGTTCACCAGTCGACGTCTTGCGGCTGATGATGATGAACCTCTAGGTTGTGGAATACGTTGCCTAAGTTGGTTTTCCCTGTTGGTTACATTATTTGTGCCTTCAAATCGAGAGTGAATCGATTTCTTCTAGGTAAACACGCTTCATCGTAGACCGCATCATCGCTTAGCATCAGGCGAGATGGCGGTCAAGTGTAAACATACATAAGGTGTGTAGGTAATACAGGACTGTGCCTGATGGACATGACTGCCACATAACAGCACAGTGATACGAAGCTATTGGAACAAGAAGAGTCCAAATCATTACCTAGCACTGCGCTGCGCTCGGCACTCAGAGATCTAAGATATTATATCTCTAAGCCCTGCAATTTCTATGGAAGCATTTACCTTCAAACCGGAACACAGCAATGTTTGCACATTACTGCTTGGCAGTAGAATAACTGGCAAAGGTGTGGCAGTTCCCCAGACGGACTCTGCAAAGAGTCCCACCACGACTATGGTACTACCACTACTTTAGTTTGGCCTGTCCCTATGTTTGCCATCAAATCAAAAATGTTTGTTGCAATTGAAATTTGACCCACTGTCCAGTTAGCGGTTGCGAAATTTTGCATAGTTGTGTAAATCGCGAGACAATGCAATATTATTATGACATGGAGCTGATCTGATGATGGAGCTGGATGGTGGCCAAAGGAACTTCGCTCTGAAACGACACAACCTCATCGCATTTGGGCTCATCTGAATCGACGACTTTTTGACGACGACGATGACGATTTGACTTGACGAGCATTTATTTTTTCAATTATAACTTGGATCTGGGTAGCGATTCTGAAACCATTCGGTTGCATCCGACACGGAATCTCATCTCTCGGCCTTTGTCATATTAATTAATATCAAAGACCGAGAGATGAGATTCCGTGTCGGATGCAACCGAATGGTTTCAGAATCGCTACCCTGATGATGGAGCTAGAAGGTGGCCATAGGAACTCCGTAATGAAACGATGAAACCACATCGAGTTTGGGATCATTTTGTTTGTTGCGTACTTTGGTGCTAGATGGTAACCTGGGCTGATGATGACGCTAAAAGGTGGCCATTAACTTTTAATCCCTATTTTTTATTACAGTATTTACAAGTATATATATAAAAAGCAAATGAATATAATATATGTACCTATACAAATTTACAAGTCGAACACGCCGTTGTGATCGCCACAGCGCGACAGGGTGGTACCCAGAATTCTGGCAGCCTCTTTGTACAGCTAAACTCAGCTTTTGGGCAAAGTAATTTTTATATATTTTTAAATATTTGTAATTTTTTGTATATATTTGTAAATCTGTATATAGGTCCATGCATTATTGTTATAATTTTTGTCCTAATAGCATTTTTTATTAACAAGTAATAAAAGCTTGTTTTTAATGTGTATTGCATTGTTCTAGTCATTTCTTAAGTAGCATTGAGTAGGCATGCCTTTAACTACTTAAGTCGTTCGCAGCCGTCGGCAAAAGGATCCAACTCAATGAAAATTCCTAGCCATTTTCGGCTAGCCCCAGGACGTCTACTCTCTTTCTACGTAAACGTAAATTCGAAATAAACTCGCGACTTTCATACTCCGATTCTACTTCGATCCGTTGTTTTATCCACTTAAATTTTCTAAGCCTGCCCTAATTAGAGTATGCTTAGAACATTTAAACGTCAAACAAAGTTGTATCGGACGAAACGAAGTAGAACGAGAGCAGGGAAGTGGTGAGTTTTTTTTCGAAATTACGTTTTCGTAGAATTAGAGTAGACGTCCAGTGCCGTAAATACGGCTGTGGCACCGGTGCCCAGGTGTAGTGCGTAGAATTTAGGGGGCGCAAGAATGGCTAGAACAGGCAGGACTATTCATTATTTTTTTAAGTGAAAACTTGTTTTGGCGCTCCACAGATTTTTCGTGTGAATTAAATTCTAAAATTATAATGGAAAGGGAATTATAAAAAAAACCTTAGGGTAACCTCGGGACCAAGGTCATTGGCCATCTAGAAATGCGTTAGCTTTTCTAGACGGCCTGGCTCATAGCCACGTCCTCCGGTTTCACCCGCGTCCAAAGTAAGCTATCAAATTCCGAGTTATAAGTTTTCACTTCTATCGGCAGTTCCTATGACTACCAATTTTTTTTTTCGGTTTGTTCCCTATGAATTCCCGCTGCACCCCTAGTGCGCGATTCCAACACAAACGTACCTACATGCCAGTATCACCAAAACGTTATTTTTTTTTGGCAGCGCACGATTGAATTTGTGTAATATCTAAAACAAAACAAAACAAGGCCGTAGTGTTACAAGCACAGGGTACAGAAATGGCGGCTATTTTCGGCACTGGCTAAAAAAACTTTTTTTCAAACTATTGCTCCTGTGTTATTCCACCGCCAAGCAGTAGTGTGCAAACATTACAATTTGCATATGTTTATGATAGTAGCTATAGTATATAGCTATAGTAGCACTAGTTGCGCTCCGCGGTTTGACCCGTGTAGTTCTCGTTCTAGTTATTTTCATGCTAAAACAACGTTCAACGTATCGTGTGTTCATTTTTCAACATTATCTCGTTCTCTTCTACTGCAGATTCACACTATGTTGTAAAAGGTTTTGCTAAAATCTATCCACCATCTCATAAGGTAAATTTTTAAATTGTAGATGTATTTTTTCACCTCTACCTATAGGTTAGCAATGTTTCGCCCACATCTTTGGCGTTGTAAATGTCCCTAAATGACGATATCCACTTTTAAATTTTCTAGAGATTCAAACAAGTCGGTAAAAAGAGAGCAAGGTGATATCATGCAGTTTAGCTAGGTACTGACAATAAAATAGGCAGTCTATTTTTATAAAAAGAAATATTATATAATAAGTAATTTAATGTTTACCTCACAGGAATCCAATAAGATTAGATCCAGTTGCACAGAAACATGATACATTACTATACATTCTCACTGAATATTGAACTGTATAAAACAATGCACTAGTCAACATTTTCATTAAACTTTAGTACAAAAACACTATTTGTTGCTCTCACTGGTCACTGATAAGAAAGTATCAAGTTTTCATAAATAAGAATTCACAAATAAACAAACATTACCACTGAATCAAAAAAGACATATAAAAATGATAATTTTTTTTTTTGTTAAAAAAATCACTCGAGCTTTTTCGTCTAAAACTAAATAAATCTGTTTGTTATTAAATTTGAATTTAGAACATCACTTGAAAAACTGTGACTGGAATTATCGTGAATCGATTCTAATCCGAATTTCCCGTCAATAAACAACTTAAAATCGACTATATACAAAATTAAGTTCTGTACAAATATTGTTTAAAAATTTAAAACTCGAATGAAATTTGTCAAAAAGCTCACGTTAACGCGTATCAATTTTTTTATAAATAAAATCACATACTGACGCGAAAATTAATTCAGAATATCCACGCACTACAAAAATAGAGTCAATAAAAACGAATCTAAAATTCGAGTAATTATGTTTTTAAAATGGCGGCGTTATCACCGTGCGATCGCGGTAGTTTGACTGACAGGCTGCCGAGCTTTCGCCCCCTCGTTCCCGGAGGTAAGGCTGGGAGGATAGGGAGGGGCTAATCCTCGGGATAGCGCGCGTTATAAGGAGAATTTGACACGTATTTTGATTTACTGAATATGTACTTTTGCCTGTAAACGTTAGTGAATTTGTTGTTTGAAATTTTGTATTTTGACATATTTATAGTAACAATAAAAACATTTATTTGAGCGTAGCTTAAGCAAATTATACTGTAAAATGGTTAACGCTAGGCGTAACGATAATTTGCTAATGTTACAACTGTTTCTGTTTCATTCAAAGTCGTACCTATATGCAAATATGCAATTAGGTGTACGCAAAATAATCGAACAATTTATTAATGTGATCAATATTGTAGGTATCTAATATTAATTTTAATAATTTATTTCTCATATAACTTACATTTTCAATAATTATAATTAGTCCAAAATAAGTATAATTACATCTAAAATCAAAGACTATTTATTTATTACTTTTGTAATAAAAAAGGCTGTGGAATTTGTTGCCCGCCGATTTATCTTGATACCTACCTTCTAGTCGAGAGTAAATTGCTCTACAAAATTCTATGCGAACGAATCAGCTGGCGAATACTAGTCCTACTAATATTATAAATGTCAATGTTTGGATGTTTGCTGCTCAATCACGTCTTAACGTATGAACGGATTGAGTTGAAATTTGAAACATAGCTACATTATAGTCTGGAAGAACTCTCTGGAAGTCTGAAGGAACGTTAGAAATAAGAGTAGGTATTTATCCCGGAAAATTAATGAGAACGGGATCTACGCGGGTAAAATCGCGGGGCGCTGCTAGAATTTTATAAATAATTCTATGAGCTGACTCTATTCCCGTGCACAACTTTTTCTTGTGCCGTCTAAGTAAACCTCTGTGTGATTTTTGTAATTTAAAAAAAAGTCTCAAAGGCCTAGTGACGAGAACGTTCGTTTTCACAATCGGCATCGGTTCGATTTCACCTGCACGTCGTATTTTTCCAGTTCTTAAAGTTTACTAAATCTTTTTCCAAAATTCTGTACAGAATTCATCTCAAAAAGTTTATCGTCACCTGTCATAGGTACTGTATTGGTACAAGAATGGCATCTTTCAAGAACATGTATCATCCACCAACCCGCACTCGGTAATTTCGAGCTTGACTCTCTCCTTGTAAGAGAAAGCCTCAATAAGCGAGTCTCAGTTGTGGAAACATAAAGTTAACTTACACTTACATTTGTTTAAAATTAATGGCACTGTACTTATTTACTGATTTTAAGTTTTTGTAGTGAAAACTTCTTTAGCCACATTGAGCACTTTTTGGTTGGAAAATATTTTATGGGTTCTCGCCATCAACATGGTAATGTTTTTTTTTTTTTAATAAAGAGTGACGAGACGAGCAGGACATGTGCCTGATGGTAAGCAACATGCCTGCCACATAACAGCACAGTGACACGCAGCTATTGGAACATGAAGAGTCCAAATCTTTACCTAGCACTGCACTGCGCTAGCAATGTAGGTACCTCATGGTAATAATTATGTGTGATCAGCGGAGACGGAGCGAAGGGTCTACTGCCTAACTAAAACTGCCTTAGCTTTGATTATGCTCTCTCTTTTCTCATCGCTTGAAATGATAGAGACAGCAATAGCAAATCCATAGCAGATTTAGTTATAGGCGGTAGAAGAGCGGGACGTGCCGCGTGCGTAACAGCAGTTATCTGTAGCTATACAAATGACGTATGATGGAACCTTAGAGCTGTTTAATACTAAAATTCTAAGCTAAAAGTTTCTGCTTTTATCGGCAAATCTGTGACTATATTTTTGAAGTGAAAACTTCTTTAGGCGCGCTATGGACAGAATTTTCGTGGGCTGTGAAATGGATTCATGATCACGTGATCATCACGCTCGGATATGATAAGAAATTTCGGGTAAACTCGGGATGCTAGAGCGAGAAAGATAATGTGGTCAACAAACGTGCCAGACCGAGAAAGATAATTGTTAGAGGAGGACATGGGACAATATATACTCTCTCTCGCTGCTCGCTACCGGCAACCAGTGTTGACACCTTGGCGACTTTGTCGCTGAACTGGCGAATTTTTAAAACCTTTTAGCGGATTTAGACGACGTTTTACCGACAAAGGGGAATATACTAGTGTAGTGTAGAAGGTTGGAGAAGGAAAAACACAAGGTCATTGGGAGTCAGATCATATTTATAAGGAAATTAACTCATTGTCTCAAACATAAACAACATGGAAGACTACCATAAACTCTACTCCCAATTTCTATACATACAGATAAATATACGCACATTATAGCAGGAACTTTCCCAATTACATTATTAACATTTTATTCAATCATTTGTATTTTCGTTTGAGTCTTACATGATAATAATGTTAATTATTGCCTTAAGTTATTCCTTTTCCCTTTTTTCCTTTTAATTTAAATTGCTTAACATTGTAGGTACTTAGACCAGGGTAGCGATTCTGAAACCATTCGGTTGCATCCGACACGGAATCTCATCTTTCGGTCTTTGTCATGCTAAACAGATAAGACAAAGACCGAGAGATGAGATTCCGTGTCGGATGCAACCGAATGGTTTCAGAATCGCTACCCAGTGCCATTTTATATTCTTACTAGCAGCTATATTTCCGGGATAAAAATAGCTTATGTATTCTTCCAGACTGTTATTCCCTTAATAATTCAATCAAAACCGGCGACTTTGTTTCATAACTATTTGGCGACAAGCTCAAAATCATAGTGGCAACACTGACGGCTACCAACTCCAAAAGACTTTTCTTTGGGCGGGAAAACACGACGGGTGCTTTAAAATTTTCACAATCAAATTAATTAGTTTTGCTGTGTAAATATTTCGTTTCTTTCGTGTAAATATTTTTAGTTTTGTATATAGTCAATAGTATAAATAAATATGAGCGTCGCTAGCGACGGGGACGACCCCGTCGAACAGACCAGAAAAAGAAAACTATTGAAGCCAAATTCAAGTGAAAATGTTTCTTACAAACTATTTAGAAAACCCTTTTATAAGAGACTATTCCCAGAAAATCGTAGTGGAGACTGTAGTGTATGTGGAGTCGACGGAACAGGAGAAAGTCGGTAACAAAAATTCTATTACATTCACCAACCTTTTTGCGGACAATGTTACGGGGAATCATAGGGGTGCACCGTGTGAATGCATACAAAGTTGGAGTAACTTTTAAAAGCCGGCCCCGGCCAATAACTTTTTGAACATGGACACTTTTTTTACTAACCATAAATGTGTATACAATCTGGGTGTACAAATAAGTACTGCCTGAGTAACCTTAGTATTTATTTCGCGCGGACTAAGTCGCGGGTAACAGCTACTTTGTATATAAATAAAATTTCAATAAATATTTACTTTAATTTCTGGCTTTTACTCGTTTATTCAACTAATACGATCCATAATATTTTATTATAATACGACATACCTACCTAATACTAAAATCAGCTAATGAAGTTTTCACTTCTGCCGTGTGGTCTTAAGCACACACCTTTTTTTTTTTATGGAACAGTGGTATCAATCACTATCTCATTATATCACAGCCATACCAAAAACAGCGAGATCTCAACTCTAATTTTGTATTACACAATACATTATTACCTCATAACCTCCGAAAATCGACTAAATATCTCGATCCCAGCCGGCGTAATGCAAACACGGCGACCTGAAACCGGTTTTAAAAAACGAGAATAAAAAAACCTGATTTGCATGACGTTAGTCTTTTCCCGCCTACAGCGCGCCGCGGCGCGCCATTGGAGGAACCATGACCAATGGCTCCGAAGGTCATCTCCTGTCTTTTAAAATGTAATCGCTTTGACTATTAAAAACATAGGTAAGCCGTATAAATATTCTATTTTGCATTTTCAATGACGGTTGCTGCTACTATTATTGCATTTTCCAAACATTTATCCAAAACCAAGAGCCTGAATAATGTTTTAGTACCTACCTACCGATATTTTTTTTTTAGCGATAGAGTGACAAGGTAATCTAAATTTAATAATTATTAATTACCTAGCACTGCGCTGCGCTCATCACCCAGAGCTATAAATATGTACCTATGCCCTGTAACTTCACTGGAAATATTGCCCTTAAGCCCGGAACGCAGTGATGTTTTTACATTAGGTAGGTAGGTAGGTATAATTATAGGTAGGTACCTATAATTGTCGGTAGAATAACAGGCAAAAGCGCAAAGGTATGGTACTTCTCCAGGCGGACTCTGCAAACAAAGAGTCCTAGTCCTACCATTAAAAAAAATTGGCAGTCATAGATTAAGTCTCATAGACTAAGTCAAGAGACGTAGAAGTGAAAACTAAAGGTCTGTTCACACCGGAGCGGTATTCGTTGCCACCTGCGGTAGCGAAATCTGAATAGGTACGCTGTAATATTTCTGTTCACACCAAAAAATACCGCGTACCCAGGCGGTACGTACAAAATACCGCGCGAAACCGCGCGGTATTTACCGCTACCCACAGCGGTAGCGAATACCGCACCGAAGTGATAACTGAGAATTTGACAGCTCACTTTGGAAACTACGCGGGGTAAACCGGAGGGCGTGGCCAAGACCATGACCATCTAGATTATCCGAGTTTACCCGAAGACTTCTTTCATTTAGGAACGTGACGCTTGAGGTCAATTCACAGCCCACCGTGGTGATAACAAAAAATTGGCAGTAATAGGAACTGCCGATAGAAGTGAAAACTTGTGACTCAAATGTTTTCACTTTTAGTTGAATTATCTAATTTATTTATCACCTCGTCACCATCGTAGGTCTATGTACATTCGCGTAATTTCAACACCGCCAGCTAAATCGATGGTTGCGCCATCTAGTTTTATATCAACGTAATTATACAGAATATTGCAACTCTTTACTGTTTCTGTTGCCCTGGTTACCCGAAGATTTCATATCCGATCCGATCCGATCCATTATCATATCCAAGTGTGACGATTGATGAATCCATTTCACAGCCCACGAAAATTCTGTCTATAGCGCGCCTAAAGAAGTTTTCACTTCAAAAAGCTTGTGTTATTCCAGACTACAAGTATAATCTACTTGTGTTCCTTCGACCAGATCCGTTGAGACATTCCGACGTACGAGCAACAAACACCCAAACTTTAGCATTCATAATATCAGTAGGACACCCATCTTTATACTTACGAATTAAAAATACCTCATCGCTCGCATCGACGCCATTAAACTGATCTAACGTTAATTGCAGAGACCTTGTTACCCTCGCGCGCCATTTTGTTACAAATTGAACTAATTTGTACCCCCTTTGTTCCCCTCGCGTCCCCTTGTCGACCCCTCCCATCCCCCTGTTATCGAATTGCACGGATTGTCATGCTTAAAAGCATCGATATAAACGAATGGATGTGCCCTGACCACCTTGAAATTGGTAATAAACTGCGTCTCTGTGTGTATCGCCAATTGTTACTTGCTACTATTTTTGTATATTTTCGTAACTTTGTTTACTTGTGAAGTGTAATAAAGAGTCATCTATCGTAAGTGGTTTACAAACAACCAATCTACTTGACCCATAGAACCGCTAGCGGCGAGATATGCTGTGGTTCTACTTATTTTTGGTTGTTGACAACGAATACTTAGTGATAGGTAAAAAACGTCCGGCGTCCATTACTTCCTGAAACCGACTAGAACGGAATTAGAGAGCTCACTCTTCCCAACGATGACATGATTCCGTGCGACCACGAGTTTGGGAGGGCACATCTTTCTATTGAGATCGTTGCTTAAAAGGCTTTTACACTGGGCTAAGTTTAGTCGACTGGATTTAGTATTTTTTTTAACTTTTATAGGTTTACACTTGACCGCCATCTCGCCTGATGTTAAGCGACGATGCGGTGGAGCGGTTTACCTAGAAGAAACCGATTCACTCTCGATTTGAAGACACCAAGATTATAACTATCAGGAAAAACCCACTCAGGCAACTCATTCCACAGCGTAGACGTTGATATCACAAAAGTAGAGTCAAATCTCTTCGTTCGTGTCTTTGGAACATCAACCATGAACCGGTGCCGCCTCTTCGAGCTACGAGAAGTCTGATAGAAAAAAGGGCAAGGTGGAATTAGATCATGCATATCAGTTGCACACTCTCCGAAGTGTATCCTATAAAACACCCGATAAGCTAGCAATTTTGCGGCATGTTCAAGACTTTGAAGTCTTTTCCGCACTAGAGTGTCTTTGTCTATGAGCCTTTTGGCATGCCTTTCGATCGATTCCAGAGCCTCAATCTGATACTTAGCCGACCCATCCCAAAGGTGCGAACAGTACTCCATGCAAGAGCGAATCTGTGCTTTGTATAACAAAAGTAATTGTTCAGATTTGAAGTACTTTCGCACCTTTGACAGGACACCTAGTTTTGAAGGGCAATGTTTCCAGAGAAATTACAGGGCTTAGAGATATAACATCTTAGATCTCTGGGTGACGAGCGCAGTGCAGTGCTAGGTAATGATTTGGACTCTTCATGTTCCGATAGCTGCGTGTCACTGTTATGTGGCAGGCATATTGCTTACCATCAGGCAAATGTCCTGCTCGTCTCGTCACTCTTTATTTAAAAAAAAAATAATAATAATAATGGATACACCTCGAAAAGTAGGAGCCTGTTGAAATTGACTCCTTTTTGCGGAGAACAGACACGCCTGCGTTTTTCCCACAGCGTAGTTGCCACAGAATTCAGCGAGCTGTAATTAATAGCTTTCGTACAAAAGTTGCATACGTATTAAATGCGCATACTACATTCAGAAGCGAGGATTGCTTGTTTCTATGCTTCTACCCTGCTTCTGAATTTAGTCGACTAAGCTTGCTTCTAAATTTGGTTCTGAATTCAGTCGACTAAATTTAGCCAAGCAAAGCCTTTTGGAGCTAGTATAAGCATAATCATCTCACTTTATGTTCCCATAACTGGGATCCGGCCGATCCGGAGCTCCCCGGGGTTCAAATCCCACCCGCATCACTGTCTTTTCGAAGTCATGTTGGTACAGATAGTTCAACTCATCTGTGCGCGCGGGCCTATGTGTGGGTAAGCTTATACATATACAGTTACTTTGTATGCTCGTCACGTTTTGCTCGAACGACGACTGCCGCGCCACTGCCACACAAATGAAAGTTGTATAATTACAAGCGCACGCACACATAGCGCCGCGCGCACAGATGAGTTGAACTATCTGTAATGCCGCTAACTTAAAACTGTGAAAGAAAACAGCCACAACATCATCTTGCAAATAGTGGCTGAAGATCAGAGAACTCCTAACCTGAAGCATTTCGTGGGGATGGTGATCAGGAGTTAGTAGTAATCCATCGTCTCGGAATGCGTCGGGAAAATGGGAGGGCAAAAATGGTCACTATCCTATCCTACTAATATTATAAATGTCAATGTATAGATGTTTGTTGCTCAATCACGTTCTAACGTTTGAACGGATCGGGCTGAAGTTTGGAACACAGATAGATTATTATAGTCTGGAAGAACACATATACTATGTATTTTTTTTAGTACTTCTTATTTACGCACCCCATTTTCTGATTTGTCCACATGTTGTTTTCCATCCTAAGGTTGCCTGGAAGAGATCGCTTTCAGCGATAAGGCCGCCCACTGTCGCACTAATTTACTATGTTTTGTTTATGTTTGGTATGCATTTTTATTTTTGGTGTGTCAATAAAGAGTATCTATCTATCTATCTATCTATACTACTTTTTATCCCGGAAAAACAATCCCGGGAACAACGGGAACGGGAACTACGCGGGCAGCACCGCGGGGCGCTGCTAGTATCATAATAAGCGACATTACATGGTTGCTGTGCCAAAGACGCCAACAAAGAGATTTGCCTCTACTTTTTTTGAGAAGAACGTCTAAGCTGTTTGAATCCACTTTTCTCGTACAGCTTCAGAGTGGAATAAGTTGCCGCCCCCCTTGTTCCCTGAGAGATACAATCTAGAACTTTTCAAGGTCAGAGTGAATAAGTACTTACTAGGTCAACGTACGTCATCTTCGACCACACCGTCGCTTACCATCAGGCGCGTTGGTGGTCAAACGCTATAAAAAAAAAAATGCTGTGGAATGAGCTACCTGAGTGGATTTTCCCCGATAGTTATAATCTTGGTGTCTTCAAGTTGTCCCGTTAGTGAACATAAAAGTATATAGTAGTAGATAGGTAAAGGTGAAATAATAAGGGGTTAATAAATACAAGTATATTTAAAAAAAATGAGATTAGATGGGATAGAATGATAGTAAAAGTTAAAGGGATGATAAAAAAAGGTAAAGTAAAATTAAGAAACGATGTAAAAAAAATCAAAAGAACTGAGAGGGTTCAGTGGCTTGCAGCAGGGAATGGCTCGCGGGTTCAGCAGCCCGCAGCAGGTTCAGCAAGCAATGGCTCGCGGGTTCAGCAGCCCGCAGCAGGGAATGGCTCGCGGGTTCAGCAGCCTGCACCAGGTTCAGCAGCCCACATCAGGATCAGTAGTCCGCAGCCCATAGCAGGATCAGTAGTCCGGAGCAGGGAATGGCACTTTTTGTATCATTTTCTTTGCACCTTTCAAGGTATCTAGATGTTACTCTCTTCGAAGCCAAATGTTGTCTGCTCATCTCAGTTTCCTAGATTTTACATGAAAACTTTCAGTGGTTCAAGTCAAGAATAAGAGAACAGTTCATTTTATAATTAGCGGCCAGAGAGAATTAGACCTAAAAACTATACAACCTTATGAAGATGGTAGAGGTTGCTTAGCGATGATTGATGTTTGAAGTAATTTGACATGAAGTAAATAAATAAATTTTTTAGAAAAACTAAGTTTTTACAGGTTTAAAGTGAAATAAATACATAAAGAATACTACTATTATAACAAGAAAAATATGCTTTATCGTGAGGACACGATTGAAAAGATATTAGTTGTATGAAAATTTGGTATGTAGGTATCCACATAGTCTCCTATGAATAAGTGGTGATTTTGCTTTGATGAAACTAAGTAAACGAAGATAAGGTACGCTCTAATATAAAGACAGCATAATATGCCGAAAATATCACACAAGTATACGCAATGTGCACACAGCTTCACTTGCATCGTAAGAGACGTTTGAATGAATGACAAAGACATCATGACAAGTAGGCAGTAGGTGCAAATGAGATAGCTATACATCACATTTGTTTAGATATTTTTTTCGACAAGAATAGAAAGACATACAAATGCACTGGCGTGAAAGAGACAAAATAGCCGCAACTAACATATCGCCGGTCGTGTTGCACTCTTACGCTGTATGTATATCTGTCTCTTTTTAGAAATGGCCAATTGTAAAATTGTTTACAACAGAAAAATAATTTTAGAAGTAATAATCATTGAACTGTTATGGAAATAATTAAAGATTTTGTGTACGTACGCATGAAAAGTGATACCATGGAACTTGTTCTTGGTCTTTGAACTGTTTGTGCACCTTGCAAAAGCAGAATAAGACATTATTACGGCTCATTTCGGATTTTTTCGAATTGTTAGCGAACGTCCACTCAACTTGTGGCTCCTGTTGCGACTGAGGCTCAATCAGGAGACGTCACCTGATTTTGCATTGGGATCGTAGCAGAGCGCGTGCCGCTTCTTAGTGTTTTAAGACTTCAATGTGATTTTGGGATGAAATAGGGAGAAAATGTACGCTTACATATTGTTTAAAGCCAATATGTAACGTTACAAAGTCGAGAGTGAATCGGTTTCTTCTAGGTAAGCACGCTTCATCGTAGGCCGCATCGTCGCTTAACATCAGGCGAGATGGCGGTCAAGTGTAAACCTATAAAGAAATTGTTCTGTTTTTTTTGTACCAACAATAGTTTATTATTGAGTGTCTTTCTACTAACTCAATGGATTATGTATCTGAAACAAAATTATTGTGATTTGATTTGAAAACATAGTGAGGAAACCGAGACGTATCGAGAATCTTTCGAGGTCATCCACCAAGCCGCACTGGGCCATCGTGGTGGATGGCCTTGTCTCTCTCCTTGCGAGAGAAGGCCCCGAGTCAAAGTGGGAACATTTTGTGGGCTGTTTCTGCTTTCTTGACCTCTAATCTACGATGTTTCTGCTTCTGCTTTCTTGACCTCTAGTCCACGATGGATCGTGCTTGACTAAAATAAATTAATTTAACTCTCAATTTGAAGACACCCAAGACTGTATTCTAACCACTACGAAATAAAAAAAAAATTGGCAGTCATAGGAACTGCCGATAGAAATGAAAACTTGTAACTCAGAATTTGATAACTTACCTTGGAAACTGCGCGGGTGAAACCGGAGGGCGTGGCCATGATCATGGCCATGGTCCCGAGTTTACCCGAAGATTTCTTATCATTCCCGAGTGTGACGCTAGAATTCAATTCACAGCCAACGAAAACTCTGTCTGTGACGCGTCTCAAGAAGTTTTCTCTTTAAAGTTGGACTAGAAGTACCTACCACACCTTTGTGTTTATTTGCAGTTATTCTACCGCCAAGCAGTAATGTGCAAACATTGAGTGTGCTCCGGACTGAAGGGCAATGTTTCCAGAGAAATCACAAGGCTTAGAGATATAATATCTTAGATCTCTGGGTGACGAGCGCAGTGCGGTGCTAGGTATTGATTTGGACTCTTCATTTTCCAATAGCTGCGTGGCACTGTGCTTTTATGTGGCAGGCATGTTGATGTTACATCAGGCACATGTCATGTCCTGCACTCGTCTCGTCACTCTATACAATAAAAAAACTCACTCATCCAACGCAGTTGGGAAGGCATCGAGGCAGAATCGAGGTGGCATCGAGATGCTATCGAGGTGGCATCGAGATGCTATCGAGGTGGCATCGAGATGCTATCGAGGTGGCATCGAGATGCTATCGAGGTGGCATCGAGATGCTATCGAGGTGGCATCGAGATGCTATCGAGGTGGCATCGAGATGCTATCGAGGTGGCATCGAGATGCTATCGAGGTGGCATCGAGATGCTATCGAGGTGGCTTTGAAGCATAGACGAGGCGGTGTCAAGACTCAAGACAGAGATGCGAATACCACTTCTAATCCATTATTCCGAAACGCCGCCGCCGTACTAAAATCATGCGACAGTAAAAATGATCGAGGGTTGCAATCCCTTTCACCTGCACTCAATTAGACAGCTTACAAGTGACGGCATAGTGCAAAGTCAAAGTTCTTTATTGATACATTTACAATTCACAATTAATCAATTAGTCAATTAATAAAAAAATTAAAACAAAAGAAAGAGCATACAGTTTGTATACTTTTTTTAGTTTAAAATAATTATAATAATTATTATCGTACAGAAAACTGTCAAGCGTTATGCGAGTATAATAATTATGTTTAAATACAATTTTATTGTACTGACTCATGTAATTTTTGAAGTGAAAACTTCTTTAGGCGCGCCTAGACAGATTTTTCGTGGGGTGTAAATTCAGTTCTAGCGTCACGCTCGGGTATGATAAGAAATCTTCGGGTAAACTCGGGACATTGGCGATTGGGCATCTCGAAATGCGTCAGCCAATGAGAAATGCAGACGCATTTTTAGATGGCCATGCCATGATGGCGAGGCCACGCCCTCCGATTACACCCGTGTAGTTTCCAAGGTAAGCTATCAAATTCTGAGTTATAAGTTTTCACTTCTATCGGCAGTTCCTAGGACTGCCAATTTTTTTTTTTAAATATTTTTATAGGAACTTTGCCATCACTCTCTAAAATTTCGCTGTAACTATAAAAAGTTCGATAAGCCAGCACTTTAATCAGTTTTTGAAGGTGCCGAAACTTGGGGCCTGAATTTTAAGCCCTTCCATATTTATACATGTAGCATGTAGGTCTCCTGGTGGTTCAAATAACCCATCAATTTTGTACATGGGCCTGTACTCTATAGTGTTTCAACTCATCTCAAATTGTCTCATTGTTTAATGCCGTTTATTTTCCATTTAGAATAAAATAAAATAAAAGCTCACTTAAACAGTTTTCAGAACAAAGCTTGTTAAATATGGCAAATGACGAAGTTGTCAGTTGCCTCAATCAAAAAACAACACCAATTATCGCTACTCGTTACCGGCACGTGCGCTCCGTGTGAGATCGACCGTGTACACGCGCCTTTATTCTGTTCCGTTTTCGAAAATATGTTTTTAATAGACTGTTGTATTATTTTTTTAAATCATTTGGCGCTCAATGCTCATTGTTTTTTCACCAATGTAAGATGAGGGGTGTTAAAAGCTTGTTGGTATTTTTCTAGTGCCTTAAATGGATGCCTTATCGCTAATAACGATTTTTATAATACATATAGAGTGTCGAATATGAGCAAGACATAAGCTTGATGGTAAACAAAACGCCAGTCCTCATCAGGATAGTGGTACGCATCTATTTGAACATGAAGAGTCCAGATCACTCCCTGGCCCTGCGTTCGTCACCCAGATAAATAAGATTATTTAAATTATTCCTTTCTTTTCGTTTAGGAGCCAAAAAGTTTATAAGCAAAGATTCTCTTATTCGAAAAAGACTTCAAAATCTTGAACATCGGCGCAAAGTTATGAATAGATTGGATTTTATTTTCAGTTATTCTACCGCCAAGCGGTAATGTGCAAACATTGAGTGTGCTCCGGATTGAAGGGCAATGTTTCCAGAGAAATTACAGGGCATAAATAAATAATATCTTAGATCTCTGGGTGACGAGCGCAGTGCAGTGGTAGGTAATGGTTTCGAATCTTAATTCGCAAATCTTCGCAATTAATAGCTGCGTTGTGCTGTTATGCGCGGCTCCAGGGGGGGGGGGTCACGGGGGACATGACCCCCCCCAAAATCATACGTGGGGCGCTACTTGTAAAGTCTTTTTTACTCGATTTATTGAATTTCTACTCGTGACCCCCCCCAAAATCTGAGGCTGCGTACTGGTGACCCCCCCCCAAAATTCGAGGCTGGGACCGCGCCTGTGTGCTGTGCTGTTATGTGGCAGGCATGTTGATGTTACATCAGGCACATGTCATGTCCTGCACTCGTCTCGTCACTCTATAGGTACAATAACACATTTCAGATAGAGTAATATGCACCAGATCTGGACGTCTACTCTATTTCTACGAAAACGTAATTTCGAAAAAAACTCGCGACTTTCAAACTACTTATTCTACTTCGATCCGTCGTTTTGTCCGTTTAAATATTCTAAGCCTACTCTAATTAGAGTATGGATAGAGTATATTATTATCACTTTGCCGTGTTTTCTGCTGACTGCTCGAAAGTATTCTAAAATGTTTTAATTCAATACTATACAAGACGTCACCAAATGTATTTAAACTAGCTACTTAGATAATTAAGTTGAATCCAAATACATATTTTCCATTTTGTAATTTTTGTAGTGGTAGGACTCTTGTCAGAGTCCGCCTGGGGAAGGACCACACCTTTGCCAGTTATTCTACCGCCAAGCAGTAATGTGCAAACATTACTGTGTTCCGGTTTGAAGGGCAATGTTTCGAGAGAAATTACAGTGCTTAGAGATGTAACAACTTACATATGTGGGCGACGAGCGCAGTGCAATGATAGGTAATGATTTGGACTCTTTATGTTCCAATAGCTGCGTGTCACTGTGCTGTTATGTGGCAGGTATGTTGCTTACCATCAGAAACATGTCCAGCTCGCCTCATCACTCTTTATTAAAAAAAAAAAGTTATAATAGGGCGTTTTTCCACACCACGGGATTCAATTTAATAGGAACGCGTGTCATCACACTATTATTCTGTCATTGTTTTTCCTATACTATTGTTATAATATCACACAAACATATTATTGATATTCGTGATAGCACAGCGGGAGAACGCACGCCTTCCAAGCGGGAGTTTGAGTTCGATTCCCGCCCGCGGGAAGAGGGGTGAGAAGAACTATATATAAGTAATATAAGTTTGTCGTTTCGCATGTCAAAAAAATTGGCAGCACTAGAGACAACCGATTGAAGTGAAAACTTAAAATTTAGAATTGTGAGTACTAAAAAATATTGGCAGTCATTGGAACTGCCCATAGAAGTGAATACTTATAACTCAGAATTTGATAGCTTACTTTGGAAATGGCGTGGCCGTGAGCATGGCCATCTAGAAATGTGACAGCAGTGGGAAATGCTGACGCATTACTAGATAGCCAATGGCCATGGTCCCGAGTTTACCCGAAGATTTCTTATCATTCCCGAGCGTGAAGCTAGAATTCAATTCACTTCCCACGAAAAATCTGTCTGTGGAGCGCCAAAAGAAGTTTTCACTTTAAATTGAGATAAAAGTAGGTACCAATTACCTACCTACCTACTCGCAGTATATTCTATTATTTTATTTAATTTTTACGGTAGGTACAATAAAAATGTATGTATAAAAAAATTGGCAGTCATAGGAACTGCCGATAGAAGTGAAAACTTATAACTCGGATTTTGATAGCTTACCTTGGAAACTACACGGGTGTAACCGGAGGGCGTGGCCTCGCCATCTTGGCATGGCCATCTAGAAATGCGTCAGCATTTCCTATTGGCTGATGCGTTTCTAGATGGCCATGCCAAAATGGCCTGTCTACGCCCTTTCAGCATTTCCCATTGGCTAATGTATTTCTAGATGGCCAATAGCCATGGTCCCGAGTTTTTTTTTTTTAATAAAGAGTGACGAGACGAGCAGGACATATGCCTGATGGTAAGCAATATGCCTGCCACATAACAGCACAGTGACACGCAGCTATTGGAACATGAAGAGCCCAAATTATTACCTAGCACCGCACTGCGCTCGTCACCCAGAGATCTAAGTTGTTGTATCTCTAAGCCCTGTAATTTCTCTGGAAACATTGCCCTTCAGACCGGAACACAGTAACGTTCGCACAATACTGCTTGGTTTATATTTTATTATAAGTTTACCCGAAGGTTTCTTATCATACCCGACCGTGACGCATGAATTCAATTCACAGCCCACAAAAAATCTGTCTAGGCGCGCCTAAAGAAGTTTTCAGTTCAATAAAAAACTCTATCGACATATTATGTATACCATATCTATAAGGATTTGGTAGGTAGGTACCTACATAAACAGTAAGTCCTCTACACGTATCAGCACTGTGTAGAATGGAATATGTTTTATTGTATGGACTGTGTGTAGAGTTAACGTTACAATGTTTAATAGTCCACCGCTAGTATTTTTAATTTTGTAGTGGTAGTGATATCGTAATAGTAGTAGGGAGGTACTTACCATTAAAAAAATTTTTTTTTTAATTGAAAACATCTTTAGGCGCTCCTAGACAGATTTTTCGTGGGCTATGAATTGAATTCTACCGTCACGCTCGGGTATGATAAGAAATCTTCGGGTAAACTCGGGACCATGGCTATTGTCCATCTAGAAATACGTCAGCCAATGGGAAATGCTGAAAGGGCGTGGCCAGGCCATCATAGCATGGCCAGGCCATCATGGCATGGCCATCTAGAAACGCATCAGCCAATGGGAAATCCTGACGCATTTCTAGATGGCCATGCCAAGATGGCGAGGCCACGCCCTCCGGTTACACCCGTGTAGTTTCCAAGGTAAGCTATCAAATTCTGAGTAATAAGTTTTTTCACTTTTATCGGCAGTTCCTATGACTGCCAATTTTTTTTTCATGGCCGTGGATACTAGTCCTTCAGCAGTGGTACCATTAGTAAATTCTAGACTAGTTAAAAACTAGTGGTTCTTTTATTTAGCATTACTAGACGTAGTGCTAAAATCAGAAATAAATACAATAAATACCTACCTCCTTTGGTATAATTTGAAGTGTTTGGTGTTAGACAAAAATATTTTATGTTTGTAATGGACAAAACTGTCGGAAGTAGGTATTAAAAATTGTAACATCGTTTTAATTCTATTCTAGACGTATTATTAGAAATTATAATATTTTCAACTAACAGTACGACTATGTAGTAGTACTACTATTATTATATATCTACGTACATTTTAATTGTATATCTTTCTATTGTCGAGAAATATAAAGTAGCCAAGTACGAGTTGGACTCGCCCATGTAGGGTTCCGTTGCAGCAAGTAACATAATATACATAGTACACATAGTTCTTGTAGTTCGTTGTAACTTTGATCGAAGTTTTAATACTAGTGTATTTATGACGTACTAAAAAAAACTACTCATCAGATCGAGTTCAAACTAATTTTCGTTGGTAGTTTTCACGGTAATGTACATCATACATTTTTTTTAGTTTTTTCATTCTCTTACTTTAGAAGTTAGAGGGGGGGGGGACACACATTTTACCACTTTGGAAGCGTCTTTCGCGCAAGTTATTCAGTGTAGACAAAAATTATGTTAGAAACCTCAACCTCATTTTTGAAGACCTATCGATAGACACCCCACACGTGTAGGTTTGATGAAAAAAAAATGTTTGAGTTTCAGTTCTCAGTATGGGGGGCACCCCTAATTTTTTTATTTTTTTTTTAAAACTTTTGTAAAAATCTTAGTGCGGTTCACAGAATACATCTACTTACCAAGTTTCAACAACGTAGTTCTCATAGTTTCAGCAAAAAGTGGCTGTGACATACGGACGGACAGACAGACAGACAGATAGACAGACAGATAGACATGACGAATCTATAAGGGTTCCGTTTTTACGTTTTACGGAACCCTAAAAACAGTTTTCATCATTAAAACTTTTAGTAGCGCCATCTTTTGCTGAGTAGTGAAGGTAATAACTCATACCTGACATCTATCGATTTTATCTTGAACTATTTATCTATTATAATTCATGTTATTGAATATTGAACACAGGTGACACATACAGAAACAGAAAAAATTTAGCCTGCTTTCATTAAAATATTGTTTCAAAATAGACAACACACAATATGTACTTGTACCTATCCGAGTACACATTTTCCAGTAATTAGTGACAGCTAATTTACTGCCAGTTGTTGAAAAGTGCTAATAAAGTATTTTTCATTTTAATTTAGCGTCACACAGCCACAAATATTTTGCTTGTTTGCGCCATCTACTGGCGAGTAGTGAACGTAATAAAGAACTGGCATCTATCGGATTTTCTCGAAAGAGCATGCTACATTATCTCACCACTCACCAAATTATACACCAAATGAAATCGACACTCGACAGCCGAGAGGCAAATAACGTTAGGTGTGCAGTTAAATTATTTTATACGTAATTAACTAATAAATACACAATTTTTAAGCCTACTTAGGAACTTAGGTATATCACACTATCTCTAGAAATATTAGGTACTTACTTGTATAAAAATGTTGATTAGACAGATATGTAGAGATTTTTTTTTCTGATACAAGGCGAAGATACCGCCACCGAATAACGGTCTGGATTAGTTCTCAGTATCAGATCAGTACTCTTGTGGCCTCTGGGCATAGAATAGATATGCTCTGGGTTAGGTCCAACGATAAAGCTAGCTTTCTCGTTTCCAGCCCAGCGTGGTCAGTGTCCCGGTATGGGCACAGCCTAGCCTTCGTGTTGTGTGCTGTGGTCAATGGTCAGTCCATTGGTCACAACACACAACACGAATACACCAGTGGGGAGCTAGCCTGGAGACTGCGGGGATGTCTATCTGGCCTTGTCCTCCGGTCGCCAACCGACAGGATAGCGCATCCCGGGATTTTTCGCTAGATGACGGGGCAGCCTTTCATGAATGGTTAGCTCACTACTTGGGCCCCCCAACTATCTGCGGTCGGTCGCGGCAACCGTGCCTCGGATCCCGCTACCCTCCATGACTAGCTTCCCGATGTACAGTATTGGTGTGTGACAGACCGGTCTTGCAGTTGTGCAGCAATTGTTCTGACCCGTTTTCCCCTAATGGTGTCACTAGACAGTAGACAACACGTCGGAACACGGCTAGGCCGTTTGGCGTCGTGACAGTCTAGTGGATGGACACCAACCACGGCCGAAGCCTACCACCGGTAATTTGTCACCTGATTAGCACCACCCTCATCCAGTCTCGACTCGGTCCCCAAACTACCTCATCCAGGATAAGGCGAGTTTTTACGCTCAGATATTCGTGCCCTCATTTCTGTACGATGCATAACGATACCACCTGGGTATCGATACTTTTACTCGATACCGTATCGGTCATGAGGTATCGATTCCTACTCGGTATCGCATGAAAAGTATCGATACCTACTTGTATCGGAGCATATTTTCAGTATTTTCGTCGAAATTATAGAAGAAAATGAGTATTTATTTTAAAAAATTACTTTAATTACATTTTGAAACGCACTGGATGGTCATGAGTATTTATTTTAAAAAATTACTTTAATTACATTTTGAAACGCACTACGGTATGTATTACGTATGTCAGATATTTCAACAAATTCACAAGGTTTAAAATACTTACTTTGAAATCTTTACATTAGTAGTTGGAGTATAGTCAGGGTGGGTCTTCGGGTGTTTATGCAAATTGGAAGTATTACCACAATATTGTACGTCTTTAAAACACTTTTTACATTGGGCTACTTTCTCATTTCTCTTATTAAAATATCGCCACGCCTCAGACCTTGGTGATCCCATTTTCACTGAATTTATGTTGTTTTAACTTTTTACAAATTCAATTCAATCAATCGCAACAAAAACAAACAAACAAGCACACGCACGCACAGCACAGATTTATTAGTGAATGACTTGAACGAACACTATGATCACCAGGGCCTGCCTGACACGATAATCAAGTGATCGAGCGAAACAGTATAATACCGTTCAAAGTAGGAGAGACAGAGACAAAATGTTGAGTGAAGAGTGACCGGTGACCATGATCACCGAGTACCGATACAAGTACTTACTTTACGATACTACTTGGTACTCAGTTCTAAAGTATCGATGCCAAAAGTACTTGGTATCGAAAGAAAAGTATCGAGTAAGTATATACTTGTATTTACTCGTATCGTTTCATCCCTATATGTATGACAGAGGTGTGTTTTTACGCTTAATCGATGTATCTTGCCCTAGAGATGTGAAATCAATCAAAAAAAGCATTTCGCGAAAAACAGTCCGAGGTGGGTTTTTACAATCATGCATTCATTTAAACACTGAACAATCTCTTTTTACTATTTAATTTATCTAATGAAGCCAGAGCAATTACTAACAACACGTATGTACTGCGGTAGCGAGTGAGAGAGACAGAGAATATTGAATGTCCCTGTCTAACACCACAGTTGCTTAGGTTTGAATCATCATCATCATCAACAGCCCACTAAATGTTCCCACTGTCACAGTTTAGGCCATAATCCATCACGCTGGCCCAGTGCAGGTTGGTGGATGACACATGACTTCGAAAGATTCTAGGTACATGTCGGTTTCCTCACGATGTTTTCCTTCACCGTTTTAAGTTAGCGGCATTACGGACATGACTTCGAAAAGACAGTGGTGCGTGTGAGGTTTGAACCCGGGGTCTCCGGATCGGCAGGCGCCGTTCTCCCGACTAGACCAGCCGTAACTTAGGTTTGAATAGGTGAAGTATATTTTCCCGAAAATACCGAAAGAACCGGGATTGAGAAAATACCGGTTTCTAAACCGACCCTTCCCGACAGAAAGTATCGGGATTTCCGGGTACTTTCTGGTAGAATGGAGTTTCCAGAACTACCCTCATTCAGGATTCAGGACATAACATCCCTCAGTATAGTACCATCTCACTTCACTTTAACTAATGCACTAATACACTATGCTCATCTTATCCTATGTATGAATAGTCTTTTTTGTGTTCTTAGGTTCTTACTAACTATGCGTACATTGTTTTTTAATGAATAGATTTTTTTTTAAATAAAGTGTGACGAGACGACCATGGCATGTGCCTGATGGAAAGCAACATGCCTGCCACATAACAGCACAGAGACACGCAACTATCATCCAAATCATTACCTAGCACTTCACTGCACTCATCACCCAGAGATCTAAGATCTTATATCTCTAAGCCCTGTAATTTCTCTAGAATCATTGCCCTTCAAACCGGTACACGGCAGTAGAATGGCGGTAGAATAACTGGCAAAGGTGTGGTACTTCCCCAGGCAGACTCTGCCACGAGTCCTACAACTACTATAGATGTTGTTTATGCAAAGCAAAGTAATCAAAATAAAACAGCAATTTTAACCTTAAAATTATATTTATATCTTAACCCTACACGCCACTTAGAAGGCAAGTTTCTTCATTAGTAAATACATGTGCTGGTCAACTTCGAAGCCGTGCAAATTATTGGCGTCTCCTTGTAGCCTCATTAGCAGGCCTCCGAACGACACGTATGCAGCTAGACGGGATGCGGGTTCCAATGCCCCTTCATCGCCTTCTATCCTGTGGAAAAAGTAAAAAACATTCACAGTTAACCATGAGACGAGACGAACTTTTTAGCATTCCATGGATTGAACGTGTGGTGCATCCAGTGGTAAATAAAATAAAAATTGGCAGTCATATGAACTGCAGATAGAAGTGAAAATCTTATAACTCAGAATTTGATAGCTCACTTTGGAAACTACACGGGTGAAACCGGAGGGCGTGGCCATTAGCATGGCCATCTAGAAATGCATATCAGCAGATGGCCAATGGCCATGGCCCCGAGTTTACCCGAAGATTTTTTATCATTCCTGACCATGACGCTAGAATTCAATTCACAGCCCACGAAAAATCGGTCTGTGGAACGCCAAAAGAAGTTTTCACTTCAAAAATGTATGGTAGTAGTTGTGAAAGTGTAACAGATAGTTACATAAGTATTTATAATATTAGTAAGGAGTTCCTTTCAGTTTATTTCATCTTTTTAAAGCCCAATACAAAAAGACAGACATAAACACTTTATTATGCACACCAGAAAAATGACTTATATTCTACAATTTTTTTTATAGAATTCAGTGACGAGATGAGCAGTCCATGTCCCTGGTGGTAAGCAACATGCCTGCCCATAACAGCACAGTGACACACAGCTATTGGAACATGAACTGTCCGAATCATTACCTAGCACCGCACTGCGCTCGGCACCCAGAGATATAAGGTGTTTTATCTCTAAGTCCAGTAATTTCTCTGGAAACATTGCCCTTCAAACCGGAACACAGTAATGTTTGCCCACTACTGCTTGGTAGTAGAATAACTGGCAACAGGGCCGAGCCGCCCCTGTGTGCGAAGTGTGCGGCGCACACAGGCGCCAAGACAATAGGGGCGCCAACGCCGCCACCGATACTCTTTCGCGACACCATGTTCTTTGTAGTAGTCTCGTCAATTAGTAGGTAGGTAGGATAGGCGCAACATTTGCCTATGTAGTTAAATAACAATTCATAAATTGCTAAGTTGCTATAGTTTATTGTAAGAGTCTCCCAAGATAATGTTTACGTTTTGGGTTTTGGTTTACATTCATTACGGTCTCGGCTTTAAAATCAAAAGAACCACCGCGCCGTGAGTTTGTTTATTTAATTGAGATTATAAACGCAACTCGATACAATGTATGCGATGCAAGTTGAGTGGTGTCACAGGGGTTCCCTGATTTTAATGATCGAGTAAGCCAAAATACTGGAACAATCATTTTTCGAGAGTGTGTGCAATGTGCAAGTTCGTTTAAAAAATATTTCCGATGTTATGGTAAATATTTGTTTCCTAAAGAATGTTGCACTTTTTTGGGTTGAAAAGTAGTTAATGTTCAATTCCAGAATTTCCAGAATTAAAGAATTTTGTACTTTTTTGGGTTGAAAAGTAGTTAATGTTTAATTCCAGACTAAAAAGTATCTGTGTTACAAATTTCAACCAAATAACCCATTTCGATGTTATAGTTGATTAAACTTTGCACTTTTTTCTGATAAAAAGCAGTTAAGCAATATGTTATTATACACTAATACGTCAGAATACCACAACGAATTGGTTTGATATTTGAAACACAGGTGTTTTATAGTGTGAAATATTACACAGAATAGGTCCTTATTATTTCGGTAAAATGTACTTATAGTTTCATAAGAAACTCATATTGGAACGGTTCAACAGATTAAGTTTCAATTTGCTAAATTGAAACTTAATCCGGATTAGCAGCCCGCTAAATGTTCCCACTGGTGGGACTCGGGGCCTTCTCTCGCAAGGAGAGAGTCAAGGGTAGCGATTCTGAAACCATTCGGTTGCATCCGACACGGAATCTCATCTCTCGGTCTTTGTCATGCTAAACAGATAAGACAAAGACCGAGAGATGAGATTCCGTGTCGGATACAACCGAATGGTTTCAGAATCGCTACCCAGGTCATAATCCACCACATTGGTTCAGTGCGGGTTGGTGGATGACACATGACTTCGAAAGATTACAGGTACATGTCGGTTTCCTTGCGATATTTTTCTTCACCGTTTTAAATTTAGCGGCATTACGCACAGACTTATACAGTGGTGCGCGTGGTATTTGAACCCAGGGGTCCGGGAAATCGCCGTTCTCCCGTATAGAGCTATGGAGCAGCTGTTGCTTGTTAAAATTTGAATAACAGTAAATTTCTACACATACCACATCTCAGATGATAAGCGGACAAATTCGCGGGTAACAGCTAGCTGGTTTATTATTGTTGCCAGAGAATAAATGCATTTCTTTTAGTTATTAATAAGTAGCTTATATGCTACTCAAGACTATAAACTATCTGTGTTTCAAATTTCAAATCGATCCATTTAGTCGTTCCGACGCTTATGAGCAACAAACATTAAGGTATTGACGTCTTACTAATATTATAAATATCTATGAATAGATGTTTGTTGCTCAATCACGTCGTAATGTATATACAGAAAGGGCTGAAATTTGGAATACAGGTAAATTATAGTCTGGAAGAACACATAGACTAAATGGGCGGCAAAATAACGCGAACAGGAACTACGTGAGTAAGATCGCGGGGATCTGGTAGTTTGTAATATAAATGGGATGTTTGTTGCTCAATCACGTCGGATAGTCTGAACGGATTGGGTTGAAATTTGGGACACAGTTATAATATAGTCTGGAATAGCACATACTTAGGCTGACATGGGATAATATCGGGGATGTAGGGACTGCGCGGGTAAGCTCGTGGGGCACTGCTTTACCCCCGATTACCTTGGATTTGAATTTTTTATAGTATTTTATAGTACTAGTCAACTCGTTTCGTTTAATACCTTTGATATTGAGAGAGTTATGAGAAAAAAAGGTTGTTTCACCATTTTGTGGTGGCGGCTGTCTTAGAATTGAAATTCATTACGGTGTATAGTATTCTACTAGTCAAGCCCTTTCGTTTAATACCCATATTAAGGAAAGTTGTAAAGGAATATTTTTAACCGCCATTTTGTGGAGGTGGCTTTAAAAATCGATATTAATCAAACATAGCTAAGAACTACCCCGCAAGGAAACTGGATTTTAAATGAATAAAACTGCATCGACGTGGGCCTATCCGTTTGAGAGCTACGATGTCACAAACAAACACACACACACACCGACACGACATACAGGCAGACAGACAAACGTCAAACCTCTAACACCCCTCTTTTTGAGTTGGAGGTTAAAAAGGTTAAAGAGGTAAAAAGGCGCCATAAAGGTTTGGCACACAGGCGCTGGCGGGGGTCGGCTCGGCCCTGACTGGCAAAGGTGTGGTAGTTAATTGCAAAATAGGAAGTAATAAAGATAGTGAGGATTGAGTGCGACAGTAACAAAGAAAGGAAGCAAAATAATGTGTCATCACTTCTGATAGTTAAAAATAAGATGTAATGAAGACTACTTAACACAATGGGATGCGCTAGTCTGTTTACGTGCGTTGAAATGGGGAGCTATTTGATCTGATTCATAATACTTGTATCACACTTGAGAATTTAAGAAGAAAAGCCAGATATTAATCTATAATACAGTAATTTTGGAGATGCTCAAGTTTATCTAGGTGGTCCTCGATGATTAAGATAGCAGTTGCCAGAATAATCTAGAATAGGAATATTATATGATTTAACAACATGGATCCATAATATTGATAAATTGGATAAATACATAGGAGTGGCAAGGCTTGCAAAATACCACAAGAGTCCCATAAATCAGAAGCTCAAAGCTTGAAAGCTTGTCTGCCCATCTCAAGCGACGTAACACATTTATAACAACATTTTGTAAAATTAATGTATTAAAACAAAGACCACAACTTACAAAAATGAATATTAATTAAAATTGGATTGCAACATATTATTACGAAGTTCCAATGAAATTTCCACAGGTTCCAGACGCTATAATTGCGCCGCTGCTGATATTAAAAACTTCATTTTCTTAAGAGAGAACGCGTAGACGTATAAACAATCACAAATAACTAACCTATAAACTTTCCCGGACATCACATATTCAAAGCTGTCTGCTCGGTTCCCTTCCGTCTCAAGAGGATTCCATTCGCCTCCGTCGGGGTAACCATTTTCTCTGAGTGTCGTAGCAAGCACCAGTCTAAACTTATCACCCAATTCCATTGGATAAATCCAGGAATTAATATCGAGGATCAAATCCATTTTGAATGATTCAGATTCACAGTGAAGGCGGCTGCATCGATCAAATTTCTTGCCCTCAGGGTCCATGTCTTTGACGTTAAAGATGTCTTCGAATAATACGCCAGCCATGGTGTTTCCTAATTTAATTGTATAAAATAAAACAGCAAGATAAAATCACACTGCGCTGCTTGGTTTGAAGTTTGAACTTGGCTTGGCTCTTGCTTGTTATTAAAATGAAATGACAGTGACACTAATGGCTGAATGACGGCAATTTCTTTGAAAAACATTGACATCTTCTTGTTTTATGACTTACATACCCTTTTAAGCCTGTTAACCCTTAAATGCATGGCGTATCAAAAATGAAACAGTAACTTTAAGCCCTTGTCAAACCAGTATTTCTATACTTTGCATTTGGCTGTATGGCAATTTGATGTCTTGGTTCATAACCCATTTGTGAAATAAAAAAAAATAACAGCTAAAGAGTAGCGCGCCGTAACAAATGTCATTTTCGAATATTGGAACGTAGTTGGCGCGAAATATGATTACATTACATTGAGCAGATTTTTCTTCAAGCAAAAAAATAAATTATATCGGTAACTTTACATATTTTTTTACTGTGCTTGTATTTTTGATTATATATTTGAATTATATTGTCTTTTTCCCAAAAAATCTACCGTCTCAAAAATGATACAGTATGCAGTAACGGCATGATAATTGGTGTATTATTGTATGCAATCGTTTAGGGGTGGTTGAATGTTCGGGTAAGGTTTTATTTGTTTTTTTTACAACTGCTTTGAAAATACGCTGGAATGACCAAATAAAAGATATTATTCGAAGATTGGAAGCCGGTGACATGCCAGTGACTGAGTCTGAAGGAGATGATTTGGACTTCTTTCCTTTGAGGTAAAAGTTAGTACAGCTACTAGAAGATGACAATTATTATTGTATTATTATTGTTGAAAAAAGAAACAAGTAAGCCACGTATGTTGAAGCAGATTCCATTGATATAATCGTCAAAAAAGAGACTGGAAGTGTGACTATTCCTTGTTCAAAGACTGATTGAGGAACATAATTGGCATTTGGATAAGGACGACCAGATAAACAGTTTTTTACCGAGACCGCAATCATAGCAAAATAGTATTTGCAAATTTAATACATACATATATAAACAATACAATACATTTTAGATATTCCCATTGTACATTGCTGAATTCTTTATATAGAGGTAAATAAATAAATCACCCAAAAAATCTTATGAATGTGGCAGTGTCACGCTGACTTGGCTAAATTTCTATAGTATATATATATAAAACACAAAGAGAACAAGGGAAGACCTCGCGTAAGTATAGAAAAAGCATACAAGTAACAGCTAAACATAAAATAATAATAGTATCGAGCTAGAAATGCCACTCTATTCGTCTTGACAAAGTTGGACTTGAATAAATCGCAACTGATACAAGAAGGTGTTGTTAGTATTCACATTGAAGAAGTTGAAAAAAAATAGGCACCTAATCCACCATTTTGTGGTAGCAGCCATCTTGAACAGAGTTTTATCAAATAGCAAATAACTGTTCCAACTATAATTCACCTTTCAATCCAAAAAACAAAATCAAAATCGATTCATTTGTTTGGTAGCAGCTGGTAGCAGATACAGAGAGGAGAGAGAAAAATAGAGAGAGAGACATGTCAAACTTATATAAAACTCCATAGTTTTTACGTCGAGCGTTAAAAAAATTAATCATTTTGAACGATTTCATAATAATTGAAACAGCATTCACCGTAGGGTAAAGCTTATATTTTTTACCCAGTAATGCATACTGTTTCATTTTTGATACACAAGCTTTTTTCAATAAAAAAACATCAAAATATGCATCTTGAATTTTTTTCACTATTTTTCCATTATTGTACCCATTAGCGTGAATATAAAGTACTTTTTTGCATTCAATATAAAAAATCATGCATTTCAGGGTTAAACAACGATAGCTTATATGATTTCAGGGTAGCGATTCTTCTTATCTTGTTATGGTGAAACACGAAAATAAATCGTTTTGAAAAATAAATTGGTTTGATACCGTCTATTTGAATATGCGTAACAGTTGCGTTCCGTTATCTGAAAAACCCGTAACGACACATGGCTAGTCTCTGTCATGCTAAACAGCTAAGAGAAAGACCGAGAGATGAGATTCCGTGTCGGATTCAACCGAATGGTTTCAGAATCGCTACCCTGAACGTACAAACATTTGTTTTTGTATAAACAACCCATTAATGGGCAGAGAAGAAGGCTTCAGTTAAGCAAATTTAGACTCAATCAACAGGAATTTAGATTTAAATTAACAGGAACGCGGCGGTCCATCGGTGGACCCATGCCAGTTGTAATTGTTTAATTTGCCAAAGGCCTACTTAACATGTCAGTGTTAGTGATGAATTTACACCCATTGGCGACTCAGTGACTCAGACCAACTAATTTCTCTACTCAAAGGACCTATTCAGCTTATGATAGTTCGGAAAACTATCATAAGCTGAATAGGTCACTTTGTAGCAAATGCGCTTACTAGCCAGATCAAAAAAAAAAAATAGTCACCAGTGCTGCCACCTAACGCAATATTTTATTTCTTTCACTTTTTCCAAGCAAGTTTCGTGTTCGGTTTGCTTTGCTTTGGACAAAAAAAATAACCTCAAACATTTGGCTTGCACGTGTTGATTAAATGCGCATTTAAATAAGTAATCTACAAACAGTGCTCGATAATTAGGGCACTGGACTCAAATAGACAGAGTCCCTAATCGTATCCAGTGCGTGTATTGTGTGCAAAACAAAGGTTTCAGTTAGCAACAATGACGGACACCTTGCAACCCGGCACGGAAGTATTCTCCGAGAAAAAGAAGAAGAAAAACAAGGGAGAAGTTACCCTCGGTGAATTCCAAAAGCTCGGTGACTTCAAAATCGAGCCATCAGAGAGTGTTTCTAAGTTAGACACCGCGTACTGGCCGCTTTTGTTGAAGAATTTCGACCGACTCAACGTGCGTACTAACCACTACACGCCGCTGCCCTTTGGAAACTCTCCGCTGAAGCGTCCTATTTCTGACTACATTAAGTCTGGATTCATCAACGTCGACAAGCCGAGCAACCCCAGCTCTCACGAAGTCGTATCATGGATAAAACGAATCTTGAAAGTGGAAAAAACCGGACATTCTGGCACCCTCGATCCGAAGGTAACTGGATGCCTGATCGTGTGCATAGACAGAGCGACACGTCTGGTAAAGTCTCAGCAGAACGCTGGCAAGGAGTACGTAGCCGTTTTCAGCCTTCACTCAGCTGTAGAGAACATCAAAAAAGTAACACAAGGTCTAGAAAAACTTCGTGGCGCGCTATTTCAGCGGCCCCCTCTAATTTCAGCTGTGAAGCGTCAGCTGAGAGTGAGGTCAGTATATGACAGCAAATTACTCGATTTCGACCAAGAACGTAACATTGGAGTGTTCTGGGTGAGCTGCGAAGCTGGTTCGTACATCCGAACCATGTGCGTGCATCTGGGGTTGATGCTTGGAGTCGGAGGTCAGATGATTGAGCTGAGACGTGTCCGTTCCGGCATTCAAGGCGAGAAAGAAGGCATGGTCACAATGCACGACATATTAGACGCTCAGTGGGCATACGAAAATCACAAAGACGAAACATACATTCGCCGCGTAATTAAACCTCTGGAAGGTCTATTAGTGGCACACAAACGTATCTTCATCAAAGACAGTGCAGTAAACGCTGTTTGCTACGGTGCAAAGGTTTTACTCCCCGGTATTTTACGCTACGAAGATGGTATTGAGATTAACCAAGAAATTGTTATAGTAACAACTAAAGGTGAAGCTGTAGCTTTAGCGATAGCATTGATGACGACGTCTACAATGGCGTCGTGTGACCATGGAGTTGCTGCGAAGCTCAAGCGGGTTATTATGGAACGAGACACATACCCAAGGAAATGGGGTCTCGGACCCAAGGCGTCACAGAAGAAAATGCTTATTCAACAAGGGAAACTGGACAAGTTTGGCAAACCAAATGAAAATACTCCTAAGGAATGGTTGACGAGCTACGTTGATCACAATAAGAGCAGAAAAGAGGTAAATACACCCATTCATAGCAATATAATATTATTCTTACAGCCTAAATACCATTTTAACTTTAAATTTTATTAAAAATAGCACATGTGAGATTTTTTATCATAACATTTTTTTTGCGATAGGCAATCAGTATAAGTTATGTCCTTGTGTGATAGAATTCCAAGTGATTCTTTACATCACAAAACTATTAATGTATTCTGGTAAAAAAAAAACTTGTTGAAAAAGTGCAAAGTTCTTGAAAAATTAATATAACATTCGTAATATTCATTAAAAAGCACTTTTTCAGCCTTATCAACTAAAAAGTGTTTCTATCTGAAACTTGTGAAATGGATATGGTTACGGATATATTTTTATTTCAAATATCCGCTGTAACTAATATTCAAATAGCACTGTTACTTCCCTGATTGTAATTACAAATCTGAAATGGCAACACTGAAGGTTACAGGCATATCAGCTAATGTTGCTCAGCTATTAGGTACTAAATAAATAAACAAATATTAATCAGATGAATTATCTCTACTCATAATATAAATGCTAAAGTTTCCGAGTATGTATGAATGTTTCTTACTCTTTTATCCATAAACTACTGAAGGCATAAATGAAATTTGGTACATAGATAGTGTTCTATAACACAGGATACTTTTTATCTTGGGCATATTATGGAAACGGGAACGGGAACTTTGTGGGTAAAACCCTGTAATTTAATTAAGGGTAATTTTTTACACTAGGCGTATTGCTTATTCTTTGCGAATAGAATATCGAATATCAATTGTTTTTTTATGGGTTTAAGTTCCATATTACCTTTCTCGGGGATGAAAGTTATTTATTTGTATTAAAATTGTCCTTATAAATAACTTGTTTGTTTTGTGAAAAACACAAACAACAAATATAAATTTTTGAAACCAACCTAAAATAATGTAAATGATGTCCAATGTATTTTTATAAATGGATCTAGGATTGCATTAAAACAATTTTGAGTTAAATTATCCTACAAATATTATAAACATGGAATTTTGTAAGTATGGATGTTTGTTATTATTTCACGACAAAACTACTGAATGAATTGGGCTGAAATTGGAAACATAGAGAAGAACACAAAGGCTAATTTTATTCCTGAAAAACAAAAAAAACGATCAAAAAAACATCACCCATAGAAAGTAAATTTTTAAAAACGTTTGTTATTTTATGTAATTTATAAAAAAACTACTGCACTTATGGACTCAATTTGTCAAAGATGATTATTATACGGGATCAAGGAGCAAATTTAAGCAGTTGTGATATTTTTAAAACCTCGCATTTAAAAGTGAACTTTTGCATAACATGACGCAGTTACGTTCTATTGGTGCTGTCAAAAAGAAAATAAATGGTTGGATCTACTATAGGCGGTTAAAACTGCGGGGTGCTTGTAACAAATAAAAAAATCAAGTAAAATACATTTTTTGACAGTAGGTGTAGTTTAAAACAAAATTATCAACGTGGGATAGTTTAAAACAAAATCATCAACATAAAGATTTGATTTTGAAATATCAAATTTCAGACGGAAAATGGTGATGCGGAGGAAGGCAGCAGGAAGAGGACAGCTAGCACGGCCAACGCGGACGACCTCAATAACTCCACCGACATCAAGGCCGAGAAGAAAAAGAAGAAGAAGAAGAGGGACAGCGAAGCACCGTAAGTATTCTCTCATTACAATAGTAAACTAATTTCATACGAATTGAAGCATATTGAATCTTAATTACAAATACTTATAACCTTAATTTTAAAAACTACTGTAAAAAACGTTTGAAGTACAAACAACAAACATATGACTCTACATTTGTGGAAAGAATGTCTAGGCTGTAGAATGACCTGAGTTGGTTTTTCCCAATGGTTACAATATTGGTGTCATCAAATCGAGAGTGAATCGGTTTCTTCTAGATAAGCATGTTCCATCGTAGACCATGTCCGTCGCAAAATAAGGCTAGATACAGACAATTACCTATAATTTTGTTACATATTTCACCACTGAGATATAGGCATATGAGCTAATGCTGCTCGCCTATTATTAAATAAATAAAAATAGATGATGGTCAAATAGATTAAATAAATTGGTGGTTAAGTGTGAACCTATAAAAATATAAAAAAGTTGGTTATGTTTTATTATAATTAATGAAATCAATATTTTTTTATCAATAGTAATTAACTAATAAAATTAATTGCAGAACGGAAGAAGCCGACGCCTCGATGGCCGACACGACGACGGAACAGGCCGATGAAGAGGTTTCAATAAAAAAAGAGAAGAAGAAGAAAAAGAAGAAGGACAGAGAACAGGAGAGGCAGGACGAGTGAAGAGGACAGATGTATATTAGGTTAATTATAAGTATAAAGTGAAATGAATGGTTTTTATGCATATTTGTGTTATAAGAATACCTCAAGTGATATGGAATGTTTCGACTAGCAAGTCTACTGCTGACACTGATAGCTTTGATATTGCTATTTTTGAAGTGAAAACTTCTTTTTGCGCCCCGGCTGTGAATTGAGCTGAAGCGTCCCGTTTGCTACCAATTTTTTTTTTTAAATAAAATACTAAGTCTTATAATTATTTTTAATCCTAACTGAAATCGCCTTTGATATTGCTTTATTTAAAAATAAGAACAATTAAATCTGCTATTTTAATCAAACAAGACGGTACAAGATCAAAAGAGGACTAAATCGGTGACATGTTCGTTAAACGGACAGCTAGATCATGTAACTGATTTTGTCAGTGGGTTGTCCTCGATAAATGAAAGTTTGAAAAAAAGTATGTGTACTTATGAACATGTTAGAAGTGGTACTTCTTGAATTTTTAAGAATAAGTAATGCAACGTAACGTAATTTAAGAATCATTTACGGTAACCCGCAACTGTCACTCGAATTTAAACTTGTAGACTTGTTTTGATTTGATTTATTCGTACTATTTTTTAGCCATTTCTTATTCATGTCAGCTCTAAACTTGCTGGTCTGAACTTAAATAAATGATACATATGTCAGTGAAAGATTTGCCTCAATTTTAATGGACAGACCAGGTTCTTAGCAAAGTATACCATGTACATAATGATCTGAGGGTAGCCGCACTGCGAAAAAAAAACATGATTGTATTACAAAATTGTGTAACTTACAGAATTACAGATAGATAGAAATCTGTTTATTGTGACACTAAACAGAAATATTACAGTAAAACACTTATTGACTAGTACTACAACTGGCAGCCTTATTGCTGATAGTAGTTTGTTCCAGGCAACCAGGTTAAAATAAATTTGTGTATGTACAAAGGTATTTTACAATGGAGATTTTTTTATCTATCCAATTGTAACTTTTATAGTTTCACTATTTGAATTTATATCTCTGTTTAGTCTGTTCAGTTTTAATTAATAGTAAAAGATTGGTACACTTTTTAAAATTGCACTCGCTAACATTTAGGTAGTTTTACGGTTTTTTTTTTCGCACTGCGGTGTACGCCAAGGAGATCGCGTACTGCTCTTTATTTTCTACATATGTACTGTAGCGTTTTTTTAACGCAACCGTTTTAAGGCTGTTTTTATACAATCAACAACCTTTTTATATTCACTAGACTCGGGACGTATGTGACTGAAGAATCACGCCGCTTGCATTTTTGACTGTCTGTACATTGCTTTTATAAGAGATAAAAAGTAGTATTAGGCATCTACCAACATTTTGTACTACTTTTTACGAGTTATCTACATAAGTCAATGCAATACGCCATAGATCTGTGTTTCGTACTGAACATAAAAATAAATAGAAAAATGTCGGACTTCTAATCACAGTGTAACTGGGGTCAAAAATTTGCCATTCTAAAATTAGTCCATCAGGTCGATTGTGAATACGGGACACGTATTTAATGTTTTATAAAATTAATTAAAAACTACATAGATATCAGTTTATAAATCATCAAACTTCCGGAGTGGGGAGTTGTGAGTTGTGACGTCATGTTTACATAAAAATCATTCGTATATAGATGTGACGTCACTCGAAACTACTAAGCGCTACATCTTCGTAATTTTTTGTTTGTGAAACAAAAGAGAAACTATGTGTTCAATATTTTATGTTCAGTAAAGAAACCCAGATATTCCTACAAGTTACGTTCTATTCCTATAACATAAGAGTTATTTTTGTAATGTTAGTTAGAAATAAAATCTAATTTGCGTTTAAGTTGATGTTTCTTAGATGTAAGTCATAAGAGAAATATTACATAAAGTTTTAAAACATTTTTATGTCGTTTTAATTACTTCGTAACCAATTTCAAATAAGGTATTTTTCCTGAAAAAAACAAAACCGACTTCAGTATAAAATTAAATTCAGGTATTCTACCATATTAAATAGGAAGCAATCACTAAGTCACCAGCATAGCATAAAACAGCCCACTAAATATTCACACTGCTGGGACTCGGGCAATCTCTTGCAAGGAGAGAGTCAAGGCCATAATCCACCACTAGGGTTTCCGATTTCTCGAGGTTTTTTAGTTCTCGGGTGTCGAGACTTCTCGAGCCTGATTTCTCGGGTCTTCTCGGGTTGTCGAGAAAAAATAAAATACGTCTAAATTTTTGTTTAATTAATAAAAAGAGTCTTTAATTTAACTGTGTTTATTTTACATGAAAAAAATCAACATAATTTTTAACAAAAAAAACAAGTTCTCAATAAAAAATCAGCTCAAAACAAAATTGCTAACTAAAAACAATCATACTTCTTCTCCTTATCATGACTAATCTCATCTCACTAATCTGTAATAAAAAACAAAATCTCTGTTAACAATCAGCTTAAAACAAACATCTTAACTAAAAACAATCATACTTCTTCTTATTATAACTAATCTCACTAATCTTTAATAAAAAACAAAATCTCTGTTAACAATCAGCTTAAAACAAACATCTTAACTAAAAACAATCATATTTTTTCTTATCATAACTAAAGATCACTCACTAATCTCACTATGTGGGTGGTATGGTATCACAATTTTTGGCAGTTTTAATGTAATTAAATAAGAGATATCTATCTACTATTAATACGAAAAATATAACTGTCTTTAAGCCTGCTTATTAATTCTTATGAAATATGCCTTAAGATAAACCAAAGCATTAATAGATTTATCAGACAGCCGGCTCCTAATCTTACTGACCACATTTCCCGATATGGAAAATACCCTTTCATTTTCTGTTGAAGTCGGAATGAAAATGACTGAAATTAATGCTTTGTATAGTGTTTCCAGATTAGGGGTCCTCTTGCCTGTTTTTTCAAATAGCAAAAACTCTTTTTAGGGTTCCGTAAAACGTAAAAACGGAACCCTTATAGATTCGTCATGTCTGTCTGTCTGTCTGTCTGTCCGTCCGTATGTCACAGCCACTTTTTGCCGAAACTATGAGAACTACACTGTTGAAACTTGGTAAGTAGATGTATTCTGTGAACCGCATTAAGATTTGAACAAAAAAATTTAAAAAAAAGAAAATTTAGGGTTGCCCCCCATACTGAGAACTGAAACTCAAAAATTTTTTTTTCATCAAACCTACACTTGTGGGGTGTCTATCGATAGGTCTTCAAAAATGATGTTGAGCTTTCTAAAATAATTTTCATCTACACTGAATAGTTTGACGAGAGACACTTCCAAAGTGGTAAAATGTGTGTCCCCCCCCCCTCTAACTTCTAAAGTAAGAGAATGAAAAATCAAAAAAAAATATATGATGTACATTACCATGTAAACTACCAACGAAAATTAGTTTGAACTCGATCTGATGAGTAGTTTTTTTTTAGTACGTCATAAATACACTATTATTGAAACTTCGACCAAAGTTACAACGAACAACAAGAATTATGTGTACTATGTATATTATGTTACTTGCTGCAACGGAACCCTTCATGGGCGACTCCAACTCGCACTTGGCCACTTTATTTTATAATGAGCCGTTTTCCGACGAGACAAAAAGATATGGTTTAATAAAACGATAATACTGCCCTACTAAGCGCAAAAGCGGTATCTCAAAAAAAATCGTAAAATTGATTTTTATGCCATCGGATAGCTTTAAAAAATACGCATCTAATGGACTAAGCCTTTTAGCGCTATCTTGTCCAAAACATATAAAAATACCCCTAAGAAAGATTTCCCTATCTCAGTTTTTCATTAAATCTCTAAGGGTATTAGAGGTATATCAATATTACGTAGGCAAACAGCCGTATATTTAAATACCGCCAAATCTCTTAAAAAAGAACAGCACTTTTTCTAAGCCGTTAAGCGGCAAATATGTATAATGCGTGAAGTACTTGACTTACCGCTAAGACGCTTAGTATTTGAATGCTTACTTGATCCGCAAATCTTTTTACTTTATGAGATACGGTTGCAGCGGCAAATTAAATTGGCTCTTATTGTTTGACTGATACGATCGGGTTTCTAATACATTTTACAGTGATTTATTCTTACTGTTGACAATTTCGTGTCATTACTTGTTTGTTTTCGTTGCAAAGAGGTCATAATCTTGATATTCCTGTGTTAAATTACAAAAAATCTGTGAATTAACGTGTTCGGTGGTGTTATTTCGTATTTTGACAATCTGGTAAGTCCTATTCAATGTAATTTTAGTATAATATAATCACAGATCCTTAGTAAAAAGTAATTCAAGGTCATTTTGATCAAAACTTTCTTGCGGCCCTACACGCGCACTCATATTACGTAGCGAAATTGAACTTTATTTGCTAGGGCACAACATACGTGATTCACACAATTTCCCAGCCTCACGGTTGCAGTCGTGCCAATGATGATAATTTGATTAGTATTTTCCATTACCTACGTAATTGTATCTAATTAATTATGATAATTTAAAATTATTTCCCAAATATTTTGTATTTAGATTTAGCATACCTTAGGTAAAAGGTAGGTATTATAAGGTAATCCAATTAAAATAAACGAATATTATTTCAGATGAACCATGTCACATAGAAATACGAAAATTATGTTGCTGTTAGCACAAAAAAATATGGCGTTGAATTAGAATTAGAATTTTATTTATTATCATGGAAGCGACATTCACATATACTATAATTACAATATTAAGTTGTATGAACGCCACTACACAAATTCGTCACATTACAATTTGATGTACAGAAATGTTTGTACCTACTTAGACCTATTGCGATAGGTAGGTACTTCGCTTATAAATTCTTAATAAAAACAAAAAAACAAAACCAAAATGATTGAAGGTAGGTACCTACTGCTTTAGCAGTACCCACCTTCCACCTCTTCCTACTACATACATGTTTATGTCGAAAACAATTTAATTTTACTAATAGTAATAGACAACTTGTGCTGTATAGGGGCTTTGTCTAAAACCTTATTCTGACATATAACAAGTCAATTTAATCTTATTGAAATTGTAATAAAAATTAATTAAGAATAACATGTTTACATAATTAAAGAATGCCCAATGTTATAGTAACATCTTTAAGATTTTCTTTTAAATGCTGTTTAAAAAGAAAATCCCACAGAAAAAAAAAACAAGAAAAATATAATTACGCAAAAATTACGCAAGAAGAGTTGAGAGTTGAGAGAAAAGTTCAAGGAATCGAAACAATTACACCGTAATATTCAAACTATCGATCCCGACTTTTTTCCTAATAGTGATTCAGATGATGATCTTCCATTTTCAAGATGCGACAGTGCAAATCAATCACTGGCTCCGATTACTCACTCGTCAAATTATTTCGAATCTGAAGATTTAAACTTTTTACAAGGCCCATCTGCATCAAACGTTGAATATTTTAATCAGCATCAGGACGATCAGAATACAGAAACTGGAAACAACAACATATCCATGAACTCTTTGATGACATTAACAACTGTGCCGATTATTGAACAAAATGATTTAACTGAAATATCATCGCCAGTATTTTGTTCTAATAAAAAAAAATGTTTTTAATTTAGATAACGCTAGCACGGAAACTTTGATCACACAAACTGTAAATGATCAACAAACATCCTTTATTTCTGAAGTAGATACAAACCAAATAATGATTACTGTTTCTAAAAATACTTTGTTTACTTCTGCCACTCTAACAAATGATTCAAATGTGACACGTGCTGAAGATGAAAAATCAGTTGAGGATTCATCCCGAGGAAACGAAGTTTTATGTGCTAATCTTAGGGACACCGAGAATCTGGCACAAAATGAGATAACCGATGATAATACACATGATCTTACAACTTATACTAAAGCAGGTACAATCAGGAAAAGAAAAAAATACGACCAACCACTCAAAGTTAGAAAAGAAGCGAAAAACAATGAGATAAGAGAGAAACATGGCGTGAAACCACCCTGTCCAGCTTCCTGCAAAAAGCTATGTATTCAGAATATATCAGAGGATCAGCGAAAAATTATAAATGAAAGCTTCTGGAATTTAAGTGACAAGGAGAGGAAGGCTTATATGCTGCATCACACTTCAGTAAAATCTGTGAAACAAAGAACAGTAATAAGACCTGAATCAGGGGACTACAGAAAAAAAAAAAGCTACAGTTATTCACTTAAAGACGGCATTGGTACAACGTACGGAGTATGTAAAACTTTCTTTTTGACAACTTTGGGCTACAAACCATCTAATGACAAACCTTTACAGACTGCTTTGGCCAATTCTGAGGACACGGTTGCACCGCCTGTAGACAAGAGACTGGGAGCTACTCCCCACAATAAAATTGACTCTCATCCTATTAAGGAACATATAATGAGCTTCGAGCCTAGCATTTCTCATTATAGGCGTGAACACGCCCCCAATCGTTTATACTTACCCAGTGATTTGACAATCAATGCAATGCACAAAGACTTTTTAGAAAAAAATCCCTCTCACAACTTATCTTATGACAAATACCGAGAAGTGGTCGCGGAATTAAATATTTCTTTTGTAAAACTTGGCCATGAAGAGTGTGAGGACTGTGAAGAATTCCGTCTGCACGATAATACACATACCAAAGAAAATCTTCAAGAAGACTGTTTAGGTTGCACAAAGTGGGCAAGTCATAACGAACGGGCAAATATGTCAAGACAGCAATATAAATTGGACAGTGAGCTAAATGAAACTGATACTGTTGTATATTCTGCCGACTTACAAAAAGTTATCATGCTGCCCAGGATAGATATGTTCAAAACTACTATTTTTACCCACAGGATAGTGGTTTACAACGAAAGTTTTGTGCCGACTGGTCAAGGGCGAAAAGGTTTGAGTGTTTTTCCTGTATTATGGTATGAAGGGTTGTTTGGACGCTCCAAAGCCGAAATCATAAGTGCATACTACCATTTTTTTATTTTTCATCGAGATAAAAAAAATATCATACTGTGGGTTGACAATTGTTCATCACAGAACAAAAATTGGACATTTTTTTCTTTCTTAATTTACATTGTGCATTCAAGTGACATCAACGCCGACAAGATTGTGATAAAATATTTCGAACCAGGCCACACCTTTATGTCAGCCGACAGTTTCCATCATAGGGTGGAGTTGTCGATGAAACGCATGAAAAACAAAATTTACGATTTTGCCGATTTTTCTCAGGCAGTTAGTACTGCAGGAAAAAACGTAAAACCGAAAGAGATGACTCTACAAGATTTTTATGACTGGGAAGATTACACGACACAGTATAAACTGTCTCGAATACAACCGCGACCATATATTAATGAAATGGTCGAAGTAGAAGTCAATAGAGGCAGTTTTGAATTGACATACAGAACTGGATTCAATAAGGACCCTATCACTGCGAGCATAATCGGCAATAAAATTTTGAAAACTCAAGTTTTGCCACCACCAAAGAAGAAAACTGCAATGGAAGGCATTTCTAAAAGCAAAAAAGAAAATATTTTGAAATCTTTTACCTCAAAACAGAATGTCCTTTTGGAGAGAACTCCCTACTTTTGACTAGATTTATTTCATAGAATCCGTATTTTTTTCAAATTGTTTTTTATGCCATTATAAATTTGAATAATAAAAGACTTCATAAATATACTTTGATTGTTTTTTTTTCTTTAAATAATACATATTTTATTTGATAGAAAATTCATATATTTTTGTATACGTACATGTAGGAGAACAGCTAACGAAAAAGCGGTAACTCAAATTTTAATTGTATAATTACTAGGCGGTGTAGCAGTATCTCATGAAAAAGGTATATCCACATACATTTTTGATATTTTAACTATTGTAGTAACAAATAGAGCCAATGTAATATATAAATTCTATTAAATAAGCAAAAAATACAATATATAAAATAAAAAAAAGATTTTTTAACAAAACTCCAATTATCTCGAAACTCGCTTTCATTGAGATACCGCTTTTGCGCTTAGTTGGGCAGAATAGGAGGCGCTTGTAGGTCTTTTGGTTTGTTGTCAAAAGCGGTAGGCATAATGGGACTCAATTCATTCATTTACGAAAGCACGACTTCTAGTAATAAATAATAAACTACTTTATCCATGTACGCATTTTATTCGAATGAAAACTATATCAAAATTTCAAAACAAATTCGTAAACCTGATGAAAGACAAAATATATATTTTTTAAATTTATTCTTGGCTATGGATACTAATCCTTCAGCCGCGAGAGTATCTCTCTACTGAGTCTGTGGATAAAATATTGTCGTATCAGTGTTGCTATTTATATCTTTGAATTTTCCTTCTACTTTGGTGGTGTCTATTGCCTCGGGAGTTCTAAAGATTTTTACTGAAAAGAACTTGTGATCAGTAACGGTTTTTTTATTCCATTATCAACCTAATTAGCTATTTTTATTCCCAATATTTTAAAATTAAAAAAGACACTTTTTCCCTGAAAACGGGTAGGGTCTCTAAAGGGATTACACTGTTGAGAGTATAAGGTAGAGACAGATCTATCTGCATCTCGAACAATCGCCATCTAGTGCGTCCGTTGGAACTATTTTTGTCTCGTCGGAAACTCCCTCATTGATTTGGAAAGCACCACAGCATTAGTTGATTCACCATTTCTCGAAACACCTTTTATTGCTCTCTCTAATTGAGTTGCAAAGCTGTCTTGTTCAGTTTCTGATTCGCTTACGCCTGCTTTGACAACTTCTGAATTATTTCCTGTCGAAGGTTCTGTAGTAGTGGGAACAGTGGGGTATAGACGATTGAATAAGTCTTCAGCGTATCCAATTAAAAATGCTATTATCGGTAAAATAAGCACTCTTTTTGAGAATAAAATTATCGGGGCTGTTTAGGTAGCGTAGCAGCGATATTAGAGGTGTATTCCTCGCATTTACAAAAAAAGCTAAGCGTAAAAATGTTTATTTAAACTTCTCGATGTCTCGACTTTTCTCGAGCTGAATTTCCCGGGTACGAGACCGACCGATTTCCCGGGAATTCCCGGGAACAAACCCTATCCACCACGCTGGCCCAGTGCAGTGCAGTGCAGTTTCCTCACGATGTTTTCTTTCACCGTTTTAAGTTAGCGGCATTACGCACATGATTTCGAAAATACAGTGGTACGCGTGGTTTTGAATCCGGGGTCTCCATCGGCAGTCGCCGTTCTCCCGACTAGACCAGCTGTAACTTCCTAAGTCATCGAGGTAACGAAAATAAATTTTAGTTTATTGTTCATATTTCAAAAACTACTCTGCACCGAATTCGATAAAATGTATATTGGACCACCTCTGAACCATGATCTATGAAACAAAAAAGAACTGGCAAGTGGCTGTGAGGGAGTGTTGTATACTGTCCAGCTTGTCAGCGTTGCGTATATTGCAAGAATGTCTCTCTTCTCGCGTGTTGTATGAGTCTAAGTTATTTCTGACATACACAGCCACTTGGTAGATCAAGATCGCAGGCAACGTGAGTATGCCAAGCTCTTTGAAATATGGTCTAACGGATGTGCATTGCGACACGCCCACGATGGCACGTACGGCACGTTTTTGTGTAGTCTGGCAGTCGCCAGCGCGAGCGTGTAGTTCGGCGCCGTGCTGTAACCGGGAATGCACCGTGGCAAAGTAACACGAACGAGACACCGCTCGGGACACCCGTCTTATTGCAAAACACGCACTTTTGTCTGTCGGGCCACTATACAATACCGCTAAAAGGCTTGCTTAACGGCGTCCGGGTTGAGCAGGTACAAAATATAACATTCTGGGGTTCGAGATTGACCGCTGCATGACTTGGCAACACCACATCGACTAATGTGTGCTCTTACTTTAGCACACATTAGTCGATGTGGTGTTCCCAAGTCTCAAGCCTTTTAGCGGTATTGTATAGTGGCCCGACAGACAAAAGTGAATAAAATTAGATAAATAAATAAAGATAAATAAAAAAAAATAGAGAAATAACAGAAGTACATAACATTTGACATCAACACACATCTTTACAAGAGACACTTAATACACAACAATAATTTAAGCGTTATGTTATTTTGTAAGTTATTTCTTATTATGTTATATCTATATCTACAAGTAAGTATTCAAGACTATCATAATCGAATCTGGCCAACCATGATCTCAAAATCTTTTTAATTTCATTATTTGATTTTCTTTTAATTTTAAATTCTACGTCAATTTTATTGTACAACAGAGGAACAATGCAATCGTATCTCCTTTTCACAAACTTAGTCTTCCTGCCTGGAACAGGACAGGGACGATCTCTTTTAGAATCGTCTAACAAGAGGGGCACTGTTTTTCTATGGATCCGTCGTATGCTTTCGTAAACAAATATCTTTCTCACACTTAGGACATTCAACAACTTATACAGTTCAGTTGTTGGATGTCTAAAGGGCAAGAAAAACATTACTTTAAGTATTGCACGTTGGGCCCGCTCAGCTGGTATTAAGTTAGATTTAGCCGCAGTGCCCCATGCGCAAATGCAGTACTGAATAATACATTCACATAATGCTTTATAGGCTTGTATGACTAAATCTTATTTCTAGACCAAATTTTTTATGTGACAGTTCTAATTCAGATAACAATCTATATGCACTCCCAGATACTTGATCGAGTCAACTCGAGGTAAATCTGGGCAGGTACAATTGGCAGATCTTATGCCACGATTACAGGGGAAGGTATGCATTTTTACACTTATGTCATATTTAGGGGCTCCTGTTTCCGTAATACTATAACAAATATATTTGGTTTTACTGGCGTTTAATGATAGTAAGTTATTTTCGAGCCAAAGACTAACTGTTGCGAGAGAATTTTGAGTTAAATCAACCACTTTAGGCCAAGTTTTTTCGTGTACAAGAAGCACAGTGTCGTCTGCGAACATTAACAAGTCTACCCCAGGCAAGAAAGTATCACATAAGCTATTTATGTACAAAATATAGAGCAATGGACCGAGCGTGCTTCCTTGAGGCACCCCATATACGCAAGATGCTCTGTCACTTTCGTAGCCATCAAGTCGTACGCATTGCGATCTTCCTGATAAGTAGTCAGTGAACCACTCCAGTGCCAAACCTCTAATTCCGACGTTTTCGAGCCTTGTTAAATTGGAATGGATACTGTGTCAAATGCTTTTTGCATATCTAAAAAGACTCCAATGCATTTCTCGCCACGATCAAGATACGATGTTATTTTGTTGGTCAACATAAGAACTGCTTCTTCTGTTGATCGGCCCTCTCTAAATCCATATTGATTTTTGCTGAACACATTTCCTTTCTCTAGATATAGAGTGACTCTTTTTTTGACGAGCTTTTCTAAAACTTTTGAGAGAGTAAAAAGAAGTGAAATTTGCCATCATATTAGATCATTATTCATCATATTGAGATAGAATTAACAGAATATTGGACATTGCTTGCAGATGGTTTGACGCAAATAATTTGGCGCTGAATCCAATCAAAACAAAATGTATTAAATTTACATTATGTATACCAAGCCCTAAACTTCATATAAAGTTGATTAATAAAACTATGGAACCGGTGCAGTCTACAGTTTTTTTGGGTGTTACTATAGATGCGAAACTCCAATGGAGTTCACATATTGAACAGCTAGCAAATAAATTAAGCTCAGCTGCACATGCCGTTCGACAGATTAGAAAAATTTCAGATACCGCCACCGCTAGATTAGTTTATTATGGATATTTCCATAGGGTCATGTCTTATGGGATTCTATTACGGGGGTCGGCAGCGGACAGAAATACAGTTTTTATACTACAAAAAACGAGCAATCCGCGCTATGTACAAATTACCCGCTAAGGAATCTTTGAGGAAGGTTTTTAAAAATATTAATATTTTAACAGCCCCCTCCCTGTATATCTATGAATGCATAATGTATGCCAGAAAGAATCGGGAAAGCATTGGTAAAAAGTCAGATAAAACCCCTAATACACACTACAAAGACAAATTGGTAATTCCCAAGTGTAGATTACAAAAAACATGTAATTCTTTTATAGGAAACAGTGTTCGCTTCTATAATATCATACCAGATCAGTTGCTTATTATAATGTTGATGATTTCATTAAAAACAAAAATGTTTGGCAAAAGAGTGTGTCACAGACTGTAACTACCGATTAAAAGTATTTTTACACGATACTTTAAAATTTTGTATTTCAAATATTTTTATTGCTGTTTGACAAAGCCTTTTTATAGCTGAATTCATTGGACAAGGCCTTACAGTCGCTTTCGCTTAATGATAAATTTAATATTGTCTCTGTTGTTTATGTACATCATTGACGTATTATAGAAATGGACATAATGTCTGAAACAAAAATCACCAATTCAGTTCAGTTCAGTTCTTTGTTTTCTGGGCTATACGACTTTGTCGTAATTCTGCCAATGTCCGTTTCTTGGGAGTTTCGTAAACGGTACTATGTTTTATATCCCAGGGTTTACTTATTTGATCTGGATAAGTTGGTTTAATCTAGAACAGACAGACATAACACATAAAATACCCAACACCGAGTTAGTAGTTATATTATAATAGGTACATATTATTACAATAATACTTAATGTTTAGTTTGGGGAGACACACATTGTTATTGTTTAATTTTATTTATATTTACAAATTTACATAGTATGGAGTTGATTAGGGGGGAAAAGGTAAGGGATAATAGGCATTTCATAGAGGTAGGACGAGGGATACTAGGGGGAAGGATATCGTAGAGGGAGTAGTTTAATTTGGGGCATTCAAAGAATATGTGGTCCACATCTCCTTCATCAAAGCCACACTCACATATAGAATTATCCCTGATCCGAAGTTTTGCCAAAAAGACCGGGGTGCAGACGTGACCAAGACGCAATCGGCAAATCACAGAGGTAGTTGTTTTGCTGGCCTCGCGGAATTTAAAAAACCAGGGTTTTGGGGGTAAATCTGGTTGTATCTCAGCATATAATTTGCCTGTGGTCTTTTGAGTAGTTTTCCAATGTCTGGCCCAAGATGAGTCTAGGTGGAATTTTGGGAGTAGACAAAAGTCATGTCACAGATCAGAAAATAGTTACTTCGTAACAGATGCATCACTGCCATACAAAAGTGCAAATACCTACACGATAATAACCTAAACTGTCGTATACTACTTACCTACTATTACTTGCAAGCAAAAATACCCCTTGACACACCCACGTAGAGTTGTAAATACCGTGACTTGTCGTCTGCTTACGTCACTGACCAAACGTGCTAGGGTTGTAAGAAATGGTGGAAGGTGGTAGTAGTGGTAGGACTCTTGGCAGAGTCCGCCTGGGGAAGGACCACACCTTTGCCAGTTATTTTACCGCGAAGCAGTAATGTGCAAACATTACTGTGTTTTTTTTTAAACAAAGAGTGACGAGACGAGCATGACATGTGCCTGATGGTAAGCAACATGCCTGCCATATGCACAGTGACACGCAGCTATTGGAACATGAAGAGTCCAAATCATTACCTAGCATTGCACTGTGCTCGTCACCCAGAGGTCTAAGATGTTATATCTCTAAGCCCTGTAATTTCACTAGAAACATTGCTCTTCAAATCAGAACACATTAATGTTTGCACATTACTGCTTGGCGGTAGAAGAACTGACAAAGGTGTGATACTTCCCCAGGCGGACTCTGCTAAGAGTCCTACTACTACAGTATTCCATTAGACAAGCCCATTCATTTGATATAGAGGTAGGTTGTGAAGAAATATTTTGTCCTCCGTTTTGTGGAGGGGGCCATTTTGAATCTATATTAACCAAACATAGCTACCACCGCACAAAAATAAACCTTTTTAAAAAAATCGACGTCAAACTTATAAATACCCTTTTTTGGTTGGGGGTTAAAAAATGATTCACAATTAGCTGAGCTATCACGAAACATACTTACATCCAATAAGAATTATGGCCAGAACCACCTCCTTCTTTGAATCCGGTTAAAAATTCTGTCGGTTTTTTAGGTAGGTATGTTTTATAGTCAATTAATACTGGAGTATATTTTAGTTCTACAATGTAGGTAGTTGTAAGTTGTTTTCATACCGTCGAATAAATGAACAAATTAATATCATTCAGTATGTACATGAATATTCAAAAAAGTATGTCGTCATAAATTATATTAAACTTAATGAGACATACGAGGGTCAAACTGAAAGTTCTTAGAAAATCAAAAACTGATTACATTAGCCAGTATACTACAGTAAGTATACTAAAGAATTGTTTATAAATTGCTTTTTCGAGTATTAACGACCCTAAATTGACAGAATGAGATGTATTTACTGATAATATGGTATACCATCTCTCTTTTCAACCTTTTTGTTATAACTTTTGCACGACGTTGCTGTGCAAAACACCATCATGAAGTACACAATACACAATACGACCGCTAAGGTGCAGAGTTATATAACGACTGACGTAAAATTAGCTGACTTGAGGCGTTTTGTCTGTGTTGTGTGGGGCCGGTTTTGAACGCTGACATAAAATCCATAGTTTCAAATATCATTGATGTACATATTTAAACTGTTTTATTATTATTTTTTGTAATTGACGTTACCAAGTTTTCTTTGTAAAATAATGGTTCGAAGAAATAAATTGAATTGAATTGAATAATATGTACTTTTTAATAAAAGTGTACAAAATGTGAATGGATAAAAAATAATCGCCCAAGAGACGGGAAAAACTTCATAATGGCGAACTGTAGAGCATGTAATGTGCCAATCTTTTACAAAGTTAAATTTTGAAACAAGAATTATCAATGTCAATTGTCAATATCTCCGAAAACAAAACAAAACACGATATCGATCGAGTTGCGTTGTTTAGATCTTGTTTTACCTAATAAAAATTGTTAATTGAATGTAATGTAAAGTTATATCTGAAAAACCAAGCATGGATTCGAGAATCCCAGTGATAGAAGACGAAAACTATACTTACAACTACTTTTTCATGGACTACGTCTGTAGACTTTGTTGGGGCACTAATGGAATTATTGAATTAACATCTTTCAGTCCAAAATCATCTGAAAACGACGTTACAATCGCTGAAAAGATACAAGACTGTATCGGTATCGATGTCAGCTCTCATACCCACCCAAAAAAAGTGTGCTCAAAATGTTTGAATGAAATTGAAATATTCATTGAATTTAGACGATTTTGCCAAGAAGCTGAGAGAAAACTCCAAGACATACTCGAAAAAGGCCCTTTGCAACAGAAAAAAGGAGTAAGGAAAAAGGATGATCATATTTTGAAAGTAGAATCCGATTCGGATTATTCTAATGTAGCCTTGAACGATTCTATAGATGATTTTTCTGATGATATGCCGCTGTCCTGTAAAAGTAGCAAGGACCGGCCGGTAAGAAAAAAAAGAAAAGCGCGCTCAAATTATTGCAATTCCTGCCATTTGAATTTGGAAACTGTAGAAAATTTAACACAACACAAATTAGAATGCCATGATATTGAAGAAAATGGACTATATAAATGTTTTGGATGTGAAAAAAAATTTACAGACCTTAAAAAAAGGTTCAGACATGAATCTGAGACTTGTAAAGAGCTCAAATGTGGTTATAAATGTAGAATTTGTGGTAGATTTTTACCAAAACGTAGAGTTTATGAACATCATATGAGAGCTCATACAGAAAACAAAGCAATTGACTTGCCTGACGACTTGTATAAGTGTGAAAAATGTTTGAACACCTTTCAAAATACAGAATGTTTAAGAGAACACATGCTAACTCATATAAAAAAAAAGACTTATGTTTGTGATGTAAGTAATTATTAGTAATTTTTAAGTGTTTTGGCAATACAATGCAGTTTTTTGAACATGCAAAGTCCAGTATACTTCCTAGCATTGTACTGTTCTTGTAGGAACTTCGTGCCAAAAGTTACATTCTTAAATTTAGTGAATCAAACAGCGACTGAGAGACGTGGCAGAAGGCTCATAGGCAATAACAATTTTATGCATAAAAGACTTCAAAGTCTTGATCATCGCGGCAAAACTTCTAGCTTATTACAATTTATTATTACAAAAATGACCACATTTATGGCTAGCAATAGGTATTTCAGGCCCAACCACCAGAAAGGCTTCTTGCCTGGTATTTCTGGATGCCTGGAACACAATACATTACTAGCGGAAAGTTTGAAAGATGCCAGAACATATGAGAGACAAATAACAGTCTGCTGGATAGACCTAGATAACGCATTTGGTTCCGTGCAGCATGAACTTATGTTATTTGCCCTAAAATGGTATAACTTTCCTGCTGTAATTATTGACATAATTAATTCATATTATAATCACTTAAAATTCGTTATAGCAGTAAACAAGGAATACTCAAAACCACTTAAATATAATGTGGGACTATTCCAAGGGTGCTGCTTATCACCAATAGTATTTAATATAGTTATAAATATTCTAGTAGATAAATTAATATCCCGTGAGAAGAAATGGGGCTACCGGTTTAAAATCAACAATAAGTACACTGAGTCAATTTTAGCCTTTGCAGACGACCTTGCAATACTTACACGAAATCCCAAACAGTGTCAAGAATTGTTGAATGATGTTGATGAGTTCTGTACATGGACAGAGGGAATGAGGGCAAAACCAAGTAAATGTCATTGTTTATGTCTGGGTAGACGAGATACCAAATATACTTCTTACGATCCGGGACTCTCCATAAGTGGCCAAAGAGTTGCCACAACTGCAGAGGCTGTGCCTTTCAAATTTCTTGGTAGAAAGATAGACTACAAAGGACGTACACCATCATTAGAGGTAGTTGTGGGAAATTTCATGAGCGACCTCAATAAGGTAGACCAACAGCCTATCAGCAATATCAAATAAAACCGTTTAAAAAGCATGGATATATGACAACTATCTCACATCACGTCTCACTTGGCCTTTCCTAGTATATGACATCGGTAAAACCCTCCTCGCAAAACTAGATGCTAATGTCATAAAGATATTGAAGTCATGGTTTGGATTGGCACATCCGGCTGATCCCTCTACTCTATTTAGGGATCACAATAGTTTTGGCCTGAAACTAAAAAAACCATCCGAACTCTACAAACACCTAAGAGTTACAAAAACGCATGTTTTGGGAAAGTCGAAAGACGAATTAATCGCATCTCTCCCAAAAGACAAAAGCGCTTCGGACCTTGAATCTAGACTTCAATTCCACAAACAATTTATGGCAGGCGCGCAAGTAAATACAGCTGGGTTGGGTGCGAGAAAGAAAAGGGAAGACCGAGACATGGTAAAAACCTTTCTACAACAAGACGAAAATGATAGTTACAAAGTGCACGCTATGAATTTAGAAATGCAAAGTGAGTGGTTAACCATAGGTGAGTTTTGTATCCCATTAGCTCTAAAGTGGCGCACTTTGCTATATGACTGGTCTCCTGCCTTATTAAAATTTTATCTGAACGCTTTCCAAATGACCCTCCCTGACCAGAGTAACTTGGTAAGGTGGGGAAAAGCCTCTGAAAAATGTTGCTATACTTGTAGTGAGGCGATATGTACAGCAAGGCACATATTGGTGGGATGCAAGGTGCTCCTTAATAGGGGTCATTACTCACAGCGCCATGACAGAGTACTTGAAATCATACGTGAAGCCGTAAGCCTTTCGGTAGCTAGAGCCCAAAAGGGATTGACGATAAACAAAAGGCAAATTAACTTTGTAAAAGAGGGCTCAACTTCAAACTCCAAGAACAAGCCTTACTCCATCCTGGGTTCAGCACCTGATTGGACTATTTTAATGGACACGTATGAAAAGCACTACAAAATCCCAGAGGATGTGGGTGTTTCGTCATCCAGACCGGACATTTTCCTTTTTTCTAGGGTTACGAAACGCATAGTCCTGGTGGAACTTACCGTACCGTGGGAAACTAATATACCTAAAGACCACGCGATGAAACAAAATAAGTATTACGACCTACAAAATGAATTAACAAAAAATGGCTATGTAGTTAATTTATACGCTGTAGAAGTAGGAGCGAGAGGTATACCAGCAAAATCTCTCTATAACCTGCTTAAAGACCTTGGGTTGTCCAGAAGTGCAGTAAGTTCTATACTAGAACGAGTATCTAAAGCTGCACTAGTAGGATCATATCGGATTTGGCTGGGCAGGGAGAGAAATACGAGTAGTGAAGGTGAGTGTTGACGTACGTCAATATAAGGGGCCCCTTTTAAACCTACAGCCCGAGTCACAAGTCTTGGGGTCTATTCGAGATTTCTCTCTCTGCCACACGATGGACCCGGCACCCGCACGGTGAATCCATGGAATGCTAAGAAGTTCGTCTCTCTTTTATCAGATACACTTCGGAGAGCGTGCAACTGATCTACATGATCTAATACCACCTTTCCCTTTCTTCTATTGGACTTCTCGTATCTCAAAAAAGAGACATTGTTTCATGGTTGATGTTCCAAAATCACGAACAAAGAGATTTGACTCCATGTTTGTGATAAGAACATCTAGGTTGTGGAATGCGTTGCCTGAGTGGGTTTTTCCCGATAGTTACAATCTCGGTGTCTTCAAATTGAGAAGGATTTGGTTTCTTCTAGGTAAGTATGCTCCATCGTAGATCGGATCGTCGTTTAACATCAGGCAAAATGGTGGTCAAGTGCGAACCTATTATAGTTATAAAACAAAAACCTTGCTAACTGTTATTACTGTAACATACTGGTATTTGTCAGATTTGCGGCAGAGTGTTCAAGCGCCCCGATTACCTCTACAAACACAAGTTGGTCCACGAAGGAGGCAAGCATCAGAAATGCCCGCACTGCGACTATAGAGCGGTCCAGAAATCTTCTCTCACTGTTCACATCAGGTAAGATCCACAAAACAGGTTTAACCTCTGTCGAAATTTTGTTTGATAATCCTTTTTTTTCCGACTTTACAAAAGGATGAGGTTTTTAATTCGGTTGTATGTTTTTGAAGTTAAAACTTCTTTTGGCGTCCCACAGCCAGATTTTTCGTGGGCTGTGAATTGAATTCCTAGCATTACGATCCGGAACGATAAGAAATCTTCAGGTAAACTTCGGAGCTTGGGACCATGGCCATGCTCATGGCCATACTATACCACTGGCCATACTGTTTCACCCACATCGTTTCTAAAGAAAGGTATCATATCCTGAGTTATAAGTTTTCACTTCTATGACTGGCAATTTTTTTTTATGTATGTTACACAACAGTGCCGCTAATTGTGAATTGATTTTGATGGTTATTTTTTTGTTTGGTAGATCTTAGTTCAAAGCTGGCCATTTAAATTTTATTGAAATCACTGTAGTGAAAGTATTTAAGTATGTAAGATTTTTGTCTTAGTTACTCGTTTGTACTTTAAGTATGAACAAAAATCTAAAATAAGTGCTGTCATAAAATTTAGACAATGTATCACTACATTCTAGATTCTATGAAAATTCGTTGAGTGTCGTCAGAATTAAATTTTAAATGCAAGTTGGTTTTTAATTGTTCTGAGAAAATAAATAGTTTTTGAAGTGAAAACTTCTTTTGGCGCGCCACATACAGATTTTTCGTGGACTGGGAATTGAATTCTAGCGTCACGCTCGGGAATGAAAAGAAATCTTCGGGTTAAACTCGGGACCATGAATATCGGCTCGGGACTATGGCCATTGGCCATCTAGAAATGTGTCAGCGTTTCTCATTGCCCATGCTCATGCCAACACCCTCTGGTTTCTAAAGTAAGCTATCAAATTCTGAGTTATATAAGTTTTCACTTCTATCGGCAGTTCCTATGACTGCCAATTTATTTTAGTTTGTTTTGATAAGCAATAAATATTATATCTTTCTATACATATTGACTGACCTCGTAGCTTAGTTGGTAGTAGCACTGCCTGCGAAGTCGAGGGTCGTGGGTTCGATCACCACCCAGTGCAAATATTTGTGTGATGAATTCAAATGTTTGCACTGTGTCTGGGTGTTTCTATGTATAATAAGTATGTATTTAAAACTATATAAGTATTATATCAGCTATCTGGCCGCCATCACACAAGCTTTGCTTAGTTTGGGGTCAGATGGTGTTGTGTGTGAATTGTCCACCAATATTTAATTTAATTTAATATATCTAGGAAACATACGGGAGAGCGTCCATATGCGTGTGACATCTGCCCACACCGCTGCGTGACTAGCTCCAATCTAAGAGAACATCGGAAGCGCCACTTCGGGATTAAAGCATTTGCGGTATGTCTGATTTAAATTGCATTTGTGGCCCAGTTTCTATTAATAGGAGATCCTGCTATACAACAACCTTCACCGAGCTGAGTTAATGGATAAAAAGTATTTATATTCAACTATCGGCCCGTTCCAGCTTCGCTCAGATAATAACCTAGATACCAACTGCAGCGCCATCTGCCGGGCTGATTTGTGAATCTAAACCATCGAGGGCCCTACCCAAACGCATACAGAAAAATTCATTCAAATCGGTTCAGCCGTTTAGGAAGAGTTCACTAACAACGAAAAGTGGCATTGATTTTTATATAGGTATATAGATATAGATTTAATATGTCAACAAATACATTGCTAATGAGTTGTCTAAAAAATTTCAGTACAGAGCATGATTAATCTATCTATAAAACCGATATGTTCCTGAAATGTCATGTTTCGCCATCGTGGTGGATTATGGCCTAGACTCTTTCTTTACGTGAGAAAGCCTCAATTCCAAGCCGTAAACTTAGTGGGTTCTTTATGCTTTAATATCTAAAGGAACTTCGTTCTAACCTGGCAACCCGTGACACCACATCTTTTTTGAAAGATTAATAATCAAAACTTCTTATAGAGAGTCAAGACCTGACCTGAGAAGATTGACTGCCCTCGTGGCTTAGTTGGTAGTAGCTCTGCCTGCGAAGCCGAGGGTCGTGGGTTCGATTCCCACCTAGTGCAAATATTTGTGTGATGAATTCAAATGTTTGCACTGTGTCTGGGCATAGAATAGATAATATAGATAGAACGGACACTCCCCACCCCCCGCCAATTTCAAGCTTCCTCCCCCTCGCGGACGCGAGGCGGACTCAACGAAGGGTTATTATATCGGACGATAATTTTCTATGAGAATACGACCATGATGCTGTATTATTTAACAAAATGGTACCAAATTTTTCGTCTATTATACGAAACAAGAATAAGAGATTTTTAATTTCATAAGAATTTCTACAAAGATTGAATCATTTTTATAAACTGTGTTAAGCTATTCTGGTTAGAAGTAGGTACGCGCCAACACTCGTTACCATAAGTTATTGGCGCCACTGACATATTTCACAACGATTAATTAATATATTGTCAGAATAAAGTTATCTTTGGGTAAGTGTACTTAACTAAAAATCAATTCGTACATGGTACCTTTATTATCTCCTATTTTGTTTTAAATCTTCTCCCTTCTGATTGTTGATGAAAGTTATATTTAGCTACATTAAAGATCGAACACTAACTAGGTAAGATTGTAAGCCACTTCTTAACACAGGCAGGTGAACTCACGGGTCACAGCTATTCCTTAAAATAATTTAGTAACCCTAGATGACACGCACACATGCGTAAATGTGTTCGAACGACATATGCGTAGTTGTGTGAGTGTAGGTATGTCGACTTCACCGTTTGTTTGGAGTTTAGGCCGAGTGTCCGGGGTGTGGTCTGGGTGTATCTATGTATAATAAGTATGTATTTAAAACTATATAAGTATTATATCAGCTATCTGGCCGCCATCATACAAGCTTTGCTTAGTTTGGGGTCAGATGGTGTTGTGTGTGAATTGTCCACCAATATTTATTTATTTAAGACTGGACTCTTTATTTGCAAGAGAAGGCCCCAAGTCCCAGTTGTGTGAACATTTAGTGGGCTTATGGTTATGAAAGCAACAATGTAAATCTACGTTTTTTTTTTGTACGGAGTGACAAGACGAGCAGGACATGGGGCTGATGGTAAGCTACATGCCTGCCCATAGCAGCACAGTGTCACGTAGCTATTGGAACATGAAGAGTCCAAATCATTCGCTCGTCGCCCGGAGATGTAAGGTGTTTTAACTCTTAGCCCAGGAATTTCTCTGGAAACATTGCCCTTTAAACCGGAACACAATAATAAATAAATAAATATTTGTGGACAATTCACACACAACACCACCTGACCCCAAACTAAGCAAAGCTTGTGTGATGGCGGCCAGATAGCTGATACAATACTTATATAGTTTTAAATACATACTTATTATACATAGAAACACCCAGACACAGTGCAAACGTTTGAATTCATCACACAAATATTTGCACTGGGTGGGGATCGAACCCACGAGCCTCGGCTTCGCAGGCAGAGCTACTACCAACTAAGCCACGAGGCCAGTCATAATGTTTGCACACTACTGATTTGAGACAGAATAACTGGCAAAGGTGCAATTGCAAAGTGAAAATAGCTGGAGTCTGCAAAGAGCCCCACCACTACAAAAACTTTTGCTTAATATTAGTGTGTTTACAATTTATTAAATTTTGTTTCAGTGCAAGCTGTGCGATAAAAAGTTTGGCTACAAGTTAAGTTTAGACGAACACATGTCATCAGTCCACGAACAGTCAGAGTTGCACGCTTGTACGCAGTGCGGTGCCACTTACTCAAGATTCAGAGGCCTGAGGCGCCATCTCTTGGCCAAACACGGGAAGAAAGTGAAAAAAGGCAAAGACGAATTCATAGAAATCCATTTGTCAGAAACTAAAGGGGAAGATTTACAACATCAACATAGTGACTTACAAATCGATGAAGTACAGAATCTTGATACCGACGAAAATAAGCAAAGAACGGACCGAAATACTCAAGTAACAATCGAAAACAGTGTAAATATTCAAATAAATTCAGGAGTCACGAACGATGACAATGTTAAAACTACTTTTGAGAAAGTTATCGCAATTCGGAACACAGATGGCGTATTGTATATGTCATCATAAAATTGTAAAAATTGACAGTTTTTAAAAATTCCCCTTTTTTCTAGCGGTCTGCTCGCAGGTCGAGAAGGCTACATCTTTTCATTATTGATGTTCCTAAGACTCGAAGAAAGAGAATGGACTCCACTTTTGTGATAAGAACGTCTAGGATGTGGAACGCATTCATTGTAAAAAAAAATAAAGTGGCCAAGCGGTTGGACTCGCCCATGAAGGGTTCCGTTGCAGCAAGTAACATAATATACATAGTACACATAGTTCTTGTAGTTCGTTGTAACTTTGATCGAAGTTTCAATAATAGTGTATTTATGACGTACTAAAAAAAAACTACTCATCAGATCGAGTTCAAACTAATTTTCGTTGGTAGTTTACATGGTAGTGTACATCATATATTTTTTTTAGATTTTTCATTCTCTTATTTTAGAAGTTAGAGGGGGGGGACACACATTTTACCACTTTGGAAGTGTCTCTCGCGCAAATTATTCAGTGTAGACGAAAATGATTTTAGAAACCTCAACATAATTTTTAAAGACCTATCGATAGACACCCTACACGTGTAGGTTTGATGAAAAAAACATTTTTGAGTTTCAGTTCTCAGTATGGGGGGCAACCCTAATTTTACTTTTTTTTTTAATTTTTTGTTCAAACCTTAAAGTGGTTCACAGAACACATATACTTACCAAGTTTCAACAGTGTAGTTCTCATAGTTTCGGCAAAAAGTGGCTGTGACATACGGACGGACAGACAGACAGACAGACAGACATGACGAATCTATAAGGGTTCCGTTTTTACATTTTACGGAACCCTAAAAATTGGCAGTCATAGGGTCAGCGCAGACAGAACGGAGCGCAGCGAAGAGGATTTTATTAACGCACTTGAATATACTTTAATAAAGTGGCCAAGTGCGAGTTGGACTCGCCCATGAAGGGTTCCGTTGCAGCAAGTAACATAATATACATAGTACACATAGTTCTTGTAGTTCCTTGTAACTTTGATCGAAGTTTCATTAATAGTGTATTTATGACGTACTAAAAAAAAACTACTCATCAGATCGAGTTCAAACTAATTTTCGTTGGTAGTTTACATGGTAATGTACATCATATATTTTTTTTAGATTTCTCATTTGCTTACTTTAGAAGTTAGAGGGGGGGGGACACACATTTTACCACTTTGGAAGTATCTCTCGCGCAAATTATTCAGTGTAGACGAAAATGATTTTAGAAACCTCAATATCATTTTTGAAGACCTATCGATAGACACCCCCCACGTGTAGGTATGATGAAAAAAAATTTTTTGAGTTTCAGTTCGCAGTATGGGGGGCAACCCTAATTTTTCTTTTTTTTAATTTTTATTGTTCAAATCTTAATGCGGTTCACAGAATACATCTACTTATCAAGTTTCAACAGTGTAGTTCTCATAGTTTCGGCAAAAAGTGGCTGTGACATACGGACGGACAGACAGACAGACAGACAGACAGACAGACAGACAGACAGACATGACGAATCTATAAGGGTTCCGTTTTTACGTTTTACGGAACCCTAATAAACTTTAAATTTATTACAATAAAGTGCATAAATGCTTGAGCCAAGCAAAAAATGCTCGCGCGTCCTCGAAGATACGCGGGAATAAGGTTCAAGCGTTTTTGCACTTTATTGTTTACAAGCTTTGCTTAGTTTGGGGTCAGATAGTGTTGTGTGTGAATTGTCCACCAATATTTATTTATTTATTTATTTATTTATTGTCATAATTTTAAAGTTTATTTTCAAGTGCATTAATAAAATCCTCTCTGCCGCGCACCGTTCTGTCTATATAGATGCCGACAGAATTGAAAACTTATTATAACTTAGAATTTCACTGAACTTGATAGCTTACTTTGGAAACTACGCGGGTGACACCTGGGGGTCTACCGCCTAACGAAAAACGCTTTGCCATTGCCGTCTCTTTCATTTCAAGCGAGAAGAAAAGAGACAGCAATATCAAAGCGTCAAAGCGTTTTTCGTTAGGCGGTAGACCCCCGGGGGTCGTGGCCTTGAGCATGGCCATCTAGAAAGACGTCAGCCAATGGGAAATAATGATGCATTTCTAGATGACCAATGGGCATGGTCCTGAGTTTACCCGAAGATGTCTTATTCCCGAGCGTGACGCTAGAATTCAGTTCACAGCCCACGAGAAATCTGTCGTCTGTGGCGCGCCAAAAGAAGTTTTTCATCATCATCATCAGCCGCAAGACGTCCACTGCTGAACATAGGCCTCCCCCCTAGATTTCCACAACGAACGGTCCCGCGCAACCTGCAACCAGTGGTTTCCAGCGACCTTTGTGAGGTCATCTGTCCATCTAGTGGGAGGCCGTCCAACACTGCGTCTTCCGGTTCGTGGTCGCCACTCGAGAACCTTTCTTCCCCAACAGTTCTTCGAGCGATGTGGCCTGCCCATTGCCACTTCAGCTTGCTTACTCTTTGAGCTATGTCGGTCACTTTCGTTCTTTTGCGAATATCCATCATCATTACGGATTCTGTCGCGCAAAGAGACTCCGAGCATAGCTCTCTCCATAGCTCGCTGTGTGACTTTGAGCTTTGTTATGAGGCCCACAGTTAAGGACCACGTCTCAGTTCCATAAGCCAAAGAAGTTTTTCGTTCAAAAATATTTAAGTATTCATAAAGCTTTGGTCTGGTGATCATGACGCACAACGCTGCGGTATGCGGTATGCGTCGCCGGACACTCAATCATATGAAAAACGTCGAGTATGTTCTCTTGTTCCGTCGCAGCATGCGTCAGCGGCGAGGGGCAAGCGCGGTGAAGTGGGGAGGTGAACTCCCGCACAGCGCGGCGTCATTCTCGGTTCAACGCTGCGGTGTGCGTCACGGGCCAATATGGAATTTTTCGAAGACAATTTAATAGAATTAGTTCGCAACTATCCTTCTTTATAGAAAAATAAAGACAAAAAACATAAAAGTTTGATAAAAAATTACAGAAAAATTGTTCATGTTCACGTCGACCTTGGTAGCTGCGGCAAAATCAACTGACCACCTTTCCGCAGGGACGCTAAATGCTGCGTCGTGACGCTGCGTTGCGGCGCACACCGCAGCGTTGTGCGTCATGATCACCAGACCAAAGCTTTAGAGCGCAATCTTTCCTTTTGAAATCATTGCTCGTGATATTTTAATTCTGCAGTAGCTTACGCATATTATAATCTGACACAATTCTACGGTGTCATTTAAGCCGAGGGTTAGATTTTGATTGCAAATATTTGTGTGATGAATACCTACACATACCTGTACTGTATCTGGATGGTTCTATATGTATATAATAAGATAAGTATATATTTACAAGTATATAAGTATTATAACACCTATCTGGCTTCCACCGTACAAGCTTTGCTTAGTTTGGAGTCAGATGGTGTGTGTGAAATGTCTACCAATGTTTATTTATTTTCTATACAAACTGCTTACTATGGTCTACTTACGTTTGTAAATAGTAAGTACGATAGGGTATGAATAAATGAACATACACTTAAATTTCTGAATGTTTTATTTACAAAACACAATCAATACACATAGTAAACTTTGAACAACAATACATAACAAGGTATTAAAAATCTTAGACATCTAAGAAGGTATATTTAAAATAGCAAGGAAAGAAGATAATTACTTTCTTCTAGTGTATAAAAAAAATAATTATAATAATAAATTTGATCTTAAAGAAAAACTAACGTCAAATAACATAATTTTAATTAATTCGACCGACTTCTGTTGTACATTTTGACTAAAAAAAAATAATGCAAAATCAATACATTTTTATTATTTCTTTTATACTTACGCAGTCCCGTAGACAAAATTGATTATTTTATTGTGTAAAAAAAGCTGTCATAATAGTTCTTAATCACACTAAAAGACTTATTACACTTGGAAAAATTTAGTCCACTGCATTTAGTCTCTACTGAATTCAGTGAAGTGTAAATAGCATTCAGTAATCTAGGATACTATATTCAGAAGCGAGAATTGCTTGCTATAATAACTTGCTTCTAATTTAGTGGACTAACCTAGCTTCTGAATTCAATGTGGCGTTTTCCAGATGCAAGATAGTTCTAAATATTGCCAAGTGTGGCACCACTGTTGTTTTTTTTTTTGTGAAATTGGGAACAATTGGAGTCTTTGACAGGTGTTTTTGCATCTTGATAACGCCCCATTCATTAAATAAATTTAACCAAGTGTAATAAGCTTTTAAAACGAACTTACTAACTTACTATAACTTTGTTAGAAACTTGATTGTACGTCAAAGTCAATGAGTAGACATAGGTACTACTTTTTTTCGTATTATGTCACTCTGAAAACGCTTTATCCGAAAAGTCGTGATTCGATCGCGCATTTCCATAGGTCTATCGAATAGATACAGTTCAGTAATATTTTCAAGAGAAAGGATACCTTTTTTTAGAGACTCGGGAAATTCTTATTCTTACCACAGATAGAAGTGATTGACTTAATAATGTACGTTTTGACAAAACATTGATATGCCCAAGACTTCGTCCGCTTGTACTACGGAGAGTATCGATACAATAGATGGATAGAAAACTCTTTATCTAACATACTCGGTGTGCTACAAATAAAAATAACATTTACATACAGTAGAACACTTATAAACTACTGCCACAAGTAGCGGCTTAATAGGCACTGTACTTACAAAAGCTAATCAGTCCGTCAGATTGATTATTAAAAAAAAATGTTCCCGTAATTTTTCATTTGTTTCAAAAACAAAAAAATACGAACACAATAGAGCTTAGAAGTTTCGACTGACGTCACGTCTATATGTCGATTTTTATGTAGACTTGACGTAACAACTCCGGAGGTTTGATGGTATCTTTGGATGTGTATTGTATCTTTATCGATATTCAATAATTTGATAAAACAAAAAATACGTGTTCCATATTTTTTTCACAATCTATCTGACGGACTAATTATAGAATGGTATATTTTTAAACTATTCATCATCCCTATAGCTGATGATGATGATAATAAATGATGAATATAAAAGTCAAATACACTCAATTCCCGTAATTTACAGCGATAAAAAGTAGTGTATGTGTTAGTTATTCCAGACTGATCAGACTTTCCAAACAAACGTGGACCTGATCTACCGCCTAACGATATCTGTCTTAGCTTTGATATCGCTGTCTCTTTTCTTCTCGCTTGAAATGAATGAGACAGCAACAGTAAAGCCATAGCCGATTTAGTTAGGCGGTAGTAGTGTTTAGTCGTTTTCATAATGTTAGAGGAATAGACATCCATACTTTCGTATCTATAATATTACTTAGTAGCGTGTGTATGTGTAGACGATTAGCAGTTAAGTATATTTTTTTATGATTTGTAAAGTACGCCGACACATATTGACCTTTACTACCTTCTGTGTAAACATTGATGCCGATTTATGCGCACAGCTACTTCCGATTCGAGTATCGACCGCGTCCGGCGGCTTTTTTCAAGAATTGAAATTGGCGTGTGTTTGCTGCCCGTCATAATAATACAATAAACCGTCGTAATTGGTCGGTCGGTGATGATCAAAATACCTATAAATTTTCTTATAATTCATTTTTTGACTTTCGAATTCGCGGTATTTTTGTGACGCGTCATAATTTTATTGTAACAGTGAACGGAGTGGTACGGTGTGTTGTGTTTTTCTTATTGGAATTATATCACGTAGGTATTTATCTTTTAAATAAATAACATTGGTTTAGGTACTATTAAGTACGTACTCATAAATATGTATCACATACAAAACCTACAACAAGATTTTTGGTAAGTACGGAAATAAGGACGTCCATTTATTTGCCCCACTCTAAAGTACCTACAATATCGAAAAATTGGTTAGATTTTAGGGAAATTATTCTAATAATTCGTAATAATTCATTTAACGTCTTCAATGTAGTAAATATGCATTTAGTCGTGGGCTACGTTTAGAGCGATCAAACGTTAACCTACGACCAGAAACGCTGAAGTTATGGTGCAAAAGGCGACCATAAGAAAGGGAAAATTAAGCGTAAAGTGAACCTCAACTAGGGTCGCTCTTCACGGAAAATGTACTACCGCTCGCTGACCCCCCGCCTTCACCCCCAAGGGACGTCGTACGCACCACGCCCCCGCCGCCGCCGCAGAGGTTAACGAACTCGACACTGTTGCCCACTTCTGGGAAACGGACGCCGCCGCGGCCACCGGCGCTGGTGGCCGGTATCCCGCAGCCAACGAGCAACAAATGCCCCCCACTGGCCCTACTATGAATCTCTGGAAGATGTGATGGTGCCAGAGTATCGACGCAAGCTGCGTCTCACACTAGGGACCGACTCAACTTCCAACTTCCAAGGCACAAAAGTCATGCCGTCAGGTCTTTTGCCATCGTCACGCGCCACTCCGGTTTGAGTACCTATGGCTGGGACAATGGCGGTGGAAAAAGCCAAAGTTTTGTGTGTGAATTGTTCACCAGTATCTATTTATCTGGATGAAGTAGTTATGGCTTCAAAAATTAGTCGAGAGAACTTTTTACTTGACTATTAGAAGTTAGTTGACGTGAAATGATAATAATTGAAGTCACTTTTTGTTCTTTCGGATATTATTTCAATCCAAATACTGTACTAAATTCAGTGTTTAATAAGCTTCGGTGACCAAAGCAGACTGTTGTTTTTCTAAAATTGAATAAAATGTTATCTTACTACGAAGTATTATATGTATATTATGTAAAGGTATGTTTTGGCTGGAATTTGAAACACAGATAGTATAGTCTCATATACTACCTATCATCTCTGATAAAGCATGGGCCCTAACGAAACAAATATATACGACAGAACGACATTACCAATTAAATAGACATTTGAAACACACATGGCTTAGAGTCTAAAATATCACATCGGCTAATAAGTCTATCACCTACATAGGCTATCATCCTGTAAAAATGTATAAGTAGGTAAGTATCGGATCACGCACATCAGCTACATACTCTTCGTAATATGTCCTATAAAAATCCTACAAACTTAACACTGCGGCTATGTTCGATACTCCACAACCTTACTAAGAGTATGTTTGATGTTGCTAAAATATAAAATATGAAGTTGCTAAACTCGAATAAACATATTTTTGTGTAGAAAAACAAATTCACTCGGTTTGTGTAATGGCCACCCATCCAAATATTTTTAGGTAAGTACTACTAATGTAGGTAGTAGGTACTAATAAGGTCGCAAGATCAACGTACGCGAACGAAGTAGCGGGTTCAGCTAGTAAAAAATATTGTGGATTCAATTTCCAACAAAAAACATTACAATTTAAATATAGATCTCTCTGAGTGGAATCAGCTCAATCGGCATGAACTCAACAAGTACATTTTTGAAGAATTCGACTCGTTACATGGAAGAAAGAATCTCTACTCAAAACCTACAACAAGATTTTTGGTAAGTACGGAAATAAGGACGTCCATTTATTTGCCCCACTCTAAAGTACCTACAATATCGAAAAATTGGTTAGATTTTAGGGAAATTATTCTAATAATTCGTAATAATTTATTTAACGTCTTCAATGTAGTAAATATGCATTTAGTCGTGGGCTACGTTTAGAGCGATCAAACGTTAACCTACGACCAGAAACGCTGAAGTTATGGTGCAAAAGGCGACCATAAGAAAGGGAAAATTAAGCGTAAAGTGAACCTCAACTAGGGTCGCTCTTCACGGAAAATGTACTACCGCTCGCTGACCCCCCGCCTTCACCCCCAAGGGACGTCGTACGCACCACGCCCCCGCCGCCGCCGCAGAGGTTAACGAACTCGACACTGTTGCCCACTTCTGGGAAACGGACGCCGCCGCGGCCACCGGCGCTGGTGGCCGGTATCCCGCAGCCAACGAGCAACAAATGCCCCCCACTGGCCCTACTATGAATCTCTGGAAGATGTGATGGTGCCAGAGTATCGACGCAAGCTGCGTCTCACACTAGGGACCGACTCAACTTCCAACTTCCAAGGCACAAAAGTCATGCCGTCAGGTCTTTTGCCATCGTCACGCGCCACTCCGGTTTGAGTACCTATGGCTGGGACAATGGCGGTGGAAAAAGCCAAAGTTTTGTGTGTGAATTGTTCACCAGTATCTATTTATCTGGATGAAGTAGTTATGGCTTCAAAAATTAGTCGAGAGAACTTTTTACTTGACTATTAGAAGTTAGTTGACGTGAAATGATAATAATTGAAGTCACTTTTTGTTCTTTCGGATATTATTTCAATCCAAATACTGTACTAAATTCAGTGTTTAATAAGCTTCGGTGACCAAAGCAGACTGTTGTTTTTCTAAAATTGAATAAAATGTTATCTTACTACGAAGTATTATATGTATATTATGTAAAGGTATGTTTTGGCTGGAATTTGAAACACAGATAGTATAGTCTCATATACTACCTATCATCTCTGATAAAGCATGGGCCCTAACGAAACAAATATATACGACAGAACGACATTACCAATTAAATAGACATTTGAAACACACATGGCTTAGAGTCTAAAATATCACATCGGCTAATAAGTCTATCACCTACATAGGCTATCATCCTGTAAAAATGTATAAGTAGGTAAGTATCAGATCACGCACATCAGCTACATACTCTTCGTAATATGTCCTATAAAAATCCTACAAACTTAACACTGCGGCTATGTTCGATACTCCACAACCTTACTAAGAGTATGTTTGATGTTGCTAAAATATAAAATATGAAGTTGCTAAACTCGAATAAACATATTTTTGTGTAGAAAAACAAATTCACTCGGTTTGTGTAATGGCCACCCATCCAAATATTTTTAGGTAAGTACTACTAATGTAGGTAGTAGGTACTAATAAGGTCGCAAGATCAACGTACGCGAACGAAGTAGCGGGTTCAGCTAGTAAAAAATATTGTGGATTCAATTTCCAACAAAAAACATTACAATTTAAATATAGATCTCTCTGAGTGGAATCAGCTCAATCGGCATGAACTCAACAAGTACATTTTTGAAGAATTCGACTCGTTACATGGAAGAAAGAATCTCTACTCAAAACCTACAACAAGATTTTTGGTAAGTACGGAAATAAGGACGTCCATTTATTTGCCCCACTCTAAAGTACCTACAATATCGAAAAATTGGTTAGATTTTAGGGAAATTATTCTAATAATTCGTAATAATTCATTTAATGTCTTCAATGTAGTAAATATGCATTTAGTCGTGGGCTACGTTTAGAGCGATCAAACGTTAACCTACGACCAGAAACGCTGAAGTTATGGTGCAAAAGGCGACCATAAGAAAGGGAAAATTAAGCGTAAAGTGAACCTCAACTAGGGTCGCTCTTCACGGAAAATGTACTACCGCTCGCTGACCCCCCGCCTTCACCCCCAAGGGACGTCGTACGCACCACGCCCCCGCCGCCGCCGCAGAGGTTAACGAACTCGACACTGTTGCCCACTTCTGGGAAACGGACGCCGCCGCGGCCACCGGCGCTGGTGGCCGGTATCCCGCAGCCAACGAGCAACAAATGCCCCCCACTGGCCCTACTATGAATCTCTGGAAGATGTGATGGTGCCAGAGTATCGACGCAAGCTGCGTCTCACACTAGGGACCGACTCAACTTCCAACTTCCAAGGCACAAAAGTCATGCCGTCAGGTCTTTTGCCATCGTCACGCGCCACTCCGGTTTGAGTACCTATGGCTGGGACAATGGCGGTGGAAAAAGCCAAAGTTTTGTGTGTGAATTGTTCACCAGTATCTATTTATCTGGATGAAGTAGTTATGGCTTCAAAAATTAGTCGAGAGAACTTTTTACTTGACTATGTAGGGCCTAAGCCTAAGAGCACGTACTTATGTGGTAAGATTTAGTATATAAGCAGATGACAGCGGTAGAGCGATCAGTCTCTCGCCCCGCGTCACTTGTGTATAATTAACATCAATATAGTCAGCAGTTTATACAGTGACGTGGTTTCATTTCCTCTCCAGTACCAGTAACACCTACAGTGGTGACCCCGACAGTGAATTGAAGATTTAGAAGATTCGTTTTTGGTGTTGCTGAATTGTATTTCAACAATGTTTCCGCACGCTGCACCAGTAAGTGGGCAAGTGAGTCAGCAGGGCATGAAAGACGAGCGAACGAATTCCGCTGATTGTGCCCTGGCCGCTATAGGTGTGTCAACGAGACTTCCAGATTGTTGGGTTGATATGCCGCGGTTATGGTTGGCCCAGTTTGAAGCAGTGATAGCATCGCAGAAACAAGGGGATGGAGGAAAGTTCAACATGGTTATATCAAAATTGGGGAGAGACTCATTCCAGACGCCGGTGAACAACAAGTATACGGCGCTGAAGGACCGACTGCTGCAGGTCTATGAGGATAGTGCTGAGCGACAAGAACTTAGCAACAAGAACAAAATTATAGAGAACACCACGTGCTACGACATCGCTGCTGTGTCCGGGAGTAACGAACAGGTACCCCATTTACCTCTCACGGAGCTGGTCAGGGAGATGCGGAAGCTGGAGTTAGAAGCAACATCGCTACGCAGTAAGGTTCAAGTTCAAGAACGCGGAAGAAGCAGGAGCCAAAAATGGAGCGAAAATAGGACTGGTTCGCGGAAGAAAAGGGCACCAGGTGATCCAGAGTGGCTGTGCAGATTACATTTCCGGTTCAAGAAAATTGCTATGCGATGTTAAACAGCCGATAATTGGAGCCGATTGTTCAAGGAATTTTAAGCTGACTGTAGAGAATTAGTACAGAGGATATAGAAAAACAGCAATTATTACGCGTTTGGTGTTTTCGATTACGAGATTGACCTTTGGGTTAACTGGCGTAGAACAAATAAATATTGGTGTCAATGACAGCGGCGGTAGTAGTAGTAATAATGCTGAGCAATCAGTTTTGCTTGGATACTTAGATAACATAATAAATTGGCTCGAAAAATGCAACCTGGCATAAAGAGCATTTGAGTAGGTTATTTGAACGTTTACAGATATATTACATGGAAGTTGGAATAGGTAAATGTATGTTGAGAAAAGTAAAATAGATTTTTTATGTTACGAAGTCTCGGAAAATGGAATAAGTCCTTTGCATGACAAAGTCAAGGTTATTCAGGACTATCTCAAACCGGAGACAGTAGAGTAGTTACGCAGTTTTTTTTTGGGTATGTAAAATGTTTATAGAGCATACATACCAAACGCTGCAAGAGTACAAAGAATTTTAGATAGAGATTTACAAATGTGCAAAGAAAAGAGATAAGGGTAGAATAAATAGTATGGACTAAAGAGGCAATTTAGAGCATTTGAAGGGGGTAAGGTAAACTTACAAAATGCTGCCACGTGATCGGACCCGAGTCCAGGGGCAAGGTTCACTCTTATGACAGAGGCGTCAGACATTAGGATAGGCGCGGTATTGCACAGAAGGAAAAGGGTCTTTGGAGAACCCTCGATTTTTTTTGCAAAGAAGCCCACGGAATCCCAGAAAAAGTACTGTGTATATGACAAGGAACTTCTGGCGATTTATTCGGGTATTGTATATTTTAAAGATTGGATTGCAAGTGATATGCGTCACGTAATAGGAAATATAAATCAATAGTCATTAGTGCAAACTAGAACGCTGAGTGAGCAAAGCGGTTCGAAGTCAATTTGCCAAGGTTAGCACGGAAAGAAAAATGTGCTTAGCAAGCGGAAAAAACATGTGACGAGTTGAACGTAATTTTATAGTGTAAACAATTTGTGATATAAGTAGATATGTTTTTTTTTGGGTTGTTAAATGTTTTTCTCCTTTTTTTTTTTAAGAAAGGGGTGTATGTAGGGCCTAAGCCTAAGAGCACGTACTTATGTGGTAAGATTTAGTATATAAGCAGATGACAGCGGTAGAGCGATCAGTCTCTCGCCCCGCGTCACTTGTGTATAATTAACATCAATATAGTCAGCAGTTTATACAGTGACGTGGTTTCATTTCCTCTCCAGTACCAGTAACACCTACAACTATTAGAAGTTAGTTGACGTGAAATGATAATAATTGAAGTCACTTTTTGTTCTTTCGGATATTATTTCAATCCAAATACTGTACTAAATTCAGTGTTTAATAAGCTTCGGTGACCAAAGCAGACTGTTGTTTTTCTAAAATTGAATAAAATGTTATCTTACTACGAAGTATTATATGTATATTATGTAAAGGTATGTTTTGGCTGGAATTTGAAACACAGATAGTATAGTCTCATATACTACCTATCATCTCTGATAAAGCATGGGCCCTAACGAAACAAATATATACGACAGAACGACATTACCAATTAAATAGACATTTGAAACACACATGGCTTAGAGTCTAAAATATCACATCGGCTAATAAGTCTATCACCTACATAGGCTATCATCCTGTAAAAATGTATAAGTAGGTAAGTATCAGATCACGCACATCAGCTACATACTCTTCGTAATATGTCCTATAAAAATCCTACAAACTTAACACTGCGGCTATGTTCGATACTCCACAACCTTACTAAGAGTATGTTTGATGTTGCTAAAATATGAAATATGAAGTTGCTAAACTCGACTAAACATATTTTTGTGTAGAAAAACAAATTCACTCGGTTTGTGTAATGGCCACCCATCCAAATATTTTTAGGTAAGTACTACTAATGTAGGTAGTAGGTACTAATAAGGTCGCAAGATCAACGTACGCGAACGAAGTAGCGGGTTCAGCTAGTAAAAAATATTGTGGATTCAATTTCCAACAAAAAACATTACAATTTAAATATAGATCTCTCTGAGTGGAATCAGCTCAATCGGCATGAACTCAACAAGTACATTTTTGAAGAATTCGACTCGTTACATGGAAGAAAGAATCTCTACTCGGACTCTCACTTATGGTTTAACAGGTGTATGGTTCTTCTAAGTTTACGATTATATACATTACCGATCAAACGATCAAAAATGGTAAAATTACGGTGGAAAAGGCGACCATAAGAAAAGGAAAATAGATCGTAAAGTGGGCCGAACAACTGAGCTCTCGCTTTAAGGAAAAGGTAAGGGGAAAGGAAAAAAATATCTAAGCAATCCTAAAAGGACTTCAATGGAATCCTGAGGTACATCAGATCCCGACTCGCATACGGAGCGCCGCTGCGTGGTACGCGCTTTGTTCGGCGACGCAGAAGAAACGCCTCCAGGCGGTGCAAAACCCCGCCATAAGAATACTCACGGGAGCTGACCGGTACGTACGCAATGACATCATCGCCAGGGACGTGAGAATCGAGTCGGTGAGGGAGTTCGTGGGTCGTCTAGCGCGAAACATGTTCGACCGCGCGGACAACGGGCCACGCCTTCATCTTAACAACTTTGCCCCTCTTTACACACGCCCCCCTGACATACAACTGTAAAAAGACAGCGTTGTCCAACAAGTACACTGCACTAAGTCAAATCGACCCCTAAAATACCCCGGAACAGTGTATCCGGGAGCCCCGCCCCGGCAAAGGGGTTCGCCTGAAGCCGGCACCTGACCTCCCCCACAAGGAGTGAGAAAGAACAAGGAAGAAAAAGACGAACAGGGTAAGATTTGGTACAGTATCACGTTTTTTCGATTTACCAGGTTTTTTTCTGAAATCTCACATTTTGAAACATTTGGTGTAGGTTCTTTTTTGTGATTTTCTCGGTTTTTTCCTCTGATTTTGAAACATTTGATGTAGTCTTTTTTTAGCGTTTTTTCGGTTTTTTCCTCTGCTTTTGAAACATTTGGTGTAGTGTCAACGACTCTATGGATAGTGATAACTGGTAACATAAGAGTGATATACTGGAACGCCGGAGGAGAGCACGAGAAAATTGGCACTCTCATACTTTTATTACAACCCCAAGACATCGCTATTGTTTTACTAAGGGAAACCGAATTACAAACCATCAACTCAAAATTCCCAACTACGTCGTTTACCGCTGGGACGAGACCTTCGCGACGGACGAGGAACGTCCGCCTTGGGGTCACATGAAGTAATATATCGAAAATATTGTTATATTTTAGGGAAATACAAATTCGTAAGGAAAGATATCCCCAAAGTAGACATAGATAAAAATGGATTTGATCGTGGGCTACGTTTAAAGTCCAAACAGTATCCTACGACCAGAAATGGTAGAGTTACGGTCGAAAAGGCGACCATAAGAAAGGAAATTAGATCGTAAACCGTAAAGTGGCCCCAAAAACTGGGTTCTCTTTACGGTAAAGGTAAGTAAGGAGATGGAGGGCCGCGGTGTGTCAAGTGCGGCGGGTCCGTTGTGTGTGTTCCGCGGCATCCGCTTGCCGCGCCGAGAGCCCGCAACGTTACTACAATAACAAGTCCCGTCACCTGCCGGCCGGTCGAGTCCCTACGCGCGCGTAGCTGGATTCCCGCCGCAGCGTTCGCCGCCGCTTGTTATGAACACCCGCGCAGCCTGCTCCCTCAGGACGCGCTGAGGCCGCACCCCTGCGCATCGCGTGCCCGCACGCACCGTCGTTCCCGGCCAGCTTCCCCCGCTTCGAGCGCGAAGTGGCACAAGCCGCCGGTACGACGGCAGCACCCCCCTCCAACCACCCTCACCCCCCCGTGTTCGCCTGTGTTGACCTCCACGTATCCCGATCGTGTCCGAGTGTGCTGACCAGTTAGCTGGACTTCCAGGCACCCCTGGTCCCTCCCGGCTCGGCTGTGTCGCCTCGGAACACGAAAGCGGATGCGAAACGCAGGCGAACCAAGGAACAAGTGCAGTGTAAATAAAATATAAATAAGATAGTGACCTTCAAAATCACAGTGCCTACTCACTAAACAGGACGTTACGCGCAGTTTAGTGTGGTATCAATCGAACAGTGCTAGTGATTAAAATAGATCGTGATGTAAACATGGACTGTTTAGATACAACATTCTATAATTCCGCAAAGGTCGTTGCCACCGTCCCTTGTTGATAAACAAGGTGTTATCAACACGGAACAGCTGGGCGACAACCGATAGCAAATACAAGGATCTTTAGTGCGGTTCGCATTGACTGGACAATCGTGTGTCGATGCGAACGAACTGTAAGTAAAGTGAGAAAGTGAACATTCCATGCGTGCCGGATCGCCGGCAGCACTCCCTCCAACACCCCTCACCCCCCCCCCCCCCCCCCGTGCCGGTCTGCGGGCCCGTATCCTGCGTCCCGAACCTGGAGCCTTGTAGTCGCGATCGGTTAGTTGGACTTCCAGGGGGTTACCCCTGGTCTAATCCGGCTCGGCCTGATCGCCTCGGCTCCGTGGGGTTCGGACGCGCGCCCGCGCCTGCCACTGGACGTGTAGCAAACGCAACCGAGTGCCCGAGTGTTGGAAATTTGCAAGTAACTTGGTGTAAATTCCCTTAGTGACAATCCTAACTAATTAGCAAACTACACTAACTTGGACGCTTCGCGCGATAGTGAAGTCAAGCTCACGGGAGCCTGTGATCCTTGCTACTTACGTTTTAAAAATAAAAAATACCATCTCAGTGACTACACAAACAATGTTAAACAAACCGTACAAACCGTAATAACATGAGTTCCAACAGTGAATCGTCATCGGAAGGATCGTCATACGATTCATCATCCAACTCCGACGACGGAAGCGGGGAACGTCAAACACAGTCCCCCCCCCTCGCCAACACCCCCGCCGCACCGATATGCACTCCTACGGGACGCATACCCCGGCTGGACCCCATAGTGGCTACCATCGGCCCACACGGGGAACCTACGCTTTCAACCTCTAAACACTCACCGGACGATGAAACACTACCACAGCAGAGGGTCAGTGAACCCCCTGTTAAAACACCCGAAAATATCGACCCATACGAGGACCCGAGGCTGGCGAGCCCTACGTACGACCACTCGCCCTGCCCCAGAGAATTCTCGCCGACGCTTCCATATAAGCGGCTAGAAGCAAGCTTCAAGAATGTGGAGAGCGAGGAGAAGAGGGGGCGATATTCGCCCACCCCTTCCCCCCCCCCCGATATTCAAAACAAAACCTAAGCAAAGGGACCTATACAAGGAAAAAAGAGAGGTCAGATCGTCAAGCTCCTCTCCCATAACCCCTACATGGCCAAAGTTCCATGATACCCCTGAATGGGGAACACCCACGCAGGAAACTCATCCCACGGATATCGTCGTAGACCCGAGGACACCAGCAGTGACGTCACCGGCACCTACTCCACTAACTATGCCCGCAGTAGCATTCTTCAACGACCAACAAGAAACACCCACTCAGGCGACGCTTGTATTACAAACGCCGCATGCGAAACTCGAGACCCCAGAGGCGCCAGAGCGTGCCTCGGCCGTGCCTGCACCTCCCGCACACTACCCCGAGGCGCCTCACTTATCTTCCCGGTGGGGAACATCCACACTGGAAACACAGCCCGGTGTGCTACACCACGCGCCCGACGTACGGGAGCGTGTCTCGGACGCGCCTGCGCCACCCGCGCATCCGCCTGAGGCCCCGCACCAACTTTCCCGGTGGGGAACACCCACACCGGCAGCTCAGCCCGCCATGCCACACCGCGCGCCTTACGCGCCTGAGCGCGCCCCGGATGCGACTGCGCCACCCGCGCATTCGCCCGAGGCGCCGCACCAACCTTCCCGTTGGGAAACACCCACACCGGCAGCACAGTCCGCTGTGCCTCACCGCGCGTCTTACGCGCCTGAGCGTGCCCCGGATGCGACTGCGCCACCCGCGCATTCGCCCGAGGCGCCGCATCAACTTTCCCTACGGGAAACACCCACACCGGCAGCACAGTCAGCTGTGCCTCACCGCGCGTCTTACGCGCCTGAGCGTGCCCCGGATGCGACTGCGCCACCCGCGCATTCGCCCGAGGCGCCGCACCAACATTCCCGGTGGGAAACACCCACACCGGCAGCACAGTCCGCTGTGCCTCACCGCGCGTCTTACGCACCTGAGCGTGCCCCGGATGCGACTGCGCCACCCGCGCATTCGCCCGAGGCGCCGCATCAACTTTCCCGGTGGGAAACACCCACACCGGCAGCACAGTCCGCTGTGCCTCACCGCGCGTCTTACGCGCCTGAGCGTGCCCCGGATGCGACTGCGCCACCCGCGCAGTCGCCCGAGGCGCCGCATCAACTTTCCCGGTGGGAAACACCCACACCGGCAGCACAGTCCGCTGTGCCTCACCGCGCGTCTTACGCGCCTGAGCGTGCCCCGGATACGACTGCGCCACCCGCGCATTCGCCCGAGGCGCCGCACCAACTTTCCCGGTGGGAAACACCCACACTGGCAGCACAGCCCGCTGTGCCACACCGCCCGACTGACGCGCCTGTGCGTGTCCCGGATGCGACTGCGCCACCCGCGCAATCGCTCGAGGCGCCGCACCAACTTTCACGGTGGGGAACACCCTCACCGGCAGCACAGCCCGCCATGTCACACCGCGCGCTCTACGCGCCTGAGCGAGCCCCGGATGCGACAGCGCCACCCGCGCACTCGCCTGAGGCGCCGCACCAACCTTCCCGGTGGGAAACACCCACACCGGCAGCACAGCCCGCTGTGCCACTCCGCGCGCTTTACGCGCCCGAACATGCCCCGGTTGCGACTGCGCCACCCGCGCATTCGCACGAAGCGCCACACCAACTTTCCCGGTGGGAAACACCCACACTGGCAGCACAGCCCGCTGTGCCACACCACCCGCCTGACGCGCCTGAGCGTGTCCCGGATGCGACTGCGCCACCCGCGCATTCGCCCGAGGCGCTGCACCAACTTCCCCGCTTCGATGTTCGACCGCGCAGATAATGGGCCACACCCCCACTTGCAGAACATAGCCCCACTCCACACACGTCCCCCGGATGTACGTAACTGGCGTGCCCTCCCAAGAGACCTTCTCCCAGCAAACGGTGACGAAGGCGAACGACACCAAGAGGCCCTCAATTGAAGATAGAAGAAAGTACCACAAAGCCCTGACACGGCCACCGTGAAAGGGTTTACTTCGCTTCTCTATGGGAAAAAAAATAAAATAAAAAAGGTCGGACTCTTGGCGCTCCAAAAAGAGCATTGTAGCGCCCAATAACCAACTGCCCAACCCATAGAGAAGCAACTACCCGAAGTCCTGTGCGGCTTCGCGACCCTCCCCAGCAAAGAGGATACTCCTCGAACTGGATCCCTACCTCCCCCGTCGGGGAAAGGAAGAACAAGAGTGCGCTAAATAGTTGGGGAAATACCGGGAGTTCCGTGCGCGTTGTAGCTAGCCCGGGCGGACCCCCACGCATCGTGTGCGACAGCACGCACCGTCGTCTCCGGCCTGCTCGCGCCACTTCGCGAGTGAAGTGGCTAAAGCCCCGACAACAACATCCCTGTCCAACACCCCGCACGCAAGAGGAGTGCTGTGCTGTGATTGGTGGATAGGCAAAGACAGCGACCTTTTAACTTAATTTGTGTGATACTAAGTGCCGTGCCCACACTAATCAGGACGATTTTCGCGGATTGTTTAGTATTATTTTGCGCCACTCTCTAGTGGTAGTCGGACGCTTTGTTAATTAACAACCTGTTTACTAACAATATTAGATGAGCTTCATGTCAGTGATTTCGCAACATCAAAGTGAAGAACAGTAGATCGATGAGAAGATCGGGACGTTCTCTGGGAAGGCGCCGCCTGTCCCATGTAATGAAGAGGATCATTCGGGACACCGCGTCATTAACCGGTGCCCTGAGTGAGAAAATCACCGTCATCCGGTTCGGACACGCGGCCAGGAGAAAGACCACGCAACCGGCCGTGACACGTACCGCATAACTTACTGTGGACCGCGTGGTATTGCCCTCCAAACTGATGAAGATGCGCGCGTTCGCGCGCCCGATCTCCTGCCATGCTCACTGCAAGTCCGGGCCCCCCGACCGCGTCCGACACCTAGGCTCCGACTCGAGCTGGGAATCGGGACGCGGGGGGTTCCCCCCCGGTGGAATTTATGGTGGAAAAGACGACCATAAGAAAGGGGAAATGGATCGTAAAATGAGCCCCAAAACGGGGCTTCTTTACGGTAAAGTAGTTTATCTAACCAATCCACAAATAGTTGGGGAAATACCGGAAGTTCCGTGCGCGTTGTAGCTAGCCCGCGCGGACCCCCACGCATCGTGTGCGACAGCACGCACCGTCGTCTCCGGCCTGCTCGCGCCACTTCGCGAGTGAAGTGGCTAAAGCCCCGACAACAACATCCCTGTCCAACACCCCGCACGCAAGAGGAGTGCTGTACTGTGATTGGTGGATAGGCAAAGACAGCGACCTTTTAACTTAATTTGTGTGATACTAAGTGGCGTGCCCACACTAATCAGGACGATTTTCGCGGATTATTTAGTGTTATTTTGCGCCACTCTCTAGTGGTAGTCGGACGCTTTGTTAATAAACAACCTGTTTACTAACAATATTAGATGAGCTTCATGTCAGTGATCTTGCAACATCAAAGTGAAGAACAGTAGATCGATGAGGAGAAAGACCGGGACGTTCTCTGGGAAGGCGCCGCCTGTCCCATGTAATGAAGAGGATCATTCGGGACACCGCGTCATTAACCGGTGCCCTGAGTGAGAAAATCACCGTCATCCGGTTCGGACACGCGGCCAGGAGAAAGACCACGCAATCGGCTGCAACGCGAACCGCACAACCCCGTGAAGACTACCTGGCAGTGCCCTCCAAGCTGGTGAAGATGACCCGCTCACCTCCGCCAATTGCAAGGGTCCAACATCAGGCAGTGCGCGGTGTTCCGGGAGGAGGCCAGAAAGAGAAAGATCTCTCTCACTCTGAAGCAGGAGGAGAGGTATCACCGTGGTTGGCCCCGATTCACTCACATATCGCTGGTTTGCGAGAATACCGACGTAATTCAAAATTCTGTCAAATTGAATTCTGTATGCCAAACAATCATAAATCTTTGATATTTTATCGTGAACAGAGACGCAACGCCAATATCGCGCCAGCTTTCGTTAGAAAGAGACAGCGTCATTATTCACTTGAGACAAAACACTCGAAGCGTAATCACAAATAAAGACTCATCTCAGTTGAGCCAATGACAACAGAGTGAACGCACGGTCGATTCTCGAAAATACCGACGTATTTACAGTTTGGTTGCAACAATTGTTGATTTTTTTTCAAGAATAGTGACTCATTTAGTGATCCGTCGTTGTTCCTGATAAAAGTAAGTATCTTTTTATGTCTCATTTCTATTTACGCCTGTATTCTTGAATAAATATGAGTGATTGCTTATGATATTGTATTTTATACCGACTTTTTGTAACTTGAGTCTATATTCACGAAAAATAAACGGATTTTATTTTGTCGTAAATAAGAAACGTCCTTATTTTTGAAAAAAGTGGGCATGGTTTTGCTTCTTATTACGAAATGCGTCTGTGTTTAAGAGATTTTGGGATAGAAATATTGAGTTAGTTTTTTACATGGTATTATTTGATGATTAATTATTTACGTTAAATTATTTGTTTTAGATAATTATCTTTAACAGAATTATTCAAGATGGCAGAAAGAATGTTATTCTTGGGAAAGTTGAAAGAAGCGGCCAGTCAAAATAAAGGAAATGAAGATCAACATGATTTAACGAATAGTGAACAAGGTTAGCCTACAATTTTCGTATATTTGCAGTTTATCTCAATTTTATTTATTCTTTCAACTATTTAACTATTTAAAATATTTTAGGTTCCAATACACTTATAAGCAGTTTGCCGTTAAATGCAACAAGTTGCGATGAAAATATCGAAAATGATATAAATTATAATAACACATCAGGTAAGCAAAATAAAATATTTGAATTCAACCAGTCGAAAGATTTTTCGATATCATTTTTATTCCGATGTAGTAGTTTGTCCTGTTGCAAATAGTTTACGCTCACGCTAGTGGCTGATCGTAATCTCCTGGGTTCGATTCCCGGGAATTACAAAAATGTGAGTGTTTCTATTACATAATAGCTTGTTCCTCTGCAAGAAACCCGTGAAATAACTATTGCTTTTTGTATTTATTCTGTTAATAAATAAATGTTTATTGGATTTCAGGTAATAATTCAGAAGAAAATAAATTGATTTTGCGACAAAGATCACCATCCATATCGTCATCATCATCTTCTAGCTCATCTTCTTCGACTTCTAGCTCATCTTCCTCGTCTTCTAGCTCATCTTCCTCCAGCAATAGAGAAACAGAAGAATGTAATAAAGAATCCAATAACATTATAAATTTAAATGAAAAAGGACTCCACGGCCATAGCTTAGAAAATAAAACCAAAGAAAATAAGGTAAGTATAGAGTCAGTAAATGATAATAATAAAGATGAGACTGCAGTAGAAAGTATTTCACAAATAGAAAGTGAACCAAAAGCTGTTGAACTGACCAATATGAATGCTGAAAGTGAAGAAGAAAAGGAAGAAAGAGATTTTTCATCGGATGATAGTATCGCAGATCCTAATTATCACATTGAAAATCATGATTTATCGTCAGATTCGGTTGAAACAGTAGAAGAGAATGAAGAAGAAAATATTTCACGTAAATCAAACCAAAATATTACACGTAAGAGGAAAATGCAGCCAGGACTTTGGAAATCGAATGTAGCAAAACGTCTACGAAATGCAGGGAAAGAATATGTAGGCAAAAATAATAAAGTTATACGAGAGAGACGATTAGGACCAGGATGTACAGAAAAATGCAAGTTAAAGTGTAACACAAAGTTTGATGATGAGACTCGACGCCATATTTTTGACGCATATTATAAATTACCTGATTTGCAAAGTAAAAGAACTTTTGCAGCATTCAATATGACCTCTATTGTCCCGACATATCAATATAAAAAAGGAACACGTCGAAATAATAACGCATTTTATTTTAAAGACAAAGATGGCGAAAAAATTCGGGTTTGTAAGAGTTTTTTTATGTCTACGCTGGATGTATCTGATAGATTTATTCGAACAGTTACCGAAAAATCAAGAAGTGACGTTTCAGGCATTATAGTGGAGGATCTTCGAGGGAAACATGGCAATCACAGTCGCGTAGATAATAATATTAAAGATAGTTTGAGAAATTTCATTAAGGCGATACCAAAAATAGAAAGCCATTACTGTCGAGCGGATACGCAGAAAGAATATATTGATGGAAGTAAGACTATTGCAGAAATTTATAGAGATTATGTGAAACAGTGTGAAGAAAAAAGAGAGAAAAGTGCTAATTATATCATGTTTAATAGAATATTTAATGGAGAATTTAATATCGCATTTTACCAACCAAAGAAAGATCAGTGCGAGGATTGTGTTGCCTACAATAACGCAACTGGAGAAGATAAAAATCGACTGAAGTCTAAATATGAGAACCATCTAAAAGAAAAAGAGCTTTCAAGAATGGAGAAGGTTAAGGACAAGAAAGAAGCAGAAGATAAAGAATCAACTATTGTAGCAGTTTATGACTTACAAGCTGTGATGCCATGTCCTAGGGGAGATGTGTCTAATTTTTACTATGTTTCAAAAGTGAATACCTTAAACTTTACGATCTATGAGATGAAAAATAAAAATGCGTTCTGCTACGTGTGGCATGAAGGAGAAGCAAATAGAGGAGCTATAGAAATAGGGACCTGTGTTTTAGAGTATTTAAAAAGTCTTGGAGATCTAACATCTGAAGCCAAACTTGATGTTATTTTTTATTCTGATAACTGCTGTGGACAGCAAAAGAATAAATTTATTATTAGTATGTACATGTACGCTGTTTCTACTTTAGCTCATATAAATAGTATCACGCATAAATATCTGATAAAAGGACACACACAAAACGAAGGAGACAGTGTGCATTCTGTCATTGAAAGAAGCATCAAAAAGACTCTGAAATCTGGCCCTATCTATACACCGGATCAGTACATTTCAATTATTCGCACTGCTAAAAAGAAAGGATCTCCTTACAAAGTCGTAGAAATGAGTCATAGAAGTTTTTACGAATTAAAGTCTCTAACTTCTGACATGGGTAGAAATTTTAATAAAAATACTGATAATGAGACTGTGAAAATGGCAGATATAAAGATTTTGAAAGTAGATGCTGACCACAAAGGGTTCTTTTTCTATAAAACATCTTACGGTGAAAATGAATTTAAATGTGTGAAAATTACTAGCCGTGCATCAAAAGCTTTGGACGAAAATTACAGATTGCAATCTGCTTATAAAAAAAGGAACGGAATCTCAGAAAATAAGAAAAAAGGACTAGTAGATTTAGTTAACAAAAATATAATTCCAAACTATTATCGTCAATTTTATGAGGGGTTGTAAAATAAATGATTTATTTTACTTAGATTTCCTTTTAAGAATTAATGTTCCTGTTTTAGATATTTTTTCATTACTTATTTTGAAGAATTTACGTTTATTTTTATTTCATTTATTTTGATAAACAGGGTTATAAATACCTAAATTTAAAGTTCCTATTGTATTGTTATAAAACTATTTTTTTGTTATACTTATAAGTACAAAAGTTTTAAACACTGTTGTAAGTTTTAATTTGTATTTTTAAGAGGCTTTAAAGCTAAATAAATGACATAACTTGATTTTTATAATTTGGTGTCTCATGAATAAAGACTGATGTCTGAAACCCCCCTTTGTATGACGATTTTTTAAATAATTTTAATAAAAGTTCGAAAATGTTTTTATGTTTTTTGATACTACGATAAATTTTCCTTTAATCAGTAAAGTCAATCCCTCAATAAATTATTTACATTTTGCGGTATGTACTAAAATATTTACAAAGAAATTAAAAAATGCCATTTTCTAAAATCAATCATTTTTAGTTCCGTCGCTATTCTCGCAAACCAGCGATATGTCCCCACAACCCCATTTCACCGAGCCGACGTGCTGGACATCGTCCTACACAAGGGGATTGCGACGCCGTTCTCCTAGGTCCTCGATGGGACATATTTCCCTAAGGGTAAGCATATTTTACCCAAAGTAGACACAAATAAAAAAATATTTGATCGTGGACTACGTTTAGAGGTCAACCCACGACCAGAAATTGTGAATTTATGGTGGAAAAGACGACCATAAGAAAGGGAAAATGGATCGTAAAGTGAGCCCAAAAACTGGGCTTCTTTACGGTAAAGGTAAGTAGTTTATCTAACCAATGATCCAGAAATAGTTGGGGAAATACCGGGAGTTCCGTGCGCGTTGTAGCTAGCCCGCGCGGACCCCCACGCATCGTGTGCGACAGCACGCACCGTCGTCTCCGGCCTGCTCGCGCCACTTCGTTAGTGAAGTGGCTAAAGCCCCGAAAACAACATCCCTGTCCAACACCCCGCACGCAAGAGTGCTGTGCTGTGATTGGTGGATAGGCAAAGACAGCGACCTTTTAACTTAATTTGTGTGATACTAAGTGCCGTGCCCACACTAATCAGGACGATTTTCGCGGATTGTTTAGTATTATTTTGCGCCACTCTCTAGTGGTAGTCGGACGCTTTGTTAATAAACAACCTGTTTACTAACAATATTAGATGAGCTTCATGTCAGTGATCTCGCAACATCAAAGTGAAGAACAGTAGATCGATGAGAAGACCGGGACGTTCTCTGGGAAGGCGCCGCCTGTCCCATGTAATGAAGAGGATCATTCGGGACACCGCGTCATTAACCGGTGCCCTGAGTGAGAAAATCACCGTCATCCGGTTCGGACACGCGGCCAGGAGAAAGACCACGCAACCGGCCGTGACACGTACCGCATAACTTACTATGGACCGCATGGTATTGCCCTCCAAAATGATGAAATGAAATTTATTCCACACAAAAAAGAGTACAATTTAAGATGTTATCAAAATTAATTAAGCGATCATTCTATATTGCCAAGATCTCTGGCATATGGAATTATAATTATTGTTTTTGCATAAATTATATGTCAGTTGAGAAATTATACATAGGTAATAAAGAAAGAACTATTATCATAAAATTCGATTCAACATTTTCAATTAGTTTTTAACATTGAGTCACATGCAGGTAAATGTTTTTTTTTTTTTTTATACAATATCAATACAAATCGTATACCTATGGAATTATAATAATTGTTGAAGATGCGCAGCCGTCGCGACCGGGACGCACCCGGAGTTTGCGGCGGCGAAGGCAATGTCCGCTATCCTACAACGTCTCTACGGATATCGGATCACAATGAAGACGAAGGACCACGCAGCCCTTACGTGAGCTACACACGTAGGACAGAAGAGGCCTGTCCAGCGAGGAAGCGGGCCCGCAAATACCCGGGAGTACGTGTCCTCCCGAGACCCTAGTAGCATAACCTACCCAAAGTAGACATAAATAAAAAATGATTTGATCGTGGGCTACGTTTAGAGAGGTCAAACAGTACGCCACGATCGGAAATTGTGAATTTATGGTTGAAAAGCAGACCATAAGAAAGGGAAAATGAATCGTTAAGTGAGCCCAAAAACTGGGCTCTTTCTTTACGGTAAAGGTAAGGTAGTTTATCTAAGCAATCCGGAAATAGTTGAGGAAATATCGGGGTCCTCCGTGTGTGTGTTCCGCGCCCCGCAGCACCACATACGTTAGAGGACTACCGTCGCTTGCCCCTCGTACCTCTGTCGGCCGTGGTTGAGTCCTTCCCCCGTGGGAAGTCGACTCCCCGCCGCAGAGCGCGCGCGCCTCAGGCGACACACTCCCGCGTATAATCCGTCCCGTCGAGCTCCGCCGCGCGCGTAGAAGCTCCGGGCGGACCCTACGCATCGTGCCATAGCACATCAGGCGTCCCCGCTCTGCTAAACCCGCTTCGTGATAGAAGCGGCGGACAGCCAGCGGTACCCGCCTGAAGCACCCCTCCAGCACCCCGCACCCCCCCTCGTCGTCTGGTCTGCGGCTCCGTTCCCGCGTCGACGTCGACGTCGTCGAGGTAGCGTCGACAATTTCAACATCTGGGCCAACATGGCCCACGCTGGAATCGGCGCCCGCTACCGCGCTGACCCCCGCCGCCGCGCCCTTGATTACCGCGAGGCCGGAGTCCGCCGCCGTGCCGACGCCACCATCCACTGGGCCAGCATGGCCCACTATCAACGAAATACATACAGCGCATGCGGAGTTGGACAGCGACGACGATATGTCGCAACCGCCGTCCCCCACTCCGTCGGAGATGGCAGCCTCCCACGCCCCGCGGAGGGACACGCCATCCTCCCCGCGCTCCCCGCCGCAGCCCCCCGCGTACCCCGCCGGGACGAAGCTGTATAACAAATACCCGCCGATAGTTGTGGACAGCCTCGACAACTGGGACGTCCACCTATCGGCGCTAAAGGACTTACTAGGCCACGCACCCAATGTGAGGCCTTATGTTAAAGGCCTAAGATTCCGCCCGAAAAGCCAAGAAGAATTCAGAACGATTCAACGTTACCTGGTCGAGGAGCGAGCAAAGAACCCAGCCGTCGAGTTCCATTGCTACGCTCTCGACCAGGACAAGCCCATCAAGGTGGCCCTGTGGGGGCTACATGATGCCGCCGAGCCGGACCAGGTCCTCAAGGCCTTGAGGGACCTGCATTTCCCGGCCAAACACTGCCGACCTCTCCCGCGGAGGCCTAACGCCCGCAGGAAGGTGTTTTTCATCCTACTAGACAGAATGCCAAACCATCAGCTGGATGCCCTGTACCGCTGCACGGAGCTCCTCGGCATGCCTCGTATCGTTATCGAGGCATGGAGGGGCAAGACTATCGTGCCGCAGTGCCACCGGTGCCAGCTGTTTGGACATGCGTCCGCCCAATGCCACCGCACGCCGCGGTGTGTGAAGTGCGGCGGACCGCACGCCGGGGCAGACTGCCCCCGCCCGAAGGATGCCCCCCTGAGCTGTGCAAACTGCCGGGGGCACCATGCCGCCAACAGCCGCCGGTGCCGTGTTTTTAGGGAAGAGGCACGCCGCAGGAAAATCATTATTCCTGGCGAGCGCCTTCCTCCCCGACCGACACACAGGCACGGGCGGCTCCGAACATGAAGAGCCCGATCCACGGGTCCCAGCCGGGCGGACCACCCCGGGACCCGTCTCTCCAACAAGGCGACAGCTCGCCTCGCACGAGGGCCGTCACCGCGCTGCGCGATAACGCTTGGCACGCGGTCGGCCTCTCAGCCCGGAACGAGCAAGGAACATAGCCTGCGCCTACGCCCCAGGCTAACTCAGGCCAGGGAGGTCGTAGGCGCAAGCGGAAAAAACTGCGCGGTGCGCAAAGAAGAGGGCTTCCTCCTGCGGCGGACAGGCCCCCGCCGCGGTTCGAAGGGGGCCCACAGCACCCCCTGACAGTGGGGTCCACTCTTAAGCCAGTAACACCGGGCCCGCGGGGTGCGGCCGGCACCACCCACCCGCACGACCCGCGAACCGCCGAGGTCGTAGAGGTCGTAGGCGCAAGCGGAAAACACCGAAAACTCCAGCAAGAAGAGGGCTCCCTCCTGCGGCGACTCACAGACCTTCGCCGCGGTTAGAAGGGGGCCCACATCCCCCCCCGTACTCGGGGACAACCGCTGCCCAGTCAACAGCGGTTCCGTCCCCCTCCACCACCGAGCGCCGTGACGCCGCCGCGGACCGAAGACGATCACATTACCGAAGACGCCGAAGAGCCGGGTGCGGCCGGCGCCCACCCGCGGGGCGCGTTCTCGCGCCTGATCTCCTGCCACGCTCACAGCAAGTCCGGGCCCCCCGACCGCACCCGACTCGAGCTGGGAATCGGGACGCGGGGGGGTCGCCCTCCAACTCCAAGCGCCGAGACGCCGCCGCGGCCCGCGGAACACCTTACGTTCCCGGTACCGCAGCCGGCCGGTCCGGCGCATACAACAACACCGCCGGGGTTCGCCCCGCGGCTCCCCCGCCCACCGGCGGAGTCACCGACAGGCAGCTTGCTCGGGGCGCCCGAATTTATAATATGGGAAGCCCTGAGTAGCGCATGCGCAGCCGTCGCGACCGGGACGCACCCGGAGTTTGCGGCGGCGAAGGCAATGTCCGCTATCCTACAACGTCTCTACGGATATCGGATCACAATGAAGACGAAGGACCACGCAGCCCTTACGTGAGCTACACACGTAGGGCAGAAGAGGCCAGCCCAGGGAGGAAGCGGGCCCGCAAATACCCGGGAGTCCGTGTGCTCCCGATAAAGAGGTTCGCCTCGTGGCCGGCCCCTTACTTCCCCCTAGGGGAGATTACCATATTTACCATGATGTCAGTTACACCCCTTCCCCTTACCCACAGGCGGGTCCACAAGCGCAGAACCCTTCCGGGACATCCATGATCTTAATAAGGGAGGTCCTGAGGGGAGCCTGCGCTGCAGCCGCGTCGGAGTTACACCCAGAACTCGCGGCAACTAAAGCCTGGTCCCAACTAATCAAACAACTTTATGGACAGTGGATCGATTAGGATACTATATTGGAACGCAGGAGGAGTCCGAGAGAAGGTCAACGGTCTTCGCCTGTTCGTCCAAGCACAGAACATCCACGTTCTGTTGCTTAGCGAAACTAAATTAAGTCCACGATTGAAATTCCAGCTACCCAATTACGATTGCGACGCCGTTCTCCTAGGTCCTCGATGGCACGCATCTGCCCAAGAGTAAGCAAATTTTACCCAAAGTAGACACAAATAAAAATTAATTTGATCGTGGACTACGTTTAGAGAGGTCAACCCGCGACCAGAAATTGTGAATTTATGGTGGAAAAGACGACCAAAAGAAAGGGAAAATGGATCGTAAAGTGAGCCCAAAAACTGGGCTTTTTTACGGAAAAGGTAAGGTACTTTATCTATCGGATCACTTTGACACCGAAGACGTCGAAGCCGAAGCCGGGTCCGCGAGGTGCAGCCGGCGCCCACCCGCGGGACCCGCGCACAGCGGCGCGCTTAATGCGCGAGCAACAGGCGCAGGCGGAGAGGGTCGAGGCAGGTCCGACCTCAGCAGGGGCGCGTTCGCGCGCTCAATCTCCTGGCACGCTCACAGCAAGTCCGGGCCCCCCGACCGCGCCCGACACCTAGGCTCCGACTCGAGCTGGGAATCGAGACGCGGGGGGGGGGTTCCCCTCCTACTCCAAGCGCCGAGACGCCGCCGCGGCCCGCGGAACATCCTTCGTTCCCGGGACCGCGGCCGGCCGGTCCGGCGCATACAACAACACCGCCGGAGTTCGCCCCGCGGCTCCCTCGCTCACCGGCGGAGTCACCGGCAGGCAGCTTGCTTGGGGCGCCCGAATTTATAATATGGGAAGCCCTGAGGAGCGCCTGCGCAACCGTCGCGACCGGGACGCACCCGGTCCACGCATGGCGCATGTGAGTGGTCATCCACCAGAGGATGACCACTCACATGCGCCAATTGCAAGGGTCCAATTGCGACCAACAACAGGCGGAGGTGGAGGCTCTAAGAAGAGGAAGATCACCAGTCGAACCTAGTAAGCTAAGGTATCCCCAAAGTAGACATATTGTGAAATTATGGTGGAAAAGGCGACCATATTAAATGGATCGTAAATTGGGCCTAAAAATTTGGCTCTCTTTACGGTAGGTAGGTACTTTAGGGAGAGGGGGAGTTTATTTAAGCAATCAAGCCTTTGGATGCAGATTTCTTGTACATGTATTTATGACAAATAAATTTATTATTTATTATTATTATTATTAATCAGTTACACCCCTTGCCGGTACGTACGCAATGACGTCATCGCCAGGGACGTGAGAATGGAATCGGTGAGGGAGTTCGTGGCTCGTCTAGCGCGAAACATGTTCGACCGCGCTGATAACGGGCCACACCCTCACCTCAACAACATCGCACCCCATCATACACGCCCCCTGACGTACGTACCTGGCTTGCCCTCCCTAGAGATCTTCTGCTAGCCGATCCGGACAGTGACGAAGATATAAGATGAGGCCAACAAGAAAACAGACCACCAAGAAAGCACCACTAAGCCAACACCCTACGTCCCCGGTACCGCAGCCGGCCGGTCCGGCGCATACAACAACACCGCCGGGATTCGCCCTGCGGCTCCCCCGCCCACCGGCGGAGTCACCGGCAGGCAGCTTGCTTGGGGCGCCCGAATTTATAATATGGGAAGCCCTGAGTAGCGCCTGCGCAGCCGTCGCGACCGGGACGAACCCGGAGTTTGCGGCGGCGAAGGCGATGTCAGCTATCCTACAACGTCTCTACAGATATCGGATCACAATGAAGACGAAGGACCACGCAGCCCTTACGTGAGCTACACACGTAGGACAGAAGAGGCCTGTCCAGCGAGGAAGCGGGCCCGCAAATACCCGGGAGTCCGTGTGCTCCCGAGACCCTAGTAGCATAACCTAACCAAAGTAGACATAAATAAAAAATGATTTGATCGTGGGCTACGTTTAGAGAGGTCAAACAGTACGCCACGATCGGAAATTGTGAATTTATGGTTGAAAAGCAGACCATAAGAAAGGGAAAATGAATCGTTAAGTGAGCCCAAAAACTGGGCTCTTTCTTTACGGTAAAGGTAAGGTAGTTTATCTAAGCAATCCGGAAATAGTTGAGGAAATATCGGGAGACACACATCTGGGAGAGTAACTCCGATCGAGAACGTAGTCGCGGCGATCGGTCCGCAGGGCGAGCCAGCCCTTACGACCTTGTATCGCGCGACGCGAATGAAGAGGATCATTCGGGACACCACGTCACTAACCGGTGCACTGAATGAGAAAATCACCGTCGTCCGGTTCGGACACGCGGCCAGGAGAAAGACCACGCAATCGCATGCAACGCGAACCGCACAACCCCGTGAGGACTACCTGGGATTGCCCTCCAAGTTGATGAAGATGACCCGCTCACCTCCGCCAATTGCAAGGGTCCATCATCAGGCAGTGCGCGGTGTTCCGGGCGGAGGCCAGGAAGAGAAAGATCTCTCTCACTCTGAAGCAGGAGGAGAGGTATCACCACGGTTGGCCCCGATTCACTCACATAATTATGTCCCCACAAACCCATTTTACCGAGCCGACGTGCACTTCGTCCTACACAAGGGAATTGCGACGCCGTTCTCCTAGGTCCTCGATGGCACGAATCTCCCTAAGGGTAAGCAAATTTTACCCAAAGTAGACACAAATAAAAATTTATTTGATCGTAGACTACGTTTAGAGAGATCACCCCACGACCAGAAATTGTGAATTTATGGTGGAAAAGACGACCATAAGAAAGGGAAAATGGATCGTAAAGGGAGCCCAAAAACTGTGCTTCTTTACGGTAAAGGTAAGGTAGTTTATCTAACCAATGATCCAGAAATAGTTGTGGAAATACCGGGAGTTCCGTGCGCGTTGTAGCTAGCCCGCGCGGACCCCCACGCATCGTGTGCGACAGCACGCACCGTCGTCTCCGGCCTGCTCGCGCCACTTCGCGAGTGAAGTGGCTAAAGCCCCGACAACAACATCCCTGTCCAACACCCCGCACGCAAGAGGAGTGCTGTGCTGTGATTGGTGGATAGGCAAAGACAGCGACCTTTTAACTTAATTTGTGTGATACTAAGTGCCGTGCCCACACTAATCAGGACGATTTTCGCGGATTGTTTAGTATTATTTTGCGCCACTCTCTAGTGGTAGTCGGACACTTTGTTAATAAACAACCTGTCTACTAACAATATTAGATGTGCTTCATGTCAGTGATCTCGCAACATCAAAGTGAAGAACAGTAGATCGATGAGAAGAAAGACCGGGACGTTCTCTGGGAAGGCGCCGCCTGTCCCATGTAATGAAGAGGATCATTCGGGACACCGCGTCATTAACCGGTGCCCTGAGTGAGAAAATCACCGTCATCCGGTTCGGACACGCGGCCAGGAGAAAGACCACGCAACCGGCCGTGACACGTACCGCATAACATACTGTGGACCACGTGGTATTGCCCTCCAAACTGATGAAATGAAATGAAATGAAATTTATTCCACACAAAATAGAGTACAATTTAAGATGTTATTAAAATTAATTAAGCGATCATTCTATTTTGCCAAGATCTCTGGCATATGGAATTATAATTATTGTTTTTGCATAAATTATATGTCAGTTGAGAAATTATACATAGGTAATAAAGAAAGAACTATTATCATAAAATTCGATTCAACATTTTCAATAGTTTTTAACATTGAGTCACATGCAGGTAAATGGTTTGTGTATTTTTTTTTTATACAATATCAATACAAATCGCATACCTATGGAATTATAATAATTGTTGAAGATGCGCAGCCGTCGCGACCGGGACGCACCCGGAGTTTGCGGCGGCGAAGGCAATGTCCGCTATCCTACAACGTCTCTACGGATATCGGATCACAATGAAGACGAAGGACCACGCAGCCCTTACGTGAGCTACACACGTAGGACAGAAGAGGCCTGTCCAGCGAGGAAGCGGGCCCGCAAATACCCGGGAGTCCGTGTGCTCCCGAGACCCTAGTAGCATAACCTACCCAAAGTAGACATAAATAAAAAATGATTTGATCGTGGGCTACGTTTAGAGAGGTCAAACAGTACGCCACGATCGGAAATTGTGAATTTATGGTTGAAAATCAGACCATAAGAAAGGGAAAATGAATCGTTAAGTGAGCCCAAAAACTGGGCTCTTTCTTTACGGTAAAGGTAAGGTAGTTTATCTAAGCAATCCGGAAATAGTTGAGGAAATACCGGGAGACACACGTCTGGGAGAGTAACTCCGATCGAGAACGTAGTCGCGGCGATCGGTCCGCAGGGCGAGCCAGCCCTTACGACCTTGTATCGCGCGACGCGAATGAAGAGGATCATTCGGATAACCGGTGCCCTGAATGAGAAAATCACCGTCATCCGGTTCGGACACGCGGCCAGGAGAAAGACCACGCAATCGTATGCAACGCGAACCGCACAACCCCGTGAGGACTACCTGGCAGTGCCCTCCAAGCTGATGAAGATGACCCGCTCACCTCCGCCAATTGCAAGGGTCCAACATCAGGTAGTGCGCGGTGTTCCGGGAGGAGGCCAGGAAGAGAAAGATCTCTCTCACTCTGAAGCAGGAGGAGAGGTATCACCATGGTTGGCCCCGATTCACTCACATAATTATGTCCCCACAAACCCATTTCACCGAGCCGACGTGCACTTCGTCCTACACAAGGGAAATTGCGACGCCGTTCTCCTAGGTCCTCGATGGCACGAATCTCCCTAAGGGTAAGCAAATTTTACCCAAAGTAGACACAAATAAAAAAATATTTGATCGTAGACTACGTTTAGAGAGATCACCCCACGACCAGAAATTGTGAATTTATGGTGGAAAAGACGACCATAAGAAAGGGAAAATGGATCGTAAAGGGAGCCCAAAAACTGTGCTTCTTTACGGTAAAGGTAAGGTAGTTTATCTAACCAATGATCCAGAAATAGTTGGGGAAATACCGGGAGTTCCGTGCGCGTTGTAGCTAGCCCGGGCGGATCCCCACGCATCGTGTGCGACAGCACGCACCGTCGTCTCCGGCCTGCTCGCGCCACTTCGTTAGTGAAGTGGCTAAAGCCCCGACAACAACATCCCTGTCCAACACCCCGCACGCAAGAGGAGTGCTGTGCTGTGATTGGTGGATAGGCAAAGACAGCGACCTTTTAACTTAATTTGTGTGATACTAAGTGCTGTGCCCACACTAATCAGGACGATTTTCGCGGATTGTTTAGTATTATTTTGCGCCACTCTCTAGTGGTAGTCGGACGCTTTGTTAATAAACAACCTGTTTACTAACAATATTAGATGAGCTTCATGTCAGTGATCTCGCAACATCAAAGTGAAGAACAGTAGATCGATGAGAAGACCGGGACGTCCTCTGGGAAGGCGCCGCCTGTCCCATGTAATGAAGAGGATCATTCGGGACACCGCGTCATTAACCGGTTCCCTGAGTGAGAAAATCACCGTCATCCGGTTCGGACACGCGGCCAGGAGAAAGACCACGCAACCGGCCGTGACACGTACCGCATAACATACTGTGGACCACGTGGTATTGCCCTCCAAACTGATGAAATGAAATGAAATTTATTCCACACAAAATAGAGTACAATTTAAGATGTTATTAAAATTAATTAAGCGATCATTCTATTTTGCCAAGATCTCTGGCATATGGAATTATAATTATTGTTTTTGCATAAATTATATGTCAGTTGAGAAATTATACATAGGTAATAAAGAAAGAACTATTATCATAAAATTCGATTCAACATTTTCAATAGTTTTTAACATTGAGTCACATGCAGGTAAATGGTTTGTGTTTTTTTTTTTTATACAATATTAATACAAATCGCATACCTATGGAATTATAATAATTGTTGAAGATGCGCAGCCGTCGCGACCGGGACGCACCCGGAGTTTGCGGCGGCGAAGGCAATGTCCGCTATCCTACAACGTCTCTACGGATATCGGATCACAATGAAGACGAAGGACCACGCAGCCCTTACGTGAGCTACACACGTAGGGCAGAAGAGGCCAGCCCAGGGAGGAAGCGGGCCCGCAAAAACCCGGAAGTCCGTGTGCTCCCGGTAAAGAGGTTCGCCTCGTGGCCGGCCCCTTACTTCCCCCTAGGGGAGATTACCATGATGACAGTTACACCCCTTCCCCTTACCCACAGGTGGGTCCACAAGCGCAGAACCCTTCCGGGACATCCATGATCTTAATATGGGAGGTCCTGAGGGGAGCCTGCGCTGCATCCAGAACTCGCGGCAGCTAAAGCCTGGTCCCAACTAATCAAACAACTTTATGGACAGTGGATCGATTAGGATACTATATTGGAACGCAGGAGGAGTCCGAGAGAAGGTCAACGGTCTTCGCCTGTTCGTCCAAGCACAGAACATCCACGTTCTGTTGCTTGGCGAAACTAAATTAAGTCCAGGATTGAAATTCCAGCTGCCCAATTACGTCGTGTACCACCGGGACGAGACTTCTCCCCGGGGCGTCGCCTATAGGGGTACAGCCGTCCTGATGAGGAGAGACGTGGTACACGACGCACTGGACAAGCTGGAATTTCAGCAGATAAGGACAGTAGGGACATTATAATCATGGTGGCCGGTAGAGAAACAAAAATATACGCCGGCTACCGTCCCCTACGACCCCCGAGACCTGCCCTCAATCTTCAATGATGCCTCACCGACGCTACTGGCCGCGGATGTGCTGGACATCATCCTACACAAGGGGATTGCGACGCCGTTCTCCTAGGTCCTCGATGGCACGCATCTGCCCAAAAGTAAGCAATTTTTACCCAAAGTAAACACAAATAAAAATTAATTTGATCGTGGGCTACGTTTAGAGAGGTCAAACAGTACCCCACGATAAAAAATTGTGAATTTATGGTTGAAAAAAGCAGACCATAAGAAAGGGAAAATGGATCGTTAAGTGAGCCCAAAAACTGGGCTCTTTCTTTACGGTAAAGGTAAAGTAGTTTATCTAAGCAATCCGGAAATAGTTGAGGAAATACCGGGAGACACACGTCTGGGAGAGTAACTCCGATCGAGAACGTAGTCGCGGCGATCGGTCCGCAGGGCGAGCCAGCCCTTACGACCTTGTATCGCGCGACGCGTAAAAAGAGGATCATTCGGGACAACGCGTCACTAACCGGTGCCTTAAATAAGAAAATCACCGTCATCCAGAAATACCTGGTCAAGCAGCGCGAGAAAAACCCAGCAGTGGAATTCTACTGCTACGCCTTCGACCAGGCGAAGCCCCACAAGGTGGCCCTATGGGGGCTGCCTGAAGCTACGGAGCCAGACCAGATCCTCCAAGCCCTGAGAGATCTGGAGTTTCCAACACACTACTGCCACCGCCTGCCAAGGCGGCCGAGGGCTACCAAGAACGTGTATGACGTTCAACTGTGGCCAATGCCCCACTCCGCTGCTCCTGTCCCCGCAACGAGGATGCGGCCCTAAAATGCGCAAACTGTCAGGGCGCCACGCGGCCAACAACCGCCGGTGTTGCATCTTCAAGGAGGAGACGCTCCCTCCCCCACTAAAAACAACACCGGCGCGAAAAAAAAAAATGCACGTAGCATGGAGAAAAATCCTGAGTGAAAGGAAAGTGTTCAAGATAGGCGAGAGCAATTACTCCAAAGAGCAGTTTCTCAGTTCTGTTGAACCGACTCATCGATAGTTTGGAAATGCGACGGGTAAACCTCGTTTCAGGTTTTCGAAAATAATTATGGAATCTATCCGGTTGATGCCGATCCATTATTAGTACCTGGGTGACCGAGCTTTGCTCGGTTTAAATACTAAATATACTTAGATACCTACAGATAAAAGACTCCAAGAAATAGATTCTTAAAAAAAAAAGGATTGAAAAAAAGAGAACCCGTCTGGATTCGAACCCAGAGCTACTAATTCGTGACCGCTATGAGCGCCCGACTTCCCGTCTGAGCTAATTATGATGACGCGTCACACGGCGAAATTTACCTTCGCATTCTAATGTCTAATGTGACAGTTTTTCATTGTCTAAAAACGCGCATAATTTGCGTTTAATAAAGAGTTTTCTATTTTATTCATCTCCTTAAGGGTAAGCAAATTTTACCCAAAGTAGACACAAATAAAAAAATATTTGATCGTGGACTACGTTTAGAGAGGTCAACCCACGACCAGAAATTATGAATTTATGGTGGAAAAGACGACCATAAGAAAGGGAAAATGGATCGTAAAGTGAGCTAAAAAACTGGGCTTCTTTACGGTAAAGGTAAGGTAGTTTATCTATCGGATCACTTTGACACCGCAGACGCCGGGTCCGCGGGGTGCGGCCGGCGCCCACCCGCGGGACCCGCGCACAGCGGCGCGCTTAATGCGCGAGCAACAGGCGCAGGTGGAGAGGGCCGAGCCAGAGGTCCAACCTCAGCCGGGGCGCGTTCGCGCGCCCGATCTCTGATCCCGAACCCGATCTGCTACGCTCACAGCAAGTCCGGCCCCCCCGACCGCGCCCGACACCTAGGCTCCGACTCGAGCTGGGAATCGGGACGCGGAGGGGTCCCTGTCCAATTCCAAGCGCCGAGACGCCGCCACGGCCCGCGGAACACCCTACGTTCCCGGTACCGCAGCCGGCCGGTCCGGCGCATACAACAACGCCGCCGGGATTCGCCCCGCGGCTCCCCCGCCCACCGGCGGAGTCACCGGCAGGCAGCTTGGTCGGGGCGCCCGCATTTATAATATGGGAAGCCCTGAGTAGCGCCTGCGCAGCCGTCGCGACCGGGACGCACCCGGAGTTTGCGGCGGCGAAGGCAATGTCCGCTATCCTACAAAGTCTCTACGGATATCGGATCACAATGAAGACGAAGGACCACGCAGCCTTTACGTGAGCTACACACGTAGGGCAGAAGAGGCCTGCCCAGCGAGGAAGCGGGCCCGCAAATACCCGCGAGTCCATGTGCACCCGAGACCCTAGCCCGTAAAACGGTTCGCCTCGTGGCCGGCCCCTAGGCGAGGAAGAAGATTACCATGTCGATGTAAACAATAAGGGGCCTGTGTGTGTTCCTTGGCACCCCCTGCTTTGTCGCACACGCAGTGCTACAGTTTGTACGTCCCACGCATCTCTGCTGGCCTGGGTTGTAGTCCACCCCCGTGAGTGTCGTCTCCCCGCCGCAGAGCGAGTGCGCCACTACAAACACACTCCTGCGTGTATTCCCGAATTCCCGTTTTCCAGGAGAACGGTCCGCGCATCACGCGCATCCGCCCGTACCGCCTTACCCGGCCTGCTCAACTCGTTTCCCTAGTGGAAGGGACGGTAGCCGCCGGATCGCCGGCAGCACCCCCCTCCAACACCCCGCACCCCCCGTGTCGGTCTGCGAGCTCGTATCCCGCGTCGCAAAATTGGAGCTTTATAGCCGCGATCGGTTAGTTGGACTTCCAGGGGGCTTAACCCTGGTCTAATCCGGCTCGGCCTGATCGCCTCGGCTCCGCAAAGTCGGACGCGCGCCCGCGACCGTCTTCAGACAATTAGCAAGACTAATTACAAGGGCGAGTGTTGGAACCTAATAAGTGCTTAGTCTGCAATTCCTTAAGTGTTTAAGTGATCCAAAAAACTACACTATCCTGGACGCTTCGCGCGGTAGTGTAGGCAAGCTCACGGAAGCTTACAAACTGTGCTACTTACTTACTATAAATTCACAGTGAGTACATAATAATAATCAGAACCGTACGTACGATGAGTTCTAATAGTGCATTGTCGTCGGAATCCTGAGGACTGGGCATTTCCCCTCGACATGGAAGACTGGCAAGGTAATCGTTATCCCGAAGCCCGGAAAGGATAGACAACAACCGTCCAGCTACCGCCCCATTACACTTCTGTCGCACCTCGCGAAGCTGTTTGAGCACCTGCTGCTGCGAAGACTACGTCTCCACCTTACACCGAGGGAGGAACAGCACGGATTCCGCACGCGGCAATCCACCATACTACAGCTCACGAGGGTGATACACCACCTATCAACAGAATTCAACAGGGGTAGACGGTCTGTCGTTGTACTCCTGGATATCGAGACGGCCTTCGATAGGGTGTGGCACGAGGGCCTAATCTACAAGATAGCAAAAACATCAGCTTCCCCAGCACTGGCGAAGGTGATAGTCTTCTTTCTGAAGAACCGCCAGTTTTATGTAACCGTCGAGCAGGTGAACTCCGGTTATAGGACCATCTCAGCTGGGGTCCCTCAAGGAAGCTGTATTTCGCCGGCACTGTACGCGCTATTTACGGATGACATCCCCTGCCTGGAGGAGGAGGATCTACTAACAGGAGAAAGAGGGGTTACATTGGCCCTATTCGCGGACGATAGCGCGTACATAACATCATTCAGGTCAACTAAAATCGCAGCTTAACGAACGCAGAAAGCGTTTAATAATCTAGAAACAATATATTAATTAATAATCGGGAAAAATAAAGGTCAAGACCTGTTAAATAAAACAACAATCCAAAGGGATGACCTACCTCCCAAGAGACCGCCGAGAAGAAAGAGAGCGGATTTGAGCACCTCCTTCCCGGATAGAGAAGACAAAAGAGGGCGGACTTATGATGATCCGCCATCTCCGCCAGAGGAATTCGTTCAGAAAACCCCGCCTGCTCCCATTATAAACATTAGGACCGACCAAAAGAAGGCATTCCCTACCCGTCGGATCCCAGAAATCACACCGCCGGAAAAATACACATGTCGCGTCACCGACATGCAGTTGACTCCGGCGGCACTCAGACTACACGACGCAGCTGAAGCTGAGAAAATCGCGGACGAATACGAAGCTAGAGGCTACACCGTTTCGGAGGACAACCCGCCAGCCAGGTTGGCGTCACCGACCATGTCGCAGGACTACGATGTCCCGCTAGACGTGGCTGGGCCTTCGGACCGTGCCGGCCTACTCATCCAAGCTGGGCCGTCGCATGTAACCATATCGGAGGCCAGTGACCAAGGGTCTAAGCCCACCGGAACCCATACACAAAAGGTATGTCCCACCACGCCACAGGTGTCATCGACGGCGCTTACGACGACGCGTACAGCAGAGCTGGCGGCAGCCACGCAGGCCCTGAACGCGAACGCACCCGAGTACACCCCGGTGCGCGCAACCGCGGGGTCACCGGCGCCCCCGCCGATGATCAGCGGCGAGTCATCGCCACAGTGGCCCGCCTCCTCAGAGGAGGAGGACAACGACGAGGAGGAGCTACCCGCACAATCATCACCTCACGGTGATGGCACGCCGATGGTCATAGAGTCGGTCCCGGTGGGTGCTGACCCTCTCCCGTCGCCGCCAACACCATCACCGGAAACCGCAGCGCTACAAGCGTCATACGCTGCGAAGGCCGCATCACCACCGCAGACAAGGGCTCCAAGCCCACCATCCCCAACGCGGTTGCCCACTGCTGGGACCATGCCCACAGGTGGGAATCAGCCCCAACAACAGACCCAATCTACGGGAACTAATTCCAGCCCAAATAATTGTAGACCACCTTCCCAACTGGCCCACCCACCTGGAGCACTTAAAACAATTGCTAGATTACCGAGCAAACGCGAGGCCGTACCTGAAAGGTGTCCGTTTCCGTCCGAAATCGGACGAAGAATTCAGGGTCATCCAGCGATATTTAGCCAAAAAGAGAGAGAAGTGCCCTAGTGCCCTATTGTCGTTGTCATGGCGGCTGCGTCTAATGTGCGCATGCGCGATCAGCTGCGCACTGAACGACAAATTCATCCGCGACGAACGCAAAACCTAGTCCGCGTGCGGACGGTCTGCGGCGCACTGAATACAGCCTTATACCACATCCGCGCCACCTGCTCCCCCAGGACGCACTGAGGCTGCACCCCGAGCATCGCGTGCCCGCATGCACCGTCGCTCCCGGCCAGCTTCCCCCACTTCGAGAGCGAAGTGTTGCAAGCCGCCGATACGACTATACGAAAGATCTCTCTCACTCTGAAGCAGGAGGAGAGGTATCACCGTGGTTGGCCCTGATTCACTCGCATATGTCCCCACAAACCCATTTCACCGAGCCGACGTGCTGGACATCGTCCTACACAAGGGGATTGCGACGCCGTTCTTCTAGGTCCTCGATGGCACGCATCTTCCTTCGTCACCCCGGTATCTTCAGGAGCGTTTTAATTTTCGTCAATATCTTCTCCCAAGGTCATTGAGAAGTGCGGACAACCTCACACTTGATATCCCTCAACACAGCACAACTTTTTACTCCTCTTCCTTCACTGTGAGGGCTGTCAAGTTGTGATATGAGCTGCCATTGGACATAAAGCGTGCCCAGTCGCTGGATGTTTTCAAGGTTCGAATTAAAGAATTATATTTAGAGACTTAGTTGCCTTCTATCTATCCTTAAGTTATAATCTGGTTTGTGTAGATCTTGGTACTTGTTTACTATTATGAGTTTATGTAGGTATGTGTAATATTCATTTATTTTTCTTCTAATATATACATAAATATGTATTATTAAATGTCTTTTATGCAAATTAGTATGTGTATTTTAATATATTCTTTATTGTAAGTAGTATATAATTCTAAGCTTAGGTATATAATGTTAGTGTATGATATTAGCTATTCGATTTGTTGTGTAATTTATTTAATATATTAAGGCCGCATTACTGTATAATATCCTATCCGTACACGGTTGCCTGGAAGAGATCGCTCTAAGCGATAAGGCCGCCAATTAAAATATCTAGCTTAAGTTATCTTTAAGTTTCTTTTGTGATTTTGTTTTTTTTATGTATGTGTGTGTGGCTTTTTAATAAAGAGTTTTCTATTCTATTCATCTCCTTAAGGGTAAGCAAATTTTACCCAAAGTAGACACAAATAAAAAAATATTTGATCGTGGACTACGTTTAGAGAGATCACCCCACGACCAGAAATTATGAATTTATGGTGGAAAAGACGACCATAAGAAAGGGAAAATGGATCGTAAAGTGAGCTAAAAAACTGGGCTTCTTTACGGTAAAGGTAAGGTAGTTTATCTATCGGATCACTTTGACACCGAAGACGCCGGGTCCGCGGGGTGCGGCCGGCGCCCACCCGCGGGACCCGCGCACAGCGGCGCGCTTAATGCGCGAGCAGGCGCACCAGGCGCAGGTGGAGAGGGCCGAGCCAGAGGTCCAACCTCAGCCGGGGCGCATTGGCGCGCCCGATCTCTGATCCCGAACCCGATCTGCTACGCTCACAGCAAGTCCGGCCCCCCCGACCGCGCCCGACACCTAGGCTCCGACTCGAGCTGGGAATCGGGACGCGGAGGGGTCCCTGTCCAACTCCAAGCGCCGAGACGCCGCCACGGCCCGCGGAACACCCTACGTCCCCGGTACCGCAGCCGGCCGGTCCGGCGCATACAACAACACCGCCGGGATTCGCCCCGCGGCTCCCCCGCCCACCGGCGGAGTCACCGGCAGGCAGCTTGGTCGAGGCGCCCGCATTTATAATATGGGAAGCCCTGAGTAGCGCCTGCGCAGCCGTCGCGACCGGGACGCACCCGGTCCACGCATGGCGCATGTGAGTGGTCATCCACCAGAGGATGACCACTCACATGCGCCAATTGCAAGGGTCCAATTGCGACCAACAGCAGGCGGAGGTGGAGGCTCTAAAAAGAGGAAGATCACCAGTCGAACCTAGTAAGCTAAGGTATCCCCAAAGTAGACATATTGTGAAATTATGGTGGAAAAGGCGACCATATTAAATGAATCGTAAATTGGGCCTAAAAATTTGGCTCTCTTTACGGTAGGTAGGTACTTTAGGGAGAGGGGGAGTTTATTTAAGCAATCAAGCCTTTGGATGCAGATTTCTTGTACATGTATTTATGACAAATAAATTTATTATTTATTATTATTCAGTCATTTAATCCTTGTTCTTAAATTTAGGTTTTTACAATATCAGTAAATGCATCAAAAAACAACATAAAAACATTATAAAAACCTAAACCTAGATAGCCGCCAGCAGCGGGGCAGGGCCCAAGCTACCGGTGGTTAGGGCTGCAGAGTGAGGAACCTCCTGACGATGCGCGCTGTGTCAAGGATGACTGCCTTCTGCATCTGGCCCTTAACCCAACCGTCTAGCGAAAGTCTCTTTAGATGTTGGTCGAGACTTTTCGCTACAAGGCCGTTTGCCGACACAACTATTGGGACTATGATCGTCGAATCAACATCCCACATGGCGGTAACCTCATGAGCCAAGTCAAGGTACTTGCTTAGCTTGTCCTTCTCGGCTTTCACGAGGTTCTCGTCATGTGGTACGGTGATATCGACGATCACAGCCCGGCGCTGAGACCGGTCTACCAGCACGATATCAGGCTTATTGGCGACAATAGTCCTGTCCGTGATGATAGAGCGGTCCCAGTAGAGCAACGCACGACCATTCTCGAGAACTGGCAGAGGTGCGTACTTATAGTACGGCACCTCGGACTCTACAAGGCAGTATCTAAGAGCAAGTTGCTGGTGGATGATCCTGGCTACTAGGTTATGTCTGTGCAAGTACTCGCCGTTAGCAAGATGCAAACAACCGGAAATAACATGACGAAGAGATTCACCTGGACGGCGGCATGCCCGACAAATGTCGACCGTACCGTCCTTCATTATGTATTTCCGGTAATTGTTCGTCTTGATTACTTCGTCCGCAATTGCACAGGCAAAACCCTCGGTTTCTCCGAAGAGGTCCCCAAAGCGCAGCCAGTTCACCGACGCGAGCAGATTCACATCGGGTCCCGTTAGGGCCCGATAGAATCGCCCGTGCAGCTCCTTGCTCTTCCATACTTCCTTGCGATCATCAGTGCTGAGCACCGATGGTTTGCGCCAGTTCTCGTTTGCCAATGAAAGAGGCGTGAAGCTCCTGTCAACTGCCACAACATCGCGATGCATCCCGAACTCGCTGTTGCGGAAATAATCCCTGAGACTGCATACCTCGCGGTTATGAAGGTTCTTGGCATTTAAAAAGCCTCGACCCCCCCATTTCCGCGGGATGTACAGTCTCATAACAGACGAGCGCGGGTGTAGCATGCGGTATGTTGTGAGCTGTTGGCGGACCTTTCTGTCCAGGGCGTCGAGCTCAGTCTGAGTCCATCTCAGTATGCCAAAGGAGTATATCAGCAGAGGCATTACCCAACCGTTGAAGGCTCGCGCCTTATTACCGCCTGACAGAAGACTTTTAAGTACTTTTGTCAGCCGGCAAAAGAAGCGTTCCTTCACCGATTTCTTAATGTCATCTGCTGATATACCCAATGACTGTGACATACCGAGATATTTGTAGGTCTCGTCTTCGGAGAGGGATCTGAGAGTTATTGTCTCGGAAAGTCGTAAATTCTCTGAATTTACTACTTTCCCTCGCTGTACATGCATGACCGCACACTTGTCGACACCGAACTCCATCTTGATGGCGTTACTAAAAACCTCTGTGGTTTTTAGTAGCTCCAACAAGTCTTGGCGTTTCGGTGCAAAAAGTTTGAGGTCGTCCATGTACAGCAAATGAGATATAACCTCACCTCCTCTACGAAGACGATAGCCTAATTCTGAATCTCTCAGCAGAGTGCTGAGAGGATTCAGACTTAGGCACCACCATAGGGAACTCAGACTGTCTCCCTGAAATATTCCCCTTTCAATCTTTATCAAGTCCTCCGAAACAAACGAGCTGTCTACGCTACCTGGTTGACGAAGGACTGTGACCCACTGTCCCATGCATTTGCTTAGAAAAGATTTCAGAGTTGGATTTACTTTATACAATTCTAAAATCCTTTCTAGCCACGAATGGGGCAACGCATCATAGGCCTTCTTATAGTCAATCCAGGCAGTGGAGAGGGCTCCTTTGTTTCGTTTGACTTGTTGGCAAATGGTCGTGTCAATGAGGAGAAGCTCCTTAGTACCACGGGACCCAATCTTACATCCATTCTGAGAGGAGGCCAAAACGTTATTCGCGATAATGTGCGCGTAAATTTTTGCTCTCAGAATGGATGTAAGCAGCTTATAGATGGTAGGTAAGCATGTAATGGGTCTGTAATTCTTCGGTTCCGTGGTACTACCAGACTTATGGAGCAGGAAGGTGACTCCTGTGGTCATGAAACTGGGAAGAGAACCCGTCTCGATGGCTTCTTGGAATTGTGTTGCCAAACGTTCATGTGAGCATCGAAACCACTTGATCCAGAAGTTGTGCAATCCGTCCGGCCCAGGACTTTTCCAGTTCTGAGTCGTCCGGATAGCACAACTAACGTCTTCGAAGTCTATCGTAATAGACTCCATGGTTTCGATAGATTCACACTCACGTTCGACAACACGCATCCAAGTTCCCTCCGTGTGCTCGACAGGCACCGACCAGATGCTGCGCCAGAAGTTTTTCGTAGCGCTGGCATCCGGTAGCTGCCCATCGCTCACACGTCGACTAGTTCCCTCCCAGTTTCTATACACCTTCCTTTGATCACTTTGGAAGTCGCGATTTTGCCGATATCGATCCACACGCTCTCTGTAGCGGCGAATACGGTTTGCCCACGCATAAACTTTCTGCTTCAGATAGTCAATACGTTCCGTAACATTGGCTAGATAGTGCTGGGGACTGATATCAGTCCCAGCGAATGCCTGTGTTACGAAACGCATGGCTCGGGGACGACTGTTCCCCTGACTGAAGCAGATTAGCTTTGCTATAAGAGTCCTGAATGTGCTGATACGCCGTTCTATTCGTATTTGCCATGCGGGTGCATCTCCGGAGGTTCGCGTTGTACGGTCAGTGTCTGGGAACTTGACACGTGCAACGCGACACGCCGCGATAGCACCACAGTACAGAATAGAATGGGTATCAGTCAAATCTTTGCTAGTGCCCAGGTAGGGCACTACCCAACTAACATTAGGCGCTAATATAAGAGTTAGAATAGATATATAAAAGCGCTAAACAGAACCTAAGGTGATGAATGAGTTCTATCACATAAGAGTTATAGCTTGCTATAACTCTGCTATACCCCCGGATTGGGCACAAATTCTTATAGCCTTAGGTTCCACTATGGCGATATAGTGGTTGCAGAATGATTTTAAGAGTTATAGTAGAGCAATTATAGAGGTACAGCAGCGCTAGCTGAGAGAGGGAGCGCTGTAAGGGTGGTATTTAAGTGACTAGTGACTCCTCAAGAGTTATGGTAGAGCTATATGCTGCTAACTAACACTTTGAGTGCTATAAAGGTAGCATATGTGTGATTATAAAATCCGTTAGGGGTATTGAAGATCTATGACGAATATTACTAACTGCTTGAGCTTTTAGAGGGTGGTAATAAGGTAAATTGTAACATCTTGAGTTCCAGTATAGATCTACAATCGGAAATAAAAGCGCCTAGGATATACTTTTTTTACCTTTTTTCTTAGAGCTATAGCTGCGTGCGGTGGGTTTTTTATTACGTTCTTAAACGAATTAAATATGAACGACATTAAAAGAAACATACATTTTGTGTTTACGAAAATAAATGGCGGACTTGTGTGCTAAAATGTTTTATTGTTAGTGGAAGCTGAAGGTGAATTTTCATTGCGAAGGTAAGTTTACTGTGAATATGTGTATATATTATTGGCAAATAATTGAAGGGCCCACTCTTTGTTGAGTATTTATCTAAAAAAAATGTTCCAATTTACATGGAATAAGACATTTTTTTACTAAATTTGTAATAAAAAATTCCTATTGACTTGAAATTGCAGTGGGTCTGTTATTAGAAGTGCTAGAAAAATGAATACCTTTATTGTATTAAGTTTTCGTTTAGTACGCTTTACTGTTTTTGTGTAACTTAATAATCTAAAGATGGTGGGCGCATGAATTTGGGGATCCGCGGAGTCATTTCCCAAAACCACTACACACAGATCTCACAGATTAATGAGTGCCATTTTTTTATTATTTGAGTTTTTAAATTTAATTCTGTTAACTAAACAATTATATTTCTATTTCAGAACGACATGAAAAATAGTAAGAACATTAGAGAAAAGAAAATATACCCACTGGATTGTTTCTTTTACACGTGAATTAAATAATATTGTGTAATAGCCTAAAAGAAACATTTCAAAACTTGTTAAATTCGATGATTACTTGAACAGGATTGGTGACAAATGAAGTGCCAAAATGAAACGAAACAATATTTCAACTTATGAGGACGCTGAACGGGAATTGGATGAAGCAGTCATTGAATTAATCTTCAAATAAATTACAAAATCCTACCATCCAGCTTTAATACACTTGTGGAACGTCAGATAACCAAATTCTAAGTATACCTGCAAATACCTACAGTGTCTCTGCTGAAAACTAAGAGCACTAAATAGTCAATATTCAAGCAAATAGAAATTTATGAAGAACATTCGATATTTATTACTCTATTAGTTACCAAGACAAACTAAAATATAGTTGTTAACTAGAAGATATTTCTTGCTGTAACCCTAAATGTTAAGGTGTTGTACTTAATATATGTACCTATATGTAAACAAACTGTGATATATAATAGAAACACATTTTTTTTAATATTAGGCATTTTGAAACGTCACTATCAAATAGCAACTATTCTTATTTTCTATTAAAAGATGTATGTATTGTTAACGAGTATAGATAAAAATGCTAAACTTCAAACTTTAAATAATAACTAACTTACATCATTTACTTATTTATAGTAGATAAGTGTATCAATTTTTGGTAAAAAAATAATGTCAAAACAAGTAATTGTTTTGAAATAAAACAGCAAAAAATGTTAGGTATTTTATGTACCTATTATATTCTTAAAATATATTTCAAAGGTTCATAAGTTCCGTCATGCCAATATTCGCTATCGTCATCTAGTTTGTTATTAATATGTTATTGGATGTTTGTAAAATAACTCGAGGATATTTTTGTAGAATGTTGCCAAAACTGTCAATTATGACCAAAAGTTGAGACCAAAAGCAAAACTAATCTTTTATAGCTGTTTGTGCAATATTTTTTCATACGCGCATGCCCTCAATTAAAAATATTAAAATAAAGATTCTTAATAAATTAATTCGGGTTTTCATCATTATCACTACTCAATGAAATGTAATATTAGTTATCTTTGGAAGTATGAAAACTCACAGTTACGTTATCACTTTTATACTTACCACTTTTACTTATCACTTTTACATACGGAACCTGTATCTTTAAGCACGACTCCCATTTTACCGACGAGGTTTAGAGGAGTTATGTTGCGACGCCATTTTTATGCTAATTTGATTGCACACGTGATCAATTAGGGGTACTAAGGTGATAACGATCTCCATAATTCAACCTTAAATAACATGGAGGCTATACTTGACACTACAAGTTCTATTAATAGGGAAAAATATCCCTATTATTCAGCCCTAAGTTATACAAAGGAGTTTTGTATCACTTTAAGAGTTTGGTGTTGTAATAGATTTAATGAACACCATTGTAGAGCTAATAGCATTAATTGCACCTTTTGTGCAACTATCGGCGCTCCAAAAGAGTTGGTGGCAGCTTGTTTAGAACTTTAGGAGCTAATTTGTATGTCAACTTCTCATATAGATCTTATGGTTACAAAATTAGCTCAAAGCTATATCACAGAAGCTTTAGTCTGTATTATAGGGATAACGATCGCTGCTCTATGCGTCTAACCTCCATTGATTGCTCTTATAAACTCGTTAAATCACTATAAGCGTAACATTTTCTTACTAACACTTATTTATCGCCAAAAACTATAATTGCAACTACTACTCTACCTTCATAACACTTTAGGTTCTAGCGTAAGCTATATTTGCAGCCAAAATGTTTGTTGGGTAGTAAAGTATTCAGGACTCCCATCAAAGCCAAATTTCGTTTATGGGTGGGCAAACGTGGTAAACGCGGCCAAGAGTTCGGTGCGAGTCGATATTGGAAGATCGCGTCTTCCAAAGCACTCCTCAGTTGCCCTCTTACCTGGTCGGATACGCTATTACTCGCCGAATCTCCCTCCTCGATATCGGGGTCAACCGGTGCCGCAAGTGTCGCCGCTGTCATTGGCACTGAAGCCAATGGCAGCGTCGACGACGCGACGGTCGGATCCCGAGTCGAGGCAGAAGCTGGGCGAATACGTTGTTCCTCCAGGCGTAGCTGATCAAGTGCCGAGTCATCCAACAGTTTGCACCGGCGGATAGCTCGAACCTGATCAGAAAGTCGTTGCGCGGATACGGCGACGGTTGGTTCAAGGGCCTGAAACAGAAGTAACATCCTGGCACAGTACGCGGTCAGGTTAGTTCCTCCTTCTGTAGCCCCGTAATAGGCGCGCATGCAGTTCTCGTTCATTTGCTGAGTCCATCGCATGCGACGCACTACACCACCGGTAGCGAGGGCCGGGCGCGAGGCAGATTGCCTCTCTGGCCCCAAGCGTGCCGGCAGCGGCGGACGGCCACGACGTGCAGGTCTTGTTGGTGTCGGGGTCCGCGCCGTGTCTTCGTCACTGGAAGTGGCACTCGTGTCACGGGGAGTCAGGTATGGCTCATCTCCCGATGACGATGGTGGGGACGGGACACGTGCTGGTGTTGGGTGTGCATTATTAAGTGTTTCCGCTTCTTGTCTTCGTCTTGATCGTGTTATCATACTTCAATTCACATTATTTACACAGTTTACACAGAAAATTCTGAAATTAGTGTTGTGTGGTTGTGACAGCTGTTGTCAAAATGCATTTTCGTTTTATTTCGCTATGTAATTAGGTTTTATATTTAACCAGAATAGTTTTTCAGTATTTGTAGAATTTTTCCTGTCTGTTGCTATGTAGATTTGCACTATAAAAGTACAGAATGTAGTAGAAAATAAATAAAATTGTAACACGATATAAAAAGACGTCGATACGTGACAGCGGTTTTTTTTTTTTTTTTTTTTTTTATTATTATTCAGTCATTTAATCCTTGTTCTTAAATTTAGGTTTTTACAATATCAGTAAATGCATCAAAAAACAACATAAAAACATTATAAAAACCTAAACCTAGATAGCCGCCAGCAGCGGGGCAGGGCCCAAGCTACCGGTGGTTAGGGCTGCAGAGTGAGGAACCTCCTGACGATGCGCGCTGTGTCAAGAATGACTGCCTTCTGCATCTGGCCCTTAACCCAACCGTCTAGCGAAAGTCTCTTTAGATGTTGGTCGAGACTTTTCGCTACAAGGCCGTTTGCCGACACAACTATTGGGACTATGATCGTCGAATCAACATCCCACATGGCGGTAACCTCATGAGCCAAGTCAAGGTACTTGCTTAGCTTGTCCTTCTCGGCTTTCACGAGGTTCTCGTCATGTGGTACGGTGATATCGACGATCACAGCCCGGCGCTGAGACCGGTCTACCAGCACGATATCAGGCTTATTGGCGACAATAGTCCTGTCCGTGATGATAGAGCGGTCCCAGTAGAGCAACGCACGACCATTCTCGAGAACTATATTATTATTATTATTAATCAGTTACACCCCTTGCCGGTACGTACGCAATGACGTCATCGCCAGGGACGTGAGAATGGAATCGGTGAGGGAGTTCGTGGCTCGTCTAGCGCGAAACATGTTCGACCGCGCTGATAACGGGCCACACCCTCACCTCAACAACATCGCACCCCATCATACACGCCCCCTGACGTACGTACCTGGCGTGCCCTCCCTAGAGATCTTCTGCTAGCCGATCCGGACAGTGACGAAGATATAAGATGAGGCCAACAAGAAAACAGACCACCAAGAAAGCACCACTAAGCCAACACCCTACGTCCCCGGTACCGCAGCCGGCCGGTCCGGCGCATACAACAACACCGCCGGGATTCGCCCCGCGGCTCCCCCGCCCACCGGCGGAGTCACCGGCAGGCAGCTTGCTTGGGGCGCCCGCATTTATAATATGGGAAGCCCTGAGTAGCGCCTGCGCAGCCGTCGCGACCGGGACGAACCCGGAGTTTGCGGCGGCGAAGGCGATGTCAGCTATCCTACAACGTCTCTACAGATATCGGATCACAATGAAGACGAAGGACCACGCAGCCCTTACGTGAGCTACACACGTAGGACAGAAGAGGCCTGTCCAGCGAGGAAGCGGGCCCGCAAATACCCGGGAGTCCGTGTGCTCCCGAGACCCTAGTAGCATAACCTAACCAAAGTAGACATAAATAAAAAATGATTTGATCGTGGGCTACGTTTAGAGAGGTCAAACAGTACGCCACGATCGGAAATTGTGAATTTATGGTTGAAAAGCAGACCATAAGAAAGGGAAAATGGATCGTTAAGTGAGCCCAAAAACTGGGCTCTTTCTTTACGGTAAAGGTAAGGTAGTTTATCTAAGCAATCCGGAAATAGTTGAGGAAATACCGGGAGACACACGTCTGGGAGAGTAACTCCGATCGAGAACGTAGTCGCGGCGATCGGTCCGCAGGGCGAGCCGGCCCTTACGACCTTGTATCGCGCGACGCGAATGAAGAGGATCATTCGGGACACCGCGTCACTAACCGGTGTGAAAGACCACACAATCGCATGCAACGCGAACCGCACAACCCCGTGAGGACTACCTGGCATTGCCCTCCAAGTTGATGAAGATGACCCGCTCACCTCCGCCAATTGCAAGGGTCCAACATCAGGCAGTGCGCGGTGTTCCGGGAGGAGGCCAGGAAGAGAAAGATCTCTCTCACTCTGAAGCAGGAGGAGAGGTATCACCATGGTTGGCCCCGATTCACTCACATAATTATGTCCCCACAAACCCATTTTACCGAGCCGACGTGCACTTCGTCCTACACAAGGGAATTGCGACGCCGTTCTCCTAGGTCCTCGATGGCACGAATCTCCCTAAGGGTAAGCAAATTTTACCCAAAGTAGACACAAATAAAAATTTATTTGATCGTAGACTACGTTTAGAGAGATCACCCCACGACCAGAAATTGTGAATTTATGGTGGAAAAGACGACCATAAGAAAGGGAAAATGGATCGTAAAGGGAGCCCAAAAACTGTGCTTCTTTACGGTAAAGGTAAGGTAGTTTATCTAACCAATGATCCACAAATAGTTGGGGAAATACCGGGAGTTCCGTGCGCGTTGTAGCTAGCCCGCGCGGACCCCCACGCATCGTTTGCGACAGCACGCACCGTCGTCTTCGGCCTGCTCGCGCCACTTCGCGAGTGAAGTGGCTAAAGCCCCGACAACAACATCCCTGTCCAACACCCCGCACGCAAGAGGAGTGCTGTGCTGTGATTGGTGGATAGGCAAAGACAGCGACCTTTTAACTTAATTTGTGTGATACTAAGTGCCGTGCCCACACTAATCAGGACGATTTTCGCGGAATGTTTAGTATTATTTTGCGCCACTCTCTCTAGTGGTAGTCGGACGCTTTGTTAATAAACAACCTCGGCTGCCCAAATTTAAAACCTAGTAACAGGTGATTTGAAAAAAAAACCGTTTTTGGCATTTTTCGACTTACTAGACAGTATCAAAATGATGTCAACCTTAAAACACCCAGTTTCATACGTAATTTTAAAAAAATAATTTAGCAAGTCTAAGCAATTTGGAATTATTACGAAAATTTCCTTGAAGTACAAATTCTAAACTTAGTATGTCAGAATACAAATTTAAAACCCTAGCAGCTCAAGCGACTTACTAAGTTATGAATTTGAAATACCAACTTGCTATGTTTTGAATTTGGCGCCGATTGTAAAATCAATGAAATTTTGTTTAGTAAGTCCAGTGTTACCGGCGCACGAGTGTTTCGCTCCATGATATAAAATAATAAAATGAGTTACATGCAATTTCATCGGTCCAGGCGTATAATGCGTGCTTTGCAGAACAAAAACGAATGCAGGTAAGAAATAACTTATTCATTATAGTTACGAAAATGTAAAAGAAACGTGACATAACCTCAAAATAAAATTGTCGTTGTCGTAAAACTACGCAACGGATTTTGATGCGGTTTTTTTTAATAGATAGTTCAAGAGGAAGGTTTTAGTATATAATTTGCGGGTGGGCGAAGCCGCGGGCATCAGCTAGTCTTCATAATAAAGCTAACAAAACTAGGATGTTGTGCTGGCTTTCGTGCAATGAATGTGCAAAAGCCGATTTTGCTTATTTTGATGGTGTGCTTTGCTAATTATCTACTGAACAGAGATAATAATTTTAACTAGTGTGGGCGCCACTAGCGCCGCTTAACTCCCCTTAAGGTGAATGCTCCAACCAGCCCGCGAAATTCAAATTTTCTTACGTTTTTTGCAATTTGCAGATCAGTGTTCGGTTGTATGTTGATGAAAATTTGATTCGCAGCTGTAACACGTATGTAGTTACAGAATTATAATCATCAAAATCATCAATACAACCCTCCAAGTTCATAATGATGTAAGAACAAAAAAAAACAAAGTCATTTCTTTCTTTATTTACCTTTCTTTCTTCTTTCTTTCGTCTTACATCCGCGAATAATATTAACCCTAGCACTGGCCTGCAAATTTCAAAAACGTAAGAAAGTTTTTTTTTCTTTACCCACGCTGCTATTTAACTAATACTTACTGCCTTATTGTTTGTCTTTTTTTTTGTTTTCGGTGTTGGTTGCGTATGTTTAGCTTGTTCTTTTTTCCGCTTTCAGAGCAAATGATGAAGCTAAAACAGATACTGACCAAACTATTATCGACTACAACAATCCTATCCCTGGGTCATCGGCCGAAAATGTAACGATCTGTGATAGTATCGTTTCTGATAGTAACCTTGGATTTGATACTGCTTACTTGAGCGATGACTCCGTAGCTGATCCCGATTATATACCTTTGGTAGTACAAAAACCTGCACTACAGTTAATGTTTGATGATAATTTCGAAAATTGTTTTCAAGATCTCGATCTTCTAGAACCTACGTTTGCCATTGAAAGTTTACCTCAACTACCTCCAATGCAATCCCCTATTATGCCAGAAATGCCAATTTTCATGGCAACATACCCAAGTTCAATAATTTTCATTGACTCGGAACAAGCAGAAGGCTACCGCCCACCAGCTCGGTTCACTGCAAATTATCCAGGCCCTATATTTGATACGAGTACATTAATCGAAATTTCTGAAAATCCCAAAGAAACAGCAAAGGTTATAAGAAATAAAGCGATGCATCCCATGATACCTAAAATGTGCAACGGTAAATGTAGACGACGTTGCAATAACTTCACAGAAAAACAACGAGAGGATATTTGGAATGGTTACTGGAATATGAACTATACTCAGCGCCGCCAGTTTTTGAACAAATGTGTAAAAATTGCACCAGTCAAAGAGAAATCTGCATCTGTGCCTAACTCAGACAAAAAACACGTAAAAAACGAGTCGAGGTATTACTGCTTTTATCTCGGGAATGAGGAGATAAATATTTGTAAATCATTTTTCCTGAATACTCTTGGTCATTGTACTGATGGTGTTATTACCGAGCTAAGTAGAGCTTTAAAACGGAAACCCTTTTACGAAGATGTTAAAGAGAATCGAGGTGGCAAGAAACCTAGACTATCAAGAACACCAATCGAAGATCACATCAAGAGTTATAACCCGGCATTGAGCCACTACAGGAGAAACAACGCACCGCTGACACGGTACTTGCCACGAACGCTTACGCTGCAATCTATGCATACTGACTTCATATCGAAGAATCCTGATGTCAAATGTTCTATTGAAACCTACAGAAATACTATGAAATCAATGAAAGTTTCCTTAAAATATCCTAAAGGAGACCAATGTGTTGATTGCGGAGTATTCGAGAAAAAGATTAAAAATGAAAGTGAGGCATCAGCTGTCGAAACTTTAAAGAATGATTTCGCTCAACACAAGGTTAAAGCTGAAAAAGCTATAAAAAATTACAAAGAAGATGCAAATAAAGGTAACGATACTTTTGAACACTATTTTTCTATGGATCTTCAGAAAGTGACATTATTGCCAGATATGCCAAAAATTAAAGATTCATTTTTTTTGAGTCGTCTAGTGGCGTTCAATTTAACATTTGCACCATTATGTAAAAACGCAAAGATAAACAGCAAGTGTGTTGTGTGGCATGAAGCAATGATGGGTCGAGATGCCAATAATATAATAGATGCATTGATGGCTTTTCTTATTTCGGAAAGAGATGTGAAAAAATTAACATTGTGGTGTGACAATTGCACTGGACAAAATAAAAATTGGTTTTTGTTTACAGCGCTGGTAATGATTGTTAATTCTGAGTGTATTAATATTGATAGTATAATTTTGAGATTTCTCACTAAAGGCCACACCCATATGTCTGCTGACGGCGTACACGGAAATATAGAAAAAGAGATGAGGCGTCGAGATGGAGTTTATGATTACGAGGACTACAAGTCTATTATAGCGAACTGTAGAAAGAACATTGACATTATCGAAGTGCAAAAATCATACCAATGGGTAAAAAAGAAACGAGTTCCACGGCGTAACACAAATGACGATCCTCTCAGCACATTTTTACTAAACCCAGTAGTTGAAGCTAAGTTCCTCAAAGGAACACGAAATCTGTTCTATAAAACAGATTTTGATGAGTCTTACAAAGAACTGAACTTCTTGATGCAGAAATTTAATGTCAACACTATTCCCCCACTTTCAAATACTATTCCCCGAGGGGTGAAATCATCGAAGAAAGATGGTATTGTTTCGAAATTGGTCCCCCTAATGCCATTGAGCAGAAGGGAGTTTTGGCTGAATCTACCCACGAGTGATAACTCCACTGATTTGCAAACTGATGGTCAAATCGTTACCAATATCAACGAGTAGTTCATTATTATCAATAAGAATGATTTTAGCTTAAGTTTATTTTTTTTTAGTTTTGGTTGACTATTGAGATTTTGACTCATGTTTTGATTTATGAGCCCTTTGATGTACGTTAATAAATATCTTTTACAAGTCAACAGGATTTTTAATCAAAATCTGCATTCCTAAGTACTTTGGGATTGTCTTTATTTCACTCAGTTATAAACACTATGCATAATGAATTGGTTTAGTCTTTACTTTTACCACAGAAAATCAAATTGATAACCTAGTAAGCAGACTTACTAAGTTTTGAAATTGTTTTGACAGTAATACTTGAGTAAATTCACAAATAAAAATAAAGTAAGAGCGATTCAAGTGTAACCATAAACTCCGCATCAATAACGAGTATTACAAACTAATGTCAACAATATAGCACAACTTTTCGCCAAACATCCAAATCGCTATCTTTTCTAGTTTCTTCGGGCGAACGAATCAAAGTAGCCGACCCATTTCTTGGCTCTCCTGAACATTTTTGTTGGAACGAGTTACTATGTTTTGATTTTAAGCAGCCGACCTGTTTACTAACAATATTAGATGAGCTTCATGTCAGTGATCTCGCAACATCAAAGTGAAGAACAGTAGATCGATGAGAAGACCGGGACGTGCTCTGGGAAGGCGCCGCCTGTCCCATGTAATGAAGAGGATCATTCGGGACACCGCGTCACTAACCGGTGCCCTGAATGAGAAAATCACCGTCATCCGGTTCGGACACGCGGCCAGGAGAAAGACCACGCAATCGGCTGCAACGCGAACCACACAACCCCGTGAAGACTACCTGGCATTGCCCTCCAAGCTGGTGAAGATGACCCGCTCACCTCCGCCAATTGCAAGGGTCCAACATCAGGCAGTGCGCGGTGTTCCGGGAGGGGGCCAGGAAGAGAAAGATCTCTCTCTCTCTGAAGCAGGAGGAGAGGTATCACCGTGGTTGGCCCTGATTCACTCACATATGTCCCCACAACCCCATTTCACCGAGCCGACGTGCTGGACATCGTCCTACACAAGGGGATTGCGACGCCATTCTCCTAGGTCCTCGATGGGACGCATTTCCCTAAGAGTAAGCATATTTTACCTAAAGTAGACACAAATAAAAAAATATTTGATCGTGGACTACGTTTAGAGGACCCACGACTAGAAATTGTGAACTTATGGTTGAAAAGCAGACCATAAGAAAGGGAAAATAGATCGTTAAGTGAGCCCAAAAACTGGGCTCTTTCTTTACGGTAAAGGTAAGGTAGTTTATCTAAGCAATCCGGAAATAGTTGAGGAAATACCGGGAGACACACGTCTGGGAGAGTAACTCCGATCGAGAACGTAGTCGCGGCGATCGGTCCGCAGGGCGAGCCAGCCCTTACGACCTTGTATCGCGCGACGCGTAAGAAGAGGATCATTCGGGACACCGCGTCACTAACCGGTGCCTTAAATAAGAAAATCACCGTCATCCAGAAATACCTGGTCAAGCAGCGCGAGAAAAACCCAGCAGTGGAATTCTACTGCTACGCCTTCGACCAGGCGAAGCCCCACAAGGTGGCCCTATGGGGGCTGCCTGAAGCTACGGAGCCGGACCAGATCCACCAAGCCCTGAGAGATCTGGAGTTTCCAACACACTACTGCCACCGCCTGCCAAGGCGGCCGAGGGCTACCAAGAACGTGTATGACGTTCAACTGTGGCCAATGCCCCACTCCGGTGCTCCTGTCCCCGCACCGAGGATGCGGCCCTAAAATGCGCAAACTGTCAGGGCGCCACGCGGCCAACAACCGCCGGTGTTGCATCTTCAAGGAGGAGACGCTCCCTCCCCCACTAAAAACAACACCGGCGCGAAAAAAAAAAATGCACGTAGCATGGAGAAAAATCCTGAGTGAAAGGAAAGTGTTCAAGATAGGCGAGAGCAATTACTCCAAAGAGCAGTTTCTCAGTTCTGTTGAACCGACTCATCGATAGTTTGGAAATGCGACGGGTAAACCTCGTTTCAGGTTTTCGAAAATAATTATGGAATCTATCCGGTTGATGCCGATCCATTATTAGTACCTGGGTGACCGAGCTTTGCTCGGTTTAAATACTAAATATACTTAGATACCTACAGATAAAAGACTCCAAGAAATAGATTTTCTTAAAAAAAAAAGGATTGAAAAAAAGAGAACCCGTCTGGATTCGAACCCAGAGCTACTAATTCGTGACCGCTATGAGCGCCCGACTTCCCGTCTGAGCTAATTATGATGACGCGTCACACGGCGAAATTTACCTTCGCATTCTAATGTCTAATGTGACAGTTTTTCATTGTCTAAAAACGCGCATAATTTGCGTTTTCATTAAATGAAACCTAGTTAGATCGATTTATCGTCCCCGAAATCCTCTGCACACATAATTTCATGAAAATCCGTCGAGCCGTTTCCGAGATTCAGATTCTATATATATATACATATTTATAAACAAGAATTGCTCGTTTAAAGGTATAAGATTAGAGAGGTTGCCTACAAGTGTTGACAAAACTGCTTTACAAGACCTACGGGCTCTTGAAGTTTAAAGGCTAGAATGGACGACAAATGGAAATACAAGAGGAAGTTGCAGGAAACTACACATTACTCGTGGAAAAAGTATAACTAAAGAAGATGATAAAGAAAATGAAGACTTGGCTCAGCCGTCAACTTCAAAGCAACCATGTCGCCGTAGAGCCACTAGCGAAAGTCCTTGCGCAGAAAGTATCAACATCACATTATAGTCAGTTCACGATTCTTCCGATCTTGGTTCTCTTGGAGATTTAGAAAATCTTGAAACTAACACTGATACAGCGTGTTGTGGGTGAAATGTCCACCAATATTTATTTATTTATATTTATCCCCGGAAGTCAATTTCCACACAGACCAACCAGATCTTAAATTCTACGCGGACGCAGCAGCTCGCACTTAAATACTATAAATCTGAAAAATCGGATGTCTATTGCTCAATCACACTGGAAAAACTAAATGTACACTGAAATTTGTATCTTAGATTATAGGTAGTTTGGGTTAGTACATCAGTAACTTGTCATCCCGCAAAAAAGCAGTTCTTAAGGATCCTTTTCTAAATTCTATGCGGACGAAGTCGCTGGCAAATAAAAATTTCCACAATTACATAATTCCTACATATTTTTCCTTAGTTTGGATAACAATGTCTTTCACCTGAATCACCAGTCAAGGATTGATAATAATTTGTGAATTTCAAATGTTTGTAAATGCCAAATAAATTGGATTTCATATATTAGGGCTGGATCATAATTACGATTCAGGCTGGGTCACTATACCATACTCTCAACAAACATTACGACTCGGACTGAGTCCCTATACCCATAGCCTCAGCAAACATTATGACCCAACCCTGATCACAATTCGATGTATATTACACATATTATGACCTATCCTGGGTCAAAATTTTACAGTTCCGAATACACATATTATGACTCACAATTTTACAGTCCTAACACATATGACCCATCCTTGGTCACTATTTTATATTTATCAATCCTGTTGTAGCCAGCCTCGCTGACCTCAAAGTAGTCGTCTTGGACCCTTTTAATAACTTTCCTGTGTTTGATCAGGATATGTTTCCGTAGATGCTCAAACCTAAAGTAGAGAGCTTGCAGCATTTACACATAATATCTTTCCTCTTAAATGCCAAATAAATGACATTTCATGTATTAGGGCTGGGTCGTAATAGGTATAGCCAATAATAGGACCCTGCCTGGGTCACTATACCATCCTCTCTGTAAATTTCATGACTAAGGTTGGGTCGTTATTAGAGATGGGCGTTTTCGTTAAATTTTGTCATCGATGCGCATCGTTATTATCTAAGCCGCATCCGTTGCCGGCATCGTTTTTTTCGGCATCGATGCCGGTCAACTGTCGAAGCGACTTGATCAAATAACTGCCTGTAACGGTGCCATATGATAACTTTGGTTGGCTATTCGTTAATAATTAGATACGTTTAACGTTACGACGACGCATCGTTGCTCAAAAACGTTTTTTTTTTTCAAATACAACCATTACTTTGTACTTTCTTGTGGTTGTGAAGGTTGTGGTAGCGGTCGTTGTGATAGCGGTGGTGGTGGAATTATCGTAGTATCATTTAAGTTTAACAGAATACAGAATAAGTATGTGGGTGCTTTTTTTTAAATGAGACCTTAAGTTTCTTGTCGTCGATTTGTAGCTGATACACTGGCTACAGTATTTACATATCCCTATTGTGTCATCTTTTTTATCGAAGTGGTGGCAATAAGGATTTGCTGGTCTTTCCCGTCGTGGCATGATCACAGACGTAGGTACATACCTACGTCTGTGATAGAAAAGATGACGTAACACAGAGAAGCACAGAACTGTCAACTTGCACAACCAAGCATAGGTACTTAAAATTTCAGACCTAATGAAAAAATTTAAACATAAACAAACTTAACCTTATCAAGTAGTGGCGCTATTCTCACCAATATCTGTACATCTGGACCACCTTAAATGTCGCGCTCACAAGAAGAGACATGAGCACCCTTTAAAAAAAAAAAAGTATATTCATCTACCTTGTAAATAATACCTTGCTTGAGCAGGGGCTTGAGAATATAGAAAAAAACGTGTCATATTTTATGTAGTTCCTATCTCATCGATCTTTGTGAGAAATATTAAATTACGCTACAGAACATAAGTTATCATATCTACATATTATACAGATACACTGAAAAATGGTCTACATTACAGTCATTACATGATTTAAAACTTTTATGTAAAAGGCAAAAAAACAAATTCTTTGAAATTCGTAGTAGGTAGATAGATACTGTTGTAGTCTTGTAGTAGTACACTTGCGCCTACCTCATGTCGCTTCTAGTAATGATAACTCCGCAAGCGTTTGCCGCGCCGCACTCCATTGTTATGTTGTCTTTGGTTGTCTTCCTCGCACATTCTCCAAGTGCAGCGAGAGTGAGAGAGCAAGCTACACTTCGAGCCAGTCTTCGTTCGGTTGTGGTGCCGATGCCACCAAGCCGTGCGCTGGCGCCACCGTGCGTTTTTCCGTTGCCGGTCAACTGGCGTTACTCGCATCGGGTGTCGCTGGCATCCGTTTTTCAATACATTCGGCATCGGATGCCGGCATCGTAACCTGGCATCGATGCCTAGAAACGTTATTACAAAAACGACCATCTCTAGTCGTTATACCATACTCTCAGCAAACATAATGACCCAACCCCGATCACAGTTCTACATAACACAATTATGGACCTATCCTGAGTTAAAACGTTAACAGTTCCAAATAACACATATTATGACCCGTCCTGGGTCAAAACTTTACAGTTCCCTATTACACATATTACCTATGACCCGTCCTGGGTCAACATTTTACAGTTCCATATTACACATATAATGACCCATCATGGGTCAAAATTTTACAGTTCCATATTACACATATTATGACCCGTCCTGGGTCATAATTATACGTACTATAACCCATCCTCGGTCACAATCTTATATTTGTTGTTCTTCTTGTAGCCGGCCTCGCTAACCTCAAAGTAATCGTCTTTTACCTTTTTAATGACTTTCCTGTGTTTGATCAGGATATGTTTCCGTAGATGCTCGAACCTGAAGTATAGAGCACCACAGCGTTTGCACATATTCTCTTTCCTGCCCTGGTGAGTCGCTGTGATGTGTTCCTTGAGAGATCGCTTGTACATGTATTCTTTGCCGCATATTTGACACTGAAATGAACAAAAACAATATTAAAAAAAATTGATTTCCCTCGTTTTGATTTGACTAGTCAAATACTTCCCATTTGATACCCATTTTGAGGGAGTAGTGAAAAAAGTAATTCGCCATTTTTTGGTGGCGGCTTTATAGAATTTGAAATTTGTCCTAGTGCATCATAGTATTTTACTAGTCAAGTTCTTTCATTTGATACCCATATTGAGGTAGTAGTGAATAAAAAATGTGTTTCGCCATTTTTTGGTGGCAGCCATCTTGGATTTTAAATTTATCCTATGATATATGCATAGTATTTTACTAGTCAAGCTATTTTATTTGATACCCATATTGAAGGGAGTAGTAAAAAAATATTTTGTCCGACATTTTGTAGAGACAATCATCTTGAATGGATATTAACCAAATACAGGTTACGAACCACCCGCCCGGAAACTAACCTTCAAATAAAAACAATTGGTCGCTTGTAAAATCGGTTGGTTTACGGACGATAGTTTAACGTGACAACGTCATAACAAAACATTGATAGATGCGGCGCAAGCGCACAATGAGCGTAACGGGACATAACGGGGCACTTTTTCATTCGTGCAGTCGGCGTTCATCAATTTATTAAAACGCATTGGAATCGGTCCATCTGTTTCGAGCTGTAGGGTGGCATAGACACGTCAAACTTAATAACAGCCTTCTTTTTGGTCGTGGGTTAAAAAGCAAGTGTTACCTTGAACGCCCTGATGCCGAGGTGGGTGGTGTTGATATGTCTTCTCAGGTTTGAGCTGGTCACACACGTATACGGGCATCTGTCACACGCATACGGTCGCTCGCCCGTGTGCAATCTGAAACAGATATCAAACGTAACTAAGTATCCTATTAATATCATACATTTATTTATTTAAAGAAATACCAAAAGTAAACAACCTACTAATATCATGACATCATCATCAGCTGCAAGACGTCCACTGCTGAACATAGGCCTCCTCCTAGATTTCCACAACAAACGGTCCTGCACAACCTGCAACCAACGGTTTCCAGCGACCTTTGTGAAGTCATCTGCCCATTTAGTGGGAGACCGTCTAACACTGCGTCTTCCGGTTGCGATGTGGCCTGCCCAGTGCCACTTCAGCTTGCTTACTCTTTGAGCTATGTCGGCTACTTTCATTCTTTTGCGAATATCCTCATTTCGAATTCTTTCGCGCAAAGAGACTCCAAGCATAGCTCTCTCCATAGTTCGCTGTGCGACTTTTAGCTTTGCTACGAAGCCTACACAGTTAAGGACCACGTCTCAGTTCCGTAAGCCATCACTGGCAACATACACTGATTGAAAACTTTCGTCTTCAGGCATTTGGGTATTTTAGACTCCAAGATGTGCCGAAGTTTCCCGAACGCTGCCCATCCGAGTTGGATCCTTTGCTAGACCTCTTTGTTGACCTCGAAGTTGGATCTACCTAATTGGATCTTTTGACCCAAGTAGACGTATCCGTCAACAACTTCGAGTGTGGTATTCCCAACAATAACCTGTACAGGTAAGACATGAACATTTGGCATGACCTTTGTCTTGTCGAAATTCCTCTTCGGTTGCGATACTTTACTGAGGTTCCTGAGCATAGCACCGAGGTCCTCCAGCGACTCCGCCCCAATGACTATGTCGTCGGCAAACCGAAGGCGAGTGACGCATTCAGCGTTGATGTTATATCCATCAAATGTTAACAAAATTACTCACAATATTTTCTACTGGCTGTACCCCCGCGCTTTCATCCGCATAGTTCCCGATTCCGTAATAGGGTACCGGACTGGGTCAAAAATACACTATTCTAATTAATCCGTCAGCTAGATCATGAAATAATATAGGACACGTATTTTTTGTTTTTTTTTTATATATTAAAAATCGACAAAGATATAGAACATCAAACTTCGAGAGTGGGGGGTCGCGACGTCACTCGTGAGTAAAAATCGTAGGCACGAGTGACGTCACGCGAAACTTCTAAGCGCTGTATCTTCGTAATTTTTTGTTTGTGAAACAAAAGAAAAAATATGTGTACAATATTTTTTAGCAATCTAACTGACGGACTAATTAGTTTTTTTGAGGATTGTACCCTATTGTACGGGATACAAATTGGCCTGTTTATCCAGAGTCCAGACTACTATCTATCTCCAACCAACATCTAACAAAATGTTTACCTGATATGATATACAAGCGATGTCTTGAGCGTGGCGCGGTAGTCGCAGTGCGGACATTTCAGCTGCTTGTTACTCGTGTGTATCAGCATGTGCTCACTCAGACTCTTCTTGTTCTTTAGCACTCGACCGCAAGTCTGCCAAAATATAATATACATTAGCGGCGCCCCGCGGCTTCACCCGCGTAGTTCCCGTTATTTTCCCGCGATTAGCCACTTGACTGTCCGCGCTAGCAAACTTTTTTCCGGTCAACTGTCCAACGTTGCCGATCGCTAGAGGCGTATAAAAAACCGCGCGACCTCTCCTGATAAAAACGTTCATTAAAATAGAATTATAGAATCGATTTCAAAAAGAAAAATATATTTGAATAGATAATGAAACAAGGCATCATTTAAGTTTAAAATATGAACTTTAAACTCACAACTTATTACCAATAAAAAAAATCAAACTTCAATTTGCAATTTTTCTACTGATTTCCCGCCAATTTTGTATTATGTTATTACAACAAACTTACGCTATATTTTATAGTTTTATAAACTGACTAGCAGCTACCCGCGTCTTCGTCCGCGCGAAATAAATATACTAAGACTAAGGTAACTCAGGTAGTACCTATTTTTATACCCAGACACATTTACGGTTACTAAAAACAGCTTGTAATAAAACAATTTCATCAAAATCGGTTCAGTTGTTTAGATGTGAAAGCGTAAGAGACATTCGTCCCTCATTTCAACTGCACTTTCATCCCCAATTTCAATCCCAATTTCATCCCTATACAGATCGAAATTACAAAATTTCTAAAAACAAACATTCGTTTGCTTCGTGTCAAGTGTCTATATTCAGAGTTTTGTAGTTTTATCTTCAACGGTTGGGGTCTTCCATATTGACGTTCATCCCTCATTTCATCCCCAATTTCACCCCCGTACAGTTCGAAATTACATAATTGTTAGAACAAACATTTAATTACTTCGTGTCAAGTGTCTAGATACAAAATTGTGTAACTTTGAAAATCACGAATGTTCATACAACCGTTCATCCCTTGTTTCACCCTCTTAGGGGTTGAATTTCGCAAAACCCCGTCTTAGCGAACGCCTACGTGCTAAAAGGGACCTCCATGCAAAGTTTCAGATTCCTAGCATTTGTAGTTTCTGAGATTCCTTGATGAGTGACCTTTCGCTTTTATATACAATGTGTCCGGTCAGAGGTGTCGGAGCCAGCAATGGCATCAAATACGATACATTTTATCGAGAAATTGCCTCTCATAAGTAGTTTTTTCCCTACCATAATAAAATGGCAGCCATTTTGTTTTTTTTGGAATCAAAGCACTAGTGATTGTACTAATTTCGCCATAGCTACCTATGTAGAGGGCCTAAGAACACAAAATAAGTCTCATTCGACAGCTAGATATGTAGTAAATAAGGAGAAAAAGAAAAACATAAATAAATAACAGTAAAAGAACAACAAAAAAATTGGTTAAAAAAAAAAAAATTTTTGCGTTTTTTTCTTAGATTACTAACTTTTTCAAAAAAACTAAGCGGTTAACTAGCTATTATTTTATTTTTAAAAGAAAGTATAGGATATTTGCTAAAAAAAAACATTTACATCTTAGTCCTAAATAAAGTAGTTTAGAAGCTATGATAGTTTAACTATGACCCGTTATTATAGCGTGTGTAATCCGGAAGTTATTCAAAAAATTAAATAAAATGCTGAATAATTTGTTATGACATTTATTTTAGCAAATAAAAAACAAATGTTACAGCCATTGTTCGAAATGTCCTCCGTGGTGTTGCAGACATGCTGTTGCTCTGACTGACACATGTTGTGTAGAGCGTCGGATCATTTGTTTGTCTCCCCTTAATTCATTTCCGACTTGGATAATTTTTTGAATCAGCTCCTCGCGTGTATTTGGTACGTCGACATACACTTTCTGCTTCATCGTACCCCACAGGAAAAAATCAAGTGGGGTCAAGTCTGGTGAACGCGGTGGCCAAGCAATTGTTCCACCGCGTCCAATCCACGGTGAATAACGCTCGTTTAAATGATTGCGTACATTTGTAGCGAAGTGCGCCGGAGCTCCGTCTAGTTGGAGTATCATCCCTGACCTATAGGTCAGAGGTATTTCCATTATTGCATCCAGGTAGTCAGTTTCCAAGAACTCCAGAAATCTAGGGCCATTCATTGTGGCTGGCAAAATGAGTGGGCCAATCAAAATGTCATCGATCATTCCTGCCCACACGTTTACCGAGAATTGGTGTTGAAAAGAGCTTGGTCTCACAGCATGAGGATTATCCTGGAGCCAAAGATGCTCATTGCGATGATTTGTGTATCCAGATCGTGTGAATGTAGCTTCATCGGTCCACATAATTTTTTTCAAAAAATTTGGGTGCGTTCTCAATCTTCTTTGTAACCACGAGCAAAAAACAGACCTTCTCGCTAAATCAGGTTCATTTATCTCTTGCACCCGCCTAAAATGGTACGGATGCAATCCTTCCCTTTTCAAAACACGCCACACTGCCCATTTGGATAAACCAAGCCTAATTGATATACGCCGGACACTCAGTTTAGGGTCTTCTGTGATTAATTGTAATATCTCTTCTTCCTCACGCGGTGATATGAAACGAAATCGTTCGTCGGCGGGTTTTCTAATTCCATTTTCAGCGAGACGTAGATGTATTCGTATGAATGTGCGGGCATTCGGCGTTGGTCTATTTGGAAATCTTCTTGCATACTCTGTAACAGCTCTGTTAGCGTTACCGTTGCACAATCCATAGACGAAATGGATGTCGGCGACGTCTCGGCTTGAATATTGGCCGTCTTCCATTTCAACTAAAATAACAAAATTCAAGAGTCCAATAACAAAACAAAAAGTCCAATAACAAAACAAAAACTTCACTAAAAGGTTCAACGATAACAAGGCACAGTATGTAGGCGCAAGAAAGTGTAATCGCAACGCGGAGCGAGGGACGACTGACCTGATTGGGCCCCCTAATCCATATACAACCGGTATTTTGTCTCACTCACACTTAGGTAACACAGGTTTTTTTACCTGGTCCTACTAAGAATGGCATTGTCAAAGACTCGTCCTTGAAATTCCTCGAAATCGGAAGTCTCGTGCTATACTATCGGAATAGACGCGCTTTTAAGGGTCGTGTTCAAACTATCATAGCTTCTAAACTACTTTACGTAGGATTAAGATATAAATGTAATTTTTTAGCAAATATCCTATACTTTTGTTTAAAAATAAAATAGTAGCTAGTTAACAGCATGGATTTTTTTAAAAAGCTAGTAATCTAAGAAAAAAACGCAAAAAAAAAAAAAAAATTTTTTTCACCAATTTTTTTGTTGTTCTTTTACTGTTATTTATTTATTTTTTTCTTTTTATCCTTATTTACTACATATCTAGCTGTCGAATGAGACTTATTTTGTGTTCTTAGGCCCTCTACATAGGTAGTTATGGCGAAATTAGTACAATCACTAGTGCTTTGATTCCAAAAAAAACAAAATGGCTGCCATTTTATTATGGTAGGGAAAAAACTACTTATGAGAGGCAATTTCTCGATAAAATGTATCGTATTTGATGCCATTGCTGGCTCCGACACCTCTGACCGGACACATTGTATATAGATAAAATATAAACAGAGGATACATGAGAAGTCTACTAAATTAAATGATTAAAATGATTCCTCAAAACACGGCCATTGTTCCCGACGCGACGCCGAAAGGGAAAAAATGCAATGGCTGAAAAACTTAAAAATTGATTAAACGCCATCTATGATTATTTCTGCAGATTATAAACCACAGTCAATACATATCTGCGCTACAGATTATTAATAAAAACGTGTTTCCGAACGCTTCGTGATTGTGGCTCTGTAGTACCAGTAACAGTTAAACAGAAAAAAAAATATGGTACTGTAGTGACCAGGGACAGGCAAGTGGATATATAGGCTCGAATAACACAGGCTCCTTTTAAACATATTTTCCAAATTTCAACTCTATCCGTTCAGGCGTTACAGATTATATATTAATTAAGAATTACTCATAATTAATGAAAAATATAATGCTCATAATAAAAAAAAGATATGTGCAGTGTTCGTCTGTGATGGTCACATCATATTAAATACTTTCTCTAGTATTTTGTTACACAGTACACACTTGAAAGGACCTACAACAAGCTGCTTATTTATAAAATGATCATTAAATCTAAATGGGCGTATGAAATCCAACTATGGGGTAGTGCCAGTAACTCCAATATCAATGTCATCCAAAGAATGCAAAACAAAATCTTGCGCATCAGATGTTCCCTGGTTTGTAACTAATAATGAAATCCATGACAAGCTGGACATGAACACCATCAAGGAAGAAATCCGGCTACATTCCAAAAACTACCAGCAAAGACTATCAGTACATCCAAACAACCTAGCGCTGCAACTCAATAGCCAGAACTATTCCAAGCATCTTAAAAGGCGTGACATCTTGAGGTTACAGGACAGAGAATAGCCTAACTGGAATAAGACGAGTGTCCTCACTGGAGGGCACACTGGCAAAGTTAGCCACCTACAGCTCATCTTTTACAAGTCTTTAGACTGATTGCAGATTTATAAACAGAAAAAAAACCTTGAAATGTCCCTAAAATACATTTATAGTAAAACTTACCTCACAAACAAATTTCATCTCCTTCCTATGTGCAGCCATGTGTCTCTTCCACGCCAAATGTACTTCAAACACTTCGGAGCATATGTGACATTCCAACTTTTTATACGTCGGTGGTTTAACCTTCTCGCACCGTACTTTTCGAGTGGGGATACAACAGCAACATTTATCACAGCTATACTCCATCGTGTCTCTACACAACTTCAGCTTGTGACCGAACGTTTGGTTACATCTCGTACATTCAAACAATTCCCGATCGATCTTGTGCATATCGTAGTTATGTTTGATAAATCGGTCTGTTGATTCAAAGATTTGATTGCACAACGAACAGTAGTTGTCTTTGAGGAACTCATCACTTGAATCATCGTCTAATACAACATTATCTTCGGTGACGTTTCCTTTGGCATCGGTGTCTCTGATCGGGGCATAATCCGTTTCAACATTGGTGTCACTGATCGGGGCATAATCCTTTTCAACGTTAACTTGGTCTGCATGCAGTATGATTGTTAGTTTCCTGTTTGCTTCTAGACATAGCCTTTTGAATTTAATAAAGCTTTCGATTTTGATTATACAAGTCAAGCAAACTGTTGTTGGTTTTCCGATTGTTACATCAACACCGATGTATTCAAGGATGTTTTGTGCTGTGGTGGGTTCGTTTTTCATGTTCTTGATACTGTTTTTCGTGCTCCAACACAACCGGCAGATGTTGTCTTGGCAGAAGTAGTCGTAGGAGTATCGTCTGTTGTTTAGGAAGGTAGTCCGGCTGGATAACTGAGAGAGTCTTCTGTTGATACCGGTGTTAGGGTTTATGTCGTCAATGTCTTCTGTTTTGGCGCACGGAACTGAAACTAATACAAATTTGTTTTGTTTAGAAACTATCATACATTAACTATTATTTGAATACTATTTTATAAATGCGTATATTTGGATGTTTGTCGCTCAATCCTACCGAAACAGCGGAACAATATAATCTTGGTGTCTTCAAATCGAGAGTGAATCGGTTTCTTCTAGGTAAGCACGCTCCATCTTAGACCGCATCGTCGCTTAACATCAGGCGAGATGGTGGTCAAGTGTAAACCTATAAATGTTAAAAAAAAACAGAATGGTTTGAAATTGAAATTTGGAACATAGTTAGAATACAGTCTGGAATAACACATATGCTTTTTATTACTATGCACTATGAATCTACGACAAATTTCCAATCCAAAAGCGGTACTTCCATAAAATATTGGGTCTATTTTTTTTTTATCAGTCGTAACTATAGATAGAAATCATGAACGTATAAACAAGTCTGACGTAGTCTCGCTAAAACAAAAACTGTGTCTATAGAGTCCGCCACATAATATGCACGTGTGCTCTATCACATACATGCTAACACGCACACATACACACAACAGAGGGTAATTACACGCGCAAACTTGTGTGTGTGTGTGCATGTCAGCTTATCAGTGACAACGCACACGTGCATATGTGGCCGACTCTATAGACACAGTTTTTGTTTTAGCCAGACTACGTCCTACTTTTTTTATAAGTCCACGATAGAAATGTTATTTACGTGTGTGCCTATGTATTATATTTTATTTTATTCTAAACAGAAAACAAACAACATTACACAATGAAAAAACTTGAGATGAGTAGGAACATTAAAGCAGGTAAAACAGGTAGTGTCTATCTAGACTCTAGAGGTACTATCTGCTACACGAGGCCAGTCAATAAATAAAATATAATATTCAATTTAAAAAATAAATATTGTCCATAATAATGGATTTTCTTCGATAAAAAAATAAACAACTTCAATACAAATTTACACAATTTATACAATTCAAACAATTTAATATTAAATTCAGACACTCGACCAAACTTCATGAGAATCTATCACTACGTCGTCTAAATACACGAAGCAAATTATAGTTTTTGTTCATATTTCTAAAACCACCACACCTATATCGTTAAAATTTATATGAGACCACCTCGAAACAATGATCTACCAAACAAAAAATAACCATCAAAGTCGATTCACAATAGGGTACAATCATCAAAAAAACTAAGTAGCCCGTTGGTTAGATTGCCAAAAAATATTGTAAACGTATTTTTTCTTTTGTTTCACAAATAAAAAAATGACGCTTCGAAGTTTCGTGTGACGTCACTTGTGAGTACGATTTTTGCTCACGAGTGACGTCGCGACCCCCCACTCTCGAAGTTTGATGGTCTATATCTTTGACGATTTTAAATATTATGAAAAAACAAAAAATACGTGTCCAATATTTTTCCATGATGTAGCTGACGGACTAATTAGAATGGTGTATTTTTGACCCAGTCCGGTACCCTATTGGCGGCGCTATGGCGTATAAATGCGCTTTTTTTTATATACATACAAAAAAAGCAGCCAAGTGCGAGTCGGACTCATGAAGGGTTCCGTAGCAGCAAGTAACATAATATAAAATTTCTTGTAGTTCATATTAATTAATAACTTGTGTGCGCGCCGTGTAGCTGCCCGCAGTGCCAAACAGGCGGCCAACACGCGCGCACTCTACTTGAAAAAGGCTGCCGGACGCGGCCGAAACTTGAGTCAGATTGAACCGACCATATTATCATACGTGAGTGACCCGTTTACTTAAGTAAATATGTGTAACAACCACGTTAATTTTCATACTAAAATTCTTATAGTTCACTGTAACTTTCATCGATGTTTTAATAATAGTGTATTTATGCTGTATAAATAAATAATAATAAATAAATATTGGTGGACAATTCACACACAACACCATCTGACCCCAAACTAAGCATAGCTTGTATGATGGCGGCCAGATAGCTGATATAATACTTATATAAATAAAAGTTTGATTAAAATATTGATTTTTGGATCCATGATTCTGACGATGAATTCGATATCGCGTTCTATTTTTACTAGTGCCGCCATCTAGTTTATTTGGGACGGACTAATCAAGCAAAACTCAATTTTGATGTATGGGACGTGGGTAGTCACTGTGATATAACTGATATTTTCAAGCTCTTATTAAATTTAATTTAAACAAGCAATTTCAAATATTTTTTAAGTAATTTTAATGTTTAACTAATTACAAAAGTCAAATACCTGTTTGGGTGCGTTATCTCTCTAATAAATTCAGAAACTTGGATTTTGGTGAACACTGTAACACAAGGCACTTTATCACTGCAAGATGGAAGCAATTCTGGAATCGCAGCAACAACTGCACGCTTTGTTTTTGCAGAGGATGGATGCCTTCCAAGGCCAACTGCAGCTTTCTCCATCTACATCCAAACAATCCTCGCTGGCTGATGATTTTGCATCATTTCGTTCCTATATCTTGCTGGCACTGAGATCTCTTCAGGAGCAAATAGCACTACTCGCAGAGGAAGCTGATGAGCAGGAGATGCGAGCCCGTAGAAAAATTGTGCTAATTCACGTTGTCCACGAGGTGAAGAACAAAAGCACAGAGGCCACAGTTGTGAAGGTAATAAGTGCACAGCTTAAGATTTCAGAGTTCTTAGCTGCCAGTATAAATAAAGGGTGTTTCAGTAAAAGTGCACTTTTTAATTTTAAAATATAAACAAGTATTTTAAGACAGAGTTGTGATATTTTTATTGTAATGTCAAGAAGACATGTTCCGATTAAGAATGGAATAAAATATCCGGCAAATGACCACCACGGCTCCGATGACAGGCCATTACTCTTTTCATGAAATTTTCCATGACTTCATTTTCTCAGATGAAGCGCATTTCCATACGAATGGCTTCGTCAATACACAAAATTGTCGAATTTGGGATTCATTTGCCAAATATTTTATTCCTTACATACTTAATCGGAACATATCTTCTTTACAATACAATAAAAATATCACAACCCTGTCATAAAATACTTGTTTTTATTTTAAAATTAAAAAGTGCACTTTTACTGAAACACCCTTTATTTATACTGGCAGCTGTGCAGCTGCGACAAAAAATGTGGTACGCTAAAACAACCTTAAGAGGAACTGGAATGGTTTTGTCCGAGTTCCTGGTAAAATCAAGACATGATTTGTTCATGGCGGCACGGGATCGGTTCGGCGTCACGAAGTGTTGGACGCGGGATGGCACAATATTTATTATTGCGTCTAATAGCACACGCGACCGAATCTCTTGTCTCGCAGATTTGGAGAATGTTGACCCACCCGAGTCTTCGGCCCCATTACAAGTTACAAGTGTAGAAACGAGCAGCTGTTTTGTAGAAAAAATCTTCGAAGGGGATACATACGTAGAGGTCCTGTGAAGTCCTAGTAACGTTACAAACTTTTTAGTTTTGCGTGTCTTGCGTATAGGTTTGTTTTTGTTATTACTGTTAACACTACCTGCTATTGTTTTAAATTACTTTACATAATTTAATTTGTGTGTAGTTATTGATTGACTTCAACTTCTTGATGAATGGCGCGCGCTGTGACTTTAACTGTCACATCTCTGATCTCTGCCAATGTCCGTGTCGTGGCAGCTTTGTAGACGGCCTCGATATTGATTCTTGATTCAAAATCTAGTGACAATGACATTCATGACATTGTCACATCGGCAGTTTGATGGATTTTTGGCTGATACTTCTCTTTTTAATGGTTAGCATGCATAAGTGTCATTCTGCCATTGTATTAGTGTTGCGGTAAAATTTAAAAATTGAAATGTACTAAATAATTTTAAATTTTCTTTCGATATTTACAGCGCCATCTCTTTCACGCACGACCTAACAGGTTGTTTTTGATTGTTTTGTATTATTTTTACTTTTTTGTTTAGCATTTATTTGCTATACTTTTTGTTTATTTATGTATTATTATATGTACTTTACTTTTGCGTGTAATATTTAAATATGACTATATATGTATATTGTTGAGTGGAGTGAAATTGTTTAGTATATTATACATTTAATTTTATTAATATTTTCAGTAATGATAGTTGTGGCAGTGACAATGATTGCTTGTCAACTTTTTCTTGTAATACAACAAACAGTAGTGCCGAGAGCTTCACTAGTGTTCTACCGTTAGCAGAATTTTTGGACAGTAATTTTTCTGATGTTTCATATATTTCAACGTGGTTCATATAAATGCACAGAGCATTCCATCTTCATATTCCGAAATGCTGGCGTCTCAAGATCAAAAAAATGTTCATGCTATATCAGTCTCCGAAAGCTGGCTTCGACCATTCCTACAACGTCTTATTCACTCCCTGGTTTCATTCTCGCAAGAAATGATCGCAACGGTCGTGTTGGAGGTAAAGTAGCTATCTACCTGAAGGTCAATATCCCTTATTATATTTTAAGCCAATCACCACAATCGCCACCAGCAGAAACGGGCGAACATCTTCTTATAGAAGTACTTCTGTCATGTCACATGTTAAAGTTCTTCTCGGAGTCTTCTACAAGCCTTTTCTATTCATCATCATCATCAACAGCCCACTAAACGTTCCCACTGCTGGGACTCGGGGCCTTCTCTCGCAAGGAGAGAGTTAAGGCCATAATCCACCACGCTGGCCCAGTGCGGGTTGGCGAATGACACATGACTTCGAAAGATTCTAGGTACATGTCGGTTTCCTCACGATGTTTTCCTTCACCGTTTTAAGTTAGCGGCATTACGCACATGACCCTTCTATTAGCCCTTCCCAAAACAAACTATTTTTCTTGTTTCGAAACCCTTTTACAACGCTTTACTCCTACTAATAATCACACCATTATTATGGGTGATTTTAATACCTGCCTCTTAAAGAAGGACCATCGTTCGGAAGAACGATGGTCCTTCTTCAGTCTCTGAATCTCTTCAGTCCCTAATTACATCATGCAACTTACATATTCTCCCTCTTAATGCTACCCATCATTTCCCTAATTGTGTTCCCTCACTCCTTGACTTAATGATTGTTTCTTCCCCTAACAATATTGCCAAACATGGTCAATATTCTGCTGATGTTTTTTCTTTTCATGACCTTGTCTTTCTTTCTTATAAAATTCGCCCTCCTAAACTTAAGCATAGAATAGATAATACAGATAGAGCGGACACTCCCCACCCCCCGCCAATATCAAGCTTCCCCCCCCTCAAGTACGCGAGAAGAACTCAACGAAAGGCTGGTATCCATCATCAAATTTCCAACAAAATATCATCATGGTGGGTTGCTGTGCTGTTTACGGCTGTCCGTCAACAAAACGGGACAAAAACAAAAGCTTTTTTAAATTTCCTAAGGATAAAATAACGTAAGTTTTAATATTTTTAACCTCAAATTTTCGTCACTTACTCGGTCACTACAGTGTGGCCAACCTAGTGAATATTTACTAAAACTGGTAATAGTTTATTGAGATGGTTCTGTATTTTATGGTTTTTTATCTGACTTCAAAATATACTTTTTTTTAGACTTAGAGTTTTTGTGTTTCTTTGAAAGTTTTTTAATGATATGATTAATTATAAAAAAGTTAAATATCTCAATATGTTACCAAGTTTCCAAGTACTGTGCTGTATAATTATTTGTAGTTCCTATAATCTATTTAACTTGAGTACTTTAGTTTTTGAAGAGAACATTTATTTTGGCGCGCCATAGACAGATTTTTCGTGGGCTGTAAATTGAGTTCTAGCATCACGCTCGGCCATGCTCATGTCCACGCCCTCCGGTTTCAACTGCGCAGTTTCCGAAGTAGCCTATCAAATTCTGAGTTATAAGTTTTTACTTCTATCGGCAGTTCCTATGACTGCCAATTTTTGAAGTGAAAACTTTTTTTGGCGCGCCTAGACAAATTTTTCGTGGGGTATGAATTGAATTTTAGCGTCACGCTCGAGTATGAGTACTGGGCTTACTTCAATCCTTTTTTGCTCAGCAAAAATGTGTGAAAAAAATGAGGCAAATACATATATCAAAGATAGTTTTTCAATTTCGCTGTGAAACATTTAATCAATAATGATGCTGTGAAAACGTAGATTTCTCAATGAAACATTGACGCACACATATTAAAAACATTACGCATTTGGCAAAATTGATTCCTATCTTCCTATCTATGTGCATTTACATTTTGTGGATATTATCATAAAATAACTTCTATAGAAAATCGAAAATATACCGTCTTTTTGCTATCTAAAATTGTCTCTCCATTCTACGGTTGCCTGGAGGAGATCACTCTTAGCGATAAGGTCACCATTTGTTTCACTAGATTTAAGAATGTACCTTTTTGGTTATTTATTTTTCATTTTGTGTTGTGAACAATAAAGTGTTTCTATCTAAGTGTCTCTCGAGGAAACTATTCAGTTTAGAAAAAAAAAATTAGAAACCTCAATATCATTTTTGAAGACCTATCCGTAGTAAAAAAACGTATGTATGGGATTGATGAAAAAAAAAATTTCTAAGTATGTCCCCATACCTTATTGTACCCTCAAAATATATTGTTTTTTTTTTTCTATCTTTGTGTAAATACCTTAATGCGGTTCACAGTATACTTCTCTATCTACTTACGAAGTTTCAACAGTATAGTCACACTCCCGTCACTGGATAAACGGCGCGAGCTATTTACCTACTCTTTCGGGTCCTCCCGGGTGTTCTAAAATCACAGGGCCGCCGGCCGTTTGCCCGAGTTGACGTGCGAACGAACGCTGAGTACGCGAATAAATAATGTCGCGGCGTTTTTGTATTGTGAATGGCTGCAATAGCAAGACACTAAAATGTAGTAGTAATTTATCTTATTTCTTATATTTTTATCTTATTTATCTTAGTGTTTTTATTGTTAATATTTATTTTTGAGAAAATTTTTGGTAGGTTTCAATCGCACAGTATATAGAAACAGTAGTGTGTAACAGGGATGTAACGGAGGTGATCTTATCGGAACCGAAGTCGGAGTCGGAGTTTTTAAATTTGATTTATCGGAATCGGAGTCGGAGTCGGAACCGGAGTCGGAGGTAGGGTCAGAAGTAGTGGTAGGAGAGAGATTTTTATTTTAGGACAAATAAAACATTCATTCAAACTTTTCATTCTTTTGTTTCATGAAATATCACAAAAAATGAAAAAAAATGGAATATTAAAAAATAAACAAAAAATTCAATTAATTGAATCCCAAATATAAAGTATGTTAAATGAACAAAAGCTTTCAAACAAATTAAATTAAATACATTGATACCAAAAGTGTGTATATGTACTTCATGAACATAAGCTTTGAAGCTGTCTCAGTCTAAGATATTTCTTAAGAGTGCGCCTAATGCCAGGAAAAAATCTGATTTCACCCGCGCAAGGCCCTTCTTAATATTATGTGCATAAAGTCGAGAATATCATGACACAGTTTGGAGGGGAAATCAATAATCAGGAGTCAATTTTTGACCAAGTTTTATTTAATTACTCAATAATTAAACATACATTTAAAAAGTGTTCGGTCTAATATTTATTCTTTGGTTCGGTTACTTTAATAGAACGTAAAATTAGAAATGTTATTATCAAAAAATGATGTGGGGTCATCGCTGATAATTTCGAGTACATGAATTAAAATAGTTTTTTCAGGTGCCATTTTAATTTTTTTCAGTAAAAAAATCTGATCTATTTTTAAAATTCTATTCGGTTATTGTGCTTTTTAGGGTTCCGTAAAACGTAAAAACGGAACCCTTATAGATTCGTCATGTCTGTCTGTCTGTCTGTCTGTCTGTCTGTCCGTCCGTATGTCACAGCCACTTTTTGCCGAAACTATGAGAACTACAGTGTTGAAACTTGGTAAGTAGATGTATTCTGTGAACCGCATTAAGATTTGAACAGAAAAATTTAAAAAAAAGAAAAATTAGGGTTGCCCCCCATACTGAGAACTGAAACCCAAAAATTTTTTTTTCATCAAACCTACACGTGTGGGGTGTCTATCGATAGGTCTTCAAAAATGATGTTGAGGTTTCTAAAATCATTTTCGTCTACACTGAATAATTTGCGCGAGAGACACTTCCAAAGTGGTAAAATGTGTGTCCCCCCCCCTCTAATTTCTAAAATAAGAGAATGAAAAATCTAAAAAAAATATATGATGTACATTACCATGTAAACTACCAACGAAAATTAGTTTGAACTCGATCTGATGAGTAGTTTTTTTTTTGTACGTCATAAACACACTATTATTGAAACTTCGATCAAAGTTACAACGAACTACAAGAACTATGTGTACTATGTATATTATGTTACTTGCTGCAACGGAACCCTTCATGGGCGAGTCCAACTCGCACTTGGCCACTTTATTCTTGATTGTACCCACACGTCAATGTTTTTTTTGTTATAGTTTTTAGTTTCTTAACATCAGTGAGCGGCGTCGAAAATGTCCTTTTTTCGTTTTCTGGCACTAGGCGCCCCCTTGTAGATTAAATCGACGCCACCAAAAAGGTATTCGCTCGCTACCGAGCCTGGTGGACACGATAATATTGGCGGAAATTTAATATAAGGTGCTGGAATTTTGCGTTTTTCTATGTTGTGCTCATTTAGTATACTTTTCATTACACTCGTGTGCGGGAGATTCCCTGCGCGACATGTTCCTGCGAAACTGTTCGTTACTGTAGGCGCAGGGCGCCGCCGCTAAGTTATGCTTCGACATCCGATTAACCTCCGATTCAAAAGTTTCGGAACCGGAGTCGGAACCGGAGGTGTAAAACTAATCGGAACTTCCGACATAACGGAGTCGGAGTCGAAGCTCCGTAACATCCCTGGTGTGTAAAATGTATATTGTATAATATCTATTTAGAATAGATACGGTGAGTTTTACCAAAAAAAAGTTTAGGTACTTGTAACAAGAAATGTAAAACTTTATTTTCTACAATATTTTTATAAATCTTTTTTAATTTTTATTTCATTTAACTAAACAATAAACAAAATTACAATCTGCAGTTTTTTTATCATCTTATCATTTTTCGTACAACCCCAGCTCGTTTAGTCAGTGACGTAAGCAGACGACAAGTCACACGGTGTGCAACAGCATTTACACCTCTGCATGCGTGTGCAAAGGTGTATTGTTGCTTGCAAGTAACAGTAGGTAAGTAGTATACGACAGTTTAGGTGATTATCGTGTAGGTATTTGCACGTTTGTATGGCAGTGATGCATCTGTTACGAAGTAACTATTTCCTGATCTGTGGTTTAAGTAGTTTTTATAGTTTCGGAAACAAGTGGCTTTGACATACGGACGGACGGACAGACAGACATGACGAATCCATAAATAAGGGTTCCATTTTTAGGGTTCCGTAAAACGTAAAAACGGAACCCTTATAGATTCGTCATGTCTGTCTGTCTGTCTGTCCGTCCGTATGTCACAGCTACTTTTTGCCGAAACTATGAGAACTACACTGTTGAAACTTGGTAAGTAGATGTATTCTGTGAACCGCATTAAGATTTGAACAAAAAAAATAAAAATTAGGGTTGCCCCCCATACTGAGAACTGAAACTCAAAAAAATTTTTTTCATCAAACCTACACGTAAGGGGTGTCTATCGATAGGTCTTCAAAAATGATATTGAGGTTTCTAAAATCATTTTCGTCTGCACTGAATAATTTGCGCAAGAGACACTTCCAAAGTGGTAAAATGTGTGTCCCCCTCTAACTTCTAAAGTAAGAGAATGAAAAATCTAAAAAAAATATATGATGTACATTACTATGTAAACTACCAACGAAAATTAGTTTGAACTCGATTTGATGAGTAGTTTTTTTTAGTACGTCATAAATAGACTATTATTGAAACTTCGATCAAAGTTACAACGAACTACAAGAACTATGTGTACTATTATGTTACTTGCTGCAACGGAACCCTTCATGGGCGAGTCCAACTCGCACTTGGCCACTTTATTATTCCTAACGGAACCCTAAAAACATACAACTGCACTCTCAACGTTCAAACGTTAGACGCTGGCGAAATTACGGTAGCATTACCGGATGGAACCCATGAAGAAAAAGAAAAAAACATACAACTGAATCGGGAACCTCCTCCTTTCTTGAAGTCGGTTAAAACTATTTTTCATTGAGCACTAGCAGTGTCCCACGGTTTCAACCGCATAGTTTCCGATCTCGTTATTTTCTCGGGATAAAAATTTGCCTGTGTTTTTGTTATTCCAAGCTATTATCTATCTACATACCAAGGATCTAGATCCATTAAAAAGTTTTTGCATGAAAGAGTAACATACATACTCACAAACTTTCGTACATACAGGGTTACTGGTAAACAGCCTGCATTATATTAAATGCATGTTAAATACATTAAATATTTCACTTGTCCACTTTTGTTGTACAGTTTTTAATAATTCGTATATTTTTCGTATACGTAATAAAAAAGTGTATTTGCCCGAACTAAAAACATTGAACTTCTTCGTAACAAGAGAGCACGCACGATAAATGCAGTGCCGATGTGAATAGAGCTAAACAGTCCTCAAGAGAACAGCAAAAACTAAAAAAAAATATGTAATTCTGTATGTGTATTGAGTTTGAACAAAAGTTGTAGAACAAGAGGTGTTTGTTTCAATATACAGAACATGCATCAGCATTAACCGAATGAATGTTGATTACGAGTCATCATCATCAACAGCCAACATTTAGAGGGGGCCCACTAAATGCACCCACAGCTGGAAATCGGGGCCTTCTCTCGCCAGGAGAGAGTTAAGGCCATAATCCACCACGCTGGCCCAGTGCGGGTTGGTGGATGACACACGACTTCGTAAAATTCTAGGTACATGTCGGTTTCCTCAAGATGTTTTCCTTCACCGTTTTAAGTTAGCGGCTTTACGCGTGAAAAGACAGTGGTGCGTGTGTGGTTTGAACCTGGGGTCTCCAATTGGCAGGCGCCGTTCTCCCGACTAGACCAGCCGTAACTTCATAACGAGTAGCCCTGTATAATAATAACGATATATTTTTACATACCAGTTGTTCCATTCCCGTCCAGTTCCAATATTAGCTTTGGTGTATTTAGCGAATCTGAAACAGATTATCTTTATTTTAACTCTTACATTGATTCGATAACCTATATTTAATTAACTTGTAATTTAAGTTTTATATTTTTGTATATTATTGTTTCGGTAGCCAAACATGGGTTCTTACAAACTAAAATATGAAGATGCTAGAAGTGTGTCAGAACACTATGCAGAAAATTCATGATTCTGATGACGAATTTGACATCGCGTGTTATTTTTACTAGTGGCGCCATCTAGTTTGTTTAAGACGGACTAATCAAGCAAAAATCAAGTTTGTTGTATGGGATGGCCCCCCTTAAATACAGTTTTTATTTTATTTTTTGTTTTAGCGGGAATAGAAATACATCATCTGTGAAAATTTCAACTGTCTAGCTATCCCCGTTCTTGAGGTACAGCCTGGTGACAGACGGACGGACGGACGGACAGCCAAGTCTGATAGATCTAATAGGGTTTCGTTTTTACCCTTTGGGTACGGAAACCTAAAAACGTGGCACCAAAACAAAATTAAAACAAACGGAAGACGTCAGCCCTGAGCCGCGCTCCTGCAATACTAACATTATAATGTAGGCAATGCAGGAGCGCGCTTGCCGCGTCTCACCCCGCACGATTGCCCCGTCTAGACGGCTTCGTCGAACGACTGTATGATTTAATAGACTGTGATAATAGTATGGATTATTAATAATAAATATAATAATATACAGTAGAGTAGGACTCTTAGCAGAGTCCGCCTGGGGTAGTAAAATAAATATTGGAGGACAATTCAGACACAACACCATCTGACCCCAAACAAAGCAAAGCTTGTATGATGGCGGCCAGATAGCTGATATAACACTTATATAGTTTTTAAATACATATGTACTTACTTTACATAGAAACTTGCACTGGGTGGGACTCGAACCCACTACCCTCGGCTTCGCAGGCAGAGCTACTACCAACTAAGCCACGAGGCCCGGTGAAGTACCAGACCACTGCCAGTTATTCTACCGCCAAGCAGGAAAGTGCAATCATTACTGTCTTCCGGTTTGAAGGGCAATGTTTCTAGTTAAATTACTTAAGAGATAATATCTTAGATATCTGGGTGACGAGCGCAGTGCAGTGTTAGGTAATGATTTTGGACTCTTCACATTCCAATAGCTGCGTGTCACTTTATTTATTTATTTTCTGTTATGATTAGTACTTGTATTGTTGTTGATAAATCAAATGTATTTGCTAAGGGCCATGTTCCTATCTTTTGTATCTACTCCGTGCACGGTTGCCTGGAAGAGATCGCTATAAGCGATAAGGCGGCCAATTGAATTGTCATTTTTTATATTTAGTTAATTTTATTGTCTTTCTTTTGCTTTATGGCTTTTAATGAATAGTTTTTTTATATTATCTTACTTATAAACTCAGAATTTGATAGCTTACTTTGGAAACTATGCGGGTAAAACCGGAGAGCGTGGCTATGAGCATGGCATCTAGAAATGCGTCAGCAACAAAAAGAAGTGAAAGCTTATATTGGCGCCCCACAGCCAGATTTTTCGTGGGCTGTGAATTGAATTCTAGCGTCACGCTCGGAAATCTTCGGGTAAACTCGGGATCAGACTATGGCCATTGGCCAGAAATGTGTCAGCATTTCCCATTGGCCATGCTGACGCATTTCGCCCGCATAGTTTCCAAAGTAATCCATCAAATTCTGAGTTGTAAGTTTTCACAACTATCTACAGTTCGTATGACCGCAATTTTTTTTGGTTTTAATACTAACCTTGAAACACTGGTACTTCTGGCCTCTCGTCCGCCGATAGGGAGTCTTCGAAACCAACAGTTAAATCTTCAGTCTCTATGGAGCCACTAGAGGTAATCTCACATAGATTTTGTTTCTTTTTTCTGGGAGTTCTTTTCCTTTTAGATGAACATTTCATGTCTTGCCAGGTCTGTAAATAAGATAATTGCTATCAATACTGGGTTTCATAAATAATTAGTAGCACTGCTTAAAAACCTGTGAAGGAAAACATTTATTTATTGAATAATAGGCGAGCAGCATTAGCTGATATGACTATATCTCAGTCACAGAATAAATATTAGTACAAGTACAGAAGAATCACTTAGCGAAAACAATGATATAAGTAGCGACTCTTGCTGGGACACAACAAAGTTCAATACAGCTCGCATTAGCGCTCAACAATGAGGTTTTACTAATAGAGACGTTTTACTCGTTAAAAAAAGCCCTAGTACGCGGCGAAATTGGTTATAGCTACTTATGTAGAATATGCGCAGTTTTGTTTATATAATTCAAGAAAATAAAAGATAGCTGAGATATATAAAACCCCGTTGTCAGAAAGGGATAAACATATGTTCATCTTGCCTTGCCTTCCACGTGTAACATCGGAGCAAGACACGGTGCGACTGAGTTGACTCAGGCTAATTAGCTTGAGTTTAGTTCGCCATGCAGAGCGTGGTACAACGCATCTACCTCAGTTTATATAGAAGATCATTGGCGCTCAATGCCTATCGCGACTTTCACCTATATAAACATTTGCGCTCTCTTCTAACGCGTAACTCTGTCGCTGTCTGGCGCGGAATGATGCGCAAGGGTTGTCGACATATCTAATAACATTATGCGCGGGAAACGTGTCGCGCGAGCGCTCAGCCGTGCGTCCGACAACCGACTGGCACTTGTTCCGTCGTTCCGTGGGAGGAACGGTCTAGCTGTAGGCATAGAATAGATAATATAGATAGAACGGACACTCCCCACCCCCCGCCAATTTCAAGCTTCCTCCCCCTCGCGGACGCGAGGCGGACTCAACGAAGGGTTATTATATCGGACGATAATTTTCTATGAGAATACGACCATGATGCTGTATTATTTAACAAAATGGTACCAAATTTTTCGTCTATTATACGAAACAAGAATAAGAGATTTTTAATTTCATAAGAATTTCTACAAAGATTGAATCATTTTTATACACTGTGTTAAGCTATTCTGGTTAGAAGTAGGTACGCGCCAACACTCGTTACCATAAGTTATTGGCGCCACTGACATATTTCACAACGATTAATTAATATATTGTCGGAATAAAGTTCTCTTTGGGTAAGTGTACTTAACTAAAAATCAATTCGTACATGGTACCTTTATTATCTCCTATTTTGTTTTAAATCTTCTCCCTTCTGATTGTTGATGAAAGTTATATTTAGCTACATTAAAGATCGAACACTAACTAGGTAAGATTGTAAGCCACTTCTTAACACAGGCAGGTGAACTCACGGGTCACAGCAGCTATTCCATAAAATAATTTAGTAACCCTAGATGACACGCACACATGCGTAAATGTGTTCGAACGACATATGCGTAGTTGTGTGAGTGTAGGTATGTCGACTTCACCGTTTGTTTGGAGTTTAGGCCGAGTGTCCGGGGTGTGCTGTAGGCTAAAAACGCGCGACCTTGAGGGAGTGGTGATGCTCTGTCTCAGTGTTGAAACAACAAAATTATAGGGAATTTTCTATTAAAACAAAATTATCTTTCGATATTGGGACGAGACCAACATGTAAGCTAAATTCTTTATCATGTGTCATTGACAACCCGCACTGGGCCTGCAAGATGGTGGCCATAACTCTCTCCTTGCAAGGGAAGGCCCAGAGTCCCAGTATTGGGATAATTTAGTGGGGTGCTTACTTTTTTAGGCAGCCCGCAGTAATACCATTCTATCCGTGAATAACAGTAGCTTATGTATGTGTTATTCAAGACTATATTGTTGGTTGCCTGAGGATGTTATTTCAACAAAGTCATTAAACTCTTTCATGAACAGACTGGACAAATGGATAGCGAAAGGCAAAATCATTTTTAACATATAATTACCTATAATTTGTTATTTCAACACTGAGATTTATATAGGCATATCAGCTAATGCTAAATAAATAAACTATCTGAGTTGTAAATTTCAACTCGATTCATTCAACATTGGGACGTATTTGAGCAACAACCAAATAGTCAAATTTAGACAATTATAAAATGTATTACCATAATTTTTGGTCACTTAAAATTTTTGTGATGAATATGATGGTTATTTTTTTATTGTTGAGTGGCCAGACGAACTGCACTTGTGCCTGATGTTAAGCAAATTACTTGCCGACAACACAGTGACACACAGCTATTAAAACATGAAGAGTCCAAATCATTACCTATCACTGCACTGCGCTCGTCACCCAGAGATATTAAGATATTTTATCCCTATGCCCAGTAATTTTAGTGGAAACATTGCCTTCTAACCATTATTTTCTCTCTGCTAGGATTCGTGGCTCGCTCTCACATGCCAAGTCAAAGCTATCTGCCCTGTTGGCCAAATGCAAGCAATGACACAAGACTTTGAAAGGCCTCTATTGGAACACATTAGTTTTCCTAATGATTTCTTATACTAAAGTAAAGGACCATAACCTTTCATCTGCAAAATCTCCCTCACAGATCAATGAAAATCCTACATCTGTATACAGTGTACACGCTCTTGGAGCTCAGACAGAGGGACAGAAACCCTTAATTATTCCTTCCATTCTTCGCAGCCTAACATAACATAGATAGCGCACAATTTTTATTTTTAGTTTAATTAAAGAGTGACGAGATGAGCTGGACATGTGCCTGATGGTAAGCAACACGCCTGCCACATAACGGCACAGTGACACGCAGCTATTGGAACATGAGTCCAAATCATTACCTAGCACTGCACTGCGCTCGTCACCCAGAGATCTAAGTTGTTGTATCTCTAAGCCCTGTAATTTCTCTGGAAACATTGCCGTTCAAACCGGAACACAGTAATGTTTACACATTACAGCTTGGCGGTAGAATATCTGGGAAAGTTGTAGTCCTTCCCCAGGCGGACTCTGCTAAGAGTCCTACCACTTCTAATGTTTCCACAGCTGGGACTCAGGGCCTCCACTTGCAAGGAGAGAGTCAAGGCCTTAATCTACCACACTGGACCAGTGTGGGTTGGTATGTGACACATGACTTCGAGAGATTCTAGGTACATGTTCAGTTTCCTCACAATGTTATCCTTTTCGCACATGACTGTGAAGGGACAGTGGCGCATGTGGTTTTGAACCCGGGGTCTCTGGATCGGCGGTCGCTGTTCTCCCGACTAGACCAACTGTCCTCAATTGACATTAATTTGACCGATTAATCTAATTGTAAAGTGTGACTGTTTTCTAAAAGAAGTTTAAAAGTTTGCAAGGGTGACTGTTTTCTTTGACTTAAATGAGACTTGTTGAGAGAATGAATGTTTATTATAGTATGTGTAAAATGATTGGGTGTACAATAATGTAAAATTTAATCATGAATAATGTAATAACTATTGAATATAATGAAATGTGACAAAATTAATTTGTATCTATGAATATGACACTTGTTACTTGAAATAAATGAATTTTGTTTTATTTTTATTTATTACGAGCGGCCCGCTCCGGCTTCGCTCGAATAATAACTTAGATATCAACTGCAGCGCCATCTGCCGGGCTGATTTGTGAATCTAAACCTTCCAGGGCCCTACCCAAACGTATACAAAAAAAATCATTCAAATCGGTCCAGCCGTTTAGGAGGAGTTGATTAACAACGAAAAGTGGCATTGATTTTTATGTATAAAGATGTGCATCAGAAAAATTACAATGTTTTTGCACACAAAGTCCCTAAATTTTTATTACAAACAAGAGCAAAACTTTGTAAGTTTTCTTTTCAAAATTTTACCCCTAACTACCTTAGATTTGAAATTACTACAGTATTCTATTAGTCCAGCCATTTTATATACCATTCAAATAGCCATAGAAGATTTGTATCGTGTTGGTGCGACAAAAAATTTGTGTTCGGGCATAGGCGATATTCTTGTCTACATTAAGGCGGGCCAAGACATCTACTACATCGTCTTCTCTAAAATACTATGCGATGACACATGTACCCGGCCACATTCATCGCGTTAACACAAATATTCGCCAAAGCCCGCTAATGTAACCGAAGCATTACAGATGCATCATTTGGCAAATATACAAGTAGTAACATTATAATGTATCATCACTGAGTTCGGATTTGAATGGCAATGTCTACAGAGATATTGCATGGCATAAAGATAAACTCCCGTAATATCGCCGTGTGATGAACACAGTGCTTTATAATGATTTGGTCTTTTCATTTTCCAATAACTGCATGTCACTATGCTGTTATGGGCCGCATGCTGCTTATCATCAGGCACAAGTCGTGCTTATCCAGTCACTTCACACAGTCACATAAAAAAACAGAAAAAAAGAAAAATTGACAGTTAAAGTGACTGCCGATAGAAGTGAAAAATTATAACTCAGAATTTGATAGCTCACTTCTTTGGAAACTAAGCGGGTGAAACAGAAGGGCGTGGTCATGACCATCTACATTATCCCGAGATTACCTAAAGATTTCTTTCATTTATAAATGTGAGCGTAATTCACAGCCCAGAAAATCTGTATGTGGTGCGCCGAAAGAAATATTTACTTCAAAAACTCTTCCACACAGCTTATAAATAAATGTATTCAGAGAGCTTTTAGTTTATTGCCATTTTTGTTCATAATATGGATAAGTGCCGCTAAATGTAGAGTCACATGTGCCCTGCTGCCTATGAGATGCTATGTTAGTGCAGAAAGGGCCTATTAAACTTATGTACATACATAAGAGGCAAAAGCTTATCTAAAATGTAAATATACTGTACATACTCATTGTAAGCTTTATATTTTATTGGCACACAGTGTCTTAAAACTATTGCCATCCAAGTTTCCCTGAAAGAGACCGATTTTAGCCAAAAGGCGCATATTGTAATGATACCTGTTATTTACCTAAGCCCTGGCTAAAGATTGACCCAGTTCTCACGGTCAACTACAGCGAAAGTGAAAAGAAACTTACTTTTCTCCATTCTAACCATGTTTTCTCGACTCCGGGTATAGCGTTGAGCTCATCAGCGATTTCGCTCCATCTCCGCTCGGCTTCATTCTTGCTGAAAGTAGCTGAATATTTGCCGTTGGATAAATCGACATCGCTTTCAAGACAAGACACTAGCTTCGCCTTTTGAGCCGCCGATGGATATGGCCGTCGTTTCTTGTCTGTAGCGTCCATAGCACGTGATTTTATCGTTAGTTTTGAGGCAAAATACCCTCTATTCTTTTCTTCTTAATTTGGCGTCTTGTACGAAATACCCAAATACCCTCTCTTGCATTAAAAATGGCATCAAACAATCAAAATCAATTACCTAGCTTTTGAGATTGGGTTTTTTTTTTAAAATTATTCTTGGGAGGGTCTGGGGTTGCCAGACTTGGGTTTAAAATTCCTTATATAGTATTATAGTAGGTACAGCGATATAGGAAAGATATTTATGGACAAAATAAATTATTGGCAGTCATAGGAGCTGCTGATAGAAGTGAAAACTAATAACTCAGCCTAGCGATTCTGACTTTTTCCTTCATCATGGATTAACAAATGCGTTAAAATTTTACAAATTATACTAGCAAGCCTTTTTAGAATTCTTAGCCATCAAGTGTTAAGCTGGGTCCTGGCTCTGGTCCAAATTGTAGTTTTGCAACAGCGAGACTTAATCACGCGCCTTTTCTCGGTGTAGAAATCACGCGTCTTTTCTCGTTGCAGAAATCACACGTTCAAAGAAAAAAAAATACCGCCTTCCCAACCCATATTTATTGATTTTATATTTTGTGATTTTTCGAAGTTACCCTTTTTTTAATTGCCAATTTCTACTTAATTAGAAGCGCCTGTCTTCATTTGCAATATTTTGAAGTGATAACTACAGGCGTTATTACACCACTCGTTATTCAGACAGTCTTAGTCTAAGTAGCGTGGTGTAATAAGCGTCAGACTGTTAGACTCTGAATTCAGACAGCAAGATCGGGTTCGGCGAGTCTTACTGGCTTACAGTCTGAATAACGAGTAGCTTCAACTTCAACTTCTTTTGTCTTTGGCTTCTGTATGTGGCATAACCACAATTTCGCCAGTGTCTTGTGTGTCGTTGACGGGCTTCTGTTCTCAGGGTTGTTCGGTATAGTTGCAGCGTTACGCTGGTGTAGGCCTTTTGATCGGTAGACCTCTTGTAGTTGAGTTAGTGGTTAGTATTGAAGTGAAAACTTGAAGTGAGGACATGGGACAATAGATACTCTCTCTCTCTCGCTGCTCGCTACCGGCAACCAGTGTTGACACCTTAGCGACTTTGTCGCTGAAACTGGCGAATTTTTAAAACCTTTTAGCGGATTTAGACGACGTGTTTCCGACAAAGGGGAATATACTAGTGTAGTGTAGAAGGTTGGAGAAGGAAAAACACAAGGTCATTGGGAGTCAGATCATATTTATAAGGAAATTAACTCATTCTCTCAAACATATCCCAATTATATTATCAACATTTTATTCAATCATTTATATTTTCGTTTGAATCTTACATGATAATAATGTTAATTATTGCCTTAAGTTATTCTTTTTCCTTTTAATTTTAATTGCTTAACATTGTAGGTACTTCGACCAGTGCCATTTTATACTTACTAACAGCTATATTTCCGGGATAAAAATAGCTTATGTATTCTTCCAGACTGTTATTCCCTTAATAATTCAATCAAAACCGGCGACTTTGTTTCGTAACTATTTGGCGACAAGCTCAAAATCATAGTGGCAACACTGACGGCTACCAACTCCAAAAGACTTTTCTTTGGGCGGGAAAACACGACGGGTGCTTTAAAATTTTCACAATCAAATTAATTAGTTTTGCTGTGTAAATGTTTCGTTTCTTTCGTGTAAATATTTAGTTTTGTATATAGTCAATAGTATAAATAAATATGAGCGTCGCTAGCGACGGGGGTGACCCCGTCGAACAGACCAGAAAAAGAAAACTATTGAAGCCAAATCCAAGTGAAAATGTTTCTTACCAACTATTTAGAAAACCCCTTTATAAGAGAAATAGACTATTCCCATAAAATCGTAGTGGAGACTGTGTAGTGTATATGTGGAATCGACGGAACAGGAGAAAGTCGGTAACAAAAATCATATTACACTCACCAACCTTTTTGCGGACAATGTTAGGGGCATCATAGGGGTGCACCGTGTGAATGCATACAAAGTTGGAGTAACTTTTAAAAGGCCGGCCCCGGCCAATAACTTTTTGAACATGGACACTTTTTTTACTAACCATAAATGTGTATACAATCTGGGTATACAAATAAGTACTGCCTGAGTAACCATAGTATTTATTTCGCGCGGACTAAAGCGTGTCACACACTACGCAGATAAGATACGGTAAGATATCTGTATCTGAGCATATATCTTTCAATATCGCTCTCTATACATTCATTATGAACTACATTCCGCGAGGTATAAGCTGAGCTTTGCATTAGTGTGAGTGATCACCAAAAGTACAGTCAGACGCAGGACGCTGTGACCATGTTCTCTTAATAACGTGTCAATTTTATATTCAATAAATCGTTGTTTATTATGCAGTATCAATTGTATATTGGTATAAACGATAGGCCTGCCCTGAATACGGTATTCGGAAATTTTAAGTAAATAAGTTATACGTAGGTGACGGATCTCATGCTTTTCCATTAAATTTTTTCTGTTATTCTCTGTCCTTGACCATTTGAATCCTAAAAGAGATACATCTTTTCGCAATGACCATATTGATCCTGGATAGTTAATGTCAGCTTGTTGTTTAAGAGTTTGTTGTCTGACTGTACTTTTGGTAATAGATGCGTATGCATGTGATCACTCACACTAATGCAAAGCTCAGCTTATACCTCGCGGACTGTACCACACACAGCGCAGATAATTTATATTTTATCGTAAAGTATCTGTGGACATCGACATATATTGAAAGATGGTGAGATTATTATCTGCGTGTATATTAGTAGCGTGTCACAGCTACTAAGTCGCGGGTAACAGCTACTTTGTATATAAATAAAATTTCAATAAATATTTACTTTAATTTCTGGCTTGTTTTACTCGTTTATTCAACTAATACGATCCATAATATTTTATTATAATACGTCATGCCTACAAAAATCAGCTAATGAAGTTTTCACTTCTGCCGTGTGGTCTTAAGCACACACCTTTTTTTTTTAATTACTGTAAGGGACAACACATGACGTCACAATCACAATATAGACATACATAAAGATAAGTTGGTAGATATTATTAAACAATAACAAAAATGTAGAATATAATTTTATAGATATTTACAACTTAATATTATTAATTTTGATATATTTATTAAGGACATACACAAAGGGGGAAAATACTAATGGGAGTAGGTTGGAAAAGGAGATGGGACGAGAAAGGTCATTTGGAATCAGGTCATATAAAGAGCCACGACTTTTGGTGCATTCAAAGAAGATATGGTCAGTTGTGCCATCAGCCAAACCGCACTCGCATAAGGAACGGTCGCGAACTCTTATTTTGGCCAGGAACACTGGAGTACAAGCGAAGCCCAACCGTAGGCGACAGATGGTGGACGTAACTTGTTTGTTAAAGTTTTTGAATTTGAAAAACCAGGGTTTTGGAGGAATGGAATGTTGGATTTAACCATAGAATTTTCCCTTTGACTTCTTGGATCTCTGCCATTCTGAGTTCCATGCATCAAGAAGTTGGAACTGACAAACAGAGGATAGGTCATGGGAGAATATGTGGAAGTGGTCTTTGTTTCCATGGTGAGTGGCTTGTTTGGCATGGAAATCTGCACTTTCATTCCCAGGGATGCCTGCATGCCCCGGTATCCAAGCCAGTACTATCTGGAGGCCTAGTTTATGGGACTTGAGAAGTTCTTCTTCAATTTTTAATATTGTTGGAAATTTAATCTTAGCTTTAAACTGGTTGGCCAGAATAGCTTGCAAAGCGCTCTTGGAATCTGAAAGGATGATGGTTCTGCCAATGGAGTGAGATTTAACATAACATATAGCCTCGAGTATAGCGATTGCTTCTCCTGTAAAAACAGAGGCCAATCGAGGGCATTTGTACCTTAAAGCAATGTTATACCTAGGTATCCACACAGAGGCACCTACATCTCCATCCTGGTGTAATTTAGAAGCATCAGTATAGACAGGGAGCCAGTGTTTCCATTTGGTGTCTATAATTTCAAAAAATTCTTTATTGGGATCTGCTGTGTCTTTATTGATGCCTAGGTTTAGGATAACAGATGGTTGATATGTTAATGTTTCATAGCTCGTAGTGAATAAGGGATTGATGGGGAATTTCACTGTGGGGAAAGGGAGGAGTGAGTGTTTAATGTAGCTACGAAGGATACATGAGAGATTAATTTGCATTCTTATTTCAGATTGTTGAGTCAACAAATGGAGTTGTTGGATTTTAGGGAAAAGAGGATGCTCAGAATTTTGAATTATTTTACTAAAGAATCTATCAGCTAAAAATTGTCTTCGCAGGTGTAAAGGGGGGTCACAAGTTTCTACTTGAACAGCATTTGTAGGAGAGGTTTTCATTGCACCTAAGACAATGCGTAGACATTTAGCTTGTACTGAGGTAAGTTTATTAAGAGCAGATTTATTACCAGGCTCCAGCAGGAATGCTCCATAGTCTAAGTGACTACGAATGATGGAGTTGTAGAGCAGTTTTTGACAAAAAGGATGGGAGCCCCACCATACGCCAGAAAGAGAGCGGAGGATATTGAGGTTTTTTTCACATTTAGATGCAACATGAGCTGAATGTGGGACACCTGTTAATTTAGTGTCAAGCAGAAGGCCTAAAAATTTAACACAATTTTTCTGTGGAATATGTTCAAAATTTAGATCTGGAATGTTTCTTTTACGGGTGAATATGATGGAATTACTTTTAGTGGGAGAGATGGATAATCCAATGTCATTTAGATGGTCTTCTAAGTAGAACAGGGCTTGATTCAAAGAGTCTTCGGCTTGTGCAACAGATTCCCCAGAGACATACAGAGCAATATCATCAGCGTATTGCAAGATATTACAGAATGGGTTTACAGTTAGGTCTAAGTCAGCTGTGTATAGGCCATACAGAGGGGGACTAAGGACTGAACCTTGGGGAAGACCCCTCCAGACCTTCCTAGATATCGGTGGGTCATTTTGGTTTTTGATGGAAATGGTTCTTTCCATCAAAAAACAGTTAATGAACCGTACCATCTTCTCTGAAACACTCAGCTGCAACAATTTGTTTCTGAGTTTTGGAAGCTGGACGTTATCGTAGGCCGATGCGATGTCTAAGAATACAGCTACAACATACTGTTTCTCTTTTATTGCAATGCGGATGTCTGTGGTGAGTATACTGAGACTATCCATTGTACTCATGCCCTTCCTAAATCCAAATTGAGATAGTGGGAGTAGGCTGTTGTTCTCAATGTGCCATTCTAATCTGTTTTTAATAAGAACTTCAGTTATCTTTGCAGCTACACAGGAGAGGGCAATTGGACGTCGGGAATGGGAATCTGTAGGATCTTTTCCAGGTTTAGGGATTGGGACTATTATTTGGGTTTTCCAGGAGTCTGGGATATAACCTTGATCAAAAAATATATTTATCAGGTTCAAGAAGTATTGTTTGAAATTGTCATTGGCTTTAGTTATAAAAGAATATGGGATTCCGTCTATTCCAGGTGCAGAGTCAGTTAAGCCATCTAAAGTCAAATGCAATTCATCCCACGAGAAAGAGTTATCAAAATGTGAAGAGGTTTGCGGATAGGGTGGGATGGGAGGGTTTGGATCCTGATGCACAAAAGGAGGAGCCAACTTGTCCGCAAATGCTTCTAACCACGAGTAAGGATCATTAGAGGAGGGGTTGTTGTCGCTATATGATCCTCTGAACCTGCGGATTTGTTTCCATACAATAGACGAGGGTGTTGTTGGAGATAAGCCTTTGCAGAAATTTAGCCAGCCTTGTTTCTTTTTTGCTGCAAGGGTTTTTCTACATTTAGCAGCTACCTTTTTGTACATAAGGAAATTTTCTGTGGTCATATGATGGTTATAATTGGTTTCAGAAGATTTGCGTTCATGTATCACTATAGTGCACTCAGAATCCCACCAAGGAGGGGAAAGGAGATTGTTTCTAGGCTTCTTCAGGGGTATCGACTCGTCTGCTGAAGATAGAATAGCTCCTACTAGTTGATCATAACAGACCAACGGGTTTTCTTCTCTTGGGTCGGGCAGAGTTGTCATGCTTTGCTCAAGGTGAGTGGAGTATAAATCCCACTTTGCTCCAGTCAGCCTGTATTTAAGGAGAGGACTAGGTGAGGGGGGATGAAAGACCCTGAGACCTAAATTAATCAAGATGGGAAAATGATCACTTCCTCTAGTAAGAGGGAGTACCTGCCAAGATAGGGAGGGAAGCAGACCAGGAGAACATAGAGTTAGATCCACTGCTGATCTGGGATTCTGGGTGGGTAGAACTCTTCGAGTAGGAGTGCCGTCATTACCTATGCATAAATCAACTTCATAAGTCTCCCATAACCACGACTGGAGTAGGGACAGAGGATATAATTAGACGGATATCAGGAATCAGTTGTGAAGTGGGATGAGGGATGTAGAAGGATAAAAAGGAGGAATTAAACGCACGTACGGCGACAGCGTTTATTTCAGGACTGTGAGGGAGAAGGGAAATTTGGGAGAATATCTGGGACTGTTTAATAAATAATGCACAGCCAGCTGTTCCATCCTGGCGATCGCTCCGGAGACATGAAAATCCCGGGACTCGATAGCGAGTTCCAGGGACAAACCACGTCTCCGAGACTGCCACCAGGACGGGGCTGTATTTATTGATGAGGTGGAGGAGTTCAGGAAGCTTCCGACGGAGGCTCCTGCTGTTCCATTGGACTATTGTGCATAGATCCATGGTGGCCTATTAGGGATGAGAGTACAACTATGAATGGTACACATGATGGTACACATACACTGAATGGTAGGGTATTGGTATGTCTCTACATTCAGGGATGAGTAAAAGGAGAAAATCTTAGATGGCAGTTGTTGTGCTCTAAACGTTAAAACTACTGTTTGGGTAGGAATCCAAGTAATGATATTTTCTACTTTGGTTTTTCGATTTAACCGTCTTGCCTTTAAAACATATCCGTTGCCAGGTACTTGGACTGAGCTCACAAAGTCTTCCATAGACCACTCTACTGGGACACCCCTAACTAAACCCATTCGGGTAACATTGTAGGTCGGGATCATTGCTTCATATTTTCCAACTTGAAGGATGGGATTGATTAGGAAATTGTTGGCGGCAGCAGCATTTTTGAATTCGATGGAGATTTTATTCCTGCCTACTTTCCTCACCCCATCTTGGCAGACATGTTCGATTTTATTGGTATGTAGAAATTTACCGAATTTCATTGGCCGAATTACTGCGCCTATGGTTGTGTCGGGATCCGTTCTAGATACATGTACCAGGAAAGGTCCAGAGTCGATGCTTTCATATTGTTGAATGCCTAGTATGGACATAGCTGGGTGAACGTATATCTGCTGAATAGAAGCGGATGGTGTCTCTGTGTTCGCGACAGATTTCTTTAATTTTTTTTTTTTAACTGTAATAGGTTCGCACTTGACCACCATCTCGCCTGATGTTAAGCGACGATGCGATCTACGATGGAACGTGCTTACCTAGAAGAAACCGATTCACTCTCGATTTGAAGACACCCAGATTGTAACCATCGGGAAAAACCCACTCAGGCAACGCATTCCACAACTTAGACGTTCTTATCACAAACGTGGAGTCAAATCTCTTTGTTCGTGTTTTTGGAACATCAACCATGAAACGATGTCGCTTTTTTGAGATACGAGAATTCCGATAGAAGAAAGGGCAAGGTGGTATTAAATCATGCAGATCAGTTGCACACTCTCCGAAGTGTATCCGATAAAAAACCGATAAGCTAGCAATCTTGCGGCGATGATCAAGACTTTGAAGTCTTTTACGCACAAGAGTGTCATTGCCTATGAGCCTTTTGGCACGTCTCTCAATCGATTCCAGAGTCTCCAGCTGATACTTAGCCGATCCATCCCAAAGGTGCGAACAGTACTCCATACAGGAGCGAATCTGTGCTTTATACAACGTGAGCAACTGCTCAGAATTGAAGTATCTTCGCACCTTTGAGAGGACACCCAGTTTTTTGGCGGCTAGTTTAGCCTTAGACTCAATATACGTGCCAAAGTTGAGCGTCGATGACAAAGAAACGCCCAAAAGCTCGAGATGGTCAGTAACCGGCACGGATACGCCTCGAAAAGTAGGAGCCAGTGTGAATGGACTCCTTTTAGCGGAGAATAAACACGCCTGTGTTTTTCCTTCGTTAAACTTGGCCAAATTGGCATCGCCCCATGTAGAAACTGCCTCAAGGGCCAAGTTCAAACGCTCGATCATACCTTCTCTCAATAGCTGAGTTTGTTGTCCACTGGCTCTCGCGCTGGATATATAACTCTCTACGACGGTGCTATCATCTGCGTACCCAAAGATACCGGGCTTCAACAGATCATCGATATGTAGCAGGAAGAGCGTCGCAGAGAGTACCGACCCCTGAGGAACTCCGGCATTGATAGCCATTTGATCCGACGAGCAGCCATCAATGACGACTCGTATGGATCGATCCCTCAAGAAGTCCGATAACCACGCAATAAACCCAGGTGACAAACCATAGCCCGAAAGCTTGCTTATAAGGCCATCATGCCAAATCCTGTCGAAAGCCTTCGAGATATCCAGGGAGACTGCAAGTGCTTCCCCGTGTTTCTCGATAGCTTCACTCCAGATGTGGGTGACATACGCTAGAATGTCCCCGGTGGACCGGTTCCGGCGAAACCCATATTGCCGGTCACTGAGGAGGTCGTTCGATTCTAGGTATGCCAGGAGCCTGTGGTTTAAGACACGTTCCATAGTCTTACAGAGTATGGACGTGACTGAGATGGGCCTGTAGTTGACAGGGTCAGTACGACTGCCTTTTTTGGGTACAGGTTGCACGTTAGCAAGCTTCCACGACTTCGGCACTTGCCCAGTTTGGAGAGAAAGTCTAAACAGGCGTGTTAGTACTGGAGACAACTCAGGTGCACAAACCCTCAGTACTATGGCTGGAATTCCGTCCGGGCCACTGGCTTTATTCACATCCAGATTGCGTAGCACTTTACGAACCTCCTTCTGGCGAATATGTATTTCAGACATTACAGTCTGACTGCCAGGTGGAGTTGGGGGTATCGCACTACCAGCATCTAGACGTGAAGATTCCGCAAACTGAGACGCAAACAAGTTTGCCTTCTCTATAGCGGTGTGAGCCAGCGTCCCATCAGGTTTAAGCATTGGAGGTAGTGAGGGGCGGCAGAAGTTCGATTCGACTGACTTAGCTAGGGACCAAAACGCTTTGCTGCACGTAGGGTATGAAGCTAGTTTGTTCCCTATTCGACTAATATGGTCAAATCGAGCCCTCTGTAGAACCTTTTTGCATGCCTTAGCAGCCTTGTTAAACGCTTTCTTCTTCTGGTGCGTGTCCTTTGCCTTACGTTGTCGAGCATCAACCCAAGCTAGGTAAGCCTCATGCTTAAATGCTTCAGCATTTTTACACTGAGGACCAAACCAAGGGCGAGCTTTGCTGGATAATGGAACGTCAGCGTATGGTATAAAATATTCCATAGCCGTTTGGATCACTTCAGTCACAGCATCCGCGCAAGTTGAAGGATCACCAGAAGAAAAGCACAATGGCTGCCATGGGTAAGACGCAAAAAAAGAACGCATCTCATCCCAATCTGCTAACTTGTATCGCCACAACCGCCGGTTGCCTCTAGGGCTTGGATCAGGCGGATGGTACATTGATACTGACTTCACCAGACAGTGGTCGGAGCTGCCTAACGGCGAAGATACCGCCACGGAATATCGGTCTGGATCAGTTGTCAGCAGAAGGTCTAAACAATAAGGAGTATGCGACTCAACGTCAGGTACCCGAGTGGCCCCTTGGACCAGCTGGGTCAGGTCTAACGATAAAGCTAGCTTTCTCGTTTCCTGCCCAGCGTGGTCAGTGTCCCGGTATGGGAACAGCCAATCCTTGTGATGACCGTTAAAATCCCCCAGCAACACTAGTTGGGCTGATGGATACTTTTGCTGAGCCGCGTCCGCCGCCTCACTCAAATATTCCATGAGCCAAGTTGTCTCCAGATCCCCACTGTGCGACCGATAGACACAGGCATACACAATTTTGTCTATGCCTGTGTCTATCAGCGCCCAAATTACAGAGAATCTGGTGTCCTCAAGGTTACGGAGACGCCGACAGCAGATATCGTCACGGGCGTACAGGCACACTCCAGCACGTGGCTTAAAGTTGTGCTCCAACGTGTAACCAGGGTAGTTTAGGTACGCCACGTCTGACGGACGTGGTTTGGGGTCAGTTTAAGGGTGCGGATCGGACTGGCGCAGATTCTAAGTGTCTTTTTAGGAGGTTTGGGGTCATCGAGATTTCAGTTTCCATATTATTAGGTGGATCGGGAGGGTCGGGGGGTTTTAGAGGCGGGGAAACGTTCTCCATTTTCCCTGCCCGCTACTCACTACTAAAATATAAGGAACTTACCCAGTAAATTCCAACAAATAGTATACAAATACACTAAACAAAAACAAACACGTGTAGGGGTTATGGCCACCACCGGGTTAGTCCATAACGAGTAGTGTAATAAGACAAAGACTGTTAGACCGACAAATAAATGACACTGACATTGACATATAATCTTAAAATATAATTTCATTGGTTCGTGATTGGTTCATTGGTATTCGCGGTAATCTCTATTTTTGCGTTTTTGGTATTCGGAGTTCGAATGCCATAATTTTAATTTTGAGCTCGCTGTTATTATTTGGGTGACCCCACTATATTTATTTAATTATGTGTAATTTAAAAATGAATTTATCCACACTACTATTTCAGTTTATTTATAATATTAATATCAATATTATTAGTTTGTATTTATAGTTTGTATTTATGGTTCATATTTACGTATATATCAAATAGCATCACCCTTCTATTGTGCGGTCGGTCAAGTTTAATTTTAGAACATTGGATGCGCGTGGGCGCCGGTCGATATTACCCCTCACCGCAACCCGCGCGCTGGGCCCAAAAAGCGAAAGGGACTTGCTACCTGCTGCGGGCCCGGTACCGCACCGCTGCCACGCCGCAGTCGCTACTTACCATCCATACGTGACACCTGTTTTCTATGTTTATATGTTCCATTATTCTCTATTGACTTTCAACGCTAATCTTTCGATATAATTTAATAGTAGTGGAATTTGTGGCCTTTCAATAGTACTACCAGCACCCCATCCACTACAATCATACCTGCCTTAAACGCTTAAAATTATTTTTTTAATTTATATTAAAAAATACCGTGATAGCATGCAGTAAAGAAAAAGAAGTATTGTTAAAAGTCCTAGAGCGCGCGTTTTTCAGACTGGTGTAATAGCGAGCTGACAAGTTAGACTATAAGACAGTCTGCATAACGAGTGCTGAATAACGCGTAGTCTAATAGGCGCTTTATTGCTTAACTATTGCAGTAACAACTTCCATATAATTTAAGCGTTAGTAGTTAGGTGTGCAATACCAAGTTTTACAAACAAATATTTTATACATAAAGAAAATCAGTTGCTTCTATAGTTATTTTGTACTTTTATTTTATATTTGGCAGTAGAAATGAAAAAAAAAACCGTACCCATCTACGAATATTTATTGCATGGGCAGCACTAAGCAATAAAACAAATAGATTTTGACAAGTAATTTTTTTTATTTGGCACTGTACGCTATTGCTATACGTAAAAAATATTTTCGACGCGCTGCGGTGCTTATATTGCTTTTTTATAACACAACATAGTACTATTTTACGATATCTCGTAACTCTTGTTAGATCTAGTAAATACGTAAGATATAGTAATAACTAATATCTCTTAGTAAAAATACCCGTTCTGTTCCAACTGTTCCTGTCACTGACTGTGTCAATGTGTCATTCTGTCAACCTGTCATGATAACCTAACAGGTGTGTGAGTGCGTGTAGTGTTGCCCAAATATCGATAGTTTCGCTTTCGATACTTAACCATGAAACCTAGTCATAATATCGATAGCACTATTATATCTATTTACTAAGTATTATATCAGCTATCTGGCCGCCATCACACAAGCTTTGCTTAGTTTGGGGTCAGATGGTGTTGTGTGTGAATTGTCCACCAATATTTATTTATTTATCGATAGTATCGAAATTATCGATACTATCGATAGTATCGCCGACGCAAATCGACTAATACTATTGATTGCAAGCATGTAAATACATGTAAATACACTATCGATACTATTGAACTATCGATACTTCAGTAACCACTGATAGTATTACTTCATTATAATTATGTGAGCAGTGTGTACCCACAACGAAAACTTTAGCAAAGTTTGTGTTATCCTGTGAGACAGAAGTGATTGTGTATTAGAAGAGAATGGATTTGATTTTTAGAGGAAGCTTAAGTACTAGATATGTGATTGGTTTTTGAAAGGCAGTACTATTGCTGTTTATTTAACTATTGATAGTATGAGATTTCGATACTATCGATGCTATCGATGCTATCGATAGTATTGCTCATAAACATTAACTGGTTTTCGATACTTTCTACAGTATCATAACTATCTAAGGGAATAGTTGCAATACTATCGATACTATTTCTGTCTATCAGTACTATTGCCCTGAATTACACTATCAATATAGGTAATCAATAGTATTGATAATGTCCATAGTATCGATAGGCTTTCGATACTATTGAAATGGCGTCACCGATATCTTTTTTATTTTTTTAATTCATCTGATACGTCATCGATATCGACAGTCCACTATTGATTTGCAACACTAAGTGCGTGACTTTGTTTTGTTTACTAACATGTGATGTAAATTACTTTGATTATATTTTTGATAATTAATTTATCTACGTATTATCCAGTAAAGTATCCAATTTGTTTCGTTAATAAATTAATATTTATTATAAAATTACAGTTATCCCATGTGTGAGTAATAAAATCTCATTCGGTAAACAAAGCTAGTTAAAATATCTATGGGTCACTAAGAAACAGTATTTATACAGTATTTGAAGAATATCTTAAAAATTGACATTCTGTTCATAGTTTTAAACCTACCTACTGTAATACCTAACAGGTAACAGGTATAACAAATTCAAGTAAATAAAAAAGATGGCACCGTGAATTGTAATTGTAATTAGAAGATAAAAACCATAACAACAAGAATGTCTGCAACTCGCAAATTGAACGGCGAAAAATACGTATACGAATATTTTTGCCAAAAAAATGTTTGTCGGGTATGCTGGAAGTTATGCCACCCTAACAAACTGTCTGCACAAAATGACTCTGAAGATGCTCAAATAGTGCTAGAATATCTTAACATTGATCTTACTGAAGGTGTACCAAACCGAATCTGTAAACTTTGCCTCAGTAAAATACATAGCTTCAATGCCTTCAAGAAAGCGTGCCAAGAATCGGAACAAAAACTTCAAAACATTATTTCTGAGGCCTTCCAAAGCAGTATTAACTATCAAATTGATGAAACAATTTTAAAAAGAGAAGTTGATTTTGAACTAAAATTACTGGCTGCAGAATTAAAAAATGAAAACTTAGACGAGCTGATTTTAAAACAAGATATCCATTCCGGATTTGAAACAGACGAAAGCGTTTCTAATAATGAAGACTTACTTCCGGAAGTTGAGTACTTTTGTTTTATCTGCGATTTGAAGATAGACTCTAAGGATGAGTTTAAAAAGCATAATTTGACTTATCACAAAGTTCAAAAAGGTAAAAAATACAAATGCGCGGAATGCCATAAAATATTTTCTAATTTATCACAATTGGAATTACATGAAACGAAAAAATGTGTTGGTGTAAAATTTAATTGTGAATTATGTATCGAAACATTTAAAACTTATAAAGAATTCGAGAATCACACACAGGCACATTCCTATGTTGAAAATATGAGACCCGAATTACCATTTAAAGTGTGCCGTAAATGCAATGCAGTATTTGAAGATGTTAAATTATTTAGAAAACATTTGCAGACCCATAAAAGGCGGGAACGGAATGATGAAAGATATATTTGTGAGGTATGTCCGTTGTTAAACCTAAAAGAATAACATTGTTTCATAGTTGGTGTGTTGAACTATACAAACAAAGAGGTTTGATTCTACTTTTTTTTTTAATAAAGAGTGACTTTTGAATACTGATAGTACGAGGGTCAAACTGAAAGTTCTTAGAAAATCAAAAACTGATTACATTAGCCAGTTATTAGTTTTATTATATCTTTTCAAAATATTGTCCATTCACGTCAATACACCGCTGCATGCGATGGAACCACTGGGAAAAGCACTTTGCCCACTCGTCCTTAGGGGTCTCTTCAATGGCATCGCGATACGCAGCCACCGCTTCTTCAGCATTCATAAACCGCTTTCCTTTAAGTTTTTCTTTAATTTTTGAAAATAAATAAAAATCACAAGGCGCGAGGTCGGGGCTATACGGCGGGTGACCCAGTAATTCAACGTTTGATGCCGCCAAATAGTCGATCGTTCGCTTGGCGGTGTGCGATGAGGCGTTGTCGTGGTGAAGGAGGATCCTACTGCGAGGTCGTTTCTCTCGAACTTTTTCCAAGACAAGTGGCAAACAATTGGTAGTGTACCATTCTGCAGAAACTGTTTTTTGATCCTCTAACACAATTGTTGCGAAATGACCTATCCTTCCAAAGAACGAGGCCACCATTTTTTTCCCCGCACTTCGATCTCTCTTCACTTTAGTTGGCGACTCCTCGAAAGGAAACACCCACTGAGCAGATTGTCTTTTGGTTTCAGGATCATAACAGTAAATCCAGCTTTCGTCACCTGTTAGTATGTCGAACACAGCATTTGAGTCACCTCCGTTAAATCTTTCAATCATTTTACGGCACCAATCCACACGATGGAGTTTTTGAGCCTCAGTCAAATTATGAGGTATCCACCGGGCGCAAAGCTTCCTGACCGCTAAATGTTCGTGTAGGATTTTGTGCACTTGACTCATACCGATGCCTAAGCTTGTCCGAATCTGCTGATAGGTCACTCTTTTGTCAGTCTCTATCATACGCCGCACAACGCAGATGTTATCTTCAGTCGTCGCCGTAGAAGGCCGTCCCTCACGTAAATCATCAGTGAGATTAGTGCGACCACGTTTAAACTCATTAAACCAGTTGTAAACAGTCGCACGAGATGGTGTTTCATCGTGAAAGGCCAATCGTAGTCTATCATAACTTTCTTGTTGACTTAAATGACATCGAAAGTCATAAAAAATCATTGCACGAAAATTTTCTCGTGTTAAATTCATGTTGACGTGACACAGACAATTTTTAATTTGCCGCCAAATCGTAAAACAAATGACAAATGAATGAAGTATATACTCAGTAATATTGGCAAAGAGTTCTATTTTCAAATTATAGAATTATTTTTTTATTATATTGTTTATAAGTGGCCAGTTCTAAGAACTTTCAGTTTGACCCTCGTAGTTTCAAACGGACTGAGCCAAAATGGGTCACTATGATATGTCTCATTTATCTTGCGAGGAACCCGTTTCTATGCTTCTTTCTAATTGTATCGCCTGAATAAATAATTCCTGTTTGATATAGGTAATCATAGTCATCATTAAGTGTAATCAAATTATCATAGCTTAACATTTATTGGTCCTACAGTTCCGGGAGTTCGGTTTTTTGAAGTGAAAACTTCTGTAGGCGCGCCTAGACAGATATTTCGTGGGCTGTGAATTGGATTCTAGCGTCACGCTCGGATATGATAAGAAATCTTCGGGTAAACTCGGGACCATGGCTATTGACCATTTAGAAATGCGTCAGCCAATGGGAAATGCTGAAAGGGCGTGGCCTCGGCATCATGCCATGGCCATCGAAATGCGTCAGCATTTCCTATAGGCTGATGCATTTCTAGATGGTCATGCCATGATGCCTATGTTTCCATGTGCATCATATGTGTGCTATGTGCCCATGAGTTTCTAAAGTAAGCCATCAAATTCTGAGTTATAAGTTTTCACTTCTATCGGCAGTTCCTATGACTGCCAATTTTTTTTTTTAGAAAATTTTCTTTTCTTTTTTCAAATTGAAATTGTATCAAATAGTTTTTGAAATATTGGCAAATAATGAACACAATTGCTTATAACTATTCTCAAAAAACTATTTAGATTTAATTCTGAATCGAATGGCACCTCAATTACGTTTTTTTGACGTGATAACGTCTTATAATTCGGTGAAGCCGGCTGCACGCCCGCAAAACATGACGTCATGTAACGTTACCGCCATAGATTAGATAATAGTTACTGCCGTTAACTCGCCTTATTACTTTTCGCACCATCTAGTGAGTGAAATGTGTATTACATTCAAGGAGTCTGTCCATGTTTTAGAAAAGCGACGATATGAAGTTAAGAACTTGTGCTAGTACAATGATGTACCCAGAGATGGCGCTTTAAACAGCTTTTCAAAAAGCTTCAGAATGTTTTACCTAGATGGCGCTTAACACAAATATTAGACGTTGTCACGTTAACTATCGTCAGTAAACCTACTCTACAGACAACCATTTTTTTAATAGCTTAGAGTGACAAGACGAGCAGGACATGTACCTGATGGTAAGCAACATGCCTGCCACATAACTGCACAGTGACACGCTGCTATTGGAACATGAAAGTCCAACTCATTACCTAGCACTGCACTGCGCTCATCACCCGTATCTAAGATATTATTTCTCTAAACACTGTAGGTAATTTCTCTGGAAACATTGATTGCCCTTCAAACTGGAACACAGTAATGTTTGCACATTACTGCTTGCCGATAGAATAACTGACAAAGGTGTAGTACTTCCCCAGGTGGACTCTGCCAAGAGTCCTACCACTACAGGAGAATTCAAAATAATGTCGATCTAAAAAGCACTCGTTGACTAGACTAATAAATAGGTGTTATTTTTATTTAATTTCTAAATTACGTTTCAGGTGTGCGGTCGGATATTTAACAGAAGGAGTGGCTTAGACGCGCACATGCGAATTCATACGAGCTATAAGACGCTGAAATGTCCATACTGTGACTACGGAGCAACTCTATCGGGATCTCTCATCGTACATATACGGTGAGTCTAAAACCTGTATAACATTCAACTATACAGGGCTACTGGTACTCAGCCTGCATCTGTTTAAGGGCATGTCCAGGACGTCTACTCTCTTTCTACGAAAACGTAATTTCGAAATAAATTCGCGACTTTCCTACTCCGATTCTACTTCGATCCATCGTTTTGTCCGTTTAAATGTTCTAAGCATACTCTAATTAGAGTAGGCTTAGAACATTAAAACGGACAAACAATGTTGTATCGGACGAAACAAACTAGAACGAGAGCAGAAAAGTCGCGAGTTTTTTTTCCAAATTACGTTTTCGTAGAAATAGAGTAGACGTCCTGTATATTTAAACAAACAACTTTTGTTCTATAACTTTCGTTAAAACTCAGTAGATAACCCAAAAAAAAGTGTTTGTTGGCCTCTCTAGTACTGTTTAGCGATGTTTAGCGACTTATTAGTATTTATTCACTTCGACATATTTATCGCGCGTACGCGCTCATGTTACGAAGAGTTCAATGCTTTTAGACAATACACTTATTGAAGTGAAAACTTCTTTAGGCGCGCCTAGACAGATATTTCGTGGGCTTTGAATTGGATTCTAGCGTCACGCTCGGATATGATATTAAATCTTCGGGTAAACTCGGGACCATGGCTATTGGCCATTTAGAAATGCGTCAGCCAATGGGAAATGCTGAAAGGGTGTGGCCTCGGCATCATGTCATGGCCATCTAGAAATGCATCAGCCAATAGGAAATGCTGATGCATTTCGAGATGGCCATGCCATGATGCCCAGGCCACGCCCTCCGGTTACACACGTGTAGTTTCCAAAGTAAGCTATCAAATTCTGAGTTATAAGTTTTCACTTCTATCGGCAGTTCCTATGACTGCCAATTTTTATTTTATTTTGTATAAGAAAAAAAATAGGTTGTCTGTAAAGTCAGTTGGTTTACGGACGATAGTTTAACGTGACAACGTCATAACAAAATATTACAAGCGTATAGTGAGCGTAACGGGACAATGAACGTAACGGGACATAACGGGACACTTTTTCGTGCATGTAGCCGGCGTTACATCGATTTATTAGACGTTTTCACGTTAAAAAATAATAATTATAAAACTGTAGAACAAAAGTTGACGTATTGAATGTACCTAACATCCTTAAAAGGATGCAGGGTGATTACCAGTAACCCTGTATTTGTAGATTTTTACTATGTCTGGATGTTTCTATGTATAATAAGTATGTATCATGGACGTATAAAAAAGTCGGACGTAGTCTCGCTAAAACAAAAACTGTGTCATTAGAGTCGGCCACGTTTGCACGTGTGCGTTGTCAGGTTGTCACTGATAGGCTGACACGCACACATATACACACGTTGCGCGTGTAATGACTCACTGATGTGTGCGTGTCAGCCTGTATGTGACAGCGCACACGTGCATATTATGTGGCCGACTCGATGGACACAGTTTTTGTTTTAGTGAGACTACGTCCGATTTTTTTATACGTCCATGGTATGTATTTACAACTACATATATATATGTATACTAGCGGCCCGCTCCGGCTTCGCTCGGATCATAACCTAGACACTGTCTGCAGCGCCATCTGCCGGGCTTATTTGTGAATCTAAACCATCCTCGAACCCACTTGTACACATACAAAAAAATCATTCAAATCGGTCCCGCCGTTTAGGAAGAGTTCACTGTCAAACGTTTATATTACTAAAATTGCTATAAAAAAATAGGGGTTGGTGATAAAACGGTAAAAATTTAGGGTTATATGGATGTTTTAATGCCACATTATAAAAAATTAAAAAAAAAATTGCCCAAAAACTAAAAAAAAAAAATTAGGGGTGAACAACCCTTATCACTTAGGGATATGAAAAATAGCTAGTAGCCGATTCTCAGACCTACTGAATATGCATATAAAATTTGGTAAAAGTCAGTAAAGCCGTTTCGGAGGAGTAAGGAAACAAACACTGTGACACGAGAATTTTATATATAAGATAAGCATTATTTATCAGCTATCTCGCCAAAATAAGTCGAGCTTTGCTTAGTTTGGGGTCAGATGGTGTTGTGTGTGAATTATCCATCAATATTTAAAATAAAAAAAATAATAATTGGTAGTCATAGGAACTGCCGATAGAAGTGAAAACTTATAACTCAGAATTTGATAGCTCACTTTGGAAACTACACGGGTGAAACCGGAAGGCGTAGCCATGAGCTTGCGTCAGCATATCTAGATGGCTATCGAAGATTCGTGACGCTAGAATTCAATTCACAGCCCACGAAAAATCGGTCTGTGGCGCGCCAAAAAGAAGTTTGACTAATATTGACAACTAGCAGCGCCCCGCGGTATTACCCGCGTAGTTTCCGTTATTTTTGAAGTGAAAACTTCTTTAGGCGCGCCTAGACAAATTTTTCGTGGGGTGTAAATTGAATTCTACCGTCACGCTCGGGTATGATAAGAAATCTTCGGGTAAACTCGGGTTGCGGAAATGCTGAAAGGGCGTGGCCTCGACATCATGGCATGGCCATCTAGAAATGCGTGAGCCAATGGGAAATGCTCACGCATTTCTAGATGGCCATGCCATGATGGCGAGGCCACGCCCTCCGGTTACACCCGTGTAGTTTCCAAAGTGAGCTATCAAATTCTGAGTTATAAGTTTTCACTTCTATCGGCAGTTCCTATGACTGCCAATTTTTGTTATTACCGAGCTTAGATGCATAATATCTTAAATCTCTGGGGGACGACCGCAGTGCTGTGCTAGGTAATGTTTTGGACTCTTCATGTTCCTATAGCTGCGTGCCACTGTGCTGTTATGTGTCAGGCATGTTGCCTACCATCAGGCACATGTGCAGCTCGTCTCGTCATTCTAAATTAAAAAAAAAAAGAATTGGATGTTTCTTGCTCAATAACGGCGTAACGTATGAGTGGATCGGACCGAAATTTGGAATACAGGTAGATTATACTATGGAAGAACACGTAGGGTACATGTCCCGGGAAGTAACGGGAACGGGAATTACGCAGCTGAGACCGCGGGGCGTTGTTAGTATAGAATGAATCTTCAAAGCATTATCGTCTGAATAAGACTTTTAAAGCATGGCCATCTAAATGGCCGTGTTTAGATGTGTAATGGTAACACGCCATGGCCATCTAGAAACGCTAACGCATTTCTGGATGGCCATGTTCCCGAGGGCACCCGAAGATTTATTTCAGTCACGAACATGACGATAAGCTTCAATCACAGCCCACGAAAAATCAGTGTGTGGCGCGCCAAAAGAAGTGTTCACTTCAAAAAGTATTTTCTTCGTATAATCTCGTTTTTAACCCCCCCCCCCCCCCCCCCCACAAAAAAAGGGTGTTATAAGTTTGACGTCGATGTCTATCTGTCTGTCTCTGTGTGTGTCTGTCTGTAGCACCGTAGAGGTCAAACGGATGGGCCGATTTCGTTGCAGTTTTTTTATTTGAAGGTTAATTTCCATGCGGATGTTCTTAGCTATGTTTGGTTAATATTGTGGGGCTGCTTCTGTTTCTTATTTCAGGGAGAGGAGACAAATAATATTCAAGTAAAGTACTGAACATTTTATTAAGAAATTGATCTTCAATATATACAAAATTAGCATTCACATTTAACATGACATGTACGGAGTAATCACTTAAGATTCTGAAATCGAAATCCAAAAGTGAAACAAGGATGCCGCATGTTTCCGTTTCAGTCGCACACTATAAATATATATTTAGGCGCGCGCAGCGACGACCGTCTTAGTTCGCCAGTTGTCACCGGCGCGTCGCTGTAAGCGCGCGTGCGATGGACGTATGCTCGTTCCGCAGCTTATTATCACCCCTTCTCAAAAAAATCGTACGGTGCTACGAACTTTTCGCCCACTTCGTGTGACATAGGGATGGTTTGGCTGCCCTGTTGTCGAATTCTCATCTGTATCATCTGTATTAGATTTCTTAATATTTCCCGTAGCGCTTGTATTCTTTGTAGCTGTAGACGTAGCGTTTTGAATATCGCATTCGTCATTGCATAAGTAAGCTGGCTTCAATCGGTCTATAGATATTACTGCTATGCGATGTAACAACTTTATTTTGAAGTACTTGTCGTGTCTCTCTAGTACTTCAAATGGCCCTTCGTAAGGTGGTGTAAGTGGCTTCTTGACAAAATCGACTCGGACAAAGACGTGTGTACAGCTGGACAGGTCTTTGTGTACAAATGGAGTGTGCGATCGTGACTTCTGTGTCTTATCTGGTGCGAGTGACGTCATCGTTTCGGATATTTTTCTTATTAATTCCGCTGGTTCACTCGGGTCTGTCTTCGATGGAACGAAAAAATCAGCTGGTAAACGTAGTGTCGTTCCGTAGGTATTTAAGGCTGAGCTTGTGTTTGTTGATCTATGTAATGATGCGCGTAGTCCAAGTAAAACTGTGGGTAATTCTCTCGTCCAATCGGTACTTGATGCTCTCGCCATTAGTGCTGCTTTGAGACTTCGGTGCCAACGTTCTATTTGACCGTTCGCTTGAGGATGATATGCGGTCGTTCGTATTCGCGTAACGCCTAGTTTCTTCATCAGCGCGTGGAACAATGCAGATTCGAATTGTCGTCCTTGGTCTGTAGTTATTCTCAACGGACAACCAAATCTACAGATCCAGTGATCATATACAGCCCTGGCGGTCGTAGAAGCTGTAATGCTGGATACTGGTATCGCCTCAATCCATTTAGTTCGGCGGTCCATCATGGTGACGATGTGCGTACAATTTTCTGACGGTGGCAGCGGTCCGACGATGTCAATGTGGACGTGGTCGAATCTTCCAGCTTCTTGAAACTGTCCTAGTGGTGCGACAGTGTGACGTTGTATCTTGCTCTTTTGACAATTAATGCATAATCTTGTCCATCGGGATATATCTGCGTTCATACTCGGCCAGAAATATCGCTTGGTCATCTGTTTTCTTGTGTTCCGTATACCAGGGTGACTAAGTTCGTGGAGTGCTTTGAAAGCTGCTTCTCGAAATGTACTGGGTAGGTATGGTCTTGGGTCAGTCATAGACATCTCACAATAGATAGGTTTGACGATGTCTGGTAACGTTATCTGCGCAAACTTCAAATTGCTTTTTGTTCGAAGTTTTCTGAGTTCTTCGTCACTTTCTTGCTTTTCTGCGAGTTGATGATAGTCTAGAGTTGAAGTGCACGTGATTTCTTCAAGTCTAGATAGCGTATCGGCAACTGGGTTCTTCTCACCGCTTACAAATCGAATATCGGTACAAAACTGACTAATAAACTGTAGTTGTCTCTCGCGCCTCGGCGTATCATTGTTGCTCGGTGGTTTTGATAAGGCGTACGTAAGTGGTCGGTGATCAGTATGAATAACCACTTCTGAACCTTCGATGTATCTTCTGAAGTGTTTGACAGCAGTGTAAATCGCTAGTAGTTCGCGGTCGTACACGCTGTACTTCTTCTGTGCTTCGCTAAGTGTCTTCGAGAAGAATGCTAATGGACGCCAGGCTGAGTCTTGTAACTGTTGTAGAACTGCGCCCATACAAGTGCCGGATGCGTCGGTCATTAAGTGTAACTTGGCTCCAGGAATAGGGTTTGCCAATGTCGCCGCGTGTTTAATGCTGTCACGACATTGTTCGAAAGCCTCTTCTGCTTGCGGTGTCCACTGGATTGGAGTCTTGTCTCGCTTCTTTACGTTATGTAACAGTTTATTGAGTTCTAACTGTTTTTCAGCTTGCTTAGGCAACGCATCTCGGTAGAAATTGATCATTCCTAGAAATCTTCTCAACTCTTCTATTGTTCTCGGTTTGGGGAATGATGAGATGGCTTCTGTCTTCTCTTCTGGTGGTCTTATACCGTCTGCTGACACTTGATAGCCGAGAAAGTTGAGATTTTCTTTCCCGAACTCGCATTTATCGACGTTAATCGTGAGCCCGTATTCCGTCAGGCGTTTCAATACTTCGTGCAAGTGTCGTTCATGACTCATCCCATTGGTCGAATATATTAACAAATCGTCTATATAACAGAAGGTGAAGTCATCCAGGCCTCTCAGGACTTGATGCATGAAGCGCTGGAATGTCTGTGCTGAATTTCTCAATCCCATGGTCATAGAATTGAATTTAAATAGTCCAAACGGCGTTGTTACGGCAATTTTGTCTGCGTCTTGTTCGCTCGCCATAGGAATCCAGTAGTAAGCCTTTTTGATATCAATTTTCGAGTATATCTTCGTGCCGTTTAGTCTCAGTGTAAAATCTTGAACTCTTGGTATCGGGTATCGATCTGGTGTCGTCATCGCGTTCAGTCTGCGATAATCTCCACATATACGAAGTTGTCCACTCTTCTTTTTCACTATATGAAGAGGATTTGCCCAGGCTCCGTGTGCTGGACTGCAGATTCCCATTTCCATCAGGCGCTCGAATTCCTTCTTTGCTGCGATATACATGTCAGGCGCTAGCGGTCGAGGACGAACGTAAACTGGTGGTCCAGTAGTCTCCAAATTATGCGTAACGTCATGCGGTGGTGGCTTCTTGAGAGACATAGGTCGTTGAATATCTGGATACTGCATCAGTATGTCTCTGTACGGGTGACTGCTGTTGATGACGTGTACTGAAGATTCATCGCTGCAAGTCGAAAGCGTCTTGACTGAGAGCTTTGTCAGCTCGTCAATCAATCTCTGTCCATTCAGGTCCACCAAAATGTTGTGATGACGTAATAAATCAGCTCCGATAATTGATTTTCTGACGTCGGCGATCGTAAACGTCCAGTTAAAATTACGTCGCAACCCCAGGTTCAGTTGAAGTGTCTTCTCTCCGTACGTTTTAATAGTGCTTCCGTTGGCGGCATACAATTTGAAGTCGCTCGGCGAATGTTTGCTCTTCGTTTTTACTGCCAATACTGATATGTCGGCGCCAGTGTCGATTAAAAAACGTTCACCGCTACAGCGATCTGATATGATTAGGCGGTTATTCAAAATTGCTTCGACATTCGTGCTCGTTGAACTCGTTGACTCTGCTTGTTTATTCGACGTCTTGGCTTTACTGTTCCACGTACAAGGGGATTCGCATCTTCTTGCCCAATTGCGATATCGCAGGTGAAATCTGCACAACCAGTCTGGGTCGCTAGGCTTCCTGCTGGACTTCGATCTTGCACAGAAACGGATTTGTGAAGGACGACGATACGTCTGATTTTTCTTCAACTCGGCGATTTTCAGCGTGAGTTCTTCGATCTGCTTCGTTAGAAGATCCATCCAGGCATCTTGATGTTCTGGTCTTGATTCTTGCATCTTCAATTCTTCTTTCGGGGTCATCATTTGTGGGGCTGCTTCTGTTTCTTATTTCAGGGAGAGGAGACAAATAATATTCAAGTAAAGTACTGAACATTTTATTAAGAAATTGATCTTCAATATATACAAAATTAGCATTCACATTTAACATGACATGTACGGAGTAATCACTTAAGATTCTGAAATCGAAATCCAAAAGTGAAACAAGGATGCCGCATGTTTCCGTTTCAGTCGCACACTATAAATATATATTTAGGCGCGCGCAGCGACGACCGTCTTAGTTCGCCAGTTGTCACCGGCGCGTCGCTGTAAGCGCGCGTGCGATGGACGTATGCTCGTTCCGCAGCTTATTATACACGTAGTGCGTTGTCACTACAATATCTATTCAAGATGGCCGCCTCCACAAAATGGCGGACAAAATATTTCATCACAACCTAGCTCAATATTATCCATCGGACGGATTACCCATCGTTGCAAAAACTCTAGACAGAAACCTTCTCACATTAAACACAAAGAAAACAAAGTTTAATGCATTCTCAAAAACCTGTGTGTCCCTTCCTCCCCCTAATTTAGACCTAAGAATTTTGCAGCTCGGTTTTCACATCACCGCGTGTCTCCTGCTCGTGTAACTCCATCGAACGTGTAGATCACATAAAGTATCTAGGGTTAATCGTAGATGAAAATCTATCATTTAAACAGCATGTACTACACGTAGCAGGACGAACGCGGAAACTGATATATGTCCTGAAAAATCTCCGAGATTGTGCCTCAGTTTCACTCTTGAGACAAGTTTACTTTGCGCTGTGTCAATCAATAATACAGTACTGTATTGTGGTTTGGGGCAGCGCTGGTCAAACTATATTCTTGACGGTAGAAAGGGCACAGAGAGCTCTTATCAAAGTCATACTCCGAAAGCCCTTCCGATTTCCTACGGACCTACTTTATAACGAGTTTAAAGTGCTCCGTGTCCGACAACTCTTTCTGTATTATGCTGCCTCGAAGACTCACGGAAGTTTGAGATCTCGCCCAGACTTTAGCATACTAAAGGACAAGCGTGCACTCTCACGCAGGATCCCAGTGCCGCGGTTCAACTCCCTGATCGCTAAGCGAAGCCCAATGTACTCTTTCCCTTGTGTGTATAACAATATCTGTAGAAAGCTAAAGAAAGACCAACATGACCTACCTCTGTATTCTTTAAAAAAAAAACGTAAGGGACTTACTCCTAAGAATGTCATACCACGAGACTGAAAGTTTGTTCCACGGCATGTACAGCGACAAGTGGACACGGTACTGATTTTAAGGCGGTAATTATTTCTTGTAATTTGGTCCTTCAGACACTCATACACGATTTTAAAAATGTTAAACTGTATTTTTAGTACTTGTAGGTGTTACTGGTACTGGAGAGGAAATGAAACCACGTCACTGTATAAACTGCTGACTATATTGATCTTAATTATACACAAGTGACGCGGGGCGAGAGACTAATCGCTCGACCGCTGTCATCTTCTTATATACTAGTTCTGACACGTACAAACGTGCCCCCACATACTTCTTTTAATTACTCAACTGTAGTATCTAGTAATATAATTAATTATTTAATAATAGGGTAACGATTCTGAATTCGAAGGTATGGTAACTGTTGCATTCTTACACAGAACACTGTATCTAAGCACTCGGACCTCAAGATACGAGCTATGTGCTTAGTTTGGGGTCCACCGAAAATTCTTGTACCACACGTACGGACGGACTAGGTATATTTATGTAAGTTAGACTTTAATTTTTTTATAATGTATGTGTTAGTTTCTCTCTGTGTCATAGAATAGATAATATAGATAGAACGGACACTCCCCACCCCCCGCCAATTTCAAGCTTCCTCCCCCTCGCGGACGTGAGGCGGACTCAACGAAGGGTTATTATATCGGACGATAATTTTCTATGAGAATACGACCATGATGCTGTATTATTTAACAAAATGGTACCAAATTTTTCGTCTATTATACGAAACAAGAATAAGAGATTTTTAATTTCATAAGAATTTCTACAAAGATTGAATCATTTTTATAAACTGTGTTAAGCTATTCTGGTTAGAAGTACGCGCCAAGACTGAAGTCCTGTGACGAAATTAAAAAAGTTAAAATGCAACTTCTGAACGTTGTTGTACCTAATCTAATGTTCTGTGACTAGCCTACCTATAATGAAATACGCGATATGTGGAGTGATTAATTAATATATTGTCAGAATAAAGTTATCTTTGGGTAAGTGTACTTAACTAAAAATCAATTCGTACATGGTACCTTTATTATCTCCTATTTTGTTTTAAATCTTCTCCCTTCTGATTGTTGATGAAAGTTATATTTACCTACATTAAAGATCGAACACTAACTAGGTAAGATTATAAGCCACTTATTAACACAGGCAGGTGAACTCACGGGTCATAGCTATTCCATAAAATAATTTAGTAACCCTAGATGACACGCACACATGCGTAAATGTGTTCGAACGACATATGCGTAGTTGTGTGAGTGTAGGTATGTCGACTTCACCGTTTGTTTGGAGTTTAGACCGAGTGTCCGGGGTGTGCTCTGTGTGTGTAAGGTTGCCATCCGTCCGGGTTTCCCCGGATTTGTCCTAGTTTAGAACGCGTCCGGGGAGCGTCCGGGCCAGACTTCATTTTGTAATCCGGGTTTACGTGTATAAGTTAAAAGTCTTGAGCCTGTACGCCGCGATGAACCAACGAACCGACTCACTAAATTCTTAATAAAATTATGATAAAAGATACCTACTTACCTAAATGAAATTTGTTAAAGGTGGGAATATTGGCGGACAATTCACACAAAACACCATCTGACCCCAAACGAAGCAAAGCTTGTAATATGGCAGCCAAATATGCATAAAAAGATTATTTATATCATTTTCAGCTGTTCAAACTTACAATCTGTGAAGTGTATTTAAAAAAGCTGTTGACATGTCCGGGTTTTCAGCTCTAAAATCCGGGGTTTTCACGAGTCTTGTCCTGGTTGCCGAACTTTAGAGATGGCAACCCTATGTGTGTGAAATAAATTTTCATTTTCATTTTCATGTGGGTATCGAATGAAAGGGCTTGACTAGTAGAATGTTGTACTTACGAATTGCAAATCCGAGGTAGTCGGGGGGCTAATCAAAATGTTTAATTTTGTTCTTTTGTTGCAAGTACCCACACCGGGGAGCGACCGTTCGCATGCGATATATGCCCCCAGCGATGTATCAGCCGGTCTAACCTCAAGAAACACATCAAGACGCACTCGGATGACAAGGAGTATTCCGTACGTAACCACCATTTTTTATGAGTGTCTGAGTGTCAATGACTTCAAAGGAAGGACGTGGCTTACTGAACATTTTGTAGAAAAAATCTTAATACAAGCAAAAACAGCGACATCTATTCTATTTATATAAAAGCGAAAGGTCACTCATCAAGGAATCTCAGAAACTACAAATGCTAGGAATCTGAAATTTTGCATGGAGGTCTCTTTTAGCACGCAGGCGCTCGCTAAGACGGGGTTTTGCGAATATCAACCCCTAAGAGGGTGAAACAAGGGATGAACGGTTGTATGGAAATTCGTCATTTTCAAAGTTATCAAATTTTGTATATAGACACTTGACACGAAGCAAACGAATGTTTGTTCTATCAGTTTCGTAATTTCGAACTGTACGAGGGTGAAATAGGGGTTGAAATGGGGATGAATGTCAATATGGAAGTTCCCAACCGTTGAAGACAAAACAATGAATGAATGGACTGGCCTCGTGGCTTAGTTGGTAGTAGCTCTGCCTGCGAAGCCGAGGGTCGTGGGTTCGATTCCCGCCCAGTGCAAATATTTGTGTGATGAATTCAAATGTTTGCACTGTGTCTGGGTGTTTCTATGTATGTATTTAAAACTATATAAGTATTATATCAGCTATCTGGCCGCCATCATACAAGCTTTGCTTAGTTTGGGGTCAGATGGCGTTAAAAAAAGGTGTGTGCTTAAGACCACACGGCAGAAGTGAAAACTTCATTAGCTGATTTTTGTGTTAGGTAGGTATGTCGTATTATAATAAAATATTATGGATCGTATTAGTTGAATAAACTTAAAAAAAATTATTTATATACAAAGTAGCTGTTACCCGCGACTTAGTCCGCGCGAAATAAATACTAAGGTTACTCAGGCAGTACTTATTTGTATACCCAGATTGTATACACATTTATGGTTAGTAAAAAAGTGTCCATGTTCAAAAAGTTGTTGGCCGGGGCCGGCTTTTTAAAAGTTACTCCAACTTTGTATGCATTTACACGGTGCACCCCTATGATGCCCCTATGATAATAGGATTTTTGTTACCGACTTTCTCCTGTTCCGTCGATTCCACATACACTACACAGTCTCCACTACGATTTTCTGGGAATAGTCTCTTTCTCTTATAAAGGGGTTTTCTAAATAGTTTGTAAGAAACATTTTCACTTGGATTTGGCTTCAATAGTTTTCTTTTTCTGGTCTGTTCGACGGGGTCACCCCCGTCGCTAGCGACGCTCATATTTATTTATACTATTGACTATATGTATACAAAACTAAATATTTACACGAAAGAAACGAAATATTTACACAGCAAAACTAATTAATTTGATTGTGAAAATTATAAAGCACCCGTCGTGTTTTCCCGCCCAAAGAAAAGTCTTTTGGAGTTGGTAGCCGTCAGTGTTGCCACTATGATTTTGAGCTTGTCGCCAAATAGTTATGAAACAAAGTCGCCGGTTTTGATTGAATTATTAAGGGAATAACAGTCTGGAAGAAAACATAAGCTTTTTCCTTCTCCAACCTTCTACACTACACTAGTATATTCCCCTTTGTCGGTAACACGTCGTCTAAATCCGCTAAAAGGTTTAAAAATTCGCCAGTTTCAGCGACAAAGTCGCTAAAGTGTCAACACTGGTAACCGGTAGCGAGCAGCGAGAGAGAGAGAGAGAGAGTATCTATTGTCCCATGTCCTCCTCTAACAATTATCTTTCTCGGTCTGGCACGTTTGTTGACCACATTATCTTTTTCGCTCTAGCATACCGAGCTTACCCGAAATTTTTTATCATATCCGAGCGTGATGATCACGTGATCATAAATCCATTTCACAGCCCACGAAAATTTTGTCCATAGCGCGCCTAAAGAAGTTTTCACTTCAAAAATGAATGTATATAGACACTTGACACGAAGCAAACGAATGTTTGTAATTTCTAACTGTACGGGGATGAAAGTTTATATGGAAGTTCGTACCTAATCGTTGAAGATAAAACCATGAAACTTCGTATCTAGACACTTGAAACGAATAAAATAAATGTTTGTTCTAGCAATTTTGCAATTTGAAACTGTACGGGGATAAAATAGGGGTTGAAATGAGGGACGAAAGTTTATATGGAAGTTCGTAATTGTTGAAGATAAAACAATGAAACTTCGGATACTAGGCACTTGACACAAACCAAATCAATGTTTGTTCTAGCAATTTTGTAATTTCGAAATGTAGGGGGATGAAATATAAAATATTGAAACATAAATTATTATAAATGTGAAAGCAACTCTGTCTGTCTGTTGCGCTTTATCACGTAAACCACTGAACCGATTTTGATGAAATTGTGTAAAAATGTTTTAAAGTAAGCTGTTTTTTGTAAGCGTAATTTGGTATTGCGTACAAATACTGCCTGAGGTAACTTAATATTTATTTTGCGCGAACGAGGTCGCGGGTAAAAGCTAGTCTGTTATAAACCACTGTGAACTGAGTCGCACTGAGCCTAAAAATGCAATTTTACGGCCAACGCTGTTGTGCCATTTTGTCGCACCTTTGGACATGTCCGTATATATAAGTATACTAGCGGCCCGCTCCGGATACGCTCGAATACTAATAGCATTGATTTTTATATATATAGATGAAGAGTGTACGCCACTTCATTTCTAAAATAGTTAGTTTTTAAAAATAAAAATAAATAATAAATAAATAAATATTGGTGGACAATTCACACACAACACCATCTGACCCCAAACTAAGCAAAGCTTGTATGATGGCGGCCAGATAGCTGATATAATACTCAAATAGTTTTAAATACATACTTATTATAAATAGAAACATAAATAAATGCTCCGTTTTCGATAGGTATGAGTTTCTATAGGGATCTAACCTAACCAATAGTTCCTAAGATTCGCGCGTTCGAACAAAACGACCTCCTTAACTTTAAAACATTAGTATAGATATGAAATAATTATTCTACCTACCTAATTTGCAGTGCCACGTATGTCTCAAGAAGTTTGGCTACAACAGTTCTCTCCGCGACCACCTATCTTCGTGCCACAGCGCCGATAAAAAGTACGAATGCCAGAGATGTGGCGCCCGGTACCTCCGCTTCAAAGGCCTCAAGATTCACATGATCATTAAACACAAACAGAAAATAAAACAGGTCAAAGATCGGTACGTGGAGATACCCGGAGAGGTAAGTATGCCGAAGAGAAGAAAACGGAACGTAGTGGCAGTTAATAATGACGCTGAGTTGAGTCAGGAAGCTGGGATGAGTCTCAAAGCTGGAATGACTTTAAAAGATAGCACGAATCACGAGGTTGGTATGAGTATGGAAACTGACATGTCTCAAAGCTGAGGTGTGACAAGGTTGGGATGAGTAACGAATTTGGGAAACCAGGATGAGTCATAAAGTTTTAAAGCCGCTGAAGTGACTCGCAAAGTTGGAATGAGTCAAGAGAATGAGTTTCAAAGCTGAAGTGGCTCCCAAAGTAAGTTGCGATGACTTTGGTATGAGTAAGGTAACTGGAATTAGCCCCGAAGCTGGGTTGACTCTAAAAGTTGGGATGACTTTGGTATGAGTAAGGTAACTGGAATTAGCCCCGAAGCTGGGTTGATTTTAAAGTTTGGATGACTTTGGTATGAGTAAGGTAACTGGAATTAATCCCGAAGCTGGGTTGACTCTAAAAGTTGGTATGACTTTGGTATGAGTAAGGTAACTGGACTGAGACTCGAAGCTGGGTTGACTCTAAAAGTTGGAATGAGTACAATAGTATAGTGTACAGATGTAGTGTAAAAAGCATCCTCTAAGTATTTTTTTATATTTAAAAGTGAGAAAGCAGAATACGTATAATTTTACAATTTTAGTGTAAAATTTTAAATAAATGTTATGTCATATTTTATGACTTTTAATAAACCAGTGAGACGAACTTCTTAGCATTCCATGGATTCACCGTGCGGTTGCCGGGTCTATCGTGTGAAAGAGAGAGAAATCTCGAGTAGACCCCAAGACTTGTGACTCGGGCGTAGGTTTAAAAGGGCCCCCTTAGTGACGTACGTCAACACTCACCTTCACTACTCGTATTTCTCTCCCTGCCCAGCCAAATCCGATATGATCCTACTAATGCAGCTTTAGATACTCGTTCTAGTATAGAACTTACTGCACTTCTGGAAAACTTCTTTTGGTGCACAGGCAGGTACAGACAGGTTTTTGTTGGGCTGTGAATTGAATTCTAGCGTCACGCCCGGGAATGATAAGAAATCTTCGGGTAAACTCGGCATTGGTCATCTAGAAATTCGTCAACATTTCTAGTCGCTAGATTTCAATTCACAGCCCACGAAAAATCTGTTCGTGGAGCACCAAAAGAAGTTTTCATTGCAAAAAAATCTTCAAAGTCGAGTAATAAAATTGATGGAGCTATCGCTAAATATACATACGTACAAAAAAATTACACAACCAAATTGAAAATCCCCTCCGTTTTTTATGTCGGTTTAAGTCGATTTTTAAAATGCTATTCAGTGTTAGTAAGGCTTATTGTCCAAGCTTCTTATTAAATGAACCAAAATCCATGAATATTATCTATCCTAATTTATGAATGTGAAATGTGGACACGCATACCTAAAGACATTTTTTTTCGAAAAAATATAATATATTGCTTTTTCCTAAGGAACTAGCATAGGTTTCAAACTTCCCACTAATCCTTTCAGTTCTTACGACATGGTTGAGTGCTGAGTACTTGAGTAACAAGCATCAAAACTTTCATAATTATTAGAACCTTAGTCGGATTCATGTATCAATAGGATTTGGCGATGCTAGAAGAAGTCAAACCATTTTTTGTTGATTTTTGCCATCTAGCGTTAGATAGCAGAACTAATATGGAATACAGAATTGTTCATAATTATACAAACCTTTCTACCAATAGTCTGGACGTGGCAGTAATTCCGCTGCTCACCAGTAGATGGAGTTAAATCAAATAACGGTTCGACTACTCCCTACACTACATTTCAAGAGTTTTGCTACTCACCGTTAGATGGCACAGCATTCATAAATTTTGAAAACGAACATCTTGCCTCCTAATTCAAACTATTATGCTCGGTTTACAAAATTCCAGTTTAGCGATCGAATCCAGCGCTGGAATGCTTACTGGATTAATGGCAGAACTGAACAGAACAGAATGGAACTGGAAAGCATTGGTACTGGATTGATGCTTTCCAGTGCCGGCTTACATTTTTCCAGTAAGCAATCCAGCGCTGGATTCGATCGCTAGACTAGAATATTGTAAACCGAGCATTATATAGCAAATACAGTTATTGTGAAATATAACAAAAAAAACATAAAACCCCTAACATATTCACACAGATTCGCTCCTGTATGGAGTACTGTTCGCACCTTTGGGATGGATCGGGTAAGTATCAGCTGGAGACTCTGGAATCGATCGAGAGACGTGCCAAAAGGCTCATAGGCAATGGACACTCTTGTGCGTAAAAGACTTCAAAGTCTTGAACATCGCCGCAAAATTGCCAGCTTATCGGATACACTTCGGAGAGTGTGCAACTGATCTGCATGATCTAATACCACCTAGCCCTTTCTTCTATCGAACTTCTCGCATCTCAAAAAAGCGACATCGTTTCATGGTTGATGTTCCAAAAACACGAACGAAGAGATTTTACTCCAAGTTTGTGATAAGAACGTCTAGGTTGTGGAATGCGTTGCCTGAGTGGGTTTTCCCCCGGTAGTTACAATCTTGGTGTCTTCAAATCGAGAGTGAAACGGTTTCTTTTAGGTAAGCACGCTCCATCGTAGATCGCATCATCGCTTAACATCAGGCGAGATGGTGGTCAAGTGCGAGCCTATAATAGTTAAATGAAACAATAAAATAAAAAAAATTACATTGCGTGTTTTACCTACTAAAATGGACTTGTACCAAACTACTCACTGTTTCTATACCTACTACCTTGATCGCTGTCTCGTCTGAGCGATGATGCGGTCTACGATAGAGCGCATTTAGGTAATTATGAAACGATTGAAACCTACCTAACCTAACCTTTTTATTATACGAACACGTAGATAGTATGCGGAATAAATTGGCAGTCAGAGGGACTGCCGACAGAAGTGAAAACCTATTAGAGTAAGATCCCAGAGCTCCTAGACGTCACCTATTTTCTGATGAATGAAATATGGACGATTGAGTAGAGTTAGTAAGTACTAAGAACATATGCTTACTCGCTAACTTGCTTAGACGGCCAATTTTGAGATATGGGGTAATGAAGGTACATACAAACATTACTTACTTCACGTATTTTCTAATGAGTGATTTTCACGTATATGTTGTAGGCGATATCCTTAAAAACAAAGTCCCAAAACTCCCAGACACTTTCCGTCGGCCGTTTTGCTTAACAACTCCAAAATAATAACTTACTTCACTTAAATTCTCATACTCCAATTGTAAATATGTTCTCAGACAACTATTTTAAAGCTTTTTCCAATAAGATCTAGACGAATCTAAGGGGCCAATCATCCCCTAAACTCAATTTTAAGTCAATATTTCCTAATATCTGTCTCACTCAGTCTCCCGCTCTTACCCATAGGACATAGTTGGGGGTTTAGGGGATGATTTCCTCCTTAGATTGGTCTATCTTATTGTAAAAAGCAACAAAATAGTTGTCTGACGAACATATTTACAAATGGAGCATGAGAATTTAAATTATTATTTTGGAGTTGTTAATCAAAACGTCTGGTAAAAACAAAAAAGTTACGGCTGGTCTAGTCGGGAGAACGGCGGCTGCCGATCCGGAGACCCCGGGTTCAAACCCCACACGCACCACTGTCTTTTCGAAGTCATGTGCGTAATGCCGCTAACTTAAAACGGTGAAGGAAAACATCGTGAGGAAACCGACATGTACCTAGAATCTTTCGAAGTCATGTGTCATCCGCCAACCCGCACTGGTCCAGCGTGGTGGATTATGGTCTAAACTCTCTCCTTGCGAGAGAAGGCCCGGAGTCCCAGCAGTGGGAACGTTTAGTGGGCTGTTGATGATGATGATGAATCAAAACGTCTGACGGAAAGTGTCTGGGAGTATTGGAACCTTGTTTTTAAGGATGTTGCCTATAACATACGTGAAAATCACTTATTAGAAAATACGTGAAGTAAGTAATGTTTGTATGTACCCCATATCTCAAAATTGGCCGTCTAAGCAAGTTAGCGAGTAAGCATGTGTTCTTAGTACTTACTAACTCTACTCTATCATCCACATTTCATTCATCAGAAAATAGGTGACGTCTGGGAGTTCTGGGATCTCGGACTATACAACGTGGTGGATTTACCCCCAACAATATTTTAACAGTCCATTCTAACACTGATGTAGACATCATCACCCAAGGTCTCTTTCTCCTCAGCACGGTAGATCACGAGATAATTCGAGTCAAAGTTTGACGTAAAATTTCCACCAAATCACCAGCTTCAACCCTAAAGCATGTACAGCAGGCAAACGACCTTGCCGCCGACGCCGCGACGTCGCGTCGTACAAAAATCAGTGCGGAGACCTGACCATTAGGGGTAGGTATGTCAAATGAAATAACAATCAAAAAAAAAAATTTTTTTATGGAAAATTTTGTTTATGCTTTCATGCGTAATTTTCACATACATGATTCTAAACTTAATGTAGATGAACTACCATAAATATTGTTGCACCTTTCTGCAACACCTTGTATAACCTATAACTCAGAATTAGATAGCTCATTTTGGAAACTACGCGGGTGAAACCGGAAGGCATTGCTAGTCTGGAATAAATCCTTAAAGCTTTGTCATTTAAATAAGTTTTCTAAGTATGGCCATCTAGACTAGACGGCCAAGCCATGCTTCAGCCCAGAATCCCTGGTACAATTTTTGCAATTGATTACTATCAAGCTAAGTTTGCGATGAGACGCTAAACAATTTCCTGTAAAAAAACTCTCGATTCTGGTAGCCAATAGAGGTAGCTAGGATAAAATATTTCTGAGCGTAGAACTGGGATAATGTAACACGCAATTTGTAGGATAATATGACTTAAATGATATTAATATTAGCTAAGTGAAAAAATAAAGCTTCCAACATGATGTGTCGATAACGAGGCCGGTAACGATATGATGTAACGCTAAATTAATCATTACTAATCAGCAGTTTTTTTTTACTTAGCTAATATGAATATAATTTAATTATGTATAAAATTGGTCATGATAAATAATAATCCATGGAAAAAAATTAAACGTCAAACCATTTATTTACAAGACTTTTATTTCATCTGCATTTATTTAAATACATAAAGAACAAAAAAATAAAATTTCTCTATAACATTAAAACATTCGATACCTACGCTATAGAACTTAACTTCTAGAGAAGACATTCCAAATAAGTTATAAACCAGTGAGGTATTTATTATCAGATGAAATAATATTTTAAAAAAGTGTGAATATTTTTTTAAGATTTAAAAAAAAAAATTACCACTAAAAAATGTAGTAGGTATGTGTCCTAAAACCCCTTAACACTTTTTTCATAGACAGAGATGATTCTCGTAACTTATTTTTTTACTAAGCCACTTCAATATGTCAACGTCAATAATTTGACATATATTTTGTGTAATTCATCATTCAAAACTTGTACATATTCTGGAAATATTTGTAAATTTTATTTCAAAATATCATAGATACTAATTAAATAGACAAAGTTTAAATAAAGACATAAGCTACTAAATTACACAATAAATAAATTTTAAAACCTGTTTTAAAAACGTAGATGAATAGAGTAGGAATAAATATGTTGAAATGTCTTTTCTAGAAGTTTCTTTCTCCTACACATCCAAACGTATCTTACAATTTATTCTTCACTATTTACAAAATAAATGTAAATACCTCTAAATTTATTGTTACTTTATTATTATGTAAAAATTATTAGTATGAGGATTTTTCTAAAATAATGTCATATCTTATTTACGGCGGTTGATAGATGACGCTTTTAAGTAAATGAAGTGTCAATGTCATAATTAAAAAGAAAGTTTTCGAAAATATTTTTTATTTGGCACGAACCACAAATCAGCGCCATCTGGTAATTGATTAAATAATTTGAAAAAAAAACGATAAATCGAGTATTCTTAGAAGTAACATCAAGCACTGGCAACTAACTCCTGTCATACCTCAACCTCCTTGATTCAATTTTTTCGGTTGTACATTTTTAAAGTAGGAGGTACTTATGAATGTTATTTTATCCCATAAAATAATATTACGCAGATTGTGGGTTCCATTTTCGGTTAGGACAAATTTTGGGTTATTAAATTTTTTGGAGTCGGTTGTAAATAAGAAACATACAGAAGTGTTTGAATTAAAACAATAATACATTCACTTTGTGCCCTTAGCACGAATATTTGTATTACAACGCGAGTGTACAAATCCTAATTTTATAAACAAAAATGCAAACGTTAGTTTCAAGACAAAAAAATATGTTAAAATATAAATATTCGTGCTACACGTACACATTATATTTATAAAATATTCCAATCACATCGCCTAGACCTAGACAATATATCGAAAGTTAGATAGACAAATAGAGAAATAGAGTTATACACCATCAGATAATAATTTAACACGTGAGATTATAATCTTACGGTATATTAGGTTAGTTTATAATCTGTACTCTGACGGGATTTAAAAATTTATAGCGACTTTTTATTAGAATTTGTCTATACCAAAGAATATTTTCAACATTTGCTCACATAACCTTTCACTTTGTAGATAATTCAACATACGTAACGCAAAAATTCGTGCTAAAGGTATTGGCCAGTTAAAGTATTTCAATCATATCACCAAATAACATAAAAAAATACAAGTTTATATAACTTTAATCAAAAATAAAAGATATCTATCCACAGAGGTTAGTTACGATACGATGGTAACGTTGTCCTACGCGCTAAGCCACCAACTTAGCTATAGAATTATTAAAAACTTAGAAACCATTCCTAATTCATCAGTAAACAAAAAAAATTGGCAGTCATAAGAACTGCCGATAGAAGAGGCGTTATAATTATTGTTATAAAAATTCACTTCTAAAAACAAAATGAAGTTCTGCTGACATTTTTCACAAATTCATCAAGAACATCCATAGATAGAACTTCTATAGATAGAGTTTTCATAGATACAGCTTTCGTATATAGAGCTTTCATAGACAAACATTTCATAGATAGATACCTAGATACTAATAATCTAGCCGAGAGCAGGATGGTCCGTAAGTTATTTGGCAAATACCTAATATTTCTATAGATAGTTTGGTGGAATATTAGAAATACTTATGAAAAATACTAAGTTTTCTTCTCACTAAGTACTAAGGAATAAACCGCAGTTTCTTACCAATATTATAAATTTGAATGATTGTATGTTTGTTGCTCTATCGCGTCGGTACGGCTGAATGGATCAGATTGAAATTTGGATCCTCGTTAGATAATAGCGTATAGTCTGTAGCATATAGGCTATTTTTTATCACGAACAAGATAAGGGAAAAGGAACTGCGCTGGTAAAACTACGTAAAAATAATTTAGATCATGATTAAGTCCTGATTTATAATATAATATGGTTCTTTTAACCACAGATGCAAACACAATGGGGGTTTGTTTGTTGAAACAAAACAAACAGTCTTGAAACAAAGTTTGACGAGTCTGTATGTGTGTCTGTTTGTAGCATCATAACTCCCGAAATAAGGAACCGAAATTGATATTTTTGTAAAGGTGAATTAGTTGAGTGTTCTTAATTCTTCACTAAAAATTTCATCAAAATTGGTTCAGCCGTTTCAAAATTAAGAGCTATTTTGTTAGCTGTGATGTGAACCTCAGTCGCATAATGGGTTGCTTTACTTTCATGTTTTGCAAATAACTGTTTTTCTCGGAATTATGAAACAAGTGACTACAATTTATTTCAAAAATAAACTCACACAGTTTACCTAATTCAATATAATTAATATATCAACGATGTATTCATATTTTTTTTTATTTAGTTGATGTAACGAAAACTACTTCAAAACAGATTTCGATCAAATTTGAAAGGGACTTTCCGTGGAGTTTACTTCCCTTAGTTTAAAATACCCTTTTGAACATAAGAAGAATGATCAAAATCGGTTGTGGCATTATCGGTTCATTTTAGTTTAGACTTGACATCTAGTTGTGATTTTATCTATATGGCAGTTAACAACACTATTCTAATTTTCCACACATTTGTTGGAGTTTACGGAGATACTTCGTACATTGCCTACAGGCCCAAAGCGAGTCCTACTCGCTGCTATTCAAAGGCAAATGTAGATATTGCTTTTGTTTCTAGTACAAATTACTTAACAGCTAATACCGTAGGCTATATTTTAGTAAATAATTTATTATGTGAGTATTTATTCAAGTTAAAAAAAATAATTTAAAGCAGCTTGAGACACCGGGGTGTAATTAATTGACACACAATTGTGTAAATTGTTGCGTGAAAAACACACAAATTGACGAAAACCAACAAACTTAACTTTGCGGTCGGGTTTTTGGCGGGAAAAAAAATAATACCCGTTTGAAATTGCAACTAATGCTATCAATATAATGAATATATGTTTTGTATATTTAGTTCGCCAAAAAATGATATAAAGTATTGTTTAGTAACACTATAAATAATTAATTTATTGTTTCTCTCAGTGTAACAATTTTATTTCAATGTATGTTACAGAGTGTTTCTCAGATACTGAAAAGGGGCTTTTATGTTTTTAGAACAAATAAAAAAAACACTATTTCATGATACATACATAAACAAACAACAAAACCATATGGTTTTGTTTCCAACTTGGTGCATCATTTATATATCCAATCAAATATCAACTTTACTGTTTTTGTTTAAAGCTGTGAATCTACTTAAATATAGTTTTACACAAAAGCAATTTTTACTAAAATATAGTGCGGCCATTTATACATACGTACATCAAATTCTACACAATCACAAGAACGACTACTTACAATACTTAATTATTAAATTAAATTATTTATTTTATTCAAATATATTATTTTATTTTACATGATATTGTCAAATAGAGGAACTTCGATTAAGATTTCTTAATATCTAAACATGACGATTCTGAGTCTTATTACTTAAATACATTAAGTCCGTTTTCGGTTGAAGAATCTTATATATCTTGCGCATATGCAGGAAATGTAGAGTTCGCGCCATTACTAAAGCCTTCTGGCAAAGTTGATGAACAACATTTTTTCATACAAGTCTTTTTATCATTGTAAAATACAATAGTGGTGCCAAACGTCGACGGTGTTTCGTAACGGAGTCTAAATTCTTTATTTAAGTATTCCTAAAACCATTTTAGAGAAGGTTCTTCCGAAACCGGGAATACTTAACATAAACTTCTCATCATAATTAAGTAGGTCGTATTTGATGCATCATACCAACAAAATTAAAATAGATATAGGTACAGAGTCAGAGTACGCTTGTCTCCCATCTACAAATGGCTTAAAATCGAATAATCTTTACATTATAGAGCAAGTAAGGTCAATTCGATGCGCAAAAAATATCGAATCTGATTTTGCATTTATATTTTAATGAAATTCGAATTAATTACGTCATAACCCTTGCCCCTCGAGCCAACAAAAAAAAGTTAAATTGTCTCTTTCTAGCGCGTAAAGTCTTCACACAGGCCATCACCGAAAAACCAGATGTTAATTCTACCACTTATTTATTCACCTGGAGTGTTTTGAACTATGGATTCTTAGGTTCTTACACAAGATCTTTGCAGTACTTAGATGACAAATAATACGACAGTACCGCTACACGGAATCACGGAAACGGACAAGATACCAGAGACTACGCTGCTTTAATCCGACCTTTTTCGAGTAATACTACGTGAGGTGTATATATCGACCTTTTCTAGAATTTTCTTTACGGCCAGTGTTAATTATTAATTATCAATCGACAATCGATTTTTATTAGCATTCAGAATATGTGCCACCATTTAAAAACCTGTGTCAAAAAATTAGAACTAGTACTTACGTACTATAATACGCAGCAACTTTCGAATTTCATAGAATACGCGATGGTGACTCCGTATCTATGGCGGTGGCACGCTACATTCAGGCGACATCATAAAATTAATAACAAAATTGTCTAATAGGATAATTAAAACTTAATATAGTAAGTTATCTCTCAGGAAAGCTTGCTTCTTGTAATCTCGACGAAGACATTTCCCCCACCAGGAGCGTTGAGTGCACATTTTCACAGGTTTCAGAATGAAGCATTTCGTTTGGACGACGTTGAAAAAAAGTTTGCCCACCATGTTGGATACGGATGTGTCAGCCAGCTTCAGACAAGCGCGGAATCTGAAAAAAGGTTTCATACATTAAAATTTAAAACGAATATTATTAAATGTTAAAATATAGTTACATAAAACTCTGCGATGTATTGAAACTATTAGAAAAGGCTTAATCACGATCTAAATAATAGGCTTAGTAACACTTGGCTAAATTTAGTCTTCTGAATTCAGAAGCAAGTTAGAAGCAAGCAATCCTTGCTTCTGAATTTAGTGTGCTAGCTTACTGAATGCTTTTACATGAGTAGTTTCAGTAGCGAAAGCAAAAATCTAAATTTATCCAAGTGTAAGAATAAGCCTTTTATTCGACGATATTTTTAAAAGTTATCATATACCATAGATTATAGACTTCGTATGCAATTTTGATCAATCATAAATGGCGGGAAACATTTATTTTGCTGCGAGTTTAATGGCGTCCCACCCTGGGTGATAAATTTACCTCTATAAAGCAAAGAAAGTACTTAATACTATATTGCAATAAGTAGGTAGGTACCTAGCGGTATAAGTGGATATACAAGGTGAAGCAGTAACATAGTAAGCTCAAAGCGTATGCTACAATTATTATTAATCTAAATTGTTCAAAATGATCAGGTAAGTTCAAAGTTCAGGTAGCCATTTTGCCTGTTCATGAAGTGAATAATACTTCTTTAGCCGAGCACTTTCTGGTAATGGAAAATATTTTGGGTTCGGGTCACGGACATGCTTAATGTAGCTTTGTCGCGTCAGAGAAGCGGCGAAGCAGCGGAGCGGCACGTCCGCGATAAGGTTTTCATACACTTGAGTATATGGGCATACGGGATTTATGTCATTCACGTTAAGATACAGATTAGATTGGCAACACAAATTAGCCGACCGCTCGCTGACAGCTGTCTGCTAATTTATGTTGCCAATGTAATATATATCTTAACATACATTTCATAAAGCCCATATTTGAGTGTTTAATTGTCGGGTGGGAGCGGAGTTTTTGGGTGGCTGAAATGCTGTGGGTTCCGGTCATCGATATACGTGCTACTTTTATCTGTATGTATATCTGTAGCTATTTCGGTGACGTATTGTGCAATGTAAGTAATTGCTGTTTTAATATTAACATTCTAAGTTTATAAACATTCAACTTTTAACTGCAGTTCTTAGGTATAACTTTTTTTTTTCGAATAATTTGTAGCTATTTCTTCTATCGGACACTTTTTGAAGAGTGTGCAACTGATCTGCATGAACTAATTTTCTGCCGGACTGCTCATAGCTCGAAAAAGCCACATCGTTTATAGCTGACGATCCAAAGATTCAAATATACTACAAGAAGGTTGGACTCCTTTTGTGATAAGAACTTCTATCTAGGAACCTAGGCTGTGTAATTCGTTGCCTGAACTTTTCTCTATGGTTACAGTAATAAATAAATATTGGTGGACATTTTTTTCACAAACAACACCATCTGACCCCAAACCAAGGAAAGGTCGTACTATGGAACTTATGGAAGACAGACACCTGATATAACACTTTTTTATTTTTAAATACATACTTTTTCTAGGTACATTTTTAAACACAATGTTAATTAAAGTCTTCAACTCAAGAGTGAATCGGTTTCTTCTGGGTAAGCACACTCCATCGTGGACCGCATCGTCGCTTAACATCAGTCGAGATGGCGATCACGTAAACCTATAATAGAGTTAAGTTAAAACAAATAATATGTATAAAATAATTTTATGGAGAAAGACGAATTGTCAAGGGATTTCTCCAGGTGAACTCTGAAAAAATCCCCCCCCCATCAAATGAAAAAGACCCCTTCAACGTTATTCGTAATCAGACTAGTTTGGTTCCAAAAATGTCAAGCAAGTATTGGTATATAACATTCCCCTTACAGCTAAAATTCGTTCTGAATAAACTTATTTTACAGGACAGCAGACTTTTTGTGATTTCAAAGTACGTTATTGATAAGGTTGCCATCCGTCCGGGTTTCCCCAGATTTGTCCTAGTTTAGAACGCGTCCGGGGAGCGTCCGGGCCAGACTTCATTTTGTAATCCGGGTTTATAAGTTAAAAGTCTTGAGCCTGTACGCCGCGATGAACCAACGAACCGACTCACTAAATTCTTAATAAAATTATGATAAAAGATACCTACTTACCTAAATGAAATTTGTTAAAGGTGGGAATATTGGCGGACAATTCACACAAAACACCATCTGACCCCAAACGAAGCAAAGCTTGTAATATGGCAGCCAAATATGCATAAAAAGATTATTTATATCATTTTCAGCTGTTCAATCTTACAATCTGTGAAGTGTATTTAAAAAAGCTGTTGACATGTCCGGGTTTTCAGCTCTAAAATCCGGGGTTTTCACGAGTCTTGTCCTGGTTGCCGAACTTTAGAGATGGCAACCCTTGTTATTGATTAAGTACCCTTCGTGCCACAAGATGTGCTAGACACCAAAACAACTAACAAAAAACACTCTTCGACTCTTCCTTTTAAGTCGTTTTAAAATACTTGCCCACTGTTTGATGTCAATGATTCATAGACAATGCGAGTTATAATACAAACTTATTTTGTCCTAAACGTCACTTGGTGGCGCAGTTTTCGCGCCGATTTATGACGTCTCGTAAAATTGGCGGGAAACGGTGGTGCGAAGCAGTAACTGGCCGTAAAGACTGGAGATATTAGAATGTGAATATTTGAGTATTTAATGGCCTTATAGGGAAATGCCGACGTGCATCTGATCGTGCAGTGATAAACCCGAACACTTGAATTGTAAAAAAATGTGTTTGTTGCAAAACGCACGCTGAAGTTAATATTTCTTGTCTGTAAGTACTCCTCGTAGGTACTAAAAAGTCTAACTTCAACCATCCAATAGATACTTATTTTTCAGCGCAAGTAATATTAATCTGAAGTTAGTTACAATGCGAAGCCTGCGAAGCCGAGGGTCGTGGGTTCGATTCCCACTCAGTGCAAATATTTTGTGTGATGAATTCATAATGTTTGCACTGTGACTGGGTGTTACTATGTATAATAAGTATGTATTTAAAACCAATGAGGTTTTACTATTCAGTTTATATAGAACATCATTGTTTAAAACTATATAAGCATTATATCAGCTATCTGGCCGCCATCATACAAGCTTTGCTTAGTTTGGGGTCAGAAGATGGTGTTGTGTGAATTAAAAAAAAAAATGTTTATCTACTAGTAAACTTCAGGGCGTCGGTTTTTAGTGACGATGTGCGCGCGCATCGGTAAAATTTACTCTTTTTTTACATACCTATTATTTATTTACATATTTTTGATTAACGCGTCAAAAGAAGTATAATATGGTAGATAGTTTTGTAGTGGTAGGACTCTTAGCAGAGTCCGCCTGGGGAAGTACCACACCTTTGTCAGTTATTCTACCGCCTAGCAGTAATGTGCAAACATTACTCTGTTCCGGTTTGAAGGGCAATGTTTTCAAAGAAATTACAGGGCTTAGAGACATAACAACTTCACACTTCATTAAAAAAAATAACCTACCTACTTATAGTAGGTAACTTCAAAAATAACATTTCAGAAGGAACTTGGCTGAGTCTGTCTTCTTTGTAGTCCTCTTGGCTGAACATGAATGTCAAAAAGTACTCAAAACCTTGGCTACTTTTTGCTTAGGTGTCAGTATTAGAAAAGGAAAGGTAGCCTTTCGTTTTTTATCGAATACACTTCGGAGAGTGTGCGACTGATTTACATGATCTAATACAACCTTGCCCTTTTTTATATCGGAATGCTCGTAGCTCGAAAAAGCGACATCGTTTCATGGTTGATGTTCCAAAGACACGAACGAAGAGATTTGACTCTACTTTTGTGATAAGAACGTCTAGGCTGTGGAATACGTTGCCTGAGTGGGTTTTCTCCGATAGTGACAATCTTTGTGTCTTCAAATCGAGAGTGAATCGGTTTTTTTCTAGGTAAACACGCTCCGTCGTAGACCGCATCGTCGCGTAACATCTGGCGAAATGGCGGTCAACTGTAAACCTATAAAAGTAAAAAAAATAATATTTGTCTGTAAAGTCGGTTTACTGACGATAGAACGTGACAACGTCTTAAGAAAATACTGATGGAATAGTAGCATTTTTCAAAAGAAAATTTTAATTTCATTTGTTTAATAGATTTGTATGTAAAAAGTAATCAGTAGAATTTAGTCATTTTCAATCAAAACAATGCAAAAAAGCTTTTAGATGCCGGGGATCGAACCCGGGGCATTTCACATGCAAAGCGAACGCTCTACCACTGAGCTACATTAATTAATACAACTGTAACAAACATGCGGCGAGGTAACGACCGACGGTAACGCGGTAACGGTACATGACGTCATGTTTTGTGGGCGTGCGCCCGGCTTCATCGAATTATAAGACGTTATCACGTCAAAAAGTTCGATTTTATTATTTAAACAAGTTATTTAAACAAACAGTTTTATTTTAGGATTTACGAATGTCAAGAAACTCAACGATCTCCATACCAAGATGTGCCGTCCCAAACTTCAGGGCGCACGGAATCATGTTATCGTTGAAGAGTGAGCTCACTCTTTCCGTTCTCATCATATCATCATCATATCAGCCGAAAGACGTCCACTGCAGGACAAAGGCCTCCCCCAAAGATTTCCACAAAGATCTGTCCTGCGCTGCCCGCATCCAACGATTTCCGGCGACCTTTACCAGATCATCGGTCCATCTTGTGGGGGGCCTGCCAACGCTGCGTCTTCCGGTACGCGGTCGCCACTCGAGAACCTTTCCGCCCCAACGGCCATCGGTTCTGCGAGCTATGTGCCCTGCCCACTGCCACTTAAGTTTAGCAACTCGTTGAGCTATGTCGGTTACCTTGGTTCTCCTGCGGATTTCCTCATTTCTGATTCTATCGCGCAGGGAAACTCCGAGCATAGCTCTTTCCATTGCCCTTTGGGTGACTTTGAGCCTTCTTATGAGGCCCATAGTAAGCGACCACGTCTCTGTTCCGTATGTCATCGCTGGCAACACACACTGGTCTTTCGTCTTGAGACACTGCGGTAGTTTGGACGAGAAGATATTACGTAGTTTCCCGAACGCTGCCCAGCCGAGTTGGATTCGACGAGTGACCTCTTTCTCGAAGTTGGATCTACCTAGTTGGACTGTTTGTCCTAGGTAAACGTATTCGTCAACAACCTCGAGCGTAGAGAGTCCTACTTTAAGAGGAGTGGGTACAACATGGTTATTTGACATGATTTTTGTCTTATCCATGTTCATTTTAAGACCCACTTTTTCAGAGGCTCTACTGAGGTCACTTAGCATTCTGCCGAGGTCGTCCAGGGTTTCAGCCATGACCACGATATCATCGGCAAAACGGAGGTTGGTCATGTACTCACCATTTATGTTGATGCCGAGTCCGTTCCAGTCCAGAAGTTTGAAGACGTCTTCCAGTGCGGCGGTAAACAGTTTCGGGGATATGACATCCCCCTGTCTCACACCTCGTTGCAGCTGGATCGGTTTCGAATTCTGGTCCTGAAGACGAACTGACATGGTGGCGTTTTCGTACAGGCACCTTAGCACCGCAATATACCGATAGTCAATTTGGCACCGCTGGAGCGACTGAAGCATAGCCCAGGTCTCGATCGAATCGAAGGCTTTCTCATAGTCCACAAACGCCAAACATAGGGGCTGGTTATACTCTTCGGTCTTCTGTATAACCTGCCGTAGCGTATGTATGTGGTCTATGGTGCTAAAGCCTTTTCGGAAACCGGCTTGTTCGGGCGGTTGGAAGTCGTCAAACCTGCGTGCGAGACGGTTCGATATGACTCTCGAGAACAGTTTATAAACGTGACTCAGAAGCGTGATGGGCCTGTAGTTCTTCAAAAGGGTCTTGTCACCCTTCTTAAAGAAGAGTATCACCACGCCTCTGTGCCATGCCTTCGGCGTTTTGCCTTCGAGAATGACGGAATTAAATAGCTTTTGTAAAATCCTTAGCATAGGCGAACCTGCCGCTTTCAGGAGCTCAGCTGTAATGCCGTCATCACCCGGCGCCTTGTTATTCTTTAGCTGTTTGAGAGCCATTCTAATCTCGTACAGGCTAACGTCCGGGATATCTTCGGTGTAATGTCGGGTTAACCTGGCTCTAGGATCGCTGGTCAGGTTTACGACAGGTTGCTGTGTCGTCGTGTATAGCTGTCCGTAGAACTTCTCAACCTCTCCCATGAGCTCGGATTTGGACGATATGATCTTCCCATCCTCGGTCTTCAGCTTCATCAGTTGGCTCTGGCCAATAGACAAATCTCGGGCGAATACTTTAGAGCCTTTGTTCTGCTCAATGGCCTTTTCAATACACTTCGTATTGAATTGCCGTATATCGCGAGTCAGTGACTTTGAGATCTGTCTATTGATCCTTCGATACTTAGAAGCATCACCTGAGGATTGTAAAACCATCTTGCGCCTTTCTTCCATGAGCTCTAGGGTAGGGTTAGAGAGTTTTTGGGTTCCTTTCGTACGACGGATTTTAAAGTGTTTAGATCCGATCGTATGGACAGCTTCCACGACCCTGTCCGTTCTAGTCCAATCCAATCCAATCCCTATCTACTTCAAAGATGGCGTAAGGAACTTATTTTCAATTATTCGGCCTAGCACCGATTATTTACAGAATAATCTTACCAAGATAACCTCAAGACAGGTGCGAAAACGTGGCATTATATAAATCAAAACGAACCCAATCACAAGCGAACGGACAAGCATAATGCCAGCCATTATTATTGTTGTCCACAGACCTTTCCACCTCGATAACCAACCGAATAGTTATCTGTGTTACCTCTGGCTAGTGATGGGAACCATCCGGCTATCTCTCGAATCTCGAAATGCTTCCGGAGTAATCGGAAATTTACCGTCGCGACAAAACTAGCATTAGTGTTTTTTAGTGCCGAGACGAGCAGGACATTTGCCTGATGGTAAACAACATGCCAGCCACATAACAACACAGTGACACGCAGCTATTGGAACATGAAGAGTCCAAATCACTACCTAGCACTGCACTGCATTCGTTACCCAGATATATAAGATGTTTTATCTGTATGCCCTGTAATTTCACAGAAAACATTTCCCTTCAAACCGGAACACAGTAATGTGCAAACATAACTGCTTGGCGGTAGAATAACTGGCAAAAGTGTGGTACTTCCCCAGACGGACTCTGCAAAGAGTCCTACCACTACAAATAACACGTATAGTCTACAGCACGACCAACTTATCTGTATAATGTAGTGATAGCGCCACGATCGTAAAGTGTTCTCTATAAACATGTCTATAAATTAGACAATTTCGGGCCGTTCTACCAATAAGTTGGTGGCACTATAGGTACCTAGTTCTAATATGGCGTATGTCCATATTGAAAACTTTACAAGCAGGAAAAACAGTAATGTTTCTAAAAAGCTCATAGGAAACATATATCATAAATTATTGATTGGCCAAGTATTAATTTTCACATTGTAGGAAAATCATTACAAGCATTACATTACTCAAATAGATATTCAGTTGGTTTATTATAATATTATATGAGGATTCAGAAACTATATTGGCATACATTCTTTAAGTTACATACAATGTTTTGCGCACAAAGAAGTATTTTGTTTTATTTCTAAGCTAGCTCCACCCCTAGGCAACCAAATACGATTCAAGGATAAATATTTTACAAACTTCGAATATCACATTTTTTTTAATATCAAAAGCTTTAAATTAATTTTCAAGTTTCTAGCTTAAAAATCCCGAAATTTCCATCCTCTTCCATCATCGCTTATTTCAACCCCTCAAAACTCTCTCTTCGCTTTAAAGAGTGGCCTTTCTCTGATTCAGGACGATCTCTGTACCAAATTTCACGTATATCAGTTCAGACATGAAAGCGTAGACAGAGACAGACAGGCAGAGTTAGAACCTCTTTGGATCATAGGGCCAAGTTAGTTAGCTAACTATTAAAATAACTTTAAACCCTAATAAATTCTGATTTTTGTTCAGTAATTTTTAGATTGCTAGACTTAGATTTTGCCTCCTTTTTCCAATGTCAATATATTTTTTAAGTATAGGGTGACGAGACTATCAGGACAAGTGACAGATGGTAAGCGACGTGCCTGCCCAAATAGCACAGTACCACGCTGCTATTGTAACATAAATAGTCCAAAATATTACCTAGTACCGCACTGCGCTTGTCACCCAAAGATATAAGATATTTTATCTCTATTAATTGTAATTTATTTGGAAACGTTGTCCATCAAATCGGAACACAGTGCACTTTGTACACTGTACTGCTTGGCAGTAGAATAACTGGAAAATGTGTGGTTCTTCCTTAGGCGGACTCTGCAAAAAGTCTACTAATATTCAGTAGTCAAGCTGAAAGTATAGAACTGACGTAGATACTTCTAGAATTTTGTTCTGTTACTAATCCAAAAATTTCTCACTGCTGGGAAGCGGACGGTATGTGGCGGGAGCATTTCCGGCGTATTCGGAACTGATACGACGAAATTACCAGAATCGAAAACAATGATTACATTAGGTTAATTGTGATTCAGATTCAGATTCAGATTCAGATCATTTATTCACCATTACAACATGTTAGTCATATAAGGTACGTCATGGATACAGGAATAATCAGCACTAAAAACAGATATTATATACAAGATTAATAGAAATCGATAATTGAAATTTTTACAATATTAAACATTTTGTATACCGAAAATAGCACAAATTCTCTCTCTATAGATAAATAAAAATAGGTCAAATGTGATCTAATTAACATTAAATATAAAAAGATGTCTAAATACATAGAGACAGTTTGTATTTAGAAGATTTATTTTCGGCCTTTATCGGATATATTTCGGAGAGTTTGCCTCTGCTCCTCATAATCTATTACCACCGTGCCCTTTTTTCTCCTTCGAGCCCCTAGGTATGAAAAGGTACCATTACTTGCTTGCGGGCTTAACTTCTGTAAACTTATTTTTTTTTAATTTTTGGTGTGTGGTTACAGATATAAATATTTATTGTCTTGATATGACAAATATGTTACCTATACTAATCATTATTTATTGCACAAGATGTCCCTAGACATGACAGGCGTAATTGTGCTCACAAAACATATCTCACTCATATAGCACAACAGAATAGAAGCCAGAAATTAATAGAAAATGAAGAATCCGATCACATAATATAGTACAACCAAATAGAAGCCAGATATGAAAAGAAGAAGAAGACTTTCATCGGCTGACTATTATTTTTATCATTGTATAAATTATTCAGACCATACAAATTGATTTGCCGGACATAATTGTGCATACTTCTCAAAGAGGTCAGTTTGTATGGCTCAACTTTTAAAATGTTTTGTAACATCTACCTGCAAATAGTAATAAATATTTTGGTATTGGTATTTCAGGGACATGGTCATACCTATTTAACGACTTTATAAGTATACAATAAAAAATATACAATACGCAATTAGAGGTAAGAATTAAGAAAAGTTTTATAGGAAGGACTTTATGAATTTTCTTAATCTACAAATCCGGTCAAAATATTTTCTACACAACACTATTCCAAACGACAAAGAAGCGCCACCCCTGCGCCGTCATAATTTATGTTTTGTCAGACAACGTATTTAGCGATAGAAAGCATTATTCACACATTATAAATCCGGCGCAATGTCGCGATAAAACGAACGCACCCATAAGACCAAGATGGCGGTGTCTGCTGTCAGTTCTTTGACAGCTATTTAGGCGCGAAACTTGCGCGGGAAATGAGGTGAGAACTTTTTTGAGTAGACACTTGGCTAGACGGTTCTTCTTATGTATCGTTTGATGAAGAATGGTTTACAGAATCTTGAATTTTTGAGGAAAACTTTTTTTTAGCTCTCGAGTAATAGAGTTTGTCGAATATCGAGACTTGTCGCCTATAAATTTAATGTCTTGGGCATAGTTTATCGCCAATGGGAGAGCTGAATTTAGTTAGCAGTCCTATCATCATGAATCAGTTCGATTATTTTTGAATATTTCTGTTGAGATAATCGAAAAAGAAAATACGTAGGTATTCAAATATTGTTAATTGAAGTGATAACTTCTTTAGGCGCGCCTAGACCGATATTTCGTGGGCTGTGAATTGGATTCTAGCATCACGCTCGGGTATGATAAGAAATCTTCGGGTAAACTCGGGACCATGGCTATTGGCTATTTAGAAATGCGTCACCCAATGGCAAATGCTGAAAGGGCGTGGCCTCGGCATCATGATGTGGCCGTCTAGAAATGCATCAGCCAATAGGAAATGCTGACGCATTTCTAGAAGGCCATGCCATGATGGTCAGGCCACGCCTTCCGGTACACCCGTGTAGTTTCCAAAGTAAGCTATCAAATTCTGAGTTATAAGTTTTCACTTCTATCGGCAGTTCCTATGACTGCCAATTTTTATTTACTTTCTCGATGTTTACAATCTATTCATCTATCAAACAGTTTTTTGCGTATTCAGATATGCTTAGTTATTAAGTTAATATGGATGTCGTATTTTATGGTTTCTGTGAAACGCCAAAATTTCAGAAGCAGTCTACTGCTTCTGAAATTTTCTCATGAGGTTATTTGCTGTCAAGTGATAAAGAACCAAAAAATATAGAAGTTCTCATAGTAGCAATGTACTTAGTGTAGAGTTTCTGAGAAAAAAATTGGCAGTCATAGGAACTGCCGGTAGAAGTAAAAACTTAAAACTCAGAATTTGATAGCTTCTTACCTTGGAAACTACACGGGTGTAACCGGAGGGCGTGGCCTCGCCATCTTGGCATGGCCATCTAGAAATGCGTCAGCATTTCCCATTGGCTGATGCGTTTCTAGATGGCCATGCCATGATGGCCTGTCCACGCCCTTTCAGCATTTCCCATTGGCTGACGTATTTCTAGATGGCCAATAACCATGGTCCCGAGTTTACCCGAAGCTTTCTTATCATATCCGAGCGTGACGAATGAATTCAATTCACAGCCCACGAAAAATCTGTGCGCCTAGACAGATTTTTCGTCGCCTAAAGAAGTTTTCACTTCAAAAAATACATTAAAGATACATTCAGTACTTTGTACATGAGGATTTCTCTTTAAGTAAGTAATATTTTGTACACAAATAATCTGTTAGAAATAGAGATGAACGGGACACATAATCTGAACAAGAGAGTCAACACATTACTAACTGGTATCTCAGTTAGTAATGTGTGATGGGAATCGCAGTAGAGGATGGTAACATGGAGGACAGGAGGACGACCTGAAACTCAAAACGAACCATCTCTGAAGAAGGGTAGGACACGACATAATGCCGTGGAAGAGTGAAAGGAGGCATATGGCAAGAGGGCAAGAGATCCTGGATTATGTGATACTTAAATATTGTAATAAACAACACCAAAATCTTTTAAATTCATTTCGTTAAAGTTCAGAAATTCAGATTAATTGGCTTATTGTTACAATATTTTATATCTTTTAAAATCGTTAAAAATTTAAAAACAAACCGCAAGTTATCTGAAGTTGTACAGCGAGAGCGGAAGTCGCGGACACCTGTTTAGTCTATAGTTTCCACGCCATTACGCGCCCATTGAACTGAGCGCGCGATTTTCGAATTTCGAACGTCTTCGCACAAAATGGCGTCGCCGTCAACTTGTCTAAACGGCCAGTGATAAGCTGTATTTTTTCTTTTTAAATTGGTGGACAGAAAATATATTTTTACAATAATTTGGTGTGATATTGTACAACGCGATTAGGTCAGATTGTCATCACATTCGACATGGTTGATGATTGTTATGAAAGTTATATCCAACAATAAATAAAACAACAAGCTTACCCAGAAAAAAAACTAAGCCGTAAGCGTTGCGTTCTACTCATTAGTGTAAATATTTATTACTAATTAGACAGGTAGAAATTATTTATGCGACATGGAACAATCGCTAAAAAGTTAAGCTGTTCCGGATGTTTAATTAACACTACAGTCCGCGAGGTATAACCTGAGCTTTGCATTAGTGAGTGATCACCAAAAGTACAGTCAGACGCAGGCAGTCAGTTTCTTCAAACCAGAAGTGCTGCCATCTGAATATGATTTTGATGAAGTGTGAGTGGTGGCAATATATGTTTCATCGGTATAAACGATAGGCCTGCCCTGAATACGGTATTCGGAAATTTTAAGTAAATAAGTTATACGTAGGTGACGGATCTCATGCTTTTCCATTAAAATTTTTCTGTTATTCTCTGTCCTTGACCATTTGAATCCTAAAAGAGATACTTCTTTTCGCAATGACCATATTGATCCTGGATAGTTAATGTCAGCTTGTTGTTTAAGAGTTTGTTGTCTGACTGTACTTTTGGTAATAGATGCGTATGCATGTGATCACTCACACTAATGCAAAGCTCAGCTTATACCTCGCGGACTGTACCTGGCTTCGTAAACGTTTTTCTGCCATTTAAGTAATAATTATTATCATCGTTATCAACTCAATGAAATAATGTCAGAGTGACAAGACACGTAAATGACAGTTAAAATATTGGTCACTGTTCGTACATAAACTAGAATCGCGAATAAAAACTGTACAGTATCGGCAAGAGGGTGAAAACCACTTTAGGACGTATTGTAATGCCTACAAAACACATAAAAAATCATTAAAATCGATCAAACCGTTTCGGAGTACGACCACTGATATTGAGACACGAGATTTTTATAAATATCGTACGATGATTTGATGAACTTCTGGATAAGAATTCTTAGTCTTACTGAAGAAAAAACCCACAGTGACATCCGGGAGTAGAGAAAACATAAATAAAATATGATTTTATAGCCGATTTGATAACCTCATCCTATTTTGAAGTTTGTTAAAAATGTTGCCACGGTATATCTAACATCTTAATAATAATAAAATGTATATTTCTATATAATTATACATTTAAAGTCACGTTGTTTATCCGCGATGTAGGTAGGTACTCCTAAGCTACAGAACCGATTTTAATAAATTTGCACACCGTATGCACTGTGCAGTTTGAACTTTGAACCAATTTGAAAGCTAGTATAGTTTTTATTTCGATTATTAGTCTTTATATGACTATCCGAGCGAATCCAGAACTGGCCGCTATTTGACCTATAAATTACATCTTAGTACCTAGTCTATGCACTGGGTATAAATGTAGATAGACCACAATCCGCTATTTGCGTGGGAGAACGCGCGATCAGTCAGGTAAGTCGTGATCTAACTCTAGGATTCTAGATCGTCCCAACAGATAATGGTAGTTCTAAATGCTTGCCACACCATTACGGGAGGCGAACTTTCCCATGGTTCAAATTTGGAATCTATTATTGTTTAATAGCAACACTTCGCAGTTTTACCCGCGTAGTTTCCTCTATCGTAATTTTCTCGTGATTAAAAGTAGCATAAGTACAAGGAGCCCACTAAATATTCCCCCACTGCTGTGACAGAGTTAAAGCCACAATCGAACATGTTAGTTTAGCTGATGGATGGCGCATAATTCGAAAGATTCGTGGAAAATGCCGGTTACCTCACGATATTATCCTTTCAACCCAATCCATTCAGCCTTTCTAAATTTAGCAAAGATCTAAACATCCAAAAACCTTCGCATACTAATATTATACTTAAACAGAACAGGAGAAGCAAGGGTAAAACCGCGGGCCTCTGCTAGTTTATTCTAGCAAAACCTCGAAAAAATATTTTAAATTGAAATCGGTTTTTGTTTTCTCGAAGAAAATTTAATAATGTAAGGAAAATTTCACAACATCAATAACTAGCGCCACACTTTGCGAAACTGAGACCTTCGTTTTAGTTTTTTGACGTGATAACGTCTTATAATTCGATGAAGCCGGCTGCACGCCCACAAAACATGCCGTCATGTACCGTTACCGTCGGTCGTTACCGTCGGTCGTTACCTCGCCGCATGTTTGTTACAGTTGTATTAATTATTTCGACCAGTAGTTCAAGCGGGGATGTAGCTCAGTGGTAGAGCGTTCGCTTTGCATGTGAAATGCCCCGGGTTCGATCCCCGGCATCTAAAAGCTTTTTTGCATTGTTTTGATTGAAAATGACTAAATTCTACTGATTACTTTTTACATACAAATCTATTAAACAAATAAAATTAAAATTTTCTTTTGAAAAATGCTACCATTCCATCAGTATTTTCTTAAGACGTTGTCACGTTCTATCGTCAGTAAACCGACTTTACAGACAAACATTTTTTTACTATAATAGGTTCGCACTTGACCACCATCTTGCCTGATGTTAAGCGACGATGCGATCTACGATGGAACGTGCTTACCTAGAAGAAACCGATTCACTCTCGATTTGAAGACACCAGGATTGTAACTATCGGGAAAAACCCACTCAGGCATCGCGTTCCACAACCTAGACGTTCTTATCACAAACGTGGAGTCAAATCTCTTCGTTCGTGTTTTTGGAACATCCGTTTGCAATTTGAAAATGTTTCTTTGGGACTTATTTTTGAAAGGTTTTTGAAGTTTAATTTCTTTTGGGGCGTTAGGGAAAAATTATGAGAATACATTTTCATGATGCGCGCGCATTCCGTTACGAAATACCGACATCCTGAAATTATCTCAACTTTGTAACTAACATCAATGTCAATACTTCTTACGGTGAAGATATTATCTGTACCCATCAATCTACGAGTATACATATAAAAGCGAAAGGTCACTCATCAAGGAATCTCAGAAACTACAAATGCTAGGAATCTGAAATTTTGGTTGGAGGTCCCTTTTAGCACGAAGGCGCTCGCTAGGACGGGGTTTTGCGAAATTCAACCCCTAAGAGGGTGAAACAAGGGATGAACGGTTGTATGAAAATTCGTCATTTTTAAAGTTATCAAATTTTGTATCTAGACATTTGACACGAAGTAATTAAATGTTTGTTCTACTAATTTCGAGCTGTAAGGGGGTGAAATTGGGATTGAAATGGGGGACGAATGTTTCTTTTCGCTTTCACACCTAAACAACTGAAGCGATTTTGATGAAATTGTTTTATCATAAGCTGTTTTTAGTAACCGTTAATGTGTCTGGGTACACAAATAGGTACTGCTTGAGTTACCTTAGTATTCATTTCGCGCGGACGAAGTCGCGGGTAACAGCTAGTGACCTATAAATAATAAATAAATAATTTGTAATAATTCGTTGGTACCCACCCATACTCTGTACTTCATCTCGACACGGAATCAAACCTGTCTGTCTTTGTCTTATCCGGGTAGAATGACAGAGACAAGGATTTACAATCTGAATTTGAATCGTTCAGATTGCGTTACGAATCCCTGTACTGTGGCTGAACTATAAAGATAATAATTAGGAAACTAGTAACTTCTTTCACTGTCTACTTAGTCTGTGGTACATGGGTACTCATTACATACTTTTTCTGCACAAATCGCCTCATTAGAACAACTAAATCCATAGACAAGAATTTCTATTTGCCCCAAAGCCCGCGGAAGAAGTTAACAAGTAAACCCAAAGTGCACAACATGCGGGTGGAAACGAAAATACTCGGTTTAAGCTGACCTACCCATTCGCACTAACAAGGCGAAATATAAAGGCGGTAAGAGCGGGTAACGTTTTGGGTACGAGGGTTCCGGATATTTTGAAGAGAAAACTTATTTAGTCGAGTTGAGAACTTTTTGGTTGGAGAAAAAGCTATGGGCGTTATCGATTTGCTAATGTAGCGAAGGCGGAATAGCTGAGCGGGTTGGTCGTGTTGGATCCTTTTTTGATCGGTGAAATATGGGCTAGTATTACAGCTGTATATATACAGGTGATGTATTGTTCAATATTGTGCTGTTTACAAAAAAAATGGCAGTCATAAGAACTGCCGATAGAAGTGAAAACTTATAACTCAGAATTTGATAGCTTACCTTGGAAACAACACGGGTGTAACCGGAGGGCGTGGCCTCTCCATTTTGGCATGGCCATCTAGAAATGCGTCAGCATTTCCCATTGGCTCACGCATTTCTAGATGGCCATGTCATCATGGCGAGGCCACGCCTTTTCAGCATTTCCCATTGGCTGACGCATTTCTAGATGCCCAATCGCCAAGGTCCCGAGTTTACCCGAAGATTTCTTATCATACTCGAGCGTGACTGTAGAATCCAATTTACACCCCACGAAAAATTTGTCTAGGCGCGCCTAAAGAAGTTTTCAGTTCAAAAATCTAAGTTGTAAGTTTTCACTTCTACAGGCAGTCCCTAGGATTGTCGATAACCACAGTTTTAATCAGATGCCTTAAAAGACAGAAAACTTTTAATGTTTTTTAAGCTTAGTTTGGGTTAAATAAAAATATTTCCTTAGTAAATATTTCCGCATCTGGCCGCATAAAGGTATAACAATAATATTCTTTAATAGTATTTTTTTTTCGGATTTGTATGAGACTTATTTCAGACTATAATAATCTACTTGAGTTTCAGATTTTTGCGCTGTTCCCGGAAAAGCAGCCCAAAATGCTGGCAAAACAGAAGAGATTTGAATGAAATTTAATACACAGATAAATAATAAGAGTCTGCAATAACATATAAGGTTGTTATCCCGAGAAAATAAGGAACTATACGAGTGAAACCGCGGGAGGCTTCTAGTAGAAAATGTTACCATTTGAACAGTTCTTAAAAAAGATCTATGTCTTTTCGAAATCATGAACGTAATGCCAAAATTATGAAAACATCGTTAGGAAACCGCATGTCCGAAGAATCATTGCTTTGAGTCTTTGTGAGAGAAGGCTCCAAATCTCAGCAGTGGGAACATTTAATGGTGATGCTAACAAAGATAATTTACAAGGGTTTTTGTGATTGATTTTTGGGAGTCGGAACCCTGAACAAAAACAAAAAAAGGTTAGGTTAGCACTCCGTAGCGCGCTAATTCTTTTCGGGGTCCGGAGTAAGTCGTAATCCTTCTTTTGTTCTCTACCCGCATTGATTCGGTATTTGACGGCACTTGGACTGTAACTAAGCCACTTATGGCGACGGACTAGGGCGGGGACTAGTTTGGGGGACTGTCGATATCGATGTATCGTTTTAATGGGGAACAATATCGACGTATTGAGACGGTGCATGGATGAATTGTTCGTTGTTTGGTTCAAACCAAGACTTTTATATTTTTAGCTAGCACAGGATCCCGTTTTACCCGCGTATTAACTGTTTCTGTAATTTTCTCGTAGTTTATGTGCTATTAAAGATTATAATGAAACTGAATTTCACATTTTAACGTTTCTACGTCTTTGAGCAAAAAATATTAAATCCGTCGAGATATTCCTCAATTCGTCAGAGATAAAAATAATGAGTAGGTATTTTGAAACGATGTACGAATTCTAACGAGGTATTTTAAGCGTTTTGGAAATTTTTTGAGGTGGGATAAGATAATTGAACTAACGATACTGTAATCGCTACCGACACCTGTGTGTATAAGTATGATCAAATAGATTAGAATAATATTTATTGTGACACAAACAAACAGAAATATTACAGTACAAAGCTTATAACATAGAGCCACAAATGACGGCCTCATTTCGGAAAGCAACCTCTTCCAGGCGATCAGCTAAAGGGAAATCGCCATCTCGCCAGGCGACGTAAGCGAGGTTTATGTAATAATATGTACTATAAAAAAAGAAGTCAAATAAATATGCAATTATAAAATCGAATAAATAGATACTAGTAATAATAAACAATAATCTATAAAAGTGCCGATGCTAACAACATGTATCGTGTATGTAAGTACTTACTTAATTATTAACTTGACTTTTCCGGGGTACCTAAAACTATTTTTGGATTGAAAACTTCTTTTGGCGCACCATACACAATTTTTTTGTGGGCTGTAATGAAACCGATCGTCACGCTTGTAAATGAAAAAAAATATTCGGGTGAACTCGGGACCGCCGAGTGTGTTAGAGCGGTTAAGATAGTCAGCTGCTGCGGCCTGTCTGCTGTTACTGTCTTTTTATTTCATTTAAGTATTTTGCCTTGGATATTGTTTATTTACCTGGCCCTTCAGTCGCATCTGTTACTATCGTGTCGCTGTGTTTACTATATTCAATTTTAATGTACCTAATCATTTTAATTTTTAACTAATATTATTAACCCATTTTTTCATGGATTTTAGGGAGTTCCATTAATTGTATAGCAAATGATATATTAATAGATTGCTGAATCATTCCTTAAATAATAATTCAACAATCGATACTCAATGATATCGATGAAATTCGGTTGTATCCCAACACTAGCATCTAAGGCAGCTTGACCAGAACTTTGCCAAATGAAGCGGGAGAGAGCGCGACTAGCCCGCCGCGGAATCAGCGTAGAGTAAGGAGAGACAGAGAATTACGTGCTTATTTCTTAACTGAAAAAGATGGAGATTACATTCGATTGTGTAAAATTGATATGAAATTGATGTACGTTGATATTCTATATTTCAATTATTAGTACTCCAAGTTAGTTCTATTTCAATTTTAAGAGAACATTTAACCCTAATGGGGAGAAATTGATTACACCTAGTTCGTTCCCCATCCGGAGATTGGCTGAAAAACGTAAACGTAAGTACTACAAGTTGGTTATATTTTAACTTTAAGAAAATGTTGATGCCCAAAGAAAAGAGTCGTAGCGCTCCTTTCGTATCCAGAAATTAACAAGATTTACTGAAAGACATGTGCCGGAAGTTTGCCAAATCTCATTTAGTAAAACCACTATGATTGATTAATGGATAAAATATATCTAAATTAATTACGATTAATATCTAAATTAGTTGGACGCAATGCGTTGACTAATCTGGTGTCTCTGGAATCCAAGGTACAGTGTGAGCTATGTTCCCGTTATTTTAGAGGCCAAAAAGGGGTCAAAATTCACCGGGCTAAATCCCACAACAAATTACAAATTCCGCTTTCGGCTCCGATTACGGGTCAGTCGACCACAAGTGGCAGTTCCGTGAGCGCTGCTACGCCTTCCCAACCTTTTTGGGAAGTGTTGAGTTCACTCAAAAATTCATTTACGGTCCTTAAGCGCATCCCGCGTGGTGCTCGTGTTTTGGTGGCTCAAAGTTTATCATTAGTTATCAAAAGTGTTCTTTCGCAAAATTCGAAAGATGCCTGGGAACATTTACTGAGTTTCCCATACAGTGTGCTTTATGTACCTTTAGAACCGTCGAACAAAAAGTCCCTTACCACTAGGGTAAAGGAGAACTGCGTAAAGTACACTGCTTCCGTGGAAAACCCTTTAGATTTGAGTAGTTTTATTCCGCCTAAGCAGCGGAATAACCAAAATTCTAAAAGTAGTGATGATTCGGCTATAATTAAGATTGTAGAGAACAAAATTAGCGATGGCGACATCAAAGGCGCTGCACGTATTTTGTTTTCCAGTGACACCATTGCGCCGAACACACCACACACCATTCAGTCACTTCGTGACAAACATCCACCCGCAACAGCTAATCTCCACCTCCCTGTTCCACCACAATCAGATAACGTCACTATTGAGGCCACATCGCAAGAGGTTTCGGCTGCGATTACATCTTTCTTGAGTGGCTCAGCTGGAGGCCTAGATGGCCTGACACCTCAACATCTAAAAGATCTTCTATCTTTTAGCTCTGGTGAGGTAGCAGAGTCCCTCTTGAGAGATCTAACCTCTTTAGTTAACCTCATGTTATCTGGTCGAGTCAGTAGTGACATTGTCGAAGTTTTGTACGGCGCCAATTTGTGCGCACTTTCCAAAAAAGATGGTGGGATCAGACCAATTGCTGTCGGCACCACATATCGTCGCCTTGCTGCCAAGGTGGGTTGTAGGAAAAAGGTTGCTCTTTTGAGCTCCCTTTTCCAACCAATACAACTCGGTTTTGGTTCGCGGGGTGGATGTGAGGCTGCCGTTCATTCTGTCCGGACCTTCCTTTGCCAAAATTGGGGAGAGGTGCTGTTAAAGGTGGACGTCAAAAACGCCTTTAATTCGGTTGATCGAGGAGCCTTGTTGGCCCAAGTGAAGGATAAAATTCCTGACCTGTACAATTTTCTTTGGCAATGTTATGGCGACCCCACAAAATTGACTTATCAAAACAATCATATGTTATCCTCCGTCGGCTGTCAACAAGGTGATCCCTTCGGCCCTGCGACCTTCGCCTTGGCCATTCACCCTATCATTCAACGTCTCCAGTCCAAACTAAACGTTTGGTACTTGGACGACGGAACTTTGGGGGGCGATGTGAATACTGTTCTAACTGATTTACAAAAACTCATAGACGGTTTTCGTCTGATTGGTTTAGAACTAAATTTTTCAAAATGCGAACTTTTCGTTTGCGACACATGTCCAGATAAAGATTCGATAATACAGAAATTTAATGATCTGGCCCCCAACATCAAATCAGTTGACAAATGTTCCCTGCGCCTCCTGGGTTCACCGATTTTAGAAGAGTCGTTACCATCTTTTGTCGAAGAAAAAATTCAAAATTTCACGAGAGCCTCCGATAGGCTACTCAAAGTAAACGCCCATATGGCGTTTACAATTATTCGGCAATGTTTATTTGTTCCGAAATTTATGTACGCTTTACGGTGTAGTCCACTGTGGAAACATGGTGAGCTCCTTGGGAGCTTAGACAATGTCGTAAAGGAATCTCTAATATCGGTGTTGAATGTGGATCTGAGTGGGAGGGCCTGGTCACAAGCCTCACTACCCATACGGTTGGGAGGCCTAGGGGTCCGCCAAATTTCAAGTGTAGCTTTACCGGCATTCTTGTCCTCAGTTCATAGTACTCAAAATCTAATAGACAAAATTCTCGCACCCTCTTTAGGCCATTCGGAATATTCTGATGTAGTAGTAGCTAATTTGTGCGAGGCTAAGAATGCTTGGAGGCTGGCTTGTCCAAACAACGATTTCCCCAGATGTCTGTCATCTCAGAAACAGTGGGATCGACCGATCTGCGATCTAGCACGGAACTCTCTTCCCGATACGTGTCCTAGTATCGCGGATCGTGCTCGTATCCTTGCTGTGTCTGTGTGGGAATCGGGCCTTTGGTTACAAGCTTTGCCATCTTTCAATACCGGTAGCCTATTAGATCCAACTGCATTTCGTCTAGCTGTTAGCTTGCGCTTGGGTGCGAGGTGCTATGAAGCCCATCGCTGCCATTGTGGTACTGCCGTCGACCAACTCGGTCACCACGGTCTCTCTTGCTCGAAAAGCGCAGGTCGTATTGGCCGCCACGCCAGCCTGAACGACATCATACGCCGGGCTTTTTCCACCGCCAATGTCCCAGCCATACTCGAACCGAGTGGGCTTGCGCGTGACGATGGCAAAAGACCTGACGGCATGACTGTTGTGCCTTGGAAGTTGGGTCGGCCCCTAGTGTGGGACGCAACTTGCGTCGATACTCTGGCACCATCACATCTTCCAGAGACACATTGTAAGGCTGGTGCAGCGGCTAATTCAGCTGAGCGACTCAAACGGCGCAAATATGCAACCCTCGGAAGAGGTTACATATTTGAGCCCTTTGGGGTTGAGACATTGGGTCCGTGGGGGCCGGGAGCTCACCTCATCTTCAAAAGCCTTTCCGAACGCTTGGTCGATGCGACGCGTGACCAAAATGCTGGCGTTTATTTGGCCCAACGCATAAGCATTGCCATTCAGCGTGGTAATGCCGCCAGCATGCTGGGTACGCTTTCGATTGGTAGTGGGCTTGAACATCTTGATTATCTGTAGACCTTCATTGGTCTATGGATAATTCAGGTGTGCTTAGTGTAAGTAGTTGTTAGGTATGTAGCGTAGTGTAGTTCTCATTGTATTTTAGTTTTGTTAATAAAGGCTCTGCCATTTAAAAAAAAAAAATTAATTACAGATTGACATTTATGTATTCTAATAGAAAATTCACTAACAAATCAAAACATTGGCGCTCTTTTAGCGAAATTGAGAAATATCTTTTTTGCAAGGGTTTTTGCTATGTGGACTAGTTAACTTCAGGGTGTGTGTCGGTTTTTTCCTGACGCGCTAAAAGAATTATGACTTCAAAATCCACAACGCACCTAAAAAGTGTTCACTTCAAAACAAATAAATATTTCTCGCCAAATTTTCAGCAGTCTCTGTCCTTTACTACTCTGCGAGACCTGTGGCCGAACTAAAGTGCATACAAAGACGTTAGGCGCTCGTTAAGTGCGGCCGAAGCTTAGGACCGCTTTGCTACACTTCTAACCGTGTTTTGTTTTTGCGAAAACCTTTGATTTTTTTAGTCTGTGATCAAAGTTAACAGGTGTTTTTCCATTAGACGGATTAAGCATAAATCGTGTGGAGCCAAAATTGTAAAAAAATTATGAGACGTTATTCAAAGAAAAAAAGTTCCAAAATGCTTACTGAAACAAACAAAATAAAAATTACTAGGTATTTCGGTCCAGAATACAATAAATCCTACTAATATTATAAATGCAAAAATTTGTATGTTTCCTGCTGTTGCAATCACGTTGGAATTGCTGAACGGATTGGGTTGGAATTTCGGAACATAGTTTATAAGTCTGGAATACCTCATGATCTAGTTTTTATCGCAGAAACGAGAACTTTACGGGAAACCCACAGGGTAGGTACTGCTAGTTAAGACATTTGAATTTGATGAAATCAATATTTATGATGAATTTAACAAATAGTTGGTAGTTTACAATTAGTATTTCCAATTCCAACGTGAGCAACAAAGATCTAAATTTTCGCATTTGTAATTTTAGTAGAAAGTGTTGTATTCTAGGCAAAAACAGTAATTTTTGTTTTGCTAGTTTAATTTGTATACTCTCTTGCCAAGTAAGTAGTGCCGTATATTTATTCGTCTTTTCTGCGCCCTGTGAAAATTTCTATAACTGCACCCTTGAGTTTTTTAAAATATTATAGCTATGTGGTTTTGCATTAAACATCAAAAAGAATCAAGTAGTTATGACTAATAGGCTATTTTTATGTCTTTTTCCTCAAAATACGCATACACTCAAAACTGCTCTGCTGTAAAGTTGTTAAAGTGTCGCTTGGTAATTTCTGACTTTCAAGCGAATTTCTGACTTTGAAATTTCCAGGGGTCGGCAAAGCGTGGCCCGCGACCTACCTCCGTGTGGCCCACAACGGTCTTAAATAATTTAATCCCGGCTCATCATCATCATCATCAACAGCCCACTAAATGTTCCCACTGCTGGGACTCGGGGCCTTCTCTCGCAAGGAGAGAATTAAGCCCATAAACCACCACGCTGACCCAGTGCGGTTTGGTGGATTCCCGGCTCACCAATATCCTTTTTACTATGTATTTTGCAAATTGACAAATATTTATTTAAACAGCTACCTATACAACTAAATAAATGTATTAATACCGCTACTTATATAATATAATAAACCTCATTTAATTCCTTAATAAAACATTAACATTGAGAATAATAAAATTAAATAAATAAAAAACATTAAAATTATTGAACACAAACAGTTACAATACACAGTTAATTCCTAATTTTTTACCCGACTGAAAGAAGAGTTATGTTTTTATTTCCTTTTTTTTCTTCTCTTTGTTTATCAAGGATCTCTCATCGAGTAAAGGCCCTCTATTTCTTTCCAATCTTCTCTCACCTTTGCTTGCTCTGCCCATTTTGTAATACCGCTACTTAATATGTTATCGCAAATCAAATGAATTATACTATGTGCCAAATAACACGAGAATAAGGTTTATTCCCTGACCTTCACCACGATATCACAAAATTCATTAATTGTGAGGCCGCCTCTCACCACGAAATTCTAGCGATACCATTAGGCATAGTTTGTATGGTAAACGGTAGAATTAGCGATACAAGTAATATTTTGCGATATTCTAGAGTAGGTCAAGGAATTAACCTATTCTCATGTTATTTGGCACAGAGTATAGCAGTGCGGCCCGCTTTTATCTACTTTTTCACTTTGTGACCCATGGCTCCTGAAACGTTGTCGACCCCTGGTCTATAATCATAAAATACATTTGTACATGTAAGTATATCACACAAGCTTCTTGAATGTGGTTAGTAATTTTGCGTTGACTCATGTGAGTTTTGTTCGAAACAATGTGTTTGTGACTCGTTAAAAACTTTGTTGCCGTCCTACTATAAAATAAATGCGAAAGTTTGTATGTCTGGATGTTTGTTACTTAAACTACTAAAGGGATCTGGATGAAATTTGCTACATAGATGGATAATAGTTTGGAATAGCACGTAGACTACCTTTTATCCGGGACATATCATGGGTTTAAGAACCACACGGAAACTGCGGGTTGCTGTTAGTTTTGTTAATAATGTTATGCATATTATTTAAAAGTTTGTTCCCAATTTCAATCGCGTCGGATCGTCTGAACGGATGTGCTTGAAAATTGAAACACAGACAGTTTATAGTCTGCAATAGCATAATATATACCTAGCCTACATTTACTCGCGGCAAAGTTAACAACAAGAAAAATTTCTATCGGAAGTTCCTATGACTGCCAATCTTTTTGACGTGACAACGTCTTATAAATTGGTTTGCCGGGTGACACTTCAAGAAACTGCGTTACGCTCCGCTCACGTTATGCGCTCATAATGAGAGCGAGTGAGAGGGACGCGTGCCTTTCACTTTTTATGTCTGTCTCTCTCGCTCTTAGGCGGGCTAACCACTCAAAGTCGTTGTCACGTAAAACTTTCGCCCGTATACCGACTTTACAGGCAACCAATTTTTTCATAGAAAGAGTAACAAAGAATCTACCGTATTTATGAAATTAGTATGATTAAAACTGAACCATGGTAATTTAGATAGCTTTGTTTAGCTTCTTATCACAAAACGTTCGATTTAAATAACAACACGAACGCAGTCAGGGCGGGCTGTTAGTATACATATATGAATGTAAAGGCGGTTCCTCACCGGGAGCATTCGCGTGTAATGTAACGTTACAGAGACGATCATTAAATCAGTGATGCAGGAGAACCGAGCATTACAATGCGCACCTTATTATTATAAAACGTGTAAAATTTTGATTGGTACAACTTGTAATATGAATGCGCCTTTTTGAAGTGAAAACTTCTTTTGGCGCGCGGCAGACAGATTTTTCGTGGGCTGTGAATTGAATTCTATCGTCACGCTCGGGAATGATAAGAAATCTTCGGGTAAACTCGGGACCATGACCATAGATGGTCATGCTCATGGCCACGTCTTCCGGTATCACCAGCTTAATTTCAGAAGTAGCTATCAAATTTTGAGTTTAAGTTTTCACTTCAATCGGCAGTTCATATGACTGCCGATTGAAGCCAATTTTTTTTGTTGCGGCTGGCTGCCGGTAGTATTGTAATGTAATGCCCCAAAGTCGATTCTACAATGTTACATTACACGCGAACGCTCGTCGGTCAGGGAGATAGTATTGTAATGTAATCATCAACATCAACAGCCCACTAAACGTGGTAGGACTCTTAGCAGAGTCCGCCTGGGGAAGTACCACACCTTTGTCAATTATTCTACCGCCAAGCAGTAATGTGCAAACGTTACTGTGTTCCGGTCTGAAGGGCAATGTTTCCAGAGAAATTACAGGGCTTAGAGATATAACAACTTAGATCTCTGGGTGACGAGCGCAGTGCGGTGCTAGGTACCTAATGATTTGGGCTCTTCATGTTCCAATAGCTGCGTGTCACTGTGCTGTTATGTGGCATATTGCTTACCATCAGGCATATGTCCTGCTCGTCTCGTCACTCTTTATTTAAAAAAAAAAAAAAAAAAAAACGTTCCCACTGCTGGGACTCGGGGCTTTCTCTCGCAAGGAGAGAGTTGAGGCCATAATCCACCACGCTGGCGCGTCTTTTCATTCTATACAAGGCCAGAACGCAAGGGTATGAAACTAATCACGTATAGATTGGAAATACGTTTTTTACTAAATTCTTCCAAACCATACAAGAGCAGTACGCAAATACTCGCGTATACTTTGTAGTCATCATCAACATCATCAACAGCCCACTAAACGTTCCCACTGCTGGGACTCGGGGCCTTCTCTCGCAAGGAGAGAGTTAAGGCCATAATCCACCACGCTGGCCCAGTGCGGGTTTGCGAATGACACATGACTTCGAAAAAATACAGGTACATGTCGGTTTCCTCACGATGTTTTCCTTCACCGTTTTAAGTTAGCGGCATTACGCACATGACTTCGAAAAGACAGTGGTGCGTGTGGGGTTTGAACCCGGGGTCTCCGGATCGGCAGTCGCCGTTCTCCCGACTAGACCAGCCGTAACTTGTAATGTAATGCTCAAAGTCGAATCTACGAGTATAATGTTGCATTCAAAGTTGCATTACATGCGAACGCTCGTCGGTCAAGGAGGTAGTATTGTAAAGTAATGCTCAAAGTTGAATCTACAATGTTACATTACACGCGAATGCTACCGGTGAGGGAGCGCCTTAATAGGTACTCATTCCTTGCAACAATACCTAACAATGCATTTTACGTTCTGACGGTTTGACTTAGTCAATAAATAGTATGGTATTTTGCGTATTTGGTTGGGTTTGCAATGCATATTAAATAAATAAATAAATAAATCTTGGTGGACAATTCACACACAACACTATCTGACCCCAAACTAAGCAAAGCTTGTGTGATGGCGGCCAGATAGCTGATATAATACTTATATAGTTTTAAATATATACTTATTATACATAGAAATACCCAGACACAGTGCAAACATTTGAATTCATCACACAAATATTTGCACTGGGTGGGGATCGAACCCACGGCCCTCGGCTTCGCAGGCAGAGCTACTAACCACTTAGCCACAAGGCCAGTCATATTGTATTGTTAGAGCTGTTTAAGAAAATAGAGGGAGATATTTCAAAGATTTCTATTTATGTTATAGAGTGAGAATACAAATAAGACACGCGCCTGATGGTAAGCAACACGCCTGCTCATAACGGCACAGTGTCACGCAGCTATTGGAACATGAAGAGTCGAAGAGTCCGACTCATAACCTAGCACTGCACAGCGCTTATCCACTGCAATGGCGTTTGGCGATAATCGGCTGCTCTAGAAGCGTGGTGCGATCCGGGAGTCGGGCGATTTAGCTAGGATCGAAATACGCGCGAAATTTAGCATTACAGAGTATTTCTATCCTACTTTCAGTTATGGTAATCCGTACGGAAAGAAACGAGATAGATATAGACGTGCAAGGAAACGTTGCCCTTCGAACCGTAATACAGAAATGCTTGGCGGTAGAATAATTGGTAAAGATGTGTTACCTACTTCTCCAGACGGACTGCAGTGTGCAGATCACGTTAAATTCATTTACTAATGATGTGCATTTTTCCAAAAAGATCGTGTTCGTAAATCGTGATTATCACAGATTTTAACGATATGGGAAAACATAGTGAGAAAACAGACATGTTCTAAGGCAGAATAGGGTACCGGACTGGGTCAAAAATACACCATCCTAATTAGTCCGTCAGCTAGATCATGGAAAAATATTGGACACGTATTTTTTGTTTTTTCATAGAATTTTTAAAATCGTCAAAGATATATACCATCAAACTTCGAGAGTGGGGGGTCGCGAGTATCGCGACGTCACTCGTGAGTAAAAATCGTACCTACTCACAAGTGACGTCACATGAAACTTCGAAGCGCTGTATCTTCGTCATTTTTTGTTTTTGAAACAAAAGAAAAAATACGTGTACAATATTTTTTGCCAATCTAACTAACGGGCTACTTAGTTTTTTTGAGGATTATACCCTATTTGTATTTTACTCAACCACCTGGATTGTACCGCTATTTTGGATCTTTCGCTATTGGTGGTATCTGCTGACCAATATTTCGTGTACTATGTTAAGTTTAGACCTAACTCGCGAGTCCAAAGACATAAGCTTAAGGTTAGTTTGGGGCTCATCGGCAAGCTTTTGTACTTAGACGTAATTCTGGTAAATAAAGTATAATACTAACTGATCTGCCAACAACACGAACTAGGATATCATCAGAGCAGACCTCTTTGTGAAAGAAGGCCCGGAGTCCCACCGGTAGGAACAGAAAGTTTGGTGTTTTAAATGCCCAGAATGTATCTTACTTATAACAACCTCAATATCATCAGCCTATCTTAGTCCACTGCTGGACATTGGCCTGTTCTGCGACAGATATGGCTGGCCCATTGCCACTTCAGTTTGCTAATGCGTTGAGCTATGTCGGTTACCTTGGTTCTCTGACGGATTACTTCGTTCCGAATACGATCCGTCAGAGAAACTCCAAGCATACTCGTATGTCTCTCCATAGCTCGCAGCGCGACTTTAAATTTGTGGACCGCTTTAACTGTCAGTGTCCAAGTTTCAAGTTATAACAACCCATTTATTATAATACAATTATACATTATTCAATAAATATACGTTTTTAGAATAACAGATGCTAGTATGCAATCGAGTTTTTTTTAGATATTTTGTGTTTTAAAAAAAGCCTCGCTAGGTTTTGAAATAAAATACTATTAAGAACTCCGCAACCCCACATGTCGACCCCACTAACAAACTGGCAGGCGTGAATCTAAGAATGAAAAGAAAAATCATAAAACAAAATGGCGGCAATAAAATGGCGCGAAACGACTTTCCCGCCAAACGGCTGTCAAGTGCATTCGCGGAGACCACTTGAATCGGTACTTATCCGGTGCATCCGATAATATATGCCGGTGTAAAGTGCCAGGCGATGCCAAAAACAAGAGAATCTCGTGCTAAGACTATTTATTTTCCAGACACCTTCGGATTTCGTGACCTAATTATCTAATGTCTAATAAATTAGAAGACGTAAACTTTACTGTAGAGCCTCTTTGTTAGAGTTAGTATTACCAGAATTAAAAAAAAAAAAAAGATTTTTTTTCAACGGTTACATTTTTGAAACCATTTCAATTTTGCATGTCTCTAAAGCAGAACTTGTATAATGCTACGCCAATATTTTGCAATTTGGAGATTGTAAAAATGTATACTTACACAATTTTTGGCGAATAAATTTAACTCTGATTTGATTTGGCAGAAAAAAGTGACTCGACGCTCAAATTAATTATTTACATATTTATTTAGTATATAGCTTTGCGTTGTTTGAGGCTGGAGAGTGTTATGAGAAAATGCCCATTAAATTTTATTTATCTCTGTCTTACGGCCATGTCTAAAGTCTAAAGACTATCTGACTATTACACTTCTATTGCCTTTTTTCGTAATATCAATTGCGAAATTCAAGATCCGCCAGAGATTCGACACTTTGAAAATTAAGTAAAATGTTTTATTTATTTTTATCTTCCTTTTCTTTATTTCTTCACGCCAAAATTGCAAGATGGCGCCAATTTGTTACTTTTCGTAGTTAAACTACGAGTAACTCTAGGCGACATAATAATCATATTCCATCACAGTAAGAGATTACAGTATACCTATTATATATAGTAAATTACAGTCATTTTGTCCCTGAAAGCGTATTTATTTATTCTCTGTTACTAGTCGATTAAGTCTGTGGGAAAGATCGCACACCTTTAGTTTCCTAGCCACACCAAAAAGCAGGTATCGGTATTTTGGATTTATAAAGACATTTTTTATCTCAATAAAATCGAATCGTTGAAACGTAAAGAACATCACTAATCTACGGTCCCATCTACGATTCGATCTGGAATCGATTCTAAAGGACCCGAACTAATATGACTACATAAAATTTGGTTAGCTATTTCTATAATCTGGTCAGCAATTGGGGTCACAAATTCGGATATTTTCTCGGCCTTGGGTACTACATATTGAGACTGTTGAATATCTCTACGTAAGAAAATTCATAAACTATACCTACATAGTTTGTGAATTTAAATAATAAACGGAATTAATCTAATAATTTATTTTTTATTGCAGTGAAAAATATGTTTATTATAGATATCGCCGATGCATATTTAAGGTTCTGGCAAAATCGATTGGAGCTGATTGATCTATCTTTACTAATTACTTTTGTACTATCATTTATTTTGTGTTTTCAATGTTTTTCATTCTCCATTTGCTTAATTTATATACATCCTCATCATCTGAAATAGTGCCTGTCAAATTAATTTATGATTAAAATATAAACTATAAATACATTTTGAAGGTCGCAATGGCGTTAGTGAGTCCACACACTGCCACCACTTTATACGTAGCTCAGAATTTATTTATTTACTTCTGCAAAGGCTTCATTGCATACATATTCGCCTTTAATGTGCAAAGTTCTACCCATGTGTATTCTTCTTAGTACGTAAGTCGAGTCTTAGTGCCTCTATTCGATTACTATTACAGCTGTCCTTTGCTGCCCAATTTCTTATCAACCCTAATTTATCTGACAAAACATATTTTACTCCTAGATTTTAAAATATCAATGGTTAAAAAACCTGGATCATACGGCTGATCGATTAAATTATAGCCATAAATGCTTAAAACTATTGAAAAAAAGTTATTTTCAATGTTATTAACACCTAGTTAAAATAGTTTCGAGGGGTGATTGTATATTTTTTGTGTAAAAAAACTTGGGATGATTTTTATATGGGGTGGAATTAGACCTTTTTGGTTCTCTTAATTTATTCGAATTTTGAGAAAATTTTAGTTGAGGACTGGGAAACGACTTCGTCGACTTTGACACATTTATTAAGCTAACTTTATTAAAATTCTCGTGTAAGCGTTTCTAAAAAAAAATTTAAATAAATTAGAGGTTGTAACAATATTATATTTACAGTGAAAATATACCAATAATTTTATTCTTAGTACCATTAGTTTGATAGTAAAAAATAATTTATTGGCCCCGAAAAAACAAAACGCAACTTCAATTTTATTTAAAATTAAATTCGGACACTCGACTAAATTTCATAAGAAGCTAGCTATCATTAAGTCATCGAGGCATATGAAAATTAGTTTTCTTCTTGTTCATATTTAAAAAACTACATACCTTCTAACCTACATACCTACCTACTAAATTTTGAGAAAATTTGTTAGTTTGGGCACTGAATAAATATTAGTACAGAAGCCTCACTTACCGAAAACAATTATATAAATAGCGACTCTTGCTAGGACACAACAAAGTTCAATTCAGCTCGCAATACCTGTCGCGATTTTCAAATAAACATTTGCGCTCTTTCTAACGCGTAACTCTGTCCCTGCGCATATCTAATAACAATATGCGCGGGAAACGTGTTGCGCGAGCGCTCAGCCGTGCGTCCGACAACCGACTGGCACTTGTTCCCTGGGAGGGACGGTCTAGCTGTAGCACACCCCGGACACTCGGCCTAAAATCTATACAGACGGTGCAGTTGACATATCTACACTCACACAACTACGCATATGTCGTTCGAACACATTTACGCATGTGTGCGTGTCATCTAGGGTTACTAAATTATTTTAGTAAGTTAAGTACACTTACCCAAAGAGAAAACTTTATTCTGACAATATATTAATTAATCACTCCACTTATTTCGCGTATTTCATTGTAGACTAGTCACAGAACATTAGATTAGCTATAACTACGTTCATAAGATGCATTAAAAAGCGGTATCACAGTTTACTATATCAGAGTATTATACACTGCACAAACTACTTATTAATTATTAACACATCATGTCAGCGACCAGTAAAGAGAAAGCACATGATTTTTCAACTCAAAACTCCAAATTAAATGTTGTAAACAAACATTGCGAATTGTTATCAACTATGGCCGATAATGTTGCTAGTTCCGGATTTAATTTATTACTAATGCTTAAAAGAATATTACTTTTGTATGTTGATAAATAGTGATTTATTTATTCGCATTATAGTAAGGATCGCATAAGACTTTAAATATTGTGAAATTGCGCCGAATAAACAAAAATCGGTTTCAATTTTAAATTAAATTCAGAAACTTACTTAACCAAATTTCAACGACGATCATAAAAAACTTGAACAAAAATAAACGAAAGTAATTTTTAGTTTTGTTTTCATATTTCAAAACTATGATCTACCAAAAAAAAAAAGAAACATCATAGAAGACATGGCCCAAATCGTACCCTGACCTCGGCACAAAATAATTGTATCTAATCTCAAAAAAATCTAATAATTGTATGCAAATATGTTTTAGGAAAAAAAATTACACCACTCCCATAACCCAAATTAGTGGCTAACATGTTTTTTTATCAGTGTAGTTTTGTAGGCGTTTTTTTTAAAAGTTCACCAATACTGTTTGCAATCCGATGTAATCATCATCATCATAACATCTTAGCATATACCTCTCTTCAAGTACGCCTCATATCCCAGGCCTATGCTAGTGCTGTGCTTGTGCTAGTACTTGTCCAGATTTGACCCGCGATGTAAGCATACTGATAATTGAATACAAAGTCCAAAGTACATTACCAAAAATAAGCGTATTATCAAAAATTATTTTACTTACACTCGTTAAATTTGAATTCAATTCCAAGGCCACCCATCGCGAAAAGAACCTAAGCATATTCGTGCATTGTTTGATATATTATATCTTTATGACTCAGCCGGTATATATTATTTTTATATCATTAACACCAAATTATACAATATATTTTGTTCCATAAAACGAGCTTTTGACACGAACTTCGACAGGCAAAAAAACGCAGGTTAGCCACTCAAACGGGTGATGATGATAGTTTAGAATATTATTACTAATAACTTAAAATCTGAGGTACATCAAAAAACCCAGGTGTGGCACCTGGGTTTTTTCAATGTGATTTGGGCTTATGTCCTTTGTTTCACAATAAATGGAGCTATCACGTAACAAACATATAAACGAATTGAGATCAGTCTCCTTTTTTGAAGTTGGTTAAAAATGAAACTAAATCGTAGTAGTACCGGTAGTACTAGAACCGGTAAAGTTTATAAGTCAATGTCAAAGCCGTTAATTACTGAATAAGTTTTAGTTTAAAAATATCGTTAATTTTTTTTTGGAACTATCCATTCCAATAGTCAATGTACTCGTATCCTCTTACTGCTTTTAATGAACGGTTGTTGTGAAATCTTAAATAAGCATACTACTAGATGAAATCCTATATTCATTGTTCACTACTAACCGACATAATATATACATGGACGCACATAAAAGTACAGATAGTCTAATATAGAACCTCTTTCTTTTATTTGAGTCGGTTGAATGCTAAGAATTAATCACTTACCAATAAATCTGAATAGTAGCAATCTTAGTAAAAAAATCCACTAAATTGGCAACACTAGTGACTAAGCGAACTATACTCCGCGCCATCACTCGTTACCATACGTTATTGGCGCCACTGACGTATTTCACAACGATTAACGAAAGCCGCAGTTTAAAAACAACGAGTTTAATAATTTCGTCACAGGACTTCAGTGTTGGCACGTACTTCTAACCAGAATAGCTTAACACAGTTTATAAAAATGATTCAATCTTTGTAATAATTCTTATGAAATGAAAAATCTCTTATTCTTGTTTCGTATAATAGACGAAAAATTTGGTACCATTTTGTTAAATAATACAGCATCATGGTCGTATTCTCATAGAAAATTATCGTCCGATATAACCCTTCGTTGAGTGATTCTCGCGTCCTTGCGGGGTAGGAAGCTTGAAACTGGCGGGGGGTGGGGAGTGTCCGTTCTATCTGTATTATCTATTCTATGGCTGTAGGCTAAAACCGCGCGACCTTGAGCGAGTGAGGATGCACTGGTTTGGGGCCAGATGGTGTTGTGTGTGAATCGCCCACCAATATTTCATCATCATCAACTGTCAATCATCAATCCCACTAAACGTTCCCACTGCTGGGACTCGGGGCCTTCTCTCGCAAGGAGAGAGTTAAGGCCATAATCCACCACGCTGGCCCAGTGCGGGTTGGCGGATGACACATGACTTTGGAAGATTCTAGGTTCATGTGGGTTTCCTCACGATGTTTTCCTTCACCGTTTTAAGTTAGCGGCAATACGCACATGACTTCGCAAAGACAGTGGTGCGTGTGGGGTTTGAACCCGGGGTCTCCGGATCGGCAGCCGCCGTTCTCCCGACTAGACCAGTCGTAACTTACCAATATTTATTTATTATTAATAGTACTTAGCAAAAAAAAATGCTTAACTGTCTTTTTATGAAATTTGTGTGTATATTCGGTTGGTCTAAAAGTAGGTCGTAAAATATTTGACCCCAAAATGATTTTCCTACTTTTAATTATTGCTTGGAAGAGCTTTTAGTGATAAGGCCGCCATTATGGCATTAAATACATTGTTCTTATTGTTTAATTGCACGTTATTTTTCTGATGTGCATAAAATGGCATTAAAAGTCCATAACTTAGTAGTGGTAGGACTCTTAACAGAGTCCGCCTGGGGAAGTACCACACCTTTGTCAGTTACTCTACCGCCAAGCAGCAATGTGCAAACATTACTGTGTTCCGGTTTGAAGGGCAATGTTTCCAGAGAAATTACAGGGCTTAGAAATATAACAACTTAGATCTCTGGGTGACGAGCGCAGTGCAGTGCTAGGTAATGATTTGCACTCTTCATATTCCAATAGCTGCGTGTCACTGTGCTGTTATGTGGCAGGCATGTTGCTTACCATCAGGCACATGACCTGCTCGTCTCGTCACTTTTTATTTAAAAAAAAAAAATATGCGTTTCTGTCTGTCTGTAAAAACTATAGACATCCGAACACATAACCTCCTCCCTATTTCGACCCGGTAAAAAAAAACTGCTTCCAACGTTTTAGTTCTTTAGTTAGTCCAACTTCAGCCATACATTGTCGAAGTGGTAATAAAACTTGCAGTTTACAACTGTAGCGACGCTATGATGTTATTAAGTACTTTGATTTATAATGTTTGATGTGGATGTATGTGTCCGTTAATAAATATATTTTTTAGAAGGTACTCGTATACTGGCAGTTTGATGTGGATGTGTATGTCCGATAATAAATATATATTTTTAGAATGTATACTGGCAATCTACGATCGATTAAAAAGTATGTGTCTATGCCTACTTATTAACATATTCAACAAAGTTATATTTTTACCGACTTCAAAAAACGAGAAGGTTCTGATTTCGGTTGTATGTTTTTGAAGTTAAAACTTATTTTGGCGCGCTACAGACAGATTTTTCGTGAGCTGTGAATTGAATTCTGGCGTCACGATCGGGAATGATAAGAAATCTTCGGGAAAACTCGGGATCATGGCCATTGGCCGTTTAGAAATACGTCAGTATTTCTAGATGATCATGCTCATGGCCACGCCCTCCGGTTTCACCCGCGTAGTTTCCAAAATAAGCTGTCTAAGTGAGTTATAAGTTTTCACTTCTATCGGCTGTTCCAATGACTACCACTTTTTTTTCCTTGTTCGTTATATAACGCGATATCTCGGCTAACTGTGAATCGATTTAGATGATTCTGGAATACAGCATATAATAGTATTTTATATAAATCTCATTTTCTAATAATATGATCAACTAGCTGTGCCCCACGTATTACCTGCGTAGCTCCCGTTATTTCCCCCGGATAAAAAGTAGCCAATGTGTTCTTTCAGATTATAATCTGTATTCCAAATTTCAACTTGATCCGTTCATACGTTTCGATGTGATTGAACAGCAAACATCCATACATTAACATTTATAATATTGGTAGGATGTTAAAGTTTTGATGTTCGTTGCGCATTCACAGCGGAACGGCTGTACGAATCGGGTTGAAATTTTAAACACAGATAGTTTTATAGTCGTGAAAGGTAAAACCGCTTGTTATAATAGCAGTAGTAATTTTCATTGCAATTAAAATCTCTGCCCGTTTCAGGATTTGACTAGTTTTATTGAAAATCCGATCGTAGTGACCTCACTACACATTTCATAATTTGGTGTATTCGAAACTTCCCAACAAACAAACAGACTGATATCGTAGCGAGCGGTAGAGGTGAATTTATGGACGCCAATTAGGCGGGCTGATACTATCGCTCTTGGGATTTGATTTAAGACGTAAAATGGGATAGAGTAGGCTCTATATTTTATCTATGCTACTAGGTTAATAGTCTGGAAGAACACAGTCATTTTTATCCCGGCAAAAAACAGGAAAAACGGGAACACTACGGGGCGTTGCTAGTATAACATAATATTAATATTAAAGGCAATTCAAAATGTCTGATAACTTTGTAGGTCAATTCCATTTTTTTTAAGGATGCAAATTTGACCAAACAAACGCGTAAAACTAAATAAAAAATTGATAAAACAGTAAAATATGCTTAACAGTATAAATTAATATCGTACCATTTGTGACATATTTTAGCACAGACTTTGTTTTTGAATTAAAATCTTTTTATAATATTACATTACGCCGAGGCTGATGTAGAAGCTGGTTGAAAATTTTGGGTAGCTGAGGCAAGCTGAAAACTTGTCAAATATTTCTCCTATTATACCCCGATGGTGCAGACCTGGCTGACAGGAGGGCAAAATAAATCCACACATCCACAATAAATATTTTTGACGCAAAAATAAATTTTATGTGTTGTAGTTTAATGTTTGAAGAATCAAAAAATAATAATGAGCCAGTTATTTTATTCGAGACTAAAACTTTTATTTAAAAAAGCGTGTTAAATGAAACGAGTTCCGCAACAACAAAATAAATAAATATAACCTTCAATGGCTTAGGTAAGCTGCGGGTAACACCGCAGGGTGCAGCAGCTAGTATTACATAAAACATTACGTGCGAGTAGCTTTGCCTCGTGGCTCAGTGGGTATTAACACTGCCTGCGAAATTGAGGGTCGTTGGGTTCTATTCCCACCCAGAGCAAATATTTGTGCGATGAATTCAATTAATATTTTTACTGCGTCTAGGTGTTTCTATGTACAATAAGTATGTATTTACAACTGTATAAGTACGAGCATTATATTATCAACTATCTGGCCGCCATAGTACAAGCTTTGCTTAGTTTGGGGTCAGGTGGTGCTGTGTGAATTGTCCACCAATATTTATTTATTTAAGATAGCGACTCCTCAGTTTTTGTGTCCGTGCATCTGAACCCTTATCTAATTCGACGACACGGAGGTGAGACGCACTTTTATTCTGTTTATTTCATTTATAACCCATTAATTCTGTCTCGCTAGGGCCACCATGATGCACGCATTTCCCAGGACTATGATATACTTACCAGCTCCAATTTTTTTTGCCTCTTTTGTGTTTCTCTTTTTAAGTCATCAAATGCAAAGTTTTCTCATGTTTTTGTGAAAGAACCTACACAATGTCATGAGATCTAGTTTTTTTTTATTTTGTCTGGTCTTACTTAGGTACCTACTAATATTATAAATGCGAATGTTTGTATGTATGGATGGATATAAAGATAATATTTTGTTCTCCTTATTTTTGGACCAGCCATAGAATTTTGAGGTAATGCTTAATCTAAAACTGTTTTTGTTATTATTTTGATTATGTTGTTATGTTTTGTCTTATATTTTATTTCATTTTTACATTTATTTAAGCTCGACGTTCATAAACTCTTCGGATTTAGTTAGTAAGTGCGCAAAAGGCCGTTTATGCACAATAATTTTAAAGTACCTACGTACATTCTTATAGTGCAATAAAAATCGCTCTAACAACTAGCCATTACTTAGCGTAAGTATGCTGTATTTTTTCCTTAATCATTCGCTGAAATAAATATTTTTATTATTTATCTATTCATTTATTTATAGTGACGAGTGACGGGACGAACCGGCTACGTGTCTGATGGTAAGCAACATGCCTGTTTATAACAGCGCAGCACAATAATAACCTACTACCACCAACTGTGTCCGTAAGTCCCTAACTCATGTGTCCGAAGGTTGCCTAGAAGAGATCGCAATTTTTTGGTGTCGCAATAAAGAGTAGGTACATATATATCTATCTATCATGTACGTTCCGGAAGTAAAACGCAAGTGATGGTCACCCTACATTTTACCATCTCAGCATCGCGGCGGCTCTACGAAACAGCTCTATTAATATACTCCGCGGTAATTGTTTGGAGACACTCCTTTTGATTTTTGTTTTTTTTTTGTTTTATAGCGATCAAGTCTTGATGACGTTTTAGTGATGTCCTTTTTGAAGTTAATGAGTGTTATATAACGTAAGGTATTTTAATTTAACTATTTTCGGTGATTTGAAAGAGTTATGGGACGAAGAATACGTGCGCTGGATGGTAGGAACCACGCCTGTCTATGACAGATCAGTGACACGGTTCTATTTGAACATGAAGAGTTTGAACCTCTCTTAACTGCCTAACTAAAACGATTAGGTAACGTTTTATTATTTCTCTGTACAATTTCGAAATGATAAATATTTTTTTCATTTATTTATATAAAAACATTGTTAGTGGAAACATTGAAAACATTCGTAACAATCCACTGAGTCCCAGCAGAGAAAACATAACAGTGTTTATTATGTAAGACGCAAATAAGACCTCTTGTAAATTGTCTTTTTAAATCTACTTATAAAATTGGCAAATACAACATCAAAAGCGCCAAAACATAAATAAGCAAAACATCGACCACAGACTACGAAAAGCTGATACGTGTACACTTAGATAGAACTAAGGATAAGTTTAGTCTGTTTTGAAATTCTACTATGGCATAAATTCTTAAATCTCGGGGTAATATCATTGCGTTCGTTTGATCTAACAATTTCCCATTGTAAAACTTTTTTTCACAGAGACTAAGGTCTTAGTCTACGACCAGCGTAAACTTTGTATAACACGTATCAGCTAAATTAATTGACCAACCTTTCATCACACCGGCAATGCATCAACGTGTTGACCCTCCAATTGTATAATCCATACTTCTTCTCCAGGCCTCCAATCCAGAACGGGCAACGCAAGTCGTGAACGCGGCAACATCGATCGGTTCTCGTATACCCTCCAAGTTGGGAGTATCTTGTGGCAGAGTAACCCTTGCCACACCATTTTGTTCCGGGGACTCGTAGAATTTCCATAGCATCACGTTTGGGTCTGTCAAAATGCTTACTGTCACGAATTGCTGTTTTGTTTCGTGACCGGCCAGTATTTTCTCATTGTTTTTTTTTTTTAATTATCCGAGTGGAAAGCCTATTTTTATGACTATTTCATAAACTTAGATTGAAAACCAATGGTATTTATTGCATTGTCAAACATACTGCCTTCTCTCGAAGAAGCCAGTTCATTTGGGTCAACTTTATGTAGTTCAAAATATTCTGTATCGTGTTATCTTACTTACAAACAACGATAAGGTTTTTTATTGTTGACTTTAAAAAAATCATTAGCAATTAGGTACCGGTACATGGTCCTGACTGAGTTGTCATTGTCAAAATAAATGTTTTCAGTTTGCTTTTAAGGTTTTCTTTTAAGACTTTGATAATGACATCTATGTGATATTCTTATTTGGAAAAACATGTCTGCATTTTTTTTTCTTTACTGTCTTACTCTTATTGTCTTTACTGACCTACGTACTTATATTTCTATAGGTCGAGTTAAATATTTTTTAATTGGACATACCACTTTTATTAAATTCTGACAATTAAATGTACATGTATAGTGTACATGTGTCCCAACATATTTTGTTTTTATGATTTAAGTATATACTAACCTGTTTTTTAAGTAACTGTGTTCTTGAACCAAATAAATTTAATTTCATTTCATTTCATTTCAAATACGATTATGATTATAGTGGATCTAAATACGTTGATATAAAACGCCATTTAACGATAACGCGCAATACAGTTAGCAATTTGTCATTGTAAGGTACCAATTTTGTAGTTAAACCAAATTATATATAAACAATGACGACATTGGCTCCTGTTCTAAATGTTTATTCAAAAACCAAAAGTTACTAGTCTCTTTTACTAAATTAATTAGTGGTAATATCATAACAATTTTAGAGCAAAATTGAACGAACGACTTCACAACTAAAGAACCAAAATAAAAACAAAATATGATAACTATTGTAAGTCCATATTATAACTATTAAATAAAAATAAAAATTGAAGGCCAACAAAGTTTATGAACTATTTGTTTTTGTTTATTTACCAAGAAGAAACCGATTCACTTTCGATTGGAAGACACCAAGATTGTAAACCTCGGGAAAAACTCACTCAGGCAACTCATTCCACAGCCTAGACGTTCTTATCACAAAAGTAGTGTCAAACCTCTTCGTTCGTGTCTTTGGCACACTCTACTCTCTATGGTCTACGAAGGTAAGTTTTTAGTTTATTTGTTCGTTATTTAAAGTTAATGATTAGTATAAATGAAACTTCACAGTCTTCACACATTCCAATAAGCTCGATGGCGGTTGAGAGTAATGGCCTATTCCAGTTTTTATTAATTTTCTATCCTACGCGCCTCTAAAGACGGACCACCAACGCGAGTTTTTATGATTTGGAGAAATATTAATCGTAAATGCGGCTGGAGAGTTGTAGTAAATCTTATAGGAAACAGGTATGGACTTAGTTGTTGATGGATGGAATAATTTGAAATCTAAGCGCAGGAGGTTCCTACTAATAAATAATTTATTTTATCCAAATAAATAAAAACCGACTTCAATTTCTTTAGTAACGGTTAGAACGGCGCCTGCCGATCCGGAGCCCACGGGTTCAAATCCCACGCGCACCACTGTCTTTTCGAGCTCATGTGTGTAATGCCGCCTTACACACTAACCTAAGGGGGCGCCTAAAGCCAGAAAACGAAAAAAGGACATTTTCGACGCCGCTCACTGAAGTTAAGAAACTAAAAACTATGCCAAAAAAAATATTGACGTGTGGGTACAATCAAGAAGAAGCACAATAACCGAATAGAATTTTAAAAATAGATCAGAGTTTTTTACAATAAAAAAATAAAAATGACACCGAAAAAACCCGTTTTAATTCGAGTACTCGAAATTATCAGCGATGACCCCACATTATTTTTTGGTAATAAAATTTTTATTTGTACGTTCTAGTAAAGTAACCGAACACTTTTTTAAATTTATGTTTAGTTATTGAGTAATTAAATAAAACTTGGTCAAAAATGGACGTCTGATTAAATATTGATTTTTCCTCCAAACTGTGTCATGCTATTCTCGACTTTATGTGCATCACATTAAGAAACGCGTCGCGCGGGTGATATCTGTTTTTTTCCTGGCTTTAGGCGCACTCTTAAAACGGTGAAGGAAAATTATCTAAATTATCTAAGGACACTTAGGCGATTGAGATGAGTCTAACAATATCTTAATTGTCAAAATCCATCCAGCCGTTTGGAAGATACGTGGGGGAATAAAGAAATTTACAAACATACAAGATCCGCGCGAAAAACAACGATTTTCAGTCGGGTAAATAATAACATTAAAAACATTTGGTGCCTGACTACACCCCTGTCGGAGTCCCTGGTGTTGTAAAGCATGTTGCTAACACAGTAATGATCTACGTTCGGTTTACAGCTCCGGTGCACCTACTCTGGAACGGTGTGAACTGTAGTAATTACGGTGACTTCTGATTAGAGAAGTATTAAGTAATGTTTGTGAAACACGTGAAGAGGAAGGAATCCTTTTTGAAGTGAAAACTTCTTTAGGCGCGCCTACACAGATTTTTCGTGGGGTGTAAATTGAATTCTACCGTCACGCCCGGGTATGATAAGAAATCTTCGGGTAAACTCGGGACCTTGGCGATTGTGCATCTAGAAATGCGTCAGCCAATGCTGGAAATGCTGAAAGGGCGTGGCCTCGCCATCATGGCATGGCCATCTAGAAATGCGTGATCCAATGGAAAATGCTGACGCATTTCTAGATGGCCATGCCATGGTGACGAGGCCACGCCCTCTGGTTACACTCGTGTAGTTTCCAAGGTAAGCTATCAAATTCTGAGTTATAAGTTTTCACTTCTATCGGTAGTTCCTATGACGGCCAATATTTTTTTTTGCAAAGTTCCTTGGTAAACTATGACAATGATTTAAGTAGTTAAACTTAATAATATCATATGCATATTATGTATAAGACTGATAACGTTCATGTTTATGCTCAAATTCCTGAAACTATTTTAAATTATTGATTTTGGATGAAGTAGTCTTGTTTTAAAAAGGATTCTTTTTAATTGTGATAACTAGTTCTCTGTTTGAAAAGTCCATGGCGAACTAAAATACTTCGGCTTCGGATTCGGCTAATCTAATGAATTGTTAAGTGGAAAGTAAAAGTAGATTGCAGACAAATCTGGATTATATTTCGATGAACGCTCGCTTACAAAAGGTGTATGATATAAAACAATTCAAAGTCTGCCGCCGCGTTGCTCATGGTTCGAGAATATTAAATTAAATAGATTAGATTGTGTACTTATGTTGAAACTTCGTTACGAACATATCCCATCGAACAAACTCAAATATCTGGTGGGTATCACCGACTCACCAAATTGCTTAGAATGTGGAGTGGTAGAAGAAGTCCAGCATGTGCTGATGGAGTGTATTCGCAACGAAACTCAAAGAAGAGATTTGATACTGGACGACATATTTAATATTGGTATTTGCAACAGCTCTTTATCTTCACCGTCTTCCGATGAGGCTAAGGTGATGTTGCATCTCTATAAAAAAAGTAGTGTAAGTAATAATATAAATCTTAAATCCGCTTGATACACTTTGGTAACTATATTACACCAAATGACGAAAAAATACAAAATGAACTTTGCGGTCGGGTTTTAGGCGGGAAAATAGTTATTTGTTGTACAAGAGTGCAAAGTGGCTTTTTAACCGCGTGCTCAATTTTGATGACCGAGCAAGCGAAGGATTCTAAAGTTGAATCACGAGCGTAGCGAGGGATTCAAAAATTAGAATCCTGAGCGTAGCAAGGGAATCAAAAGGGCACAAGGTGAAAAATCTTTGCACTCGAGTGCAACACGTAATTTTTCATCCCTTACCTTAGCGAGGAAATTACTAAACGCTTTGCGCATTTTCAGTTTTAGTCAATTCTGTTGGCGTCAAATAAACTTCTTGGTCGCTAGAATCACTTATTATTATGGTATTTCGGTTTTTCACTTGTATTAAATTTTACTGTTGTTAACCTATCGTCGCTTTTCTAAAACATGGACAGACTCCTTGAACGTAATACACATTTCACTCACTAGATGGTGCGAAAAGTAATAAGGCGAGGTAACGGCGGTAAATATTATCTAATGAAATTAATTATCTATAAAAAATGACGGTAACGTTACATGACGTCATGTTTTGCGGGCGTGCAGCCGGCTTCATCGAATTATAAGACGTTATCACGTCAATAATTGACAGTGATAGGCACTGCCGATAGAAGTGGTAACTTATAACTCAACATAAATTTCATTGCTTATTTTGGAAACTACGCGTGTGAAACCGGAGGGCGTGGCTATGAGCATAGTCATCTAGAAATGCTGACGCATTTTTAAATGGCCAATGGGAAAGGCTGAGGCATTTCTAGATGGCCAATGGCTATCGTCCCGAGTTTACCCGAATATTTCTTATCATTCCCGAGCGTGACGCTAGAATTCAATTGACAGCCCACGAAAAATCTGTCTTTGGCGCGCCAAAAGAAGTTTTGACTTCAAAATATATTGTACCTACATGTTTTCTCAAAATAGTAATTATTTATTTGATGTTATATTTACTACATTATTTTGTACTGCACAAGTAGTTGAAATGATCTATTAGTTACTATTTTAGTAGTCAATAATATTTAATTATTTAACTCGGCAACTCGGCATACTTCAATTCGATTACAATTGATTAATTCATAACATTTTAAAATGTTCTGCCATTTGAAATAACATTCTTTACCTCTATCCTCCATACGTGAAAAGAAAATTGCGCGCAAAGCATTAAAAAATAAGTAGGTACACCAAGGAGGTTCCGAGTATGAGTTTTTAACAAATTAAAAATAAATGTATGATGAATTCGACACCAAGGAGGTAGAAATAAATAAGTTAAATTATGTTTTGAATTCAAAACCTCAGTACACACGATGTTCTAAATTCAAATTTACTTTACCCTCTAGAGGGTAAAAACGACTTTTGCGCCCTGATATCGAGGAGCAAAAGTACTTTTTCCGAGCTGGTGGGATGAAAAAAAATTTTCGTGTTTTTATTTCGGAAGCTATATCGATAAATTTTTGTTTAATGGCGTCTAGTCTAGTCTAGTCTTTATTTTGATATAATTTACATTAAAATTAGAGTTCATTAACATAAAAACATCGTAAAATTAAAAAAATACAAAAATTAAATTTTTTGGCGGGAAAATGGTACCGAAGTATTGAAAAAATTTTAAAAAATAATTTGTGGTATCGAATGCAGTTATTTTTGGTTTGTCGAGTTTGTTATTTCGTATACAACACATTTAAGCCACAAAACCACTGTCTCCTTTATAAATTATTAATATAATAGCTGATCGAATACTTGAGAAATTGCAAAAAAAAATCTCAAGTGTCAAAAATGTTAGTTTACATTTTAAGTACATTAATTATAAACAAACGATACCGCTAGAAGCGTCTTGAAACGCTCTTGAGAATAATGGGCTTAAACACGTACAAGTAACGCGCCACTTCATATGCCGAAGCGTAAACAAACGCACTTAGGTAACCTGACACCCGTTTTCCCGCCAAATTTGTAAACGCGAAGAGCAGCCGGTGTAGCAAGCGGTTATATTGGTATTTAGTTACGGGCACAGAAATCTAAATAATAAGGTACTAGAAGTCGCATGACCGCGTGACATTGTCGCCGCACAGGTGACTTGTAGGCCACCAGTGCTCGAATTGTAGTTTAGTCTTGTCCGAACCGGCAGACGTGAATCATCTTTAAAAACTTGTGTTATGCAGCATAAACAACTGTGGAAGTTCTTCCACAACTTGCAATTATACCAATAATGAGATTACATTTCACTGATAGGTATTTTATTTTATTTTAATTGTATTTTTTTAATCAAATAAACGGAGCCCAATGATTCACTATGATAGTTATAAATTTTTGGTGTGATCGACATTTTGCATACCATTGTTGCATACATTAATTAACATCTAAAGTGGTACAAGCATAAACAGCAATGTAATGTAAAATTAAAGATGTCGTCATAACCTCTAATCTTCCATGGTACAACCGCAGGTAGCGATTGTGAGTTAGTGCTGTGACGGTCCAATTTTACTTTCCCAAAAATGAACGATGAAAATTTTATTTTAAATTTTACATAGTTTTATCGATAAAGTAACATAATAAATCGATAAAAAAAATTGTACGCAATTAACATTACACCCGTACGTACAATCTTTTAATTCGCGGTAAACATTACTTCATAATTCATTAATTATTAACAAAAGTATATACATACTGGCTATAACGCGCGATTGTTCGTCCGTGCAAAATAAATATTAAGATAACTGAGGCAGTATTTATCTATTGTAAGCTTTTATTTTTAAGACTTTATTAGTTTTAATACAAAATCAGCGAGCAACACGGAAGGGAGTAGGCATACACAGCGTTTCCCCTCTGTCAAAGTACAAGTCCGCGTGGACCATGGAGTTTGATAATATACTGTGGCGTGGAATACACTGAGGGCGGGGCTAGATTTGTGAATGGTGCTTTATTTTTTATGTGTTAGTGATTTGGCTGTGTGAGTATGGTCGGCAATGGATCGGTACAGGTATGTTTTGTATGTAATAGTGCGGCTTTACGCTAGTGTGCAACTTTCCCCTCCCGCAAGAAATGACAGAAAGATTTGAACAATAATTTTTAGCAAAGGCTACTTCCCTTCCGTGCTTGCGCGGAAGATCGAGTTGCTCGATGTACAAAATATACAACAACCTTTGTTCTTCAACTATACCTAAGCCCATGTGGTGTCAGAATTACAAAGTTCAGTTTTCGAAACAATAGTATACCCCATGTGACTCACTTATTTTATAGGTAGGCATATTGACTTTATTGTAGTGTAATACACTTAATTAATGAAATCAATAATAACCTTTATCGAATGTTAAAATTGGACCGTACTTTGAAATATCGATATGTTTTAATTTTTGTCAAGCACTAGCGTATATGTGAAAAATTATTAATTTTTCAATGTATTAGTAGGTTCACTGATAAGCGTTTGTGGATGTGTGTGGTGCAATCACAGACCCAGGTTAATAATGTGCAGCTATTGGTGTGTGAGTGGAGCTCTATTTGAATACTACGCGCATGTAGTAGTGATCGCGGGGGTAGGGGAAATGTGGCGACAAGCGTTTTGCAAGTAATTTGAGAGTTATGCCATTTCTATTACCTTATTATTTAGATTTCTGTGGTTACGGGAGTGACATAGTCCAAACATAGTTGCATGACCAAAACTCCTTTTAATTAATAAAGATAAAAAAAACTAAAATACCTATTTTTTTTGTTACTCTTGTTTACACATTTAATTTTGGATTGATGATGATGATTGATGTTCTCAATGTATGACACTACCAATGTTTTCGGGTAAATTAAATGTTAGTTAATTAGCCGTTTTAAATCTATATATATAAAAATCAATGCCACTTTTCGTTGTTATTGAACTCCTCCTGAACGGCTGGACCGATTTGAATGTTTTTTTTTGTATACGTTTGGGTAGGGCCCTGGAAGGTTTAGATTCACAAATCAGCCCGGCAGATGGCGCTGCAATTGATATCTAGGTTATTATTCGAGCGAAGCCGGAGCGGGCCGCTAGTAAAACTATAAAACTATAAAGTTATCTTTTTAAAAGTTCAAAATATAGCAGTGGTCTTGTTGCCATTTTGAATATTTTTTTACTCTCAATAATTTTGGGACATTTCCCCTATTTTTGAACACTTCTAAACACACTTTTGAACACTTCTTTTGGCTCACCACAGACAGATTTTTCGTAGGCTGTGAATTAAACTAAAGCGTCACGTTCATCAATGAAAGAAATCTTCGGGTAAACTCGGTACCATGGCCATGGCCATGCCCTTCGGTTTCACCCGCGTAGTTTCCAAAGTAAGCCATCAAATTCTGAGTTATAAGTTTTCACTTCTATCGGCAGTTCCTATGACTGCCAATTTTTCAAAATTAAATTTAGTGCTAATATTTATCGTGCACAATTTTAGCCATTACAGTGATTACTTCTCCTATTTGTTGTTCTATTTCAATGCGACATCGTGTTCCAATAGCTGTTCTTCTGGCGCAGCGTGCCTTGATGGGCCATGTATCAAAAGTAGTTGGAGGGCCAAATGAAGGGTGAAGATTGTGGGTAAAACTTAAAAATGTTTGATTTACAACGTTAGCCTTTGTAGTAAGGGGCTGTATTATGGAAATGGCTGATACGACGGTAGCTACGCCCCTTATGCATACCCTTCGGGCTAGGTCGGACTTCACACCACTAGTGGCTACCGATTAAAACCTCCACAGGGTTTCACCCTTTGATTATACAATTGTCTAGATAGACCGCTCGAGCGTAGAAACACCAAAAAAAATATCAGCCAACACAGTTGACTGATAAGCTCAATAATTACAAAGGACCGTAAGCTATCATCGGTAAGTTACTTTTATATTATTATTTAGTTAAAGAAACAATTGATTTAAAAAAAAATTGGGTCTCAGGACAGCTTCATTTGACGCCATGTTTAAAAACATGCCACGAACCCAAGTGGCTGTGTTTCAACACTTGTTTGAAACCTGGCCTGTTACTTTTGTCGCAATTACAGCGTAACGCTTCATCTAGACAAGTATATAATCAGAGGTTACACCTTTGCGCATATGGCGGGAACGGTCTTGCTTTTAATACCACAATCTTTCGTCTTGTTTTGAGTCGACCTCGGGGTCTTTTCCAGGGTAGGAAGTTGCACCGCCAAATTCCTTAATAGTAGTTTATTGTAGCTTATTTCTACCCATAGCCAATACCAAACCAAATCACAAATTAAAACCCCAAATCATAAAACAAAACAAAATACAATCGTCACACCAAACTACATTTTAAAACGTTTAATGTACAAGGAACATTACAACATTTCGGAACTGTGCAAATCCATAGCCGCCATTACTAAGCCCGCCAAAAAGTCTTCTATTCCCGTAAAAATAAACCCATTTAAAAATGGTGTTGCCAGGTAAATAAGCACATTGACATTAAGTGTACACACGTTTAAGTGATTAGTTTTAGTTTTCTTGTGGACCCAATTATTTTGATTCTACTATACTTGTCAAAAAACGAAAGACCGAAGAAAGAAGAAGGGGGTCTACCGCCGAACGAAAAATGTCATCGCATTGATGTTTCTCTCTCTTTTCTTTTCGCTTGAAATGATAGAGACATTAGCAAAGCGATAGCCGATTTAGTTAGGCGGTAGATAGTCTGATTTAGAGAATCGTGTAGTTCCCGATCCCGTTATTTTCCCGAGATAATAAAAAAATAGCTTATGTGTTATTTCAGATCATTATCTATCTCTGTACCAAATTTCATCCAAATTCCTTAATTCGTTTTCGCGTGAAAGAGTTACAAATATATATATATACATAGATTATTTAAAAAAACGCGTTATTAGTATATATTGTAGGATAACACGCCAAAAATTTTACAAAAAAAAGTCTTCGTAATCCAGTTATTTATTAGGTATTAGGTACCTATTATTATATTTATATACTTATACTTATATTTTCTTAGCTTTCCTAAAATACCAATACGACCCTTTATTTTTCGAGGACTGTATAATTTCAATGATCTAGATTCGTAATTCCAAATCATTTTTTTGTCTTGAAATAAATTCTGACAATGTGCGATATCTCAGCAACCTGGCAACACCAAACAAAACAAAAAAAAAACTAACCTCCTATCGCATCGACAGTGCGAAATTGTGTAAGGTCTGAAGTTGAAATAGCCAAATCTTCTTCTAAACTGCCCTATATTCATCCTGCAGTTGTCGTGTGCCCTACAGCATTTGTCTTCTGTTTTTTCAAGGCCCAATTCTCCATAGTCTTCGGCTAACTGACCCGCGCCACACCATTTCGTCCCAGGAATGATAAAGTTCTCCCTGAACGAGCGACGCGACCTGTTTTTAAAATTAAAACTCTTTGGTGCTTGCAAGTTTTATTTTTATTTTTTGCCTAAATAGGTAGTATATGTTGTAATGTTGTAAGCATTGGTAGTTGAAATGGCTGAAGTACAATGCCATATCCATTTGTAGAAAAAAAATGATTTGCAAGATGAATGCTGAAAAAGTTGTCATCCCGAAATGCAAGCATGGTTTTCGAAGTTTGTGTTCATGCATTGAATGATTTCATTGAGTAAATAAATAAGGAGCTCTATGTGACATAAAATATAATAATATACCTAATTAAAAAATAAAACATTTTTGTTATGAAACGGAATATTACTTTTTGAAGTGAAAACTACTTTTGCCGCGCCTAGACAGATTTTTCGTGGGCTGTGAAATGAATTCTACCGTCACGCTCGGATATGATACGAAATCTTCGGGTAAACTCGGGACCATAGCCATTGGCTATCTAAATGCGTCATCCAATGGGAAATGCTAAAAGGGCTTGGCCTGCCCATCATGGCATGGCCATCTAGAAATGCGTCAGCCAATGGGAAATGCTGGTGCATTTCTAGATGGTCATGCCATGATGAGCAGGCCACACCCTCCGGTTACACCCGTGTAGTTTCCAAAGTAAGCTATCAAATTCTGAGTTATAATTTTCACTTCTATCAGGAGTTCCTATGACTGCCATTTTTTTTTGTTGGCTTTGGCAGTGTCGTTGTATGCTGTTGAGTGTTATTTTTTTTAAATAATTGGCATAAGTTAAATTGTAATTTTGAAAAAAATAATATGAGAAAGATGTACGATACTGCATTTTTCACCGATATATTTAGGAAAAATAATAATACTTAGATCAGAAAACCAATTTTTGACAGGTCAGACGACAAATTAATTGTTAAATATACTAAATCGTACGTAATATGTTTTTAAATTGAGGCATACTCTATGTGCGAGTATAGTTAGGTAAGTAATAAGTCTTGTCTTTTGCGTTAGGTGCGTGAGATTAAGCTGGCAGTAGAACTTTTAGAAAAAACGGGCGGCTTTGAAAAAAATTGGCAGTCATAGGAACTGCCGATAGAAGTGAAAACTTGCTGTTGCCCTGGTACTGGTACCTAGGGGCAAACGCAACTCTTTTATATTTCTGTTGTCCTGGTATCTGGAGATAAACGCTGGGCTGTTGGAGGTAGGTAATCGAAACTCTTTACTGTTTCTGTTGCCCTGGTACCTACCTGGCCGTTTTTACCGAGTTTACCCGACGATTACATATCCGATCCGATCCATTATCATATCCAAGCGTGACGATTGATGAATCCATTTCACAGCCCACGAAAATTCTGTCTATAGCGCGCCTAAAGAAGTTTTCACTTCAAAAATTGCAAACGGGTGAAGTCACGGGAAAATACTCGTAAATTGTCCTATTAATCTTACTAGCATTATAAATGTATGTATGTTTGGATATTTGTTGTTCAATCACGTCGTAACGTATGAACGGATCGCGCCGAAATTTGGAACACAGTTAAATCATAAAAGAACACATAGCCTACTAGATATATATAGATGGCTACATTTTTATCTCGGAAAATAACGGGAACTACGCGGTTATTTTCAATACTTGTAGACTATTTTCCCGCCAAAAATTTTATTTTTGTTTTTTTTTAATTTTACGATTTTTCTATGTAAATGAACTCTAATTTTAATGTGAGTTGTATCAAAATAAAGACCAGTTCAAGTAGACGCCATTAAACACAAATTTATCAGTATACCTTCCCAAATAAAAACACGAAAAAATTTTTTTCCGCCAAAAACCCGTCTGCAAAGTTAAGTTGGTATGTTTTCGTCATCAACCAAGTTTTTGGGTACTATATTACACACCGGTGTATCAAGCGGTTAAAACCGCGGGGTGCTGCTAGTTAAATATAATTACATACTTACTTATTTATAACATGAGCAATTATCAGATATCGAATCAAATATTCCGATTTTCACTAAAATATGGTAGATATTCGACTTGACAAGCCTAACCTGAATCTTTAAAGCCGTAATAAATACAGTTAAAACATGCCCATTTGTAGATTAATTGTGGTTCAATCACAAATATAGAGAAATAGGTAGACCCGGTCCTGAAACCAGTTGTACCATGATAACTAGAAAAGAGTGCCGAATGTGACTTTTATAATTAAAAAAAAAAATGTTTATTTTTTTATTTTTTATTTTAAATAAAGAGTGACGAGACGAGCAGGACATGTGCCTGATGGTAAGCAACATGCCTGCCACATAACAGCACAGTGACACGCAGCTATTGGAACATGGAGAGCCCAAATCATTACCTAGCACTGCACTGCGCTCGTCACCCAGAGATCTAAGTTGCTATATCTCTAAGCCCTGTAATTTCTCTGGAAACATTGCCCTTCAAACCGGAACACAGTAATGTTTGCACATTACTGCTTGGCAGTAGAATAATTGGCAAAGGTGTGGTACTTCCCCAGGCGGACTCTGCTAAGAGTCCTACCACTACAAAAGTTTGTCTGTAAAGTCGGTTTACTGACGATAGAACGTGATTGATTAAAGAAAATTTCATTTGTTTAATAGATTTGTATGTAAAAAGTAATCAGTAGAATTTAGTCATTTTCAATCAAAACAATGCAAAAAATGTTTGCCTGTAAAGTCGGTTTACTGACGATAGAACGTGACAACGTCTTAAGAAAATACTGATGGAATGGTAGCATTTTTCAAAAGAAAATTTTAATTTCATTTGTTTAATAGATTTGTTTGTAAAAAGTAATCAGTAGAATTTAGTCATTTTCAATCAAAACAATGCAAAAAAGCTTTTAGATGCCGGGGATCGAACCCGGGGCATTTCACATGCAAAGCGAACGCTCTACCACTGAGCTACATCCTCGCTTGAACTACTGGTCGAAATAATTAATACAACTGTAACAAGGTAACGACCGACGGTCGTTACCTTCCAAGGTAACTAACCAAGGCTTCATCGAATTATAAGACGTTATCACGTCAAAAAATTGGCAGTCATAGGTACTGCCGATAGAAGTGAAAACTCATTATTCAGAATTTGACAGCTTACTTTGGAAAATATGCGGGGGAAACCGGAGGACGTGGCCATGAACATGGCCATCTAGAACATTGAACATAGAACATGTCAAATTGACATTGACGTATGCTTCTCAAACAAAAATTAACATCACTCACAGAGCAATTGAAAACTTTTTTTTAAATTTTCAATATTGTAATAACCTAAGCCCGTGTTTCCGATAGAAAAAAGAGTACCTATTTGTAGTGTAGCTATTTATTTAAAATGATTCCTAATTGTGTCAATTATTTAAATAAGTAAACTAATTATATATTTAAATAGGTTGATACCAACGATTATTCAAATAGGTAAGCGTATGAATGGTTGACACGTAGTAAATGTTTTATAAAGAGTAAAATACGTACGTTTGTTTTGAAATAAAGTTATAATGAGGCGATTTGAGAACTGGACGTCTACTCTATTTCTACGAAAACGTAATTTCGAAAAAAAAACTCGTGACTTTCTTGTTCTCGTTCTACTTCGTTTCGTCCGATACAATATTGTTTGACGTTTAAATGTTGTAAGCATAATCTATTTAGAGTAGGCTCAGAACATTGAAACGGACGAAACGACGGATCGAAGTAGAATCGGAGTTGGAAAGTCGCGAGTTTATTACGAAATTACGTTTTCGTAGAAAGAGAGTAGACGTCCTGGCGTAGATTATAAATATCACATTATATCTGCAAACTTTTTGTACACGTTCTTTTTCACTACATAGTAGTAAAGTTACTAAAGGGCAGCGGGAAGTTACTTTAGTAACGCTGTCTGTCTGTCCCTATGTATGCTTAGATATTTAAAACCACCAAACAGATTTTATAACGTTTTTTTTTTAAAGATAGACTCAAGAAGGAGGTTTAAATATGAATAATAGGTACGTGCAAAATTGTAGAGAAACACTGATAAGTTTTTTCAAAAATTTCCAATGTAATGTATATAATTAAACACATTTTTTGTGCAATTGCTTTGCCTTGTTTTTTAACCGAGCTCAAAATGGATGAGGTTATGTATGTTTAATTTTTAAAAACCTCCATCGTATATTTTTTTATTTGGTGTAATTTTTTAGCGCCGCCTATTTGCGCCAATAAAGCAGGTTTTAATAATACAAATACACTATGCACTTACTTTATACCTACATTATACATATGTAAGTATATAGTAGTTTTTATCTGTAAATATTTTGTGCTTGTAATTAGAGCTAAACAATAATTTAAAGGGAATTTTCAAAAATCGGTTGTTTTTTTTCGCTATTTTTTTTGAGTTTATTATTGTAAAAAACTTTTAATTATGATTTTTACATCTTCACGATTTTTTCTACATTGTATTATGATACTATGATGTTGTTTCATTAGATTCCTTGTCAAGATAAGATATGTATAGCGCAAAATAATGTTTTTAGATACATATCTTCTTGTTAATCAGTCTAAGAGAGGTAAAAAAAAATAGAAATGAATTCGCGCGTTATCGTTAAATGTGTTTTTTATTTAAATATTTTGGTATATTGTGTTAGCAATGAGTTTTTATTGACCAATATAGAATAGATAATATTTTATAATAGCAAAAAGTTCAGAGTTCCTTCACAAATGCTGATGAGAAAATACTGGCTGGTGACAAGTCGAAACTGATCGTGCATTCGAAATTCAGAATGAGATCCAATGTTGCCATGAGACGAAAAAGTGCCCAAACCTTGTGGAATAATGTACATGGAGTAAGTAGCATCATCTGACATAACAATTAAAACATTACTATTAAAAAAAAATAGATTCGGTGTGAGGGCGAAGAATTACTAATAACAAGCAACACAAGTAGACATACCAACCCAGTGCTATGCTCGTTACCATTTCAAATGTGCATGTAATATAAATGTATGAATGTTTTAATTGTTATGTCACATATTTAGAAATACATATAATAAAAATAAAATAAAAACATCGAAATAATAAACATACCTACCTAGCGAGTGAGACCCCACCAATTTTGGTGTTACTCTCCATCATATATTTCATTTCTTCATGCCTTTTTATGCATTCCATTTTTAAGTTTTCGTAATCCATCCATTTAGCGATTTCAGATGGAAGGCTTTCGCCTTTTTTCAATATCCGAAATGTCACATTCCCAAAATGGCGGAAAAACTTTTCGTCCTTCGATTCTTCGCCAAAAGAATTCATTTTCGCATGTAGATTGTTTTTCTCTAATATTCTATAGTGTTCCTCATCTAAAGCTAATTTTAACTCTTTCCGTAATGTCTTGAGGAAGTTTCTTGCGGATTTTCCTTGAGTGATGAACTCGCAATCCTGAACTTCGCCATCTTGGTTGTAGATGACTTGAACAAGATGGCGGCCGTCGGTCAGCTGACGTAGTCTTAGTCCATTGCTGAAACAAGAGAGAAAAAATGTATGAAAAACTGTGACAAAAACGCCTGTAACTTTTTTGCCATGTGCCTGATGGTAAGCAACATGCCTGCCACATAACAGCACAGTGACACGCAGCTATTGGAACATGAAGAGTCCAAATCATTACCTAGCACTGCACTGCGCTCGACAACCAGAGATATAAGATGTTTTTATCTCTATGCTCTGTAATTTCACTGGAAATATTGTCCTTCATTGTGCGGTACTTGGCTACTACTTGGCGGTAGAATAACTGGCAAAGGTGTGGTACTTCCCCAGACGGACTCTGCAAAGAGTCCTATCACTACAAATGTCTGTCTGTCTGTAAAGTCGGTTTAGGGACGATAATTTTACGCTATAACTTCATTACTATAATTATAATGTATAGATTCTATAGTTGCGCCACAAGCTAAACGCTTAGGCCGATTGTGCCTCTCTATCGCTTGTTCCGCACAAGCTGCGTGCAGCCAGCGTTGATCGAATAATAAGACGTTGTCAGGTTGTCACGTTAAATAGTTTTGTTTTTGGACAATAATCATTATCAGTGTCAGCTAATATCAGCTGTGTTAAAAATAATTATGTCCAAGACATTCAACGGAATGCCGTTGAAAATTTTATCAATGATATTCACTTTTTTAACTGAATATTTCTTTTCGCGCACCACTTGGATTTTTCATGGGCTGTGAATTGAGCTCAAGCGTCATGTTCGTAAATAAAAGAAATCTTCGGGCGAACTCGGGAATCTCCATCTAATCTAGATGAACATGCTTAGAAGACTGATTTAATAAAATTATGTACACGATAATGCTTTGAAGATTTATTCTAGACTATCAGCGCCTTCCGGTTTCACCCGCTTAGTTTCCAAAGTGAGCTATCAAATTCTGAATTATAAGTTTTCACTTCTATTGGGAGTCAACAAAGGGTCCTACACAAGTACACAAGTGTTATATTTCGGAACCAATTGCATCAGTTCAAGGTATCTAGTAAAAATAAAGCCATTTATATTTCGACAGTAATCAAAATTTCTAATAAAGATACGCCTTATTCGTGTTCTTTAATCTTTAAGATAATACAATAGTTATGTAGATTGCTTTTCTGAGCTGATATGCGATTAATGAAAGCTTTATTTAAATGTTGATAACATAATTTACCGCCATACAAATTTATCTTAAGCAGTATAGGTACCTACCGGTACTTGTTAAAATTTACAGCCAAATGACAGTTTTAATAAAAAAGACTTATCTATGCACGCAGGAAGTTAATTTTCTTTTTTTGTAAGAACTAACGCAATAGCGCTCATTCTTCTCTAGCACAAAGTTGGTTAGGCAGTTGAGGCCATTTGAAGCAAAGGTTCCTTAAAAATCTTGCAATTAACTTCAGTGCATCGAATTTGGGTGTCGGTATGCATGCAGTAAAACTTCCCTCTGAAGAGACAATTGTCAGCCAACTTCATATCGTTTTTGAAGTGAAAAACGCGCTTTTTTGGCGCACCACACACAGATTTTCGTGGGCTGTGAATTTAATTCTAGCGTCACGCTCAGGAATGATAAGAAATTTTCAGGTGAACTCGGGACCATGACCATGGTCATCTAGAAATGCGTTTCCCATTGGCTAGATGACCATGGTCATAGCCACACCCTCCGGTTTCACCCGTATAGTTGCTAAAGTAAGCTATCAAATTCTGAGTCATAAGTTTTCACTTCTATACGTTCCTGTGCCTGCCAATTTTTTTCTGACTGTCAGTGTGCGCAACGTTAAAAAGTCGCTGTCATATTTTTTTCTAAGCGCACTAAAACAAGCACATATCTATTAATATAAAGATACTAATCAAACATTGAATTGTATTATATTCCTCAAACAAATCTTTATCCTGTGTGGAAAGTATAATTCCATTATAAACAGTATACATCTCTATTACATTACCCCAAATGTTGCCATAGGACTTTGCAAATTCCCCATTAAATTCGACCGGCACCGGGCACCCCTTGTTGAGTGCAGTCCACTAATCACGGTTCGTTTAACCTATTCCTGACGCTTGTGGTGTCTTTAACATTTTATGTTTGTGTTTACAGGTACAGTCGTGAACAAAAGTGTTGCTAAATTACAATGTTTACAAGAGAAAAGTTCTTTTAAAATTTATACTGTTCACAAAAAAAAATCTTTTGGACTCTTCACCAAACATCGCATGTTTTTGTATTGAAGAGATTACTATTTGTTGATTATAAATCGACTTAAGGAACATTAAAACTCGAGTTTTGAAAAACTATAATACGACACCTATATGTATTTTCTCATAAAAACACTAATTTCAGCGGCCCCCCGTCATCTGTGGTGAAATTGTTTTCATTCAGTTTCAGTTCAAACATCAAAATTCTTAAATGAAAAATAGTATTTTGCAATTGTAAAACATTGTTTTGGTAAAAAAAAACTAAAATTATTTGATATCGTGTACGAATATATTGTCAACGTTGAGATTCATAAAGGAAATTCAAATTCATAAAGGAAATTACTAAGATGAATTAATAGTTATTTGTTGTACAAGAGTGCAAAGTGGCTTTTTAACCGCGTGCTCAATTTTGATGACCGAGCAAGCGAAGGATTCTAAAATTGAATCACGAGCGTAGCGAGGGATTCAAAAATTAGAATCCTGAGCGTAGCAAGGGAATCAAAAGGGCACAAGGTGAAAAATCTTTGCACTCGAGTAACACGTAATTTTTCATCCCCCCCTAGCAAGGAAATTACTAAACGCTTTGCGCATTTTCAGTTTCAGTCGATTCTGTTGGCGTTAAATAAACTTCTTGGTCGCTAGAATCATTTATTATTATAGTATTTCGGTTTTTCACTTGTATTCAATTTTATAAGTTTTAAACTTAAGTTTATTTAGCCATGGTTTTAACAATAACAATATGACGTGAAAATATGGAGTTGACCGATTGAGGTAAGGAGTTTCATGTGTACATGAAAAAGTGTCCGCCCAAATGCATTAAATTATAGTAGCGCTAAATTTGCATCAGGGTACCTACATTTTAAAGGAAATTAATAAACGTACTATTCAGAATTCATGAAAGAAAAATATTGGCAGTCATAGACACTGCCGATAGAAGTGGTAACTTATAACTCAGAATTTGATTTTTACTTTGGAAACTACGCGTGTGAAACCGGTAGGCGTGGCTATGAGCATGGCCATCTAGAAATGCTGACACATTTTTAAATGGCCAATGGGAAAGGCTGAGGCATTTCTAGAGGGCCATTGGCTATGGTCCCGAGTTTACCCGAAGATTTCTTAGCATTCCCGAGCGTGACGCCAGAATTAAATTGACAGCCCACGAAAAATCTGTCTTTGGCGCGCCAAAAGAAGTGTTGACTTCAAAATATATTGTACCTACATGTTTTCTCAAAATAGTAATTATTTATTTGATGTTATATTTACTACATTATTTTGTACTGCACAAGTAGTTGAAATTATCTATTAGTTACTATTTTAGTAGTCAATATTATTTAATTATTTAACTCGGCATACTTCAATTCGATTACAATTGATTCATTCATAGCATTTCAAAATGTTTTGCCATTTGAAATAACATTCTTTACCTCTATCCTCCATACGTGAAAAGAAAATTGCGCGCAAAGCATTAAAAAAAAAGTACACCAAGGAGGTTCCGAGTATGAGTTTTTAACAAATTAAAAATAAATGTATGATGAATTCTGCACCAAGGAGGTAGAAATTAATAGGTTAAATTATGTTTTGAATTCAAAACCACAGTACACACGATGTTCTAAATTCAAATTTACTTTAACCTCTAGAGGGTAAAAACGACTTTTGCGCCCTGATATCGAGGAGCAAAAGTACTATTTCCGAGCTGGTGGGATGAAAAATCTATTTTCTCTATAATTTAAATGGAAACATTTCCTTTCGATAATAGTACTACTACTATAAAACCCAACCCCTTTCACTCAACTGAGTCACTTGTCGCCTCAACTGTACAAGTCACTATATTATGTTGAGTACGCGTCACCGCTTTCTGTATTTAATCTAATTTGTATCCGACTGTACTTTTGAGGGTACAGATTTGCTTTTTCTAAAATTACATTTGACAAGCATTGGGAATTGATATTTGATATGTGGCAATTTTATTTGATGCTCGAAATGATCAGTGGACCAGTAGATAATTACGTAGTCTAGTACCTAGTAGTTATGCACAACGGTGCTTACTACATATTTATAATCTTCAGTTGATTTTTGTGCCCTTTTCAAATTCTATTGCTTACTGTTTGGCAGTTATTAAAAAATAAAAATACCTAATATGAAAAACCTATTAAAAATAGTCAGGATTTTACATAAAACAGATTAAAAAATCATATACTTCATTCCTATTTTAGGTAAAAGTCAAAGCTAATTACGCAATAATTTAAGACAGAAGATCCGTTAAGTATTAAAGTAATGGACTTGGTATAACATGGATCTCACAACGTTAACGTAACGTAAGTTTTGTCACTTTATTTTTTTTACTAGTTTTGTTTTTAATGACATCATCTTTTACAAGAGCACCAAAGAAATATGACTTCAAAAATAACATTTCTATATTATTGCTCTATAACTTTAATAAGGTACTTATAATGCAGTCTGCACGCAACACTAAACCAGACAGAGCAGTAACAAATTATTGAATAAAAATGTCATTACATATCTCCCGGGGACGTTAACCATTACTCAATCCACTCTGAGGGTGACGTCGAGGGGCGCTGTGCATTAGGTATTTGAATAAATACTATGGCACTTAAATACTGGCACAAAAACAGGATCCTACTAATTTTATAAAAGCGACAGTTTGGATATTTAGATTTTTGGAAGTTTGCTGCACAATTACAATTAAATTATAGTCTAGAGCAAAGGTTCCCAAACTTTTTTGTCTATTGCCCACTTTGAAAAAAAAAACATTTTTCAGCGCCATTTTTTCACATACCTAAAAATCACTGTAACTTCAAATTAAATGAATAAAAAAATACTATACTTTTACTATAACCCGCGTTAACTTAAAGAGTTAACTTGAGACCTGAGGCCAGTACACAACGGACTCCGAGCCTCTACACGACGCCCCTTTTTTTTAGGTGTTTTACCGCCCTTAGGCCTGCAGCGCCCACAAGGGGGCGCTATCCCCCACTTTGGGAAAGGCTGGTCTAGAGTCTAGACCGACACATAGGCTTTTTATCTTGAAAGAATAACGGGAACGCCAACTACGCGGGTAAAACCGCGGAACGGTGCTAGTTTAGTAATTTTAATTGATGAATCCAAAAACACTTAAATTTTTGGATTATCACCGCAAAATGGCTATATTATCAGTTATTTATCGAATACATCGGGGACTGTGCAACTAATCTGCATGATTTAATCCCACCTTGCTCTTATGTATCGGACTGGTTATAGCTCGAAAAAGCGACATCGTTTCATGGTCGACGTTCCAAAGAATCGAACGAAAAGGTTTGTGACAATGATAATTTTTATGATAATAACATCTAGGCTGTAGAATACGTATAGCGGTGGCGAAACTGACGAAGACTCATAAGAATATCGATGATGCGAATCCATAATTTTTTTCCTCACTTAAAAAAACACGGCTAAATAAACCACTTCAAAAGTTTTAAGCAACACCAATGTATTTTTAAATCAAATTAACAATTTTACGTGTAAAAGCGTTAGACATCATATTAGTGTGACGAATAGTGATCAATAGGTAACTGTAAATGTATGGGCAGATGGTCAAGCAAAAAATAGCTAAGCGGTAACGGCGCATTACTCCCTCCATCAAGTATTCGTCTGCGATTTTGATTTGGTTTGACCACAGACAATAGAAATGTATTGTTTTTTTTAAGTAAAAACTTTTTTTTGAGTGTTGACCACTTTTTGGCAGATTTTAAAGCGGTAAAATCGCGCCATCTTGACACGCACGTTTTTCACCTATGTACATATGTTTGTGTAGGTATAAATATTGTGTTTATGCGTTAAAAGTTTATTACAAGTTTTTGACGTGATAACGTCTTATAATTCGGTGAAGCCGGCTGCACGCCCGCAAAACATGACGTCATGTAACGTTACCGTTAGTTCGTCGTCCGTGCCATGCGGACGAAGCTGAGCGCTGAGGGCGCCACCCGCCGAGTCGAGCGGTATCACTACTCGCGCTATCAGCGTACTGATTTCTTAAGACGTTGTCACGTTTAACTATCGTCAGTAAACCGACTTTATAGACAACCATTTTTTTTTTACTTCTACCGGCAGTCAATCGTTTTTATTAGTTATTTTAGTTTTCACTTCTAGCCTACGTTACATTTTTTTACTTTAAATAACAATCAAATCAAAATCACTAACAAATAAACTCTTGGACGTTACCTACTACATTTAAATTTGGTATATCGTCCACAATTTTGGTTGCAAACAAAAACAAAGTACGGCGCCACTTACGGCTAATCTTTATTGCTCGAGAAACAGCGACCGCAGACGGATTGTGGCCGTCGCTTCGACACTTCGCGCGTTTCTGCTACCCTGGTACTTACTGCAACTTGCATATTTAGAAACTTTGATGCTATTTTGAATCTAAATTACAGAATGACGTTAAATTACTAAGCACAAATTACGAGTAGTGGCCAAGTGATGGAAATTTCATAAAACAATAGGTATTAATTAATCTATTTTTAATTTGACCAACTTTAAAACAAAATAATATTTATGCGTTATGTCTAATACATGGTAGTGTGTAGGTATAAAGTTTTTGAAGTCAAAACTTCTTTAGGCGCGCCTAGACAGATTTTTCGTGGGCTGTGAATTGAATTCATTCGTCACGCTCGGGTATGATAAGAAAGCTTCGGGTAAACTCGGGACCATGGCTATTGGCCATCTAGAAATACGTCAGCCAATGGGAAATGCTGAAAGGGCGCGGACAGGCAATCATGTCATGCCCAGCTAGAAACGCATCAGCCAATGGGAAATGCTGACGCATTTCTAGATGGCCATGCCAAGATGGCGAGGCCACGCCCTCCGGTTACACCCGTGTAGTTTCCAAAGTAAGCTATCAAATTCTGAGTTTTCACTTCTATCGGCAGTTCCTATGACTGCCAATTTTTTTATGCAATGTAATTTGTGCTTAATTAAAAGAAATAGCCATTCTGCACTATTTTTTCGAAAAACTATAATGTGTGCGAAATTTCCTATACACACATTCGTCGGCGCAATTTTCTTAAAAAGACGTACAAAGTTTTCGCTTCTTGCATTATTTGTTGTACATTAGATGACATGGACTTTGCCTATTAGTGGCCATCACGAGTTGTGAACAATAAACCTTAATTTAGATACCTCGCATCAAAGATTAATATGATTTATTATTTTTCAAACGTTACTACTGTGTCAAATTGCATAATTATGTGTGTTTTTGCAAATGATTATCCCAGGATAACTACATGAAATATAGGATAAAAAAATTGGTGTTTTCACAGTAGCAGATGTTTCGGAATCCTCCAGAGCCGAGACAATAATAGTCGAATTTGTTTTGTCGGAATTGATCTCAGAAACCATATATTATTTGCTTGTTTGAAATCGATCACAGAAACGAGATGAGTCGAGATTTAAAAGTGAACACTTCTTTTTGCGCGCCACAGACAGATTTTTCGTGGGCTGTGAATTGAATTCTAGCGTCACCCTCGGGAATGATAAGAAATTTTCGGGTAAACTCGAGACCATGGCCGTTGGCCATACTCATTGCCACGCCCTCCAGTTTCACCCGCGTAGTTTCTAAAGTAAGCTATCAAATATTTCACTTCTATTCACTTCGATCAACAATCCAAGTGGCTGGTCAGCCCTCACAAAACGGCGTTTGTGGAAGAAATAAATTACAAATAAGTTAATGCATTCTGCACAAACCAGTTATATATTAAATACTTGTTCGAGTGTAACCACACTCCACTTTGAGTTTGAATGGTGTGTAATGAGTTTGCGTGCTATGAGCTATGCTTCGCGGTTAGGAATGCAGTCCTTAATAAGTGATGGCATTCCAAGATACAATAGTGAAGCTAAACTCGCAAAAAAAAAAAATTGGCAGTCAGAGGAGCTGCCGATAGAAGTAAAAACTTGTAACTCAGAATTTGATTGCTCACTTTGGAAACTACACGGGTGAAACCGGAGGGCGTGGCCATGACCATAGCTATCTAACTATGCTAACGCTACCAATCGCCATGTTCCAGAGTTTACTCGAAGATTTCTATCATTCCTGAGCCCCGAGCGTGATGCTTGAGGTCAATTCACAGCCCAAGCCGAAAAATCTATCTGTGGTGTGCAAAAAGAAGATTTCACTTCAAAAATGCGCATTATCATTGCGTTAAGGACACTAAGGACTAAGGAGTTACAGCCATAGATCGTAGAACCCAAGATGGGCCCGCCCAAACTTCAGGGTCCACGCAATCATGTCAACGTTGGGAAGAGTGAGCTCAGTCTTTCCGTTCTAGTCGGTTGCAGGAAGCGGTGGACGCCGGACGTTTTTACCTACAACGTTACAACGTACAATCGTTGTCAACAACCAAAATAAGTAGAACCACAGCAAATCTCGCCGCTAGCGATTATAGGGGTCAAGTAGATTGGTTGTTTGTAAACCACTTACGATACACACAGAGACGCAGTTTATTACCAATATCATGGTGCTCAGGGCGCATCTGTTGATTTATATCGATGGTTACAGCTATGAATAAAATCCTCAAAATGTTTTTTTTTTGAAACGCTTCAGACCATTTATAACATGTTGAGTGTAACTTGGAAGCAAACTGAAAGAGAATTAAAATAATAAATAGTGCCGGTAAATCGGGTATTTTATTTCTTGAAGATTATTAATTAAATATTTGGTAGTATACGTCAATATAAGGGGCCCCTTTTAAACCTACGCCCGAGTCACAAGTCTTGGGGTCTACTCGAGATTTCTCTCTCTGTCACACGATGGACCCGGCACCCGCACGGTGCATCCATGGAATGCTAAGAAGTACGTCTTGTTTTTTAGATTTTGCGTGTTTTTAATTCAGTACCTATGTGGATGGGTTTACTCAGGGTAAAAATGAAGAGAAGAAACAACTGAAAACCAAAATAATCTTGTTAGTTATAGGAATGTAATTTAAGCATAAACTAATTACACTAACTACTAACGTTTTTTAATAGAACATTTAAATGAGAACTGTGTTATGCTTTTTACTTGACTATTTACACAAAACACATTGTATTAATAGATTAATGAAGATTAGTAGGTAAGCAGAGTATAAATTTACTGTAATACATTTTTATTTTACCTCATATAAACCTAAGATTTATATAAAAATGCTCAAATCTTGTTGGGTTCTAGACATGGACCATCTATCATAATGTTTTGGAGAAGGTACCTACCTTTTTTGTCTCATTTGAAAATGGCTTATTGGAATCGATCTCATCAGTCAAAAGTCACAATCTATTACAGAATGTACAAATGCAACCAACAATAAGATGTACATATCCACCATCAATGCATTACAAACTTATCTATGCAGTCAAACGAACATATAAAATAATTCTTCAAACACAAAATATAATCTACAAATTACAATAAATAAAATTCCGAACGAAATAGTAAGTTTGTCGACAATGGTGCATTTCGATCATTAATTTTAAAACATCGAATTCTTTGTCGAATGATAGATTTCTTTACGACTAGCAATCGATATTCGATAATGAGGAATTAATCGAATATACAGAGACATAGAGCTGTGCCTGTAGAAAGAAAAATAAAACGAGAGATTTGGTTTGTCTATGACTCTAGATGGAATGGGGACATATTTTTTTGGCGCGTATTCAAAAAAAGTGGCATGATTTTATTTTATTTATTATTTTATTTCCATTTTATTTATTTAAACATAGGTAGGTAGGAACTAGTAAGTGGATGCCAAGTGGTCGAAATTCAACCATAAAGTTATATAATTATATTTTTAAATGACCATGGACTTATGCAATAAATAAAATTATGTGCGTGTGTCAAATACATAGTCGTGAGTGCTTTTTTTCGTTGATTTAGTGTGTTTTTCTATGCATAATAAAAAAATTATAGTGTTTTTGCATTTTTTCTCCATAAATAGTACAAGTGTGCGAAATGTCATACTTTTTCTTCCCCGCTATTTTCGTAAAAGGGGCTACAAGGTTTTGCTTCACGTATTTCAGAAAAAACAAGTAAAAACAGGACTTTATTTTTGGAAGATACATACCATACCACACTCCATACCATTGTTAGCAATTCTAAAATTATGTATTCTATAGTCATATTTCTCAGATTATCTGCAAATGTCAAGTATTAAAATCAGTATTCTAGAGCATTTCTAAGGTAGAATAAATAAAAGTAAAACGGCTCAGATAGGAATCTTAAGTATTCTAGCAAACTTTCAAGAGAAAAATAAATATTTCGATGAGCCAATGAGATTAGTAGATTATGTCATGATGGGATCATTCGGATTCGGAGTTCGTTCGCGCGGTGGCAAAAAACGAATGACAAAAACTTAGTGCTTTGAACTCGCGGGTGGCTAAAATGTTGCACTAGAGATTTAAATATTTAATTTATCGACTCTTTTCATATAAGGATAAGTTTATACCACTTCTCATAGTACGGGTGCGTCTTTTTTTTCTCTTATTTCATGATAGAGTTAATAAGCACTGTGCACAATCTATTTATTTGTATTGTTGTACAAAAGATATCTGTAAAAATGACTCAAATAAATAAATATTGGTGGACAATTCACACACAACACCATCTGACCCCAAACTAAGCAAAGCTTGTATGATGGCGGCCAGATAGCTGATATTATACTTATATAGTTTTAAATACATACTTATTATACATAGAAACACCCAGACACAGTGCAAACATTTGAATTCAACACACAAATGTATCTATTCAATAATTAACGTAGATACATTATATTAATGATAGATGCATTTTTAAATTAGATACATAAAACCGGCCAAATGCGAGTCGGACTCGCGCACGAAGGGTTCCGTACGATATTTTATTGGATCCCCCTTATTTCATTTAAATTAATTAGACTTAAAGATAACATTAAATTAAATATTCTATGAATATAAAACAAATGTGTCCTAAAATACGGGTCAGCAAAAGATAAACAACAAGTTTATCACATTATGAGCAGTACCTACGTAAAAAAAATATATTATGAGAAGAGGATGACATAAGTGCGTAATACTTATTCATTGTAAAATTAATTAATTAATAATTAGCGGCAACGAGTTAGTAGTCAAATACTTCGATATTATTTTGTAAAATTTGCATTTTACAAATAAAACATATTATCAAAACTTTTGATATAACGTAAAAAGTGCACGTAATTTATTTCCACAAAAACTGTTAAAAACTCCTCGGTAGCCATCAATAAGGCGCCATTTTAGCACCACAGTGACCGTAAGGCTTTTTGCTCTGACTCACCGAGTCAAATACCAAAAAAAAAGTTCCAATTCCAATACAATGACTCTACTGTGGACCGTGGACATTGTTCTAGACTGCAAAGTCTTCAAGGTTATGGGAAAGCTTAATCGGTGTTTAACAGTTTTAAGCAATGTTTAATATTGGGATATTGGTTAGGACTCTAACTTTAAGCCTTTTTAACCGACTTTAAAAAAAAAGTAGGTTTCTCAATTCGACCGTATATTTTTTTTTTTTTTTTTTTTTTATGTGTGTTCGCGTATAACTTCGTTGTTTATGAACCGATTTGGATGATTCTTTTTTTGTTGGATAGGAGACATTCCAAGGGTGGTACCATGATAAGGAGACCAGGATCTGATGATGGAATCCTGCAGAAACTGAAGAGAACTTGCAAAAATTGTTGGGGCGACAAGCGCGATTGTTAATTTTTCCATTAAATATTTACAAGCACTACAATTTATTTTGGTGTGGCACTACGAAGATTGGAAGCGATCTGATGATGGAGCCAAAATACTGTCGAGGGAACTCCTCAAAGATTTACAGCAATTATCTTGTGTTTGGGCTTGATTAATTTGTATTGATGAGCACTTTACGTCTAGATGTCTTGGGACTGTCTTTCATCATCATTATAAGTGTCTATGTTTGGATGTTTGTTGCTCAATCGCGTTGTAACTAATTAATTAATCGTTAGACCTTTAAAAACTGTAAGGGTAGACTAGTGCGTTTGAAAATGTTTCAATTAAGTATTTTAAAGCACTACAATTGAATGAAGGTCTGGAGTCGATCCGATGAAGGAGCCGAAAGACAGTCGAGGCTACTCCTCAACGATCTACAGCTTTTATCAGTTACTTTGTGTATAAGCTTGATAAAGCTGTATCGATGAGCACTTTACACATACCTAGGTGGGATGTGACTGTTATTAGGGGTTTGACGATGAAGACAAAGGACAGTTATGTGAATTGTTTAACGGTTTACAGTAGCTAGTGTTTGTGCTTGATTCATGTACTCTTAAATATTGATGAGAACTTGGCACCCACATGGGTACTGAGGACCATTTTACAGGTCTGAGTACACCGACCATCCTGGATTTGAACACTTTATCATAGCGAATATTATTCTACTAGTCAAGATTGCAAGAAAAATAATGTTTTGTCTTCTCACCTAATTCAAGAATTATTCATCTAACCATCACTTAAAATCGTAAAATAAAATAATTTTAACAAAAAAAAGAACCGACTTCAAACAGTAAACTAAAAAGTAAAAAATAAATCTCTTTACCACAAAGTAGAACGTACTCTGATTAATTTGAACAGACATGATTAAATAAGTGTTTAACAATTCTGAAGTCGGTGCCAAGTAAATGTTGCAACAACCTTCCTGTCTATCATACATATGTCCCCAACAACTTCTCTATGTTCCAAATGTCAGTTCGATTTACTACTCTACGAATGTTAGCTTCAGCTGTAGTTGTTTTACTTGGCACCGACTTCAGAATTGTTAAATACTTATTTAATCATGTCTGTTCAAATTAATCAGAGTACGTTCTACTTTGTGGTAAAGAGATTTATTTTTTACTTTTTAGTTTACTGTTTGAAGTCGGTTCTTTTTTTTGTTAAAATTATTTTATTTGAAGTGAAAACTTCTTTTGGCGCGCCTAGACAAATTTTTCGTGGGCTGTGAATTGAACTCTATCGTCACGCTCGGGTATGATAAGAAATCTTCGGGTAAACTCGGGACCATTGCCATTGGCCACCTGGAAATGCGTCAGCCAATGGGAAATGCTGAATGGGCATCATGGCATGACCATCTAGAAATGCGTAAGCCAATGGTAAATGTTGACGCATTTCTAGATGGCCATGATGAACAGGCCACGCCCACCGGTTACAGCCGTGTAGTTTCCAAAGGAAGCTATGAAACTCTGAGTTATAAGTTTTCACTTCTATCGGCAGTTCCTATGACTGCCAATTTTTTTTTTAACTTTTATAGGTTTACACTTGACTGCCATCTCAACTGATGTTAAGCGACAATGCGGTCTACTATGGAACGTGTAGGTACCTAGAAGAACCTAGAAGAAACCGATTCAATTTGAAGACACCACGATTATAACCATCGGGGAAAACCCAGTCAGGCAGTGCATTCAACGGCCTTGACGTTCTTATCACAAGTAGAGTCAAACCTCTTCGTTCGTGTCTTTGGAATATCAACCATGAAACGATGTCGCTTTTTCGAACTTCGAGCAGTCCGATAGAAAAATGGGCAAGGATGTATTAGATCATGTAGATCATTGGCACACTCTCCGAAGTGTATCCGATAAGTTATCAATCTTGCGGCGATGCTCAAGACTGAAGTTTTTTCGTTCAAGAGTGTCGTTCACTATGAGCCTTTTGGCACGTCTCTCGATCGATTCCAGAGCCTCCAGTTGATACTTAGCCGATCCATCCCAAAGGTGCGAATAGTACTCTATACAAGAGCGAATTTGTGCTCGATATAACGTGAGCAACTGTTCAGACTTGAAATACCTTCGCACCTTTGAGAGGACACCAAGTTTTATCGCAGCTAATTTAACTTTACACTCGATATACGAGCCAAAGTTGAGGGTAGAAGTCAAAGTAACCCCCAATAGCTCCAGATGGTCAGAAACCGGTACGAATACACCTCGAAAAGTAGGAGTGAGATGGAATTGACTCCTTTTTGCGGAGAACAGATACTAAATTAGGTAAAGCTATGTTTACATTGGTTGAATTGACGGCGTATGCTTTTGGTTCTATGGCTTTCGCTGTAGTTCGGTTACATGCAGTTTTTAATGATGAAGGAATCTTGGCAGAGTCCACGTAGGGAAATACCACACCCTTGTCGGTTATCCCACCACCCAGCAGTAATGTGTAACAATTTTGTGTTTCGGTTTGAAGGGCAATGTTTCCAGTGAAATTTCAGGGTATAAATCGAGATACATCATTTTACATCACTGTGTGACGAGCGCAGTGCAGTGCGGTAATGATATGGACACTTCAGGTTTTCATAATTCCAGTTCAGCGATCGAATCCAGCGCTGAATTGCTTACTGGAAAAATGTAAACCGGCACTGGAAAGCATTGGCACTGGATTGATGGTTTCCAGTGCCGGTTTACATTTTCCCAGTAATCAATCCAGCGCTGGATTCGATCACTGGACTGGAATAATGTAAGCTGGGCATTATGGGCAGGTCTGTTGATTTTTTGGAGTGAACATTTTTCGTGGGGGGTGAGTTGAGCTCAAGAGTATCGTTCGTATATGAAATATTTCTTTGGGGAAACTCGGGATCATGCCCATTGACCATCTAGAAATGCTATGGGAATTGTCATGGTCATAGTCACGCCCTCCGGTTTCACCCGCGTAGTTTACAAAGTGATCTATCAAATTCTGAGTTATAAGTTTTCACTTCTATCGGCAGTTCCTATGACTGCCAATTTCTAAATGACCTGTGGCAGTTCCTGCTATTCGAAATAATAATATATTTTATGGCAGGACGTTAAAAATTGTCACATCGAATATACCTATCTATTTCGAAATAATAAATCACAGTAATCATTTTTATCTTAAATTAGATAAAAGTAATCGATTGCTTGCGACGTTGGATTTAAGCTTATCATATTAATCGAAAACTAAATGTATGTTTACCTAATCTAACACATAACGTTACACGTGCAATTCTTGTATACATAGGTTACATAGAATCTGAATCTAGGAAACGACTCCAAAGATTTTCAGCAAATTTCATATGCAAGGGGTTTCGGCGGGGCCGATAAATTGATCTAACTAGGTTTATAATCTTAAATAAAGTGGCCAAGTGCGAGTTGGACTCGCCCATGAAGGGTTCCGTTGCAGCAAGTAACATAATATACATAGTACACATAGTTCGTCGTAACTTTGATCGAAGTTTCAATAATAGTGTATTTATGACGTACTAAAAAAACTACTCATCAAATCGAGTTCATACCAATTTTCGTTGGTAGTTTACATGGTAATGTACATTTTTTTAGATTTTTCATTCTCTTACTTTAGAAGTTAGAGGGGGGGGGGGACACATATTTTACCACTTTGGAAGTGTCTCTCGCGCAAATTATTCAGTGTAGACGAAAATGATTTTAGAAACCTCAACACCATTTTTAAAGACCTATCGATAAACACCCAACACGTGTAGGTTTGAAGAAAAAAAATCTTTGAGTTTCAGTTCCTAGTATGGGGGGCAACCCTAATTTTTCTTTTTTTTAATTTTTTTTGTTCAAATCTTAATGCGGTTCACAGAATACATCTACTTACCAACAGTGTAGTTCTCATAGTTTCGGCAAAAAGTGGCTGTGACATACGGACGGACAGACAGACAGACAGACAGACATGACGAATCTATAAGGGTTCCGTTTTTACGTTTTACGGAACCCTAAAAATGACATTTTGTATACGTGTCTAAACAGAGTAATGGCAGAGCTCTACGAAGCTAGTTTTTTAGTTAGCAAGCTAGCAAACTGTAGTAAGTACTTCTAGCTTCGTGTAGACAACGCTACGCAACGCTAGTTTTGATTACACGAAGCTAATAGTACATTATGATATAAGTGCGCTAAGTTGACAATTACAGCCGAGGCTTTATCGCTAACTCGAGCCGAAGGCGAGAGCTATAATTTAGCAGAGGCTGTAATTATCAAAGCGCACGTATGTCATACGACGTTTTATAACATATTTGCGGGGAAATAAACAAAACCCTGACGACATTTTCAAATAAAAACAATACAGCGTAAAAAAAGGCGCGGAATAATATTTACTTGATCACAGATCACAGCACAGAGTAAGTAATCACTATGGATCACAGATTAACAATGCGCGCGCATCGGCGCCTTTTTTTTTTAAGCAACGGCACAGATCCAGCCTGTATGCCATTAGTAATAAAGTAAATTAATATTTTTGTGTTTTGTTACTGAAAAACTTAAGTAATTTATGGTCAAAATTAATTAAATTAACCTCTCAAAGTTAATTTTATTCATAAAATGTTGACCACACTTTTCTGACATAAAAACTCTTTACTAAGATTCGAAAAGGTACCGTTCGTTTTAGACGGAGCATATCTCTCTACCTAGTCTGTGGACGGAGCATTTTGAAACCGTGCGTTTTACATTACACATTACAACACAAGTACCTACGTAATAAGATACATTACGATACAGAAATTGGTCCAATAAGAGACCCTTTACGAGCAAATATGTTATAAAACTATTAAATTGCTAGCTTAAGCTCAAGTGCAAGCCTACTTATTCAAGTAAAAAAAAAACTACGGCTAGTGTAGTCGGAAGAACGGCAACTGCCGATCCGGAGTCCCCAGTTTCAAGACCGCATGTAAGTAACCACTGACTTATTATAATTTTTTTTTTTTAATTTAATTCGGTTTTGTTTTTTCGGTCAAAATGAATTACTTATCGAAGTCGTGTGCGTAACAATACCTTTAACTTATAAACGGTGAAGGAAAACATCGTGAAGAAAGCGGCAAGTTCCTATAAGCTTTATAGGGAATGAATGCGTCTTGAATTACGAAGACGTGACGTCACAACGCCGAAGTTTAAAAATATTTTTCTTTGTCGATTTTTAATAATTTGATGGCACAAAATATACGTGTCCTATATTTTCCATAACCTACTTGACGGACTAATTAATTAGAATGGTATATTCTCGATCCAGCCATCTGCAATAGATATTTACAAATGTAATTTTATTTTTTAAATACTCACGACGCCACGCCATTCTCAACGAAGTAGCTTTTCCCGCGGGAATCCATTTTGCAAGTTTGACGTTTGGTCAAACATGGCGGCCTGTCCGCAAATGGACACCGTAATCTCGTTCGTAGTTTGAGCTAGGCTTAGACAACAGTGTACTTAGTTAAAAACTCTAAACAATTGATTAATGTCCAAATTATCTATCTGTCCTTTAAATAATGCCTTTTTTGAAGTGAAAACTTCTTTAGGCGCGCTATAGACAGAATTTTCGTGAGCTGTGAAATGGATTCATCAATCGTCACGCTTGGATATGATAATGGATCGGATCGGATATAAAATCTTCGGGTAAACTCGGTAAAAACGGCCAGGTAGGTACCAGGGCAACAGAAACAGTAAAGAGTTTCGATTACCTACCTCCAACAGCCCAGCGTTTATCTCCAGATACCAGGACAACAGAAATATAAAAGAGTTGCGTTTGCCCCTAGGTACCAGTACCAGGCCAACAGCAAGTTTTCACTTCTATCTGCAGTTCCTATGACTGCCAATTTTTTATTGATAAGTAGCTGTGCTCTCGGTTTCACCCGCGTTTTAAGGGTTTTCCTTTTTTTCTAAAGCCCTAAATATTTTCTTCAAGTAAGAGTAAGTAAGTTACACTATCACCTATCTGGTAGTGAAAGTCCGTCAAAATCGGTCTAGTCGTTGCGGAGATTTAACCCGAAGAAACAGACAGACAGACAAAAAATATCAATAGTGTTTTAGAAATAGGCACCCTGTATACTTTCATTTGGAATTTTTCGGTTTGAAGGGCAATGTTTCCAGAGAAATTACAGGGCTTAGAGATATAACAACTTAGATCTCTGGGTGACGAGCGCAGTGCAGTGATAGGTAATGATTTTGGACTCTTCATGTTACAATAGCTGCATGTCACTGTGCTGTTATGTGGCAGGCATGTTGCTTACCATCATGCACATGTCCAGCTCGTCTCATTACTCTTTATTAAAATAAAAAAATCTTCGTATGATTCGGTGTATTGGATCACGAAGCAGTATTAATCTACCTATTTTCAATTTGACCAAAGACTTTAACAGTAATCAAAACATGGTATGCACACCGTATGCGTATGTATGCAGTATGCGTCAAATACATAGGTTTTTTTTTTAATTTAAATAACTACTCCACAGACTCCGGGGTCCGTGATCTTTGTCAATACAATTTTTTTAGGCCGTAATTTTGAGCTTTTAAAACCATCTGTGACCAATAAACTAGTGTTTTTACCCGACTGCGCGACGCAAAGGAGTGGTAATGTGTTTAACAGTCTATGTATGTATGTTTGTATGTTCCTTTGAAGCACTATACAGACCAAACGCCTGGGCCGATTTTTATGATTCACACGTCAATCGATTCCTCTTAATCTGGCGAGTGACACTAAAGACATGACATTAGTGTAAGTCTAATATGGCGGATACAGGACGCCATATTGTCCAAATTAAAAAAATGAAAATCACCAAAATATGTCAAGAGGGGTATCGTTGAATAGGTATTTCAAAATAATGTTTAGCTTTCTCTCAATGTTTTTCGATTTGACTGACCGTTTAGGATGTATAACGATTTAAAGTTGAGTAACTACCATTCTCACATTTATAGGTTTTTAGGTAGCAGAAAACTTCGTATAACTAACTGTACGTGTGAATGTGGATGGACATTATATACTAATGTATCTAGTAGGCATCGATATAAATCAATAGATGTGCCCTGAGCACCTTGAAATTGGTAATAAACTGCGTCTCTGTATGTATCGTAAGTGGCTTACAAACAACCAATCTACTTGACCCCTATAATCGCTAGCGGCGAGATTTGCTGTGGTTCTACTTATTTTGGTTGTTGACACCGAATAATGATAGGTAAAAACGTCCGGCGTCCACCGCGTCCTGCAACCGACTAGAACGGAAAGAGTGAGCTTACTCTTCCCAACGTTGCCATGATTGCGTGCGCCGTGAAGTTTGGGATGGGGCCCATCTTGGGTTCTACGATCTATGCTAGTAGGTATATTGGACTACCTTTTTTTCGTACGTGCAGGAAATGTATTTACGCATACCCTACTGCCCCGCCCGGGAGACAGCCGGATTATGTTGCACTCTATATCATGTATGGATATGGTGCCCCTATCTACTAATAAACCTCCATGGGGTTTCAACTCTGCCGCTGATAGTGGGAACACGGAACCGCTCTCGGATTGCTCCGCCTCGGTCGCCCATCTCCAACTTCAAACGATTTAGTAGGTATTCAACGTCAATCGAAAACCAATACTAACACAAAACTATAAATATGAATTACATGCAGTAGAAAATCCTACATACCTATTATATCAGTAGAAACGAAGACATTTGGTCAACAACCAAAAGATGCATATTATTATGTTAATAAAAGAACATAACAACTGAACAGTCGGGATCCATTGTATGTTGAATAATAATATCGAATCCATTGAACAATTAGATTGTATGTCGAATAATAATGGATCCCGACTCTTCAGTTGTAATGTTCTTTTTTTAGAAAATATTGTATATATTTCAATAGTATTAATACAATAACATATTATAGAGTTCTAGACCACCAAATGCTTGTTTTATTCTTTTCAGTTTTTTAGTATGCGAGTACGTAGTTTGGTTCACTTTTTACGCAGTCGGGTTTTTGAGTTTCACAGTTCAATCTTTTTTCACAGTTTATAAAAAATATAATTTAAATTTTTTATAAACTGTGAAAAAAGATTAATTAAGGATCCCTATTAATTAAGGATCTAGTTTGGTAAAAGTCTCATCCAGTAGCACCACAGTAACATGATGTAGATAGATAGATGAGATGTAGATGTTGATAGATAGATGATGATATGTTTCAAGAATCGAGAGAAGGAGTAGTGGTAGGACTCTTAGTAGTGGTAGGACTCTTTAGTAGTGGTAGGACTCTTAGCAGAGTCCGCCTGGGGAAGTACCACACCTTTGCCAGTTATTATACCGCAAAGCAGTAATGTGCAAACAATACTGTGTTCCGGTTTGAAGGGCAATGTTTCCAGATAAATTACTGGGCTTAGAGATATAACAACTTAGATCTCTGGGTGGCGAGCGCTGTGCAGTGCTAGGTAATGATTTAAACTCTTTATGTTCAAATAGCTGCGTGTTACTGTGCTGTTATGTGGCAGGCATGTTGCTTACCATCAGCCACATGTCGTGCTCGTCTCATTACTCTTTATTTAAAAAAAAAATCTTTCGAGGTCATCCGTCAATCCTAATGGGCCAACGTGGTAAATTATGGTCTTTAATAATAACATTAATAATAACTTTATTTGATAATAAAAAAAAAATTGGCAGTCATAGGAACTGCCGATAGAAGTGAAAAATTATACCTCAGAATTTGATAGCTTACTTTGGAAACTACACGTGTGTAACCGGAGGGCGTGGCCTGGGCATCATGGCATGGCCATCTCGAAATGCGTCAGCATTTGCTATTGGCTTATGCATTTCTAGATGGCCATGGCATGATGCCGAGGCCACGCCCTTTCAGCATTTCCCATTGGTTGACGCATTTCTAAATGGCCAATAGCCATGGTCCCGAGTTTACCCGAAGATTTCTTATCATATCCGAGCGTGACGCTAGAATCCAATTCACAGCCCACGAAATATCTGTCTAGGCGCGCCTAAAGAAGTTTTCACTTCAAAAACAGTATGGTAAGTACAATATAGTACGTAATATTGTGTAAGGAACCCTGGATCTCACACTAGGTAATGGCCTGTATCGTGAAAATCCAGGTCTTGCTTTATGAGAGAAACGTCCCGAGTCCCAGCGGTGGGAAAATTTTGTGGGCTACTTATGCTGACATTTTCAATTAAATCCACGTCGATAAGGTTTATTTTTGCAATAACAGGTCTAATCACATGATTAGGACCTAAACAAATCCATACCTCTACTTTTTTACAGCAAAACCACCTTTATCACTATACTATAGAGCTTATTACAGCGTGATTGAGCTTTTCTATTTGTCACAGCAAAACTATCTTTATTGTAATACAATAGAGTCTTTAGTCGCGTGATTGTTTGAAAGAATCAGTTTGCACGTATGTACCTACGCTAGGTTCTATAAATTGATACTAATTGGTCTGCGCACGCGATTCTATTGCGTGATGTTGAATCATTGGTTGGTGTTTAAAAGTTAACCAGGGACGTTTTCAGGGCATAGTGGGCAGCATTGAGTTTTTAAATAAAGTGGCCAAGTGCGAGTTGGACTCGCTCATGAAGGGTTCCGTTGCAACAAGTAACATAATATACATAGTACACATAGTTCTTGTAGTTCGTTGTAACTTTGATCGAAGTTTCAATAATAGTGTATTTATGACGTACTAAAAAAAAACTATTCATCGGATCGAGTTCAAACTAATTTTCGTTGGTAGTTTACATGGTAATGTACATCACATATTTTTTTTAGATTTTTCATTCTCTTACTTTAGAAGTTAGAGGGGGGGGGGGGACACACATTTTACCACTTTGGAAGTGTCTCTCCCGCAAATTATTCAGTGTAGACGAAAATGATTTTAGAAACCTCAACATCATTTTTGAAGACCTATCGATAGACACCCCACACGTGTAGGTTTGATGAAAAAAAAAATTTTGAGTTTCAGTTCTCAGTATGGGGGGCAACCCTAATTTTTTCTTTTTTTTTAATTTTTCTGTTCAAATCTTAATGCGGTTCACAGAATACATCTACTTACCAAGTTTCAACAGTGTAGTTCTCATAGTTTCGGCAAAAAGTGGCTGTGACATACGGACGGACCGACAGACAGACAGACAGACAGACAGACAGACATGACGAATCTATAAGGGTTCCGTTTTTACGTTTTACGGAACCCTAAAAACAACGGCATGGTGTTCTTGTGTCTTGTGGCTAAAATGTCCCATGTCCAGGGTTGACATGGCTGTTGTTATAAAACAGTTTGAATCAAAACAGCATTTAAAAACAGCGATTCAAACAATATCGAATCAAAGTGTAAAACATTATGGAAAAAACAATGAATGAAAAACTAAAATGAATAAAAAAAAGCTTTAAAAACACTTACTGTCTAAAACATTTCCAACTCTTTATTTTAAAAATTAAAAAAAACATTATCTTTCAACTGACAGAAATCGTCGTTTAAAATCAGCATACGCTGATTTTTCTAGTATACACCAAGAAAAAGACATTTCGAAGATGTGTGTATTCCACAATCACACTGCACATGGCTGGCGTGGTGGATATTGGGATTGACTCTCTTCATAGAGTGACGAGACGAGCAGGACCTTTGCCTGATTATAAGCAACATGCCTGCCCTTAACAGCACAGTGACACGGTACTATCTTAAAATCATTACCTAACACTGCACTCATCACCCAGATATTTAAGATGTTCTTTTTCTATGCCTTGTAATTTATCCGGAGCCATTGCCCTTTAAACCGAAACATAGTGATGTATACACATGGCGGTAGAATAACTAGCATATACATTTTTTTTTAAAATAAAGAATGACGAGACGAGCAAGACATGTGCCTGATGGTAAGCAACATGAGTGACACTTAGTTATTGGAACATCTATTGTTGTGTAGGTATATATGTACACAGTTCAGATGTCAAACGTAGCTGATCACTAACTTTGCCCCCTTGCTTCGCCTGAGTTCGCCCCTGGCACACACTCATAGCAACACGGTTACTCTCGTATTTACAGTTAGGTATCGTAGATACTCGTAGATACGTCATCATCGTAGGTAGGTACGTATGTTTCATACACAGTTAAAGAGTTTGCTCTTTAGTTGGGTACCATCTATATTCTTTGACATTGGAAATGTAAAGTCCTGGACGTCTACTCTCTTTCTACCAAAACGTAATTTCGAAAAAAAACTTGCGACTTTCCTACTCCGGTTCTACTTCGTTTCGTCCTATAGAACATTGTTTGACGTTTAAATGTTCTAAGCCTACTCTAATTAAAGCCGATTTAAACTGAACGAGCATAGAGCTAGAGCTGGAACAAGAGCATTCTTTCTCGATCTTTTAGTGTAAACGAAAGATCGTTTTCTATATTATATATTCCATAGAATCTTTGCGAACGCAAACAAAAGAACGAAAGAATGCTCTACGTTTGTTTACACCAAATGAATTTGATACAGTGGGGATAGAATGAGCATTCGCTCGTCTGATGTAAATCAGCCTACTAATCGAGCCTACTCTAATTAGAGTAGGCTCAGAAATTTTAACGCACAAAACGACGGGTCGAAGTAGAATCGGAGTAGGAAAGTCATCAGTTTATTATAAATTACGAAGTGACCCAGAGGGCGGTTCTGAAGGTTATGATAGGTAAGCCATACAGGTTTCCAACTGCTGAATTATACGGGTTGTGTTCTGTACTCACAGTTCGGCAACTTTTTATACTTCAAGTGATCGTGCGTAAACATAAAGACCTGGGTATTGACTTTGCTGAACATAAAAACAAGCGTAGGAAGGATAAAGTGTGTAAAATTAAAAGGTGTAGAACTGCCTTAGCCTCCCGCCATTACGAATCTGTTAGCTCTCATTTATATAATGTTATTGGCAGATCCATCAGCATTTATAGCCTTAATCAGATTGAATGCAAAAGGATTCTGGTGGACTGGCTTAGAACATTAGACTATTCAGGCACTGAAGACCTCCTAAAAATCCTGAAATAAAGTTATGAACCCATACCCGACTAGAGCAACTTTTGCTCTTATTATAGGTTAATTATGTATTGTTGAATGAAATGGGTAATGACGAACTGTATTAAATATTGTAAAATTTATTTTTCTCTTTGACGATTTGTAAAATGTAATAATTGTTATGGATTTCTATTATTAATACTTAATTTAATTAAAGTGACATACCACATATTTTGACAATTTAGTGATTAATTAACTAATATTGACTAAAATTCAAAAATAATGTACTTATGTGAAACATTAGTTAATAGAATAGAATACATATTATAATAATTTTGTAATACACTGCGATCAATGTACATCTTTGTTACCATAGGAAGGAACTAGCCTTTATTATTACCAAAATACGGGTTTTTAACACCCAGTTTGGTGGTTAGAGTAACATGACAGCATAAATGACGGTTACACCCGTGTAGTTTCCAAGGCAAGCTATCAAATTCTGAGTTATAAGTTTTCACTTCTATCGGCAGTTCCTATGACTGCCAATTTTTTTTTATACATCTACATGCAAACTTCGCGTTGTATGTATAAGTAATATTTTAATTCTGAGAAATAGTGTCAGATTCTCAGAAATCCCAAACCAAAGTAAAACCCAAACAAACCATCTGTCATATCCGTCAATTTCGAATTTCGAATCCCGCATTCCCGCGTGAAACACAATTCCGCGCTGTCAATCGTTTCAAATTAGGAACGCGCTCGAAGTGACGTTTCCGGTTTTTTTTTTAATTAGGTCTATAAGGCCAGTGTCAAAGTATTAAAAGATTTTACTTGTCTATGCTAACGGGATAGTGTGTGCTTCTAAGTGTTCGATTATAGTTTTTGAACTATTTATTATTAAAGTGTGTGTACTTATACTACTTATATACGCTCGCAAGAAGTAATATTTAACTTTTAGGAAGTATTCCTGACGCTAACACTCATGCGTAGCTCAAACTTCGCTAGACAGTAGAGACCTTTTAGAGGACATAAGTCCTAAAAATTAAATTCAGTGTGTTTTGATCACTCAGACTGAAATTCACTTTGAAAGTCTGGAGACAGATGTCAACCAGACCATTTTGATGTCGTTTTTTTGGCCCTTAAACATTATTTAAATGCATCGATTTAAACAAATGGATGTGCCCTGAGCTCCTTGAAAATGGTAATAAACTGCGTGTCAGTGTGTATCGTAAGTGGTTTACAAACAACCAATCGACTTCACCCCTAGAATCGCTAGCGGCGAGGTATGCTGTGGTTCTACTTATTTTAGTAGTTGACAACGAATAGCGCCAAGAAAAAACGTCCGACGTCCACCGCTTCCTGCAATCTACTAGAACAGAAAGAGTGAGCTCACTCTTTCCGTCGATAACATCATTCCGTGCGCCCTGAAGTTCGGGAGGGCATATCTTTGTATTGAGATCGTTGTTTAAATGTTAAAGTTTGTTTGTTTGTTGCTCAATAACGTCCGAACGGCTAAACGAACGGATTTGAAATTTGCAACATAGGTAAGTAGTTAGATTACCTATAGTCTGGAACATAGTCTACTTTTTATTACGAGAAAAAAATTACGGAAACGATAGTTACGAGTTAAAGATACATGCAAAGTTTCGTGAAAATAGGTAGATTTTAGTGAAGAGCTCACTCGGAACATAAATATATACACCATGACGCTGTATTTGCAAATATTGAGATAGTAATATAATATTACTAGACTATACTTCTTTAGTTTCTTTCTGTGTAACTCGGTACAACAGAAGAGGCGTTACAAACAAAGCCGAAACAAAAATAAAACAAATCATTTTTAATTAAAATCGTAAAGAGCCGTTTCCATTAGGCAACGTGTCAATTAATCGATATCCACTCGATATCTAATAACATCGATAACTCGGAGCGATCATTCGAATAACTTTTTTTAACTCCCACATCTATCGAGTCAAAAAAAAAGACTGTTGCATGTCTCTGTCTATGGACTCAAAACAAAATTCTATTTACCAAATGAATCTTAATAATATTTTTAATTAGCAGTGCCACGCGGATTTGCTCGGACTATTTCTGTTCCCGATATCTTCCTGTGATAAAAAGTAATACATGTAGTTTCAGAGCGCGCCATAACTATGCGAGTAGGTAACACTGCGAGACACTGCTAATTTAAGATATTATATATTTACACTAGTACCTATTTTCGGTAGGAGGCGTAGCAACGTGCGCAGGTTTCATCTAGTTTTTAGGGTTCCGTACCCAAAGGGTAAAAACGGAACCCTATTACTGAGACTTGGCTGTCCTTCCGTCCGTCCGTCCGTCTGTCACCAGACTGTATCTCAAGAACGGTGATAGGAAAATCAAAGGCTAAGATTTCCTCTACTGCCACCAGATGGCATTCCAGTAGGTGCCTTAGTGAACAGTAAGTTATTGAGTGAAAGCCTATATGTACAATCTGCGAGAGTCGATGTATACGGAATTCGTAATAAAGTGTAAAGGCGGTATTACTAGTTGTCACGTTGTTCTCTCTTTAGCATCCCACGCCGAAGATTCCCGCTACAATATAAATAAATAAGGGGTACCTACATTAAAAGAGGTTTTCGCCGTTTATGTGCTAATGGTACGGAACCCTTCGTGCGCGAGTCCGACTCGCTCTTGGCCGCTTTTATTATATAAGTATAACGATATACGAGCGAAGTCGAAACGGGCCGCTAGTTTTAAATATTAATATCTTCGCCGAATTAGCTTGAGCTAAAAAAGAAAGCTGAATGAATAAGCGTGTAGCTAGACCTCATAGCTCAATTTAAAATTCGCAAACAGTCATGCAGAGATTAGATTGTAATTTGAAGTGAAAGTCAATTAAAGACCGTATTAAATATTATATATACTAGCAGTGACTCGGGTTTTGCCCGCGCAGTTCCCGTCCCCGTTTTCCCAGGATAAAAAGAAGCCTATGTGTTGTTCAAGACTATTATGTATTTATGACTTAATTGCATCCAGCAGGTCTACTACGAAGTCCGATAAACGATATATCGGCCGAACTTATGGAAGTTTCCTACCTCGATAGACAATCGGTCGGTTCATCGAATCGGCCGTTTCGTTCGATCCGACCCTCATCCGACCTAAGTCTATAACTTCCGTCCGAGATGTATCGATCCGAATGTTTTTCGTGGTAGGCTACAGCAGGTCTACTACGAAAACAAACTCCGAATGATCGCATCCGACCGACAGCTGAATCGGATTATTGCCTACCACGAAAAACATTCGGATCGATACATTTTGGGTCGGAAGTTATAGACTTAGGTCGGATGAGGGTCGGATCGAACGAAACGGCCGATCTGATCAACCGACCGATTGTCTTTCGTGGTCGGAAACTTCACAAGTTCGGCCGATATATCGTTTATCGGACTTCGTAGTAGACCTGCAGATCCGATTCAGCTGTCGGTCGGATCCGATCATTCGGAGTTTGTGTTCGTAGTAGACCTGCAGATCTCTTCAGTATTTTTTATGTGAAAACGTAACAAACATCCATACATACTCAAAAAATGTCGTATGTATTATATTGATAGCATAAAATTGGCATAAAAATGACGTTTTTTTTATTTAAAAAAAATGGCAGTCATAGGAACTGCCGATAGAACTGAAAACTTAAAACTCAGAATTTGATAGCTTACCTTGGAAACTACACGGGTGTAACCAGAGGGCGTGGCCTCGCCATCTTGACATGGCCATCTAGAAATGCGTCAGCATTTCCCATTGGCTGATGCGTTTCTAGATGGCCATGCCATGATGGCCTGTCCACGCCCTTTCAGCATTTCCTATTCGCTGCCGTATTTCTAGGTGGCCAATAGCCATGGTCCCGAGTTTACCCGAAGCTTTCTTATCATACCCCAGCGTGACGAATGAATTCAATTCACAGCCCACGAAAAGTCTGTCTAGGCGCGCAGTGAAAACTTCTTTTAGCGCGCCTGGGACAGATTTTTCGTGGGCTGTGAATTGAATTCTAGCGTATGATGGAATGATAAGAAATCTAAGGGTAAACTCGGGACCATTGGCAATGCTGAAGCATTTCTAGATGGCCATGCTCATGGCCACGCCCTCCGGTTTCACCCGTATTTAGTAAAAACAAGCTAGCACATTCTGAGTTATAAGTTTTCACTTCTATCGGCAGTTCCTATGACTGCCATTTTTTTGTCAAGCTAAATTCGCCTTTACTACTGCCTCCACGGTCGGGTCGCTCTTAACATCGAAATGTATAAAGCTGTACAGTCTATTCTCTTTCCATCTGCAGATTAAGGCGTGTGCATGCCCGCTCACACGTCACATCGCTTTGTCGCAGTTTACGTCACCGCAAGTGTGGACATGGCCTTATGATTGCTTGTTTTTTTTTAACGTGATAGTTTCTTATATATCGATGAATACACCGAACGAAGAAGTGTCAGGTTCCTCTTGAGCAGAGTGTGTAAGCGAGAGCTCGGAATGAGTGATAGAGAGGCACGATTGGCCTATCTAAGTGTTCGGTTTGTAACGCCTGTATTATTTCCTACTATTAATGTTATAAATGCGAAAGTGTGGACCATTAGGGTACAATCCTCAAAAAAACTAAGTAGCCCGTTAGTTAGATTGCCAAAAAATATTGTACACTTATTTTTTCTTTTGTTTCACAAACAAAAAATGACGAATTGGCGCTTCGAAGTTTCGTGTGACGTCACTTGTGAGTCGATTTTTACTCACGACTGACGTCGCGACCCCCACTCTCGAAGTTTGATGGTCTATATCTTTGACGATTTTTAATATTATGAAAAAAAAAAAAACGTGTCCAATAATTTTCCATGATCTAGCTGGCGGACTAATTAGGATGGTGTATTTTTGACCCAGTCCGGTACCTTATTATGTCAAGTCAGAACGGAACGTCGCGTCTACCGCCTAACTAAATCTGCTTTTGCTTTGCTATTGCTGTCTCTATAATTACAAGCGAAAAGAAAAGAGAGATGAATATCAAAGCTTAAACAGTTTTAGATAGGCGGTAGACTCTCCGGTTGATATTTGGAACACAATAATTAGAATATATTCGGAATAGCAAACATGCTCAAACAATTTTACATCTCGTATGTTTGAAATTATTATTCAACAAAATGTGTTATCAAAAGAAAACAATAAATTGTGTTTCCATAATTCTGTTTTTTTTTAAAAGGATGTACTTACCAAAGACGTCAAATGTAAAAGACACACAAAGGCTGCTCGTAGACCTGATAAAAAATCATATTTACATGTGTTGGTGACTAGTGTAATGATTCGGATTATAATATCGTCTTGTATCACATTCACGCACAGAATATGCCATAATATAAATAATTTAATAAAATCGTCTGCAATCCAAGGATTAATTAAAAAATACTCGATTTTCACCGCGACGAAATCAGACTGTTACGTTCGGGTATACTAAAATATTGTAATGACGTTACTTCATTCACTTTCTCTTCTTCTCTCGAGCGATTTCCACTTGAAAATGATTTCTCGCTCACTCGCTTTGTTGATCTTTTTGCGTAGCAAAAAAATTCTTCATCTATGGTACTTACGTATTTATATTTTTACGTCTAGGTTACTAGATATTTTGTATTTTTTTTCTGGATTTAAACCTTTTAAATAGGAAAACGTCGTTTCTTAAGCCATTAATCGATGGCGCTATAAAAAAGGCGCGCCTACTTTCAGATCCATAAATATAGGAAAATAGACAGACTTACTTAATTTACTTAGTTTTACTGAATAAACAAAGGTTTTCTTTTTTTACAAATTTTATCAATCCCAAAACCCACTGGACAAAATTTCGGTAGCAATCTAGCAATATAAACATAACGAGGCAGGTCCACATTAAGCTGTCTGTAATAAAAGGAGTCACTACAAGGCGGTCAACTAAAGGGCTCGAGGCCTACGCTAGTGTACTTTAAATGCAGAGAATAAGCAAACTATGGAGTACATCATATCCTAGGCCTAGTAATACATATTATCTATATATTACGACGTGAAACTAAAACATAGTAGCCCTTGTTATGAAAATTGCGTCGACGGAGGAGTATGAAATACTTAAAGTTTAGGTACATAGAGAAGGAATGCAGAATGCTAATATTGAAAAAAATTGCCAGTCATAGGAACTGTCGATAGAAGTGAAAACTTATAACTCAGAATTTGAAAGCTTACTTTGGAAACTACGCGGGCGAAACCGTAGGGCGTGGCCATGAGCATGGCTATGGCCCCGAGTTTACCCGAAGATTTCTTATCGTTCCCGAGCGTGACGCTAGAATTCAATTCAGAGCCCACGAAACATCTGTCTGTGACACACCAAACGAAGTCTTCACTTCAAAAAAACATTACATACACTACCATGTTTTTGACGCACGTATAAATACTTTTTTGTTTTGTTCTTGTCAAAGTCTGTGGTTAAATTGAGATTATCTTTATATTGCTTTATGGTCGAATTTCGTCCACTTCGCGACTACTAGTAACTACAATAAACTAATAACTTCGTGTGTTCAACTGTAAAATGATAGGCGAAAAAGAATGCGCTCATCATGATCAATAAAAAAATAATTGGCACAATGGGTTAAATTTTTTTTTGTTACGATCTATATTTGGCGTGACTGCTTTGTAGAAAGTGAATTGTTTTTCTATGAATACGTTGTTTTTTTGTTCTCCTCATTTAGGGTTACACGTATAGTACTAAGCCTGAAAGGATATGCTCTACACTTAATTCAATTCATTTATAATATTTATTTATTTATTTCATTGCACATACACAACAAATATTTGAAATACTTGTACATATATAGCCTGGATTAAGGTTGTAGCAAACAGTGTTCTTTTCTTAAATCTAATCTCAATTATGTGTATCTAAAAAACGTACCAATTTAGTTTTAATATTTAGTTAGGTTTATACATTTTTAGGTGTATAGGGTATTAGGTTAGTACATTGTATGTTTTGTAGTACATTGTATGTATTTATCAATATTATAGGAAATTAACTTAAATAATAGACTCTTAAACAACACACTTAATATTAAACAATATAAATTCTAGTAAATTAGTCAGTCTCAATAACACATATAAGCTAAGGCGTACTTTTCATCGTTTGAAAAAAAATCATTTAGGTCATAATAACATTTTTGTATTAAAAATGGCGAAGTTTATTTTGGAAGCTTGTGTTATTTGTTCCTTTCCTAATAGCTACTGGAATATTATTGTATATTTTAATTGACGTGTATAACGGAATAATAATCAGTCTCTAGCGAGCCCTAAATTAGGCAGATCCTGTATCTTGGGCGCCCTGTAAGCAGTTTCCTGTTGCTATTGCGCTTGTACTGTCTGTTATGAGTAAACATTCAAAGGTAACTGTACCTACTCTTAACATTATATATACCTATATTGAAGAATATAGTTACGGATTATAGTATGTTACTATGCAGGTTACGCGATGGCTTCGATTCGATTAAAACTTATTTTAATGGGGCTTTCAATGACAGATAGTTTATATGATAAGGCGTAGCTAATGCTTAAGATAAAAAAGGACTGAGTTTCTTACGCGAAAACATAATAAATAAATATGACATCCAATAGTTTAGGTAAGCCGCAAATGACACGAAAACTAGCCGTATTTTGAATATAACGGCCGGAGCTAGTATTTACTAAAATGGGACTCCTTCGGCTAAGTACAGGCAATCTGCATTACCCTATATAACGGACGGATGTTGAGTACTGTTAGGTACTGAAGGATCCAATCTATTCTTATATTATAAAGTACAAATTGTTTATTTATTTTCTATTGTTTTTGGCACCTATATAATAATGATATATCCCTATAATATTATAGATGCCAATGTTTGTATGTTTGTTGCAATCACGTCGTAACGAATGACGGGTCCTTCTACCGCCTAACTAAATCGGCTTTGGCTATCCTATTGCTGTCTCTATCATTTCAAGTGAAATGAAAAGAGAGGGCAATATCAAAGCTAAGACAGTTACAGACAGACAGTAAGACAGACAGCGATAGACCCGCCGATTAAGTTGAAATTTTGAGTGAGACAGTCATTGTCTCGCAAGATTTCTTGTTTGGAACACTAGTGGCGATGACAAACGCGAAAATAATTATGCATTATGAAAAATACACTATTTATGGTATTTTTAACCTTACGATTGCGAGATCGAACGTTCTAGACTCTAGGCGCTAAGCCGCCATATCTTCGAATCCCATTATTCAAATTTGGAATCAACAAAATGGTGTGCCAAATAGTACGATTACATGTGCCTTATTAGGCACCGCAAAAAATTGTATTGTCTAATGAACAATCGATTCGAAAATCGATCAAAAAAAGTCGATTGTCTATGGAACCGAATTAAAAGTAAGGAGTTCATTTACATTTGCCGGTAAAAGAACAATAACCTATATTTGCATACTCAACGTTGAATGATTTGATAAGTTTGAATATTCTGTTACTACGTAGGTACATAGGATTTTTGGATCGAGGTTAAATGTTTGCTGTACAGCCGAGTTTTTTTTTTGAAGTGAAAACTTCTTTAGGCGCGCCTAGACAGATATTTCGTGGGCTGTGAATTGGATTCTAGCGTCACGCTCGGGTATGATAAGAAATCTTCGGGTAAACTCGGGACCATGGCCATTGGCCTTTTAGAAAAGTCAGCCAATGGGAAATGATGAAAGGGCGTGGCCTGGGCATCATGCCATGGCCATCTAGAAATGCATCAGCCAATAGGAAATGCTGACGCATTTCGAGATGGCCATGCCATGATGCCCAAGCCACGCCCTCCGGTTACACACGTGTAGTTTCCAAAGTAAGCTATCAAATTCTGAGTTATAAGTTTTTACTTCTATCGACAGTTCCTATGCCTGCCATTTTTTAAATATAGAGTGACGAGACGAGCAAGTCATGTGCCTGATGGTAAACCACATGCCTGCCATATAACACCACAGCGACACGCAGCTATTGGACCATGAAGAGTCCAAATCATTACCTAGCACTGCTCTGCGCTCATCACCCAGAGATTCTAAGATATTATATCTCTAAGCACTGTAATTTCTCTGGAAGCATTGCCCTTCAAACCGGAATACAGTAATATTTGCACATTACTACTTGGCGGTAGAATAACTGGCACAGGTGTGGTACTTCTCCAGGCGGGCACTGTCCAGAGTCCTACCACTACTATAACCAAAGAAAGCCGCATTGTAATGAAAAATTGTGTACCTAATAAGGCTTTTTCTGACACTCCTTGTTAAAGTACAGCCGAGTATAGGCGAAGAAAGCCGAATTGGAACGAAGATTCTTACCGCGTGAAAAAGTAGAGGGAGAATAAAAAATATAACTAGTCACTTCAAAAGAAAAATATTCCTCATAATACGACATAATATTATATGGATTCTTAGATTTGGACAAAAAAATAATCATATGATAGGTTTTTTAAGCTTGGTTGAATGGTTCAATTTATTTGAATCAACTTTACTATAAATAAAGTGGCCAAGTGCGAGTTGGACTCGCCCATGAAGGGTTCCGTTGCAGCAAGTAACATAATATACATAATACACATAGTTCTTGTAGTTCGTTGTAACTTTGATCGAAGTTTTAATAATAGTGTATTTATGACGTACTAAAAAAAACTACTTATCAGATCGAGTTCAAACTAATTTTCGTTGGTAGTTTTCATGGTAATGTACATCATATATTTCTTTTAGTTTTTTCATTCTCTTAGGTACTTTAGAAGTTAGAGGGGGGGGGGACACACATTTTACCACTTTGGAAGCGTCTCTCGCGCAAGTTATTCAGTGTAGACAAAAATTATATTAGAAACCTCAACATCATTTTTTAAGACCTATCGATAGACACCCCACACGTGTAGGTTTGATGAAATAAAAATTTTTGAGCTTCAGTTCTCAGTATGGGGGGCACCCCTAATTTTTGTTTTTTTTTTAAACTTTTGCAAAAATCTTAATGTGGTTCACAGAATACATCTACTTACCAAGTTTTAGCAGTGTAGTTCTCATAGTTTCGGCAAAAAGTGGCTGTGACATACGGACGGACAGACAGACAGACAGACAGACATGACGAATCTAAAAGGGTTCCGTTTTTACGTTTTACGGAACCCTAAAAACGCCATTTAAGATATTTAATTTTTCTAGATTTGTTCTATTTTTTAGGGCAAGATTTTTTTCACAAATTACATACAATATAAACTACACGCTATGCAGATACCATATATGCGGTATATGAATGTGTGTACAATAATAGATACACATGTTATCTGACTTATGCATGGACAGATAGATTATGGAGATTTATAATCTATTTACACATAATAATTCTGCTACTCAAGCCATCAGTTGTCTTCAAGCAGCGAGAAGACTTGTTTCTAGGAAACATGCTTTATCGTAGACCCTATCGTCGCTTAAAACCACGTAAGATTGCAGTCAAGCGTAAAGCGATCAATGATTGAAAAATGCAATTTTTAACAAAGTTATTTCAAACCTCCTTGAGTAAGCGGTAAGAGCATTCTCCGATATCAGATTTTTTTCTACCTGCCAGTGTTCGTAATCTCCCGCCTTTTGTCTATGGGCGCCGGGGCGCGCATTTGAAATGAGAACAAAACGGTTGACAGCCGCCGCGTTTACAACCTCGTTTTATTAATAAATTATCTGTGAAAATGACAGCTGTTGGCGGGAAAATGATGTGCTATTTTTGGCGTGCATTCGCGAACGGATAAGAAAAATAAAATTTATGTAACATCTGTAATTAACAATGAAGTATTTACACTTAGAAAATTCTGATATTTCTATCAAATATTAGTTTTCAATTTTGGTGCTAAAATTATTAATTTATAATTAATTTAGTTAAGTTAGGATACCTACCTAATCTAGGTAAGTTGAGATACATACCTAGATACATACATAGCCTCAAACGAACTTAGCTCGATACATTTTTGAAGTGAAAACTTATTTTAGCGCAGCACACATAGATGTTTAGTGGGCTGTGGAAGAAGCCCATCTTCACGCTCGTAAATGAACGAAACTTTCGGATGAACTCTGCAGGTCTACTACGAAGTCCGATAAACGATATGTCGGCCGAACTTATGGAAGTTTCCTACCTCGAAAGACAATCGGTCGGTTGATCGAATCGGCCGTTTCGTTCGATCCGACCCTCATCCGACCTAAACGCCGGGTCACACAGAGGCGATCCGGTAGCGATAGCGATACGATACCGAGTATGGGATCGCGCCCGCTTGCTGTGTGTCAGGTTGCATTCAAATTCGAACATTACAAAAAATATAGTCTCGCTATCGGATCGCTATCGGATCGCCTCTGTGTGACCCGGCTTTTAGTCTATAACTTCCGACCGAGATGTATCGATCGGAATGTTTTTCGTGGTAGGCTACAGATCCGATTCAGCAGTCGGTCGGATCCGATCATTCGGAGTTTGTTTTCGTAGTAGACCTGCAGGATCTAACGCATTTCTACATGGCCATGCCTAGAAGACTAATCTAGATGGCTATGCTTATAATACTAATCTAGATGGAAATGTATAGAAGACTTATTTAGACGACCATACTTGGAAGATTTATTTTATTCCAGACTAGTACCGCCCTCCGGTTTCAACCTTCAAACTTTTTGAAACTTTTCAAGTTTCTAAAGTGAGCTACCTATCAAATTCTTAGATAAAAGTTTTCACTTCTATTGGCAGTCCCTACGACTGTCAATTTTTAGGGTTCCGTAAAACGTAAAAACGGAACCCTTATAGATTCGTCATGTCTGTCTGTCTGTCTGTCTGTCTGTCTGTCCGTCCGTATGTCACAGCCACTTTTTGCCGAAACTATGAGGACTACACTGTTGAAACTTGGTAAGTAGATGTATTCTGTGAACCGCATTAAGATTTTTACAAAAGTTTTTTAAAAAAAACAAAAATTAGGGATGCCCCCCATACTGAGAACTGAAGCTCAAAAATTTTTTTTTCATCAAACCTACACGTGTGGGGTGTCTATCGATAGGTCTTCAAAAATGATGTTGAGGTTTCCAATATAATTTTTGTCTACACTGTATAATTTGCGCGAGAGACGCTTCCAAAGTGGTAAAATGTGTGTCCCCCCCCCCTCTAACTTCTAAAGTAAGATAATGAAAAAACCTAAAAAAAATATATGATGTACATTACCATGAAAACTACCAACGAAAATTAGTTTGAACTCTATCTGATGAGTAGTTTTTTTTTAGTACGTCATAAATACACTATTATTAAAACTTCGTTCAAAGTTACAACGAACTACAAGAACTATGTGTACTATGTATATTATGTTACTTGCTGCAACGGAACCCTTCATGGGCGAGTCCAACTCGCACTTGGCTACTTTATTAATTCTTGCATTCTAGAAGAAGTCACGATGGGACGTTAGTTCATTATAATCAGGTCATCACCAATAAAAATCAAAGTAAAATAAATCTAGACTACATATGTTCAATAAAATTTATTTTATTACTAATAAATCATTACGATGATCTAGATTACTTTGAATATCACATAAAACGATCACAAAGAATGTGAGTTTGTTGATTATTTTCTCATTATATTATTGGCACGATAGACGACCTAAAATTTGCACTATAAAATCCTACTAAATAATATGAACGCGAAAGTTGTTGTTTCTTTCACTCAAAAAGTACTGTGGATGAAATTTCATAGATATAAACCAATGGATGTGTCCTGAGCACCTTAAAATTGGTAATAAACTGGGTCTCTGTGTGTATCGTAAGAAATATATATTGTATTTCATTATTACATACAAACTTGATAACTAATATAAATACAAAAAACTTTTAACTATACTCTAAAACAAATAATACGAAAAGTAGTCGTCAATAATCTAAAATAACCAATCCCGAACAGCACCCGGTGCAAAAGTGCCCATTATACTGTATCGTAAGTAGTTTACACAACCAATCTACTTGACCCCTAGAACCGCTAGCGACGAGATATGCTGTGGTTCTACTTAGTTTGGTTGTTGACAACGAATAGTGATAAGTAGGTAAAAACGTCGGGCGTTCACCGCTTCCTGCAACCGATTAGAACGGAAAGAGTGAGCTAACTCTTCCCAACGATGGCATAATTCCGTGCGCCTGAAGATGCCTGAAGTTTGCGAGGGCACATCCAGTGGTTTATATCGAAGTGAAATTTATGTTTCTACTGCTTTGACTCGGGGCCTACTCTCATGTACCCTATACACACTGGTCCAGTGGAGGCCAACGCGAGCGTCGACAAAGCGCCACGAGACGAAAGCATAAAGCAAAAACCTCTGCAAAAAACTGCTCGTCTCGTCATTCTTTATATTTAAAAAAAATATTAATAATAATAACTTGCGAAAGACTGGGCTTCCCCTGGTGGATTCTGTAAAGAGTCCTACCTCTGCCTTATTCTATTCAACCTTTCCAATACTCACCAGTTAAACTGCTAAAGGACAACATTTGGACCTGCTAAGGCTGTGTACGCTTCGGGTCGCTCTAGTGACTTTATTTCCTTAAAAGGATAATACAAAAAAATTGGCAGTCATAGGAACTGCCGATAAAAGTGAAAACTTATAACTCAGAATTTGATAGCTTACCTTGGAAACTACACGGATGTAACCGGAGGACGTGACCTCGCCATCTTGGCATGACCATCTAAAAATGCGTCAGCATTTGCCATTGGCTGATGCGTTTCTAAATATCCATGCATGATTGCCTGTCCACGCCCTTTCAGCATTTCCCATTGGCTGACGTATTTCTAAATGGCCAATAGCCATGGTCCCAAATTTACTTCTTATCATACCTTTCTTAAGCTTTCTGAAGCTTTCTTATCATACCCGAGCGTGACGGTAGAATTCAATTTACAGCCCACGAAAAATGTGTCTAGGCGCGCCTAAAGAAGTTTTCACTTCAAAAATGTATCGGTGGTAATATGGTCGTATGTGTAGATGTAAGATCGGAAATCCCGTAGAAGGATACACATAACGAAACTAGCTTATTCATCAACACCATAAGATTCCTACTCTCAGTTTTATAAATAGATATTAAATTACTTATGCGGATGCTGTGCAAATGTGAAATGACGCATAACTAATACATAGAACTGATTTGTTTGTATATTTTGTGTTTTCTCGAAATCCTATTTCCTACTAACATTACATGCAAAACAAAAGCCATACGCGATGCGTGAGGCGCGCTAAAAGAAGTTTTTACTTCAAAAAGTTGTGCTGTGATGAGATACCAGATGGGAACGAAGTTCCTTCAGATAACCAACACTCTCTCTCTCTCTCTCTCTTCCTGGCTATATATCCCATATATGGTGGTGGGGTCAGCCTTCCTGTTATTTCTTCTCCACTTCGCTCTATCCAAGACATCGTCATCAGACAACTCGCATTCTCTCATGTCCCTTTGCACTACAGTCCTCCACATCGTCATCAGACAACTCGCATTCTCTCATGTCCCTTTGCACTACAGTCCAACACAATATGAAAAAATAAATTGCTTAATTTTATTACGCCATCTATCGAAAATTTGTCGTACCAATTCAAATTTTGAACAAATCCGGTTACCTTAGATTCTAATGACGCAACCTTTAAAAGATAGACACATGCTGTCACGCAACGAAAGCTCTCAAAAAGCAATTTGTTTTCCCGTTTTTGTTACATTTTTCATTCATGCTCCGCTCCTGTTGATAGTAGCGTAATGCTAAATAGTATATAGCCTTCCTCGATAAATGGACTATCCAACAGAGAAAGAATTCTTCCGACCAGTAGCTCCCGAGATCATTGCGTTCAAACAAACTCTTCAGCTTTATAATATTAGAGTAAGAGTAAAGATTTTCTGAAAAAAAAATATTGCCAGTCATAGGAACTGCCGATAGAAGTGTAAACTTGCTGTTGCCCTGGTACTGGTACCTAGGGGCAAACGCAACTCTTTTATATTTCTGTTGTCCTGGTATCTGGAGATAAACGCTGGGCTATTGGAGATAGGTAATCGAAACTCTTTACTGTTTCTGTTGCCCTGGTACACCTACCTGGCCGTTTTTACCGAGTTTGCCCGAAGATTTCATATCCGATCCGATCCATTATCATATCCAAGCGTGACGATTGATGAATCCATTTCACAGCCCACGAAAATTCTGTCTATAGCGCGCCTAAAGAAGTTTTCACTTCAATAAAGTTGGCAACACTGTCACGGGCAGTTTTTAAGCATCACTTTCGTTACATATTTTTCTTACGGTTTTAGTCTCACATTTTTTCAGTTCGGTCGCGCAGCAAAATCCTTATTTCCTCCAAGCCTGACGTAAGATACTTCGTTTCTGTATAATACGTCACTATAATCATAGATATAAAATATAAACCAACCAGATGTGTCCTCCCAAACTTCAGGCTCACGGAATTATGTCATTGTTTGGAAGTATGAGCTCAATCTTTCTATCAATCTTTCTTTCGTTCTAGTCGGGTGCAGGAAGCGGTGAACGCCGGACGTTTTTACCTATCACTATTCGTTGTCAACAACCAAAATAAGTAGAGCCACAGCATATCGCGCCGCTAGCGATTCTAGGGGTCAAGTCGATTGGTTGTGTGTATACCACTTATACACAATTACACACAGACGCAGTTTATTACCAATTTGACTGACCTCGTGGCTTAGTTGGTAGTAGCTCTGCCTGCGAAGCCGAGGGTCGTGGTTTCGATTCCCACCCAGTGCAAATATTTGTGTGATGAATTCAAATGTTTGCACCGTGTCTGGGTGTTTCTATGTATAATAAGTATGTATTTAAAACTATATAAGTATTATATCAGCTATTTGGCCGCCATCACACAAGCATTTGCTTAGTTTGGGGTCAGATGGTGTTGTGTGTGAATTGTCCACCAATATTTATTTATTTATTAATTTTATGGTGCTCAGGGCACATCTCATGGTTTATATCGATGACTATAATATAATACGAGTACAAGTAATGACGCACTTCACCAGGAATTGAAATGTTTTCTCATCCTACGATTTCGCGAAATACCTAGATACAAGCCTCACTGGGTTAGTAAGAACTCCAGATGTTATGTTTATTGTTATGTTCTAATTTCAGTTTTGCATCTACCGAAACATTTGTTTCTGCGTCTTGAAATCATGGAAAAATCAGCGCTTCCACACGTTTTAGCTATAGTTGAAGTATTAATTTCTTCTTTAAGTTTTAATGGCAAACTATTTATCTTAATAATATACTATTATTATGTTCTTTTGTATTTATTTGTTTACTATCATATAAAGTTATTTGTGTATTAGGACGACGTAAACATATTATTTATATGTTGTAGGTACCTAAGTAATTTGTGGTAAGTTCCGTACCTAACTAATTATTTGTATATGGTTATGTAAAATTTAAATAATTATTGGTAGAATTATTGTTCTTCCAATAATTATTTAAATACAGAAGTATAAGTTTACATAAGTACTAGCTGACCCCGCAAACGTTGTTTTGCCATATAAATAAAGGTATGAAAAATAGCTAGTAGCCGATTCTCAGACCTACTGAATATGCATATGAAATTTGGTAAAAATCAGTAAAGCCGTTTCGGAGGAGTAAGGAAACAAACACTGTGACACGAGAATTTTATATATAAGATACTTAAGGTATACAAAAATAAGTTTAATTGAATTAGATACTCTCGTTAAGCCACATCAATAATTTTAAAAAAAATGGCAGCCATAAGGACTGCCGATAGAAGCGAAAACTTAAAACTCGGAATTTAATAGCTCACTTTGAAAACGCCGGTGAAACCAGAGGGCCCGAGTTCTAAATCCCGAGTTTACCTGAAAATTTCTTTTATTTACGTACGTAACGTTTGAGGTCACAGCCCACGAAAAATCTGTCTATGGAGCGCCAAAAGAAGTTTTCACTTTAAAAAAAAAACGAAATATAGAAAACCCTTACAATAAACTAGCAATTGGCGACCTTATTACTAAGAGCGATTTATAACAGGCCATTAGGAGTACCTACCTACATACAAACTTATACTTCTGTATTTAAATAATTATTCGTAGAACAATAATTCTACCAATAATTATTTAAATTTTACATAACAAATAACAATATAAGTACAAATAATTAGTTAGGTACCCACGGTACTTACCACTTTTAGGTTACATAAAATAAAATTAAAAAAATTACTTAGGTACCTAGGTACAACATATAAATAATATGTTTACGTCGTCCTAATACACAAATAACTATATATGATAGTAAACAAACTAATACGATGTGTACATACATATATTCTACTAGCAGCGCCCCGCGGTGTTACCCGCCAAGTTCCCGTTCCCGTTGTTCCCGTTGTTTTTGCGGGATAAAAAGTAGCCTATGTGTTCTTCCAGACTATAATCTATCTGTGTTCCAAATTTCAGCCCGATCCGTTCATACGTTAGGACGTGATTGAGCAACAAACATCCAAACATCCATACATTCACATTTATAATATTAGTAGGATAAATGTACACAACGCGGCTAAAAAGTTTTTACTTCAAAAGTATTACCTATCATGTTATAATTATCTCCTATTACCGTGCAACAAGGATTCTATTTTCGGATCAAAGTCTGGAAGAGAGTATATTTTTAACTCCACTAAAATGGCTCACACCTGAACAGAGAACAGGTGAGTTTTATGTAAATATTTTTATACAGGGCAATTCTGAATAGTGTGGCTGCCATAGAATAATAACGCCTAGAAACTGAGTCCGCGCTATAAAAGTGAGGCAAATCATCCGTTCGAAACTACCATCAGTTGTCAAGGTCCAGTGCTAGTGCATGCGTTTCCGACCATTAAAAAAAATGCCAGTCATAGGAACTGCCGATAGAAGTGAAAACTTATAACTCAGAATTTGATAGCTTACTTTGTTAACTACGCGGGTGAATCCGTAGGGCGTGGCCATCTAGCATCGGCCATCAGCATTTCTAGATGGCCATTGGAAAATGCTGACGCATTTCTAGATGGCCAATGGTGATGGTCCCGAGTTCACCCGAAAATTGCTTATCATTCCCGAGCGTGACGCTAGAATTCAATTCAAAGCCCACGAAAAAACACGATGGTTTGTGTGGTCCTTCACTGTAGATACTCCACGACGTTAAAAGTTTTGTTTGACGAACTTCAGTGCAGAAATCAATCTGTTTTTGTCTTTTTTTCTTTGAAGTGAAAACTTCTTTTGGCGCGCCTAGACAGATTTTTCGTGGGCTGTGAATTGAATTCTACCGTCACGCTCGGGTATGATAAGAAATCTTCGGGTAAACTCGGGACCATAGCCATTGGCCATCTAGAAGTGCGTCAGCCAATGGGAAATGCTGAAAGGGCGTGGCCTGCCCATCATGACATGGCCATCTAGAAATGCGTCAGCCAATGGGAAACGCTGACCCATTTCTAGATGGCCATACCATGATGACCAGGCCACACCCTCCGGTTACACCCGTGTAGTTTCCAAAGTAAGCTATCAAATTCTGAGTTATAAGTTTTGACTTCTATCGGCAGTTCCTATTACTAACAACTTTTTTTTTTTAATAAAGAGTGATGATACGAGCTGGACATGTGCCTGATAGTAAGCAACATGCCTGCCACATAACAACACAGTGACACGCAGCTATTGGAACATGAAGAGCCCAAATTATTACCTAGCACTGCACTGCGCTCATCACCCAGAGATCTGAGATATTATATCTCTAAGCCCTATAATTTCTCTGGAAACATTGCCCTTCAAACTGGAACACAGTAATGTTTGCACATTACCGCTTGGCGGTAGAATAACTGGCAAAGGTGTGGTACTTCCCCAGGCGGACTCTGCCAAGAGTCCTACCACTACAAAAGAAGTAAGGATGATATTATTTGGCTACCATTGTAGAAAGTTTATTTAGTTAAACGAGTAAAATAAAAAGTTCAGTGGATAATGTTCACCAAATACCTATCTATTTTTACCCGACTGCGCGACGCAAAGGAGTGGTAATGTGTTTAACAGTCTATGTATGTATGTATGTTTGTATGTTCCTTTGAGGCACTATACAGACCAAACGCCTGGGCCGATTTTTATGATTCACACGTCAATCGATTCCTCTTAATCTGGCGAGTGACACTAAAGACATGACATTAGTGTAAGTCCAATATGGCGGCTTCAGGACGCCATATTGTCCAAATAAAAAAAATGAAAATCACCAAAATATGTCAAGAGGGGTATCGTTGAATAGGTATTTCAAAATAATGTTTAGCTTTCTCTCAATGTTTTTCGATTCGACTGACCGTTTAGGATGTATATCGATTTAAAGTTGAGTAACAACCATTCTCACATTTATAGGTTTTTAGGTAGCAGAAAACTTCGTATAACGAACTGTACGTGTGAATGTGGATGGACATTATATACTAATGTATCTAGTAGGCATCGATATAAATCAATAGATGTGCCCTGAGCACCTTGAAATTGGTAATAAACTGCGTCTCTGTATGTATCGTAAGTGGTTTACAAACAACCAATCTACTTGACCCCTATAATCGCTAGCGGCGAGATTTGCTGTGGTTCTACTTATTTTGGTTGTTGACACCGAATAATGATAGGTAAAAACGTCCGGCGTCCACCGCGTCCTGCAACCGACTAGAACGCAAAGAGTGAGCTCACTCTTCCCAAAGTTGACATGATTGCGTGCGCCGTGAAGTTTGGGATGGGGCCCATCTTGCGTTCTACGATCTATGCTAGTAGGTATATTGGACTACCTTTTTTTCGTACGTGCAGGAAATGTATTTACGCATACCCTACTGCCCCGCCCGGGAGACACAGCCAGGTTATGTTGCACTCTATATCATGTATGGATATGGTGTCCCTATCTACTAATAAACCTCTATGGGGTTTCAACTCTGCCGCTGATAGTGGGACCACGGTACCGCTCTCGGATTGCTCCGCCTCGGTCGCCCATCTCCAACTTCAAACGATTTAGTAGGTACTCAACGTCAATCGAAAACCTAAACTAACACAAAACTATAAATATGAATTACATGCAGTAGAAAATCCTACATATTATATCAGTAGAAACGAAGACATTTGGTCAACAACCAAAAGATGCATATTATTATGTTGAGCATACATTCACAACATTGTTCATAACTAAAAAGTATTAAAAAAAAAATATAATTTAAAAACTCAAAAACCCGACTGCGTAAAAAGTGAACCAAACTACGTTCTCGTATACTAAAAAAAACTGAAAAGAATAAAACAAGCATTTAGATTTCTGGTGGTCTAGAATTCTATAATATGTTATTGTATTAATACTATTGAAATATATACCATATTTTCTAATAAAAGAACATTACAACTGAACAGTCGGGATCCATTGAACAATTACATTGTATGTCGAATAATAATGGATCCCGACTGTTCAGTTGTAATGTTCTTTTATTAGAAAATATGGTATATATTTCAATAGTATTAATACAATAACATATTATAGAATTCTAGACCACCAGAAATCTAAATGCTTGTTTTATTCTTTTCAGTTTTTTTTAGTATACGAGAACGTAGTTTGGTTCACTTTTTACGCAGTCGGGTTTTTGAGTTTTTAAATTATATTTTTTTTTAAAACATTGAATCATCACTTGACAAAATATTGCTGTAAATTTATTTGGAATATTTTTAGGGTACCGTGACCCGTGACTCGAAATTACATTTTGAATAGTATTTCTTAGACAGTGTAATCTAGTCTCAAACTAATCAGAACTTGTACTATGAAAATCGACACAGAGAAATAGTTTTATTCACAAAATAATATTATAAATATCATAAGATTAAAAAGTATCAATTATATATGCATATATATTTATTTACAAAATGTACACGAACTTGATCTGATGCAGATGATTAATCATACTAAATATCACAAATGTCAAAGTTTGGATGTTTGTTGCTCAATCACGTGGGAACGGCTGAACGGAACGGGTTGAAATTTGGAACACTGTTGATCTATAGTCTGAAAGAATACATAGGCTACCTTTTATCCCGGGAAAATAACTGGAAAGGGGACTACACGCTTCTACGGCCCGCTGCGAGTAATTTATAAATTGAAGTCGGTTATTTGATTTTAGAGAAAACTGTGTAATTATCACTTTGACTTCAATTATGTTATTTTTTGTGGTTTGTTGCATTTTAAAGAAAATAAAATTATCAAGTACTTTTTTTTTTTAAATAAAGAGTGACGAGACGAGCAGGACATGTGCCTGATGGTAAGCAACATGCCCGCCACATAACAGCACAGTGACACGCAGCTATTGGAACATGAAGAGTCCAAATCATTACCTAGCACTGCACTGCGTTCGTCACCCAGAGGTCTAAGATGTTATATCTCTAAGACCTGTAATTGCACTGGAAACATTGCCCTTCAAACCGGAACACAGTAATGTTTGCACACTACTGCTTGGCGGTAAAATAACTGGCAAAGGTGTGGTACTTCCCCAGGCGTACTCTGCCAAGAGTCCTACCACTACTAAGACTTACTTAGACCTTACTTAGTAGGTACTTAAACCTTTTTTTCTTTTATGACCAATTTTTTTTTCAACACAATAACAATGAGGCATTTTCCAGATGAAAATTGACTTGTCAAAGATAGTTCTAAATATTGCCAAGTGTGGCGCCACTGTTGGTTTTTGTGAAATTTCTCTAACAAAAAATAAGACATGGGCGCCACCTATGGTGCAATTAGGAACAGTCTTTGACAGGTCTTTTTGCAAATTGAAAACGCGGCATTGCTGTCTTAACCCAGTTACGGAATCCTCAGCGCGGGAGTCCAACTCGCACTTGGCTTTTTTTAAAAATCTATATAACTCTTACGGTCGCTGTTACACGTATTACGTATTCCATACTCTTGGCAAGGTTCCCTAACAACTGCTAGATACATTACTTCTAATAATAACATTTTTGACTTGCATAATACTGCCAATACCAAGGAGGTTTCGCCTTAGCTGGAATGGGTACGGTTTGGTATCTTATTAATATGTTTTTTTTTTTTATATTTTATAGGTTTACACTTTACTGCCATCTCGCCTGATGTTAAGCGACGATGCGGTCTACGATGGAGCGTGTTTACCTAGAAAAAACCGATTGACTCTCGATTTGAAGACACCATGATTATAACTAGCGGGGAAAACCCACTCAGCCAACTCATTCCACAGCGCTAGAGGCCTAGACGTTCTTATCACAAAAATAGAGACAAAACCTTTTCGTCCGTGTTTTTGGAATATCAGCCATGAAACGGTGCCGCTTCTTCGATTTACGAGAAAATGTATTGTAAATATATGAAAGCTTGAATTTTTGTTGCTCAACTTCAACACATCGGAACGTCTGAAAGAATCTGCTTGAAATTCGGAACACAAATTATAGTCTGAAACAGGACTTACCTACGCTAGGCTACTTTTTATCCTGGTAAAAAAAAATAGAAACAGTACGCGATACAAACACTGGGTGCTGCTACATAATGAATTAATGAAAATGTTTTATTGTTCACATCATTACAAGGACAGTAAGATTACTAAAAAAACTGGCAGCTTTAAAGCGATTTATTACAGGCACCTTGGTATGGACAACACTTTTGGAGAACTTAAAGTATGGTGCGCTACAAAGCCTATTATTGATATTAAACATATTATATGCCTCTAGTAGATGTCAGTTTCTACGCCTGCCTTACATGCCAGCAGCAATAAAGAAAAATTTAAAATTTTTGTATTATAAAAAAGGATTCTCTGGATTCGTATCATATTTTAAGCCGCTCTTTTTTATGTGCAAAATTGTTGAATGCGTATTCCAGGTCTTTTAATACTTCCTTTGCTAATACAAACTGTTTTGTATTCTGTGATGTTAATGGACGAATCACCCTTGACGGAATTCGTTTCCCGATCAGAACTGTTGCCGAAACTGGGGTTTTGATGCAACTGAAAGAGTTTATTGTTGAAGCCACTTAGCTGAAAACTTTTGTTGTGAAACTATTACAGGCTTATGCTGCGGTTTTACCCGCTATAGGAAATCACTGGATGGGCTCTCCAAAAGTTCAGGCACACGGAATTATCTCATCGTTGGGAAGAGTGAGCTCACTCTTTCCGTTCTAGTCGGTTGCAGGAAACAGTGAACGCCGGACGTTTTTACTTAGCACTATTCGTTGTCAACAACCAAAATAAGTAGAACCACAGCATATCTTCCCGTTAGCGATTCTAGGGGTCAAGTAGATCGGTTGTGTGTAAACCACTTACGATACACACTTTATTACTAATTTCAAGGTGTTCAGGGCACATCCATTGGTTTGTATCGATGGCTATAGGTACTATTTAGTATCAAACCTCGCCGACTCGGAGAATGATTTCGTGGTTTAGTTGTTATTGAGCCTGTCCTCTGAGATACACTTCGGAGAATGTGCAACCGATCTGCATGATCTAATGCCTACCAAATTGCCCTTTTTTCTATCGGACTGCTCGTAGCTCGAAAAAGCGACAACGTTTCATGGTGGATGTTCGAAAGATACGAACGAAGAGGTTTGACTCTACTTTTGTGATAAGAACGTCTTGGCTGTGGAATGCGTTGCCTGAGTGTTTTTGTCTCGATGGTTACAATCTTGGCGTCTAGTATCTACAAATCGAGAGTGAATAGATTTGTTTTAGGTAAGCACGCTCCTTCGTAGACCGCATCATCGCGGAACATCGGGCGAGATGGCGGTCAAGTGTAATCCTACAAAAGTAAAAAAAAATGTGTGCGCTTAAAACCGCACGGCAGAAGTGAAAACTAAAATAAGAAATACTGAACTATATAAAGACTACTAAATAATTTTAATTTAAAACTTTTACGGCTGAATGATTAGTATCCATGGCCAAGAATAAATTTAAAAAAAATAATTACGCGGGTCGAAAATGCCGTTTGACTCACAAGTTTTTAGTGTTTGCTATTTAGTTATGTCATATTTATGTATTTCGCTAAAAATGAATAAATATTTTGTGTTATAGTGTATTTGTGTAAGCACTTTCTTATGAAAATGGGTATCATTTTGTGTGTTTACGTAGTGTAAGTGCTGTGATAAAATATAACAACCATAACTTTTTTGCAATGGACGTGAAATGCAAATTTAACATTTCGTGACAGGTTCAATTGATGTGGTAAGTACCTACCTAGAAGTTAATGTCGTGATAAAAAAGTTTAAAAATTCGCCAGTTTCAGCGAGAAAGTCGCTAAGGTGTCAGTCAACACTGGTAGTGAGCAGCGAGAGAGAGAGTAAGAGTATGTATTGTCCCATGTCCTCCTCTAACAATTATCTTTCTCGGTCTGGCACGTTTGTTGACCACATTATCTTTCTCGCTCTAGCATCCCGAGTTTACCCGAAATTTCTTATCATATCCGAGCGTGATGATCACGTGATCATTAATCCATTTCACAGCCCACGAAAATTCTGTCTATAACGCGCCTAAAGAAGTTTTCACTTCAAAAATCCGCAAAGCCGTATGTCGTATCTTCAAATCCCGCTGAGGACAAATATTGGTATAATGAACATAAATAGGTATTTGTGAGGTGCTTCTTTGTTTCATAAGTATTAATTCACAATTGTAGTGTAAACTGTAGTGGTAGGACTCTTAGCAGAGTCCGCCTGGGGAAGTACCACACCTTTGCCAATTATTCTACCGCCAAGCAGTAATGTGCAAACATTACTGTGTTCCGGTTTGAAGGGCAATGTTTCCAGAGAAATTACAGGGCTTAGAGATATAACAACTTAGATCTCTGGGTGACGAGCGCAGTGCAGTGCTAGGTAATGATTTGGGCTCTTCATATTCCAATGGCTGCGTGTCACTGTGCTGTTATGTGGCAGGCATGTTGCTTACCATCAGGCACATGTCCTGCTCGTCTCGTCACTCCTTATTTAAAAAAAAAAAAAAAAACACAATTACATTTTGAGTTTTATATCAGCTTCATCAGTTAAAAAACAGCGATTATAAATTGAGCTAAAAATCATCCATCCCTTCTCTCATGTTAGATCGAATTGCTCGCAGTGTGCAAAATTTTATTTGAAACGGTTAAGTAGTATAAGATTGCAGCCAAACAAAATTACGAAAATTTTATACGAGTCGCTGTTAAATTACAAATACCGTCAGTCTTTAATATAACGTAGTTTGACTAATAACGTAGTTTGAATAATAATAAATCTTTATTTCAATAAGTACCTACATGAACACAAATGAAGTTACAAATAAAAAACCGGGCAAGGGCGAGTGGGACTCGTGCACGAAGGGTTCCGTATGATATTATACCTATGGGAGCCCCCTTAATTATTTTTTTTTTTAATTAATTAAATTTAAAGAGAACATAAAACTAAATATTCTGTGAATAGCTAAAGCGTCTACCTATCACCGTTATTAGTATCGAGCAAGAAACGGTAAAAAAATAATAATTTATATTTCGTATTTGTTATTATAGCGACAAAATCAACATCATCTGTGAAAATTTCAAGTGTCTAGTTATCACCGTTCTTGAGATACAGCCTAGTGACAGACGGACGGACAGCGAACTCTCAGTAAAAGGGGTTTTACCCTCTGGGTACGGATCCCTAAAAAAGGTTAATAAAAAAAATGATTATTGATGACATTTACAGGGAAAGAAGGGTATTTGTTAGGAATCTGTCCAAAGGAACCAGCGCTACCAGGATAGCCTGCCATCTAGCTGAGATTTCCACCCCCGTACTACACTGTGTTCCGGTTTGAATGGTAATGTGTCCAGTGAAATTACACAACATAGAGATAAAACATCTTATATCTCTGGGTGACGAGCGCACAGTGCTAGGTAATGATTTGTCTTCATGTTCCAATAGCTGCGTGTCACTGTGCACGATTTTGAACTTTCTAAGTCGATTTCTGAAAAACATAGATTTTTGGGATATTACAGTCTTCTCGCAAACGAGCGATATACAGATATGTTTTACGGTCCGTTGTACGGTCGGAATCGTACTGATTGGTATGTACCTGTGTAGAGTAATAGCCGATTTCAATTCCCTACCACTTCTATGTAACTTCCTCTGATAAAAGGGTTCGTCTGTGGTCGTTTTAAAAAGTATGAAAAATATCAGTTGGATTCTGAAATTCTGAATACGCCTCAAAGCTTACGATTTCGTCATCCTGGTCACCCATAAAGCATGTAACTACTAAGGACCATCTATTCCCGTATATACAGCTGGAATGTATCTGTTCTCTCTTCATACAGCTCACCAACGTAAACAGTAATTCGGGAACAAATCTATTCGGTACTTTTTGTTTTCTATATATAAGTCACTGTGAAATTGTAAATACTGTCTGTTTATATTAAAACGCGTAAGATTGTAAATGGTAGTTTTTTATAGTATAGAGTGACGAGATGAGCAGGACATGTGCTTGATGCCTGATGGTAAGCAACATGCCTGCCACATAACAGTACAGTTACACGCAGCAGTTCGATCATGAAAAGTACAAATCATTACCTAGCACTGCACTGCGCTCGTCACCCAGAGACATAAGGTGTTTTATCTCTATGCTCTGTAATTTTGCTGGAAACCGGAACACAGTAATGTTTGCAGATTTCTGCTTGGCGGTAGAATAACTGGCAAAGGTGTGGTATTTTCCCAGATGTCCATCTGGGGAATTCAATTCATCTACATTTGCAAAGAGCCCTACCACTACGAGTATTTTTGGATTTTAAATTACAATTGCAACGATCATGGTTTTTTTGCTAGAGATTTCCTGACAGTTGTGTAAAACCGATATTTTTTAACTTTATTAATTAGTTATTGGTAATTTTAACACAGTTTTGTCTTAAAAATAATTTAATTTAAATAAAAAAAACAAAGTATGACACGTTGTAGAAGAAAAACGCTTGGTTTTTTGACAACCCTGTTAGTCACGTTATATTTGCGAAATAATTTAAAAACTATAGAATTATCGCAATTAAATACTGTAACATCTATTTAATTATACTTGTTTTATTTCTTGTAATACGCGCTTTTATTAGTTTAACTGAGCCTTTGAATGTGATTTGCACCCGGATAAAAAAAATGAATTGATTTAAAACTTTACACTTTTATCAAGGATCGTTTACAATAAAATAATTTTGTAGGTATATAATTTTATAAGTATAGTATTTTTAGTATTTTGTATAGTATAATCATATTTTTAAAACTATTTAATTGTAAGGTATCGTAAGAAAGACACGTGTAAGATAGTATAAGCAACACGAAATACATGAGCGTGTTTTCACCCCTATCAAAATGATGGATTTATTAAAAAAATTTGCAGGCATATAAAGGATCGATGACATTACAATAATTTTGCGTGTATTGTAAGCAAGACACGCGCAAAATAATAAGCAACACGTAATCTTTGGACGTAATTTTTAAATATGTATTACTAGAGCGAGTTTTCTCCCCTATCAAAACGACGGATTCATTTGAAACTTTGCACGCTTATCAAGGACCGATGAAAATCCATTAATGCTGTTAAGTACTTATGTTGTTACTTGTTACCGACAATACTGCTATTAAGTCCCTTGTAACGGTGATATAATAAATGAAATGGTTAGAATGCGAAATAATTCATTAAAAAAAATTGGAAATCAGTTTTTAACCCCAACAGCAAAGATAAGGGGCCGTTATACCTACTAGTAAGTTTGATGTGAACTGTGAATGTGTGCCTGTCTATGCTATGATAGCTCGCAACGTATGAATCAATTTTGATTTTGTTTGAAACATTAATTAGTTGAGAGTGGCTATGATTAATTATAAAATAATAAATAATTGGTCCAAGATAATAGCCACCACAAAATGGCGGAATATTTTTTTTTCACAACTTTCGTAGATATCACAGTCTTCTCACAAATGAGCGAAATTGTCGCATTGTTTACAAAGATTGCACATAGATGGCGCTGTTTGTCGTTAAAACACGCATGAGTTTCTAATCAGTTTGCAAGGGGCCTCACGAGCGACTTTTCGAAGGTTGAATGAATGACGATAAATTAATTATCGTGTAGATTTTTGGGAATTGTTAGCCTTTTTGAACTAACAATTCTGAAGAGTAACGTCTATGAGAGTTTTTTTTTATTGCAAAGAGTGACGAGACGGGAGACGAGCAGGATATGTGCCTGATAGCAAGCGACATACCTGCATTACCTGCCACCTGCCACATAACAGCAGAGTGATATGCAGCTATTGGAACATGATAGTCCAAATCATTACCTAGCACTGCACTGCGCTCGTCACCCAGAGATCTAAGATGTTATGTCCTGTAATTTCTCTGGAAACATTGCCCTTCAAACCGGAAAACTGTAATATTTGCCCATTACTGCTTGGCGGTAGAATAACTGGCAAAGGTGTGGTACTTCCCCAAGCGGACTCTGCTAAGAGTCCTACCACTACACAAAGAGGTGAGAGTAGGGAAGCCGTGAGTTTATTTCGAAATTTCGTTTTTCATATTATAAAGCGCCCCGCGCTTTTAAGAGTGCGCCTAATGCCAGGGATAAATCAGTTTTCACCCGCGCGACGCGTTTCTTAATGTGATGTTCATAAAGTCGAGAATAGCATGACACAGTTTGGAGGAAAAATCAATATTAAATCAGGAGTCCATTTTTGACCTAGTTTTATTTAGTTACTCAATACTTTACTAGAACGTACAATTAGGAATTTTATTACCAAAAAATAATGTGGGGTCATCGCTGATAATTTCGAGTACTCGAATTAAAACGGGTTTTTTCGGTGTCATTTTTATTTTTTTATTGTAAAAAACTCTGATCAATTTTTAAAATTCTATTCGGTTATCGTGCTTTTTCTTGATTGTACCCACACGTCAATAATTTTTTTTTCATAGTTTTTAGTTTCTTAACTTCAGTGAGCGGCGTCGAAAATGTCCTTTTTTCGTTTTCTGGCACTAGGCGCCCTCTTAATAGCGCAGTTCCTGTTCCCGTTATTGTCCAATAATAAAATCAGCCTGCGTGTTATTGGTGTTATTCCAGACTAAAAACTATCTCGGATCCGAATTTCAGCCCAATCTGTTTAGACATCCTGGCACCGAGAAACATCCAAATAGCCAAACTTTCTTATTTGAAATATTAATAGGATGGTTCATCATTTCGCGCTGTAATTTATCTGAAAACATTGTCATTTAAACCGGAAAACAATGATGTTTCGACATTACGTAGTAGATAGAATAAATGACAAAGGTGTGGTACTTCCCCTGGCAGTTTCTGCGAAGTACACACTGCAAATAAAATGTATTAAAATCCATCGATATTAACCACTGGATGTGCCCTCCCAAACTTCAGGCACATGGAGTTATGTCATCGTTGGGAAGGGTGAGCTCACTCAAAAGGTACGTTTTCCTCGTTTCCCAATTCGATGTCAACAACCAAACTGGCCGTGTGGTGTTCGCTGGCCGTGTGGTGTTCGGCAGAGTAGAATAGCACCAACCCTCAACTCTCAGGGTGTCGTATAAGGCGACTAATGCATAGGTCAGGACATCTAGACCGAAATGGACCACAAACGGGCAGCAGCGTTTCTAAATTATGGTCAGACTCTGGCGACGTACAACGGACGAACCCTGAGGCTCGATGAACATCTTGCGCAACTCGAGGTAGAACTGGAGAGAATCACATGGCACGTTCTGGGGCTGTGTGAAGTCCGTAGAGAGGGGGAGGACACCATAACCTTGGAATCGGGCCATCTCCTGTACTACCGCGAGGGAGACCAACAGTCCCAGGGGGGCGTGGGGTTCCTCGTCAATAAGTCTCTCGTTGACAACGTTGTGGAAGTCTCTAGTGTGTCGAACAGGGTAGCGTACCTAGTACTGAAGCTGACTGAGAGGTATAGCCTCAAAGTTGTACAAGCGTATGCACCGACCTCGGCACACTCAGACGACGAAGCTGAACATATGTATGACGACATATGTTCAGCCCTTCATAACACCACGAAGGCGCACTTCAACGTTGTCATGGGAGACTTCAACGCCAAAGTGGGTGTACAGGGTTGCAGTGAATCCAATGTGGGTCCATACGGTTTAGGGAGCAGAAATCACAGGGGGCAAATGCTCGTCAACTTTCTAGAGAGCCAGGGGCTCTTTTTAATGAATTCATTCTTTAAAAAGAAGCCCCAGAGAAGGTGGACGTGGCAAAGCCCCGATACTGTGACTAAAAATGAGATCGATTTCATCATGACGGACAAAAGGCACATATTCAGAGATGTATCTGTGATCAATAGGTTTAAAACCAGTAGCGATCACCGACTTATACGAGGCACTCTGAATATAAATTATAAGCTTGAACGAAACCGTCTGATGAAATCTACACTCCGACCAAATCTGCTCCAGACCGTTATAGGATCCAAAGAATTCCAGTTAAAACTGGAAAATCGTTTTGCTGCATTGGGACCCACCGTTGACGTAGATGAGAGCCTTAATAAAGTGGTAGAAATCCTCCGGGAAGAAGGTGCAAAATTTTGTCAGCTGAGGCGTAAGGGAAAGAAATCTAATCTCTCGGAGGAGACTCTCCGACTAATGGATATTAGACGAGAGCAAGATCAGGCCACAACTTCGTCAGAAAAGCGGGCTCTCAATTCCAAAATTAGTAGTATGGTACGACGGGATCTCCGGTGCGCGAATACGCGACGTATTCAACTCGCGATAGAGCAAAACCGGGGATCCAAAGTATTTGCTCAACAATTGAGGAGGCCCCATCTGACGAAGTTAAAAACATTCAATGGCAACATCGTTAATTCCAGGTTGCGGGTCCTCTCTGAGATAGAAGATTTCTATACCCGGTTATACGAATCGCAGGCTTTGCGCCCAACGCCAAGTAAGGAGGACTCACGAGCACCACTGACGCGCCACTATACAGACGAGCTGCCAGAAATTAGCCAAGGCGAGATCGAGATTGCTCTCAAACAGCTTAAGAATGGAAAAGCCTCCGGTGAAGACGGTGTCACTTCGGAGCTCTTGAAAGCGGGTGGAAAACCGATACTTCGAGAGCTTCAAAAATTGTTCGACGCTGTTCTCAGCTGTGGGAGAACTCCAATTTCGTGGCACAGAAGTGTGGTGGTTCTGTTTTTCAAGAAAGGTGACAAAACTCTTCTGAAGAATTATCGACCTATCTCACTCCTGAGCCACGTGTATAAGCTGTTTTCGAGAGTAATCACGAACCGTCTCGCCAGAAGATTTGATGAGTTTCAGCCACCGGAGCAGGCTGGGTTTCGAGGAGGATTTGGCACCATAGACCACATTCACACGGTGCGGCAAGTTATACAGAAGTCCGAAGAGTATAACCAGCCCCTGTGTCTTGCATTTGTGGACTATGAGAAGGCTTTTGACTCCGTTGAGACCTGGGCTGTTCTGGAGTCTTTGCAGCGATGCCAAGTAGACTATCGTTACATCGAGGTGCTGAGAGATCTGTATGACGCCGCGACAATGTCAATCCAAGTACAGAATCAGTCGTCTAAGCATATCAGGCTCTGCCGAGGAGTGAGACAGGGGGACGTTATCTCCCCCAAACTGTTCACAAGCGCCTTGGAAGATATGTTTAAGGCACTGGACTGGAAAGGACTAGGCACCAACGTTAACGGCGAGTACCTCTCACACCTCCGATTCGCTGATGACATAGTCCTAATAGCGGAGTCACTGCAAGACTTGCAACGAATGCTTACCGACCTAGCTGATTCTTCAAAGCGTATTGGTCTCGGGATGAACATCGACAAAACTAAAGTCATGTTCAATAGACTGGTTACCCCGGGACCAATAATTGTGAGCGGACAAACCCTCGAAATTGTTCAAAAGTATGTCTACCTCGGACAGCAGTTGCAAATGGGGAAAAACAATTTCGAGGGAGAAGTCAATCGAAGAATTCAGCTGGGTTGGGGAGCATTCGGTAAACTTCGTCGGATCTTCACGTCGTCTATTCCGCAGTGCCTGAAGACAAAGGTCTTTAATCAGTGCGTCCTACCCGTAATGACCTACGGTGCCGAAACGTGGACACTCACGGTGGGACTAGTCCATAAACTGAAGGTTGCTCAGCGAGCAATGGAGAGGGCTATGCTCGGAGTCTCTTTGAAGGATATGATCCGTAATGAGGTGATCCGACAAAGAACCAAGGTTATCGACATAGCTCTCAGAGCAAGTAGACTTAAGTGGCAGTGGGCTGGTCACATCGCTCGTAGAACCGACCATCGCTGGAGCAGACGAGTTCTAGAGTGGAGACCGCGCTTAGGCAAACGTAGCGTGGGGCGCCCTCAGGCTAGGTGGAGGGACGACCTGCGGAAGATTGCTGGCAGAAATTGGATCCAAAAAGCGCAAAATCGAGCCATTTGGCGTTCATTAGGAGAGGCCTACGTCCAGCAGTGGACTGCGATAGGCTGATGATGATGATGAACCAAAATAGGTAAATAGAACCACAGCATACCTCGCCGCTTGTGATTCTAGGGGTCAAGTAAATTGGTAGGATGTAAACCACTTATGCTACAGATACAGACGCACTTCATTACCAATTTCAAGGTGCTGCTCAGGGCACATCCAATCTATAATACTAAAATTATAAAGCTGAAGAGTATGTTTATTTGAACACAAAGATCTCGGGAACTACTGGTCCGAATTGAAAGATTCTTTCTCTGTTGGATAGTCCATTTATCGAGGAAGGCTATAGGCTATTTAACATTACGCTACTATCAACAGGAGCGGAGCATGAATGAAAAATGTAACAAAAACTGGAAATATATTGCTTTTTGAGAGCTTTCGTTGCGTGACAGCATGTGTGTATCTTTTAAAAGGTTGCGTCATTAGAATTTAAGGTAACCAAATTTGTTATAGATTTGAAATGTTACGACCTAATTTCGATAGATGGCGTAGCAACGCGCGCACGGATCAGCTAGTGATTTATACCATTAAAATCTATATGAAATACGACTTACCCATCAGCACCAACATAAGTTTCTTTAGCAGTTATTCCGTTGTAATGCACCCTGTTTTCAACTTCACCATCAATAAGCGAATCGGCCATTACAAAGTTCACGATTTCTTTGTTCAAATGACGTCTTAAATATCTAATCTCACTAAGTTTTTCTTTTTCTGATCGCCGGTGATGCCTGTGCCTTAAACGCTGCAAAGAAACGTCACTGTCAACGTCAATCGGTTTTGACAGATCCGAATCACTCGCCAATTCGGAAAAGTTTAACAGTTTCACATTATTGAGTTCTAAATTTAATTTTGAAACACTGGCCAGTTGCGATTCGTGAACTGGGTTTGCGTTTGACAAGTCTGTAATGTCACTATCACTGTCATTTTCACAATTTGTGGTGCCGAGTAGGAAGAGGATGAGTAGTGGAGTTTTGAACATTTTGCCCCAGGATATGAGACGCGCCATGTTGGATTTCTTTTTCGGTTTTGGCCGCTTTAGCTCCATCCTCATTCTGAAAGAAATAAATATAAACATATTAGTGGTCAGAGATTTACAAACAGGTATTTTATCGTGAGTTTTAACTAGACCACCCACAACTTCATCAGCCGCAATGAAGGTGATAAACACGTATCTATCTATCTATCTATAATAATTTGTTACTGGCGGTCCGCCCCGGCTTCACTCGTGTTTCATATATAGCCTTTAACACTCAGGGATCACGTACATATCCAGTGAAAGAAATTTTGAAATCAGTTCAGTAGTTCTTGAAATTAGCTCGTTCGAACAAACACCTCTTCAGCTTCAAAATATTAGCACAGTCTATTATATCATACAGTCGTTCGACGAAGCCGTCTAGACGGGGCAATCGTGCGGGGCGTTCCTGCATTGCCTACATCACAATGTTAGTATTGCAGGAGCGCGGCTCAGGGCCGACATCTTCCGTATGTTTTAATTTTATTTTGGTGCCACTTTTTTTTTGTTTGCGACAACCCCACCCGTGGCTAGACATTATCGTGGCGATGAACTACTACTGGTAATATTTCTTTATACTGTGATATTATTATAGTAGACGAGTAGATGGCGGTTGAAAGCGTAACACCGAGGAACGCAAAGAAGCTTCTACCGCCTAACGAAAAACGCTTTGACGCTTTCACATTGCCGTCTCTTTCATTTCAAGCGAGAACAAAAGAGACAGCAATATCAAAGCATCAAAGCGTCAAAGCGTTTTTCGTTAGGCGGTAGACCCCCTGGTTAAGTGACGTACTATGGGAAAGACCTATGTCTAACAGTTGGTGAATACAGGCTGATGATGATGATATTTGCATAGATATAAACGATAAAATTTGCATGGATATGCCCTCCCAATCTTTAGACGCACGGAACTATGCCATCGTTGGGAAGAGTGAGCTCACTCTTTCCGTTCTAGTCGGTTACAGGAAGCGGTGAACGCCGGACGTTTTTACCTATCACTATTTTCTTTTGTCAATAACCAAAATAAAACCACAGCATACCTCGCCGCTTGCGATTCTAGGGGTGAAATAGATTGGTAGCTCTAAACCACTCACGTCACACAGAGACGCAATTTGTTAACAATATCAAGGTGCTCAGGGCACATCCAATGGTTTATATCGATGGATATATGCAACTAACAGCGCCTTCGTTTTAACCCGCGTAGATACTGTTCACGTTATTGTTCAATTTGTCGCAAATTTCATCCCGCTCCGTTCAGCTGTTCCGACGTTATTGAGCAACTAACATCCAAACGTCCGATTTTATACTATTAGTAATATGGCATAGTCTATGACACTCTCAGGTAACGTAGCTTTCTAATGGTAAAATAACTTAAAATTAAAATAACTAAAAATCGGTTTAGTACATCCAGAAATTATCCTTTACTACCTCATTTACCTACATTTTATGTATTTATCAGTCTTTTATATCATTAGCAGAGGGACGAGAGACGAGCAGACATGTGCCTGATGGTAAGTAACATGCCTGCGCATAACAGCACATGACAGCACAGTGACACGCAGCTATTGGAACATGAACTGTCCAAAACATTACCTAACACTGCACTGCGCTCGGCACCCAGAGATGTTTAATCTCTATGTAATTTTACTGGCAACATTGCCCTTCAAACCGGAACGCATTGATGTTAAAATAATATTACCTAGTAAAGATCAAGATGAAGTAATTCGGAGCACACAGGCGAAGCTCTGAGTAACAACTAGTCATTATTACACGTTTTTCCTCATATTACGAACACTTATATAAATATTTTTGTAATACAATCCCAACGTCAAGTCTACAAAGGCAGGTCTCGTGTTCTTCTATTTATTGAGGTTACACAAAAATGATAGAATAAGCAGGTAGAACTGGTAGGAAGGCTTATCTTTTTTAAACGATTTAAAAAAAAGGAGGCGGTTTTCAATTATGTTGTATGTTTTAAAAGTGAAAACTACTTAAGGCGCGCCACAGTCAGATTTTTCGTGGGCTGTGAATTGAATTCTAGTGTCACGCTAAGGAATGATAACAAATCTTCGGGTAAACTCGGGACCACGGCCATTGGCCATTTAGAAATGCGTCAGGATTTCACATTGACCATTTAGAAATACGTTTAGAAATACTGACGTATTTCTAAATGGCTATGCTCACGCTAACGGCCTCCAGTTTCACCCGCGTAGTTTCCAAAGTACCTAAGCTATCAAAGTCTGCAGGTCTACTATGAAAACAAACTCCGAGTGATCGGATCCGACCGACAGCTGAATCGGATTGTAGCCTACCACGAAAAACATTCGGATCAATACTCAGCAGGTCTACTACGAAGTCCGATAAACGATATATCGGCCGAACTTATGGACGTTTCCTACCACGAAAGACAATCGATCGGTTGATCAGATCGGCCGTTTCGTTCGATCCGACCCTCATCCGACCTAAGTCTATAACTTCCGACCCGAAATGTATCGATCCGAATGTTTTTCGTGGTAGGCTACAATCCGATTCAGCTGTCGGTCGGATCCGATTTGTTCGGAGTTTGTTTTCGTAGTAGACCTGCAGAACAGTCCCGACGCGCAGCTCACCAATGACGAAGAGTTCCAGTGTACACCGGCGCAGCCCTCCCGCACCCCCTCACCTGCACCCCCGCGACAACAACCGTTAACTCATTCACTGCCACTATGATTTTTTAATTCCTTCTGGGGTGCCACCAATATTATTATGGACTCGCCAGGTGAGTCGCTGGCACTGCATTCTAATTTAAATGGACTCGCTAGGCGAGTTCACTGGCATAATATATAGGTAAACTTAATGATTTGTTAATATTGTGGCCGTCGAAGTCTCTACAACGTTTATATTGGTATCAAAAATAGTTTGGCAAGTGTTTAGTGTATTTCCACGTATAAAAATGGCTGAAAACCCATCAAATAAAAAAGAGGTAAGTATTTTACGTAATTTATGCAGGGATTGTAAATCTTTGGATATAATTCTATTTTTGAGGTTAAATTTTGTATGTTTATAGTTAAGTATTTTTTTTTTAAATATAGAGTGGCGAGACGAGCAGGACATGTGCCTGATGGTAAGCAACATGCCAGCACAGTGACATGCAGCTATTGGAACATGAAGAGTCCAAATCATTACCTAGCACTGCACTGCGCTCGTCACCCAGAGATCTAAGATGTTATATCTCTAAGCCCAGTCATTTCTCTGGAAACATTGCCCTTCAAACCGGAACACAATAGTGTTTGCACATTACTGCTTGGCGGTAGAATAACTAATAGTTCACATGATAAATCATGCCAAAAATATATAAATTGGTCGATAACCGCAACAAAGGGTGCGCCTATTTACAAAGTAATAAACTCTGCGTAGTTCTTTTTTTTTAGATCACCACCTGCATCCTTATCTCGCTCCTCGTTACCGACAGCTTATGACCGAATTCTAAAAACCAGGATTGAAATTGCAAATAACGGTTTTTCGGTATTTTGAAATTTAAAAAAATCATGAATAAAACCCTCTAATATATAAATGAATAAATAAGGCCCTCTAGATTACAAAAATACCAACGAACTTATTTTATAATTGTAAACTTGATGGGCGACAGTCTACGTTTTCTGTTAATGGTTTCACAAAGTAATAACCGACTTTAAAATTAATAGACGAATACATGCGTGTAGAGTAGTTTTGTTGTAGTGTAAGACAGTTTTTTCGTGATTTGAGAAAAACCACGAAAAAACGTTACGGAAACATTACGTTTCCTACAACTTCTATTTATTTTTTTGAGTTTAGATAGAAAAGGTTGAGGACCAGCGTCAGTGAACTTGCCTAGCGAGTTCAAGGCATTGTTGAATGCATTTTTTTTCTTAAATTATAAAACTTGTCATATAAACGAGCCACAGTGCAAATGTTTATATTAGCTTTTATTAAGTATACATTTTGATTTTCAGTAGAAAATATGGACGCTTTTCGGAAATATTGGTGAAAAACACTAACTCTCCAGGCGAGTCGCCGGCACATGAACGAAATTTAAGTCGACTCGCCTGGCGAGTCGTCGGCACTAAATGTGTTAAGCTTGCGTGCGCGCCGTGCGGCTGCCCGCAGTGCTAAACGAGCTGCGAACACGCGCGCGCACTCGCCTTGAAGAAGATCGCCGGACGTGATCGAAACTCGAGTCGGACGGTTCTGACTATATTATACGTGAGTTACCCGTGTATCTTATACCTTTAAACGAGCAATTCTTGTATATAAATATGTATATACATATAGAATCTGAATCACGGAAACGGCTCGAACGATTTTCATGAAATTATGTATGCAGGGGGTTTCGGGGACGATAAATCGATCTAACTAGGTTTCAATTTTAAAAGACGCATATTATGCGCGTTTTTAGATAATGAAAAACTGTCACATTAGACATTAGAAGGCGAAGATAAATTTATCTAATTGAAGTAATAGCTCAGACGGGAAGTCGGGCGGTCATAGCGGTCACGAATTAGTAGCTCCGGGTTCGAATCCAGACGGCTTCTCTTTTTTTTCATGTTTTTTTTAAGAAAATCTATTTCTTGGAGTCTTTTATCTGTAGGTATCTAAGTACCTATATTTAGTATTTAAACCGAGCAAAGCTCGGTCATCCAGGTACTTTGTTTTAAAATGTGTAATAACCACGTCAGTTTTCATACTAAAATTAACTACATATAAGCCTTATAAATTTAATTTTAAATTGAATTTTGAAATCTGTTTTTGTTTTTACTGAAAAAATAAATCATTACTTACTTCAAAAATAAATAAATCATAATGTATCTGTTTTGCGTACCCTTGTTTCTCTAGACTAGATAGGTATTAATGCGCTCTGCATAATTTGTAATTAGACACATAAGTGTCAAATTATGGGATGTTCCATTGTTATAGGTACGGCGCCTAATCGAGCTTAGTCTAAGAACAAACGGAGCGTTTTTTCAGCCGCGCCCGTTGCGGTTGGGGGCTCGTAGCTTCTATAGAATGCAGATACTATACATATGTATATCGATCGATATAAACCAATAGATGTGCCCTAAGCACCTTGAAATTAGTAATAAACTGCGTCTCTGTGTGTATCGTAAGTGGTTTACAATCAACCAATCTACTTGACCCCTAAAATCGCTAGCGGCAATGCTGTGATTCTACTTATTTTAATTGGTGTTAACCTGTCAACTAATAGTGATAGGTAAAAACGTCCGGCGTCCACTGCTTCCTGCAACCGACTAGAACGGAAAGAGTGCGCTTACTCTTCCCAACGATAACATGATTCCGTGCGCCCTGAAGTTTGCGAGAGCACTTCTTTGTATTGAGATCGTTGTGTATATTATGTAAAAATTTAAAACAAGATTCAGCAGGTAGTGCCTGCGCGTTCTGCAGTTGGTTGGCGTTGTTTGGACCTCAAGCATAGAATAGATAATATCCTAAAATGATTGTTACCGCGTCTTGCGATCGTCGTCCGCCACGTTTTCGGCCAATAATCTTAACCACGGCGGCTGCGGAACCGCGAAAATGTCTCGTGTCTCGTGAGTTTTGAAATAAAACCATACCTGCAACCGCGGCGGGCACGGGTGGAAATCGCTCCATGAGTTCTTAGCCTTAAGCTACCGTGTTATAAACATTAAATCAATGCTTACTTGAACCGTGAGTAAAACAAATACTAGTATCGCCCCGCGGTTATACCCGCGTAGTTGCCGGTCCCGTATTTTTTCCACGATAAAAGCCTATGTGCTTTTCCAGATTTTAATCTGACTGTGTTCCAAATTCCAACTCGATCCATTTAGCTATTTCTACGTGAATCAGCAACAAATATCAACACTTTCACCATTTGTAATATTAATATAATTACAATATTTTTTCGAGGATATGCCAACCTGCACTTTCTAGAGAAATTACAGGGCTCAGAGATATAATCTTAGATCTCTGGGTGAGCGCAGTGCAGTAATGATTTGGACTCTTCATGTTCCAATAGCTGCGTGTCACTGTGCTGTTATATGGCAAGCATGTTGCTTGCCATCGGACACATGTCCTGCTCGTCTCGTCACTCTATACAATAAAAAAATATTGGCAGTCATAACAACTACCGATAGAAGTGAAAGTGTATCATTCAGAATTTGTTAGCTTACTTTGAAAACTACGCGGGTGAAACAGGAAGGCGTGGCCATGACCATGACCGTTGCGTCAGCATTTCTAGATAGCTAACGGGAAATGTTGACATTTGTGCATTTCTAGTTGGCCAATGGCCATGGTACCGAGTTTAACCGAAGATTTCTTATCATACCCGATCGTGACGATAGAATTCAATTCACAGCCAACGAAAAATCTGGCTGTGGTGCGTTAAAATAAAGTTTCTCTTCAAAAACTTCCTATCATGGTTGATTAGACTTTGACTCTCTCCTTGCCAATGGCCTCGAGTCCTAGCAGTGGGAATGAAGTGAGAAATTGGAAAAGAACTAACGAAATGTGTCAGCAAAATTAGACCACGGCCACAGAATAATAAGTAGGAGGTACCTAATGGGATATCGTACGATTCTACGTCATTTTAGAATTCTATTGACTCATCCTTACCGCAATAGAAATACAGCACATTTTACAACTAAATTTAAAAACTTGCATTCCGATTAAAATACGTCATTCCTTGCATACTTAATTCGATACTGATTTTTATATACTATGTATTTCGTTTTATCCGTTATAGGCGTGGTGAGTAGTTTAGTGGTTTATCATCCTCTTTCATAATACTAAGGTCATAATTTCCAAATTAGAGTAACAGACTTCAAAAAAAGTGGCCAAGTGCGAGTGGGACTCCCGCACGAAGGGTTCCGGACCATTAGCAAATAAAAGCCGGGTCACACAGAGGCGATCCGATAGCGATAGCGAGCCGAGACGGGATTTTTTGTAATGTTCGAATTTGTATGCAACCTGACACACAGCAAGCAGGCGGGATCCCATACTCGGATACGATCCGGATCGCTATCGCTATCGGATCGCCTCTGTGTGACCCGGCTTTAAACGGCGAAAACCTCTGGCTTTATTTGAATTCCGTATACATAAACCATCGCAGTTTCCACAGACAGGTTTTCATGCAAAAGTTTACCTAAAATTTTGATTTTACCTTACGATTTTAAAGACGAGTTCGAGTGCGTGTTTTAGTGTAAGTACTAGTGGCGCCATATAGTTTATTTGGAACGGAGTTATCGAGCAAGAAACGGTAAAAAATCAAGTTTGTTGTATGGGTGCCCCCGTTAAATATTTATTTTATTTTTAGCATTTGTTGTTACAGCGGCAATAGAAATACATTATCTGTGAAAATTTCAACTGTCTAGCTATCACCGTTCTTGAGATACAGGCTGGTGACAGACGGACGGACGGACAGCCAAGTCTCAGTAATAGGGTTCCATTTTTACCCTTTCGGCAAGGAACCCTAAAAAGAGGTTTTCAATTCGGTTCATAGCGGTCAGTGCGCGCGAGGGAGCGAACGAGTTTTTGCTGGCCATTAAAATGCCAAAAAATGTTCAGTAAGACACGTCCTTCCTTTAAAGTCATTGGGTTACCCCGACGATGAAATACTACAAAAGTAAAGGCCGGTTTGCATTTTGATTATTGCGAGTGTGAGTGCGAGTGCGATTGCGAGTGCGAGTGACTGATTACTTTGCACTCGCAATAATCAATCGGTGTCCACACGTGTTTGCTACCAATCACTCAACACCTGCACTACTCACTCGCACTCGTACTAATCAAAATGAAAACAGGCCTTAAGTTATCAAATTCTGAGTTAAAAGTTTTCACTTCTATCACTGTTGATACGACTGTCAATTTTTTTTTTGGTTTTGAATTACTAATGACAGCTGACCTATGATATTCTCAGCCTACCAGAATTCCTATGAATGCTACAGGTTTATCATTCAATGCTGATAATCTTTTCGATATAATATACCTTATCAAATCTGACATTGAACAAACAATACATTAATATAGAATTAGAAACTATTCGCAATGAGCTGTTTAAAATATTGATAAAACAGATAACGGCTATCTTTAACAATATGATTTGAAATTTTCGAAGTTAATGTTCATAATTTATTTACTAGTGGTCTGCCGTGGTTTCGCCCGCGGTACATTTAAAATATAGCCTATAGCACTCAGAGATCATGAATATATCCAATGGTGAAAGACTTTTTGTAATCAGCCCAATAGTTCCTTAGATTAGCGCGTTCAAACCATAGACTTATATATAAGGACCTGGCCAAAGGTGCGGCAAAATGGCACAACCGGGTTGGACATAAAATTGCATTTTAGGGGCATGCGACATGCGACTCAGTTCATAGCGGTCAGTGCGCGGGAGGGAGTGAACGAGTTTTTGCTGGCTATTAAAATGCTCCTTGCTTTGAAGTCATTGGTTCAAACAAATAAGCTCTTCAGCTTTATAATATTAGTAGGATATTTAAGCGCTTGGAAAAAAATATGAGCGTAATTTTCAACATTATTGAAGTGAATACCTTTGCCGCATCACACACAGATTTTTCGAGGGCTGTGAATGAAACTCAGCGTTATGATCAGAAATGAAAGAAGTGTTCGAGTGAATTCGGTACCGCCGAGTGCGCTAGAGCGAGAAAGATAGTCAGCTGCTGCTATCTGTCTGCTGTCACTGTCTTTTTTTAAATTTATTCTTGGCTATGGATACTCTTTCAGCCGCATCTGTCGTGCAATGTTTACTATATTCAATTTAAACGTAATCGTTTTATTTTTAATTTTAACAATAATTCAAGAGTCTTTAATAGTTATTTCTCATTTTAATTTTCGCTTCTGCCGTGCGGTCTTCAGCACAAACATTTTTTTTTACTGTTACTGGTTTACACTTGACTGCTATCTCGCCTGATGTTAAGCAACGATGCAGTCCACGATGGAGCGCACAGACTAGGTAGAGAATGGAGCGTGATTTTTTTTTTTTTTTTTTTTACCTAGAAGAAACCGATAAACCTTTACTTAAGCACATATCATTGAGTTCCTACTCTATGGAATAGGTACTCTATGGCAGACATAATTATGTACACACTCTTTAATCATTTTTGAAGTGAAAACTTCTTTTGGCGTATATACAGATTTTCCTTGGGCTGAGAATTGAGCTGTGTCACGTCCGTAAATGAAAGAAATCTTCGGCTAAACTCGAATGATCTAAATGGTCATGGTCAGGGTATAATCAGAATATGTTACACTAGCAGCGCCCAGCGGTGTTACCCGCGAAGTTCCCGTTCCCGTTGTTCCCGTTGATTTTCCGGGATAAGCCGGGGTAGCCTATGTGTTCTTCCAGACTATAATCTATCTGTGTTCCAAATTTCAGCCCGATCCGTTCATACGTTAGGACGTGTTTGAGCAACAAACATCCAAATATCCATACATTGACATTTATAATATTAGTAGGATAGGATATGGACGTATAAAAAAAGTCAGACGTACTCTCGTTAAAACAAAAACTGTGTCACTAGAGTCGGGCACATTTGCACGTGTGCGTTGTCAGGTTGTCACTGATAGACTGACACGCACACATATACACAAGTTTACGCGTGTAATGACCCACTGATGTGTGTATGTGTGCGTGTCAGCCTGTATGTGACAGCGCACACGTGCATATTATGTGGCCGACTCTATGGACACAGTTTTTGTTTTAGCGAGACTACGTCCGACATTTTTTTATACGTCTATGCCGTCACATTATTTACTGAAATGTGTTACTGTTAATAATATAAGTGTGTCAGAACATAAGCACAGAATAAATCTGTTATCTTGATTGATATCGTGGCGTGTTCCTTTATCGTTATCACATGACGTATGCTTTACGTAAGGTAATTGGTTTTTTGCGCGTTCATTACACTTGCACCATAACTTTTTTCTTTTTAAATAAAGAGTGACGAGACTAACAGGACATGTGCCTGATGGTAAGCAACATGCCTGCCTGTAGCATCACAGTGACACGCAACTAGAACATGAAGAGTCCAAATCATTACCTAGCACTGCACTGCGCTCGTCACCCAGAGATCTAAGTTGTTATATGTAGCCCTGGAATTTCTCTGGAAACATTGCCCTTCAAACCGGAGCACAGTAATGTTTGCACGTTACTGCTTGGCGGTAGAATAATTGGCAAAGGTGTGGTCCTTCCCCAGGCGGACTCTGCCCAGAGTCCTACCACTACAAAGAATACATATATTATAGAGGTAGTATAAAGTGACAGGTCATGTGCAACATGCCTGCCTGTAGCATCACAGTGACACGCAACTAGAACATGAAGAGTCCAAATGATTACCTAGCACCGCTCTGCGCGCGTCACCTGGTGATATAAGGTGTTTCATATCTTAGCCAAGTAATTACTCTGGAACCAACAAATTATGAGATATACAGATATAGACCAAGAGCCCATGCACCCCAGACCTTCGTTATTTTATAAAAGCTGAACGTTTGTCAAAGTATGCTCCCAACACAGTTAAGAACGATGGCCCATGATGAAGTTTGGATCATCCTGGCTTTGGCAGATAAACGGTACTAAAGGTGTACCGATCTAAATTTGTCAAATTATAAAGTCTGATATTTTGGTAATACCTTCAGAATATTATTAAAAATTACACCAATAATTGCTAGACACTTAACATCGTGGTAAGCACTTGCCAGACACCCATGTTGTGTTAATGTTCATGCAATTGTAATTCTACTTGCGCCATAATATGCGCGCTTATTTTTGAACATAATATTTGGGTAACAATTAGCAGCCTAATTATCATAAGCAGCCCACTAAAAGTTCCCACTGCTGGGACTCGGGGACTTAGTACCGTTTATTTGCCAAAGCCAGGATGACCCAAACTTCATAATGGGCCATCGTTCTTATCTGTGTTAGGAGCATGCGCTGACAAGTTTTCAGCATTTATAAAATAACGAAGGTCTGGGGTTCACGGGCTCTTGTTCTAATATATCGATTATGTAGATCAGTTGCACACTTACCTCCACCACCACCACCACCTTGACCTTTTTTCTAATGGAATGCTCTTAGCTCGAAGAAGCGACGTCGTTTCATGGTTGATGTTTCAAATACACGAGCAAAGAGATTTCTCTACTTTTGTGATAATAACGAAAGGCTTTGGAATGCGTTGCCTGAGTGGGTTTTCCCCGATGGTTACAATCTTTGTGTCTTCAATTCGAGATTAAATCGGTTTCTTCTAGGTAAATCCCTGGGCATCATACAACAAAACTTGCCTCGTACATAGTGACGACTTAGTGATGGGTTTCTATGTCTGTCTTTCTATTGGTCGAATGTCTGAATATAATTTTAAATTAAAGGTTTTTTTTTTTTTTTTGTGAAAATAAATTATCATTATTAACTAAATATTTGTTTATTTAAGTCAATTGTTTGGTTTTACAAAGACAAATGATTATCATATTATATGCCAAGTTTTTTTCGTGTCGTTTCGTAGATAACCGAGTAGGTACGCTTATAGCACATTCGCACTCGATGTTCTATTTCGAGCTTCCCCGTGACATTGACATTCGAGTGAATTATATCGAGAGCTTTCGTACAAAACGGTTAATTAACGTACGAGGGACCGCTTTCACGAACTCCAGATAAATAGGTTTTAATCGGGAGTTATTGGTATTTAGTTTATTACTAGCACCTCACGGTTTTACCCACGCAGTTCCCGTTTTTGTTATTTTATTGTGATAAAAAGTGACTTATCTGCTATTCTAGACTATAATCTAACTGTATTCAAAATTTCAATACGATCCGTTCAGACATTCCAACGTGATTGAGCAACAAACAAAGGCCAAACATTGTCATCCTACTAAAATTATAAATGTCAATGTATGGATGTTTGTTGCTTAATCACGTCGTAACGTATGAACGGATCGGGCTGAAATTTGGAATACAGGTCGATTATAGTCTGTAAAACATATGTTTTCCATCCCAACATAATAAAAGGAACGGAAAATAAGCGAAAAACACCGCGGAGCGCTGCTAATTTATAATATTAGTGGGTTGGTAGCAACACGCCTGGTTATTGGTCCAAAGAAAGCCGTTGCTATTCAGCGAGCTAATGCAGCCAGTGTTTTACGTATCTTTGCACCACATGGACAAGCCCGGGCCGGGTATGATCGGGAACATGTAATTTAATAAATGGAATGGTGTATTTTCATCGATTTTGGTTCGAGTTAAACTCAATCAAAAAGGTATGTCATTATATTATAATTTAAGCAGGCCCGGATTTAGAGGTGTGGAGGCCCCGGGGCGGAGCTAGCTAGTTGGAGACGAGACGTTGAAATACACATATTGTAATAATTATATTGTAATTTTGTTGGACTATTTGTTAACACCTGCGGTAATCATTGCATTCGACGTTAACTTAACCGATAGATTAATATTTAACAGGAACAAGTGAAACTCGCCCGTGTTAATTCGATTTTAATTATATAGCATCATCTGTTTTTGACATGTATTGTATAACTAGCCGTTATCGCCGTGTCCGCATAGGTAAGTTTTTTTTTGTAAATGTTATACTAGCTGCACCCCGCGGTGTTTCCTACGTAGCGTTTCTGTTATTTTTTCGGGACAAAAATTAGCCTATGTGTTATTGCAAATTATGTTCTAGATGTGTTCTAAATTTCAACCTGATCCGTTCAGAAGTTTTGACGTTAAGGCCGATTTAAACTGAACGAACATAGAGCTAGAGCTGGAACAAGAGCATTCTTTCTCGATCTTTTAGTGTAAACGAAAGATCGTTCTTAGCGTTTTCCATATTATTTATTCCATAGAATCTTTGCGAACGCAAACAAAACAACGAAAGAATGCTCTACGTTTGTTTACACCAAATGAATTTGATACAGTGGGGATAGAATGAGCATTCGCTCGTCTGATGTAAATCGGCTTTAATAGAGCAACAAATATCGAAGCTTTGACATTTATAATATTATTTAGGTAATATATAATATTAGTTAGGATTTACCGCAGTTAAAAAGTGGAGAGAGAGTTTCCTAAATTTCAGTACAATTTCATACTTTATATTCACGGGTATAATGACGAATGCAAATGATGGATTAAAATATTGGTAACTCACTTTATAAATAACTAGCGGCCCGCTCCGGCTTCGCTCGAATAATAACCTAGATATCAACTGCAGCGCCATCTGCCTTAGCCTATGTTATTCGGGAATAATGTAGCTTTCCAAAGGTGAAAGAATTTTTGAAATCGGTCCAGTAGTTTCGGAGCCTATTCATTACAAACATACAAAAATAGGTACAAATCTTTCCTCTTTATAATATTAGTATAGACTACGGTAAATATCTCTAAATTAACAATATTAGCCTATCAGTTTTTTATCGGATACACTTCGAAGAGTGCAACTGAACAGCAGGTCTACTACGAAAACAAACTCCGAATGATTCGATCCGACCGACAGCTGAATCGGATTTGTAGTCTACCGCGAAAAACATTCGGATCGATACATCTCGGTCGGAAGTTATAGACTTAGGTCGGATGAGGGTCGGATCGAACGAAACGCCCGATTCGATCAACCGACCGATCGTCTATCGAGGTAAGAAACTTCCATAAGTTCGGCCGATATATCGTGTATCGGACTTCGTAGTAGACCTGCTGCATGATCTATTCTAACACCACCTTGCCCATTCTTATATCGAACTGCTAGTAGGCCGAAAAAGCGACATTGTTTCATAGTTGAAGTTCCACAGACTCGGAAGAAGAGGTTTGACTCTACTTTTGTGATAAGAACGTTTAAGCTTTGGAAAGTGTTGCCCGAGTGGGTTTTTCCTGATAGAATCTTGGTGTCTTCAAATCGAGAGTGAATTGATTTCTTCTATGTAAGCACGTTCTATCGTATCGTCGCTTAACATCAGGCGAGATGGCGGTCAAGTGTAAACCTATAAAAGTTTTATACCCACACAATACACTACAACAATAGGGTACCGGACTGGGTCAAAAATACACCATCCTAATTAGTCCGTCAGCTAGATCATGGAAAAATATTGGACACGTATTTTTTGTTTTTTCATAATATTAAAAATCGTCAAAGATATAGACCATCAAACTTCGAGAGTGGGGGTCGCGACGTCACTCGTGAGCAAAAATCGTACTCACAAGTGACGTCACACGAAACTTCGAAGCGCTGTATCTTCGTCATTTTTTGTTTGTGAAACAAAAGAAAAAATACGTGTACAATATTTTTTGGCAATCTAACTAACGGGCTACTTAGTTTTTTTGAGGATTGTACCCTATTAACAATCGAAACCTACCCTAAGTAAAATTTAGAAAAATAATTTTGACGACAAAAATATGGTGGTAGGTATATACAAAGTTCGCCGGGTCGACTAGGTACAGTCCGCGAGGTATAAGCTGAGCTTTGCATTAGTGTGAGTGATCACATGCATACGCATCTATTACCAAAAGTACAGTCAGACAACAAACTCTTAAACAACAAGCTGACATTAACTATCCAGGATCAATATGGTCATTGCGAAAAGAAGTATCTCTTTTAGGATTCAAATGGTCAAGGACAGAGAATAACAGAAATTTTTTAATGGAAAAGCATGAGATCCGTCATCTACGTTTAACTTATTTACTTAAAATTTCCGAATACCGTATTCAGGGCAGGCCTATCGTTTATACCAATGTACAATTGATACTGCATAATAAACAACGATTTATTGAATATAAAATTGACACCTTATTAAGAGAACATGGTCACAGCGTCCTGCGTCTGACTGTACTTTTGGTGATCACTCACACTAATGCAAAGCTCAGCTTATACCTCGCGGACTGTATCTTCTTATATTATGTGAAAATAGATCTTCATAATGTCTGTACTCTCGCAACTTTTGAATGACTGCACCAAATTGGACGATTCTTTGCTTTATGTATTCGTTGTTGTCGGGACAAAGTTTGTAGGTTTTTTTTTAAATAAAGAGTGACGAGACGAGCAAGACATTTGCCTGATGGTAAGCAACTTGCCTGCCACATAACAGCACAGTGACACGCAGCTATTGGAACATGACGAGTCCAAATTATTACCTAGCACTGCACTGCGCTCGTCAGCTAGAGATCTACATCGTTATATCTCTAAGCCCTGTTATTTCTCTGGAAACATTGCCCTTCAAACCGGAACACAGTAATGTTTGCACATTACTGCTTGGCGGTAGAATAACTGGCAAAGGTGTGGTACTTCCCCCGCGGACTCTATGTATGGCATTATTGTATGTTGTATGGCAGAAAACTTAGGAAATGATGACGAAAAAAAAATGGTGGTACGAAGTTCACCGGATCAGCTAGTAATATTGTAAATATGACTTTGTTGCTCAATCGCAGCAGAACTGCTGAACGCATCGGGTCCAAATTTGAAACAAAAGTTATAGTCATGAATAATATGCTATTGATAATATTAATATAAGCTAAAATAAAGGAAAAGTTTTATAGCGGAAAATTACGGGAATTATAGGTATATAATATATACATATACCTATATAGACACGTAAGTAAAATAACTATGCGGATCGCTGCTATAAAAACAAATGCTTCTAATTTTTTGTAAAAATGATTAGATTCATTTTATTATTTAAATAACTTTATCTACAAATGTTTCTAGTTTTTGAATTTCATTCCAAATTTACATTTTTTTATATTAAGTAAATTTAAATTATGTACATAAATTGTTCAAACTACTTAGTAGGTATAAATTACCTTAGCAGACACTATTTAAACAATACCATTCAATTTCAACTAATTTGTTTTATTTATTTAAATAGGTAACTATACTTAAAAAATATTAAATGTCATTATAGGTAGGTATATTTTATTTTTAAAATTAAGTATCATATTTGGTGAATTATTAATTACCTATTTGGTGAATTTCGTGACTGAAATCTTTCATTAAATTTCATCACTTCAGTTTTTGGTAATCAAATTATTTAAAACGAAATCAAGGTAAATAGTTTACTATGTGTACTTACTTAAATTACGCATTGAAAAAAAAGTTAAGTAATCAAATTAATTCAACTGACCTGTCAGAGTCCCAGTTTCAGGTTTTTATTCCTTCGTCATTTCATCACCACAAAAAAAAACACTGGCCACTTCACACACGAAAAAAATAGTCTAATGACTGTCTATGGTTCCTGATTGATTTCGAATATATCTTAATTCAAAAATCGAAGGAGTTTGGAAAGTTGCCGCGTAAAGTTTTGGCGGGAACTGGCCGCGACTCACTGTAACGAAGAATGGAGTGATACTGAGACTTGAGTATGCGATGCGGACTCTTTCGGACCGGATCGGACTGTGATATTATAAATATGCATAGCAGTATGGGTGCTTGTGATCCTACTAAAATTATAAATGCGAAAGATGAGATGTTTCTTGCTCATTCACGTCGTAACGTCTGAACGGATTGTGTTGAAAGGAACACAGGTAGATTATAATCCAAAATGGCACATGGGATTTTTATTGCGAAAAAAAATACGGGAAGAGGAATTAAGCGGGTAAAATGGCGGGGCGTTCATAGTAATTTATAAAAAAATTGGCAGTCATAGGAACTGCCGATAGAAGTGAAAACTTATAATTCAGAATTTGATAGCTTACCTTGGAAACTACACGGGTGTAACCGGAGGGCGTGGCCTCGCCATCTTGGCATGGCCATCTACAAATTCGTCAGCATTTCCCATTGGCTGATGCGTTTCTAGAAGGCCATGCCACGATGGCCTGTCCACGCCCTTTTAGCATTTCCCATCATCATCAGTCATCCCAGTTTCGTGCATGCAGCCAGCGATCATCGACTTATTAGACGTTTTCATGTCAAAAAGACGAACGAAATATAATTTAAGTATAATAAAATGTAAATAGTCGCTAACACGTAAAAACAACTTAATACATCATTTCATCAATTTAAACAAATAGCACAGCCAGCACAGCGTTAAACAAATACCATTTAAAACAGTATATTTTAAATGTTATTTTAACGGTTGCTTTAAATACCTTCTATGAATGATAGCACATACTATAAATAGTAGCGGATATAATAATTATAACTATAGTTATTTCCTGTTGTAGTGATTAAATAAGGACATACATAAATAATATTTTAGTATTAAAATTAACATGGTTGTTACACATATTTATTAGGTAAACGGGTAACTCACGTGTAATGAGGTCGGTCAATCCGACTCGAGTTTCGGCCGCGTCCGGCGGCCTTTTTCAAGGAGAGTGTACGCGCCCGATGGCGCCCGTTTGGCACTCGAACTCGAACTCGTTTGAAACTCGAGTCGGATTGACCGACCTCATTACACGTGAGTTACCCGTTTACCTAATCAATATATATAATATTGTAGTTATTTATTTCTGAAAGTATTTTATTTATGTGTTATTGAAGTGAAAACTTTGGCGCACCACAAATGTCTTTGGGTTTTTAATTTAGTTTTGGCCATGTACCTATACTTCTTAAGCCGCATATGTCACTGCTGTGTTACTGTGTTAACTATATTCAATTTATAAAATGTTTTCGCTGTAGTTTTTATTTTTTATAGTTATTCAATGGTTTTAATAGTTACTTCATAATTCAGTTTTCATTCCTCATTTTTTTTTGGTATTTAGTGTTACTTGTGACACTAGACATTATATTTACCTATGTAGATTATTAAGGATATTCTTTTTTGAATAATTTAAATGAATTCTTTTAAAAATGCTTAGTTTGGGGCTAGACGGCGTTGAGTGAAAAAGAGTCTATAAATAATTCATATATTATCTAAATGTGAAAAATGTGCACAGTGCCAGAGTAACAGGCTCAGTTTTTAATAATTTAATCTATTTATCTCAAACAAAACTGTATTGGAATTTATATGTGATTCAAGTTTAGACACATATTTAGTCATTACTATAATCATGACTGTAAGGTCTTTACTTTACTTTATTTGAATAGGTACTCGGAAGACTCTTAAGCAGCGGCAACCCGCGTCATTAAACTACACTTTTTATAAAACTCCTTAATAGAATCCTATCCCACTAGTATTATACATTTCAATGTTTGTTGCTCAATCACGTCGTAACGTATGTAATATCGCGAAGTGCTGATAATCACATATTAAGCGAAACATTGTCGATTTAAAATTGTGTTTACCTATTTATCCTCACGTATGTATCCATGTAACGGCAAAACAGTTTTGAATAAAATTAAACACGAAGTAAGTACGTTGACAATTTAATCACGTCAAAGTTCGTGATTAATAAGCGATAGGTAATGGGAAATGCTAACGCATTTCTAGATAGCCAATAGCCATGGTCCCGAATTCACCCAAAAAAAATCTCATCATTCCCGAGCGTGACGCTAGAGTTTAATTCACAGCCCACGAAAAATCTGTCTGTGGCGTGCCAAAAGAAGTTTTCGCTTCAAAAACATCAAGCAACGGTTGAATTCGCTCAAGTTTGGTTACGCTCTAATCACACCAAAGTCGCAGCGTAGAGACGAGCAACTTCACTGTGACGTGATTTAAAATGTTCATAATAAATTTATAGTCATTATTATAATCATGACTGTAAGGTCTTTACTTTACTTTATTTGAATAGGTACTCGGAAGACTCTTAAGCAGCGGCAACCCGCGTTTTTTTTAACCGATACTATGTATTATAACCAAAGAGTTTACATTTACTACGTATAGAGTTAGAACAAACGCTTTACGCCGAAAGCACGGGTCTGATCGCTCTTGTCTTGTCGCTCTTGTGGAAGTGTCATACTTTTGTCGCGGCACATCACTACGTCGCCATAGCTAACACACCCCTCATCTGCTTACGATTGGTACAAAGGAACCGTGCGGAAAAACCAGATCTATAATTTACTTATTCTTTACCTAAGATTATAAGGTTTTTAAATCGCATGAAAGGCTTATCACATCTGGCAAAATTTTGTCGACTGAACTTATCAGCAAATTTAGGGACTAGGCTCAGTAACTGAATTAACACGCAGGCTAGAAGCAAGCAATCCTCGCATCTGAATTTAGTATGCTAGCTCACTTTATTGAATTTAGAAGCAACTATATTCAGTCGATAAAATTTAGCCTGGTGTAATAAGCCTTTTACAAACTGATCGTCGCTGCGCTGCGCCCGGGGCTCATTTGGCGTTTTTTTATAATTTGGAGCGACGACACACCACACTGCTTGCTCTACTCCCCGCCTCGTCTGCCTCGCGCCGTTGTGCGGTGTGCCTGCGGTGCTGCGCTGGAGCGGTACCGGACGGACCGTATGACATACGATACATTTTCAGGCACCCAAATAAAAACGGGGCCCTATTACTGAGACTTAGCTGTCCGTCCGTCTGCCACCAGGTTGTATCTCAAGAACGGTGATAGCTAGACAGTTGAAATTTTCACACATGATGTATTTCTATTGCAGCTATAACAAATATATACTAAATTAAATACTAAAATAAAAAATTGGCAGTCATAGGAACTGCCGATAGAAGTGAAAATGTATAACTCAGAATTTGATAGCTTACTTTGGAAACTACACGTGTGTAACCGGAGGGCGTGGCCTGGGCATCATGGCACGGCCATCTAGAAATGCGTCAGCATTTCTTATTGGCTGATGCATTTCTAGATGACCATGGTATGATGCCGAGGCCACGCCCTTTCAGCATTTCCCATTGGCTAACGCATTTCTAAATGGCCAATAGTCATGGTCCCGAGTTTACCCGAAGATTTCTGATCATACCCGAGCGTGACGCTAGAATCCAATTCACAGCCCACGAAATATCTGTCTAGGCGCACCTAAAGAAGTTTTCACTTCAATAAAATGAATATTTAATTAATATTATATCCCATACAACAAACTTGATTTTTTACCATTTCTTGCTCGATTAGTCCGTCCCAAGTAAAATAGATGACGCCACTAGAAGAATAAAACGTGCTATCGAATTCGTCGTTAGAATCATATGGTAAAATCAAAATTTTTGAAAAACTGGTTGGATGAAAGCCTGTTTGCAGAAACTGCGATATTTTATGTATACAGAATTTGCAATAAAACAAAAGAAGTTTTCGCCGTTTATTTGTCCTTACTGTTAGTACGTTCGCTTGCAACGTAAGATCGTACGATTATGGCATTGAAATCTCGTGCGGTTATGCCGGTGAAATGGCAAGAAAGCTACACGTGGTTCGCACCTCGTTAATACTGCTTACTAGGAACTCATTATAAAATTATACTAATTACTTTTTGTAGTTAAACTTAAATAATTCTTAGGCAACGTTACTCTTGTTCGAAAAATACTTCAAAGTCTAGAAAATCGCCTAGTTCAGCTTATTGATTTTTTATCGGATACATTTCCGATAGTGTGCAACTGACCTGCATGATCGAATGCCACCTTGCCCTTGATCAAACGAAGGTGTTTGACTCTACGTTTGTGATAAGAACGTCTAGAAAAGCTTATCGAATCCGCCGCCTGCGGTTTTCCCGATGTTATGAGTGAATTTTGTTGAAGTGAAAATTTCTTTGGATGCATTGAACAGTTTTTTGTCGTGGAAAATATAGTAGTTTTACGTCATCTACATGCTTACTTACGCATTAATGAACAGCATATACCTATATAAAAGTATTTCGTTCGGGAGCCTATTAGAACGCATAACTTTTTGTTCCTAATTTACTTTGTCATAATGAATGTAGCATAATGTATAGTGTCATAATGCAACTTTCGCATAATCATTTTTTGGCGTCATGTGTTTTAAGCATAACAATCTATTGTACTACATTTTATTCGACTACTGATGAGACGCATAATAGTTTTTAAGCATTTTTTTATTTGTTCTATTTTTTTTAAAGTGCCGTTTAAATCGCATTTTTTTTTTCCTAATTTACTTTGTCATAGTGAATGTAGCATAACATATAGTGTCATAATGTAACTTTTGCATATCGTTTTTTGGCGTTATGTGTTTTAATCATAAAAATCTATTGTGCTACATTCAATTCGACTGTTGCTCAGACGCATTTAGGCATTTTTTAATTATTTGTTGTGCTACGTAATATATAACCAGGTTATATAGGGTCCAGATCCGAGTGTGATTAGTGTTTTCTTTTTCCTTTTTTCCTGTTTTTACTAGTTTCTGTGTTGTTCATTGTTGATCACGTGCATTGTACATTATTTTTGTTAATATTTGGCATAGTTAAAATGGTATTTGTGTAGTTATTGTATATCTAGTATTTATATGTATTTTAGCAATTATGTGTGTATAGTATTATTACGTAGTTCATATATATTAAACGAGTTTGTAAATTCTTAGTAAGTAACTTAAGTGATGACTTTTAATTTTTGTCATTTTGTTTTTCCCTCACACCCGATTTTCATTGTATTTATTTTTTGTGTTTTTCCTGCCTTTAATGGTGGTCTGGAAGAAATCGCTAATAGCGATAACGCTGCCATTGCTGGTACTAGTTATTAGTATTTTCTGTTTTGTACATTTTTTAACTTTACTGGTGTGCATAATAAAGTAAATAAATATTGGTGGACAATTCAAACACAACACCATTTGACCCCAAACTAAGCAAAGCTTGTAATATGGCGGCCAAATAGCTGATATAATAGTTATATAGCTGTAAATACATACTTATTATACATAGAAACACTCCGACACAGTGCAAATATTTGAATTCATCACACAAATATTTGCACTGGCTGGGAATCGAACCCACGACCCTCGGCTTCGTAGGCAGAGTTACTACCCACTAAGCCACGAGGCCAGTCGAAAAGTGTTTCTGTATGTGGTTTTTAAAGTTAAACTTTTATTACATCGCCTTAAACTTTGTCGCCCATCTATTTCATGTCGCGTGACGGTCGGCCGCGGTGTGGGGGTAAAGAGAGGCGAAGAGAGGGAGAAAAGGCGCTCGACAAAGCAATACAATAAAACAAAGCCCGGGCCAATATGGCGGCGTTACTCGTTAAGTTACTTAAATCGAAAATTTTTAATTTTTTTACTTGTCTACAATTCGAAAAATAATTTCACTTTTACCGTGGTTCCATAAAACCACACAATATTTTTTTTAGCAGGATACTTACCAAACTAACTATACTCAACGTGTACTAGGCTCGACTACGACTAGCACAAGGGCACCTCCGTAGTAGCGAATAGTAGATTATTCCACAAATACAAAAAATACAAAATACAAAAATCTTTATTGCTGTTTGTAGGTAAGATAAGATAATACAAAACATTTTAAAAGTTGCCCCATACAAACTGGCCTCTGCGAGAGGCATGCAATATGTCTGGCAAGACAATTATTAGTCTTAATTTTTAAATAAAAACAAAAAAATAATTAAATAATAGTCAGCTGATTAAAGTCTTCTTCTTCCTCATCTTCTATTAATTTCTGGTTTTTATTTATGTCATCTGATTCTTCATCTTCGATTCATTTCTGGCTTCTACTTGGTTGTGATACTTGTGTGAGATAAATGTTTGGTGAGCACAATTTCGCCAACGTCTTGTGTTTCATCAGGATATTGTCTTGTGTTTTTGAGTTTGATCAATATGTCCATCCAGGGTCTAAGGTCTTGCATTAGTAGATCTTGCAGTTCATCCATGTGAGGAATGTCAAAGAATGTATAAAGTGCAATAAATGTATATAATCAAAAAATCTAAAATGTCGTTAATTATAATATTCATGTATTCATGTACTTCACATTCACAAGTGTGTAATGTTGGTGATTACCTACTGCTAAAGCGCTTTTGAAACCCGAGCCGAAGGCGAAGGTCTTAATACATCCGAAAACAGTGATCATCAATACACACGTGTATCATAGGACGTTTTTAAACACGCTTGAATAAGATTTTTTTTTAATATTTTATTCACAAACCAGTGAATAAAATTAAAAAAAAACAACATTTCAACAATGAAAACGAGTTGTTAGAATTGTTTTGTAATAGCGGGAAAAAAAACAGTTGTCAGAAAATGCGCGCGCGCGCACATGGCGACACAGCCACAGACTGAACAAATTAGACATTATTTTTTTGTATATCTTCATGAAAAAGTCACAGTTAGATTATAGGATTGGTCGCTTCTAATTTGCTTATAGTTAGTTTAGTCGATTATCCTTGCTTCTAAATTTACTATATAAATTCAGACATTACTTTTTACATTTTTATTTATTACATTTTTCAAAATGTAATAATAATTGGATAATATTGTTGTTGTCCTTTCTTTTGGCTTGATATGGGCATGATTTCTAAAATATCTTATTAGTCCGTCAGTTAGTTAGATTGCTAAAAAATATTGTACACGTATTTTTTATTTTGTTTCACAAACAAAAAGTGACGAAGACACAGTGCTTAGAAATTTCGCGTGACGTCACTCGTGGCTACGATTTTTACCCACGAGTGACGTCGCCACTCCCCACTCTCGAAGTTTGATGATCTTTGTCGATTTTTAATATTTTGAATAAACAAAAAAATACGTGTCGCATATTTTTCCATGATCTATTTTGACATTAGAATGGTGTATTTTTGATCTAGTCCGGTATCCTATTCCGTGGGCCTGAAGTTTGGGAGGGCACATCCAATGGCTTATATCGATGTGGTAAGAATTTCTGTCCGTAACCGCACAGTACTATGTACCGGTTTAAGCTTGGCTAACACGAAATTTTGAGTTTGTTGTAGTGAAAAGTATTATTGGCGCACCACATATATATTTTTCGTGGGCTGTGAATTGAACTCATGCATCACGTTCGTAAATTAAATAACTCTTCGGTTAAATTAGGATTATCTAGATGGCCATGGAGATGGCCACGCCCACCGGTTACACCCGCTGACGACACCGACGACGCCATCGGTCGGTTCGTACGGCGAGCGTTGGCTGCATCATCAAAGACCATCCGAGAGTTCAACCTACAGATGGCCATTAGGGACAGAAATGCAGCCGTAGTGGAGGCTCTGGGCCGGGAGGAGGCGGCTTAGGCAAATGGCAATTAGGCAAAGAATCGATGTGGAGTCGATTACTAGCGGAATCCCAACCGGTAGTGATCGGCTCAACAGACGAGCACTAGTATTTGGTTTAAAATGTTCCCAACTCCTCCCTTATTTTCCTTTTCTTCTTGAAATCCTTGAAATATGTAAAAATTATATAAAATTTGAAATGACAAAAGTCACGGACCCCGGATTCTGTGGAGTGACAAATTTAAATAAAAAAAAAAAAAAAACAATACAGCCGTGTAGTTTCCAAAGTGAGCTATCAAAATCAAATTCTGAGTTATTAGTTTTCACTTTTATCGGGAGTCCCAATGACCGACAATTTTTTTTTATATATCGTAGATAAACACAAAGAAAAATAGTATTAGATGTTTTAGGTAAACACAGGAAATGTTGAGTCCTTGGTAGATTTTTTAGGGAAACACAGAGTTTCTTGGTAGATGTCTTTAAGGAAACGCGAAAGAAATGTTGAGTCCCTTGGTAGGTTTCTAGGGTAAACACTAAACATAGAGTATATATGTAGAGTTCCTTGGTAAATAATTAAATAATATCGTAGATAAAAACTAAAAACAAAACAAAAACAGTACCAAGGTACTTTACTATAGTGCATTCCAATAAGCTGTGTAGAAAACCAAAACAAACCAAAACAAAGGTGATACCATAACATAAACATCGTTTAATCTTAGTATTTTTATGAAATAGCCTTAAAATATTTTTCACAAATAGAATTCGACTTTATTGCGATCTTAAATACCATATACTTAGATTTGTATTGATCAAATAATTCTATACTATCTTATTTTAAAAGTTATATAAAGTAATGGTAGGATGATAGAAATATGATTTTAAGTACTAGCAATTTGATCTGTGTTTCTCAAACTCTCAATGTTGCATTCAAGACATTTATACTTCTTTTCATCAAATTATTCTTATTAAGTACGCGCCTATTTTTCTAACATACCCATATTGCCCATCATGCCCATATTGTGAAAATGCTCATTTCCATTATATTCCAGTATGGATTAATTTTACTCTATTTATTTTTGTCATTAATTTAGAATTTTTAATTATAATGTAATTTGATTTTAATATAATGTATTATTTGATTTTTATTGTAATGGGATTTTAAATTGACGTCTACTTTTTTTTAAATTATTGACTTGTATTGGTAATATTTGAATACCTTGAATATGACATGCAACTACTCGTTATCAATAAAAGAGTAAGAGTATGACTAAAGAACTCCGAGAAAAAGGTTTCTTGTGTCGTAACGAGTTGAGAGAAAATCGCAAACCTCTAAATACGTGTTCCACATTACGCTGTTTACTATCAAAAGCATGTATAGTTTTCACTCTAAAATGACATACATTTTGTGTTATTTTGATCGAAACTTTTGTATGTGTTTACAGAATATTACGTCATAGTGTAATGATCAGTTTTGGGTAGTACGAGGACAATTCGAACGAGATATTTTTTTTATAAATAAATACTGGTGGACAATTTACACACAATACCATCTGACCCCAAACTAAGCAAAGCTTGTGTGATGGCGGCCAGATAGCTGATATAATACTTATATAGTTTGAAATACATTTTTATTATACATAGAAACACCCAGACACAGTGCAAACATTTGAATTCATCACACAAATATTTGCACTGGGTGGGAATCGAACCCACGACCCTCGGCTTCGCAGGTAGAGCTACTACCAACTAAGCCACGAGGCCAGTCTTATTTAATTATTGTTAAAAATAAAAGGAACGTTTTCACATAAGGAAACATCTAAATTACTTTTCTTCTAGTGTTACATTCTTCTCCGAACTCAAATGCTTTGCCTTTCCTTTTTTTACGTGGGGGAAATAAATGTACGTATGCCCGCCATATTCTCATTATGAAATGAGAGGAAATCTCCATCTACCCTCATTTGGGCTTCAAAAATTGCACGGTGACTAACACTATACACAAGACTAACCATATCACCAGGTTTCTCCAAACTAAGTGCGCTATGCACACATTTATTTATTAGAGGATTTCGCGACGCCGATAACTGTAAACTGGTTAGTTTTCGGTTATTGACATCGTGGTCATCGCGTCGTAGTTGAAATATATACCTATGTTTTTTATTTTCCAATGCTTCCCGAACTATTCTTGCGTAGTAATGACATTCGGTAGATAGAACCTTCGGGTCGTGGATCTCGATCCAATGACCAGTTTTAGCATCAATCAAATGTTCAGCAATTGCAGATTCTTGTGCCTGACGATTTTTTACAGCGGCAATGTGTTGATTGTTCCAAGTCCCAGCAGCAGTGGGAACATTTATTTGGGTGTTTATGATATGCATACATATATATTTAGCCTTTTTATGCGGCGAAAATTTAAAAGGGCAAGCAATGAAAGGTACTACAAACTATCTTGTAAAACAATGGTTGAGAAATGCTGGTCTGTCATATTTTGAGTGACATCGATTTGTTTACCTTTTATTCACAGAGATTTGGAATGAGGTATAGTACCTTGTAGGTATTTAAGTTTTTTACTTTGGCTATTATTACAGTGTTATTTTATTTACTTTTTTTCATTGTATTAATTAAGATTAAAGCAACAGACCAGCTTGTATGGGTAAACTTTTAAAAATATATACAGAGTTATTGGTAATCAGCCTGCATCCTTTTAAGGGGATGTTAGGTACATTCAATACGTCAACTTTTGTTCTACAGTTTAAAAAAAAATGTTTTTTTTTCTTTTACAAAATAAATAAAAAGTGCATTTGCACGGTCTAAGTAAACGGTCTAAAGTCTAAAAGTCTTCCTAACAATTCGTAACGAGAGCGCGTACCTACGCTCTTTAACGCGCAAAAAATAATGTACCGAAGTGAATAAACACTAAAAAGTCGCTAAACAGTACAAAAAAGGGCAACAAATACAATTTTTTTTTTGGGTTATCTATTAAGTTTTAACGAAAGTTGTAAAACAAAAGTTGTTTGTTTAAATATACAGAACATGCCCTTAAACGGATGCAAGCTGATTACCAGTAACCCTGTATATGTATATTTTTTTTTAAATAAATTGTGACGATACGAGCAGGACCTTTGCCAGATGGTAAGCAACATGCCTGCCACATAACAGCACAGTGACACGCAGTTATTGGAACATGAAGGCCAAATCATTACCTAGAACTGCACTGCGCTCATCACCCAGAGATCTAAGATGTTACATAAGCCCTGTGATTTCTCTGGCGACATTGCCCTGCCCAAACCGGAACACAGTAATGTTTTGCACATTACTGCTTGGCGGTAGAATAACTGGCAAAGGTGTGGTACTTCCCCAGGCGGACTTTGCTACGAGTCCTACCACTACTAATGTTTTGTATCATTTTATTTTACCTGCAAACAGCGATAAAGATTTTTGTAGTTTGTACGAGTATATTTGTATTTAAGATAGGTAAGGTATTTTTTTTAGATAGACACAAAATTCTGATTTATTTTCGTAAACATTTACTTTGGTATAATTTTCAGGTAAATACGGAGATTATTAGTGATAGTTTTTGATGATTAGCAAACCTAAACACCACAGTATTTATCTAAACACAAAATTTGTGGTAGATTTCTTAGGTAGATACATACAAAAGAAATGTAGAGTTAATTTAACGTTTCGGACCTCCAATTTACCAATTTACCAAGATACTCGTAGTTTGTCCACAGCTCTGTTCAGGTCGTACTAATTAGTTTATGTAAAAACCAGTCCATTATAATGATAAGTGAATTGTGAACATACCTACCACTGCTTGAGAAATCGACCTTTCGTCACAGAATAAATATTAGTACAGAATCTTCACTTACCGCAAAACAATTATATACATAACGACTCTTGCTGGGACACAACAAAGTTCAATTCAGCTCGCATTAGCGCACAATTCCTGTCGCGATTTTCAACTCACCATCTACGCTCTCTTCTAACGCGTAACTCTGTCCCTGTCTAGCGCGTTTCTTTTGTAGCGTTGTTTCCTGGAAGGAACGGTCTAGCGGTAGGCTAAAATCGCGCGACCTTGAGCGAGTGAGGGTGCACTGCTTTCGTCGACATTCACCATCTAAAGCAGGCGTCGGCAACGTTTCGGGAGCCATGGGCCACATGGGCTGCGTAAAAACTGTGTTCGCGATAAGTAGGAATGAATACACACTAATACATTTATTTTTAGTTGGATAAATTAATATTTGCAATTTGTAAAATTCATAGGATATTATTATGCGAGCCGGGAATAAATTAAAAAAAAAAAATTTGGCAGTCATAGGAACTGCCGATAGAAGTGAAAACTTATAACTCAGAATTTGATAGCTTACTTTGGAAACTACACGGGTGTAACCGGAGGGCGTGGCCTCGCCATCATGGCATGGCCATCTAGAAATGCGTCAGCATTTCTCATTGGCTCACGCATTTCTAGATGGCCATGCCATGATGTCGAGGCCACGCCCTTTCAGCATTACCCATTGGCTGATGCATTTCTAGATGCCCAATAGGCAAGGACCTGAATTTGCCCGAAGATTTCTTATCATACCCGAGCGTGACGCTAGAAATCAATTTACACCCCACGAAAAATCTGTCTAGGCGCGCCTTAAGAAGTTTTCACTTCAAAACCTTATTTAACAACCTCGCGGGCCGCGCGTTGCCGACCCCTGATCTAAAAAATTACTTTTAACCATGGACGTATAAAAAAGTCCGATGTAGTCTCGCTAAAACAAAATCTGTGTCCATAGAGTCGGCCACATAATATGCACGTCACTGTCACATTCAGGCTGACACGCACACAAACACACATCAGTGAGTCATTACTCATTACACGCGCAAACTTGTGTGTACATATTTATGTGTGCGTGTCAGCCTATCAGTGACAACCTGAGAACGCACACGTGCAAATGTGGCCGACTCTAGTGACACAGTGTTTGTTTTAGCGAGACTACGTCCGACTTTTTTTGTAAGTCCATGTTCTTAACCTCCGACCAAAAAGAGGGTGTTATAAGTTTCATGTCGATGTCTATCTGTCTGCTGTCTGTATGTGTGAGTATGTGTCTGTTTGTGGCACCGTAGCTCTCAAACGGATAGACCGATTTCAATGCAGTTTTTAAAGTGATGGTGGGAGGTTTTAACTTAAAAACTTTGTTAGGCGCACCACCGACAGATTTTTTATTTAACAGTTTATTTCCGAGCGGTTCTCGGTTGGTTTTAGTTAACCTTTTGACCGCCAGAGTCTTACTTGACAATACTTGACAAACGCTAGCGAGCACTGAGCGCCAACGACGTCTTATAGTTGACTAAAAATAAAAAACGCACGATACCAAAATATTAATTAAAATTTTATAGTTACTGGTCTCCCTGAAGCGCAAACTGCTCGACACATGTATCCTGCCCATCCTAACTTACGGTGCGCAAACATGATCCCTAAATAAAGCGCAGAAGTCCCGCCTCATGGTCTGTCAACGAGCAATGGAACGCAGTATTTTACGCATTAAAAGACAAGACCGAATTCGTAACACCATACTGCGTTCCATTACAGGTGTAACAGATGTAGGACATAGATCTGCCAAACTTAAATGGGAATGGGCGGGTCATGTAAGCAGAATGCACCCCGATAGGTGGGCCATAGTTGCTACAGAGTGGGCACCATCGGGGCACTAGTCGACCCCAGGGCCGTCCTCCAACGCGCTGGAAAGACGAGCTCGGAGCTTAATAAAGATTGGGCGATGGAAGCTCTGGACCGTACTAAATGGAGAGATTTGGGGGAGACCTTTGCCCAGCAGTGGGACAATAGAGGTTAATTTAAAAAAAAAGTTACTGGTTTTTTTTTTACTTAACTTGTCCTTAAATATAAAATCCCAGCAACAACAACGTGTAAATGTACGAAACTAGTCGCTGAAAACTATGGGTGCTGAGATTTTTTTAATTTTGTGCTGTGTCGTACGCTTAGCGTACAGGGCACGGAAATGCAAGTTAGTCCTGGCGGTCAAAAGGTTAATATCGATTCAAGATGGCCTCCACACAGTTGCAGAAAATAGTTATTTGTTATACCTGAGTTGTTTTTTAACCGCGTGCTCAATTTTGATGACCGAGTAAGCGAAAGATCTCTGTTGCACTCGAGTGCAACATGTAACTTTTCATTCCACCTCAGCGAGGAAATGACTAAATGCTTTGCGAATTATTAACCGTGTCAGTCCATTCTGTTCACGAATTTTTTCAGGTCATTTCAGGTTTTTCACATTGTGCGCGATTGTGGATGATTTGACAAATGCGCGTCGACTGCTGTGTCACTTTACTCAACCGGCACAATAATCTAGGGATTTTAAAATCGAATCATGAAAAGTGGATTCTGTACAATAATCGGAAATGGTTATCGCAATGGCTGAGCCCTGCCTGGCATATCAGCCAAATCCTGCCTGCCCCAAGCGAAAATTGAAGTTCAAGTTTTACATTTTGTAAACTGAGTAACCGAAAGAAAAAAACCAACAGAGGAAAAAACAAATGAATCACGGTTTTCAAAACACAAAAGCATGCCTAAATAGCAGCCGTATACATTTGAAATTGGAATTCTGTACCAAATAGGAGATATTGGAGATCAAAGTTGGCCAGTACCACGTATACGTCCTGCTCATCTCGTCACTCTATACTTATTTCTGTAATCTGTGTCTATACTATACAAAAAAAATACTACCTAGGTTAAATAGCAGATCTTGTCCCCGGTATTTCAACGCAGGTCGCCAGCATAGCGTTGGCGGGTAAACTAACTAGTGTTGTCAACTCTTCGTGTTCAAAAAGCCTGCTGATAATGACCAGGCGTGTTGCATACGATAAGTTACGGCTGGTTTATTCGAGAAAACGGCGATTGCTGATTCGGAGCCCCGGGTTCAAATCCCAGGACAGCAGTGCGTCTTTTCGAACTCTTTTCAATTTTTCGGGTAAACTCGCATGATCTAGATAGATGGCCATGCTCATGGCCACGCCCTCTGGTTTCACCCGCGTAGTTTCCAAGGTGAGCTATCCATCGATATAAATATGCTATCTAAATATCTAAACTGCATCTCTATGTGTATCGGAAGTGGCTTACAAATAACCAATCTACTTGACCCCTATAATCGCTAGCGGCAAGATTTGCTGTGGTTCTACATATTTTGGTTGTTGACAACGAATAATGATAGGTAAAAACGTCCGGCGTCCACCGCGTCCTGAAACCGACTAGAACGGAAAGAGTTAGCTCACTCTTCCCAACTTTGACATGATTGCGTGCACCCTGAAGTTCGGGAGGGTCCATCTTTGGTTCTACGATCTATGAAGCTATCGCATTCCGAGTTAAAAGTTTTCACTTCTATTGGGAGTTCCTATGACTGCCAATTTAAAAAAAAATGTTCTTTTCATATATTTTGGTTTGGTCTTCATTCACTTAGAGAAATAATCGATACAATGCTATAATTAAATACAGAAGTGAGAATGCAACGGGACACCGGCGGAGAATCGCGAGTTTTTGCAGAGCGAGACACAGTAGGAGCAAACCAGTAGGGTATTCATTCATCGTTTTTTAGATTATAAATTTAATTATGAAAATGCGTGTGACGGTGTTGGCTGACAACACTACTTATAATATTATAAGCAACACGCACAATAAAATGAAACACAGAAAACAAAAGAACAATACAATTTAAAGTGGTGCGACAGTGGGCGGCCTTATCGCTGAATGAGATCTCTTCCAGCATTCTATAATCAGCTATTATAGATACGATATTGATCAACTAGCTGATATAATTTGACCTAAGTACATATTTTTTTTAATACACACGATAATCATGATATAAAGCAACATCCGCATTGGTTGGGCTAGTACTAAGCTAAGTGTGGTTTTGCGAGTAGCCAAATACTTTTGAGAGGTTAGTTTGTTTTTGAAGTGAAAACTTCTTTAGGCGCGCTATAGACAGAATTTTCGTGGGCTGTGAAATGGATTCATCAATCGTCACGCTTGGATATGATAATGGATCGGATCGGATATAAAATCTTCGGGTAAACTCGGTAAAAACGGCCAGGTAGGTACCAGGGTAACAGAAACAGTAAAGAGTTTCGATTACCTACCTCCAACAGCCCAGCGTTTATCTCCAGATACCAGGACCAAATAAATATAGAAGAGTTGCGTTTGCCCCTAGGTACCAGTACCAGGGCAACAGAAACAGTAAAGAGTTGCAATATTCTGTATAATTACGTTGATATAAAACTAGATGGCGCAACCATCGATTTAGCTGGCGGTGTTGAAATTATGCGAACGTACATAGACCTACGATGGTTTAACAAATAATTTGTCCTCTGACAAGGTTATAAATAAGTTGGATTAGACAATTCAATTAAAAGTGAAAACATTTGAGTCACAAGTTTTCACTTCTATCGGCAGTTCCTATGACTGCCAATTTTTTTTATTTATTCTTGGCCATGGTTACTAGTACGAATTGACCAGTGCTGTCAGATCATCTATCCCAATTACAATCACAAAACGTTTTCCAAAACCCCCCATAACGTTTTAACGGGTTTTTTTTCTAGAACGCGGGTTTTCTAGAAAAAAAAACCCAACATAAGACACAATTTGTTCCAGTGTAGATTATATCAATTTTTTCTAAAAAATTTCGTGTAATCCTTCAAATGAATAACTCCCATTTTTACGGGGATTTCCCCCAATCTGGCAACAACGATATTCACGTATAACCAACCGCCGTGTGTGACACAGCATTTTTTTCTATTGGTACTTATTTTATTTATTTATACATGGCGTATATATAAATAAAATAAGTTATTTATATCTGGCCATATTATTTATGGAGTGGCGAGTGAATTTCCGGAGCATAGTAGATACATATTATCAATTCTCAGTACATTCCCTACAATACAACCATGTTGTCACAATGTATGTGTTAAGTTTAATAGGTTTTTCTGTGTTAACTTTGAGTAATTCAATTTTTTAAGTTCTTTTAGAGGAAAAAACCTTGATTCTCTGTAGTGGGAACGTTTTGTGCTGCTTAAATGCAAATGCTACTCGGTGATAATGTAACATTATTTTAGTGAAATAAATTGCTTTCCCCGAAAATACAAAAACTAACTTCAATTCAAAATTTAATTCGGACATTCGACCAAATTTCGCAAGAAGCCATTAATTACTAAGTCATCCAGGTATATGAAAGTAAATGTTAGTTTTTATTCATATTTGAAAAAACTACTACACCAATTTCGGTAAAATATATAACGGACCACCTCTGAACTATAATAACCTGCCAAAAAAAAAAAAAAAAACATCTAAATTGTTCCACAATTGGCAGTGCTATCGCGTAATAAAAAAAAACATCAGCAGAGCAAAATTGAGAACTTTTAATAAAATATATATTAAAACAGTTCAATACTTTTAAGTTTATTCAAAACAAATATTATGTACTCTTTATTCTATTATATTGGACATAAACGTATAAGTTTTAATATATCTAGTTAAAATCCAAAAGCCGTAACTAAAACTGTTTCATTCAACTCAAAGTGTCGTACTGCGATATCACTCTGAACTGTGGCTCGCGCATACCGTGGCCACAGACAGGCGAAAAATACTGCCGCGTTATTTATAAACGTGTCACTGCTTACGACTTGCGATGTCTGACAGTTGTAGATCTGTGGCGGGCTGTTCAATTTACGATATTTGCAACCAAATTAAAAAAAATATATTTTGTCGTGACAACGTCTAATAAATCGATGAACGCTGGCTGCATGCACGAAAAATGATGACTCGTTGTCCCGTTACGCTCATTGTCCCGTTACGTAACCGACTTTACAGACTACCAATTTTTGACGTGACAACGTCTAATAAATCGATGAACGCCGGCTGTGTGCGCGAAAAAGTGTCCCGTTACGCTCATTGTCCCGTTACGTAACCGACTTTACAGACTACCAATTTTTGACGTGACAACGTCTATTAAATCGACGAACGCCGGCTGTGTGCGCGAAAAAGTGTCCCGTTATGTCCCGTTACACTCATTGTACGGTTGCACCGCATCATTCAATGTTTTGTTATGACATTGTCACGTAAAAACTATCGTCTGTAAACCAACGAACTTAACAGAAAACCAATTTTTTTTTGTGTGTATATATGCACACCAACACACACAATCCTCCAAGTAATCCAAGTCTTGTAATTTCTCTAGAAACGTTGTCCTTTAAACCGGAACACAGAAATATTAACGTATTACGTCTCGGTAGAACAACTGGCAAAGGTGTGGTACTTCCCCAGGTGGGCTCTACAAAGACTCCACTACAACTAATTATATACACCTCTAAACGAACAATTCTTGGAATAGACTACAGGCCCGTAATAGTACATTATGATATAAGTGCGGTAAGTTGATAATTACAGCCGAGGCTTTATTGCTAGCTCGAGCCGAAGGCGAGAGCTATAATTAGCAGAGGCTGTAATTATCAAAGCGCACGTATGTCATACGACGTTTTATAACATATTTGCGAGGAAATAAACAAAACTCTGACGACATTTTCAAATAAAAACAATACAGCGAAAAAAAACGCGCGGAATAATATTTACTTGATCACAGATCACAGTACAGAGTAAGTAATCACTATGGATCACAGATTAGCAAAGCGCGCGCATCGGCGCCTTTTTTTTTTTAAGTAACGGCACAGAACCAGCCGGTATTCCATTAATAACAAAGTAAATTAATATTTTTGTGTTTTGTTACAGAAAAATTAAAGTAATTTTGGTCTAAATTAATTAAATTAACGAATTTAATAATTCTTTATTATATTTTACCTCTCAAAGTTAATTTTATTCATAAAATGTTGACCACACTTTTCTGACGTAAAAACTCTTTACTAAGATTTAAAAAGGTACCGTTCGTTTTAGATGGAGCATATCTCTCTACCTAGTCTGTGGACGGAGCATTTTGAAACCGTGCGTTTTACATTACACATTACAGCACTAGTGCGTAATAAGATACATTACGATACAGAAATTGGTCCAATAAGAGACCCTTTACGAGCAAATATGTTATAATAGTACATTATGATATAAGTGCGGTAAGTTGATAATTACAGCCGAGGCTTTATTGCTAGCTCGAGCCGAAGGCGAGAGCTATAATTAGCAGAGGCTGTAATTATCAAAGCGCACGTATGTCATACGACGTTTTATAACATATTTGCGAGGAAATAGACAAAACTCTGACGACATTTTCAAATAAAAACAATACAGCGAAAAAAAACGCGCGGAATAATATTTACTTGATCACAGATATAGAGCACAGAGTAAGTAATCACTATGGATTACAGATTAGCAATGCGCGCGCATCGGCGCCTTTTTTTTTTAAGCAACGGCACAGAACCAGCCGGTATGCCATTAATAATAAAGTAAATTAATATTTTTGTGTTTTGTTACAGAAAAATTAAAGTAATTTATGGTCAAAATTAATTAAATTAACGAATTTATAATTCGTTATTATATTTTACCTCTCAAAGTTAATTTTATTCATAAAATGTTGACCACACTTTTCTGACACAAAAACTCTTTACTAAGATTTAAAAAGGTACCGTTCGTTTTAGACGGAGCATATCTCTCTACCTAGTCTGTGGACGGAGCATTTTGAAACCGTGCGTTTTACATTACACATTACAGCACTAGTGCGTAATAAGATACATTACGATACAGAAATTGGTCCAATAAGAGACCCTTTACGAGCAAATATGTTATAAACAAAATTTACGTAGTAAATGAACCACCAGGAGACCTATGTAGGATGATAGAAAGGTATAAAGTAATAAGATTCAGCACTATGCCGTCACTTGTAAGCTGTCCAACTGAGTACAGTCGAAGAGGGGGGGTTGCAACCCTCGATCATTTCTCTTTGTCGCATGATTTTTGTACGGCGTTGCGAAATAATGGATTAGAAGAGGTATTGAAACTGTATGGAACCAATACCGTACATAATCGAATGACCAAATTTACTCTGTAAATCGTCGGCATTTTTTCCGACAAACTAATAATTAAAAATCTAAAATATAATTTTTATAGTTTCCATACCTCTTCTAATCTATTATACCGCAACGCCGTACAAAAATCATGCGATAAGAAGAAATGATCGACGATTGGAACTGCTTTCACCCCTTTCCCCTTTTCAACTGCTCTCAGTTGGACAGCTTACAAGTGACGGCATAGTGCTGAATCTTATTACTTTATACCCTTCTATCATCCTACATAGGTCTCCTGGTGGTTCATTTGACCCGTAAATTTTGTTCACGGGCCTGTAGTCTAGAATATTAGGTGCTTACATAATTATGAAATTGATGTTCTATTTTTAATCTCAAATATTTCGAAATTTCCAGAACAAAAACGTTGGAACCAAGAAACGCACTGTATTTTCTTTTGGGACATCGCCGCTTCGCCGCCACACACATAATTTAATTAATCCTTCGAGCCGTTTCTGCAGCCCTGGTGCCACGATTGAACTCGTACTCGGAAATAACGCGATATTTCAAGTTTTCCGTTTTGTAAACTAAGTGACCGAAAGAAAAAACCAATAGAGAAAAAAATGTCAGTCATAGGAACTGCCGATAGAAGTGAAAACTTGCTGTTGCCCTGGTACTGGTACCTACCTAGGGGCAAACGCAACTCTTTTATATTTCTGTTGTCCTGGTATCTGGAGATAAACGCTGGGCTGTTGGAGGTAGGTAATCGAAACTCTACTGTTTCTGTTGCCCTGGTACCTACCTGGCCGTTTTTACCGAGTTTACCCGAAGATTTCATATCCGATCCGATCCATTATCATATCCAAGCGTGACGATTGATGAATCCATTTCACAGCCCACGAAAATTCTGTCTATAACGCGCCTAAAGAAGTTTTCACTTCAAAAAAATGGCAGTCATAGGAACTGCCGATAGAAGTGAAAACTTATAACTCAGAATTTGATAACTTACTTTGGAAACTACACGGGCGTAACCGGAGGGCGTGGCCTCGCCATCATGGCATGGCCATCTGGAAATGCATCAGAATTTCGCATTAGCTCGCGCATTTCTAGATGGCCATGCTAAGATAGCGAGGCCACGCCCTTTCTGCATTACGCATTTCGAGATGCCCAATCGCCAAGGTCCCGTTTACACCCCACGAAAAATCTGTCTGGGCGCGGCTAAAGAAGTTTTCACTTCAAAAACAAATGATTACAAAACACAAAACCACGAGTAAATAGCTGTAAATTCTTTAAATTGGAATTTGTATCCAAAGAGGAGATATTTCAGATCAAAGTAGCCACAAAGCTCCAATTTCATATGTCAGGTCCTGATCTACTATTTATTCTACATTCATTCTACAAAATCAGCCAAATCAGCCCAGCCGTTGTCGAGTTTTAGCGGACCCACGAGCAGCAATTCATTTATCTATATCTATACTTAATATTATAAAGAGGAAAGATTTGTTTGTTTGTTTGTTTGTAATGAATAGGCTCCGAAACTACTGGACCGATTTCAAAATATCTTTCACCTTTGGAAAGCTACATTATTCCCGAGTAACATAGGCTATATTATATTTAAAAAAAAATTGGGATCCTTACTAAAACTCCAATAATGTAACATAAGGTGTAAAAAATGACCTGAAAAATTCCTTACGTCGCGTGCGCTGCGAAAACTATTGATGATAGAACAAAATCATTTACTACGACTTTGCAGAACTCATTATTATCTACAAAAAGTGTCGCGACAGCATATGTCTAAATGTTATAGTTATGTCACAGTAAGCAGTTTTTTATTCTAAAATATTAATTTATATATGCCGCCTCTTGAAAAGGCTCTTCATTTGTACCTTGGTATTAATCCTCATCAAAATAAATCTTAATATATATAAATCTCCTGTCACGATGTTTGTCCGGGATGGATTCCTAAACTACTTAACCGATTTTAAATTAAATTAGCACACCGTGAGCAGTCTGGTCCAACTTGAGAGATAGGATAGTTTTTGTTTCGATTAATAGTCTTTAAATGACAATATCCGAGCGCAGCCGGAATGGGCCGCTAGTATATATATAAATTAGTAGAAGTCTGCATCTTAGAAAAGGTTTCCGGGGTGATAAATCGATCTAGCTAGGTTTCATTTTTAGAAAACGTCGTATTATCTCTGTTTTCAAGCAATGAAAAATAGAGCAATGCTCGGTCACCCAGGTATTATAACTTTAGTAATGCTAACCTCGAACAAAAGTTTCGAATACTGCGAACCACCCTTGTCTGTCCAAATGTCCCTAACCTTGTTTCTTTAAAGAGATCTCTAACAATAAAATTATTACATTATAACTATTCATGCAAAAAGATTGTTCCAAAAGGCATCAATGACAGATACTCGAACGCGCCACCATGACTCTTTTGTTTTTTTTTATTCCTTTTTTATTTTTTTTGTTTGCGCGGTGTCTTCGATTGAACGTCTATAGCTCTATAGTCTATGGGTGTTTTAGGGTACCGTTCTATAATTTTAAATACTTCTTGATGTGTTATTTGTTTGTTTTATTTTTCAAATATTTTGTATTCTTGTTTTAATTTTATGATTGTGTTTAATATGTAGTTAACGTTTAGTTAGAAAAATCAAAAATGTATACCTACTACATAAATTTATAATTCACGTATTTATTTATTTTCTTAATTTATAAGTTTTATACAATTAATATTTTCAGTACTTATAAAGATTAATAAACATAATTATTGTGTTTTAGATCTGCCCACCCGCACCTCAAGTGAAGATATACTAATTTAGCATTACTACTGGTTTTAACGGCGAAAGAAAACATTGCGAGAATACCGGCAAAAACGTTCCTAGAATCTTGGCCTTGCGTTATCCGTCAACCTGCTCTGGATCAGCGTGGTGGATTATGGTCTTGACCGTGGTGGATTTTGGTGAGAGAAGGCCCCGAGCATATATCGTAGAAACCACAATCTTTGGCCCGAGTCCTCGCAGTGGGAACATTTAGTGGGCTGTTTATGCTGATACTGAAACTTACACCTACTTACAAACAAACAAACTTTCACTCCTTTATTAAAATGAGATTTATTATTATTTAAACTCAAAAAGTTTACTAAAAAGATAAATCAGACATGGAAACCTTACCACAGAATAAATATTAGTACAGAAGCCTCACTTACCGAAAACAATTATATAAATAGCGACTCTTGCTGGGACACAACAAAGTTCAATTCAGCTGGCAATACCTGTCGCGATTTTCAAATAAACATTTTTCGCTCTTTCTAACGCGTAACTCTGTCCCTGACTAGCGCGGAGGGTTGTCGACATATCTAATAACAATATGCGCGGGAAACGTGTTGCGCGAGCGCTCAGCCGTGCGTCCGACAACCGACTGGCACTTGTGCCCTGGGAGGAACGGTCTAGAGTCTAGTTGTAGGCTAAAACCGCGCGGCCTTGAACGAGTGAGGATGCACTGACCTTACTTTACAAATTCATTATTACCACGTACCTGTAAAATGTAATACACTTAATTAACTTAAATCATTATAGACTACGGTGATTACTTTTTATGTAGGTAAGTACTAATTATATGTGGATTGAATTAAAATTCCTATCTAATTTGTACTTTATGATCAAAATGCTAATTTACCTAATTTTTACATCACATATTAATAAAAAATCTAACTAATGAAAATGAGCGGAAGAATTTAATTTGAATTGTTTCCCTGGCCAAAAAAAAAATTGCCATCTTAATCCTCTTTTAAATAAAGATTTAAAAACTGTGCCTGATATAACAGTCATACAACAGTCGTCAACAGTCACAGGAGTAGGATACTGATTAACTGAAGTTAACTATTTAACCGTATGGTTTATTTAGTTATTTAAATTATATTATTTTTTATCGAATATTTTTTGGCATTATAATTTTGTGTGACTGGTGATGAAATCCCAGGAATATTTTAAATGCGAAAGCTTGGATGTTTGTATTTTAAAGTTCCCAATTACGTCGGAATTATGTGCGGTTGATTTTATACTGCTGTTTATTTGTTTGAAAAATTACTCAAATATTATGTATGTATAAGAGGATAAGGTAGAAAACACTTTGTGGTGACACAAAAAAAAAAACAAAAATATTACATTAAACACTTATAAAGTAGCACCACAAATGGCAGAAAAATTGATGTTTTTCTGCCAAACATAGCGTGACGCCTCTCGGAGAGAACAACTTCTAAATTGTTTTGTGTATCATCTCATCTTGCATAGAAACATCAATAAAGATTTTTGTATTTGTTTTTGAATAATTTTATCAGGAACCCCCCGACTATTTTTGTAGTCGCACTCAAAGCTCTCATTGTTAAGGGCCATTATACCCTATTCTTACTATCCTCAAACGATTGTCACTTCTGTTACTAATGTTTAATCTGTAGGGCCATTCTCACGTGTATGAATGTATGTATTGTATGGATGGCACATTGATGATCTTTGAATGGGTGGCAAAATTGTGGAATGATTAACTTCAATTTGTCTGTTACCTGTTTCAATCCGTAGTTAATATTTAAACTAAGCAAAGCTTGTATGATGGCGGCCAGATAGCTGATATAATACTTATGTATATAGTTTTAAATACATACTTATTATACATATAGTAAGTAAGTATTCTTTTTCTTGTTTTATGTGGCATTTGCCTTTAACTTCCATACTTTCTTATTTTACATTACTTTTTTGTTATTTTTTAATTTGAAATAAATTGTACTAATTTTCACTGATAAACATGATATCTCCGCACCATACATTAGATTAGTAAGCGTCTTTAGTGTGACCCTGCGATACAGGTCTTTCCTAGTGCAGGCGTCACTAGTATCTATTTGTTTTTAACTGAACATACCTATGTACCAAAGTTCTTAGAATAATTAACATCAGCAACCTGTGACATGTTTAATAAGAAATAAACTTTTTTGTATTTTCGTATTTTGTTGTAAGTAATATAACATTACGCTACAATCAACAGGAGCGGAGCATGAATGAAGAATGTAACAAAAACGGGAAAGAATAGTCTTTTTTCAGAGCTTTAACAAAAACGGTAAAGAATAGTCCTTTTTGAGAGCTTTCGTTGCGGGAGCTAACGTGTGCCAAAGTCCGTGACAGCATGTGTCTAAGTATCTTTTAAGGTTGTGTCAATTACCTAAGCAAATCAAATTTGTTTTAAATCTGACTTGTTACGACCAATTTTTGATAGGTGGCGTAGCAACGCGCGCAGGGTTCAGCTAGTTATGTATAGATAGCGCGCGAGTTGAATGCAGAGCTTAGGAATGCGGAGTGCTATGACCGCGACAGTGACAGCACTATACACTGCAGGCGCGTGAGGTGGGGCGTGCGGATAGCGGGGGGAGATGCTCCCGCTCTTTACCTCAGACCCCGACTGCATTCAACTCGCGCGCTATCTGTATTTACTTAGCTGAAGATGTTTTTTGTTTGATCGCGCTAATCTACGGAGCTACTGGGACCGATTAAAATATTTTTCCGTTAAATATTTACCTGATCCCTGAGTGCTATAGGCTCTACATTTTGTACCACGGACAAAGCCTGGGCGGACCGCTAGTTTTGTTAATAAAGGCGCAATATTTGGTATTAATCTTCTGGGTGACCGTGTTACGCCTTCAATTTTAACTGCACAGATAAGATGAATTCAGATTTAAGGTAAGCCCAGTAATTAAAAAAATCTACTTATTTCGTTCAAAAACACCAGAACCGCTGTTAAATATGTGATATTGGACACCAAGTCAACACGAGGCCACCCTGTATCCGATTTCAGAGTTGTGGCACGTATTTACAGATCACTCATCTAGGACTCAACCAGTAAACAAATATTACACACGGAATGTCGACAATGCTTAGACAAAATGGAGAGGATTTTAAATTTGACTTATTAACCCCAGTAACAACAATCAGTGAGGATGACAGACAGGATGACTTTTATTCTGTGGAAATTGGGACTGCCCTTGGTCTGTGATCTGAGGTCTGTGACACTACTTGCGTCAATATTTTTTTAAGGAAAACCTTCATTTGCCACGGCACAGACAGATTTTTCGTGGGCTGTGAATTGAATTCTAGCGTCACGCTCGGGAATGATAAGAAATCTTCGGGTAAACTCGGGAGTCGGGACCATGGCCATGCTTATGGCTACGCCCTCCAGTTTCACCCGCGTAGTTTCCAAAGTAAGCTATCAAATTCTGAGTTATAAGTTTTCACTTCTATAGATACTCGTAGTTGCTATAACTGCAAATTTTGTTTTATATAATACAGAGATAGAGAATACGAGACGAGCAGGACACGTAAGCAACATGCCAGGGCTGGCACACTGTGACATGCAGCTATTGGTAGTTAGTATTGGTATATATGTATATATATACGGCCAGCGACGCCGCCGGCGTCGCGATGTCACACAAAAAAATTATCACTCAAAAATGAAACCAAATTTTGTGTGTCTGTAAACGCCAATGTACTTATTCATATAATCTCCTATCTCTTAGGCATCAAAATAAACTAATCATCGAGTATGTACATCATGTAAAAATAATGTTTTAAAGTCCCAAAAACCGGTTTGGCCAAATATGGCCGCTTTATATATCTTTATATTATATATTTATATCAAACTCAAAGGTGACTGACTTAGTGATCTATCAACGCACAGCCGAAACCACTGGAGGGATCGAGCTGAAATTTGGCATGCAGGTAGATGTTCTGACGTAGGCACCCGCTAAAAAAGGATTTTGATAAATTCTACTCCCAAGAGGGTGAAATAGGGGATGAACGATTGTATGAAACTTTTTACTCCTTTGAGATATTTGCATGAAATTTCGTACACAATAAGTTCAAGTAAAATCATGAAGCACGTATGAAAACGTTTTTCTAATTTCAGTCTCCAAGGGGGTGAACTAAGGGATGAAAGTTTGTGTGAATTTTTTTATATCTCTTGGACATATTTGCATGAAACTTCGTAAAAATTTAGTAAAACCGTTAAATTACCGCGCCGGTCACATTCGGTAACTTAAAAACTCAAACACTACGATCGATTTTACATCTTCTATCTATCTATCTTCTATCTTCTTCTTCTATATGTATAAAACTCAAAGGTGACTGACTTAGTGATCTATCAACGCACAGCCGAAACCACTGGAGGGATCGAGCTGAAATTTGGCATGCAGGTAGATGTTCTGACGTAGGCACCCGCTAAGAAAGGATTTTGATAAATTCTACTCCCAAGAGGGTGAAATAGGGGATGAACGATTGTCTGAAACTTTTTATTCCTTTGAGATATTTGCATGAAGTTTCGTACACAATAAGTTCAAGTGAAATCATGAAGCACGTATGAAAACGTTTTTCAAATTTCAGTCTCCAAGGGGGTGTAATAAGGGATGAAAGTTTACATAGAAACTTTTCATTCGTTGGATACATCTAAATTTCCTCACATGTTTTTTTATATGAAGCAGGCTAGCCGGGAGGATTTTTTCCAAATTCATACCCTAATGCGTGGTGACGTAACGGATACAATTTTGTATGAACTTTTCTTCCTTAAACATGTTCTTAATACTATAAAGAAGAGCTCTGATGGGCTACTTTTGTGATACGAACGTCTAGGCCTCTAGGCTATGGAAGGCATTGCCTGAATGGGTTTTTCATGACGGTTACAATGTTGGTGTCTTCAAATTGAGACTGAATCGGTTTCTTTTAGGATAGCAAGCTCTACGATAGACCGCATCATCACTTAACTTCAAGGGCCTTTGCGGTCAAGTGCAAACCTATAACAGTTAAGACACCTACTTATTTGCATGAATATTCAATTAATTGACCATGGAAAAATAATGAGTTACGTATTACAATGTGAGTTTTCCAAAATTCAAACCTAGAGATGGTAAAATAGGGAATTGAAGTTACATGTTAACGCATAAGCCTACGCTTAGGATATAATTGCCAATTATTATGTAAGTTATTAATCGACGCTCATTCTATCCAAGTATGAATCTACACTAAAAAATCTTACCGAACGCGGGCGAAGCCGCGGGTTAAAGCTAGTATATATATATATCATATAGTAAGCAATCCAGCACTGGATTCAACCGCTGGACTGGAATAATGTAAACGGGGTATTATATTCAGTAAGTGATCCTAAGCCATATAAAAACAAAAATTAAATCGGAAATTTAGTTAAATTCTATTTTTACTGGTCTAAAACTTAGGGCCTAAGTTCCAAAACAAACAAACGTATTAAGAACCTCCTCTTTTTGAAGTTTTTGTTTACGAAGTACTTCTGGGTTAGTTAGTTACGTATTCACTCATTTTAATGTTATTTTTGAAGTGAACACTTCTTTTTGCACCCCACATGTTTTTACATATTTTTCATACATATTTTTCGTGGACTGTAAATTGACCAAAAGTATCACGCTAGGGAATGCAAGAAATCTTCAGATAAACTCGGGACGATGGCCATTGGCCATCTAAAAATGCGTCAGCATTTCTAGATGGCCATGGTCATGGCAACGCTTTCCGGTTTCACCCGCGTAGTTTCCAAAGTGAGCTATCAAATTCTGAGTTATAAGTTTTCACTTCTATCAGCAGTTTATATGATTGCCAATTTTTTTTAAATTCATTCCACGTTTTTTTGCGCTCATCAAACTTGTCATTGAAACAATCAAGGCTGTCAACGCGCAAGAGATAGTTACCATGAGCATTATTCTGTAACATGTTATGGTTAAAATATAAAACTGATAACACAGTTTTCAGTAATTGCTAGCAATGAATGAAATATGGAGCGTGTTCTTCAGTGACATATTAAGATACAAAGCTTTATTCGACCTCTTTTCTTTTTTTCTACTTGTAGCTCGAAAAAGCGACATCCGTCCATGGTTGACGTTCTAAAGACTTACACAAAGAGCTCTGACTTCACTTTTAAAATATAAAAGTCTGGTTTATTTTTAACCAACTTCAAAAAAGGTTTCTCAATTCAACCGTTTACAATAACATTCTTCTTGTAGTCGCCTTGTGGCCGAAATTCAACTATAAAGTAATATTAATCTGTTTTCAATTTGATTATAAACTTTAACAATAAACAAAAGAAAATTGTTGTTAAATTGTTGGATTGTAGAACAAATATGGGAGTTCAAATAGGTAGGTACATAATAGTGTTTAGATATATATTTTTATTAATTCATTTATTATGCATAATATAAAAAATTACTAGCATTTTGCACTCATTCTCCATATAAACTATAACGGCCTTATTCCAAAACGTGGACTTACTCAAGTTCAAGACCACAGAACCAAGTACCACAGAATGTATGAGTAGTACCCTAGTACCTGAGTTAGTAGTACTAGTGTGTGCTGAGTGTTAACATAAGATATGAGATGTCATGTTCCGATCATTTTGCTGTGGAGTTGTTATGTGACCTTAACATTTTAGTACCTAAAGTTCAGCAGGGAAGCTCGGTGCCTAGCAACGTTGTTTGGGGCGTTAGAGAAGCGGAACAGATAGAGCGATATATCCATACATGTTCGCTTAAGTTGTGTGATATTGATTTTCCGATTGAATTTAGAGAGTGTGCGGATCTAATGTGTTCTAACTCAAATCATAGGCGGACTATTGACGAATTATATCATAACATAGTAGGTGCACTGCAAGATGCTGCTGCAGAGTGTTGTAAATGTCGTAAAAGTAGCTTCCGTAAGAAAAGACAGGTAACCGGCTGGAATAAACATTGTAAGAAGGCGCATGGAGAGGCTCGGCTTCGTTTTAATGAGTGGGTAGCCCAGGGTAAACCGAAATCCGGACAATTTTATGAACGATTGCGAGATGCACGCAGCTTATTTAAAAGTCGGCTGAAGTGGTGTAGGAATAATGAAACCCAGATAAAAATGGACATTTTAGCATCACAACATTCCACAAAGAACTTCAGCAAATTTTGGAAAGAAACCAATAAGTTGAACCCGAAGCCGAGTGTCCCCGTGAGTGTAGAGGGTGTAAGTGACGTCGTCCAGATTGCCAACCTTTTCAAAGACCATTTCGAGGTGCGCTCACCGCTTGGACTAACAGATACTAATTTAGAGAAGCAAGATAACTGTTTGTTAAAACCGGCCGTTCGAATCACGGCGAAAGAGGTTGGTCAGATTGTGAACAACATGAAGCAAGGGAAATCCCCTGGCCATGACTCGCTCATCATTGAGCATTTGCAGCATGCAGGTGCTCATCTGCCACGGGTGCTCGCAATGTTGTTTACGTTCTGTTTGAACCATACATATCTGCCTGAAGCTATGATGAGAACGGTAGTGGTTCCTATAATAAAGAACAAGACAGGGGACGCGTCTAAATTGAGTAATTATAGGCCTATATCTCTCGCCACAGTCATTGCTAAGGTGCTGGACGGTGTTATTGAGATTCAATTAAAGAAGCATGTCAAGGTTCACGACGCGCAGTTTGGCTTTCAACCTGGCTTATCAACTGAAATGGCAATACTGAGTCTCAAGCATACCGTTCAGTACTACACTGACAGAAGCACACCTGTATATGCATGCTTCTTAGATTTATCTAAGGCGTTCGATTTAGTGGCATATGACAGGCTATGGCAGAAATTGGCGAGAGATACAGACCTTCCTATCGAGTGCATAAACCTCTTGAAGTACTGGTATGGTAATCAGAGCAATTCTGTTCGATGGTCGGGGTCACTTTCGGACGAGTACAGGTTGGAGTGTGACGTGAGGCAAGGCGGGCTAACATCGCCGTCCCTCTTCAACCTCTACATGGACCGGCTGGTCCGTGAGCTCAGCAGTACTGGTGTCGGATGCTCGATCGATGGAGTTTGCGTTAATAACATTAGTTACGCAGATGCCATGGTGCTGCTGAGCCCATCGATTAGTGCCCTCAGAAAGCTGGTATCGATCTGCGAACGTTATTCGGAGACTCATGGGCTCAAATACAACGCCATGAAAAGCGAAATATTGGTGTGCTGGTGCGAAAACTTATGACACTGTCCCACCGGTCTTATTAAATGGCAGTGTCCTTAAACAAGTTTCACAATTTAAATATCTGGGTCACTGGGTCACCGACACGCTGGCAGATGATGCTGATATGGAGAGGGAGCGTAGGGCATTGTCTGTTCGGGCGAATATGCTGGCTCGTAGGTTTGCGCTATGTACTGCAGAAGTGAAGGTCACTTTGTACAGAGCCTTCTGCCAATCTTTTTACACCTGCAGCCTATGGGTCAAGCATACGAAGAAATCGTGCAGTGCCCTACGTATTCAGTACAATAACGCCTTCAGGGCGCTGTTGAGGCTGCCACCGCACTGTAGTGCATCAGGGATGTTCGCGGATGCTCAAGTAGATAGTTTTATGGCCATTAGGCGCAAACGAGTGGCCTCCTTGCAGCGTCGCGTGCGGGGCAGCTCCAACAGCTACCTCCAGCTGTTTGCCTCAAGGATGGATCTGGACTGCCCGATAATGCAGCACTGGACCAGGCTGCATGTTGAGCACTCCGGATCCAGACCTAAATTTAGACTGCGGTAATGCAGAATAAATTGTATTGGAAATATTCTGAGATGTAAATATTTCGTCACGTTTTAATTATTTGTGTAATGAACTTTGACATTATTTTATTGGGATTGATTTTATATTATTTAATTGACTTATTATTTATTTATTTTAGTTTGAGTTAATTTATTGTTGTGATTTTGATTTAAGTTGGTATAATAATGAAACGTTAAATGTAATTTGCTGTATGGAACCATTTCTGAAATAAAATTTATTATTATTATTATTTTTAAGTTACACTTTTGTGTTCTCTCCAATTACGGAGGTTATACAAAGACACGGGCCAAAGCCAAGTGTTTTTAGAGGTTCAGAAATTTTCTAACAATTCTACAAGTGTTTAAAATGACTGCTTTTTGTAAGAGTTTGAATGTAGATTTGTGGATGTCGAGTAATTCAAGGCTTGTGATGAGTGTTTTGGGAATGACACCTGTAGTAGAGAGAATTATTGGTATTGTCCGGATGTTATTTATGCGCCATTGTGTTTTTATTTCAATTGTTAGGTCTGTGTATTTAGCAATTTTTTCTGTATGTGTTGTCTGTAAGTTATGAGTGTTGCAGATTGCTATGTCTATTAGAAAAACTTCTTTTTTGTCTTTATCAAGAATGGTGATATCAGGCCTATTGTAATGGATGGTTTTGTCAGTAATTATGGTTCTATCCCAGTATAACTTAACATTCTGATTTTCAAGTACGGATTCCGGTTTGTATTTGTAATAAGGTGTTTTGTCAGTTATGAGTTTGTATTTGTAGGCCAGCAGTTGGTGAATACCTGCGGCTACTTGATCGTGTCGATGTTTATAGTCGGTTTGTACTATTGCTTTGCATGCTCCCGTTATGTGTTGTATGGTTTCAGGATTACTACTACATCTTCTACAGCTGTCGTTGATATCAGGACGTTTAATTATATACTTTTGGTAGTTTCTTGTGTCTATAACCTGATCTTGGATTGCCAGCATGAAAGCTTCGGTCTCAGCGAAGATCTCACCACTGCGTAGCCACGCGTTCGACGCTTCTTTGTCGACATGTGACTGTTGCAGATCGTGATAGTGACGACCATGAAGAGACTTCAGCTCCCATGCGGCGAATTTATCTTCAGGCTTTGTTATCCTTTCATTTTTTTGCAAATTAGGATTAGCTAAATTTAAGGGAGTGAGTTTTTTATCGGATTCAGCTATTATTTTGTGCAATGGTGATTGCTGTAGGCGTTTTGTAAAGAAATTTCTCATAGTTGTGATTTGTTTGTTGTGTAGGTTAATGATGTCTATGATTCCCCGTCCTCCGTGTTCTCTAGGCAGTGTGAGTCTTTGGACGCAAGATCTTGGGTGATGCTTGCGGTGTGTAGTTAAAGAAGTGTTTATGGTTCGTTGAAGTTTCATTAGATCGCTTTGGGACCAGTTAATAATACCAAAGGTGTACGTAAGAACCGGGACTGCATATGTGTTAATTGCTTTTATGAGATTTTTCCCATTCAACTGTGATTTAAGAATAGTGTTCAATCTTTGTTGGAATTTACTTTTGATATCAAATTTAGTTTTATTGTGGGGAATCTGGTGATTTTGTTCAAATCCAAGGTATTTATAGTAAGTTTCTGGTTCCATTGGGTCAATTTTGTCTCCTGTGTTAAGAGTATATGGCTGGGATGTAACTGAATGTTGTTCTATGGAGTAAGTTTTACATTTTTCAATTCCAAATTGCATATTTATGTCATTTGAAAAAGTTTGTGTGATATCTGCTAGCTTGTGAAGTGCAGTTATTGTGTTGCTATAGAGTTTAATATCATCCATGTACATCAGGTGACTTAATTGTTGATTATTATTACTATTGGATATAGTTAGGCCAGCGTTGGACGTGTTGAGCATTTTAGATAATGGGTTTAATGAAAGACAAAACCATACTGCGCTGAAAGTGTCTCCCTGGAAGATTCCTCTTTTGATTTTGATTTCATCTGTGACTATTGTTTCTTTACCGTTCTTAATTGTGAGTTTTGTCGTCCAGTGTTTCATAGCACTCTCCAGAAATAATATCAACAGCGGGTGGATTTTGTAATGATGTAAGACGTAAAGAAGCCAGCTGTGAGGAACGGAATCATACGCCTTGCGGTAGTCAATATACATTGTCATCGGGTCTTTTTTATGTTTGAGTGTATGTTTCATTGATATCGCATCTATAATAAGTTGTTCTTTGCAGCCTTGACTGTTTTTTCTACACCCTTTCTGTTCTTCCGCCAAAATATTGTTATCTATGATGTGTTTATTGATAAGGTGTGATATGCAAGAAGTCATGATTTTGTAGATCGTTTGTAAGCAAGTTATTGGTCTGTAATTTGCGGGGTTATATGTGTTTTGGTCTTTTAGGAGCATATAAGTAATACCTTGTGTGATGTAAGAAGGCATGGTATCAGGTGATTCAATGAATTGATTAATGTAGTTATGTAGTAGGGGGTGAGTTGAGGTGAATGTTTTGTACCAGTAGTTTTGTATATTATCTGTTCCGGGTGCCTTCCAGTTATGGGTCTTAGCGATAACTTGTTTGAATACATCCACTGGAATTATTTCGTATTGCATGTCTGTGTAGGCTAGATTTTGTAGATCTGAATTTATCCATTCGGCTTTATCATTGTGATGTATTCCATTACTCCAAATATTAGACCAAAACTTGTGCATGGTATTCGAAGTTGGTAGTTCTGTATTGGCTGTATTGTTAGTGGTGTTACGTTTAAGAGTTAAATTTCTGTAAAAAGATTTTTCGTTGTTTTGAAATTGGATATTTTGTTGTTTTCGTAGTGTACAGTTGTTGTATCTTCGTAGTCTGCTGCTGGTTGCACTTAACTTTTGTTTCAAACTATCTAATGCCTGTTCATTTGTTAAATTCGGTTCTTCGTGGCGTGAGTGTGAGTAATATTTAAATTTTATAGAGTACTATATGTGTTATGAGATTACGACTTCTTATTCCTGCAATGTATTGTGTCATACGGGCAATGTCTCTACGAAGGTTTCTGACTTTGGTTTCTAATCTTTTTTTCCATGACGGGGTTGAAATATGACTACTGTTGGTTTTGTCTGTGTGTCTAGTATTGTGTGGTCTTAAGTTTTTTGTTTTTGCTCCGTTACATGTTACTGCTGTATGGGCAGCTGCATAAATAATTGTTTGGGTGGTGGTGAAGCTATCGTCTTGTGATAAATACTTTGGTAGGATGTCGGTATCTATATAGTTCACAATGTATGCCAGTTTTCTTGATGTATTTTGTCGTGGTAAGAAAGGTCGTTTTGTTGGATCTGTATTTATGAATTTTTCAAGATCGTTCATGAATGTTTCATTGATTTTAGAGTTCAGTCGTATACTATTAGGGTATGAATGTTGCAATGTATTAACTATTTGTGGTATGTGTGTGTTTTGTGTTACATTCGTTTGTTGTGGTGTTCTTGTATCAGTATCGTTTGGGTGATTTGATGTGTTAAAAGTACAAAAACTAGTTGACGGTACGTCGTCATATGTGGTGTTTTCATCGCATGAGTGGATTAAAGTTTGAGGGCGCCGAGAAGATATAAGATCTTGACGGACTTCCTCTTTCAGTGCTTGGAGTCTTTGATCTGTAATTAATTTATTATTTACGATGACTCTTCTTTGATCAGCAATTCGCTGTTCTGATACGTGTGCTACTTGTGGGAATTGTTCTATAATAGTGCTGTGTAATTGTTTTCTGTAAGCTGTTTTATTTTGTTCTAAATGTGTGATTTGATAATATGTTTTTATTATGGCTTCATTGATATCGTCGGTCCATCTAAGTCTAGCCTGTGTTGTTATTGGTTGATTAGTTGTTGGGTTATTGTAATCGGTTACGTGGGAATTTTCCCTAAGAAATTCTTCAACTTCTTTTCTAATGTTCTGTAATGTGTTTTCAGACAAAAGTTTGCTCCTCAATATGGCCCTACGCTGATCACCTATCCTTTGCCGCGATACATTCATGTCCGGGAATTTTTCTTACTAGGGCTAACTTAAGTCCGCGTTTTGAAATAAGGCCGTAAGTGTTCTAAGTATCATACTCCTCCATCTTCGCAATTTTCGTAAAAAGGGTTACAAAGTTTTACTTCACGTATCTACCTATTAATGTATAGGTAATAAAATACATTCTAGGAGATATTTCTAAAATGTCTAAACGAGCCTTTCATTTTTAGGGTTCCGTAAAACGTAAAAACGGAACCCTTATAGATTCGTCATGTCTGTCTGTCTGTCTGTCTGTCTGCCTGTCTGTCCGTCCGAATGTCACAGCCACTTTTTGCTGAAACTATGAGAACTACACTGTTGAAACTTGGTAAGTAGATGTATTCATTAAGATTTGAACAGAAAAATTAAAAAAAAGAAAAATTAAGGTTGCCATGGTACTACTGACATTAAGGCGCCCCCGATACTGAGAACTGAAACACAAAAATATTTTTTTCATCAAATCTACACGTGTGGGGTGTCTATCGATAGGTCTTCAAAAATAATGTTGAGGTTTCTAAAATCATTTTCGTCTACACTGAATAAATTGCGCGAGAGACACTTCCAAAGTGGTAAAATGTGTGTCCCCCCCCCTCTAACTTCTAAAGTAAGACGATAAAAAATCTAAAAAAATATATGATGTACATTACCATGTAAACTACCAACGAAAATTAGTTTGAACTCGATCTGATGAGTAGTTTTTTTTTAGTACGTCGTAAATACACAATTATTGAAACTTCGATCAAAGTTACAACGAACTACAAGAACTATGTGTACTATGTATATTATGTTACTTGCTCCAACGGAACCCTTCATGGGCGAGTCCAACTCGAACTTGGCCACTTTATTGTATACTAGTGTATCTACGTATTTACCGGTGATTTAAGTTCAGTGGTTACGGAATATAGGCCCCTGACAGTGAATTTTAACGATCAATATCAATGAAAGACCGTAAGTCATTGAGTCAAGTGATTGGCTATTTAGAAATTCTTAAATTGCAATATGAATTCTTTATTTTTAGCCACCGACATAAAAAGCGGTAGGACTTTTTATAGAGTCGTCTAAAGAAGTACCTACTTTGGCAATAGGGGTGTTAACACTAATCACATGATTAGTGGTAATTATATGATAGTTTGTATTAATAGAGATATCGAAAATCACATTCTTATAGTTTTATATTACCTATTAAATTTATTATAAATGATTTTAAATGCTATATTTTTTAGCTGTTGTCACGTGACTGGAAACCCCAATATGGCTTATTACGTCACTAGTCGCTAAAAATGCCGTCGATGACTGACTAGGCTGTTTACTTCTCTGCATTTTTATTATAGTTTGCGATCTAAGCGACGACGATTTTGATTGTTTGTATTTAAGTAAAAAAGAAAACACATAAACTGGGTATAATACCCCGTTTATATGATTCCAGTCCAGCGACCGAATCCAGCGCTGGATTGCTTACTGGAATAATGGAGACCGGCACTGGAATGCATCAATCCAGTGCCAGTGCATTCCAGTGCCGGTTTACATTATTCCAGTAAGCAATCCAGCGCTGGATTTGGTCGCTGCACTGGAATAATGTAAACGGGGTATAAAGTCATGAATCACTACCAATGTTTTGCGGGTAGTGACGTCATGTCAGTCGTTAGAGTTTAGCGGGAAAAAAAAAACGATTCACTCCCGATTTGAAGACACAAAGATTGTAACCATCGGGGAAAACCCACTCAGGCAACGTATTCCACAGCCTAGACGTTCTTTTCACAAAATTAGAGTCAAATCTCTTCGTTCGTGTCTTTGGAACATCAACCACGAAACGGTGTCGCTTTTTAGAGTTACGAGGGTTCCGATAGAAAAAAATGACAAGGTGGTGTCAGATCATGCAAATCAGTCGCACATTCACCGTGTATCCTATATATTTTGGTGTGAAGGCGATTTTCAGAGAAATAACATGGCATAGAGACAAACCGCATCTATGGTATTGTAAGTAGGTAGAGTGTAGAGTCTACCACCCGACCCTAGAGGTCAGTTAAAAGATAGCTGGATTATAATTAGCACATTGAATATCGCCAGGATAAAAGTAACAGTAAGCCCATTCACTACTTAATACGTACATTATGATATCAAAGTTTCCTTGTGGAATGTACCGCGAATTGATAAGAAATACAATATTACAAGTGCTCCGTGGTTTCGCCCGCGTATTTCCCGATTGAGTTGTGTTCCTGGAATAAAAAATTGTCTGTGTTATTCTGCAATATTTAGCTAACTATGTAACAAATTTTATTGTAAGTTCCCTTGGAAGCTTTTGCGAAAACTTTGTTGAAGTGAAAAAAAATGTCACACTATTTTTTTTTAAATAAAGAGTGACGAGACGAGCAGGACATGTGCCTGATGGTAAGCAACATGCCTGCCACATAACAGCACAGTGACACGCAGCTATTGGAACATAAAGAGTCCAAATCATTACCTAGCACTGCACTGCGCTGGCCACCCAGAGATCTAAGTTGTTATATCTCTAAGCCCAGTAATTTCTCTGGAAACATTGCCCTTCAAACCGGAACACAGTATTGCTTGCCCATTACGGCTTGGCGGTAGAATAAACGGGCAAAGGTGTGGTACTTCCCCAGGCGGACTCTATCAAGAGTCCTACCACTAGGTACACTAAAACCCTAAGAAAAATATATAACGGAAATGACGCGTAAAAACTGCCCATGACTAGTGTTGCCAACTTTTCAGATGAATAATAAATAATTTTATATATCTATGGCTCAGTAAATAAAACATGCACACAGAAAAAAAAATGGCAGTCATAGGAACTGCCAATAGAAGGCAAAACTTATCTTCCTTAACTTAACTTACCTTCTAGAAATGCGTGAGCCAACGCCATCAAGCTTTGCTTAGTTTGGGGTCAGATGGTGTTGTGTGTGAAGTGTCCACAACTTACTTAACTTATCGTTAATGGAAACTACACAGGTGTAATCGGAGGGCATGGCCTCGCCATCATGGCATGGCCATCTAGAAATTCGTCAGCATTTCCCATTGGCTCACGCATTTCTAGATGGCCATGCCGTGATGGCGAGGCCACGCCCTTTCAGCATTTCCCATTACCACGAAAAATGTGTCTAGGCGCGCCTAAAGAAGTTTTCACTTCAAAAATAAATGATTAGTAGCCAACAGTATGAATTCAAAACTAGGTGTGTCTGTGTCATGGATACGAGTAGATATCACACTCAAACTTTCGGATAAATTATATCAGTAGATAGGATTTAATTATATTCATATCCGTTCCGCCGTTACAGAGTTATGATAACAAATATACGTACTAGCACAAACTTTCGTTTTATATATATATATTAGGATTAAGTACTATAAATAAATAATTAATCTATATGCAGGATGACCTCATGAGCAGGACGGGGCATGATACCAACAAGTAATGTTGAATTGAGACCCGATTTCGGTAGCTTTTTAGGGTTCCGTTAAACGTAAAAACAGAACCCTTATAGATTGGTCATGTCTGTCTGTCTGTCCGTCCGTCCGTATGTCACAGCCACTTTTTGCCGAAACTATGAGAACTACACTGTTGAAACTTGGTAAGTAGATGTATTCTGTGAACTGCATTAAGATTTGAACAAAAAAAATTAAAAAAAAGAAAAATTAGGGTTGCCCCCCATACTGAGAACTGAAACTCAAAAATATTTTTTTCATCAAACCTACACGTGTGGGGTGATTATCGATAGGTCTTAAAATATGATGTTGAGGTTTCTAAAATCATTTTCGTCTACACTGAATAATTTGCGCGAGAGACACTTCCAAAGTGATAAAATGTGTGTCCCCCCTATAACTTCTAAAGTAAAAGAATGAAAAATCTAAAAAAAATATTTGATATACATTACCATGTAAACTACAAACGAAAATTGGTTTGAACTCGATCCGATCAGTAGTTTTTTTTAGTACGTCATAAATACACAATTATTGAAACTTCGATCAAAGTTACAACAAACTACAAGAACTATGTGTACTATGTATATTATGTTACTTGCTGCAACGGAACCCTTCATGGGCGAGTCCAACTCGCACTTGGCCACTTTTTGTTTCGTTTTCTTATCTCCACAAATTCAAGGGTCTATTTTTGGATTAAGTTTTTTTTTTTAGTATTTGACATGCATGAAGAAGGAAACATACCTACGTCATCAGTCCGTATCAAAGAGTATATATATACTACGTATAGAGTTAGAACTGACGCTTTACACCGAAAGCACGGCGCTTCTACCGCCTAACTAAATCGGCTATCGCTTTGCTAATGCTGTCCCTATCATTCCAAGCGAAAAGAAAAGAGAGAGAAACATCAAAGCGATGACATTTTTCGTTCGGCGGTAGACCCCCTGGTCTGATCGCGCTTGTGGAAGTGTCATACTTTTGTCGCGGTACATCACTATTTTTTTAAAACATTTATAGGTTTACACTTGAACGCCATCTCGCCTGATGTTAAGCGACGATGCGGTCTACGATGGACGATGGAGCGTGCCTACCTAGAAAAAAACCGATTCACTCTCGATTTGAAGACACATAGATTATAACCATCGGGAAAAAACCCACTCAGGCAACTCATTCCACAGTCTAGACGTTCTTATCACAAAAGTAGAGTCTAACATTTTAGTTTGTGTCTTCGGAACATCAACCCTGAAACGATGCCGCTTCTTCGAGCTACGAGAAGTCCGATAGAAAAAAGGGCAAGGTGGTATTAGATCATGCAAATCAGTTGCACACTCACCCAAGTGTATCCGATAAAAACCCGATAAGCTAGCAATTTTTCGGCGATGTTCAAGACTTTGCAGTCTTTTTCGCACAAGAGTTTTATTATTGCCTTTGAGCCTTTTAGCACGCCTCTCGATCGATTCCAGAGCCTCAAGCTGATACTTAGCCGATCCATCCCAAAGGTCTGATGCGAACAGTACTCCATACAAGAGCGAATCTGTGCTTTATATACTCATACTCATTTATTTCATACTCTCTGTACATGTCAATAGAACAAAATAATTTCACACATTAACAAATGTAGGTAAATAATAATTTAAATTACAATTACACAATGTCAAACTGATTAAATAATAAAATTAAAACATTAAATAATATGGCCAAATTAATATAAAAGTTGTAGCTATATGCTATCATAAAATTTCTTTTAATTTCATAAACTCGTTTTCAATGTCATTGAACGCTTGTTTCATAAGCCAGCGTTTAAGTCTTTTCTTAAAAATGTTGAAGTTAGGTGCTTCGATGACATCAACGGGAAGCCTGTTGTACACCATCGTTCCCATGACATGAGTCAACCTCGCGGACTTCTCGAGCGATCGCGGAACGCATTTCAGCCTGTGCTTGTAACGAGTGGGCCGTTGCCTCCCCCCGTCACGCGACTCCCCCAACTTCTCATAAGACTCGAGGTTCGTGTGCATGTACAGTGCAATTTGCATTATGACAATCGATGGTAGTGTAAGGACATATAACAAAAGCACTATGTTGCCATAGCTAACATAAGTACACCTCATCTGTTTTTTTTTTAAATAAAGAGTGACGAGACGAGCAGCACATGTGCCTGATGGTAAGCAACATGCCTGCCACATGACAGCACAGTGACACGTAGGTAGCTATTGGAACATGAAGAGTCCAAATCATTACCTAGCACTGCACTGCGCTCGTCACCCAGAGATCGAAGATGTCAAATCTCTAAGACCTGTAATTTCTCTGGAAACATTGCCCTTCAAACCGGAACACAGTAATGTATGCACAATACTGCTTGGCGGTAGAATAACTGGCAAAGGTGTGGTAAAGGTGTCATTCTCGTGTAGTCTTCGCGGACCTCCATCTATATCTCGTGTGATTTCTATGGTTTCGATGCCATATGGTTCAGCCATCTGCTTGATTTGAGCCCTTTTGTGGCCAACACCGTAGCCATCTTGATTCGCTCCTAAATCTAATAAGGTATGTCAATTAGTTCTGGGTTTCAATGTGCGACATTAGTATTACCCTTATATTTACTTGCGATTTCTTATACGTTAAATAAAAATAATTAAATACAAATATAAGTTCCACTAATTCGAGTACATACATAGCTACTATTAATCTGAGGCACAAGACCGGTCATTGTGGACATTTTTGGGGGAGGCTTATGTCCAGCAGTGGATGTCTGCAGGCTGCAGATGATGATGATGATGGCTAATAAGTAAAATAAATAAGTATTGGTGGACAATTCACACACAACACTATCTGACCCAAAAACTAAGCCAAGCTTGTACTATGGCGGCCAGATAGCTGATATAATCTTTATATAATTTTAAATATATTATACTTATTAAATACATAGAAACACCCAGCCACAGTACAAACATTTGAATTCAACACACAAATATTTGCACTGGGTGGGAGTCGAACCCACGACCTTCGGCTTCGCAGGCAGAGCCCACTAAGCCACGAGATTTGAACACTCAAAACACGATAACATTACTTTTAAAGAGGAAGAGTATATAAGAAATCCTAAAAATATACAGGTAATCGATTTCTTCTAGGTTACCACGCTCCATCGTAGACCGCATCATCTTTGAACATCAGGCAAGATGGCGGTCAAGTGTAATCTTACTATCGATAAAAAAAATTGTCAGTCATAAGAACTGCCGATAGAAGTGAAAACTTACAACACAGAATTTGATAGCTTACTTTGGAAACTACGCGGCTGAAACCGGAGGGCATGGCCATGACCATGACCATCTAGTTTATCCGAGTTTACCCGAAGATTTCTTCATTCCCGAGTGTGACGCTAGAATTCAATTCACAGCCCACCACAATACTGTCTGGTGGCGCGCCAAAAGAAGTTTTCACTTCAAAAAAAACATACAATCAAATTGTGAACCTCTTCCTTTTTTGATGTCGATTAAAAAAAGAGCAAGAACAAAGGGACACGTCAAATTAATAACATTCTTGTCTTTTTGGTGAAAAAAAAACTGAAAATTCTACCAACTTCAGTCCGCCACAGAATACACAGAAATGAAAAGTGTGTGACGTCACATCGTACGATGCTTACGAAAAAAGCTGCGCGCACGCATCAGCTTACGGTAGGTACTGTCGGGAGCAAAAGCTTCACAAAATAATTTTGGAAGATATACAGGGTTACTGGTAATCAGCCTGCATCCGTTTAAGGGCATGATCTGTATATTTAAACAAACAACTTTTGTTCTACAACTTTCGTTAAAACTTAATAGATAACCCAAAAAAAAATTGTATTTGTTGCCCTTTTTTGTACTGTTTAGCGACTTTTTAGTGTTTATTCCCTTCGGTACATCTTTTTTTGCGTGTTAAAGAGCGTACGCGCTCTCGTTACGAATTGTTACGAAGAGTTCGATACTTTTAGACCGTGCAAATGCACTTTTTATTTATTTTGTAAAAGAAAAAAAAAACATTTTTTTTTTAAACTGTAGAACAAAAGTTGACGTATTGAATGTACCTAACATCCCCTTAAAAGGATGCAGGCTGATTACCAATAACCCTGTAGAAAAAAATTGGCAGTGTTAGGAGCTGCCGGTAAAAGTGAAAACTTACAACTCAGAATTTGATAGCTTACTTTGGAAACTACGCGGGTGCAACCGGAGGGCGTGGTCATTAGCATGGCCATACGATGAAGCGTGCTTACCTAGAAGAAACCGATTTACTCTCGATTTGAAGACACGAATTTTAAATTGAAGTCAATTATTTCATGTTCCAATAGCTGGGTGACACTGTGCTGTTATGCCAGCCCACATGTTGGTTACCATCAAGCAAATGTCCTGCTCGTTCCATCACTCTATACTTAAAAAAAAAAATTGGCAGTCATATGAACTGCCGATAGAAGTGAAAACTTATAACTCAGAATCTGATAGCTTACCTTGGAAACTACACGGGTGTAACCGAAGGGCGTGGCCTGGGCATCATGGCATGGCCATCCAGAAATGCGTCAGCATTTCCTATTGGCTGATGCATTTCTAGATGGCCATGGCATGATGCCGAGGCCACGCCCTTTCAGCATTTGCCATTGGCTGACGCATTTCTAAATGGCCAATAGCCATAATCCCGAGTTTACCCGAAGATTTCTTATCATACCCGAGCGTGACGCTAGAATCCAATTCACAGTCACAGACCACGAAATATCTGTCTAGGCGCGCCTAAAGAAGTTTTCACTTCAAAAACGAAAACTCATGTTACTGCGGGCGAAATCGCATGGCGTAGTTAATATAAATATCTACTTAGTATATATAATATCTAATCTACTTATCTATAGGTAATATAGATATATTTTGGCGCCATCTAGAAATGCGTCAGCATTTATAGATGGCCACGCTTATGGCCACGCCCTCCGGCTTCACCCGCATAGATTCCAAAGTGATCTTTAAAATTCTGAGTTTTATGTTTTTACTTCTATTGGCCCTGGTGTCCGGGCATAGAATGCGGCACCGGCTCTCCTCCTGCCTGTGGTAAGAGTCCACTATTGGAGGAACACCGGCTGATGGCGGTATAACCATCTGAAAGACGGCGTAGTTAAATTCCGGCCGATAACGGGCAGCAGCGTCATCGAAACAAGAAACTACGCCCCTGCGGTCGCCAACCCGCATGCCCAGCGTGGCGACTACGGGCAAACCCTCCCAAAATGACAAGTCACAACAGAGAAAGGCCCCTAGTTCCTGGCCGCCCTGCTATTCCTAGCCAAGGCGGCGGCTATGGTTACGGCAGGGCAAGGGGTGCTAAGAATCCCCAGGCTACCGGAGGCCGCTGAACGACACTGACTCTGGCTACGTATATAACGGACGAACGATAAGGCAAGACGACAGGCAAGTGCAGCTGGAAGAGGAACTTTCACGAATAAGATGGCATATTCTGGGGTTATGTGAAGTCCGAAGACAGGGGGAGGACACCATAACCCTAGAATAAGGTCATCTTTTATACTATCGGGAAGGCCATCAGTTGTCTCAAGGTGGAATCGGGTTCCTGGTTCATAAAAACCTCTGTAACAACGTTTTAGAAATCGCAAGTGTGTCTTCTAGGGTCGCGTACATTATTGTCAGGTTAACCGAGAGGTAAACCCTTAAGGTAATTATGACTTACGCACCCTGGGAGGGACACCCAGATTCTGAGGTGGAGACTCTGTATGAGGACATTACCAAGGCTCTACGCCATACCTCCAGAGCACACTTCAACGTTGTTATGGGGGATTTCAACGCTAAAGTGGGGGTAAATACAGGTAGTGAATCGGTCATAGGATCGTACGGTTTGGGTCGAAGAAATGAGAGAGGGCAAATGCTTGTCAACTTCCTCGAGAAGGAGGGGTTGTTTTTGATGAACTCTTTTTTCAAGAAGCAACCTCAAAGGAGGTGGACATGGCAAAGCCCCGGTGGACGGACGAAAAATGAGATTGACTTCATCATTGCGGACAAAAAGCGTATATTCAGAGATGTCTCAGTGCTCACTAGGTTTAATACCGGAAGTAACCACAGGTTGGTAAGAGGCACTCTGAATATCGATTTTAAGCTGGAACGTGCTCGCTTGATGACGTCAACACTCCGTCCAAATCTTCTCCAAACCGTAGTTGGATCTGAAATGTTTCAGCTAAAGCTATAAAACCGATTCGCTGCTCTGGAAGCCACAGACGACGTGGATCAGAAACTCGATCAGGTAGTTGAAGTGCTAAGAGATGAGGGCAAAAAGTTTTGCGAATTGCGACATAAAGGTAGAAAATCGAAACTATCGAAGGAAACGTTGCGGTTAATGGAAGAACGACGGACAAATCCCACGTTATCTTCGTCAGAACGAGACACGCTCAATAAGGAAATTACCAAGCTTGTACGACGCGACCTCCGATCCGCTAATACGCTCTTGATTGAAAAATCAATTGAGCAAAATCGGGGGTCGAAAGTATTCGCCAAGCCTCTTGGTAAGAGCCATCTGACAAAGATAACTACATCGACGGGAAATATCGTAGCTTCCAAGCCGGAAATCCTTTCGGAAGTGGAGAATTTCTATAGCCAGTTGTACGCATCGCACGCTCCTCATCTCTCGCTGGAAAATGAAGACGGCAGGGCCACTCTGACTCGCCACCACACGGAAGATCTGCCAGACGTAAGCCTGGACGAAATTGTGCTGGCCCTTAGACAGCTCAAAAATGGAAAAGCCGCGGGGGAGGATGGTATTACAACCGAGCTCTTGAAATCCGGTGGAACACCGCTGATAAAAGAGCTCCAAGCCCTGTTTAATACTGTCCTCTTCACCGGGAGAACTCCGAGGGCATGGCATAGCAGCGTGGTCATTTTGTTCTTCAAAAAAGGAGAGAAGACGTTTTTGAAAAACTATCGACCGATATCCTTGCTAAGCCATGTCTACAAGCTGTTTTCAAGGGTAATCACAAACCGTCTGGTGCGAAGACTCGACGAGTTCCAACCCCCTGAACAGGCCGGGTTTCGAAGCGGGTACAGTACCGTAGATCACATTCACACAGTGCGGCAGATTATACAGAAGACCAAAGAGTATAATCTGCCCCTATGCTTAGCGTTTGTAGACTACGAGAAAGCATTCGACTCGATCGAAACCTGGGCTGTTCTGGAGTCCTTGCAACGGTGTCAAGTCGACTGGCGATACATCGAGGTGCTGAGATGTCTATATAACGCCGCAAAGATGACAGTCCAAGTCCAAAACCAGCAGACGAACCATATCCATCTTCGTCGAGGAGTGAGACAAGGGGACGTGATTTCCCCCAAATTGTTCTCTAACGCTCTCGAAGATATGTTTAAGACGCTGGATTGGGCTGGGCGTGGCATAAATATAAATGGCGAGTACATCTCTCACCTACGATTTGCTGACGACATCGTCATAACGGCTGAATCGTTGGAGGACTTACAGTCGATGCTGAATGGCCTAGTTGATGCTTCTCAACGCATAGGTTTCCGGATGAACGTGGATAAAACCAAGATCATGGTTAACGAACGTGTAACTCCGGGACCGGTTGCTATAAATGGCGTCCCTCTAGAAATTGTTCAGAAATATGTGTACCTAGGGCTGACACTCGAACTAGGCAAGCACAATTTCGAGAATGAGGCCAAGAGAAGGATTCAGCTGGGCTGGGCAGCATTTGGTAAACTACGTCGTGTCTTCTCGTCGTCTATACCACAATGTCTAAAGACAAAAGTCTTTAATCAGTGTGTCCTACCTGTCATGACCTACGGTGCCGAAACTTGGACACTGACAGTTAAAGCGGTCCACAAATTTAAAGTCGCGCAGCGAGCTATGGAGAGAGCTATGCTTGGAGTTTCTCTGAGGGATCGTATTCGGAACGAAGTGATCCGTCAGAGAACCAAGGTAACCGACATAGCTCAACGCATTAGCAAACTGAAGTGGCAATGGGCCGGCCATATCTGTCGCAGAACCGATAACCGTTGGAGTAGACGTGTTCTTGAGTGGAGACCACGGATCGGCAAACGTAGTGTAGGACACCCTGAGACTAGATGGAGTGACGATATACGGAAGACAGCAGGCAGTGGATGGAGACGTATAGCCGAGGATAGGGCTGAGTGGCGAGCCATGGGAGAGGCCTATGTCCAGCAGTGGACTAAGATTGGCTGATGATGATGATGATGATGACTTCTATCGGCAGTTCCTATGACTATATTTTTTTTGTTTGAACACACTAATCTTAAGAACTACTGGACCGTTTAGAAAAAATCTCCCACCATTGGATATGCAGCTATGATTCCTGAGTGCTATAGGCTATACAAGGTGATGCAGAAAGGTGCAACAATATTTATGGTAGTTCATCTACATTAAGTTTAGAATCATGTATGTGAAAATTAGGCACGAGCTCAAAAAATTTTTTCCATAAAAAAAATATTTTTTTTGATTGTTATTTCATTTGACTTACCCCTAATGGCCAGATCTCCGCACTGGTTTTTGTACGACATCGCGGCGTCGGCGGCAAGGTCGTTTGTCTGCTGTGCATGCTTTAGGATGCTTTAGGGTTGAAGCTGGTGATTTGGTGGAAATTTTACGTCAAACTTTGAGTCGAATTATCTCGTGATCTACCGTGCTGAGGAGAAAGAGATCTTGGGTGATGAAGTCTACATCAGTGTTAGAATAGACTGTTAAAATATTGTTGGGGGTAAATCCACCACGTTGTATATTATGTACCACGGCCGAAGCCTGGACGGTTCGCTAGTATATAATAAATACTTACACTTAACACTTTTGAATCCATCATCCGAGAGAAGTAGGCCACCTTTCATTTTGGCATGCGCTTCCGAGAGCAAGGTTGACGAATGACATGACTGATAGATAATCATATTTTTACGTCTGAAAATATGCAGTTTTTAAATATTAATAATTAGTGGCTATATGGAATTTTAATTTAAGATATGTTATGTATAACTGGTATAACTCTCTCCTTGCGAGAGAAGGCCCGAGTCCCAGCAGTGGGAACGTTTAGTGGGCTGTTGATGTTGATGATGTTGTATATAGAATTTTAATTTAAGATATGTATACTAGTGGCCCGTTCCGGCTTCGCTTGGTTAATAACCAAGATACCGACAACAGCGCCATCTGCTGGGATGACTTATGATCTAAGCTTTTAAGACATCCAGGGTGTGAAACAGTAATGTGCAAACATAACTGTTTTCTGGTTTGAAGGGCAATATTTCCAGAGAAATTACAGGGCATAGAGATAAATCCACTTAGATATCTCAAGGTGATGGGGCAGCGCCGTGCTAGGTGAATTATTTGAACTCTTCATGTTCCAATAGCTGGGTTTACAAAGATTCCTACCACTACCACAACCAAATAAATCATTGTACTTTATACGTGACTCGAGAATAATATACATTTCTCACCGTCTAGACATTGTCGGCAATGTCGACTCGGCATTTCTCCCAAGTTCACAGGCGTTGTCCTACTGGTAGTTCTTGTTGAAGTGAAAACTTTCTTTGGCGCGCCACAGACAGATTTTTCGTGGGGTGTGAATTGAATTCTAGCGTCAAACTCGGGAATGATAAGAAATCTTCGGGTAAACTCGGGACCATGGCGCATAGAAATGCGTCAGCCAATGGGAAATGCTGACGCATTTCTAGACGGTCATGCCATGATGCCCAGGCCACACCCTTCGGTTACACCCGTGTAGTTTCCAAAGTAAGCTATCAAATTCTGATTTCACTTCTATCGGGTTCCTATGACAGCCAATTTTTTTTATTGGTACTGTGCCACTACACATTTCCGTAGTAGGTATTTTCTTACCTGTGCTTAGGACCCCAAGCTCATTTAATTTTCGAATAACTTAGAACAACTTCTTTGAAATAAAAACTTCTTTTCTCATTTTCTTTTCTTGTCAAAAAAAAATTGCAGTCATAGGAACTGCCGCTAGAAGTGAAAACTTATAACTCAGAATTTGATAGCTTACCTTGGAAACTACACGGGTGTAACCAGAGGGCGTGGCCTCGCCATCATGGCATGGCCATCTAGAAATGCGTCAGCATTTCCCATTGGCTGACGCTTTTCTAGATGCCCAATCGCCAAGGTCCCGAGTTTACCCTAAGATTTCTTATCATAACCGAGCGTGACGGTAGAATTCAATTTACACCCCACGAAAAATTGGTCTAGGCGCGCCAAAAGAAGTTTTCACTTCAATAAAACTATGAAGATTCGCGTCACCGCTCCGGCGGAAGCGGCGGCGGCGTGGCGGCGTAGTTTCAGAGCGGCGTCGTAGCAGCGGACCGGGATGTGCGCGCTGTTGCTTAATGTTTGCACATTACTGCTTGTCGGTAGAATAACTGGCAAAATGATACTTCTTCATAGCATACCCTGCAAAAAGTCTTATTACTTACTTACACTTATTAATTCAAATCTTTGTATGGTATATTTGCATACAAATTAATGTGCTGGAACACTGTATCAACTTCAACTTTTACAACCTGAAATTAACGTAACTGTTGAGATAAAACAGGTACTGGTGCTGCCATCTAGCAGCAAGTAGAATAAGTAATATTAGTAGTGTCACCTATTGAGGAGTAGAAAATATACGGTTGTAAGTTAGTTTATCAGTGTGGTACAGATGGCGCTTTTATAAATATATCAAGTAACACACATATTTCATACTAGCAGCTCCCCGCGGTTATATCCGCGTAGTTCCCTATCCGTTATTTTCCTAGGATGAAAAGTAGGTAGCCAATGTGTTCTTCCAGACTATCTTAGTTCCAAATTTCAGCTCGATCCTTTTAGACGTTACGACGCGACGTGATTGAGCAACTAACATCCAAACTTGGCATTTATAATATTAGTAGGATACTTATCTTTCTCTCTACATTATTCACGTGCTGGAAAACTGATTAAACTTGAAAATGAATGTCTGTTGAATTAAAATAAGTACATGATCTGCCATCTATCGTCAAGTAGAAAAAGTATTGTTAGTAGTGACATCTGTTGAGGAGTAGAAAATTTACATGTAAATCAGTTAGTTTATCGCCTGCGTACAGATGGCGCTTTTGTACACAATTTCATTTCAATTCAAATCGAGCCAAAAACATGGCGAGCGACATCATTATCCGCGCTCAGATAGCGAACTTCAGGTATTATGACTTTGGACTATTACTTGGCCAATTGCTATGTAAAATAATTCATCGTGTTTATGTATATCCAATTATACAAGTATTGTATCAGCTACACAGCTCCCATAGTAGGTACATACTTTGCGTAATTTGAGATTTGAGACTAGATGGTGGTGGTAGGACTCTTGGTAGAGTCCGCCTGGGGAAGTAACTTTTGCCAGTTATTCTTCCGCCAAGCAGTAATGTGCAAACATTGCTGTGTTCCGGTTTGAAGGGCAATGTTTCCAGATAAATTACAGGGTTTAGAGATGTAATATCTTAGATATCTGGGTGATGAGCGCAGTGCAGTGCTAGGTAATGATTTGGACTCTTCATGGTCCAATCACTGCATGTCACTGTGCTGGTGTGTGGCAGGCATATTGCTTACCATCAGGGACATGTCCTGCTCGTCTCGTCACTGCACACTAATTTCTTAATTAATGATTGTCACAACAGAAATATAATAAAACTATTAAAATCAATAAAATCAAATAAAAGTTTTTTTTTACAAAACAAACATTTTTCACCTGTGCCATTAGATGGAAAAAAAATATTGTAAAATTCAAAGATATCCTGGTTTTTCCTTAAACAATTTCAAACGAATTTACTTTAGGACGAATCGCCTATAACCCACAATTTCTTAACAAATGACGTTCCACGAAGCGAAAAATGTATGGACCAACTATTTCAACTTTTATGCCGTAATTTATAAAAACAGATGGGTACCTGAAAAAGATTAGTTAAACATTGGTATTAAGTACCTTTATGAAAAATCAACATATTTTATTCCTTTTACAAAGGTTCTGTACGTTTAAGTATCTAGATTAGATTATTATAATTTTTTTAATTTTAACTGATATTTAATGTTGTAAAATCAATATTTTAGATGATATGCCGGTTTTTTAGACGCGGAGTCTATGCCGTAGCGGCCTCGCGGAGCTCTACAATCACCGTTGACGAAAGTGTATAATTAATTAAGATAGAGTTCTAAGAGTGCAACTTTTATGTTGGAAATTTCCTCCTCTTTCAGGATCTTTTTTCAAAATATCTTAAGTATCATTAGTCACGAAATTATTAACGAATAACTAAATACCTTAATTTTGTAATCTTATTTTGTTAATAACTATCGCAATTTTTTATGTGCTAAAAAACCTTTACAAACATTTTTTCTAGACGTTATTCCGAATCGAATTAGGTATATCACACACGTTTGTCGGAGCTTTATGTTTATTTTGCTGGTTTTTGAACTAGTTGACTAGACTATTTGGCTAGCGCCCGAACAATTTAAAATGTTAATGTTTGTTACGTTAGATTACATAGTCTGCAGGAATACATAGGCTACTTTATATCCCGAAAAAATAACGAGAACGGGATCTACACAAGTAAAACCTTGAGTAGCTGCTAGTCTTACTATCGAATCCTACTAATACGAGTATTATAAATTTCAATGTTTGGATATTTGGATGTTTGTTAAATTACGTCGTAACGTATGAACGGGCCGGGCTGAAACTTGGAACGCAGATAGATTATAGTCTGGAACACAAAGAACATGTTATCCCGGGGGAATAACGGGAATAAAACGTCTCACAAATAAGTCCCGAAGCCTTCTTACACCGCCGCGCGGCGACCGCACGCACCGCCCTGCACCGCAGGCACCGCTCCGACAACACTCTGGTGGCTGCCGTCAGAGACTGGGTCAACAGTCTCCACTTCACCTTGTGGAGGGCGTATCACGCGCCTATTACTTTACTTTTTACAACTTTTAACATTTATATAATATGATTGACCTTTACATTAATTAATTTTAATTATTTAATTTATAATTTTATTATTTTACTAATTTTAATTTTTCAATTCAATTTAAATTCACCATTTTTAATTTTTCATTTAATTTAATGTTATAATATTGATTTTTAATCTTGATTATATGACTTTTTTTTTTTAATTAAAGAGTGACAAGACGAGCAGGACATGTGCCTGATGGTAAGCAACATGCCTGCCACATAACAGCACAGTGACACGCAGCTATTGGAACATGAAGAGCCAAATCATTACCTAGCACCGCACTGCGCTCGTCACCCAGATATCTAAGTTGTTATATCTCTAAGCCCTGTAATTTCTCTGGAAACATTGCCCTTCAAACCGGAACTTAGTAATGTTTGCACATTACTGCTTGGCGGTAGAATAAATGACAAAGGTGTGGTACTTCCCCAGGCGGACTCTGCTAAGAGTCCTACCACTACAATTTATTTCATTTCATATCATTACACCTACACGTACAATTCGAATGACCTATTGCATTATGCGTCATACGATATGACCTAAAAAACAAAACTTGGTTTTCTGTGCCATGTTCGCGCGCATTATCGTTCTTACCTACGCATTTGACGAATACGTCACGGAAGACTACATTTAAATGGCAAATCCGGCACTGCATCGTGCACCTAAAAATCTTGCAAGCTTATTTTACTCATTGGTCTCTTTCTAAAAGGAGTAATCCTTAAATTTATATCGAAACTAGATGGCGCTGTACGCTGATAAAACTCGGTAGCATAGTTTTATACAATCTGTTATAGGTAAGTCGTGGATCGTGATTGTCATCTGATCTAACAGAACATCTTTCGGCGAGTATTCGTCTGCAGTAAAAGTATTTTTGAATCCGTTTTACCGGCAAATAATAGCTGGTCAACGGTTAATCGGTTATTAAGTGATTATCATCTGAAAAGCTTGAATGCAACGTTCTCAACGCTGTGGCCGTGGTTGTATGTAGTTTTAAATACATTTTTTCAACACACTGCCTCATTATGTGACTATTATTTCACACATAGCCTCTATCCTCACTTATATCCTCATTATGTGACTATTATTATTATTTAAATGGTTCATTAATATTCTCTCGTCAAACGAGGATAATTCACTTTTTGTTTGGCTTTAAGAGCCTGAAATGTCCCAATGCTGGGCAAAGGCCTCCCTACCCTTTTTCCACTTATCTCTATCCTGAGCCAGTATATACCAATCATTGAGATGTTTGTCGAGGTCATCCCGCCATCGCTTAGATGGTTTACCGCAACGTCTTTTGCGGTCTGGCTTCCACTGTGTAGTGATCTTGGCCCAAAGATCATCTGACATGCGGCAGACGTGTCCAGCCCAATTCCACTTCAAGCTAGCAGCCTTTTGGGTCACATCGGCTATTTGAGTCTTGGAACGCAGTATGGTGTTTCTAATCCGGTCAGTTAGCTTGACGTTTAGAACACTGCGTTCCATAGCCCTTTGATAGATCGTAAGATCGGACATCTGACTTTTAGTCAAGGACCAAGCTTGCGCTCCGTAGGTTAAAATGGGGAGAATGCACATGTCCATGAGCTTACGCTTGAGGAATAGTGGAGTATTTCCCTTCATCAGGTCTTTCATGGACCAATAGCTCCTCCAGGCGTTTTCAATGCGACGAGTCACTTCCGCTTCTTGTCTTGCCTGGAAAGAAACTAATTGGCCCAAATAAACGTAGCTCTGGACATATTCAATCTCCACATTCTCGATCAAAATCTTGTGCGCCCTGCTGTTGGTCATTATTTTGGTCTTTGACATGTTCATCGTCAGTCCGACATCGCGACTTGCCATTCTAAGGTCTTGTAGCATATTACTCAATTGTGCTGCTGAGGAAGAAAAGATGATAATGTCGTTTGCAAATCGCAGATTTGTAAGTCTTCTCGTTCCCACGAGAATTCCTTTCTTTTCCCATTTCGAAGCCAGTTTGTGGAAAATCTCTTCTAAGGTAGCTGTGAAAAGTTTAGGCGATAGCGTGTCACCTTGTTTGACGCCTTTCTCTTTGAAAAATTGGGTCCAGTGGTGTTCAATTTTATAGCAGATGTACTATTACGGTATATATTATGACTATTACTTCATCATCATCATCAACAGCCCACTAAACGTTCCCATTGCTGGGACTTGGGGCCTTCTCTCGCAAGGAGAGAGTTAAGGCCATAAATCCACCACGCTGGCCCAGTGCGGGTTGGCGGATGACACATGACTTCGAAAGATTCTAGGTACATGTCGGTTTCCTCACGATGTTTTCCTTCACCGTTTTAAGTTAGCGGCATTACGCACATGACTTCGAAAAGACAGTGGTGCGTGTGGGGTTTGAACCCGGGGTCTCCGGATCGGCAGCCGCCGTTCTCCCGACTAGACCACCGTAACCTATTACTTCATGCATGTGACTATTACTTCACATATATAGTATATATATTTTGTAGTGGTAGGAGTCTTGGCAGAGTCCGCCTGGGGAAGTACCACACATTTGCCAGTTATTCTACCGCCAAGCAGTAATGTGCAAACATTATTGTGTTCCGGTTTAAAGGGCAATATTTCCAGAGAAATTACAGGGCTTAGAGATGTAAGTAACATCTTAGATCTCTGGGTGACGAGCGCAGTGCAGTGCTAGGTAATCATTTGGACTCTTCATGTTCCAATAGCTGTGTGCCACTGTGCTGTTAAGTGGCAGGCATGTTGCTTACCATCAGGCACATTTTCTGTCCGTCTCGTCACTCTTTATTTAAAAAAATAATTAAAACTAGATGGCGCTGTACGCTGTTAGAACTCGGTAGCGCTGGTATTGTACATTCTGGTATTAGCTCGTGAATCGTGATTAAACAATGATTGTGTTTCGTTCGCAGGCTTGCGATGATAAGTTTTTTTTAATCCGTTTTACCGGCAAACAAAAGTTCGTCAACGGATACTCAGATATTATTATCAGCTGATAAGCCCGAATGCTGTGGCCGCGGGTGTTTTATATTTTTGTTTTGTTACTTACAAAGTTTTATAAAACTAAAAAGTCACTATTAAGGAACCATTTAACGTGATAAGTTTCTAAAGTAACCTTTGTAACTGTGCGCGGTCCCTATTCTACTAATGTTATAAAGGTTTGGATGTTTGTTGCTCAATCAGATCAACATCTGAACGGGCTGTAATTTGGAACATAGATAGATAGATAGAAACTCTTTATTGTGACACAAAAAACTTAAAATATTACAGAGACACACTTATTAACTAGCGCCACAAATGGCGGCCTTATTGCTGAGAGCAATCTCTTCCAGGCAACCAACATAGAATACAGACATAGTTTTTTTTTTTTTAATAAAGAGTGATGAGACGAGCAGGACATGTGCCTGATGGTAAGCAACATGCCTGCCACATAACAGCACAGTGACACGCAGCTATTTGAACATGAAGAGCCCAAATCATTACCTAGCACTGCACTGCGCTCGTCACCCAGAGATCTAAGTTGTAATATCTCTAAACCCTGTAATTTCTCTGGCAACATTGCCCTTCAAACCGGAACACAGTAATGTTTGCACATTACTGCTTGGCGGTAGAATAATTGGCAAAGGTGTGGTACTTCCCCAGGCGGACTCTGCTAAGAGTTCTACCACGAATACATAGAATACAGTCTGGACGAACACATAGGCTATTTTTTATCCCGGAAAAGTAACAGAAACTACGCGGGTAACACCGCGGGGCGCTGCGTCGTTGCTAGTATTAGGTAACTATAGTTAATTAATGTTTGGATGTTCGATTATCTATACATATATTTATCTATATATCAAATCAAATCATGTTTGTTTGCACACACACAAAGTTTACAACAATATTCACATTACAATTACTATTTCACATAAAACAAATTAGGTTTTGTTGTTGCATATGAATCTTCTGTCAGAGGACCCCAAACTAGGCTAAGCTTGTAATCTTGGGAATATAAAAGCGAAAGGTCACTCAGAAACTACACAAAATGCTCTGAAATTTTGCATGGAGGTGCCTTTTAGCACGGTATTGCTCGCTAAAACGGGGTTTTGCGAAATTCACCCTCTAAGAGGGTGAAACAAAGTATGAATATTCCGTCAGTTTCAAAGTTATAAGCATGAAATCCACTATACCGATTTTAAAATCCACTATACCGATTTTTTTATCCCAAAAAACAGAGATAGGCTACTTTTTATTACGGAAAAAAGGTCGGGAAGTGGAAGATGGGGTCCGTTTTGAGGGTAAAAAAACGGTTTATCTCGATTTTCGGCAAAACTACAAATCAATTGTACGACAAAGTTGTAGGTTATAAAAAGATCTACAATTTTTGCATTAACACTTTTTTCACATAGTTTCAAAATGTATGAGAAAAATTCAAATACTTATCTAAGTTACTACCTAGTTGTTAATTTTTTTATCATTTAAAAAAAATAAGTTGCGGAATTTAGTAAAACATGCCTTTTTTTTATATCTCAAATAGGTACATTGTAATTGTTTTTATTTAAAATAATTTTTGTTTTCACCATAAATTGACAATTTTCAATTATTATTCGACATACAATGTAATTGTTCAATGGATCCCGACTGTTCAGTTGTAATGTTCTTTTATTAGAAAATATTGTATATATTTCAATAGTATTAATACAATAGCATATTATAGAATTCTAGACCACCAGAAATCTAAATGCTTGTTTTATTCTTTTCAGTTTTTTTTAGTATGCGAGAACGTAGTTTGGTTCACTTTTTACGCAGTCGGGTTTTTGAGTTTTTAAATTATATATTTTTTTTATACTTTTTAGTTATGAACAATGTTGTGAATGTTAATATGCTCAACATAATAATATGCATCTTTTGGTTGTTGACCAAATGTCTTCGTTTCTACTGATATAATATGTAGGATTTTCTACTGCATGTAATTCATATTTATAGTTTTGTGTTAGTTTAGGTTTTCGATTGACGTTGAGTACCTACTAAATCGTTTGAAGTTGGAGATGGGCGACCGAGGCGGAGCAATCCGAGAGCGGTTCCGTGGTCCCACTATCAGCGGCAGAGTTGAAACCCCATAGAGGTTTATTAGTAGATAGGGGCACCATATCCATACATGATATAGAGTGCAACATAACCTGGCTGTGTCTCCCGGGCGGGGCAGCAGGGTATGCGTAAATACATTTCCTGCACGTACGAAAAAAAGGTAGTCCAATATACCTACTAGCATAGATCGTAGAACGCAAGATGGGCCCCATCCCAAACTTCACGGCGCACGCAATCATGTCAACGTTGGGAAGAGTGAGCTCACTCTTTCCGTTCTAGTCGGTTGCAGGACGCGGTGGACGCCGGACGTTTTTACCTATCATTATTCGGTGTCAACAACCAAAATAAGTAGAACCACAGCAAATCTCGCCGCTAGCGATTATAGGGGTCAAGTAGATTGGTTGTTTGTAAACCACTTACGATACATACAGAGACGCAGTTTATTACCAATTTCAAGGTGCTCAGGGCACATCTATTGATTTATATCGATGCCTACTAGATACATTAGTATATAATGTCCATCCACATTCACACGTACAGTTAGTTATACGAAGTTTTCTGCTACCTAAAAACCTATAAATGTGAGAATGGTTGTTACTCAACTTTAAATCGATATACATCCTAAACGGTCAGTCGAATCGAAAAACATTGAGTGAAAGCTAAACATTATTTTGAAATACCTATTCAACGATACCCTTCTTGACATATTTTGGTGATTTTCATTTTTTTTCTTTGGACAATATGGCGTCCTGAAGCCGCCATATTGGACTTACACTAATGTCATGTCTTTAGTGTCACTCGCCAGATTAAGAGGAATCGGTTGACGTGTGAATCATAAAAATCGGCCCAGGCGTTTGGTCTGTATAGTGCCTCAAAGGAACATACATACAAACATACATACATACATACATAGACTGTTAAACACATTACCACTCCTTTGCGTCGCGCAGTCGGGTAAAAAGGGTGGAAAAGGGTTTATTGGAATAAATTAAAAAATGTCGCCTTGTAGACCAGTCTCGATAGCTTTTGAAAACAAAATAGGTAAAAGTAGGATGAAATCCATTGTAAAAGGAAGAGAATATGACAAAAATCAAAATGTGGGTTATAAAAAGATCTAGAACTTTTACATTGACACTTCAATCAATATTTATGAGAAAAATTCAAATACTTAACTAAGTTTCTGGTTATTAATTTTTTTCTCAATAAAAAAAATACTTCCAAAATTAGTTACAAACTTGCCTTTTTTATATCTCAAATACACTGTAATTTTTTTTATTTTAAATAATTATTTTTTCATCCCACCAGCTCGGAAAGAGTACTTTTGCTCCTCGATATCAGGGCGCAAAAGTCGTTTTTACCCTCTAGAGGTTAAAGTAAATTTGAATTTAGAACATCGTGTGTACTGAGGTTTTGAATTCAAAACATAATTTAACCTATTTATTTCTACCTCCTTGGTGCCGAATTCATCATACATTTATTTTTAATTTGTTAAAAACTCATACTCGGAACCTCTTTGGTGTACTTTTTTTTAAATGCTTTGCGCGCAATTTTCTTTTCACGTATGGAGGATAGAGGTAAAGAATGTTATTTCAAATGGCAAACATTTTGAAATGCTTTGAATGAATAAATTGTAATCGAATTGAAGTATGCCGAGTTGCCGAGTTAAATAATTAAATATTATTGACTACTAAAATAGTAACTAATAGATAATTTCAACTACTTGTACAGTACAAAATAATGTAGTAAATTTAACATCAAATAAATAATTACTATTTTGAGAAAACATGTAGGTACAATAAATTTTAAAGTCAAAACTTCTTTTGGCGCGCCAAAGACAGATTTTTCGTGGGCTGTCAATTTAATTCTAGCGTCACGCTCGGGAATGATAAGAAATCTTCGGGTAAACTCGTGATCATAGCCAATGGCCATCTAGAAATGCCTCAGCCTTTCCCATTGGCCATTTAAAAATGTGTCAGCATTTCTAGATGGCCATGCTCATAGCCACGCTCTCTGGTTTCACACGCGTAGTTTCCAAAGTAAAAATCAAATTCTGAGTTATAAGTTACCACTTCTATCGGCAGTGCCTATGACTGCCAATATTTTTCTTTCATGAATTCTGAATAGTACGTTTATTAATTTCCTTTAAAATGTACCCTGATGCAAATTTAGCGCTACTATAATTTAATGCATTTGGGCGGACACTTTTTCATGTACACATGAAACTCCTTACCTCAATCGGTCAACTCTCCATATTTTCACGTCATATTGTTATCGTTAAAACCATGGCTAAATAAACTTAAGTTTAAAACTTATAAAATTGAATACAAGTGAAAACCCGAAATACCATAATAATAAGTGATTCTAGCGACCAAGAAGTTTATTTAACGCCAACAGAATCGACCGAAACTGAAAATGCGCAAAGCGTTTAGTAATTTCCTCGCTAGGGGGGGATGAAAAATTACGTGTTACACTCGAGTGCAAAGATTTTTCACCTTGTGCCCTTTTGATTCCCTTGCTACGCTCAGGATTCTAATTTTTGAATCCCTCGCTACGCTCGTGATTCAACTTTAGAATCCTTCGCTTGCTCGGTCATCAAAATTGAGCACGCGGTTAAAAAGCCACTTTGCACTCTTGTATAACAAATAACTATTTCACCCTGTAGCGGCTGCATCGTATATTTCATATTTCAAGTGCCCACCTACTAACTCCATTGCCTTTGTTCATTGTGTCCCTAGCGGATAAAATAAATCGTATAACATAAACACCAATAACGTAAATATTAACCACAACTAACAGTGCTCCATTGTATTAAGAAATAGTTATAAGCCACAGTTTAAGCACATTGTAAAAGCAAGGAGTCAGATATTAAACACCATCAAGTGAACACGCATTTTATTTTGCCTGTCACCACACCTTCACGCACCCATCGGCAAAACCCCGATTTTCAATCGAAAAATCTCACGTCAAAATATTAGCTTTTTCAATAAAGTTGGTAAGCTTTTTGTTCTTCGAATTCTCTTCTTTCTGATAATGTAAAAATATCTAAATATTACTATGGTAAATGTTCTCAGAAAACGTAAAGAAATAAAGTGGCCAAGTGCGAGTTGGACTCGCCCATGAAGGGTTCCGTTGCAGCAAGTAACATTATATACATAGTACACATAGTTCTTGTAGTTCGTTGTAACTTTGATCGAAGTTTCAATAATGGTGTATTTATGACGTACTAAAAAAAAACTACTCATCAGATCGACTTCAAACTAATTTTCGTTGGTAGTTTTTATGGTAATGTACATCATATATTTTTTTTAGATTTTTCATTCTCTTACTTTAGAAGTTAGAGGGGGGGGGACACACATTTTACCACTTTGGAAGCGTCTCTCGCGCAAATTATTCAGTGTAGACAAAAATTATATTAGAAACCTCAACATCATTTTTAAAGACCTATCGATAAACACCCCACACGTGTAGGTTTGATGAAAAAAAAATTTTTGAGTTTCAGTTCTCAGTATGGGGGGCACCCCTAATTTTTGTTTTTTTTTTAAACTTTTGTAAAAATCTTAATGCGGTTCACAGAATACATCTACTTACCAAGTTTCAACAGTGTAGTTCTCATAGTTTCGGCAAAAAGTGGCTGTGACATACGGACGGACAGACAGACAGACAGACAGACAGACAGACAGACAGACATGACGAATCTATAAGGGTTCCGTTTTTACGTTTTACGGAACCCTAAAAACGACAACACGAATTTGATTTTTTTATTTTGGTATAAAAAGGCATTTAGATTGAAGTTTTTTTTTAATACTGAGCCGCCAATATAAACTAATAAGTTCAAGTTTCATTCTACTTTTCATTATTTTCATTTTCGAACGCTTCTGCACTGGTCTATTGTTATCCGATGAAAATGTATAGGGCGAGCAGAGAAGCATACACCGAACTATTTTGCAAAACAAAAGTTGAGAAATTTTATGCTGGTCAGAGTCATATTGAGAGTGACCTTGATTTGTTTACATTTAAGCCGTTTTTACTACGACTATTTACATTTATAGTATGCTTAGTTCGCTCATTGGTCTCCTTCTAAAACGAGTAAACTTTCTGCTTGATGGTATATCGAAACTAGATGGCGCTGTACGCTGATAGAACTCGGTAGCGTCGGTATTGTAAGTGGAACTTGTGTACAACACATGGTTAGAGTTCCTGATATCCAGATATAGGATATTCTGAACACATTCCATATCATAGTGTATTTTTGAAATCCGTTTTACCAGCAAATAACAGCCGGTCAACGGAATATTGTGAGCTGAGATGCTGAGAATGAGAACCCTGAACTCAATCTTATACCTTTAAACGAGCAATTCTTGTACCTATATAAATATGTATGTTATATATACAAGGTGTTGCAAAAAGGTGCAACAATATTTATGGTAGTTCATCTACATTCAGTTTTGAATCATGTATGTGAAAATTAGGCATGAAAGCTCAAAAATTTTTTCCAAAAAAAAAAAATTTTTTTTTTGGTTGTTATTTCATTTGACATACCCCTAATGGCCAGATCTCCGCACGGATTTTTGTACGACGTCGCGGCGTCGGTGGCAAGGTCGTTTGTCTGCTGTACAAGCTTTAGGGTTGAAGCTGGTGATTTGGTGGGAATTTTACGTCAAACTTTGACTCGAATTATCTCGTGATCTACCGTGCTGAGGGGAAAGAGACCTTGGGTGATGAAGTCTACATCAGTGTTAGAATGGACTGTTAAAATATTGTTGGGGGTAAATCCAACACGTTGTATATAGAATCTGAATCTCGGAAACGGCTCGACGGATTTTCATGAAATTATGTATGCAGGGGATTTTGGGGACGATAAATCGATCTAACTAGGTTTCATTAAAAAAAAAACGTATATTATGCGTTTTTAGACAATGAAAAACTGTCACATTAGACATTAGAATGCGAAGGTAAATTTCGCCGCATGACGCAGCAGCATAATTAGCTCAGACGGGAAGTCGGGCGCTCATAGCGGTCACGAATTAGTAGCTCCGGGTTCGAATCCAGACGGGTTCTCTTATTTTTTCAATTCTTTTTTTTAAGAAAATCTATTTCTTGGAATCTTTTATTTGTAGGTATTTAAGTATATTTCGTATTTAAACCGAGCAAAGCTCGGTCACCCAGGTACTGGTCGTATTATGTAGTGATTAGTGATGTGCCGACTCGGGATAAACATAACTCGTGTGGGCAGAAAGAAACTGAATCTTTTATGTGCCAGCTGTATTTGTAACTCCCGACTTCAAATTCAAAACAACGGGCTGTTGTTATAAGTTTGCCACTTATCCTGGGCTGAGTGGCGTATCATGGGAAGAGCCCTATGTCCAGCAGTGGACGAATACAGGCTGTTGATGTTATAAGTTTGACGTGTTCTCTCTCTCTCCGTGTGTGTGGCTATGTGGATGTGTGTGTGTGGCATCGTGGCTCCCGAACGGTGAACTGACACTTTTTTTGCTTGAAAGGTGTTTGAGTCGAAAGTCATAGATTAATAACTACTAGATCGATAATCTTCGAACGAATGCTTCATCTTAAGTGAGGCAAAAAGCAGATTGATTTCGGCGTAAGCAGTATGTACTGAAGTTCGCCATACAAAACTTTTTTTTTAAACTGTAATAGGTTCGCACTTGACCACCATCTCGCCTGATGTTAAGCGACGATGCGATCTACGATGGAACGTGCTTACCTAGAAGAAACCGATTCACTCTCGATTACAACGTGAGTACAACGTGAGCAACGTTTAATGTCGTGGAGTACGTACAGTGAAAGAGCACACAAAGCCATCATAATGTTTTTGACGTGAAAACGTTTTATAATTCGATGAAGCCGGCTGCACGCCCGCAAAACATGACGTCATGTGCCGTTAACGTCGTTACCTCGCCGCATGACGTCATGCGGCGTTACCTCACTCTAAGGCGTAGTTGAAGTTGTCACGTTCAACTATCGTCAGTAAACCGACTTTACAGACAACCATTTTTATTAATTGTCGGAGACGCATGCACTAGCGCTTGACCTTGACAACTGATGGTAGTTTCGAATGAACTGAGCCAAATGGCTCACTATGATTAACCTCACTTTTCTTGCGCGGACCCACACGATTTCTAGGGGTTAAATGTTCTAAGCATACACTAATTAGAGTAGGCTTAGAACATTTAAACGGACAAAATGACGGATCGAAGTAGAATCGGAGTTGGAAAATTGCGAGTTTATTTCGAAATTACGTTTTCGTTGAATTAGAGTAGACGTCCAGGGCGCAAAAGTCGTTTACCCTCTAGAGAGTAAAGTAAATTTGAATTTAGAACATCGTGTGCACTAAATTTTTGAATACAAAACATAATTAAATCTATATTTACTTCTACCTCCTTGGTGCCGAATTTATCATACATTTTTTTAAACTCAGATACGGAACCTCCTTGGTGTACTTTTCTAAATATCCTTTGAGCGCTATTTTCTTTTCACGTATGGAGGATAGAGGTAAGGTATGTTATCTCAAATGGTAGTAGGTACATTTAAAAATGCTATCAATGAATCAGCTGAATGAAATGAGCTGAACGATTTGATGTATGCCATGTTAAGCCTATTTAATAGTATTGTCGACTAAAATAGTTACTAATAGACAATTCCACGTAGTTTTGCGTAGTACTAAGTAATGTATCAAATATAACATCAAATAATTACTATTTTGAAGAAACTTAGCTAGAGCTAGGAGCTAGAAATTTTTTGTTTATGAATTCTGAATAGTACGTTTATTTATTTCCTTTAACATTTACCCTGATGCTAATGGGGCGCTACCATCATTTAATGCATTTGGGCGGACACTTTTTCATGTAGGTACACTCCTTACCTCAACTGGTCAACACTCCATATTCCTTCCCGACCTCAGATCGCACGTAATTTTTTTGAAGTGAAAACTTCTTTAGGCGCGCCTAGACAGATATTTCGAGGGCTGTGAATTGGATTCTATCGTCACGCTCGGGTATGATAAAAAATCTTCGGGTAAACTCGGGACTATGGCTATTGGCCATTTAGAAATGCGTCAGCCAATGGGAAATACTGAAAGGGCGTGGCCTCGGCATCATGCCATGGCCATCTAGAAATGCATCAGCCAATAGATTTCATTTCTAGATGCATTTCTAGATGGCCATGCCATGATGCCCAGGCCACGCCCTCCGGTTACACACGTGTAGTTTCCAAAGTAAGCTATCAAATTCTGAGTTATAAGTTTTCACTTCTATCGGCAGTTCCTATAACTGCCAATTTTTTTTTCCTTTCACTTTTGTCATATTCTCTTCCTTTTACAATGGGATCCATTCTACTATTAATTATTTTCGTTTTTTCGCTATTTTCAAACGCTTCTGCTCTGGTCTAATTCTTATCTTCTCCATATTATAAAGCTAAAGAGGTTTTATGTTTGAACGCGCTAAACTCAGGAACTACTGGACCGATTTCAATTTTTTTTTCTCCGTTGTGTTTGTACGTGATCCCTGAGAGCTATTTAGGCTATAATATGTGTGTCACGGACAAAGCCGGGGCGGACCACTAGTAATATTATAAAGCTGAAGAAGTTCATTCTTTAAACGTCAAACAATGTTGTATCGGACGAAACGAAGTAGAACGAGAGTAGGAAAGTCGCGAGTTTTTTTTCGAAATTTCGTTTTCGTAGAAATAGAGTAGACGTAGACCAGATATCGAAGAGCAAAAGTACTCTTTCCGATACTCTTTCCGAGGTGGTGGGATGAAAAAACTATTTTTTTTGGGCTACGTATTACGTATTGAGTTAACGAAAGCTGTAGAAATGAAGTCATTTGTTTTAATATACATAACATGCCCTTAAACGAATGCTGATCACCAGTAACCCTGTAAAATCCGTATATTCTAGCGATTTCCATTCCAAGATCTTTTTTTTTTTTTTAATAAATATTGGTGGAAAATTCACACACAACACCATCTGACCCCAAACTAAGCAAAGCTTGTATGATGGCAGCCAGATAGCTGATATAATACTTATATAGTTTTAGCTGTGAGTTTAATTTAGTATCTTGATGGTTGACTCCAGATTTAGTAGTGGTAAGACTCTTGGCAGAGTCCGCCTGTCGAAGTACCACACCTTAGCCAGTTATTCTTTTTTTTTTTTTTTTTTTTTAACATTTAAAGGTTTACACTTGACCACCATCTCGCCTGATGTTAAGCGACGATGCGGTCTAAGATGGAGCGTGCTTACCTAGAAGAAACCGATTCACTCTCGATTTGAAGACACCAAGATTATAACCATCGGGAAAAATCCACTCAGGCAAATCATTCCACAGTCGAGACGTTCTTATCACAAAAGTAGAGTCAAACCTCTTTGTTCGTGTCTTTGGAACATCAACCATGAAACGATGCCGCTTCTTCGAATTACGAGAAGTCCGATAGAAAAAAGGGCTAGGTGGTATTAGATCATGCAGATCAGATGCACACTCTCCGAAGTGTATCCGATAATAAACCGATAAGCTAGCAATTTTCCGGCGATGTTCAAGAGTTTGCAGTCTTTTTCACACAAGAGAATTATTGCCTATGAGCCTTTTAGCCCGCCTCTCGATCGATTCCAGAGCCTCAAGCTGATACTTAGCCGATCCATCCCAAAGGTGCGAACAGTACTCCATACAAGAGCGAATCTGTGCTTTATATAATAAAAGCAATTGTTCAGACTTGAAGTACTTTCGCACCTTTGAGAGGACACCTAGTTTTTTGGCAGCTAATTTAGCCTTGGACTCGATATATGAGCCAAAGTTGAGTGTAGATGTCAGGGTAACACCCAAAAGCTCAAGATGATCAGTAACCGGCACGGATACACCTCGAAAAGTAGGAGTCTGTAGAAATTGACTCCTTTTTGCGGAGAACAGACACGCCTGCGTCTTTCCTTCATTAAACTTGGCCAGATTGGTTTCGCCCCATTCAGAGACTGCCTCAAGGGCCAAGTTCAAACGCTCGACCATACTCTCTCTCAATACCTTAGTTTGTTGACCGCTGGCTCTCGCGCTAGACATGTAACTCTCCACAACGGTGCTATCATCTGCGTACCCAAAGATACCGGGCTTCAGCAGATCGTTGATATGTAGCAGAAAAAGCGTCGCAGAGAGTACCGACCCTTGAGGGACTCCGGCATTGATACCCATTTGGTCCGACGAGCAGCCATCAATGACAACTCGTATGGACCGATCTCTCAAGAAGTTCGATATCCACGCAATAAAACCTGGAGACAAACCATAACTAGAAAGCTTGCTAATAAGGCCATCATGCCAAACCCTGTCAAAAGCCTTCGAGATATCCAGGGAGACTGCAAGTGCTTCCCCGTGTTTCTCAATAGCTTCACTCCAGATGTGAGTGACATACGCCAGAATATCCCCAGTCGACCGGTTTCGGCGAAACCCGTATTGCCGGTCACTGAGGAGGTCGTTAGATTCTAGGTATGCCAGGAGCCTGCGGTTTAAGACACGTTCCATAGTCTTGCAGAGTATGGACGTGACCGAGATGGGCCTGTAGTTGGCAGGGTCAGCACGACTACCTTTTTTGGGCACAGGTTGCACGTTAGCAAGCTTCCACGATTTCGGTACTTGCCCAGTTTGGAGAGAGATACCTATACTATACTACCGCCAAGTATTAATATGCAAGCATTACTGTGTTCCGATTTGAAGGACAATGTTTCTAGAGAAATTACAGGGCTTAGAGATTTAATATATAATATCTTAGATTTCTGGGGGACGACCGCAGTGCAATGTGCTAGGTAATGATTTGGACTCTGCGTGTCACTGTGCTGTTATGTGGCAGGCATGTTGTTTACCATCAGGCACATGTCCTGCTCGTCTCGTCGATCATTAAACTATAAAAAATTATTATATTGTAGTGGTAGGACTCTTGGCAGAGTCCGCCTGGAGAAGGACCACATCTTTGCCAAATATTCTACCGCCAAGCAGTAATGTGCAAACATTACTGTGTTCCGGTCTGAAGGGCAATGTTTCCAGAGAAATTACAGGGCTTAGAAATATAACAACTTAGATCTCTGGGTGACGAGCGCAGTGCAATGCTAGGTATAATGATTTGGAATCTTCATGTTCCAATAGCTGCGTGTCACTGTTTTGTTATGTGGCAGGCATGTTGCTTACCATCAGGCACATGACCTGCTCGTCTCGTCACTCTTTATTTAAAAAAAAAATGGTTGTCTGTAAAGTCGGTTTACTGACGATAGTTGAACGTGACAACGTCTTAAGAAATCAGTACGCTGATAGCGCGAGTAGTGATACCGCTCGACTCGGCGGGTGGCGCCCTCAGCGCTCAGCTTCGTCCACATGGCACGAAAGACGAACTAACGTAACGGCGGAACGTTACAGTTTTGCGGGCGTGCAGCCGGCTTCATCGAATTATAAGACGTTATCACGTCAAAAAAAAAAATGAGGAACCCCACGATGAACGCCGCCTCCGCGACGATGCCAGTGGCGATGAGGACCGGCCCTTCTACTGCCTTACTAAATCGACCAAGGCTTTGCTAATGCTGTCTCTATCATTTCAAGCGAAAAGATAAGAGAGAGAGAGCATTATCATAGCCATGACAGTTTTAAAGCGGTAGACCCTCGGGGCTCCGACTCTTGAGACGGTCACAGTCGCCATATTAATAGTGCCTATCGTGAAGGCTCCCGCTTTCAGATAGCCAACGCCATCATATCTGAAACCAACAAGATTGCTCATTCAAAATCTGTCATTCTGTCAGACGGTTTAATCGAAGGAAGGCATCCTTCGATTAAACTTGCTATCGTGAGAGTTAAGAGAGCCCCCTCCCTATCTCAAGCAATAAGGAAATGAGGGGTTCGATAAGGTGTATCCACAGATAAGATATCCTGTTGATCGGCGATGATACGAATTTCGCCTACCGTCACAACTCACAAACGCGGGCGCAGGACGAGGTACAACACCGCGCTTGTGATTAGCGAACATCCGTGTGACGTGCACTACTTTCCACGAACGATCCTTTCCACGATCGGAAAAAACGAGATAGAGTTATACAAACTTCAAAGGGCAGAGCAGGATGCAAAGAAAGACATCAGCTGGTTGCCAATGTGCTAAACTGAGCAATCGTGCTACCAAATGGGGCAGGAGGGGAAGTTGTACGATCAGTCAAGAGGCCTATTGTCTTTGGATGTATCATTGCGTGACAAGGGATGAGGAGGAGTCCCAAATTTCGTCATTACATTATTCAAGAAAGTTAAAAATTGTATATCTAATTGTATACTAAATTAGCACTAAAATATAAAAATCTGTGACATCACACTAGGTAGGAGGGAAGGTCTCACAAATGTGACCAGCTGTAACAAGGCCAGGAGAGGGGTGAAAGAATAATTAAATCGAGTCATCATAATCATCAGGCGCAATACGTCCACTGCTGAACATAGGCCTCCCCCCTAGATTTCCACAACGAACGGTCCCGCGCAACCTGCAAACAGCGGTTTCCAGCGACCTTTATGAGGTCGTCTGTCCATCTAGTGGGAGGCAGTACAACACCGTGTCTTCCGGTTCATGGTTGCCACTCGAGAACCTTTCTTCCACATCGGTTGTCAGTTCTGCGAGCGATGTGGCCTGCCCGGTGCCACTTCAGTTTGCTTACTCTTTGAGTTGTGTCGGCCACTTTCGTTATTTTGCGAATATCCTCGTTACGGATTCAGTCGTGTAAAGAGACTCCGAACATAGCTCTCTCCATAGCTCGCTGTGTGACTTTAAGCTTCGTAATGAGTCCCACAGTTAAGGACCACGTCTCAGTTCCATAAGCCATCACTGGCAACACGCACTGATTCGAGTAACGTAATATTTATTTACGGATGGTCGATAAGTTGCTTCATCAAGTATGTAAGTTGGAAGTGATTTGTGATAGACAGGCCACATGTGAATTCAGCGTGTCCTAGAGGTTGCTAAGATTGTAGTGCTCAGGATGTCTACTCTCTTTCTACGAAAACGTAATTTCGAAATAAACTCGCGACTTTCCTACTCCGATTCTACTTTGATCCGTCGTTTTGTCTATCTAAATGTTTTAAGCCTACTAGATATAATTAGAGTAGGCTTAAGGTGCGCTTACACGAGGGCAATAATTGCTCGGCGACATGAATGGACCGATCTGGAGCAATTAATAGAGCAATTAAACGCCATTTCCATAAATTTCGACAATTATTTCGGCGATATTGCTTCTAATTGCTCCAGATATTTCATATCGCTCAATGTCGCCGATACGAATTGACGAATATCCAATGGGCTTGGAAATTCCTAGCAATTTTTGTATATATCTCATTCGCACTTGTTTGTTTTGCGGCTTGCCGTCTTGCTTCCGCGGGGAGAGCGAGAGGTCGGGTGGCGCTACAAGCCGCCGCAGCAAGAACAATGTCGTCCATAGCGAGCGAATACTGAAATGCTCGTGTAGGACAGTATTGCCTAGTTGATGAAGTTGCGCGATATCGCTCAATATTTTATTGCGCAGTATTGATGCTTGTTGCCGTTGCCGTAAATTGCTTGATGTTGCCGTGACGTCATAGTTGACGAGTATTGACTGGAATTGAGCAATTTTAGTCGCCCGTATAAGCGCACCTTTAGAACATTTAAACGTCAAGCAATATTCTATCGGACGAAACGAAGTAGAACGGGACTAGGAATGTTACGAGTTTATTTCGAAATTACGTTTTTCGTAGAAAGAGAGTAGACGTCCAGCTTATTGTAAAGTTTATCGGAAGGTTAATAAACTACAAATTTTTCTACAAAGCTGTTTTGCGATTAGATAAGTATTAAGTATTTGTTATTTGCATTGCTATCTGGAGGATGATTGCAGACTGACGTGCTTGATTATGTGATACTAAGAAAGTAATAGTATCATATTGCTTAATTAAACAATTGTGGCTGTCAATATCGATTTGTGGTGCACTCAATTTTAATTTCGTGACTGTATTCATCAGGAGATAAATAAATAGGTGAGTTTTATTTTAATGTTTTTGAAGTGAAACATTTTTTTGCGCACTACTCACATATTTTTCGTGGGCTGTGGAATGTGCTGAAGCGTCGCGCTCGTGAATGAAATAAATCTTCGGGAAAATCGGGACCATGTCCATCTAGATTGCTCTAGATGGCTACGGCGTGTTACCATGGTTACCATTGCACATTTTCACTTCTAACCATGACCATCTAGTCTAGATAACCATGTTTAGAAGACTTATTTAGACGACAAAATAATAATAATGTCATCATTGAACTCTTAAAACACTATAGCTATCTCATTTGCACCTACTGCCTACTTGTCATGATGTCTTTGTCATTCATTCAAACGTCTCTCACGATGCAAGTGTAGCTGTGTGTGTGCACATTGCGTATACCTACTTGTGTGAGATTTTCGGCACATTATCCTGTCTTTATATTAAAGCGTACCTTATCTTCGTTTACTTAGTTTCATCAAAGAATGTCATTCAAAAATTATAATTCCAGATTTGACATATTGAACATCAATTATAATGGGAAAAAAATTAATAGAAACTAGTAAGACAAAGTTTCTTGGAAACTTAAAACTTTTAACTTATCCTGGAAATCGCATGTTGAAATATGTACAAAGTTAAATCAATTTTCATATGCATTACCTACACATGTTACGAAGAGTTACAAATGACGCAGCACTTTTGAATGCATGTCATGCTTTTGTCGGTTCCACACTACAGGCGCCAAGATAATAGGGGCACCAGCGCCGTCACCGAATTTTTTTTTACTTTTACGCACCATCATGTTCTTTGTATTAGAGTATCGTCGATTAGTAAGTAGGTAAGATAGACGCGACATTTGCCTAGCTAAATAACAATTCATAAATTGCTAAGTTGTTATAATTGATTGTAAGAGACAAGATACCTACTGTTTACGTTTGTGGTTTAATTTTACGGTTTGGGATTTGGTTTACATTCATTACGGTTTCAGCTTAAAAATCAAAAAAACCGGCGTGAGTTTGTTTATTAAGGGGGCGCCTAAAGCCAGAAAACGAAAAAAGGACATTTTCGACGCCGCTCACTGAAGTTAAGAAACTAAAAACTATGACAAAAAAAATGAACGTGTGGGTACAATCAAGAAGAAGCACAATAACCGAATAGAATTTTAAAAATATATCAGAGTTTTTTACAATAAAAAAATAAAAATGACACCGAAAAAACCCGATTTAATTCGAGTACTTGAAATTATCAGCGATGACCCCACATTATTTTTTGGTAATAAAATTCCTATTTGTACGTTCTAGTAAAGTAACCGAACACTTTTTTAAATTTATGTTTTGTTATTGAGTAATTAAATAAAACTTGGTCAAAAATGGACGCCTGATTAAATATTGATTTTTCCTCCAAACTGTGTCATGCTATTCTCGACTTTATGTACATCACATTAACAAACGCGTCGCGCGGGTGAAATCTGATTTTTTCCTGATTTTAGGCGCACTCTTAAATTGAGATTATAAACGTAACTCGATACGATGTCTGCGATCAAAGTAGAGTGGGGGTCACAGGGGTTCCCTGATTTTAATGAACGAGTGAGCCAAAATAATGAAATAATCATTATTCGCAAGGGTGTGCAAGGTGCTAGTTCGTTTAAAAATATTTTGTTTCAAATTCCTACTGAACCCGCTTAGTAGTGAGTATGTTACGGAAAATATTTGTTCTCTAAAGAATTTTGCACCTTTTTGGGATTAGTTAACATTGACTATGTTCAATTCCAGGCTAAAAAAATATCTGAGTTTCCGATCTCAACCAAATCTGTTAATAACCCGTTCCGATGTTATAGTTAGGTAATATTTGTTCCTTAAGGAACTGTGCACTTATTTGTGTAATAAAAAATGGTTGTCTGTAAAGTCGGTTTACTGACGATAGTTGAACGTGACAACGTCTTAAGAAAATACTGATGGAATTTGTGTTAAGCGCCATCTAGGTAAAACATTCTGAAGCTTTTTGAAAAGCTGTTCAAAGCGCCATCTCTGGGTAGATCATTGTACTAGCACAAGTTCTTAACTTCATATCGTCGCTTTTCTAAAACATGGACAGACTTGAACGTAATACACATTTCACTCACTAGATGGTGCGAAAAGTAATAAGGCGAGGTAATGGCGGAACGTTACATGACGTCATGTTTTGCGGGCGTGCAGCCGGCTTCTTAGCCGAATTATAAGACGTTATCACGTCAAAAGTAGTCAATATGTTATTCTGTACTATCACGTCAGAAAAACTAACACAACAAAATTTGGATAAAACAGTCAATTTCTACACAGACCACATCTCAAATTCTATGCGGACAAAGTCACGGGTAACAGCGGGTAAAGCGGCTTATAATTACTTATGCGTTGCCTGAGTGGGGTTTTCCCGATAGTTACAATCTTTGTGTCTTCAAATCGAGAGTGAATCGGTTTCTTCTAGGTAAACACGCTCCATCGTAGACCGCATCGTCGCTTAACATCAGACAAGATGGCGGTCAAGTGTAAATCTATAGAAGTTAAAAAAATGTTTGTCTGTAAAGTCGGTTTACTGACGATAGAACGTGACAACGTCTTAAGAAAATACTGATGGAATGGTAGCATTTTTCAAAAGAAAATTTTAATTTCATTTGTTTAATAGATTTGTATGTAAAAAGTAATCAGTAGAATTTAGTCATTTTCAATCAAAACAATGCAAAAAAGCTTTTAGATGCCGGGGATCGAACCCGGGGCATTTCACATGCAAAGCGAACGCTCTACCACTGAGCTACATCCCCGCTTGAACTACTGGTCGAAATAATTAATACAACTGTAACAAACATGCGGCGAGGTAACGACCGACGGTAACGACCGACGGTAACGGTACATGACGTCATGTTTTGTGGGCGTGCAGCCGGCTTCATCGAATTATAAGACGTTATCACGTCAAAAAAACAATTGTTTCCTAAGGAACTATTATTAGTTTATGTGCTGCTCCAGATTATTAACTATCCCAATTTCAAATCGATCTGTTCAGTTGTTCCAACGCTTTTGAGCAACAAACATCCAAGCATCGACATCTATGTCATAGATGTCAATGTATGGATGATTTGTTTTTGTTTTGTTTTTAAAATTGACGTGTCAATTGTACATTTATGAATAAAAAACGACTTTGGATATTTGTTCCTCAATTTTTTTTTTTAAATATTGGTGACAATTCACACACAACACCATCTGACCCCAAACTAAGCAAAGCTTGTATGATGGCGGCCAGATAGCTGATATCATCATCATCATCAGCCGCAAGACGTCCACTGTTGAACATAGGCCTCCCCCCTAGATTTCCACAACGAACGGTCCTGCGCAACCTGCAACCAGCGGTTTCCAGCGACCTTTGTGAGGTCATCTGTCCATCTAGTGGGAGGCCGTCCAACACTGCGTCTTCCGGTTCGTGGTCGCCACTCGAGAACCTTTCTTCCCCATCGGTTGTCAGTTCTGCGAGCGATGTAGCCTGCCCATTGCCACTTCAGCTTAGCCAGATAGCTGATATAATACTTATATAGTTTTATATACATGCTTATTATACATAGAAACACCCAAACACAGTGCAAACATTTGAATTCACCACACAAATATTTGCACTGGGTGGGAATCGAACCCACGACCCTCGGCTTCGCAGGCAGAGCTACTAATACCCACTAAGCCACGAGGCCAGTCAGTTTAATAATAATAATATAATAATTTAATTACGTCAAAACGTGTGTTACGTCGTAACACATCGGGCTGAAATTAAGGATACAGGTAGATTATAGCCTGGAAGTACACAGGCTTTATCCTATCAAAATAACGATAACAGGAACTACGCGGGGCACTGCTAGTTTATAATATTAGTAGGACGTTTGTTGCTCAATCACGTCGGAGCGCCCGAACCGATCAGGTTGCAATTGGGAACACAGAACATAATTTGGAATACCACAGTGCGCAAAAGTCATTTTTATTACCCTCTAGAGAGTAAATTAAAATTGAATTTAGAACATCGTGTGATTCGTTTCAAGTTTAGAATTCAAAACATAATTAAACCTCTTTGGTGTCGAATTCATCATACGTTTTTTGTAAAAAACTGAGACTCAGAACCTCCTTGGTTAATCCTTTGCGCGTAATTTTCTTTTTTTTTTACTTTTGGAGGATAGAGGTAAGGAATGTCATCTCAAATAGCAGAACATTTAAAAATGCTATAAATGATCAATTGTAAACGTGTTGAAGTATGCCAAGCTAAATAATTGAATATTATTGACGACTAAAATAGTTTTTTTTTTAAATAAAGAGTGACGAGACGAGCAGGACATGTGCCTGATGGTAAGCAACATGCCTGCCACATAACAGCACAGTGACACGCAGCTATTGGAACATGAAGAGTCCAAATCATTACCTAGCACTTCACTGCGCTCGTCACCCAGAGATCGAAGTTGTTGTATCTCTAAGCCCAGTAATTTCTCTGGAAACATTACCCTTCAAACCGGAACACAGTAATGTTTGCACATCACTGCTTGGCGATAGAACAACTGGCAAAGGTGTGGTACTTCCCCAGGCGGACTCTGCCAAGAGTCCTACCACTACAAAATTCAACTAGTTAAAATTTTCAACCAGTAGAAAATTTCAACTAGGTACTAGCATACCTAGTACAAAATAATGTAGTAAATATAACATCAAATAATTACTATTTTAAGGAAACATGTAGAGAACATCAAAACGTTTAGAATACTTTTTTTTCATGAATTCTGAATAGTACGTTTATTTATTTAATTTATCCTGATGCTAATTTAGCGATACCTACCATAATTTAATGCATTTGGGCGGACACTTTTTCATGTACACATATGAAACTCCTTACCTCGACCGGTAAACTCTCCATGTTTTCACGTCATATTGTTAATGTTAAAACCATGGCTAAATAAACTCAGAAGTTACCCTTACGTTAAAAACAGGAAAATTATATTCAACAAGTGAAAACCCGAAATAAGTGATTCAAGCGACCAAGAAGTTTATTTGACGCCAACATAATTGACTGAAACTGTTAATAATGCGCAGAGCATTTAGTTATTTCCTCGCTAAGGTGGGATGAAAAATTACGTGCAAAGATTTTTCGAGTGCAAAGATTTTTCACCTTGTGCCCTTTTGATTCCCTTGCTATGCTCAGGGTAGCGATTCTGAAACCATTCGGTTGCATCCGACACGGAATCTTATCTCTCTGTCTTTGTCATGCTAAACAGATAAGACAAAGACCGAGAGATGAGATTCCGTGTCGGATGCAACCGAATGGTTTCAGAATCGCTACCCTGGATTCCTTTTATTAAGGCTTGGAGTTGAAGTTGTCACGTTCAACTATCGTCAGTAACTTTACAGAGAACCGATTTTTTTATCATTGCGCGCGCTTCTCGATATATTTTATCGTGTTTTCAAGAAAATATCTTGTTTAGATATTTTCTTGGACACTCTTTTCAGTAAAAAAATAAAATCATCTTCACTCATTCGGAAATAGTTTTTATAGCTCTCAGGATCTTCATCTGCTAATTCAGAGACTAACTTCATTGCACCCAAATGCTTTCTTGTTAACCATCCTCGAATCCACCAACGTCTTTTTTTTCTTGAGAGTCTTTTTTTTAAGTTTATATAGATGCATCTCTTTAACTACGTTGAATATAGAAAAATATAGCTTTGATGCTGATGGGGCCATGGTTACTGCGATACTGTGAATTTCACGACACTTTTAATTTTACGAAATTACTTTCGCATATATCGAAACTACTTTCGTGAAACTGATTTCAACATGCATGACACTAATTTCGTAATGTAATTCCGGCTTTAGGATTTTAGAATCGATCGCTTACTCGGTCATCAAAATTGAGCACGTGGTTAAAAAGCAACTTTGTACTCTTGTAGGTACAACAAATAACTGGTATGTGCACTTGTGTACCTAAACGCACTAAAGCGTCTAAAGGCGTAATTGTAATCGGTGTTAAACCGGAATTACATTAAGAAATTAGTGGCATGAAATTAGTTTCGTGACATTAGTTTTAAGAACAGTTTCACATGTAATTTAATATTTTCGCAATGCATGCATTAATTTCATGAATGCAAATGAGTTTCGTGCTCTGCGCGATTTTTAGGTGAAATTAGTGTCATGCAACTACTTTCATGGAAGTTACGGCTGGTCTAGTCGGGAGAACGGCGACTGCCGATCCGGAGACCCCGGGTTCAAACCCCACACGCACCACTATCTTTTCGAAATCGTGTGCGGAATGCCGCTAACTTAAAACGGTGAAGGAAAACATCGTGAGGAAACCGACATGTACCTAGAATCTTTCGAAGTCATGTGTCATCCACCAACCCGCACTGGGCCAGCGTGGTGGATTATGGCCTTAACTCTCTCCTTGCGAGAGAAGGCCCCGAGTTTCAGCAGTGGGAACGTTTAGTGGGCTGATGATTGATTGATTGATTGAACTAATTTCATAGTGTAGATGCGACGTGAAACTAGTGTCGCGAAAGCACCTGTTCTGTGCGGACGTGTGTATTTTTATCATTGCGCGCGCTTCAAGCGTTAAAAATGGCAAACCAACGATGGAGCACAGATAAAAATATACAATTCATCAATGAATATCAGCGACAAGAGTGTCCCTGGGACCCGAAATAGTTTTTATAGCTCTCAGGATCTTCACCTGCTAATTCAGAGACTAACTTCATTGCACCCAAATGCTTTCTTGTTAACCATACTCGAATCCACCAACGTCTTTTTTTTCTTGATAGTCTTTTTTTAAGTTTATAATAAGCATCTCTTTAACTACATTGAATATAGCTTTGATGCTGATGGGGCCAAGGTTACTGCGATACTGTGAATTTCACGACACTTTTTATTTTACGAAATTACTTTCGCATATATCGAAACTACTTTCGTGAAACTGATTTCAACATGCATGACACTAATTTCGCAATGTAATTCCGGCTTTAATATTTATAACAAAATACTTCATCTATTCAGGAGCCTAAAAGCAATAATATTTTTAAATTGAAACTAAAGATTTTTTAAATTGACAATGCATGTTAGGTATACTATCATGGAATATTCGAATGATAAAATCGACGATTAAATTGACATTATGAATATTTACATTATATGGAAATTAATGAAGTTATTATTGTAAAATTTAGTATGATTGGAGTTTTGTAATTGAGACAATTTGTATGTACATATGTGTAATTTTGCACGCCCCATGGGTTAGGATATTGTGATAACTTGCTTTTAGATCTGTAACTAATAATTGTTTAACTCGCCGTTACCTCGCCGCATGACGTCGTGAGGCGTTACCTCGTCGTTACCTCGCCGCATGACGTCATCAGTACCATTCCATCAGTATTTTCTTAAGACGTTGTCACGTTCAACTATCGTCAGTAAACCGACTTTACAGACAACCATTTTGACGTGATAACGTCTTATAATTCGATGAAGCCGGCTGCACGCCCAAAAAACATGACGTTACCGCGTTACCGCCGGTCGTTACCGTCGGTCGTTACCTCGCCGCATGTTTGTACAGTTGTATTAATTATTTCGACCAGTAGTTCAAGCGGGGATGTAGCTCAGTGGTAGAGCGTTCGCTTTGCATGTGAAATGCCCCGGGTTCGATCCCCGGCATCTAAAAGCTTTTTTGCATTGTTTTGATTGAAAATCACTAAATTCTACTGATTACTTTTGACATACAAATCTATTAAACAAATGAAATTAAAATTTTCTTTTGAAAAATGCTACCATTCCATCAGTATTTTCTTAAGACTTTGTCACGTTAAATTATCGTCAGTAAACCGACTTTACAGACAACCATTTTTTTGTACAATAGAGTGACGGACCAACCAGAACATGTTCCTAATGATTAATAACGCAGGTGCTCATAAGAACACAGTATGACGAAACTATTGGAGCATGGATAGATAGATAGATATACTCTTTATTGACACACCAAAAAAAATTGGTTGCCTGTAAAGTCGGTATACGGGCGAAAGTTTTACGTGACAACGACTTTGAGTGGTTAACCCGCCTAAGAGCGAGAGAGACAGACATAAAAAGTGAAAGGCACGCGTCCCTCTCACTCGCTCTCATTGTGAGCGCATAACGTGAGCGGAGCGTAACGCAGTTTCTTGAAGTGTCACCCGGCAAACCAATTTATAAGACGTTGTCACGTCAAAAAAAAAAAACATAAAATAAAGAACAATACATTTTAAAGTAGTGCGACAGTGGGCGGCCTTATCGCTGAAAGCGATCTCTTCCAGGCAACCTTAGGATGGATAGTAATATTTGGACACGTATACGGGGTGTGCAAATAAGAATGAAACTTTGTAAAATTATATACGTACATAAAAATATATTGGAATGAAAATAATAATTATGAAAAAAAATATATACTTTTATATTATAGAGTGATACTGTCATAAATCTTACACAATTCAGTTCTAGAGCATATCTCTCTACCTAGTCTGTGGACGGAGCATTTTGAAACCGTGCGTTTTACATTACACATTACAGCACTAGTGCGCAATAAGATACATTACGATACAGAAATTGGTCCAATAAGAGACCCTTTACGAGCAAATATGCTATAATAGTACATTATGATATAAGTGCGCTAAGCATTGAACTCTTAAAAGACGTTTACTTAGTTTCATCAAAGGCGCTAAGTTGATAATTACAGCCGAGGCTTTATTGCTAGCTCGAGCCGAAGGCGAGAGCTATAATTAGCAGAAGCTGTAATTATCAAAACGCACGTATGTCATACGACGTTTTATAACATATTTGCGAGGAAATAAATAAAACTCTGACGACATTTTCAAATAAAAACAATACAGCGAAAAAAAAGGCGCGGAATAATATTTAGTATTTACTTGATCACAGATCACAGATTAGCAATGCGCGCGCATCGGCGCCTTTTTTTGAAGCAACGGCACAGAACCAGCCGGTTTGCCATTAGTAATAAAGTAAATTAATATTTTTGTGTTTTGTTACAGAAAAATTAAAGTAATTTATGGTCAAAATTAATTAAATTAACGAATTAAATAATTCTTTATTATATTTTACCTCTCAAAGTTAATTTTATTCATAAAATGTTGACCACACTTTACTGACATAAAAACTCTTTACTAAGATTTAAAAAGGTACCGTTCTTTTTAGACGAAGCATTTCTCTCTACCTAGTCTGTGGACGGAGCATTTTGAAACCGTGCGTTTTACATTACACATTACAGCACAAGTACGTAACAAGCTAACAAGATACATTACGATACAGAAATTGGTCCAATAAGAGACCCTTTACGAGCAAATATGTTATAAAAAAAAAAGTGTGTGCTTAAGACCACACGGCAGAAGTGAAAACTTCATTATCTGATTTTTGTATTAGGTAGGTATAATGCCCGGTTTACATTATTGCAGTCCAGCGATCGAATCCAGCGCTGGAATGCTTACTGAAAAAATGTAAACAGGCACTGGAAAGCATGAAACAAGCCAGAAATTAAGGTTAATTTTTATTTTCCCACTAGGCCATAAAGATCACAGTAAGCTCAAGACAAAATTTGATTTGCTGTTTGTATGTTAAGTTGTTGAAATATTTTAATGGAGTAATGAAAGCTAAATTCGTTTTTGGAGGGATAAATATACTAAACTCAGGAACACAAGAGCGAAGAGCAATTAGTTGACTATATTATTATGTTTATATTTAAACACTGAATATTTACTATTTAATTTATTTATTAAGCCCAGATCAATTCACAACATGATGTTTGCTCTAATTACTAGTTTAATGCAATAACTACATACTTAAAAATAACTACTTAGTTTAGTTAAGTAGCTCTACTAAATGTTTATTATATATGTTTACAAAGTATTCTGAGTTATAAGTTTTCAATTCAATATAATTTGCAAAACATGGGTTGTACAATGTTTATATTGTTACATAATGTTGATAAAGGTCCGCCATGATTTAACCTTATGGCAAGCAAATATATGTTATAAGTTTATCTTTTAAAATTCACATTACAGAATTGATTACAAATATTACAAAAGAAAGGTACACAATATTTGGGTCAATAAATAATACCAATATTAGTTATAGACTACAGGCCCGTGAACAAAATTTACGGGTCAAATGAACCACCAGGAGACCCATTTAGGATGATAGAAGGGTATAAAGTAATAAGATTCAGCACTATGCCATCACTTGTAAGCTGTCCAACTGAGTACAGTCCCAGAGGGGGATTGCAAACCTCGATCAGTTCTCCTAGTCACATGATTTTTGTACAGCGTTGCAAAATAATGGATTAGAAGAGGTTTTGGAACTGTATGGAACCAATGCTGTACATAATCAAATGACCATATTCACACTGTAAATAGTCAGCACATCATAATTTTTTCCAACAAACTAATAATTCAAAATCTAAAATTTATATTTTTATAGTTTCCATACCTCTTCTAATCTATTATTCAATAGATTTACTGTCACTCACGTTACTGTCTGTACCATAGTATTGTGTCCTTGATTAATAATAGTTTATGGATTTCCCACCAAGATAAATCAACAGATGTGCCCTGAGCACCTTGAAATTGGTAATGAAACTGCGTCTCTGCGTGTATCATAAGTGGTTTATAAACAACCAATCTAGGTACTTGACCCCTATAATCGCTAGCGGCGAGATTTGCTGTGGTTCTACTTTACGTATTTTGGTTGTTGACAACGAATAATGATAGGTAAAAACGTCCGGTGCAGCCGACTAGAACGGAAAGAGTGAGCTCACTCTTCGGAACGTTGACATGATTGCGTGCGCCCTGGCCGATCTATGGGATTTCCAATGTGTTCTTGTCCAATGTTGTCCCAGAATATGTCTTCTCGTGTCGTTATCGTGAATGAACGTTTGCTTTGACGTTGACGTTTGAATTTGAAGCACGCCGGCAGTGTTGCCACTTCGATTTTGAGCTTGTCGCCAAATAGTGTTAAAAAGTCGTCGGTTTTGATTTAATTATTAAGGGAATAAACATGAGAACACAGTTAGATACAGTCTGGAAGAACACATATGCTACTTTTTATCGCGGGAATTTAGCTGCTAGTAGAAATATAAAAGGGCACTGATCTGAGTACCTACAATATTAAATAATTTACATTAAAAGGAACAACTTAAGGTAAAAATTTACATTAATAACACGTAAGATTTAAAAGAAAATGCAAATTATTTAATAAAATGGTAATAATGTAATTGGGAAAGTCCCGGCTATAATGTGCGTAAATTTATCTGTATGTATAGAAATTGGAAGTAGAGTTTATGGTAGACTTCCATGTTGTTTGTTTGAGAGATTGAGTTAATTTCCTTATAAATATGATCTGATTCCCAATGACCTTGTGTTTTTCCTTCTCCAACCTTCTTCACTACACTAGTATATTCCCCTTTGTCGGTAACACGTCGGCTAAATCCGCTAAAAGGTTTAATAAATTCGCCAGTTTCAGCGACATAGTCGCTAAGGTGTCAACACTGGTAGCCGGTAGCGAGCAGCGAGAGAGAGAGAGAGTATCTATTGTCCCATGTCCACCTCTAACAATTATCTTTCTCGGTCTGGCACGTTTGTTGACCACATTATCTTTCTTGCTCTAGCATCCCGAGTTTACCCGGAATTTCTTATCATATCCGAGCGTGATGATCACGTGATCATGAATCCATTTTACAGCCCACGAAAATTCTGTCTATAACGCGCCTAAAGAAGTTTTCACTTCAATATTACCAGTAGTTCATCGCCTTTGATCTCAGAAGAAACGCCGATAATGTCTAGACATGAGTAGGGCTTTCGCCAAAAAAATGCTTTTTAAAATATTTTACAAAACACAGGGAAGACGTCAGCCCTGAGCCACGCTCCTGCAATACTAACATTGTAATGTAGGCGATGCAGGAGCGCGCTTCTCGCGTCACGCCCCGCACGCCCCCACACGATTGCCCCGTCTAGACAGCTTCGGCGAACGACTGTAAGATTTAATAAACTGTGGCAGCGCGCCCGACGCTACAATGTACACATACTAAGTAGAGAGATGACAATGTATCACAAAACGTCGCACCTATAGAGTGAATGCTGGAGTTTGAGGTCTTTAATGAGTCATCTTGTTGGTTTCAGATAGGATGGTGTTCAATGTGAAAGCCGTGGCCATCACGTCAAGCACTGTTACAATGGTGACTTTGACCATCTCATGCATCGGAGCCCCGGCAATCATCGCCACTAGTATCGTCGCAGTGGCCATCGTGGGGTTCTTAATCTGGAGATCAAGAACTCCACGATGGCCATCAAAATACTAACTAAAGGTAGCCTTTCGAACTAAGCGTCACAGACGCAGCGTCTATAGCGTCACCAACGCCACGTCACTAACGCCGCGACAGTAGCGCTTTGGTGACATTAGATGATATACCCTCGACAGACGCACAGTCGCATCACACTTTCGCCACTTTCCATCCCGACCGCTTCGATCTACAAAGCAGTATTTTCATAAAACATTATTTAAAACTTGTTTTTTTAGAAGAGGAAGATGATGATCTTTTGCTGCAATACTGCCTCAGTTTGGAAAGATTATATCAATTTGATGTTCTAATTTCGAAATGGAGAAGGTTATTTCAAGATCTTAATACAACGACACCTAAATGCGAACGATGAAAATGTTCAGAGATTATTGTCGTTTTATTTTCGGTGTTAAAATTCTAAACGGATGCTATTTTTGTTAAAAGTAATACCAAAATACAGCGACACTGCAAGCGCGGTCGAGCGACTGACGCGAGCGTCTGACCACGTTGTCACAGCGGCACTGTGCCGTCACTGACGCCGCGTTAGTGTCGCTGTGCTCGAATGGCGTTCCCTAGGATTTCATACATTATGTATCGATCATTTATCTGTCGTTCTGTCGCGGCGTCACAGCCGCGGCGCCAGTGACGCTATGTCACGCTTGCTTCGAAAGGATACCTTAAAGCACGTCCCCGAGTAAACCAGTAATTTGTATAGTTTTCAGAGCTATCTACTCTTTACTCGAAACCGTATATTAATAAAAAATACGAGTACATTAAAGTCCTGTAAAACTTAGCTTTAAACTGTTTTTTTTGTGGCTGAATATACAGGCTGACTGGTTGAACACTTTACATATTGATACAGCGTGTTCAGTACTTGATTCTCTTTCGATTTACGTAATAAAAATAGGTGCTTAATATTTGACAAATTTAACTTTAATTAGCCGTCTATAAAAATAAGTATGGTCACTAGCGCAGCGTACCTCTAAAACTAAACAGCTGCGCCAAAAGTACCTTCTTGTCTTGACGTGCCTACGGTCGTTAACCCCGTTCGCTGATACTAGCTATTACTTATTCTGTGCTAGAGCGCTCGGCCACTTATACTGATATTTATTCTGTGGCTCGGCCGCGGCCGGTGGCAGGCGGTTCGCTCGTGTTACAGAATACTGTATGGTAACTGTACAGCTGAGCTGGCGAGCGATAGGCACTGTGTTGTCCATAATTTCCGAGTCTTCGCACATTAATGTAATGAAGGTTTTCTTTGTAATGTATTTGTATTTTTATAATGATATATTTTTAAGCCCTTCATGTGACTATGATTCATCATATCCTTGAATATGTAAAGTGTTCAAACAGTCAGCCTGTATATTCCATAGAATCTTTGCGAACGCAAACAAAACAACGAAAGAATGTTCTACGTTTGTTTACACCAAATGAATTTGATACAGTGGGGATAGAATGAGCATTCGCTCGTCTGATGTAAATCGGCCTTAAAACAAAGATTTAGAAATGCTAGTCCGTCATATTATATTGACAGTGACATTGATTTGTTTACATTTTAGCCGTTTTTATCTGAAACGGCTATTATGTACATATAGTAAGTATACTTAAGGGGGCGCCTAAAGCCAGAAAACGAAAAAAGGACATTTTCGACGCCGCTCATTTGTGTTAAGAAACTAAAAACTAAGACAAAAAAAATATTGACGTGTGGGTAAAATCAAGAAGAAGCACAATAACCGAATAGAATTTTAAAAATAGATCAGAGTTTTTTACAATAAAAAAATAAAAATGACACCGAAAACCCCGTTTTAATTCGAGTACTCGAAATTATCAGCGATGACCCCACATTATTTTTTGGTAATAAAATTCCTATTTGTGCGTTCTGGTAAAGTAACCGAACACTTTTTTAAATTTATGTTTAGTTATTGAGTAATTAAATAAAACTTGGTCAAAAATGGACTCCTGATTAAATATTGATTTTTCCTCCAAACTGTGTCATGCTATTCTCGACTTTATGTACATCACATTAAGAAACGCGTCGCGCGGGTGAAGTCTGAATTTTTCCTGGCTTTAGGCGCACTCTTAACAAGATAGACTAAGGTCGATAGTCGGCATCTCGCTACTAAATCGAATAAATTCCAATAAACCCTTTTCCACCCTTTTGTTTTAATTCTATTACATGCGAAATATATGTGGTACACATAAGTAGGTATAACGTATTAATACAGAAATAACGAAACTTTACGAATAAACAGTTTTTATTCGTAAATTAACCGGATACCTATATGACAGCAACAAATTACTAATTCGTTTTTTATTCTATATGTAATAACTATTTAATAAACTTATACGTTTTAAGCTTTTCCAAATTACCTTGCATAAAATAGGACTCCGAAATATTTACTAACATATAAAACATGCTTTTAAATTTATTGTACTTTAGTGTTTGGTCTTGTTAAACTTTACCAAAAAGTTATTTGTTACCTTATCTCATCAAAAGGCAACCACATTTTGACCAAAAACTATGTGAAAGCTTGAATTAGAACTAGATATATATGTCGCGAACAGATACTTAAGCTTTAGAATGAAAACGTGAGCGAAAGAAGAGACTTAAAATAATGGAAAATCTTATTTCCATGCAACAACGGCTACATACAATTAATATTTTCAATAATGTCTAAATTGTTATCAAAGGACTATTTTATTATTTTCTTGTATTATTTCCTTCGACGATAACATCGCTTACTTAAAAAAATTGGCAGTCATAGGAACTGCCGATCATCAGCGATGACCCCACATTATTTTTTGGTAATAAAATTCCTATTTGTGCGTTCTGGTAAAGTAACCGAACACTTTTTTAAATTTATGTTTAGTTATTGAGTAATTAAATAAAACTTGGTCAAAAATGGACTCCTGATTAAATATTGATTTTTCCTCCAAACTGTGTCATGCTATTCTCGACTTTATGTACATCACATTAAGAAACGCGTCGCGCGGGTGATGTCTGAATTTTTCCTGGCTTTAGGCGCACTCTTAACAAGATAGACTAAGGTCGATAGTCGGCATCTCGCTACTAAATCGAATAAATTCCAATAAACCCTTTTCCACCCTTTTGTTTTAATTTTATTACATGCGAAATATATGTGGTACACATAAGTAGGTATAACGTATTAATACAGAAATAACGAAACTTTACGAATAAACAGTTTTTATTCGTAAATTAACCGGATACCTATATGACAGCAACAAATTACTAATTCGTTTTTTATTCTATATGTAATAACTATTTAATAAACTTATACGTTTTAAGCTTTTCCAAATTACCTTGCATAAAATAGGACTCCGAAATATTTACTAACATATAAAACATGCTTTTAAATTTATTGTACTTTAGTGTTTGGTCTTGTTAAACTTTACCAAAAAGTTATTTGTTACCTTATCTCATCAAAAGGCAACCACATTTTGACCAAAAACTATGTGAAAGCTTGAATTAGAACTAGATATATATGTCGCGAACAGATACTTAAGCTTTAGAATGAAAACGTGAGCGAAAGAAGAGACTTAAAATAATGGAAAATCTTATTTCCATGCAACAACGGCTACATACAATTAATATTTTCAATAATGTCTAAATTGTTATCAAAGGACTATTTTATTATTTTCTTGTATTATTTCCTTCGACGATAACATCGCTTACTTAAAAAAATTGGCAGTCATAGGAACTGCCGATAGAAGTGAAAACTTGTGACTCAAATGTTTTCACTTTTAATTGAATTGTCTAATTTATTTAGGAGACTACTTATTTGTTAAACCATCGTAGGTCTATGTACATTCGCATAATTTCAACACCGCCAGCTAAATCGATGGTTGCGCCATCTAGTTTTATATCAACGTAATTATACAGAATATTGCAACTCTTTTATATTTCTGTTGTCCTGGTATCTGAAGATAAACGCTGGGCTGTTGGAGGTAGGTAATCGAAACTCTTTACTGTTTCTGTTACCCTGGTACCTACCTGCCCGTTTTTACCGAGTTTACCCGAAGATTTCATATCCGATCCGATCCATTATCATATCCAAGCGTGACGATTGATGAATCCATTTCACAGCCCACGAAAATTCTGTCTATAGCGCGCCTAAAGAAGTTTTTACTTCAAAAACCAAATCGACTACCTAATAACTCAGAAAGGTATAGCAAAACCTAATAACTCAGAAAGGTAGGTCAAAAGCACCACTCGCACTGAATACTCCATTTCACAGTAATCAAGAGCATACCTAGTTCAACAATAAATTGGCTGTCATAGGAACTGCCGATAGAAGTGAAAACTTATAACTCAGAATTTGATAGCTCACTTTGGAAAATACGCGGGTGAAACCGGAGGGCGTGTCCATGAGCATGCCCAATGGGAAATACTAACGCATGTCTAGATGGCCAATGACCATGGTCCCGAGTTTACCCGAGTATTTCTTATCATTATCATTATCATTATATCACAGGCCACGAAAAATATGGCGCGCCAAAAGAAGTGTTTGTTTCAAAAATAGCATGGCTTAGCGGGTGACTATAGATACGTAGGTGCATAAAATTGGTTGCTATGTTATTCATACCTAATCCAATCCCAGATTCGTCCACTCGTTGTATCTATACTATAATATTATAAAGCTGGAGAGTTTGTTTGTTTGTTTGCATGTTTGTTTGTTTGAACGCAAGGATCTCTGGAACTACTGGTCCGAATTGAAAGATTCTTTCTTTGTAGGATAGTCCATTTATCGAGGAAGGCTATAGGCTATTTAACATTACGCTACTATCAACAGGAGCCGAGCATGAATAAAAAATGTAACAAAAACGGGGGAAAAATATTGCTTTTAGAGAGCTTTCGTTGCGTGACAGCATTTGTCATATATTAAAGGTTGCGTCATTAGAACCTAAAGTAACCGAATTTGAACAAAATTTAAATTGGTACGACCAATTTTCGATAGATGGCGTAGCAACGCGCGCGCGTTCAGCTAGTGTAAAATATATAGGTTTTTTCATAGTTTCATCAAAGGGTTTTTTCTATCGCGTATAGGTCCGCGTTTGACCACCAACTCGCCTGATGGTAAGCGACGGTGTGGTCGAAGAAGACGCACGTTGACTTAGAAAGTACCTGTTCACTCTGACCTTGAAAAGTTCTAGATTGTACCTCTCAGGGAACAAGGAGGCCGGCAACTTATTCCACTCTAAATTATGTAGTTCATAATGTTCGTTATGTAGGTGAACATCTTAAATAATAATTAATCGACAAAAATATTGATATCCCTACCAGAAACATCCTATCCTACTAATATTATAAATGTCATTGTTTGGATGTTTGTTGTTCAATCACGCCGTATCGTCGTAACGTATTTTAAAACGGATCGGCCTGAAATATGGAATACAGATAGAATATAATTTAAAAGAACACATAGACTTTTTATCCCACTTAGCACTTTTGTAATTTCGAACTGTACGGGGATGAAATTGGGGTGGAAATGGGGGATGAATGGCAATATGGAAATTCCCAAACGTTGAAGATAAATCCATGAAACTCTGTACATAGGCACTTGACACGAAGCAAATAAATGTGTGTTCTAGAAATTTTGTAATTTCGAACTGCACGGGGATGAAATTGGGGTCGGGGTCACATCTAAACAACTGAACCGATTTTGAAGAAATTGTATAAAATTGTTTTATTATAAGCTGTTTTTAGTAACCGTAAATGGGTCTAGGGGTATACAAATAGGTACTGCCTGAGTTACTTTAGTATTTATTTTGAGCGGACGAAGTCGCGGATAACACTTAGTGTATATATAAAAGCGAAAGGTCACTCATCAAGGAAACTACAAATGCTAGGAATCTGAAATGTTGCATGGGGGTCTTTTAGCACGTAGGCGCTCGCTAAGACGGGGTTTTGCGAAATTCAACCCCTAAGAGGGTGAAACAAGGGATGAACGGTTGTATGAAAATTCTTCATTTTCAAAGTTATCAAATTTTGTATCTAGACACTTGACACGAAGCAATGAAATGTTTGTTATATCGTGTTTATTGTACAGAGTTTCAAGGTCTTATCTTCAACGGTTGGGAAATTTCATATTGACATTCATCCCCAATTTCAACCCCAATTTCATCCCCGTATAGTTCGAAATTACAAAATTGTTAGAACAAACATTTGTTTGCTTCGTGTCAAGTGTCTATAAACAGAGTTTCTTGGTTTTATCTTCAACGGTTGGGAACTCTCATATATACGTTCATCCCCCATTTCAACCCCAATTTCACCCCCGTACAATTCGAAATTACGAAATTGATAGAACAAACATTCGATTGCTTCGTGTTAAGTGTCTATATACAGAGTTTCATGGTTTTATCTTCAACGGTTAGGAACCTCCATATTGACATTTATCCCCCATTTCAACCCCAATTTCACCCCCGTACAGTTCGAAACTACAAAAATGATAGAATAAACATTTAATTGCTTCGTGTCAAGTGTCTAGATACAAAATTTGATAACTTTGAAAATGACGAATTTTTAAACAACCGTTCATCCCTCGTTTCACCCTCTTAGGGGTTGAATTTCGCAAAACCCCGTCTTAGCGAGCGCCTACGTGCTAAAAGAGACCTGCATGCAAAAATTCAGATTCCTAGCATTTGTAGTTTCTGAGATACCTTATTGAGTGACCTTTCGCTTTTATACTCAATTTCAATTTCAATTTCAATTTATTTATTCGAACCTTAGGATAGTACATCACTTGGTAACGTCACATAAAACAATTATACAATAGGAATTCCGTTTACATCATATTTAGGTTCAACAATTGAATGCGGCTGTAAAGAGGCCTTGTCAATAAGTGCAGCTGTACAGGGGCTTTGTCAGTCAAATTATGTCATTGTAAAAAGTATGTCATGAAATACAAAAGTATGGTACAAAGCATGTCGATAAATTAAAATTACAATTTCAATATATTTACTAATTGGTTGTTATTCAGTCATTCATTGAAGTTGCATTTCAGTACATATATTTTTTGCCCATTCTTTACGGTCGTTAACAAAATCTTGGACCGTGTAAAAAGCTATACTCGTATATATAGATTTAGTTTCATTAAACTGTATTAATTTTTAACAAAACAAATTCTAACGTCGTTAAGGGTTTTCAGATGATATTATCCGTTAACCAGCTATTATTTGCCGGTAAAAAAACGGATTTAAAAAAATACTTTTTCTACGGAAAGACGTACACGTAGGGTATAACAACAATAACAATGTTATTCACATTTCACGAGGTTAAACAGAATGTACAATACCGGCGCTATCGAGTTCTATCAGCGTACAGCGCCATCTAGTTCTGATATATATGATTAAAAAGCAAGATTACTATTATAAGAAGGAGGAAGATATTAACAATTTTACAGTGACATAATGAAATATATTTTTCATTCCACCAGCTCGGAAAGAGTACTTTTGCTCCTCGATATCAGGGCGCAAAAAAGTCGTTTTTACCCTCTAGAGGTTAGAGTAAATTTGAATTTAGAACATCGTGTGTACTGAGGTTTTGAATTCAAAACATAATTTAACCTAATTATTTCTACCTCCTTGGTGCCGAATTCATCATACATTATTTTTAATTTGATAAAAACTCATACTCGGAACCTCTTTGGTGTACTTTTTTTTTAAATGCTTTGCGCGCAATTTTCTTTTCACGTGTGGAGGATAGAGGTAAAGAATGTTATTTCAAATGGCAAAACATTTTGAAATGCTATGAATGAATCAATTGTATTCGAATTGAAGTATGCCGAGTTGCCGAGTTAAATAATTAAATATTATTGACTACTAAAATAGTAACTAATAGATAATTTCAACTACTTGTGCAGTACAAAATAATGTAGTAAATATAACATCAAATAAATAATTACTATTTTGAGAAAACATGTAGGCACACTATATTTTGTCAAAGTCAAAGTCAAAGTCAAAATATTTATTTGCCAGTTAACAGGTAGGTTTAGGTACTTAATCACAATTCATATAAGGTTCTTCCATTAACGGCCATGACGGCATGCAAAATTTACATCAGGAATATAATAATGAATGATATAATAAAGAATATAATAATCATTTAAGTACAAAATATACTGCAAAATATACCTAACAACACAAAGATATGTGGTTAGCATTAATGGCACGCCTTATCATACAAATGCAAACGAAATGACATTTTGTTCAAGAAGTCATCCAACTTATAAAAACATTCCTTTGCTAACCACTTTTTTAATTGAGCACAAAATTTTCGGTAAGGAACATCCATCAATTCAGCTGGTAGAGAATTAAAAATCAAAGGAGCCATGTGAACACAATTTCTTCTAAACATCTCCAGCCTTGGCTGTGGTAACTTTAGACGAATCTGAGAGGCTGATCTCTTGTTAACACCATCATAGACTTCGAAAAAAGTGGGATTGTTCCTTACGAACTTCGCCATCTCATATATGTATAGACACGGCACAGTGAGCAGGTGATTACTTTTGAAAACCATACGACAGGAGTCATCCCACTTCATGCCAAAAATAGCACGAACACAATTCTTCTTCTGCAATTCAAGCAATGGCCACGTACACCAAAGAAAAAACAGACCTCAGGAACAGAACACAAACACACCCAAACTGGACCGATTACACAAAGAGTTGCTACAAAACCTGTAAATACAATAGGCACCCAGACTATCAAAATAACACCAAAAAACAAAAATAATGTATCTAATACCTCTAAATCCCCATCTAAATCCCCAGTATATAGCCAAAACGGTAAACTAAAACGCGTATCACCAAAAAATATAGATAAAAAACAAATATGTATTTTAAGTACCACTAAAAAACATAAGATATTGCAATTAGCTGAAAACACAGTACCACAACAAAAAACATATGACATTTGCCACCACTTAACACCAAATGTGGGCACTAAACAACTCATCAAAGGTTTGAACACAAAACTGACTAAATTCACCAAAAATGACTACTGCATTATTCTAATCGGTGAAGAAGACTTTCGAACACAGACTGATCACTTTGACTTGACGCATGGAATTCAGGAGATGATGGATAAAACTAGGAACACAAACACCATTTTGTGTTTACCAGTATTAAAAACATCCATACAAACAACACATGAATATAATTGGAGAGTAAAACATTTCAATAAACTATTAACTCTGGAACTCAGAAAACACAACCATGTTTCTATATTTGACCCAAATAGTACTGTGCCATTCTCCTCCTACATGTTCAACAAATTTAATGGCACAATAAATGATTACGGTGTAAGAACTATGTTTGAGTACTTGTACAGACAACTTGATGATATTGAGCGCCAATACATCAACTGCCAGGGAGGCTCGACAGGTGCTCAGCATGAATCTGAATCTGAACCTAATCTTAAATTTTTTCGCAAATAAGCATATCAACATTTTGCATCAAAATATAGCAGGATTGATAACAAAATCAGAGACACTTTCACTATGCCTTGATGAGCTTCTTGATAAAAATGTACCGGTGGATGTAGTTTGTATCACCGAACATAATATGTTGGCTGGATATGAGCAGTATCTACACTTACCTAATTACTCATTGGCAACCACCTGTAGTAGACCAACTATCAAAAGAGGTGGTAGTTGTATTCTTGTTAGAAATGGTAATGAGTGGACTGAACTTACCCAAGTAAAACAATTTTCTGTTTATAATATAATAGAATGCTGTGCAGTAAGGCTCACTAGATATAATGTTGTTGTACTTTGTGTGTATAGAATTCCATCTAGTACTCGTAGTAACAAAGATACCTTTTTTTCAATCTTAGAGAATGTTCTATTGCACTTGCATAAAAATAAATATTATCACATTGTCATGGCTGGAGATTATAACATAAATGTACTAAAGCTTGATAAGACTACAAAGGACTTTGAATGCCTATTATCCAATTTTAATTTGTCATTAGCTATTAAACAACCTACTAGACCGGTAAGTCAAACTTGCATAGACAACTTTGCACATGACTTTAGGAGCAAGTGCAAGGCAGAAGTGTTGGGATTGGCTCTGTCCGACCACACCGCTCAATTGTTGAGATATCCTGTGAAAAAAATATGTATTAACAAGTATTGGCGGAAAAAATGTAGAGATTACAGTGTCGAAAATATAATAAAATTTCAAAGTCACTTAAAGAACCTTACTTTTTCAGATATATATGAAATATTTGATGCAAACTTAGCATACAACACATTTATAGATTTATTTAAGTTATTATACAACTTGTGTTTCCCTTATAGAACTGTAACAATCAATGTAACAAGAAATGCAACATGGCTGTCTCGTGGGTTAAAACTATGTAGTAAAAAGAAAAGGTTGTTGTTTAATAATTGTCGAACTAAACCCTATGAAGAAAATAAAGCAAAATATAAAAACTACACCAGATTGTTCAAAAAAATTATCAAACTAACACAAAAAGCTCAAAACAATTACAAAATAAAAATGTCAGACAATAAATCAAAAACTACTTGGCATATTATAAATAGATTGAGAAATAACTTACCTAAAATGTCCATAGATAAAATCCAATGTAATGGTCAACTTTTGACAGACCCAAAACTAATGGCTAATGCATTTAATAACTATTTTGTTGATAAAATTACTCCATTACCTAGTTCTGGTATAAATGTGACACAAAATATTGATAGAACTCAGAACTCAATGTTCATGGCGCCATCTACACCACATGATATTCTCAAAATCATAAATTCCTTAAAAAACACGAATAGTGTTGGATATGATGAGATATGCACAAAAATTATAAAAACTGTTAAAGAGACTATCTGTAGCCCTCTTAGTCATATAATCAATGTATGTATAAGTACAGGCACATTTCCCGAGGCCCTTAAAAAAAGTATAATCATACCTGTATTTAAAAAAGAAAATAGGGAGCACATGGAATATTACCGACCTATTGCCCTTATACCTATAATGTCAAAAATATTTGAAAAATATTTTAACCAGCAATTCATTCAGTATTTTGAAAAATACAACATACTTTGTAATGAGCAAAAAGGTTTTAGAAGAAATAAGACTATAAATATTGCTATATATGATTTTCTTAACAATGTAATGAAAAATGTTGATAATAACAATGCTATATGTACCATATATTGTGATATGACCCAGGCATTTGACTATGTCAATCATGATATTCTTCTGAGTAAATTTGAAGCCTATGGGGTTAGAGGTAATGTGCTTGACTTAGTAAAATCTTACCTAACAGACAGAAGGCAAGTAACTAAAATTACGAAGATTAATACTAAAACTAAACAGGAGGAAATATTCACCTCTAAAGAAAGAACTGTCAAATTTGGTGTGCCGCAGGGAAGTGTGTGGGGACCATTTCAATTTATTGTCTACATAAATGATTTTCCTAAAGTAATTGAGCATCCAATGTCACTATTTGCAGATGACAGCACAATAACAATAGCATGTCAAGATAAAGCTAATTATGAGGAAGATATCAATGCTGCACTAAATTCATCTATCCATTGGTTAAACATTAATAACTTAAAAATTAATTTAAACAAAACCAATTTCATGCAATTTACTCAAACAAAAAATTACTTGAGTAACATAAACATAAATTATCAAAATAAAAAAATTGCAGAAGTCACTACAACAAAATTTTTGGGCCTAACAATAGACATGAAATTGAATTGGAAGGCACATGTTGAGATTCTCTGCAAGAAGCTGGGTAGCTCGGCATATGCTCTGCATAGGCTTGCTCCAGTGGTAAAGAAAGAGGCTCTTCTTACATCTTACCATGGATTGGTGGCATCAGTCTTGAGATATGGGATAATTTTTTGGGGGAATTCAACTGATACAGCCTCAGTTTTCAAAGCACAAAAACGATGCATTCGTGCTATGTTCGGGATGCAAGTTACAGATAGCTGTCGACAAGTATTCATAGACAACCAAATATTAACCCTGCCATGCCTGTACATATTTGAAGTTATGTGTTTTGTAAGGAATAACCCTCATTATTTTCCTCTATTGAGTGACAAAGTAAAACGTAACCGGCGTGATAAGTGTAGACTGCTCATAGACAAACGCAAAAAAAAGATTATGAGTGACAGCATTTTTTGTATGGCTCCTCTTTTATATAATAAGCTGCCAAATGCCATAAAAGAACTTAACATAACAATGTTCAAAAGTAAACTAAAAAAAATGCTTATACACAAATGCTATTATACTGTAACTGAATTTTTAAATGATAAGGAAATTAATTGGAATACTAATATTTTAGACATTGTTTAACATAGTTTAACATAAAACTTTTACAATCTTTAAACCTTATTCCATTAATATCTCAATAGATATTATTATTCCATTATGAAATTTGACATTCAACTGACATAAGACCAAATAATGATATATTGTATCATGATGAATTAGTTTGTACTGTATTACATTTTGACATTCTTTGAGTATTTACATGAATATTATAATTAACGACATTTTTGATTTTTTGATTATATACATTTATTGCACTTTATACATTCTTTGACATTCCTCACATGGATGAACTGCAAGATCTACTAATGCAAGACCTTAGACCCTGGATGGACATATTGATCAAACTCAAAAACACAAGACAATATCCTGATGAAACACAAGACGTTGGCGAAATTGTGCTCACCAAACATTTATCTCACACAAATATATATCACCAAATAGAAGCCAGAAATGAATCGAAGATGAAGAATCAGATGACATAAATAAAAACCAGAAATTAATAGAAGATGAGGAAGAAGAAGACTTTAATCAGCTGACTATTATTTAAAAAAAATTCGTTTTGTTTTTATTTAAAAATTAAGACTAACAAATTGTCTTGCCAGACATATTGCATGCCTCTCGCAGAGGCCAGTTTGTATGGGGCAACTTTTAAAATGTTTTGTATTATCTTATCTTACCTACAAACAGCAATAAAGATTTTTGTATTTGTATTTGTATTTGTATTCTGGCCAATAAAAACTTTATCAATGTCGCACGAGTTACCCCACAAGACAATTCCATACCTAATTATGGAGCATACATATCCATGATATACTGACATAACTGTTTCTCGAGATGTACAGTCTCTCAATTTTTTTAAGGCAAACACAAAACTGTTTAATCGACTTCTCAATGAACTGACATGATCTTTCCAAGTTAAATGCTCATCAACAGTTATTCCCAAAAAGACTGTACTACGGACCTGTTGAATAGTTTTATTATTATAAACAACATTCAAAGATGTCATTCTGCTTTGAGGAGTCCTAAATTGTATCATTTTTGTTTTCATCATATTCATTTGGAATTTATTCGGATTAAGCCAGTTCATAAAATCATTCAAACACTTATATATTTCATTTTCGTAACTATTTATATCACGACACTGCATTACGATAGTAGTATCATCTGCAAATAAGATACTCTCATGTTTGACAGATGCTGGTAAGTCATTAACATAATAAAGGAAACATACTGGACCAACTATACTACCTTGTGGTACTCCACAGTTATTTATTTTTTTACTGGAATCATAATCTTGTAAGCAATTCGTGTTTTGATCTAATTTCGTTATACGAGTCATTTGTTGCCTATTTTTTAAATATGACCTGAGCCAATTTTCAGCTGCTCCTCTAATCCCATAAAAATTAAGTTTACTCAGGAGAATATTGTGATCCACCAAATCGAATGCCTTACTCAAGTCCAAAAATAGAGCGCAAGAGGGTATGGACTGTTTACCGTTTAGACCGTTGAGGATTAGTTCAACGAGTTTGTAACTCGCTAAAGTTGTAGATTTATTTTTTCTAAAACCATATTGCTGGTCGGTAAGCAAACAAAACTTCTCTTGAAATGAAATGAGTCTTATAGAAAACACTTTCTCATAAACCTTTGACAGGATGGGAACCAAGGAAATAGGGCGATAGTTATCCTTGTCTAATTTGGATCCTTTCTTGTGGAGGGGCTTGACAACAGTGATTTTCAGCCTTTCAGGAAAGCAACCCTGCTCAAGTGAAAGATTTACAGTGTGGCTCAGAGGTTCAGCTATAAAATTACAAACCCGTTTTAGCAACCGCGTTGAAATGTTATCGTATCCTGTGGAGTTTGTGTTTCTCAAAGACATTATGATTTTGAATATTTCGTCCGGGGTAGTTGGGCTTAAATAAATACTATTATAATTTGATTTAACGTTGCGCATTAGGGATTGACACGGTGTTTGCCCAGATTCAATTGATTCTACGTTAGAGTTAGCCACGCCTATGAAATAATCATTGAAACAGTTCGCTATATCATAACCTGAGACAAGAAACTCATCTCCATCAGTAATTTTTTCAAAGGACTCCCTACGATGTTGTTTCCCCAATTCTCTGTTTACTACATTCCACGTTGCTTTACAAGGATTTTTGGAATGAGCAATAATTTTCTCATTGGCAAGCAATTGAGATTTTTTCAAACATTTCTTTAAAATATTTGAGTATTTCCTGAAGACTTGTTTGGATTCTGTTGTTTTTGTTTTGTAGTAAGCAAATCTTAGAGTTCGTTTTGTTTTGCAGCTATTTCTCAGTCCCCTGGAAATTTTTTTCATCTTGCCAGAATTCAAAGAAATCCGAACTTTAACAGTCGGGAAACAAAGACTATAGAAAAGAATCATTATGTCATGAAAGATGTTAAAAGAATCATTTGCGACATGTGATTCAAGTACCTCCGAAAAAGACAAGCTGCCGATAGCTCTAAAAAACTTGTTCATATTCTCTTCACACAAGTCATTTACAAACTTAAAATACATATTACATTTCTTTCGAATCCGCAAATTACCAAAAACCACTAACTGTGCAGTGTTGTGATCAGACAGACAAAAATTTTACGTTTTGCCGTTGGCTTCCAAAAAGTTACTACCGATATTGTCTATACAAGTATGACGTCGCGTTGGTTCGTGAATGTGAAACCTTATCCCGTAATTAGCTAACGTTTGCAAAATCCTTGCGCTGTCATTTGTTTCCTTTAGTATATTTATATTAAAATCTCCACAAATGATTATTTTGTACTTTTTTTTGTTTAATCTCTCCAAGGTTGTTTGTAAGTTTGCAAAAAATATATCTAAGTTAGCTTTGGGAATTCGATAAACACATAGAACATACAATCTCAATTTGGACATCTCAACGCCACATATTTCAAAACTTCTATCCACTGCTAAACTACACAAATCCAACTCTACACACTCTACATCATTTCTGCACAGAATACACGAGCCACCACGCCTCTGGTAAGATCGAGCATATATGGCTTTAAGTGAATAGTTATTCAGCATAAGGTAATTTTCTTCGCCTTTCATGATTAAATGCTCCGAAAGACAAATTACTGAAGGTGACTCACTCAACTCTTCCAGTTCACCCAACGCCACCTCTATCTCCTGAATTTTTCCTAATACCCCAGCTATGTTTTGATGTAATACTATAAATGTGTCTAGCTCTTTAGGTTCGAAAAAACTTTATCCGATGAGGTATGTTTTCTTTTGAACTTTTATTTTTTGAGGGAAAATAATCTGTAATGAACCGTTTCAGCGGCCGTGTGCTATTCAAACCCAAACTACCTACCTCCCCACTCTCCATTCTACGAAAATAATACGGGATCGTGCCTCTTCTTGGACAGTCTTTAGAAACACATGATTTCGCGGTGTCAAAACGAGCTTGTCCCTTATGGAGTCTCTCGGCGAATGTCAAAAAAGTAGTTCTGTATTGAATTGTGTTCACATGTCTAATTATTTGATGCGTTATATTGAATTTGTCCATAGTAGTATCAACAAAAGTACAACGCTCAAAATCACCAATGAGGGCTCTAAGTTGATCATTTATCATATCTTCTTTAAAGAGATCATTATGAATTAAGTTAACTACAAATACATTACAAGATTTGAGCAAATTCAGAGCCCTCTTGATTTCTGAAAACAGAGCATCTGGACTACGATCATTACAACCGGTCATTATTACAATGCTATCATCTAATGTTGTAGTTTCAGCCAGTACTTTACAATACGATAAAACATCTTTCGATGTTGCGTTGGGTTTTGTAAAGCCCAATATTCTATAACTTTTAATTATGAGTTTTTTCTGATTTTGAATTAATAACTCTACAATCCCTTCTCCTTGGTTGTCAGCCAGTACAAAAATTCGTCCTTTTCTGGCAGCTTTAATTTTACATCTCAAGGCAAAGCTGGAGTTTTCCTGAAAGTTTTGGACGCTGCTGCCTATAGAAATATCTTTTTCACAGTACATTTTAGAGTTTGTGGTCGTTTCAACGGGTCTCTCCACTAAATCATTCAGTTTTGTTTCGGTAAATAGCACAGAATCACATCTTTCATTGCTTTCAGTAGTATCCGCAGAAATAACAGCACTAATAGCTGATTGCTTGAATGTCAACATTTCAGTGTTCGAGGAAGCGTCAGTAGTAGGAACCTTCTCTACGTGTGATCTTGGCGTGCAAAACTCTGTGTCGAGATTTAATTTCCGGGCCGATATGTTGCTTTTATTTAGTTTTAGCACAAGCATTAATAAGCATTTTTGCAACTTCTTTGGCATATTCTGCACTTTTCTTGTTAGTCTGTTTCTTGTTTTTTTTTTTGTTTCTTCATTTAAAACACGCTTTTTCACACTTTTTAACGTTCTACTGCCTTCTGTGGTACCTATTTCATTCTTTGTGGGTGTGTCTGTAAGAATAACTGATTTATATATTATATATTTTGTTCTTGGTGGATTTTTTGGCAACACCATACTGATTCTGGCAAACACATTTACAGCAATATAACTAACTATTTATAAATTATAGGACAACTGAGATTAGAACGAATGTCTCGAAATAATTAATGCCGTTACAGTGCTGGTTCAGTGCAGTTTGGTTCAGTATGACCAAGTATCATTGGTACAGGTAAATGACTGTCTGAGTCTCTTACCACCAGGAGAACTTTATTTTAGATAATTACATAATTACATTATAAAAAAACTGTCATTTTCAACCTACACCTACAACGAAATAATGATAATTTAATTTAAACTTGGAAATCTTTTATTGAGACCATGAATAATGATAATTTAATTTAAACTTGGAAATCTTTTATTGAGACCATAAATAACACTATTTGAAAATTTGGCCTATGAATGCTCTTTGAAGGATCATCTTATTTTGACGTGACAACGTCTTATAAATTGGTTTGCCGGGTGACACTTCAAGAAACTGCGTTACGCTCCGCTCACGTTATGCGCTCACAATGAGAGCGAGTGAGAGGGACGCGTGCCTTTCACTTTTTATGTCTGTCTCTCTCGCTCTTAGGCGGGCTAACCATGCCCGAGTCGCCGATTCGCTTTTACCACTCAAAGTCGTTGTCACGTAAAACTTTCGCCCGTATACCGACTTTACAGGCAACCAATTTTTTTCAATAGGGTTTAGATCACGATGGATCACAGCGGTAACCGCAAAACTTCTTGTCCATGTCCTTTTAACAGTCATTCTACTTAGTATTGTGGGTCTTCTTTGTGCCTCTTTATTAGATACATTGTAGCCTCTTTAGTCTGAGTGCAGTGGTATGATGCGTTGTCCATTAGCACGTAATTGTACGTTCTGAAACGTCTATAATAAAACATACAGTAATTAATACGAAGTAAATGATTACAGAGCATCCAAGCTAAAAAAATTAAGTGAAATTTCTTTTGGCGCACCGCCCACTTATTTTCGCTTCGGTGGTAAATGAAGCTGTTAGGTGAAAGGGTCGATCGGGTGAACGTAGGACCGCCGAGTGTACCCGAGCGAGAAAGATACAACCAGCTGATCTTTACTGCTGTGTCACTGTGTTTCATATTTTGATTTGTATGTTATGAAAAAAAATATTACTTAAATATAGCTTGTTTCTCACATTCGGTCTTAAGCACTCACATTTTTTCCCACTGTTATTGATTGACATTGGCGATAAAACAATCAAAACTCAAAAATAAAGCCTCAGCTTAAAAATACGCCGATAATAAGTGGAGATTTGATTGCTATGGTATCCCTACTTAATAGTTGTCAAATAGCGCTGCGTTTGGAAAACTGCACTTTTGGCCTGTTATTGTATCGTTCTTCTTCACAACCACGATTGATTTTCAAGAACCAGCCACGGCCAGCACTTTTAATCACTTTCGGCATAATAAAAGCTAATAATTACTTTGGAAATTAATAAATAAGTACACCAAACGTAAACAAACTTTTGTCAACTGACGTAAACAAGAAGTTGACGGCCTGTCAATTAGTTCCATATTTTGCTACGCGCAGAGTTATATTGCGAGCACTCTACAACAATGCATTGTTGCTTATTTACGTATTTTTAGGGTTCCGTAAAACGTAATAAAGTGGCCAGCAATGGATATTTTAGTATGGATTTCCTCAAATAGACGCGGGTGAAACCGCGGGGCACAGCTAGTCTACAATAATATTGTAAAACTCAGGAGATTTTATGTTTGTTTCTTTCCAAAAGATCAAAATTAAAAACCAAAACTTTAAAGTTCAAAAACATTAAACTGCCTGGCCTGGTGGCTTAGTTGGTTAAAGGCCGTTTTGTAAAGCGGCGGTTTAACGATCAGCCGGATTGAATACAGGGGGCGCCTAAAGCCAGAAAACGAAAAAAGGACATTTTCGACGCCGCTCACTGAAGTTAAGAAACTAAAAACTATGACAAAAAAAATATTGACGTGTGGGTACAATCAAGAAGAAGCACAATAACCGAATAGAATGTTAAAAATAGATCAGAGTTTTTACAATAAAAAAATAAAAATGACGCCGAAAAAACCCGTTTTAATTCGAGTACTCGAAATTATCAGCGATGACCCCACTGATTATTTTTTGGTAATAAAATTTCTATTTGTACGTTCTAGTAAAGTAACCGAACACTTTTTTAAATTTATGTTTAGTTATTGAGTAATTAAATAAAACTTGGTCAAAAATGGACTCAAATATTAGACTTAAATATTGATTTTTCCTCCAAACTGTGTCATACTATTCTCGACTTTATGTACATCACATTAAGAAACGCGTCGCGCGGGTGAAATCTGATTTTTTCCTGGCTTTAGGCGCACTCTTAAAAACCACTGGAATGTATTCAACGCCATACGTTATTCAACACGGCTAGCCGTAATGTAATAAAGTGAGAGATTAACCGCCTCTTTGACAATTTTTAGTTCCGATTCTTAACACTTATGGCGCTGCCTGATATAACAACAACTATGGCGTTGAATACTGTGTGTTCCTAAATTGCTAAAGTGACAGTGGATTCTGGAGTTTGGAGGATGTACACAATATTATTAGGGTGGCACTTATCACCCTGGGTGTTACTTGGATACTATTTCGTTTCCACCGTCCACCTTGTTAAGACTAAATCGGACCGGGTAGGTTACATGAGACCCAGATCCGACCCGGAGCACCCCGACTCCACCTAGTCTTGGCGCTACTACCCCTAGAGTGTATTTAAAAGAATGCGGGAGCCAGAAGCTCAAGGGAGGTCCTGAGTGGAGCGAGCCATGCAAGTAGTTTTAAAACTATAATAGGTTCGCACTTGACCACCCTCTCACCTGATGTTAAGCGACGATGCTATCTACGATGGAACATGTTTCGATAATAGACCCTTGTCTATGGAAGTTCACCATGTTTCTTAGGTGTACCGTCACCGATATCAAGTTATGGGCTTTCAAACTATATGTGAGAGGTAAAATGTTGTAAAAAAAATAGTACGGAATATCGTACGAAATAATCGATCAATTTATTCAGATAAATGAAATTAATTTAGATTTTGTGTTGTTATTTTTTTAAATATGGTCTTCCTACAACATAAGCAGTAATACAATGCGGTAGAACGTATTGCAATGACAATGCGGCTAATCGTTGAACCACCGCATTACAAAACGGCCCCGTTTTTCAAAACGGCTAGCCATAATGTAATACGGCAAACTATACAATCCGGCTGCGACATATACATCATAATCCGGATCTCGTTGTTGGGCTGTATGTTTGATGTCTTGACACAAATTGTCTTCAAAAATGTGCCATAATGCCGAGGGAAAACAAAATAATAATATTACCACAAACAACTCTCTCAGCCTCAACGGACACCGAGAAATTGAAGCTTCTCTCAAAGTGATTTCTTTGATTTTGAGTAGTCTTGGAACGATGTACCTACTTGGTACATGATAAAGAAGTATTCTGAGATAAAATCACTCTGACTGGGATGAACGCTGTACTGTATGTACATGTTTGTACACTCTTCATAATTCTGCCGGCCGTCGCGTCGTTGCAAATATTTAGGATGGATATTTTTAATTTCGTAATATATTTTGAATGGAATGTCCGATTTTAATAATTCAAAAAGGAATCTATAGGTAATAAAGCAGTCTTGATTGAGAAATAAATTATTTTGATAAGAATTAAAACAAATGTATGAATAGCATGGTCTTAAGTTGATCGGCATTTTTATCTTCTTTTAAAATGTAAAAAAGCAGTTGTAGCGCCGTAATTACTGTAGTTAGACATATGCTCTCGCGAGGTTTTTTGTAGATTTTAATACGTTCTATAATATTGTAGAACATTGTTTGGTTCTATCATTGGTACTTTCCGCAGCGTATGCGATGAAAGCCATTTTATGGCTGTTTTTTTATACCTTGCGTTGGTTTTACTAAAAAAATCCAAAGATCACTATTTTTTTCTTCTAATAAAAATAGCCTATGTTACTCAGTGATAATGTAGCTTTCTCTTGGCAAAAGAATTTTTGAAATCGGTTCAGTAGTTTTTGAGTTTATTACATACATACAAAAATACAAAAATACAAATCTTTCCTCTTTATAATATTAGTATAGATATAGATATAGATATAGAAGTATAGATTAAGATGCGTAATTGTGTGATATTTGATGTACGTAAAATCTGAGTGGTTCGAGAATTGGTAGCAAGGCGGTGTATATAGCAAACTGGCTGACAAAACTCATCAGGTCTATTTTTGGTATACGCTGCCTTACTTGTATATTCACCACACCACTCGTCTCAATCGCAAAAGTTATGTAAGGATTTATCAATCGCTTTAAAACACGATATTTTTCTTGATTTCATTGAAGAAACCTAACTATAACTGTATCATAGTTAGCTTTCTTCAAAAGCTGTGTTCTTATTAATATTAAAACTGTATTGTAAAATAAATATTGTCAATTTAAACACACCTTAAGACTTAAGATCTCCATTCTATAAGTAGTGCATACAATAAAATATTCTATGGTATAATTTTGTCATTGACAGATAGTTTTTTTTTTATAATTTATTCAGGTATACAAAACGGAATACAGTTAAAACTTAAATATATGACATGGTACAATTTCGACCTAAACTACTTATATTCCTAACTGTGTATACACAACATGCTTACATCTCAAAAGAAGTTAAACTTAAAAATGAGTTTCACTTAACATAAAAAATTAAATAGTTTTTTTTTACTATGAATTTTGTTTTGATTTTACATAATCCGTGAACACAATATTTTGGACATCATTTTTGAATTTATAATTTTTTTGACAGAAAATATCAATCGAATTGTGGTGTTTGTTTGATATTTCATTGTATTGGCGACACATTCTAACCACTGGATTGTAGTATGCGGTATTATTTTTGTATACATCTAATGCAAAAATGTTTGCAAATCCTGCGCGCAATCTTGCCTTACTATTTATATTTATGGTTGAGAGAAGAGAAGACGAATCTATTTTGGAATGGATAATTTTGTGTAAACAAACTAAGTCTGAGTAGAACCGTCGAGTTTCTAGAGTTTGTAATTTAAATTTAGTTAACTTATCATTGTAAGATTTTAGCTTCCGTTTCAAGCCTAGTCTGTGACTCAAAATGCTAAGACACTTGTTCTGTACACGCTCTATGCGCTTCGCGTGTATTTGATAGAAAGGAGACCAAATGACGGAGTTATACCCGAGTATACTGCGTATTATCGTCGAGTAAAGAGTGATAAAACTGAGAGGATTTTTGAAATCTTTAGTAATGCGAAAGATGAATGCCAGGAGTTTGTTGCATCTATTTGTAAGGCAGTCGTAGTGCTCGCTAAATGTGAACTTTTCATCAAACATAACTCCAAGGTCTTTAATTATCGTCTTCCTCTCTAAACAACCGCTACCCAGGTTATAGTCATATGTTATTTTATAAATTTTAGTGGTAAATGATATAACAAAGCATTTTTTGACATTCAAATACATTGATTGCACCCAGCCAGTGCATTCATATCAGATTGAAGCACCTTACAGTCTCTGATACTGCGAACCTTTGTGAAAAGTTTGAGGTCATCGGCATACAATAGACATGGACTTTTGAGTGTTCCAATAAGGTCATTGATAAATGCTAGGAACAATAGTGGTCCGAGGTGCGATCCCTGGGAAACTCCTGAGGTAACCAGAGCAGGTGCGGAAAGTAAGCCCTTAATGACTTCTAGTTGGCTACGCCTTGTAAGGTATGATTCAACCCAACGAAGTAAGTTACCGTGAATACCAAATTGCGCTGCTAATTTTTTTATTAAGATTTTGTGGGTGACTTTATCGAAAGCCTTTGGAAAATCAGCGGATATACAATCTACTTGGGTATTATTGGCAAAGCTACCGCATATGTAGTTTTTATACTCGAGTTTTGACGTGGTTGATCGATTACGTTCAAAACCATGTTGCTTGGGCGATATAAGTGGGTGAATATGGTGATATAATATACCATAGACTAAAGACTCGAATAATTTCCCCAAACAAGACAATATACCGATAGGGCGATAATTTGTGCAATGTGATTTATCGCCTGACTTTAAAATCGGAACTATATGAGCTCTTTTCCATTTAGATGGAAAAACACCAGACTGTAGAGAAGATTTAAATAAAATGTGAAGAGGGAAAACCAGTTCCCTTGAGCAACTTTTAACAACAAGTGGTGGTATACCGTTTGGACCTTTTGTTGGAGCACCTTTGCTGGTTGGACGCTTGGAGATTTTACGAATAATGTCTTCCTGTGCAATCACTGAGCCTGTCAGAATATTTGTGTTGTTATCAGTAGATTGAAAAGAGCTAGATAAAACGGACAGAACAAATATTTTTTTCACCAAACTGTCGTTTACGGACTTAGCTACATCATGCATTGTGCCATTTCTGTACGGTCCTTACAAGATATAGAGTAGCGGCGACTCCCACCACTATTCCAATTGCTACGCCACTGAAGAAAATGGCGGATCCTCCGAGGGCATTCAAAGTGAAGAACGAGGCTTTAGCAGTCGCTGTTGTTATTGTCGTGGCTTCCACAACTAGCACCATCTTTTCTGCAATAAGCACAGATATTTTAAAAGACAGTCTCATCGCTATCGGTCCAGCCGATTCCGAGATTAATTCGAACAAACAGAAATACAAAAAAAAAATGTTTTTGAAGTGAAAATTTCTTTTGGTGCACCACAGACATATTTTTCGTGGGCTGTGAATTGAATTCTAGCGTCACGCTTGGGAATGATAAGACATTTTTGGGTGAACTCGGGATAATGGCCATTTTGGCCATCTAGAAATGCGTTAGCATCTCCCATTGGCTATTTAGAAACGCGTCAGCATTTCTAGATGGTCATGGTCATGGCCACGCCCTCCGGTTTCACTCACGTAGTTTCCACAGTGAGCTATCAAATCATTAGTTATAAGTTTTCACTTCTATCGGCAGTTCCTATGACTGAGATTTTTTTTTCAGTTTTACGTAATGTATGTGTCTACCTACTTTCATTTGAACTTGGTGAAAAGCTGTTAATTTGATATTATATAGAGACCCTCCAATTGTATCTTTTTGTGTAGACGTATAGATAAAATTGCAACTTTGCAGCAATGTACCTACGTATAGACCACAGGCCCGTGAACAAAATTTACGTAGTAAATGAACCACCAGGAGACCTATGTAGGATGATAGAAGGATATAAAGTAATAAGATTCAGCACTATGCCGTCACTTGTAAGCTGTCCAACTGAGTGCAATTGAAGAGGGGGGGTTGCAATTCTCGATCATTTCTCCTTGTCGCATAATTTTTGTACGGCGTTGCGGAATAATAGATTAAAAGAGGTATTGGAACTATAAAAAATATAAATTTTAACTTTTTAATTATTAGTTAGCCGGAAAAATTTACATGCAGAGTACGAGTAATTTACAGAGTAAATTTGGTCATTTGATTAAGTACGGCATTGGTTCCATACAGTTTCAATACCTCTTCTAATCCATTATTTCGCAATGCCGTACAAAAATCATGCGACAAGGAGAAATGGTAGAGGGTTGCAACCCCTCCTCTTCAATCACACTCAGTTGGACAGCTTAAAAGTGACGGCATAGTGCTGAATCTTAATACTTTACACTCTTCTATCATCCTGCATAGGTCTCCTGGTGGTTCATTTGACCCGTAAATTTTGTTCACAGGCCTGCAGCAGTCTAGTAGGTATAGTTGCAAATATTATAGCTGTTATAAATTATCAACTTTGCCTTCGTCCGTTGTACAGAACATAAAATTAAATATAGTAATAATTTATATAACACTGAGGGAACACGTACACATCCAGCGGTGAAAGAATTTTTGGAATCGGCCCAGTAGTTCCTGAGATTAGCGCCGTCAAACAAAAAACCTCTTTAGCTTCTTTATAATACGAGTATTAGTTTAGATACCTAGTAACTTATCAGATAAGTACTTCTGGAGATAATGACGGGACTTTACACAAATTGTCTCTAAATTGACGTCTGGATATCGGAAATTATTATCTGATAAAGTGGAATTTCAAGTGAAATGTGTGTTTTTTTATCAATGATAAATTATTTGAATACAATTATTTTTTTTGACGTGACAACGTTTTATAATTCGATGAAGCCGGCTGCACGCACGAAAAAACATGACGTCATGCGCAGTTACCGCCGTTACCTCGCCGCATGACGTCATGCGGCGTTACCTCGCTCTAAGGCGTAGTTGAAGTTGTCACGTTCAACTATCGTCAGTAAACCAACTTTACAGACAACCATTTTTTTTTTATAGCATAGAGTGACGAGACGAGCAGGTCATGTGCCTGATGGTAAGCAACATGCCTGCCACATAACAGCGCAGTAACACGCAGCTATTGGAACATGATAGTCCAAATCATTACCTAGCACTACACTGCGCTCGTCACCCAGAGATCTAAGATATTATGTCTCTAAGCCCTGTAATTTCTCTGGAATCATTGCCCTTCAAACCGGAACACAGTAATGTTTGCACATTACTGCTTGGCGGTAGAATATTTGGCAAAGGTGTGGTACTTCCCCAGGCGGACTCTGCTAAGAGTCCTACCACTACTAATTTACTACTAATTTGACACACAACAACGTGCATCTGGTTTTGTGATGGCGAATCCCGCCCAGGGAGAAAACTTCTATTCACGCTCCTTGTTCTTCGAGCAGCGCTTCTAGAAGTTCGCGGAAAGAGACTGGATGACTTGAGAAGGTTACTCGGAGGAGCGAGAGAATGGAATGACTTCTTACTCATCCAATGAGATGGAAAAGGACACAGGGGTAAACCCACAGTCTGGCTCTTCTTCTGATTATCCAAGAAAGATGTAAAAATAAATAAGATTTGAAATGACAAAAGTCACGGACCCCGGAGTCTGTGGAGTAGCAATTTTGAATAAAAAAAAAAAACCCACAGTCTGGCTTGCATTCAGTCTCCATTGGAGGGTCTGGGACGTCGGACGATTAGGATCATCCGGCACTTAGGGATATGACTAAAAGAGGAGGTGACGCACCGCTGGTGTCTGACGTGTCACTAGAACCAAATACGGGGGTCCATCCTCCCGCAAGACAGGCCCTCAAGGTAATCGCGGTCATGGGTGCAGTCACAGGACAGCTCTCACAGTCAACTGTGATGATATTGTCACCAACCCATGACGTGCCCCATGCGGTTGGTGCAATCTTACGGCACACTGGCACCTTCACATACCCTGACGATATCGACGACGCCATCGGTCGGTTCGTCCGGAAGACCATCCGAGAGTTCAACCTACAGATGGCCATCAGAGACAGAAATGCGGTCGTACTGGAGGCTCTGGGCCGGGGGGAGGTGGCTTAGGCAAATGACGATATCGAGTCGATTACTAGCGGAATCCCAACCGGCAGTGATCGGCTCAATAGACGAGCACTAGAATTAGGTTTAAAATGTTCCCAACTCTTAACTTACTCTTGTCCTTATCCAAAAAATATTTAAAAAAAGAGAATTGAAATGACAAAGGTCACGAACTTCGGAGTCTGTGGAGTGGCTAAATTAAATTTGAAAAAACTAACCCATGACTGGACCAACCCCTTTGGGGGAATTGAATTGAAAAAATTGAATAAAAAATTGGTTGTCTGCAAAATCGGTTGGTTTACGGACGATAGTTTAACGTGACAACGTCATAACAAAACATTGATAGATGCGGCGCAAGCGTGCAATGAGCGTAACGGGACATAACGGGACACTTCTTCGATGTTCATCGATTTATTCAACATTACAAAGATCATTTAATTAAACACATTCATTAAATGATCTTTGCGTGATGCATATAAAGGTTAGAAAATGAATGACATCAAATTTTAAAACGAAAATGGTATGTAAAACATGTAAACACCAAATATTAAAAACACATTCATTTCAAGGAATTCGGTAGACACTGCACTGACGCGTATTTCACTTTTTGTTCACCAAAAAAATCCACACATAAATATATTATACCAGTACCAGTAGGTATACATACCTACAGGTACACATAGGTCAAGGAAAGGATCAAGGAGGGTCAAGGATGACGCTCCATTTTTTTTCCATAATATGAGACATCCAGATAAGGTTCCATATTTTTTGTTAAAGCAAATTAAAAAAGTTTTTACTACATTAAAAGCGAATGTACCTATATTTAAATTTATAAATAGAATCAATTACCTTTTTTTGTTCGGGCTTTTGTGTATATCGAATTCGTCGACCGCTTCAGTCGAAGAGTTTTGAGAAGTGATAAGACTAGGAACGCTATATACCAATGAACTGTAAGTATATAAAATATGTCTGCACTTTACTTTATCGGCCTCCTTTCATTTGATAGACGAGTAGGTGGTGTTGCCTTTTAAAATAGTCTAATTTTTTACGAAAAAACAAAATCTGACTTCAATTTAAAATTAAAATCGGTAAAATCGGGTGGGGAGGGGAAATCCCAAATTTTTTGACGTTACATTTTTCAAGAAAGTTCAAAATTGTATACTCCCTGATGGCCATCTGTAGGTTGAACTCTTGGATGGTCTTCGGTGATGCAGCCAACGCTCGCCGCACGAACCGACCGATGGCGTCGCCGGTATCGTCAGCGTAGTATGTGAAGGTCCGGGTGTGCCGTGAGATTGCAACAACCGCATGAGACACGCTCCCGTGAAGCTTCATGTTTGCCTTAGTTTTTATTACGATGACCAACTCGTATGTCAATCAAAATGTATATATAACTAAATTTTATGTAAGCACTACATTATTTTGAAAATTTTGTATTATAGCACTAAATTTAAAATAAAATTTCTAAATATGTGACATCAAAAACATGTGTGTAGGGGGGGAAGGTCTCACAGATGTGATCAGCTGTTACAAGGCCAGGAGAGGGATGAAAGAATCATCAAATTTGAGTGACGTAATTTATTTATGGATTTGTGGCCACCTATTAAATACCCTGTCGATCGGCGATGAAACGAATCTCGCTTACAGTCACAACTCACCAGCGCGGGCGCAGGACGAGGTAAACTGCCGCGCTGTGATTAGCCGAACATCCGTGTGATCGGACAAAACAAGATAGAGTTATGCAAACTTCAAAAGACATAGCAGGATGCAAAGCAAGACATCAAAGGTTTCCCATTTAATTTTTTGAAGTGAAAACTTCTTAAGGCGCGCCTAGACAGACTTTTCGTGGGCTGTGAATTGAATTCTATCGTCATGCTCGGGTATAATAAGAAATCTTCGGGTAAACTCGGGACCATAGCTATTGGCCATCTAGAAATGCGTCAGCCAATGGGAAATGCTGAAAGAGCGTAGTCTGGCCATCATGGCATGGCCATCTAGAAATGCATCAGCGAATGGGAAATACTGACGCTTTTCTAGATGGCCATGCCATGATGCCCAAGCCGCGCCCTCCGATTACACCCGTGTAGTTAACAAATTATGTTAAATAAGGTTTCACTTCTATCGGCAGTTCCTATGACTGCCAATTTTTTATTAATAATGTTCATTTCAATTTTGTATATGGATGATGTTATATTTTTCTAATTACTTACCTATACACTAAATTACTTGTGAAATTATATACTTACCGTCATTTGTAAAGCTGGATGTCCTGCTATGCTATGCTAAATGTTGTGGAATGTCCACAACATTTCACTGAGCAGAAACGCATATTTTATATTTTTTACGATTTGTTTTGCCAGCACTCTTTCGTCGGAATTTTTAAGCCTGACTGACGGAGCTCGCAACAGGTTTAGTGCAATTATGCTACTAAAACGCTAACGCAGCTGTACGATCAGTGAAATGGGTATATTGTATTTGTTTGTGGTAGACAGGCCACATCTGAATTCAGCTTGTCCTTTGGGGTTGAGACATTGGGTCCGTGGGGGCCGGGAGCTCACCTCATCTTCAAAAGCCTTTCCGAGCGCTTGGTCGACGCGACGCGTGACCAAAATGCTGGCGTTTATTTGGCCCAACGCATAACCGCATAAGCATTGCCATTCAGCGTGGTAATGCCGCCAGCATGCTGGGTACGCTTCCGATTGGTAGTGGGCTTGAACATCTTGATTATCTGTAGACCAGAGAAATTTTACCATTTTTCCAGAGAAATTACAGGGCTTAGAGACATAATATCTTAGATCTCTGGGTGACGAGCGCAGTGCAGTGCTAGGTAATGATTTGGACTATCATGTTCCAATAGCTGCGTGTTACTGTGCTGTTATGTGGCAGGCATGTTGCTTACCATCAGGCACATGACCTGCTCGTCTCGTCACTCTATGCTATAAAAAAAAAAAGACCTTCATTGGTCTATGGATAATTCAGGTGTGCTTAGTGTAAGTAGTTGTTAGGTATGTAGCGTAGTGTAGTTCTCATTGTATTTTAGTTGTAAAGAATTTAAGGTTTAGAAAAAAAAAAGCTTGTCCTTGTCACGCAAAATTGAGGTTGGTAAGATTTTAGTGTTCAGCTTATTGTATAATCTATCGGAAGGATAATAAACTACAAATTTCTCTACAAAGCTGTTTTGCGATTAGATAAGTATTAAGTATTTGTTATTTGCATTGCTACTTCTTATCTGGACAACGATTGCAGTCTGACGTTAATTATGTGATACTAAGGATACTAAGAAAGTAATAGTATTAAATTGCTTAATATAAAAATTGTGGCTGTCAATATCGATTTGTGGTGCACTAAATTTTAATTTCGTGACTGTATTCATCAGAAGATAAATAAATAGGTAAGTTTTATTTTAATGTTTTTGAAGTGAAACATTTTTTTAGCGCACTTCACACAGATATTTCGTGGGCTGTGAATTGAGGTCAAGCGTCAGGAAATGAAATAAATCTTCGGGTAAATTCGATACCATGGCCATCTAGATTGCTCTAGATGCCTACAGCGTATTACCATGGTTACCATTGCACATTTTTACATCTAACCATGACCATCTAGTCTAGATGGCCATGTTTAGAAGAATGATTTAGACGACAGAATAATAACTATGTCAAATAATGTCATTCAAAAATTATAATTCCAGATTAGACATTTTGAACATCAATTATAATGGGGAAAAAATTGAAGTAAGACAAAGTTTCTTGGAAACTTATCCTGGAAATCGTATGTTGAACATAAATGTACAAAGTTAAATCAATTTTCATATGCATTACCTACACATGTTACGAAGAGTTACAAATGACGCAGCACTTTTAAATGCATATCATGCTTTTGTCGGTTCCACACTCAGATATGGTAGGTAGGTATTCTTGTTTGGGGAAATTCATCCGATAGCATATCAGTATTTAGAGCCCAAAAAAACTAATTAGATATGTGGAATATTGAAGTCTAGGGATAATATTGAAGTCTAGGGATTCTTGTAGATTATATTTTCAAACCTTAAGTCTGTTAGCTCTTCCATCGATTCTCATTTTTAGGCTGCTTTATATGTTAGAAATAATTTAGGCAGTTACAGTACATTGAAGGAGGAATGGCATAATAGTACATTATGATATAAGTGCGGTAAGTTGATAATTACAGCGGAGGCTTTATTGCTAGCTCGAGCCGAAGGCGAGAGCTATAATTAGCAGAGGCTGTAATTATCAAAGCGCACGTATGTCATACGACGTTTTATAACATATTTGCGAGAAAATAAACAAAACTCTGACGACATTTTCAAATAAAAACAATACAGCGAAAAAAAACGCGCGGAATAATATTTACTTGATCACAGATCACAGCACAGAGTAAGTAGGTAATCACTATAGATCACAGATTAGCAAAGCGCGCGCATCGGCGCCTTTTTTTTAAGCAACGGCACAGAACTAGCCGGTGTGCCATTAATAATAAAGTAAATTAATAGTTTTGTGTTCTGTTACAGAAAAATTAAAGTAATTCATGGTCTAAATTAATTAAATTAACGAATTTAATAATTCTTTATTATATTTTACCTCTCAAAGTTAATTTTATTCATAAAATGTTGACCACCCTTTTCTGACATAAAAACTCTTTACTAAGATTTAAAAAGGTACCGTTCGTTTTAGACGAAGCATATCTCTCTACCTAGTCTGTGGACGGAGCATTTTGCAACCGTGCGTTTTACATTACACATTACAGCACTAGTGCGTAATAAGATACATTACGATACAGAAATTGGTCCAATAAGAGACCTTTTACGAGCAAATATGTTATAAAATATGTTTATAACATATTTGCTCGTAAAGGGTTATATGTTATAAAATATCGCGGGCTTCAAGCCAGAGGGGCGAATAAGCTATACCCTTAGTTTTCAGGACAAGCAAAAAACTTAATAACTTTTTTTCTAATGCATGTACATAATAAAAATTTTGCATGTGTCTATGAAAATAATTTAATATTTATACGCAATTTTAATTTTTTGTTTAAGTATTTGAAAACTCGCAATATTGCACTTACGTCTTTTTAGCTCGACAATATTGGTCAAACCGTATGTCATCTTTGTTTCAGAAAGTGCTTTTATTGGATGGACGTATAAAACAAAACTTTTAGATGTAATGCGATATCAAAAAAACATTTGAACTTAGTATAAATATCGTGAAACGTCATTTAAAATATTTTTTTTATGTAATTAAATCCACTACAACTACCATTTTTGGAGACGATACGTCCATTTGGCTTGTCAAAAATGTGATATAAGTTTTGTTCAGAGAACGGACGTATAATATATTTGTAATGGATTAATTTCGATGATAATGAAATAAAACAACAAATATCAATAAATTTTGTTAGAAATTTTATAAAAAAGGAACTTATTAAAAAATTAACTTTTAAAAAGAAACAAAAGCTCAGGCAACATTCTTCTACTACAATAATTGTTTCTTTGGCGACGAATCAGCATTCTCAAAAGGAAGAGATCATGATTACTTTAACCTTAAATTATAAGTAAAAATAAAAGTAGTTTATATGAAAAATGGCACGCGGACAGCATAACCGCTATAAAAATAAACTTTTAAGAACAAACAAAACTCAGACAACATTCTTGTACTACAATAATTGTATCTTTGGTGACGAATCAGCATTCTTACTAAAGATATCATGATCATCTTAATCTTAAATTATAAGTAGGTAAAATAAAAGTAGCTTACATAAAAAATTGCATGCAGAATGCATAACCGCTATAAAAATGTCTATAAAAAGCAATAACATCGAAGACATAATTTCAGAGAGTGTTATAACATGTTATGTTATGTTACATGCAATGCAATTAAAAGAACAGAAAACAACTCAGTCAATTTAGTTCAAACTCTGAGCAAGCAAAGGTAGGTAGCAAGGTTACTAATCAAAAATTATACTTATTAATAGAGATGGGCGTTTTCGTTAAATTTTGTCATCGATGCGCATCGTTATTATCTAAGCCGCATCCGTTGCCGGCATCGTTTTTTTCGGCATCGATGCCGGTCAACTGTCGATGCGACTTGATCAAATAACTGCCTGTAACGGTGCCATATGATAACTTTGGTTGGCTATTCGTTAATAATTAGATACGTTTAACGTTACGACGACGCATCGTTGCTCAAAAATGTTTTTGTTTTTCAAATACAACCATTACTTTGTACTTTCTTGTCGTTGTGAAGGTTGTGGTAGCGGTCGTTGTGATAGCGGTGGTGGTGGAATTATCGTAGTATCATTTAAGTTTAACAGAATACAGAATAAGTATGTGGGTGCTTTTTTTTAAGTGAGACCTTAAGTTTCTTGTCGTCGATTTGTAGCTGATATACTGGCTACAGTATTTACATATCCCTATTGTGTCATCTTTTTTATCGAAGTGGTGGCAATAAGGATTTGCTGGTCTTTCCCGTCGTGGCATGATCACAGACGTAGGTACATACCTACGTCTGTGATAGAAAAGATGACGTAACACAGAGAAGCACAGAACTGTCAACTTGCACAACCAAGCATAGGTAGGTACATACAATTTCAGACCTAATGAAAAAATTTAAACATAAAGAAACTTAACCTTATCAAGTAGTGGTGCTATTCTCACCAATATCTGTACATCTGGACCACCGTAAATGTCGCGCTCACAAGAAGAGACATGAGCGCCCTTTAAAAAAAATTAAATAATACTTTGCTTGAGCAGGGGCTTGAGAATATAGAAAAAAACGTGTAATATTTTATGTAGTTCCTATCCCATCGATCTTTGTGAGAAATATTAAATTACGCTACAGAACATAAGTTATCATATCTACATATTATACAGATACACTGAAAAATGGTCTACATTACAGTCATTACATGATTTAAAACTTTTATGTAAAAGGCTAAAAGGCAAAAAAACAAATTCTTTGAAATTCGTAGTAGGTAGATAGATACTGTTGTAGTCTTGTAGTAGTACACTTGCGCCTACCTCATGTCGTTTCTAGTAATGATAACTCCGCAAGCGTTTGCCGCGCCGCGCTCCATTGTTATGTTGTCTTTGGTTGTCTTCCTCGCACATTCTCCAAGTGCAGCGAGAGTGAGAGAGCAAGCTACACTTCGAGCCAGTCTTCGTTCGGTTGTGGTGCCGATGCCACCAAGCCGTGCGCTGGCGCCACCGTGCGTTTTTCCGTTGCCGGTCAACTGGCGTTACTCGCATCGGGTGTCGCTGGCATCCGTTTTTCGATACATTCGGCATCGGATGCCGGCATCGTAACCTGGCATCGATGCCTAGAAACGTTATTACAAAAACGACCATCTCTACTTATTAATTTTTTCTCCCTGACCGACGTCTTAAATAGGTGGCTCTTGTTGCAGATAATTCCAATTCGTCATTATCTTGACGAGGTCTGGTCTGAGGCGACGATTCTGAAACAGACTGAACAGGCAGATTTTCGTAGAAGTAGTGATGATTCCTGGGTATTGTCCCATCCTGACAAAGTACCAACAGATCTTTATGTTTTATTTGTTTTAACAAAACTTGTTCAGAGTACAGTTTGGCAAGATGCGTATTGCGTTCCGATCTTGTCACCCTCCCCTTTAACTTTACTTCTTTGAGTTCTTCCCAGTAATCAAATTTAAAAAAAAACGAATTGGGAATGTTCTTGTTCAATCGTAACCATCTAACGTTAGCCCATTGTAAAACAGTGCCGTCAGTGGCTTTGAGTGTATTTGGAATAATAGTACTACGGAATGTCTTGAAATCCAAAAAATCTGTGTGGTTCATAACTTGAACACAATATGGATTGTCTTTACGGGCTAGTCGTATTACATTTTGCCAGTCATCAGGCGTGTAGATTTTGGCATACTCAGAAGCTCGTTCGATTGTCGAGTGCATGTTATCACACTCCATGTAGGTGTGTCCGGGTTCTAGAAATTTGTAATCTATTATGTTAATGTTATTTTCAGGTGAGGTAATGATGTAATTGAGCATAGCTACAACCACAGAATTTCTATTTTGTCCTGGACAGCAATCAGAATATAATACAAGGTGGTCCACGTCGGTGAGCCTTGAAATTTAATTGTAAAGACATGTTGAAACTTCGTTAGATCCACGGTTTCCTTCATATTCCGGCCAAAAATAACAATAACCTTGCTTAGTCGCTGCATTGTGAATTGTAAAATTCATGCTGCCTAACTTCCGTTTATAAAATACAGGCTTTCCTAAAACCAAAGGACAATAAAGCACTGCCTCAAAGTCAAAAGTACAGACATGCAAACGATTATCTTCTATTGCTTTCATTTTATCCGATTTTTTTTCTTCCTGTGCATAATATTTTCTGTTAACATGTTCTTCGTATTCTGCTTGTTTCTCCTTTTGTTCTTCTTCACTTAATTGCTCATTTTTTTTTTTTTAAAAGTGGCAGAGCCTTTATTAACAAATCTAAAATACAATGAGAACTACACTACGCTACATACCTAACTAACTACTTACACTAAGCACATCTGAATTATCCATAGACCAATGAAGGTCTACAGATAATCAAGATGTTCAAGCCCACTACCAATCGGAAGCGTACCCAGCATGCTGGCGGCATTACCACGCTGAATGGCAATGCTTATGCGTTGGGCCAAATAAACGCCAGCATTTTGGTCACGCGTCGCGTCGACCAAGCGCTCGGAAAGGCTTTTGAAAATGAGGTGAGCTCCCGGCCCCCACGGACCCAATGTCTCAACCCCAAATGGTTCAAATATGTAACCTCTTCCGAGGGTTGCATATTTGCGCCGTTTGAGTCGCTCAGCTGAATTAGCCGCTGCACCAGCCCTACTATGTGTCTCTGGAAGGTGTGATGGTGCCAGAGTATCGACGCAAGTTGCGTCCCACACTAGGGGCCGACCCAACTTCCAAGGCACAACAGTCATGCCGTCAGGTCTTTTGCCATCGTCACGCGCAAGGCCACTCGGTTCGAGTATGGCTGGGACATTGGCGGTGGAAAAAGCCCGGCGTATGATGTCGTTCAGGCTGGCGTGGCGGCCAATACGACCCGCGCTTTTCGAGCAAGAGAGACCGTGGTGACCGAGTTGGTCGACGGCAGTACCACAATGGCACCAATGGGCTTCATAGCACCTCGCACCCAAGCGTAAGCTAACAGCTAGACGAAATGCAGTTGGATCTAATAGGCTACCGGTATTGAAAGATGGCAAAGCTTGTAACCAAAGGCCCGATTCCCACACAGACACAGCAAGGATACGAGCACGATCCGCGATACTAGGACACGTATCGAGAAGAGAGTTCCGTGCTAGATCGCAGATCGGTCGATCCCACTGTCTCTGAGATGACAGACATCTGGGGAAATCGTTGTTTGGACAAGCCAGCCTCCAAGCATTCTTAGCCTCGCACAAATTAGCTACTACTACATCCGAATATTCCGAATGGCCTAATGAGGGTGCGAGAATTTTGTCTATTAGATTTTGAGTACTATGAACTGAGGACAAGAATGCCGGTAAAGCTACACTTGAAATTTGGCGGACCCCTAGGCCTCCCAACCGTATGGGTAGTGAGGCTTGTGACCAGGCCCTCCCACTCAGGTCCACATTCAACACCGATATTAGAGATTCCTTTACGACATTGTCTAAGCTCCCAAGGAGCTCACCATGTTTCCACAGTGGACTACATCGTAAAGCGTACATAAATTTCGGAACAAAGAGACATTGCCGAATAATTGTAAACGCCATATGGGCGTTTACTTTGAGTAGCCTATCGGAGGCTCTCGTGAAATTTTGAATTTTTTCCTCTACAAAAAGTGGTAACGACTCATCTAAAATCGGTGAACCCAGGAGGCGCAGGGAACATTTGTCAACTGATTTGATGTTGGGGGCCAAATCATTAAATTTCTGTATTATCGAATCTTTATCTGGACATGTGTCGCAAACGAAAAGTTCGCATTTTGAAAAATTTAGTTCTAAACCAATCAGACGAAAACCGTCTATGAGTTTTTGTAAATCAGTTAGAACAGTATTCACATCGCCCCCCAAAGTTCCGTCGTCCAAGTACCAAACGTTTAGTTTGGACTGGAGACGTTGAATGATAGGGTGAATGGCCAAGGCGAAGGTCGCAGGGCCGAAGGGATCACCCTGTTGACAGCCGACGGAGGATAACATATGATTGTTTTGATAAGTCAATTTTGTGGGCTCGCCATAACATTGCCAAAGAAAATTGTACAGGTCAGGAATTTTATCCTTCACTTGGGCCAACAGGGCTCCTCGATCAACCGAATTAAAGGCGTTTTTGACGTCCACCTTTAACAGCACCTCTCCCCAATTTTGGTAAAGGAAGGTCCGGACAGAATGAACGGCAGCCTCACATCCACCCCGCGAACCAAAACCGAGTTGTATTGGTTGGAAAAGGGAGCTCAAAAGAGCAACCTTTTTCCTACAACCCACCTTGGCAGCAAGGCGACGATATGTGGTGCCGACAGCAATTGGCCTGATCCCACCATCTTTTTTGGAAAGTGCGCACAAATTGGCGCCGTACAAAACTTCGACAATGTCACTACTGACTCGACCAGATAACATGAGGTTAACTAAAGAGGTTAGATCTTTCAAGAGGGACTCTGCTACCTCACCAGAGCTAAAAGATAGAAGATCTTTTAGATGTTGAGGTGTCAGACCATCTAGGCCTCCGGCTGAGCCACTCAAGAAAGATGTAATCGCAGCCGAAACCTCTTGCGATGTGGCCTCAATAGTGACGTCATCTGATTGTGGTGGAACAGGGAGGTGGAGATTAGCTGTCGCGGGTGGATGTTTGTCACGAAGTGACTGAATGGTGTCTGGTGTGTTTGGTGCAATAGTGTCACTGGAAAACAAAATACGTGCAGCGCCTTTGATGTCGCCATCGCTAATTTTGTTCTCTACTATCCTAATTATAGCCGAATCATCACTAATTTTTGCTCATATTTGTTACACCAACACTGATCTTTTCGCGGCTTGTGGAAACCTACATTCTTTTCTAAAATTAGTTCTTTATAGGAAGTTTTGCCAATTGGATTCTTATTATTTTCCAAACAATGTTGCTTATTTAAATCGTACATTTTTTCTTTGTTAAGCTGTCTAGCCCCGGGAGGCCAGATTTGGGCAAAACCGGTTTTGAGACTTAAAAACCTTATTTTTTCATTATATACATACTCGAATATTAGTTTATTTTGATGCCTAAGAGATAGGCGATATTATTAATTAATTCATTGTCGTTTACAGACACACAAAATTCGGTTTCATTTTTTAGTAATGATTTTTTGTGTGACGTCACGACGCCGGCCGCGTCGCGAGTCGGGCTTAATGGGTTAATGGTTGTCTCCAAATAAACCTTTTTTGTATTTTTACGGCACCAATGAGAAGGCACTTTTGGAAATGAATCTATGTGATCATTTGCAAACTTCATGTCGTCTCTGTTCAATTTGTTTGATGGTATATGATGCCCTCTTTTGTCAGGGGAGGGTATATTTATTACCCACTCCTCGGCGTGCTTTACCCAAAGCAGTCAGTCGGACCATCTTGTCACTGATATCCAGAGTATGAAGAAAAAAAGGTTGGCATACATGAACCGTTTCTGAATCAACTTTAAAGCTGTAATTTAATGTAAATTTCCTTCTCGAATTGGTCACTCGTGATCTTGTTGCTTCAGTTGAATAAACGTTCGATACTATAAAATCCCTTTGTCATTCAATACTACCTAAACCCCAAAATGACAAATGAAGATTTTGTCTTGTATAATTATCGATTTTAGTGTGACAAGCTCGTTGACATTTACAATTTTCATTGCTACACATTTTGGCCGGTACATTTTTCCCTTTAGTTGATGTGTATGTTTCACCGCTGTTTCTTTTCTTTTTTCTTATATTCTTCTTCCAATTATCTGGCATTTTTCTTTTGCATCTTTTCACTACTTGACAATTAAGTATATTTTCACGTGTAAGCAATTCTTCTATTTCTGGTGAGTTAATACTACTTGCTGGTGGTTCAATTGATGCTAAAGACGAAAACGGAATGGGTGAGACTGGTGAGCATTGAATTTCCTCATCTTCAGGTTGGTAATTAGGGTCTACTACAGAATCATCGCTATCATCAATAAAATTATGTTTAGAGTTATTCAAATTCACGTTTGATGTGTTTCTAGAAGTTTCTATACTATCGGGGCTTCCAAGTGATTGTATAGATGCTATTGGTGTAAAAAGAGGTGTCAATTGTTTTTCAATTGATGGTACGTTTGAGTCTTGTAGATAAAAATCCTTATCTGCTGTAAATACTGACAATGGGGATTTATTTGAATATATCGGAATGTCAAAATTATCACCAATAAAACCTAAATTTACCATTTCGGCTATTGTCTCTCTTTGTTCAGCTGTAAGTGGTGAATTTCTTTGTACCTCCTTATGTGAAACAGCCATTGGTGATCCTGTACGTGATGAATGCTCAGAATGTAAAATCTCCATCTGCTCTTCAACCGAGACTGGTGATTCTTCGTAATTTGATTGAGCCCCTACAAAAAATGTAAATTGGTAAAGTTAAATGTTTAATTATTTCATTACAAGTACCTTTATCTAGTAAAAAAGTAAATACCTAAAAAAAAGAATACTAAATGTTATTCTAGTGTATAAGCTGCAGTACTGTAAAGTTTCGTCAAAATCCATCCATACATACATACATACTCACAAACTTTCACATTTATAATATTAATAGGATTACGATAGCTATTGCGTGTCAACTAATGAACTGATTAATACATAATAACATTTAAAAAAAGGCCTGTCAAATACAACTTTGTTTTGTGATTTAAATGTTATGCATAGTACCATCACTAACCTATGTTCAATTAGTATCTACCCACTTCAAAGTATATATTTAGCAGGTAGGTATGTTACTTGTCTTCTAGGTACGTACCTAATATTATAATGTCAGAAATGTAAAATGTAATGACTGAAATTTTGTCTATTCATCCGAACTCTATCAACTTCTATTTGCCTAAATAACTAACCAAAAAACAACAATCAATAACCACAATAACATACTTATTTGTAATGAAAATTAATAATTATAATAATACTCACCGTGTAACGCTAAACGAATAATATGTTTGCTCCGATTCATTGTCGTGTTCGTTAGGTACTCAATCTCACTCTCACTATTTTGTATTAAATGTTGCAACCGTCTGCTCCATACGGCCGCTTATTGCACACTGCGCGGGAGGAGCGGGCGCCCGCGCGGCGCAATATAAAGGTCGTATGCACATACGTCAGTTCGGCATACCATTTTATTGACAATTAAAATTAAAATTACTAAAAATCGACAGTCGTATGTACATAAGACTTTAAGGCACGACATTATATTGGTAGGTAAGATGGGGATCAGTAGTCGTATACGTATACGACTATATGGCGCGATATTTTGATAGTAAGTTTAATGAAAATGGATAGTCGTATGCACATACGTCTTTGTGGCACGATACACATTTCGTCAGGCGTAGTTACGGCCGCTATACGTCTATCTGGTGCAAAAATAATTTGTGATTCCAAGCATACGTCTGAAAGTATTTTATTAAATATCTTTTCAAGTAATTTACCTGTAATGAAAAAAAAAATAGAGGTTGTGTATCGATAAAATTCCAATAGATTGACGTAATAAAAAAAATGTGCATTTTTTTTCATACGCCCCTATGGCTTGAAGCCCGCGATATGTTTATAACATATTTGCTCGTAAAGGGTCTCTTATTGGACCAATTTCTGTATCGTAATGTATCTTATTACGCACTAGTGCTGTAATGTGTAATGTAAAACGCACGGTTGCAAAATGCTCCGTCCACAGACTAGGTAGAGAGATATGCTCCGTCTAAAACGAACGGTACCTTTTTAAATCTTAGTAAAGAGTTTTTATGTCAGAAAAGTGTGGTCAACATTTATTTTCAACATTAACATTTATGAATAAAATTAACTTTGAGAGGTAAAATATAATAAAGAATTATTAAATTCGTTAATTTAATTAATTTAGACCATAAATTACTTTAATTTTTCTGTAACAAAACACAAAAATATTAATTTACTTTATTACTAATGGCATACAGGCTGGTTCTGTGCCGTTGCTTAAAAAAAAGGCGCCGATGCGCGCGCATTGCTAATCTGTGATCAGTGATCAAGTAAATATTATTCCGCGCCTTTTTTTTCGCTGTATTGTTTTTATTTGAAAATGTCCTCAGAGTTTTATTTATTTCCTCGCAAATATGTTATAAAACGTCGTATGACATACGTGCGCTTTGATTAATTACAGCCTCTGCTAATTATAGCTCTCGCCTTCGGCTCGAGCTAGCAATAAAGCCTCGGCTGTAATTATCAACTTACCGCACTTATATCATAATGTACTATTACGTGTACCTAAGCGTACTAAAGCGTCGTTTAGTAAAAGCGTATTTGTAAACGGTGTTGGTATTTATAAAAAAATACCTCAATCTATTAAGGAGGCTGACTACAATAATATTTTTAAATTGAAATTAAAGATTTTTTAAATTGACAATACATGTTAGGTATACTATCATTGAATATTCGAATGATAAAATCGACGATTAAATTGACATTATGAATATTTACATTATATGGAAATTAATGAAGTTATTATTGTAAAATTGAGTACTTATTATAATTGGAGTTTTGTGATTGAGACACATATGTACATATGTGTAATTTTGCACGCCCTATGGGTTAGGATATTGTGATAACTTGCTTTTAGATCTGTAACTAATAAAACCTATATTCCAACAATAAAGATAATTTAATATTGATTTGATTTGACAATGCTTTGGAGATTTATTCCAGACTAGCAACGCCCTCCGGTTTCACCCGCTTCTATTAAATTCTTCTTAAATTCTGAGTTATAAGTTTTCACTTCTATTGGGAGTCCCCACGACTGCCAATTTTTTTTGTACAATAGAGTGACGGGCCAAGCAGAACATGTTCCTAATGATTAATAACGCACCTGCTCATAAGAACACAGTATGACAAAACTATTGGAGCATGGATAGTCTAATCTAAATCGTTAGGACTACACTGCGCTTGCCACGCTAACATATAAAGTGATTTATCTCCACGCCCTGTCGTTTCTTTGAAAACATCGTCTTTCAGACCGGAACACAGTAATGTTTGCACATTGCTGCTTGGTGGTAGAACTGGCAAAGGTGTAGTACTTTCCCCGGCGGACTCTGAAACGAGTCCTACCAATTCAAACAAACTCTCGCGATTACAAGTGGTCCAGTCATTACGTCGGAAAAAATCGGGTTAGAAATGGATTTGAACCGAGACGGCAAAATTTTAGATAAAATATGTTGTGGGGGAGTGCCTAGAAAAGCTTAAGCTCAAATTGTCGACCAAGATTTCCAATGTGCATTTTCCGCCATCTTGAAAAATGTGTTAAATTCAGTTTTCTGACGATAACTCGGTTCTGCGTTGAGATACGAAAATTTTGGTGAAGTGCATAGAGCTAGAGCCCAAAAGAGATTGACGACAAACAAAAGACAAATTAACTTTGTAAAAGAGGGTTCAACTTCAAACTCCAAGAACAAGCCTTACTCAATCCTGGGTTCAGCACCTGATTGGACTATTTTAATGGACACGTATGAAAAGCACTATAAAATCCCAGAGGATGTGGGTGTTTCGTCATCCAGACCGGACATATTTCTTTTTTCTAGGGCTACGAAACGCATAGTCATGGTAGAACTTACCGTACCGTGGGAAACTAATATACCTAAAGACCACGCGATGAAACAAAATAAGTATTACGACCTTCAAAACGAATTAACAAAAAATGGCTATGTAGTTAATTTATACGCTGTAGAAGTAGGAGCGAGAGGTATACCAGCAAAATCTCTCTATAACCTGCTTAAAGACCTTGGATTGTCCAGAAGTGCAGTAAGTTCTATACTGGAACGAGTATCTAAAGCTGCACTAGTAGGATCATATCGGATTTGGCTGGGCAGGGAGAGAAATACGAGTAGTGAAGGTGAGTGTTGACGTACGTCAATATAAGGGGCCCCTTTTAAACCTACGCCCGAGTCACAAGTCTTGAGGTCTACTCGAGATTTCTCTCTCTGCCACACGATGGACCCGGCACCCGCACGGTGAATCCATGGAATGCTAAGAAGTTCGTCTCTTGTTGCTTTTTCCACGTTCTACAATTTTAAACCCCTACATTTTTCACCTATCGCCCATATTAATTGAGATATTGTTCATTTTCGTTTCGTTCTTTCGTTTTTTTAACTTTTTCTCTTGGACTAAAATTACGTCGGTTGGCGCGCCGTAACATTCACCTCAGCGCTACTGTATAAAGAAATACTACCAATATTTCATTGCCTTTGATCTTGGGAGAAACGCCGATAATGTCTAGACACGAGTAGGGTTGTCGCAAACAAAAATGCTTATTAAAATATTTTACAAAAACACAGGGAAGACGTCAGCCCTGAGCCGCGCTTCTGCAATACTAATATTGTAATGTAGGCAATTCAGGAGCGTGCTTCCCGTGTCACGCCCCGCACGCCCCACACGATTGCCCCGTCTAGACAGCTTCGGCGAACGACTGTATGATTTAATAGACTGTGGCAGCGCGCCCGACGATGTAATCTACACATATTAAGTAGAGAGATGACAATGTACCACAAAACGTCGCACCTATAGAGTGACTTGCTGGAGTTTGAGGGGTCTTTAATGAGTCATCTTGTTAGTTTCAGATAGGATGGCGTTATTCAATCTGAAAGCTGCGGCCGTCACGACAGGCACTGTTAAAATGGCGACTGTGACCGTCTCATGCATCGGAGCCCCGGCCATCATCGCCACTACTATCGTCGCGGGGGCGGTGGCCATCGTGGGGTTCTTAATCTGGAGTCGACCATCAAAATACTAACTTAAGGTAGCCTTTCGAACTAAGCGTCATAGACGAAGCGTCTATAGCGTCACCAACGTCACGTCACTAACGCCACGACAGTAGCGCTTTGGTGACTTTGAATGATATACCCTCGACAGACGCACAGTCGCATCACACTTTCGCCACTTTCCATCCCGACCGCTTCGATCTACAAAGCAGTATTTTCATAAAACATTATTTAAAACTTGTTTTGCAAGAAGAGGAAGATGATGATCTTTTACTGCAATACAACCTCAGTTTGGAAATATTATCTCAATTTGATGTTCTAATTTCGACAGTTATTTCAAGATCTTAATACAACGACACCTAAATGCGAACGATGAAAATGTTCAGAGATGATTGTCGTTTTATTTTCATTTATTATCAGAATTCAAGCGACACTGTAATCGCGGTCAAACGACTGACGCGAGCGTCTGACCACGCGGTCACAGCGGCACTGTGACGTTGCTGACGCCGCGTTAGAGTCGCTGTGCTCGAATGGCGTTCTCTAGAACTTCATACATTTGTATAAAACATTTATCTGTCGTTCTGTCGCGGCGCCACAGTCGCGGCGTCAGTGACGCTATGTCACGCTCGCTGCTAAAGGCTACCTTAAGGCACGTCCCCGAGTAAACCAGTAATTTGTATAGTTTTCAGAGCTAACTATTCTTTACTCGAAACCGTATATCAATAAAAAATACGAGTACATTAAAGTCCTGTAAACTGTTTTTTTTGTTGCTGAATATATTGTTTTATTAACCTACCCTCAACGAAACTATAAAAATTAAAAATAATTTTAATTATTATGCATCTACTCCAAAATTCACTATTATTTAGATTATGTTCTTACGTCAACGGATAGGTGCTTTGATTACGTACATTATGTTAGAAATATTTTTTCTAATGATTTAAATCTGATTTTATAAAGAGTTTATTCAAAAATTTGAGCGTAAAATAGTGACAAATCGTACTGCTTCTCTCTTGCTCTTTCTTGCGGTGTGCGATGAGGTAAGAAATACTGAAGGTTATTTGCTTAGGGTGGGTCCTTAAGCCTTAAGCTTCCAGTACACGTACGGTCCAGTACTTAGGTGGACCACTAATACTATGTAATACCATGTAGCCTGTAATAAGCTGAGACAAGCTGAAAACTTCCCATATAATTCCTATTATACCCCAATTTGGAGATGTAGACTTGCCTGATGAGTAGCGTAGTACTTATTTATAATTATTTTTTTTAATGTGGGGGAAATACATTTATTTATCCCCACCATGCATCGTGAGGTATGTCGGGCTCGAGACCACGGCGACGACAGACATGGTGACCGACTAAAACCCCCACAGATTTCTCCTGCGTGGTCAGAGGTCAGGGTCATTTTTCGCACTCACATCAACGACCCTGGACGTCTACTCTCTTTCTACGAAAACGTAATTTCGAAAAAAAAAGTGCGACTTTCCTACTCCCGTTCTACTTCGTTTCGTCCGATACAACATTGTTTGACGTTTAAATGTTCTAAGCTTACTCTAATTAGAGTAGGCTTAGAATATTTAAACGGATAAAACGACGGATCGAAGTAGAATAGGAGTTGGAAAGTGGCGAGTTTATATCTAAATTACGTTTTCGTAGAAAGAGAGTAGACATCCTGACCTTTGCTACCTTTGGCGCGGGACAAACACAAGAGGCGTCGGGCGGGGGCGTGGCGCGGGCGCGGCGTCGCTTTCTTAATATTTCATACAAAATGTATAGAAGTGGCGGGGCGCGAGATATACTGAGATGGCGGGGCGCGGGTGTGGCGTCGCGCCTGCGCCACTTCCTCGTCATCGGCGCACCCGCAGTTAGCAGTGGCATGCCGGTCGGTGTACACAAGACTGAACTGAACGGCGAAAATGCGTGACGATATAGAATTCAACATTAAGAGTGCGCCTAATGCCAGGGAAAAAACAGTTTTCACCCGCGCGACGCGTTTCTTAATGCGATATACATAAAGTCGAGAATAGCATGACACAGTTTGGAGGAAAAATCAATATTAAATCAGGAGTCCATTTTTGACCAAGTTTTATTTAGTTACTCAATAATTAAACATACAATTAAAAAAGTGTTCGGTTACTTTACTAGAACGTACAATTAGGAATTTTATTACCAAAAAATAATTTGGGGTCACCGCTGATAATTTCGAGTACTCGAATTAAAACGGGTTTACTCGGTGTCATTTTTATTTTTTTATTGTACAAAACTCTGATCTATTTTTTAAATTCTATTCGGTTATCGTGCTTCTTCTTGATTGTACCCACACGTAAATATTTTTTTTTGTCCTAGTTTTTAGTTGCTTTACTTCAGTGAGCGGTGTCGAAAAAGTCATTTTTCGTTTTCTGGCACTAGGCGCCATCACTTGAGCCCCAAGAGGCCAAATTTGGGCAAAACCGATTTTGGGACTTTAAAACCTTATTTTTTCATGATAAACATACTCGATTATTAGTTTATTTTGATGCCTAAGAGATAGGTGATAATATTTATCAGTACATTGTCGTTTACAGACACACAAAATTCCGTTTCATTTTTTAGTTATGATTTTTTGTGTGACGTCACGACGCCGGCCGCCTCGCGAGTCGGGCTTAATAGGGCGAGTTAGTAGAAAACCACCCGGATCATGACGATTATAATCGATCAAGTTACAGTAACCGCGCGCCGTGCGTCGCCTTTCCGACGTCGCCCGCGCCACGCCTCTTGTATTTTATTATTTGTCCTGCGCCTTACGGACCCGCCTCGCGGGGTTCGTTGTAGTGTCTATACTACGCTAGTATAGAATAGGTATAGAGTATGGGTATGGGTAATAGAAGAGCTACGTCACAAGTTTTCAGCTTCCCTCAAATACCCACCCAAAATTTGCTGCCAGCTTTCGGAATATTAAATAGCAACTACCCAAGTTATTTGCCTAGCTGTTTGATTAAATAGATGAACATCTTTCAGACCACAAGCACAGTATTTTAATAGACTGTGCTCCTAGTAACGCCGGCGGCGCCGTTTAGTAAAGAGGCTAGGCTGATGATTGAACGGTTGATTATGCTAGTTGGCTGCGACATAATGATATACAATTATTGATCGTATTAACAGGGCGCCTAGTGGCAAAAAAGAAAAAAGGACATTTTCGACGCCGCTCACTGAAGTAGGTAAAGAAACTAAAAACTATGACAAAAAATATTGACGTATGGGTACAATCAAGAAGAAGCACAATAACCGAATAGAATTTTAAAAATAGATCAGAGTTTTTTACAATAAAAAAATAAAAATGACACCGAAAAAACCCGTTTTAATTCGAGTACTCGAAATTATCAGCGATGATCCCACATTATTTTTTGGTGATAAAATTCTTGATTGTACGTTCTAGTAAAGTAACCGAACACTTTTTTAAATTTATGTTTAATTATTGAGTAACTAAATAAAACTTGGTCAAAAATGGACTCCTGATTTAATATTGATTTTTCCTTCAAACTGTGTCATGCTATTCTCGACTTTATGTATATCGCATTAAGAAGTGGGTAGAGGTAAATACCGCGCGGGATTCGCGCGGTATTTTGTACGTCCCGCCTAGGTACGCGGTATTTTTTGGTGTGAACAGCGATATTACCGCTTACCTCGGTACCGCTATACTCGGTTTTCTCTACCACAGGCGGCAGGGAATACCGCTTAGGTGTGAACAGGCCTTAAAGTTATTACATGTTTATATATTTTTATTATTATAAGGATAGAAAAACTTCAATATTGTATACAAAAAAATTGGTCCAATTTATTCCAAAATAAATAATTTACTAATCTTCTTTTCTAATTTTTCTTCACTTTTTTAATTTTTTCTACACGTTTTTTACTTGTAAATATACTTAAAAATAGTTTTACTAATCTCTTGAGTGCTAAATATATTGCTACTAGAACGAGTAGTCCCAATCCAACAATATCCAACATACAGCGCTGGTACCAAGGATACATGAGGGCTTTCGATCGCAGGTGGTGGGCTCCTGAAAAAACAAAGACATTTGATCATACATTTATAAAAGCGAAAGGTAACTCATCACCGAATCTCGGAAACTACAAATCAAAGTCTAAAATTTTGCATAGCGTTTTAACACGTAGGCGCTCGCTAAAGGTACAAGTTCACGCGAAGACCGCGACAGAAGACCATGACCGGAGACCGCGACAGGCACTTGACATTATGGAATTGTACTTGTATCTTAGGACGGGGTTTTGCGAAATTCAATCCCTAAGAAAGTGAAACACGGGTTGGACGGTTGTATGAAAATTCCGTCATTTTCAAAGTTGAAATCCACTGGACCTCTTAATATGAAGAAATGAAGATTAATACTCCCGTGGATTATTTTATTTACTTTTATTTGATATAAACTTATTACGAAATACAATCACTCTCAAAAAATAATATGACAAGTAAAAACAGAAACATAGTGAAACAGCGGCTGCACTCCTTGTCTCTCAAAGTGCACCTCACTAATATTCGAGGTCTGCACTCTAATATCACCCCAGTCCACCATCACCTCGAGACTGAGCAGCCGTCACTCTTGTTTCTTACGGAGACGCAGATAGGATGTCCGTCGGACGTGGCGTACCTAACCTATCCAGGGTATACCTTGGAGCACAACTTCAAGCCGCGTGCTGGAGTGTGCCTGTACGCCCGTGACGATATCTGCTGTCGGCGTCTCCGTAATCTTGAGGACACCAGGTTCTCGGTTCTATGGGCGCTGATAGACACAGGCATCGACAAAATTGTCTATGCCTGTGTCTATCGGTCGCACAGTGGAGATCAGGAGACAACTCGGCTCACCGATTATTTGAGTGAGGCAGCGGACGCGGCTCAGCAGAAGTACCCATCAGCCCAATTAGTGTTACTGGGGGATTTCAACGGCCACCATAAGGATTGGCTGTACCCATACCGGGACACTGACCATGCTGGGCTGGAAACGAGAAAGCTTGCTTTGTCGTTAGACCTAACCCAGCTGGTCCAAGAGGCGACACGGGTACCAGACGTTGAGTCGCATACTCCCTATTGCTTAGACCTTCTGCTGACAACTGATCCAGACCGATACTCCGTGGCGGTATATTCGCCGTTAGGCAGCTCCGACCACTGTCTGGTGAAATCAGTATCCGTTTACCATCCGCCCGATCTCAGCCCCAGAGGCAACCGGCGGCTATGGAAATACAAGTCAGCAGATTGGGACGAAATGCGTTCTTTCTTTGCATCTTACCAATGGCAGCCACTGTGCTTCTCTTCTGGTGACCCGTCAGCCTGCGCGGATGCTGTGACTGATGTAATACGTACGGCTATGGAATATTTCATTCCATACTCTGACGTTTCATTATCCAGCAAAGCTCGCCCATGGTTCGGTTCTCAATGTAAAAGTGCTGAAGCATCTAAACATGAGGCCTACCTAGCCTGGGTTGATGCTCGACAGCGTAAGGCAAGGGATACACACCGCAAAAAGAAAGCGTTCAACAGGGCTGCTAAGGCATGCAAAAGGGTTCTTCAGAGGGCTCGATTTGACCACATTAGTCGAATAGGGAACAAACTAGCTTCGTATCCTGCGGGTAGCAAGGCGTTTTGGTCCCTAGCTAAATCGGTCGAATCGAACTTCTGCCGCTCTTCACTGCCTCCAATGCTGAAACCTGATGGGGCGCTGGCTCACACCGCAATGGAGAAGGCAAACTTGTTTGCATCTCAGTTTGCGGAATCTTCGCGTCTAGATGCTGGTAGTGCGATTCCTCCTACTCCACCTGGCAGTCCGACTTTGATGCCGGAAATGCATATTCGCCAAATGGAGGTTCGTAAAGTGCTACGTAATCTGGACGTGAATAAAGCCAGCGGCCCGGACGGAGTTCCTGCCCTAGTGTTGAAGGCTTGTGCACCTGAGTTGTCTCCTGTACTAACGCGCCTGTATAGACTCTCTCTCCAAACTGGGCAAGTACCGAAATCGTGGAAGCTTGCTAACGTGCAACCTGTGCCCAAAAAAGGTAGTCGTGCTGACCCTGCCAACTACAGGCCCATCTCGGTCACGTCCATACTCTGCAAGACTATGGAACGTGTCTTAAACCGCAGGCTCCTGGCATACCTAGAATCTAACGACCTCCTCAGTGACCGGCAATACGGGTTTCGCCGAAACCGGTCGACTGGGGATATTCTGGCGTATGTCACTCACATCTGGAGTGAAGCTATCGAGAAACACGGGGAAGCACTTGCAGTCTCCCTGGATATCTCGAAGGCTTTTGACAGGGTTTGGCATGATGGCCTTATTAGCAAGCTTTCTAGTTATGGTTTGTCTCCAGGTTTTATTGCGTGGATATCGGACTTCTTGAGAGATCGGTCCATACGAGTTGTCATTGATGGCTGCTCGTCGGACCAAATGGGTATCAATGCCGGAGTCCCTCAAGGGTCGGTACTCTCTGCGACGCTTTTTCTGCTACATATCAACGATCTGCTGAAGCCCGGTATCTTTGGGTACGCAGATGATAGCACCGTTGTGGAGAGTTACATGTCTAGCGCGAGAGCCAGCGGTCAACAAACTAAGGTATTGAGAGAGAGTATGGTCGAGCGTTTGAACTTGGCCCTTGAGGCAGTCTCTGAATGGGGCGAAACCAATCTGGCCAAGTTTAATGAAGGAAAGACGCAGGCGTGTCTGTTCTCCGCAAAAAGGAGTCAATTTCTACAGACTCCTACTTTTCGAGGTGTATCCGTGCCGGTTACTGATCATCTTGAGCTTTTGGGTGTTACCCTGACATCTACACTCAACTTTGGCTCATATATCGAGTTCAAGGCTAAATTAGCTGCCAAAAAACTAGGTGTCCTCTCAAAGGTGCGAAAGTACTTCAAGTCTGAACAATTGCTTTTATTATATAAAGCACAGATTCGCTCTTGTATGGAGTACTGTTCGCACCTTTGGGATGGATCGGCTAAGTATCAGCTTGAGGCTCTGGAATCGATCGAGAGGCGGGCTAAAAGGCTCATAGGCAATAATTCTCTTGTGCGAAAAAGACTGCAAACTCTTGAACATCGCCGGAAAATTGCTAGCTTATCGGTTTATTATCGGATACACTTCGGAGAGTGTGCATCTGATCTGCATGATCTAATACCACCTAGCCCTTTTTTCTATCGGACTTCTCGTAACTCGAAGAAGCGGCATCGTTTCATGGTTGATGTTCCAAAGACACGAACAAAGAGGTTTGACTCTACTTTTGTGATAAGAACGTCTCGACTGTGGAATGAGTTGCCTGAGTGGGTTTTTCCCGATGGTTATAATCTTGGTGTCTTCAAATCGAGAGTGAATCGGTTTCTTCTAGGTAAGCACGCTCCATCTTAGACCGCATCGTCGCTTAACATCAGGCGAGATGGTGGTCAAGTGTAAACCTATAAATGTTAAAAAAAAAAAAAAAAAAAAAAAAAATACAAAATCACATCTTTCTTGTAACAACCATAGAGCCAGAGAGAGTGTGTCATAGACCAACCGTGTAGTATTGCCAATATAAATGTAAATAATTCCAACAGGACCAATTTTAATTAAATTTGGTACACAGATACTGGATCCCAAGAGAGGACATAGGTCACCACTTTATGTTACGGAAAAGGGGTTGCAGGGGTTCAAATGGGGGATGATAGTTTTATATGGTAGTGCGTCATTGTTGAAGTTGTTAGTTGTTAGATGTTTTTTTTATGTAACAAAGAAAACTTTTAATTAATTCCACATTTTGTACGTGGCTAAAACAATATCCGCAAAAAGGTAAAAAAAAAAGTAAACCTCAACCTTATTCCTTTAGTCATTTAGTCTGTGGCTGATCGCCATTGTTAGTTGCGCGCGCATAACCTGACAACTGATATTTTTTCCCGCCATGACGAAAAAAAAATGTAGGTACAACTCTTTTTCACTGTGGAAATTATTTTTAATATAATTTTATTCACAAGTGTGCTGAACTAGCGAAATTGCGGTGTGCCAAATAGAAGCCATAAGAAAAAATATTGGCAGTCATAGGAACTGCCGATAGCAGTGAAAACTTATAACTCAGAATTTGATAGCCTACTTTGGAAACCACGCGGGTGATTCCGGATGGCGTGGCTTTGAGCATGGCCATCTAGAAATGGGTCAGCCACTGGTGAATGGGAAATGCTAACGCATTTCTAGATGGCCAATGGCCATTTTCCGAGTTTACCCGAAAATTTCTTATATTTCCCGAGCGTGACGCTAGAATTCAATTCACAGCCCACGAAAAATCTGTCTGTGGCACGCCAAAAGATGTTTTCACTTCAGAAAAGACGAAGAAGTGTGTTGAAAAACGTTATCGTGGGTAAAAGCCCACCCAAGGTATATTGCTAATGTACTTTGAGCTATCGCAAAAGGCGCAACTTACAAACTCTACAACAAATTAAAACAAGCTGCTGAAATTACCTTTGCTCTCAATAGCGACTTCGACATAGTGCGCGATGAGCTTAGAGGGCGCCACTGGTCGATTCCTGAACAACGCAGACACTTGCTTCGCTCGCTTGTAGTAACTGAAACAATTAATGAACAAGTAGGTATGATTACAACTGGGAAGTCATAAACTCAAGTCGAAGACGTGACATTATTCGGTCTAGTCAACGATCTCAATACACAGATCTCAAACTTCAAAGCTCACGGAATCATGTCATGGTTGGGTAGAGTGAGCTCACTCTTTCCGTTCTAGTTGGTTGCAGGAAGAGGTAGACGCCCGACGTTTTTACCTATCAATATTCGTTGTCTACAACCAAAATAAGTAGAACCACAGCAAATCTTGCCGCTAGCGATTCTAGGGGTCAAGTAGATTGGTCGTTTGTAAACCACTTACGATACACACAGAGTCGCAGTTTATTACCAACTTCAAGGTACTCAGGGCACATCCATTGGTTTATATTGATTGATCTAATGGCATCAAATGAAGTAAATGTCAAATCTAGCTGGAATAAAAGGCATAACTCGGAAAGTAATTTGTAGTGACTTTGCAGACTCTACCCGAGGGTTTACCGTTTAACTAAAACTGTCTTAAGTTTGATGTTGCTCTCTTTTCTTTTCGCTTGAAATGATAGAGACAGCAATAGCAAACCCATAGCCGATTTAGTTAGGCAGTAGCAGCTTCTTGCTGGTTGGTCTCTGAGGTGGTCATGGCGTATATTTAATAACAGATGCCTCGGTGACGGGAGTGTGCCCTGAACCATCGATATAAGCCAAGGGATGCTAATCGGATCCTAAACTTCAGGTGCACGAAATTATGTCATCGTTAGGAAGAGTAAGCTCACTCATTCCGTTCTAGCCAAAGAGTTTACGTATACTACGTATAGAGTCAGAACAAACGCTTTTCACTGAAAGCACGGGTCTGATCGCTCTTGTGGAAGTGTCATACTTTTGACGCAGCACATCACTTTGTTGCCAAAGCTAACATACACCTCATCTGCTTACGATCGGTACAAAGGAAAATCGAATCTACTTTGTGATGCAACTCGTGACCAAAATGTAGGCCTTTATTTTACTCAGAGAATAAGTATCGCCATTCAACGTGGCAACGGGGCCGGCATTTTGGGCACGATTCCCACTGGCACTGGTCTTTTAGATTAAGTTCGTGTCATCATCATCATCATCATCAGCCGCAAGACGTCCACTGTTGAACATAGGCCTCCCCCCTAGATTTCCACAACGAACGGTCCTGCGCAACCTGCAACCAGCGGTTTCCAGCGACCTTTGTGAGGTCATCTGTCCATCTACTGGGAGGCCGTCCAACACTGCGTCTTCCGGTTCGTGGTCGCCACTCGAGAACCTTTCTTCCCCATCGGTTGTCAGTTCTGCGAGCGATGTGGCCTGCCCATTGCCACTTCAGCTTAGCTACTCTTCGAGCTATGTCGGCTACTTTCGTTCTTTTGCGAATATCCTCATTACGGATTCTGTCGCGCAAAGAGACTCCGAGCATAGCTCGCTCCATAGCTCGCTGTGTGATTTTGAGCTTTGTTATGAGGCCTACAGAAAAGTTCGTGTACATTTTGTAAATAAATATATTTATATGTAGTTGTATATATAATTGATACTTCTTAATCCTATGTTATTTTAATATTATTTTGTAAATCTACTTATTCTTTATCTAAGGTTTTAGCGGTTGCAGCCAACGGTGAACGCAGGACGGTTTTACCTATCACTATTCTCAACAACTAAAGTAAGTAGAACCACAGCATACCCCACCGCTAGGAGTCAAGTAGATTGGTGATATGTAAACCACTTACACTACACACATACAAGGAAGGACCACACCTTTGCCAATTATTCTACCGCCAAGCAGTAGTGTGCATACATTACTGTGTTCCGGTTTGAAGGGCAATGTTTCCAGAGAAATTACAGGGCTTAGAGATATAGCAACTTAGAATCTCTGGGTGACGAGCGCAGTGCAGTGCTAGGTAATGATTTAGACTCTTCATGTTCCAATAGCTGCGTGTCACTGTGCTGTTATGTGGCAGGCATGTTGCTTACCATCAGGCACATGTCCTGATCGTACCGTCACTCTTTATTAAAAAAAAAAAAAAAAAAACATACACTCAGACGCAGTTTGTTACCGAATTCAAGGTGCTCAGGTTACGAAGTAACTATTTTCTGATCTGTGGCTCAGGGCACATCATGGTTTATGTGGGTAGCTGCTGGTAGAAAATGCGCCCTAGCATTAAGCTTTCCGTTTGTACATTATTTTTGTTATTGTGCAATCAATATTAAATACATAAATAAAAATTGGCAGTCATAGGAACTACCGACACAAGTGAACACTTATAACTTAGAATTTGATAGATTACCTTGGAAACTACACGGGTGTTACCGGAGAGCGTGGCCTGGCCATCTAGAAATGCGTCACCATTTTCAATTGGCTGATGCATTTCTAGATGGCCAGGCCACGCCCTTTCAGCATTTCCCATTGGCGAACGCATTTCTAGATGGCCAATGGACATGGTCCCGAGTTTCCCGAAGATTTCTTATCATACCCGAGCGTGACGCTAGAATTCACAGCCCACGAAAAATCTGTCTAGGTGCGCCAAAAGAAGTGTTGACTTCAATAAATATATAGATAGTTCCTCTCACCGGTCTGTTCCTAGGATCTTCTTCAGAGCAGGTCTCAGCTGTGACGCCATCGTGTCGAAGTCATACTCCAGCCTGATGGCGTACCCTTCGCGAGCCGCCCTGTTGGCATTGGCGGGCTGGTCTCCGAACAGAGGGATCGAGACGAGAGGAACGCCATGGTACACTGCCTCGATGTTACTCAGCACTCCGCCATGAGTTATGAACACTTTCACGTTTGGATGCGCTGAAAAAACAACAAAAAAAAATTGTTGTCTGTAAAGTCGGTTTACTGACTATAATTGAACGTGACAACGTCTTAAGAAAATACTGATGGAATGGTAGCATTTTTCAAAAGAAAATTTTAATTTCATTTGTTTAATAGATTTGTATGTAAAAAGTAATCAGTAGAATTCAGTCATTTTCAATCAAAACAATGCAAAAAAGCTTTTAGATGCCGGGGATCGAACCCGGGGCATTTCACATGCAAAGCGAACGCTCTACCACTGAGCTACATCCCCGCTTGAACTACTGGTCGAAATAATTAATACAACTGTAACAAACATGCGGCGAGGTAACGAGTGACGGTAACGGTACATGACGTCATGTTTTGTGGGCGTGCAGCCGGCTTCATCGAATTATAAGACGTTATCACGTCAATATGTTACTGGCTACCCTTCCGAGTTTTACACGCGTAGTGGCATGTTCCCGTTCTTTTTCCATGATTAAAAATATCTTAAGCCTGAATAGGCTTCTTGCCTTCTGGGATAGCCTGGTATGGTTGAGGGTAGAAGGGAAGTACGTACAATGTTCCAATTGAGAGGCTAAGTGCGGAAAAGGCCCCGTCAAACTAACTAATTCAGAAGTAGCTAGCTGTGAGGCCACAGGAAGCATTAGATTATCATCGGGACTCCTTGAAGAAATTCCAAATGAAATATGCAGAGAAACAACAACTGACGAAATGGGAGTGAAACTAGTTTGCCAGCGACTCAAGGCCGTGCTCCGCTATTTTAAGGAGCTCGGCTGGTTTGGGTAGGCTGGCTGGGGGGAAGTGCACAATACACCCCTAGCGGGACGTCAGTGCAGGTCGATCACCCCCATTCTGAATTAGAATTAGAAGTAGCTTGTGTGAGCTGTGTGTTATTCCAGACTATAATCAAATTGTGTTCCAAATTTCAGCCTGAGCCGTTACGATGTGATTGAGTAACAAACATCCAAATTTATCAAATTCGCGTATATCTTTGAATGTTTTCCAAAGAACACATCGGTCTCCGCGCCATATTTTCCTTAACCGTGAAAACGAATGACAGCAAAATGCTTATCTTCACTCGGGAAAATACTAAAAGGTACAATTAAATACTCACAGGTAGAATACGGAACGTCCTAACGACGTTTGTGTCATTCATCATCATCATCATCATCATCATCAACAGCCCACTAAACGTTCCCACTGCTGGGACTCGGGGCCTTCTCTCGCAAGGAGAGAGTTAAGGCCATAATCCACCACGCTGCCCCAGTGCGGGTTGACGGATGACACATGACTTCGAAAGGTTCTAGGTACATGTCGGTTTCCTCACGATGTTTTCCTTCACCGTTTTAAGTTAGCGGCATTACGCATATGACTTCGAAAAGACAGTGGTGCGTGTGGGGTTTGAACCCGGGGTCTCCGGATCGGCAGCCGCCGTTCTCCCGACTAGACCAGCCGTAACTTTTGCCATTAAGCTAACACTTTTTAGCTAGATACTTCTGATTTTCAATAATGAAATATTGTCAGTTTAATTACCCAAGATACTCGCTTGCGGCATCCACTTCCTAATATGCACGTTCTTTGGCAGACGATCGAGTTGCTCCTCAAACTTCCAGAGCACAGTGTATGGCAGTTCCCTGAACACCTCCAGCAGTTCCCTCCTGGTTAGTTCAGGGAATGTGGCTGATTTCAGCACGGATCCCATGCTGAAGTAGATCACCCCTTGGGGAGACGAGTCTAGGAGCTCTTGGAGATCCTGACGATGAGAACAATAATATGTTTAGAAATGTTTGACATGTAAAATAGTATTTTATGAATAAATTATGATTATGATTATGATTAATAACTTGACAGACAACAGCAGAAAAAGCAGCAGTCGATTGTATTAGCACAGTATAAAGAAATACTATAATTAGCTCGTCGGCTGTGATGTTGGAAGAAAAGCTAGACAGCTTTGTCTAGTCTATTAAATCATACAATCGTTCATTGTATGATTTAATTGAGTGTCCGTTCGACTAAGACGTTAATATTATCTAAGTCTGGACGAAATTGACGACTGGCATTCTTTACAAGACGAAATTCCATTACGTCTACATTGCTCTACCACTCGTCAGCACTGGCAGCCATGAGCCTTGCACAACTTAGCTCCTATGTGAAACCCCGTCATTACACGTAAGCTGTCAGGGCCCAAGATACTGTCAAGGGCCAGGATAGATCCACAATTTTCGGAAGGCAAGCTAAGGAGGCAATGTCTTACTACAGCAAGGAGACGAGCTCGCTCCGTATCACCATCAGCCTTTTCTAATAGGGCCAAATTAGTTAAAATAAGTTTAGTGGAGGATGCCCCTAAACATATTTCTTCCGTACAATACTATTTCTTACCTTCGGCAAAGGAGGTATATTTTCGTCTACATGATATCCAGCAATATCTACAACGTTAGGCGGTAGGCTGAGTCCCGTGGCGAACGATGGATGTGAATTGACGAACATTATAGATATGTTGTAGAGAGCATCTTCGAATGAGGGTAGTTGTACGCCTCTCGCGGTGGCGATCGATGCAAACATTGTTTTGTAGTCTACCTCGTTCTTTTCTAAATCCCACCTGAAAAATTAAAAGCAAGAACAACGTTAAAACTAGGAAGATAAGGATAAATGTAGAGCTACTATAGGGCCTAGTTTTATCTGCACCCATAACTTGACTGGAGTATCTAAAAGTTCAAGTACTGAATTACAGGAATGAGGGTAGTCGCACATTTATTTAACAATCTATCTAGACAACTGTAATGTAACTTGTAATCCTACTAATATTATAAATGTGTTACGTACCAGTACCTACACATGTCCGCACAACGTGAGCTGCATTCCATCACGAGGTTCAAGTCAGCAAATTCAACAGAACTCGGCGGTAGCAACAACCTGCCTCGTGTGAAGTACAATTCGCTGACGCTTTTTATTAAATTGTGACCCAGATAACCCTTCATCAAAGCTGGTTTCAATAAAGAAGTCAGTGTCACTCGATCGTCGAAGGCATTCGCACCTAAGTTAGATAGGCTTAAGATCCTATGATGTGAGTGTCGTTGTCACTTCGAACGCATTCGCGTCTAGGTTAAATAGATTTAAGATATTATAATGTGAGTTTAAGTTCAGTAAAGTTCGTTCTAAGCAATTCTAGTTTCCTTTCGAACATTCCGTCTGCAGCTTTCGTAATTAATGTCAATGTTTAGATGTTTATTTCTCAACCACGCCGCAATGTATGATAGACTACAGGCCCGTGAACAAAATTTACGGGTCAAATGAACCACCAGGAGACCTATGTAGGATGATAGAAGGGTATAAAGTAATAAGATTCAGCACTATGCCGCCACTTGTAAGCTGTCCAACTGAGTGCAATTGAAGAGGGGGGGTTGCAATCCTCGATCATTTCTCCTTGTCGCATTATTTTTGTACGGCGTTGCGGAAAAATAGATTAAAAGACGTATTGAAACTAAGAAAATTATACATTTTAACTTTTTAATTATTAGTTTGCCGGAAAAATTTACAGAGTACGAATAATTTACAGAGCAAATTTGGTAATTTGATTAAGTACGGCATTGGTTCCATACAGTTTCAATACCTCTTCTAATCCATTATTTCGCAATGCCGTACAAAAATCATGCGACAAGGAGAAATGGTAGAGGGTTGCAACCCTCCCTCTTCAATCACACTCAGTTGGACAGCTTACAAGTGACGGCATAGTGCTGAATCTTAATACTTTACACACTTCTATCATCCTACATAGGTCTCCTGGTGGTTCATTTGACCCGTAAATTTTGTTCACGGGCCTGTAGTCTATGAACGGATCTGGCTGAAATTCGGATCGGAACATAGTTAAACTATAGTCTGGAAAAACACATTTGTATTTTTATCCAGAAAAAAACAACAGGAACGAGAACTGTGCGGATACAACCGCGGGGCGCTGCTAGTTACAATCTAATGACGTTTGATTACAAACTAACCTAACCTACCGTTAGATTAAAATCACACGCGGTATATTGTGTAGCGATTGCAATTTTACGGTGACTTGTATAATCCTTAGGAAACAAATAAAATTCACTCAAATATGGGTTTTATACCAAGCACGCTTAGATATAGATTACATTGGCAACGCAAATTAGCGGACCGCTCGCTGACAGCCGTCTGCTAATTTATGTTGCCAATGTAATCTATATCTTAGCGCGCATGGTAAAAAGCCCATATTTTAGTGTATTATTTGTCGTGTGGTAGCCGAGTCGTATGAATTGGCGCAAACCTTTACTCACCCGTGGACGTATAAAAAGTCGGACATAGTCTCGCTAAAACAAAATCTGAGTCTATAAAGTCGGCCAGTGCGCTGTCACATATAGGCTGAGACGCAAACATACACGCATCAGACGGCCATTACACGCGCAAACTTGTATGTATGTGTGCGTGACAGCCTGTATGTGACAGGCTGATGTGACGCACACATACACAGCGCACTGGCCGACTGTATAGACACAGTTTTTTAGCAAGAATTTTTTAATACGTCCACGTACTCACCATGTCATAATTTTTATCCCTCCAAAGATGGCCGCATTGATGAACCGTTGGTAGAAGGTCAGCGGCAGTGGGTAGTCGGCGAATAGAGATGGTATGATGGGTACAGAGTTGGCTGCGTCCACCATGGCATGGAGTGGAGGTTGGAGGATGCTGCCTGATAGCACGATCCATGGGACTCCTTGTACCGCTGCGTAACTGGAAACATTAAAATTAAATTTTATTGAAATCAAGTGGGAACTTCTGAACGGATTGAGTTGAAATTTAGATTAGAGTTAGTTATGTTATAGCCCGAAATAAAAGGAAAACAAAATAAGAGGAGAACTTAAAAAGAGGAGGAGGTCATCAATTCGGGTGTATGTTTTTTTGTATGTATGTTACGCGATTGCGCCGCCAATTGTGAATCAATTTTGATGGTTATTTTTTTGTTTCGTTGATCATAGTTCAGAAGTGGTCCCATATATATCGAAATCGGTGTGGTGGTTTTTGGAAAATGAACAAATAACTAAAATTTGCTTTCGTGTATTTTGAGTTTTAGATGACATAGTGATAGATTCTGATGCAATTTGGTCGAATGTCCAAATTTGGTTTTAAATTGAAGTCGGTTTTTGTTTTTTAGAGAAAACAGATTAGTGTCGCAGTAACGTTACGGAAGCGGGGAACACGTCGCACAACGCGAGTTCAGTCAGTCAGGCTTTTGATTCCGACGCGATAGTGCTAGCAAAAAAACGTAAAATATATAAAATATGAGTTCCAGGACATCCAGATTTACTATGTCGGACGGTCAGTATATCATTTGACAAGTAAGTAATTTAATGCAAAAATTAGTAAGAGAAATAACTCCATCCATCTACACAATTAAAAACGAACATTAACAAAAAATCGAAATGGGGACCCGTTGATGTATTTCTTTGCATCCTGCTCTGTCCTTTGAAGTTTGTATGACTCTATCTCGTTTTGTCCGATCATTCGTGGAAAGTAGTTAACGTCACACGGATGTTTGCTAATCACAAGCGCGGTTTTATACCTCGTCCTGTGCCCTCACTGGTGAGTTGTGATAGTAGGCGAAATTCGTATCATCGCAGATCAACAGGGTATTTGATCTGTGGTCTAAAATTATGTATAATTTACTCTTTATCGCGGTATAGTTACGGGAATGCAAAATACTTCGGACCACTTCTGGTTTAATTATACGAGTACAATCATGAGATGGTATAACTTTAAGGTACTAACCCAGATTCAATCTCCGAAAAGAACATCTCAGTAACGACGGCGTCAAACTGGACATTAGTCAGCTTGTCCTTCAACACAGGAGTCAGGGCTGTCATGGTGCAGTTTCTAGCGTAAGCTCTTGCGATTTTCAACCCGTTTATGTTCATTTTCGCATTCTTTGTCATGTCCAACCCTGAAATGTTAATACATCACCAATTTTTGCTTTAGGCTGCGTTTGCACCAAAGCTGTGCGAGGAAAATGTATCGTACGAGGTTTTGTAGCGGAGATGAAAATAATGTATGGTGCGAGGATGCGTTTATGGATTGGCTGGTACATTATGTCGCAAACCTCGAAACATATCCCTCGCAATACATTCCTCGCACACATCACGCGCTTGTTTCGTAAGCGCAAAAATCTAGCTCCGCTGAGCCATTTCCACCAGAGCTGTGCTGACCGTGGCGAGGTAAATGTAGCGATATTATTGGTTCTTTACAAACACATCCCTCGGTACGCATCCTCGCACATCTCTGATGGAAACGCAATCTAATTCTATAGTGATAGGATTCTTTGCAGAGACCGTTTGCAGGGTATGGAGGTAAAACATGTTATGTAAGCCATACACGCTACAGTCTACCGGAGAGGTCCACCTGCGCAGACATGCCTGTGCAGGTAGACCGGAGTGTTTGTGGGAAGCCTGCGCAGGCGACCGGAGCGAGATCGAAAATCAATTCTGTTCAGTTGGCCTGCGTAGGCATAATTGCACAGGTAGACCTCTCCGGCAGACCGTAGCGTGTATGCCACCCCTTAACTCGTAGGTAGGTATACCTGGGTGATGAGCGCAGTGCAGTGCTAAAAGTACGACACCATTGCCAGTGATTCTACCGTCAATCAGTAATGTGCAAACATCCGTGTTTCGGAAAGGCAATGCTTCCAGAGAAATTACAGGGCATATAGATGAATTATCTTAAATCTCTGGGTGATGAAAGGAGTGCTAAGTAATAATTTGGACTCTTCATGTTCCAATAGCTGCATGACACTGCTGTTATGAACAGGCAGGTTACTTATCATAATAATAATAATAATTTATAACCAAGTGAAGTCAAGAAGTCATACCTTCGAATATTGGTATAGTGACGCTCACATCCACGATATTCAACCCTTTCCTCGCTTCTTTTGGAGGGTATGGAGTGGCCCATGTCACCTGAAATTAAGATAAATGTATATTTTAAGCAAGGTATGACAAAAATATAACTTAGAACTACTTCGGTCCTGCACCAGAGGCCATCAGCTTTCAAACAACAGTAATGAGGCAAGTTCATAGAAAAGAAAAAGATAGATAGAGAAGAACTAGAGAATCCGTAATGAGGATATTGGCAAAAGAACGAAATTAGCCGACATAGCTCGAAGAGTAGCTAAGCTGAAGTGGCAATGGGCAGGCCACATCGCTCGCAGAACTGACAACCGATGGGGAAGAAAGGTTCTCGAGTGGCGACCACGAACCGGAAGACGCAGTGTTGGACGGCCTCCCACTAGATGGACAGATGACCTTACAAAGGTCGCTGGAAACCGCTGGTTGCAGGTTGCGCAGGACCGTTCGTTGTGGAAATCTAGGGGGGAGGCCTATGTCCAACAGTGGACGTCTTGCGGCTGATGATGATGATGTGCTATGGGAGCCAGATAGCTGATATAATACTTATATATGCTTGTAAATACATATTCATCATACACAGAAACACTCAGACATCGAACAAATATTTGCATCATCGTAGACTGTAGGTACTTACATTTATCTACATAGTCGATCAATACCCTTGAATGTAAAAAATAAAAATGAATGAAAAAATACAGTAAAAGATTTTATAACATATTTGCTCGTAAAGGGTCTCTTATTGGACCAATTTCTGTATCGTAATGTATCTTATTACGCACTAGTGCTGTAATGTGTAATGTAAAACGCACGGTTTCAAAATGCTCCGTCCACAGACTAAGTAGAGAGATATGCTCCGTCTAAAACGAACGGTACCTTTTTAAATCTTAGTAAAGAGTTTTTATGTCAGAAAAGTGTGGTCAACATTTTATGAATAAAATTAACTTTGAGAGGTAAAATATAATAAAGAACTAGCGGCCCATTCCGGCTGCGCTCGGATATTGTCATTTAAAGACTATTAATCGAAATAAAAACTATCCTATCTCTCAAGTTGGACCAGACTGCTCGCGGTGTGCCAATTTAATTTAAAATCGGTTAAGTAGTTTAGGAATCCATCGCGGACAAACATCGTGACAGGAGATTTTTATATATTAAGATTATTAAATTCGTTAATTTAATTAATTTAGACCATAAATTACTTTTATTTTTCTGTAACAAAACACAAAAATATTAATTTACTTTATTATTAATGGCATACAGGCTGGTTCTGTGACGTTGCTTAAAAAAAAAAGGCGCCGATGCGCGCGCATTGCTAATCTGTGATCCATACTCCATAGTGATTACTTACTCTGTGCTGTGATCAAGTAAATATTATTCCGCGCGTTTTTTTTCGCTGTATTGTTTTTATTTGAAAATGTCGTCAGAGTTTTGTTTATTTCCTCGCAAATATGTTATAAAACGTCGTATGACATACGTGCGCTTTGATAATTACAGCCTCTGCTAATTATAGCTCTCGCCTTCGGCTCGAGCTAGCAATAAAGCCTCGGCTGTAATTATCAACTTACCGCACTTATATCATAATGTACTATTACTTACTTATATTGTCAATATATTATAAGTACATTACCTCATGACCTGCGTCGAGCAAAGCATCAACAATGCCTTTCCCTAGAGTGTGGTGACTGCGAGTCGGTACGGGAGACACGCATAGTATGTGGTACCCTTGAACTAGACCCAGCAGAGACAGGATTAGGAATATTATTGGCTTCATTATCTGAAAAAAAAAATGTTTGTCTGTAAAGTCGGTTTACTGACGATAGAACGTGACAACGTCTTAAGAAAATACTGATGGAATGGTAGCATTTTTCAAAAGAAAATTTTAATTTCATTTGTTTAATAGATTTGTATGTAAAAAGTATTCAGTAGAATTTAGTCATTTTCAATCAAAACAATGCAAAAAACAATGCAAAAAGAAAATCTATATATATAAAAGCGAAAGGTCACTCATCAAGGAATCTCAGAAACTACAAATGCCAGGAATCTGAAATTTTGCATGGAGGTCCCTTTTAGCACGTAGGCACTCGCTAAGACGGGGTTTTGCGAAATTCAACCCCTAAGAGGGTGAAACAAGGGATGAACGGTTCTATGAAAATTCTTCATTTTTAAAGTTATTAAATTTTGTATCTAGACACTTGACACTAAGCAATTAAATGTTTGTTCCATCAGTTTTCTACTTTCAAACTGTACGGGGGTGAAATTGGGGTTGAAATGGAGGATGAATTATAATATGGAAGTTCCCAACCGTTGAAGGTAAAACCATGAAACTCTGTATATAGACACTTGATACGAAACAAGCGAATGTTTGTTCTAGCAATTTTGTAATTTAAAACTGAACGGGGGTGAAATTGGGGTTGAAATGGGGGATGAATGTCAATATGAAAGTTCCCAACCGTTGAAGATAAGATCATGAAACTCTGTATATAGGTACTTGACACGAAGCAAACAAATGTTTGTTCTAGCAATTTTGTAATTTCAAACTGTGCGGGGGTGAAATTGGGGTTAAAATGGGGGATGAATGTCAGTATGGAAGTTCCCAACCGTTGAAGATAAAACCATGAAACTCTGGATATATGCACTTGACACGAAGCAAACGAATGTTTGTTCTTGCACTTTTGTAATTTCGAACTGTATGGGGATGAAATTGGAGTTGAAATGGGGGCCGAATGTCTCTTACGCTTTCAGATCTAAACAACTGAACCGATTTTGATGAAATTGTTTACAATTATTTTATTATAAGCTGTTTATAGTAAACGTAAGTGTGTCTGGGTATACAAATTGGTACTGCCTGAGTTACCGTTCTGAGTTTATTTCGCGCGGACGAAGTCGCGGGTAACAGCTAGTTTTAATATAATTTGTTTAATAGATTTGTATGTAAAAAGTAATCAGTAGAATTTAGTCATTTTCAATCAAAACAATGCCAAAAAAATGGTTGTCTGTAAAGTCGGGTTACTGACGTTAGTTGAACGTGACAACTTCAACTACGCCTTAGAGCGAGGTAACGCCGGCGGCTAGGTAACGGCGGTAACGTTACATGACGTCATGTTTTGCGGGCGTGCAGCCGGCTTCATCGAATTATAAGACGTTGTCACGTCAAAAGCTTTTAGACGCCGGGGATCGAACCCGGGGCATTTCACATGCAAAGCGAACGCTCTACCACTGAGCTACATCCTCGCTTGAACTACTGGTCGAAATAATTAATACAACTGTAACAAGGTAACGACCGACGGTCGTTACCTTGTCGTCGGTAACGTTACATGACGTCATGTTTTGCGGGCGTGCAGCCGGCTTCATCGAATTATAAGACGTTATCACGTCAAAAATTAGTAATTAAAAAAAAACTAAAAATCTATTTATTTTTTTTACATTTTGTCTTAACTAATACCTCGATGACCGAACTTTGCTCGATTTAAACGCTGCCACTGATAATAAATAGAATGAAGCATAACTAGATCGATTTATCACCAAAGAAAACTCTGAATAAAAAATTTCGTCAAAATCATGGAAGCCGTCCGAGATTCAGAATTTAAATGTATACATAAGTAGATCTATATATACAAGAAAACAAACGGGTTAGAAGCTTTAGGACTTAATCTCGATATTTTAAAGGTATTAAATAAATGTGTAAAAGTTTAAGAATTCATTATCTTTAGGCCTTCCAGGAGCGGTTGTAGTCTCAAACTTTGGAGGGTTTTACAATGGTGACCATTATTGTAAAACATTTTCAACAACAGCAACAAATTTATTTTCTCAGAAAACAGGCATTCCACCAAATTCAATAGGAAGCAGAATTACTTTGTCATAGAGGTACACTGGGTGTCCAAAAAACTGGGTGTCCTCTCAAAGGTGCGAAGATACTTCAACTCTGAGCAGTTGTACAAAGCACAGATTCGATCCTGTATGGAGTAGGTACTGTTCGCACCTTTGGGATGGATCGGCTAAGTATCAGCCGGAGACTCTGGAATCTGGATCTGAATCTGGAATCTATTGAGAGACGTGCCAAAAGGCTCAAAGGCAATGACACTCTTGTGCGTAAAAGACTTCAAAGTCTTGATCATCGCCGCAAGATTGCTAGCTTATCGGTTTTTTATCGGATACACTTCGGAGAATGTGCAACTGATCTGCATGATCTAATACCACCTTGCCCTTTCTTCTATCGGAATTCTCGTATCTCAAAAAAGCGACATCGTTTCATGGTTGACGTTCCAAAAACACGAACGAAGAGATTTGACTCCACGTTTGTGACAAGAACGTCTAGGTTGTGGAATGCGTTGCCGGAGTGGGTTTTCCCCGATGGTTACAATCTTGGAGTGAGTCTTCAAATCGAGAGTGAATCGGTTTCTTCTAGGTAAGCACGTTCCATCGTAGATCGCATCGTCGCGTCGCTTAACATCAGACGAGATGGTGGTCAAAAGCGAACCTATCACAGTTAAAAAAAAAAAACACGAAAAACGTACGAGGTAAATTTAAATTGTTTTTTGTTCAAATTTCGAAAACGAGGTCGCTGATTTCGATTAATTTGGGACCATCTCTAAACTAGTATCTCCCAAACAAAAAATAAATGGTTGTCTGTAAAGTCGGTTTACTGACGATAGTTGAACGTGACAACTTCAACTACGCCTTAGAGCGAGATAACGCCGCATGACGTCATGCGGCGAGGTAACGGCGCATGACGTCATGCGGCGAGGTAACGGCGGTAACGGCGCATGACGTCATGTTTTATCGTGCGTGCAGCCGGCTTCATCGAATTATAAGACGTTGTCACGTCAAAAAACCTATCGAAATTGATTCACAATTGACGGAGCTAACGCGTCATCATCATCATCAACAGCCCACTAAACGTTCCCACTGCTGGGACTCGGGGCCTTCTCTCGCAAGGAGAGAGTTAAGGCCATAATCCACCACGCTGGCCCAGTGCGGGTTGGCGGATGACACATGACTTCGCAAGATTCTAGGTACATGTCGGTTTCCTCACGATGTTTTCCTTCACCGTTTTAAGTTAGCGGCATTACACACATGACTTCGAAAAGACAGTGGTGCGTGTGGGGTTTGAACCCGGGGTCTCCGGATCGGCAGGCGCCGTTCTCCCGACTAGACCAGCGGTCACTTGCTAACAGCTAACGCGTAACACATACAAAAAAAAATATTTACAACCAAATTGAGAAACCTCCTCCTTATTTGAAGTCGGTTAAAAAGACTTTATTAGTATCAGGGGTGCTACTAGTAAAGTCATTTTTTTAGCGTTTTTACTTTTTACCGTAAAAATAGCATGTACTATGTATAATCTTCTTATATATAAAATTCTCGTGTCACAGTGTTTGTTTCCTTACTCCTCCGAAACGGCTTTACTGATTTTAACCAAAATTTATATGCATATTCAGTAGGTCTGAGAATCGGCTACTAGCTATTTTTCATACCTTTATTTATATGGCAAAACAACGTTTGCGGGGTCAGCTAGTGTACATATATACGGTAATTGTAATTTTTTAAAGTGGAAACTTCTTTTGGCGCAGATTTTTCTGGGCAGGCTTTTTTTATAGGCAGCTCACTCACTCGTTCAATTCACTCTCGTGAATGAAAAAATCTTCGGGAGAACTCGGTACCATGGCCATCTAGAAATACGTTAACATTTCTGGATGGTGACGCTTAGAAGACTTATTTAGACGACAATGTTTTGATGATTTAGTCCAGACTAGCAGTGCCCTCCGGTTTCACCCGCGCAGTTTCCAAAGTAAGCTATCAAATTCTGAGTTAGCTCACTTCTATCGGCAGGACGTCTACTCTAATTCAACGAAAACGTAATTTCGAAATAAACTCGCGATTTTCCAACTCCGATTCTATTTCGATCCGTCGTTTTGTCCGTTTAAATGTTCTAAGCCTACTCTAATTAGAGTATGCTTAGAACATTTAAACGTCAAAAAATGTTGTATCGGACGAAACGTAGTAACACGAGAGAAGGAAAGTCGCGAGTTTTTTTTCAAAATTTCGTTTTTTGTAGAAACAGAGTAGACGTCCAGTTCTTATGACTGCCAATATTTATACCTAAGTTTTTAGATTTTAAGTTTAACGTAGGTAAATGACTTTGGGAGTGGGGGTCATATCCCTATTGACCTCCCTCCTCCCCCTTTCCGACCATGCCTGAGGATAACAAGTAGGTAGCCACATTATTAATCTATGTTCCAAATTTCAGCCGTTCGAAATTTTTATTTCATTTTTTTTAAGTTTTAATTTCGATCCGTTCAAACGCTACGACGTGTATGAGTAACAGACATCCATCCATACTTCGCAAACATAATATTAGTAGGATGATAGGGTTAGTTTGTAATCTAAAATAAACTAGCCTAACTAAAAAAAATGGTTGTCTGTAAAGTCGGGTTATTGACGTTAATTGAACGTGACAACTTCAACTACGCCTTAGAGCGAGGTAACGCCGGCGGCGAGGTAACGGCGTTAACGGCACATGACGTCATGTTTTGCGGGCGTGCAGCCGGCTTCATCGAATTATAAGACGTTGTCACGTCAATAAAATCCGTCTGTTAAATTTTATCATGTAAATAGTATTCGACATCCACAACATTACCTACGTCAAAATTAAATTAAAAAATGGTTGTCTGTAAAGTCGGGTTACTGACGTTAGTTGAACGTGACAACTTCAACTACGCCTTAGAGCGAGGTAACGCCGGCGGCGAGGTAACGGCGTTAACGGCACATAACGTCATGTTTTGCGGGCGTGCAGCCGGCTTCATCGAATTATAAGACGTTGTCACGTCAAAAAAATTGTGAAAGTAATTTTATCGAATACCTACCTACCTACTTTATTTTGTTTTTTGTTTTGACTTCTTAGAATTTTATTTTTGCAATTATTTTTTGTGATTTGACTGTAATTATCGAGTTCTACCTACAATATTTATATTGACGAATGATTATTGTTCAATTTGACTTAGTTTTTAACCGACTTTAATACAATATTCGAAACACATAATTGAAATTGACATTTATCGTTCTTATTAGTATGAATAAACAAATAATAAAGAAGTCAACAATAGCAATTAATAATTTATGTCCAGGTAATACTCATAATTTACATATGTAAGTAGGTACCACAGAAATCTAAATAATAAGGTAATAGAAATGGCATAACTCTCAAATTACTTGCAAAACGCTTGTCGCCACTTTTCCCCTACCCCCGCGATACTACATGCGCGTAGTATTCAAATAGAGCTCCACTCACACACCAATAGCTGCACATTATCAACCTGGGTCTGTGATTGCACCACACACATCCATAAACGCTTATCAGTGAACCTACTAATACATTGAAAAATTAACAATTTTTCACATATACGCTAGTGCTTGACAAAAATTAAAACATATCGATATTTCAAAGTACGGTCCAATTTTAACATTCGATAAAGGTAATTATTGATTTCATTAATTAGGTGTATTACACTACAACAAAGTCAATATGCCTACCTATAAAATAAGTGAGTCACATGGGGTATACTATTGTTTTGAAAACTGAACTATGTAATTCTGACACCACATGGGCTTAGGTATAGTTGAAGAACAAAGGTTGTTGTATATTTTGTACATCGAGCAACTCGATCTTCCGCGCAAGCACGGAAGGGAAGTAGCCTTTGCTAAAAATTATTGTTCAAATCTTTCTGTCAGTTCTTGCGGGAGGGGAAAGTTGCACACTAGCGTAAAGCCGCACTATTACATACAAAACATACCTGTACCGATCCATTGCCGACCATACTCACACAGCCAAATCACTAACACATAAAAAATAAAGCACCATTCACAAATCTAGCCCCGCCCTCAGTGTATTCCACGCCACAGTATATTTTCAAACTCCATGGTCCACGCGGACTTGGACTTTGACAGAGGGGAAATGCTGTGTATGCCTACTCCCTTCCGTGTTGCTCGCTGATTTTGTATGAAAACTAATAAAGTCTTAAAAATAAAAGCTTACAATAGATAAAATACTGCCTCAGTTATCTTAATATTTATTTTGCACGGACGAACAATCGCGCGTTATAGCCAGTATGTATATACTTTTGTTAATAATTAATGAATTATGAAGTAATGTTTAACGCGAATTAAAAGATTGTACGTACGGGTGTAATGTTAATTGCGTACAATTTTTTTATCGATTTATTATGTTACTTTATCGATAAAACTATGTAAAATTTAAAATAAAATTTTCATCGTTTATTTTTGGGAAAGTAAAATTGGACCGTCACAGCACTAACTCACAATCGCTACCTGCGGTTGTACCATGGAAGATTAGAGGTTATGAAGATATCTTTAATTTTACATTACATTGCTGTTTATGCTTGTACCACTTTAGATGTTAATTAATGTATGCAGCAATGGTATGCAAAATGACGATCACACCAAAAATTTATAACTATCATAGTGAATCATTGGGCTCCGTTTATTTTATTAAAAAATACAATTAAAATAAAATAAAATACCTATCGGTGAAATGTAATCTCATTATTGGTATAATTGCAAGTTGTGGAAGAACTTCCACAGTTGTTTATGCTGCATAACACAAGTTTTTAAAGATGATTCACGCCTGCCGGTTCGAACAAGACTAAACTACAATTCGAGCACTGGTGGCCTACAAGTCACCTGTGCGGCGACAATGTCACGCGGTCATGCGACTTCTAGTACCTTATTATTTAGATTTCTGTGGTAGGTACAGATAGCGCGCGAGTTGAATGCAGTCGGGGTCTGAGGTAAAGAGCGGGAGCATCTCCCCCGCTATCCGCACGCCCCACCTCACGCGCCTGCAGTGTATAGTGCTGTCACTGTCGCGGTCACAGAACTCCGCATTCCTAAGCTCTGCATTCAACTCACGCGCTATCTTTATTTGATTTAAGATGTGTTGTATTTTTCGAATAATAAGTACCATTATTCGTAACACAAAACAAAACAAATAAATCTACCCACTAATTCTATAAATTCAAATGCTTCAATGTTTGTTCGTCAACCACGTTGAAACAGCTGAACTCGAATTTCAACCCGATCTAACTTCAACTATAGAATCTATTTAACTAAATAATAAAGTGGCCAAGTGCGAGTTGGACTCGCCTATGAAGGGTTCCGTTGCAACAAGTAACATAATATACATAGTACACATAGTTCTTGTAGTTCGTTGTAACTTTGATCGAAGTTTCAATAATAGTGTATTTATGACGTACTAAAAAAAAAGTACTCATCAGATCGAGCTCAAACTAATTTTCGTTGGTAGTTTACATGGTAATGTACATCATATATATTTTTTTGATTTTTCATTCTCGTACTTTAGAAGTTAGAGGGGGGGGGGGACACATTTTTCCACTTTGGAAGTGTCTCTCGCGCAAATTATTCAGTGTAGACGAAAATGATTTTAGAAACCTCAACATTATTTTTGAAGACCTATCGATAGACACACCACACGTGTAGGTTTGATGAAAAAAAATTTTTGAGTTTCAGTTCTCAGTACGGGGGGCAATCCTAATTTTTCTTTTTTTTCTTTTTTTTTGTTCAAATCCTAATACGGTTCACAGAATACATCTACTCACCAAGTTTCAACAGTGTAGTTCTTCATAGTTTCGGCAAAAAGTGGCTGTGACATACGGACGGACAGACAGACAGACAGACATGACGAATCTATAAGGGTTCCGTTATTACGTTTTACGGAACCCTAAAAATGAATTGCTGTTCGTGGGTCCGCTAAAACTTGACAACGGCTGGGCCGATTTGGCTGATTTTGGTTTTGAAATGTTTGTGGTAGTTAACGGAAGGTTTAAATTTAAACGGTGAGAAAATATTGAAAAGTCGCGAAAAAGATAGTAAAAAACAACAATTTCATTTTCTCATATAAACTGTTCTACATAATTTCCAGTCAAACATTTGACATTACCGATCAAACATTTGACGTTGCCGATCAACATTTTTTTTCTAGAGTTTTAATCAAAGAGTTTAATATATGTATATTATGTATATTACACGCAGTACGAATTTGTACCTGTTGCCGTGGAGACCTTGGGTTGTTGGGGCGCAGAGGCTAAAGAATTGGGGCGCAGGCTCAGGGAGAATACGGGTGACTCCCGCTCTGGTGCGTTCCTGGAGCAAAGGTTGGCCATTGCCATTCAGCGTGGGAACGCGGCGAGCATTATGGGCACTTTTGCGCCGGGAGCAGTTAGAGGTGGGTTATTCGGAGATTAGTTTTTTAATTATTATTTTAGTTAACTTGTAATATATATATGTGTAGTTTTAATCAAAGAGTTTAATACATAGTTTTAATCAAAGAGTATAATAGGTACAAAGAGTATATACTAGGGTGGAGCGAAAATACTTTTTTCGTTTAACTGTAATGTAATAGTAAAAATTTGGTGCCATTTGGGCTTAAATTAAGTATCACAAAATATAAATCAGTTCGGTTTAGAGTAACTGCCTCCGCATCGGCATTGTTTTTATAAAAATAGTTGGTTTTAGACCTCACATAGACGCCATATATCAGTACTATGTTTTCATAAAAATATTATTTTTTTATTGCAAATCGTTCTCTCGAATCCTATATTTTCGATGTAGAATACACAAAGAAACCAAATTGTGTGTTTATAACTTTAATAAGGGGAGTGTTGGAGCACGGAAGGAGACGCTAGTGACCCTTGTCGCGACACTCGTCGTTTACAGTGCTCTGTTCTTTTCAGTTCCTATTTTTAACACTATGTATAGAACTTAACGAAGCGTGTTTAAACGTCCTTATTTGGGAGATGTTAGTGAGATAAAAGAGAAAGTGTTAACTACTTACAAAGATGTAATGAAGTATGACGAATTAACATGAACGAGACATCAACTAAAATTACAACTAGAAAGAGCAAAAGAGCCAACTTTATCAAAGATAGCAGACATTCTACCATCTAGGGCTAGAAATATACGACAAACTGTATTTATTCCGATAGTAACACAAATGAGGATCATTCAAATATTAAAAGCATATCATTTAAAATGCAAAAAAATACTCAAATTCATCAAGAGAAATCAGAATGTTTTCAGTAATGCGGTAAGATACTGTTTGATATTTTAGCATTTAATGAAATTGCTCAGTGCATAAAAAGGTTCCTAAACAAAACCAGGCTTCTATAGTTGATCAAAAAATGTCTCATGAAATGATAATTACCAGCAGAATCGATGTTACTGGTACAAAGAAATAGCAAAATGCTCAAAAAATGTAAACGTTATACCTGAGATTGGTACATCTAGAGGAATACAATCTGTGATACCAGATTTTCTGTTACATAAAATAATTTCCCAAGCTAGTATCATGGCCATTGGTTGTGACGAAACAAATGTTAACACTGGAAAGTGTGAAGGATTCATAAAACTGCTTCAGAAAAACCTACAAAAACCATTTTAGTGAAAAATCAGTTTGCTTCACATGAATGCTCTAAGACATTTGCTTCCTCATCTCGACGAGTGAACTTCAGGACCTATGTCTTACGTAGGTTCACTAGAAAAATCTCAAGAAACATGTGAAAAACTAACTATAGAAATTAAAGCACATTACAGGACAAATAATACTCGCAATGGCCAATTGCTTAAATCAAATCTCGAAAATAAATTTCCAGGTAAATTTTCACATGCCCGTTGAAGCACACGTGCCAACCAAATACTACGTTTGTATTTTGTATGTGGTAACTGAAAATCCAACCGACAATTTGAGGATTCTAGCTAATTTCGTCAATAAAGTTGGACCGTCTTGGTTTTCAATTAGGATCCAGCCATCCTGCAAAAATATCCCTCATCATCTGTTTAACATTGTTATGGACTCCAGAAACCTGGCCATAAACTTTAAGCAAGGATCCAGTTATCCAAAGAAACGCATATTTTGCGCCTCCCGAGAGCCTTCTTCTTGCGATGATAACAGATGAAAGAAAGCATAATATTAGAGAGCTGGCTGCTTGTCGCATACTAAAGACACGCAGTGTGAGTCTTCCTTCAACACCTAGACTTTTTCAAGTGACAATGATACATTTTAATGCTACTTCAAGTTTATATTGATTAATTAATGTACTGGTAGGAATACTTAACCGAACCGCCGCTCTAAAAACAAATCTGACCAAGGAATTCAGGACATTGTCGAATCTGGTGGTGAGAGCAAACCATTGTTCTTAAAGGTTCCCTGCCTTACGGAAGCTGTTGAGAGTGCTGTGAAGATTACGAACGAAGCTTCTATTACCCAGTGCACACAAAAGTCAAGATTAGGTGCAATAAAAGCCACGTTGGAATCGTGGAACGTAATGCCTCAATTGTAACAAAAAAGGATTTTGAAGCTTAATTATTAATGTAATTTTTCAAATCCTTCTTAGTATTTTCACAGTATTATTCTCATAAAAAAATGTTTAATCCATACATTATCTCTTATTAAGTATCTTCTTACTTGTAAATGGAGGGCACCATTTCACATTTTACGATTTTAAAATTATAGTTTATTCTTTTTATTTAAAGTCACTGCGGGGGCAAAAGACACTAACTAAATGAGCTAAAAAATTACACTTCTTTCAATTTCATTATTACGCACAAATCCCCCACTATTAGAACTTTGAAACTAAAAAAAAATTTTCGTCCATACATTCGTGCTCCACCCTAGTATATACGTTTTTGAAGAGAACACTTCTTTTGGCGCGCCTAGACAGATTTTTCGTGGGCTGTGAATTGAATTCTAGCGTCACGCTCGGGTATAATTTCACATACATATTTGGTTATTTTTTTTTTTTTGACAATTCACACACAACACTATCTGACCCCAAACTAAGCAAAGCTTGTGATATGGCGGCCAGATAGCTGATATAATACTTATATAGTTTTAAATACATACTTAATATACATAGAAACACCCAGACACAGTGCAAACATTTGAATTCATCACACAAATATTTGCACTGGGTGGGAATCGAACCCACGACCCTCGGCTTCGCAGGCAGAGCTACTACCCACTAAGCCACAAGGCCAGATTTAGTAGGGTCGCTAGTAGATAATAAACATCTTCAACGCAAGAAGTATTAATCTCTAACCTGAGGTTCGTTACAATCTACAATGTTTACTAAAATCTTGTCTAACTAACTTCAGAATACCGGTTTTGACAGTTTGTCGGTGGCACTGCGCGCGCGCATCGTAAAAAACTACTCTCACATTATAATGTATCCCAAACGCACCAATAAAGGTAGGTACGAGAATATTTCAATAATTTAGAGCACAAACCTTTTAGCATCAAAACACAGAAGGTAGATAAACTAAAATTAACACAAATATGATTCAAACAACATGAAAATAAATAACTTCACACGGACAGAACGTCCAAACGTTGTTCAACCTTGACTGCCCAAAATACACAGCTATAGTTTTTTATGTACACTGCTATATCAATCTACGCTCATTCCTACACTGCGCACCAATTTATCATTATCAGCGATAATTGTCGCCTCTATCGTGATCTACAAAGATAAACAACAGTCAATACGCAGTGGTTATAGTTCAGCATTTTCGTCACTTTGTTTGATTGGTTGGTAACACTAGTTGTAGGCTTATCAACTTTATCATTCATTCTAACGATGGATTATGTCAGGAGTGTTCCGATTTGATGAAGAATCAACATTATCGTCTTGTTCTTTTTTTTTTTTAAATAAAGGGTGACGAGACGAGCAGGTCATCTGCCTGATGGTAAGCAACATGCCTGCCACATAACAGCCCAGTGACACGCAGCTATTGGAATATGAAGAGCCCAAATCATTACCTAGCACCGGACTGCGCTCGTCACCCAGAGATCTAAGATGTTATATCTCTAAGCCTTTAAATTTAAGTAAGTGTAAGTTAAATTTCTCTGGAAACATTCCCCTTCAAACCGGAACACATTAATGTTTGCGCATTACTGCTTGGCGGTAGAATAACTGGCAAAGATGTAGTACTTCCCTAGGCGGACTCTGCTAAGAGTCCTACCACTACATAACCTGTTCTGGTTATTATCGTCTATTACTAAGCCTACACCGCCAACATTGCCGTATTGCAAATATCCATTCCAATTCGGTGTAGAAATTTGCTTTTTTTGTATCTACTCCCGACGCAGAAACAACGGGGTGTTATAATTTTGATACGTATGTAGTGTGTCTGTCTGTCTTAACACCCGAACGGATGACCCGACTACAATAGGGTACCGGACTGGGTCAAAAATACACCATCCTAATTAGTCCGTCAGCTAGATCATGGAAAAATATTGGACACGTATTTTTTGTTTTTTCATAATATTAAAAATCGTCAAAGCTATAGACCATCAAACTTCGAGGGGGGTCGCGACGTCACTCGTGAGTAAAAATCGTACTCACAAGTGACGTCACACGAAACTTCGAAGCGCTGTATCTTCGTCATTCCTTGTTTGTGAAACAAACGAAAAAATACGTGTACAATATTTTTTGGCAATCTAACTAACGGGCTACTTAGTTTTTTTGAGGATTGTACCCTATTTGTTTTGGTTGGGATTTTGGTTCAAACTGGGACACAGTGATGTCTGCACTAAAATAACTGGCTAAGAAGATTCACAAATATGAACAAACATAAATAAAATTAATCTATTCATCGAGTACTTTAGTTACACTACTAGTTTTTGAAGTGAACACTTCTTTTGACGCATCACAGACAGATTTTTCGTGAGCTGTGAATTGAATTCTATCGTCACGCTCGGGAATGATAAGAAATTTTCGGGTGAGCTCGGAACCATGGTCAACGGATTTCACCCGCGTAGTTTCCAAAGTGAGCTATCAAATTCTGAATTATACGTTTTCACATCTATCGGCAGTTTCTATGACTGCCAAGTTTTTTTGAAGTGAAAACTTCTTTAGGCGCGCTATAGACAGAATTTTCGTGGGCTGTGAAATGGATTCATCAATCGTCACGCTTGGATATGATAATGGATCGGATCGGATATGAAATCTTCGGGTAGACTCGGTAAAAACGGCCAGGTAGGTACCAGGGCAACAGAAACAGTAAAGAGTTTCGATTACCTACCTCCAACAGCCCAGCGTTTATCTCCAGATACCAGGAACACAGAAATATAAAAGAGTTGGGTTTGCCCCTAGGTAGTAACTATTTTCTGATCTGTGCCTAGGTACCAGTACCAGGGCAACAGCAAGTTTTCACTTCTATCGGCAGTTCCTATGACTGCCAATTTTTTTTTGTGTTAGAAAGATGAACTAATCCTAAAGAGAGTGTTCCTAGCATGTGTGCGTGTAGGTGAGCGTTGTGTTAGTAAAAATCGCTCCAAGATGGCCGCAGCGACAAAATGGCGTTGCATCGTAGACTGCAACGAGATAGCTGTCAAGAGGAAACCTTTTTGAAGTGAAAACTTCTTTAGGCGCGCCTAGACAGATTTTTCGTGGGCTGTGAATGGAATTCATTCGTCACGCTCGGGTATGATAAGAAAGCTTCGGGTGAACTCGGGACCATGGCTATTGGCCATCTAGAAATGCGTGAGCCAATGGGGAAAGCTGGCGAATTTCTAGATGGCCGTGTCATGATGGCCAAGCCACGCCCTCCGGTCACGGTGTAGTTTCCAAAGTAAGCTATCAAATTATGTTATAAGTTTTCACTTCTATCAGCAGTAGGTACCTATGACTGCCAATTTTTTTTGTCACAAAGTCTGCATCATCGCTTAAAATCAGCCGTCAAGAGGAAACCTATTTTTGTCACAAATAAATACAGACAAAACCGCCAGCGTGATCTTGTGAAGAATAAACCGCTTTCAAAGTTATTTATGTATTTCGTAAGATTTATAGATAAGATTTGTATCCTACCAACATGATGTATACTTATACTATCGGTACACAGTACTCAAAGTCCTCGCATACCTACTCGTACTATGTCTGGCATTTAGATAAATAATACACTGTTACGCAAGAAACATTGTATTATTTATAGAGTAACGAGACTATATATTTAAAAAAAAATGTTTGTCTGTAAAGTCGGTTTACTGACGATAGAACGTGACAACGTCTTAAGAAAATACTGATGGAATGGTAGCATTTTTCAAAAGAAAATTTTAATTTCATTTGTTTAATAGATTTGTATGTAAAAAGTAATCAGTAGAATTTAGTCATTTTCAATCAAAACAATGCAAAAAAGCTTTTAGATGCCGGGGATCGAACCCGGGGCACTTCACATGCAAAGCGAACGCTCTACCACTGAGCTACATCCCCGCTTGAACTACTGGTCGAAATAATTAATACAACTGTAACAAACATGCGGCGAGGTAACGACCGACGGTAACGCGGTAACGGTACATGACGTCATGTTTTGTGGGCGTGCAGCCGGCTTCATCGAATTATAAGACGTCATCACGTCAAAAAAAAAAAAAGTGAAGTAAAAACTTCTTTTGGCGCGCCATAGACGATTTTTCGTGGGCTGTGAATTGAATTCTGGCGTCACGCTCGCAAAGTAAGTTTTGTAGTGGTAGGACTCTTGGCAGAGTCTGTCTGTGGAAGTACCACGCTTATGCCAGTTATTCTACCGCCAAGCAGTAATTTGCAAACATTACTACTGTGTTCCGGTTTGAAGGACAATGTTTCCAGAGAAATTACAGGGCTTAGAGATATAACATCTTAGATCTCTGGGTGACGAGCGCAGTGTAGTGCTAGGTAATGATTTGGACTCTTCATGTTCCAATAGCTGCGTGTCACTGTGCTGTTATGTGGCAGGCATGTCGCGTACCATCACATGTCCTGCTCGCCTCGTCACTCTTTATTTAAAAAAAAGAATATGTAAGTAAGTAAATGCGATATAGATCAGACAAAGACCGAGAAATGAGATTCCGTGTCGGATGCAACCGAATGGATTTAGAATCGCTACCATGAGATACAACTTCTATTCAGACTAGGCTAGGTACTACATTAGTGTTAATATTCCACGGTGGCGTTTTATTGAATGATAGCTAATTCCGGCGAGGGAGGAAGGAAGCTTCTATTACCTAACGCTCCTCGCTCATCGAGCAGCACGTCTAGAAGTTCGTAGAATTCGTAGAATAGAGAGATTGAAGACTCGGGAAAGCCAATCGGCTGATATGCTCATTTGCCAAGTACAATACCTATTTTTCCAGATGAAGGTTTTCCGGTGAATGAAGGTGGAAGGGATGAAGGTGGAAAGACAAGGCGCTTGTTATATAGGACGCTGCCGAGACGGGACCACAATGTTTTTGTGGGCCTTAGGGCTACGGGAGTGGAACTGCTACTACTCTTAGCCACAATTGTGTAGTCAGATCTCTCTCACTGCCGACCAGTGTGACCAGATTTAGTATTACGAAAAAACCGAAACACTTAAAATAATACTGAACACATCAATATTCACAGAGAAAACTTACTCCCGCCGATAGGCTTACAAAAATCCTGATGCTGGGAAAGATAAAATATACCGAAAATGGATTAAAATTCTGAATCTGGTCACATTTAAGCATGAAGGTTGACAGTGGAGGATCGAGGGAAAGACCTCATCTGACGGCAGAAGCAGACACGGGAGCAAGCCGGGGGTACTTTGGCTGCTATACCATTCCGTCTCTCCTGGCGGCCTGGATATTGGACGCTTAGGGTCATCCAGCACCTAACTTAGTAAGTTAGTTTAGCGGGGCCTTTTCCGCACCTAGCCTCTTTATTGGGCCATTGTGCGTTACTCATACTTCCCTTTCCTACTCCAACCAACCCAGGCCGTCCCAGAAGGCAAGCATCCGGTTAAGGTACAGGCATCCGGAACAGACGACGGAGATTGGAGGAATTCTGCCCGTTGATCTGCCACGCTGCTGCACTCCACAAGTACATAACCTAACCTAACCTAACTTAGGGTAGGTCTTCCCGAAGAGGTGACTCGCAACCCACGATGATCTCGCCGAGTTGACTCACTGATGATTTAACCACAGTTTGTACATACCTAATGAATAATAAACCTTAGCCCGAGCTACACGAGAACTAGCGTTGTCTACACGAAGCTAGAAGTACTAGCTTGCTATCCAAGCTTGAAAAACTAGTCTCGTGTACCTCGGGTATTACGGTTATTCCATGTTAAACTATTATCGAGCATTAATATGGCTTACTCTAGATTAGGTATCAGCGTAACTTTGTATAAATGATATATCTACCTTACACATAGATAATAATGTAATATATCAACAAATGTCGTCATGCAACCATTGCAATCTGTTATTGAAACTGTAGTTCTCAAGAACTAGAGCAATTCAAAAAATGTATAACTCCCAGCATTTATGGTGGGGTCTTCTTAGGTTTGAAATTTGTCATATAGTCCTGTCATAATATACATTTGGAAATGCATGTGAAACGAGACGGCTAAATTTTGGATATGTTGTGGGGGTGCCTAGAAAAGCTTAACTTCAGCTGTCGACCAAGATTTGCTATGTGTATTTTCCGCCATCTTGAAAAAAAGGTTAAATTCAGTTTTGTGACAATAACTCGGTTCTGCGTTGAGATACGCAAATTTTAGGGGATGATTGACCCCTTAGATTGATATTATCTAATTGGAAAAAGCTTTAAAATAGTTGTCTAACGAACATATTTACAAATGGAGTATGAGAATTTAAGTGAAGTTAAGTCATTATTTTGGAGTTTTTAAGCAAAACGGCCGACGGAAAGTGTCTGGGAGTATTGGAACCTTGTTTTTAAGGATATTGACTACAACATTCGTGAAAATCACTTACTAGAAAATACGTGAAGTAAGTAATGTTTGTATGTACCTTCATTACACCATATCTCAAAATTGGCCGTCTAAGCAAGTTAGCGAGTAAGCATATGCTCTTATTCTTATTCATCATCATCAACAGCCCACTAAACGTTCCCACTGCTGGGACTCGGGGCCTTCTCTCACAAGGAGAGAGTTAAGGCCATAATCCACCACGCTGGCCCAGTGCGGGTTGGTGGATGACACATGACTTCGAAAGATTCTAGGTACATGTCGGTTTCCTCACGATGTTTTCCTTCACCGTTTTAAGTTAGCGGCATTACGCACATGACTTCGAAAAGACAGTGGTGCGTGTGGGGTTTGAACCCGGGATCTCCGGATCGGCAGTCGCCGTTCTCCCGACTAGACCAGCCGTAACTTTTCTTATTCTTAGTACTTACTAACTCTACTCAATCGTCCACATTTCATTCATCAGAAAATAGGTGACGTCTGGCAGCTCTGGGATCTTGGACTATAATATCTACCAAACCATACCAAACTTTTTTTTTTTATTTTTTTTTTTTTAATAGGGCAGAGCCTTTATTTAAAAACTAAAATTAAGTACCTGACAAACTTCGTGACCAATGTCATGTAGTCAACACATAGAATACCTACAAGACATAGGTCCCTGTTGAAAATCTCAAACTACATCTATGTGCCAAATAACACGAGAATAAGGTTCATTCCCTGACTTTCACCACGATATCACAAAATTCATTAATTGTGAGGCCGCGTCGCACCACGAAATTCTAGCGATACCATTAGGCATAGTTTGTATGGTAAACGATAGAATTAGCGATACAAGTAATATTTTGCTATATTCTAGAGTAGGTCAGGGAATTAACCTTATTCTCATGTTATTTGGCACATAATATAAAGCAAGTACCTATTTTCTCATCTGTGCTAAAACTATCTAGTACAATACGAGAATAAAACAGTGCTGCAACGCGGAAACGGATAAGAGTATCTAAAGGTGTCATTCAGGTGATGCAATTGTTATCTATTATTTGCTTGTTATTTTTTTATCAATTTCACACATTTTACGTCAGATTATGTTGAATTTGTTGTGCAAACTTTGCTGCAAAGACTTGCGATTCTTATAATATACTAGCTGTTACCCGCGACTTCGTCCGCGCGAAATAAATATTAATGTAACTGAGGCAGTATTTGTCGCCATACAAATGTACGTCATTCATCCGCCATTTCAACCCCTATTTCATTCCCGTACAGTTCGAAATTACAAAATTCCTAGAACAAACTTTTATTTGTTTCGTACCAAGTGTCTAGATACGAAGTTTCATGGTTTTATCTTCAACAATTACGAACTTCCATATAAACTTTTACCCCCCATTTCAACCCCTTCAACCCTTTTCTCGCTATAAAAAGTGGCCTATATCCTTTCTTGGTATCTAGTCTATCTGTGTACCAAATTTCATTAATTATATTGCCGTAGATTTCATGCCCATAACTTTGAAAACGACGGATTTTTCATACAACCGTTCATCCCTTGTTTCACCCTCTTAGGGGTTGAATTTCGCAAAACCCCGTCTTAGCGAGTGCCTGCATACTAAAAGGGACCTCTAAGCAAAATTTCAGATTCCTAGCATTTGTAGTTTCCGAGATTCCTTGATGAGTGACCTTTCGCTTTTATTTATATAGATTATCATTATCTACTAATATATCTTAATAGGTTGATACTATCTACTAGATAATACTATACTGTCGAAGTAATATCATGGTACCTATAAAGAAATAATGCCAGTAGTCCATCGCCTTGGATCTTGGGAGAAACAGCGATAATGTCTAGACACGGGTAGGGTTGTCTCAATTTTAAATAAGTGGCACCAAAATTTAATTAAAAAAAAATGGTTGTCTGTAAAGTCGGTTTACTGACGATAGTTGAACGTGACAACGTCTTAAGAAAATACTGATGGAATTTGTGTTAAGCGCCATCTAGGTAAAACATTCTGAAGCTTTTTGAAAAGCTGTTCAAAGCGCCATCTCTGGGTACATCATTGTACTAGCACAAGTTCTTAACTTCATATCGTCGCTTTTCTAAAACATGGACAGACTCCTTGAACGTAATACACATTTCACTCACTAGATGGTGCGAAAAGTAATAAGGCGAGGTAACGGCGGTAACGTTACATGACGTCATGTTTTGCGGGCGTGCAGCCGGCTTCATCGAATTATAAGACGTTATCACGTCAACATACGAAAGACGTCAGCTCTGAGCCGCGCTCCTGCAATACTAACATTTTAATGTAGGCAATGCAGGAGCGCGATTCCCGCGTCTCACCCCGCACGCCCCGCATGATTGCTCTATCTAGACGGCTTCGTCGAACCACTGTGTGATAATATTATAAATGTCAGTGTTTGGATGTTTGTTGTTTCAATCATCGATATAAACCATAAGATGTGCCCAAACTTCCCAAACTTCAGGAGCACGGAATTATGTCAGCGCTGGGAAGAGTGAGCTCACTCTTTCCGTTCTAGTCGGTTGCAGGAAGCGGTGAACGCCGGACATTCTTATCTATAACTATTCGTTGTCAATAACCAAAATAGGCAGAACCACAGCATACCTCGCCGCTAGGGGTTGTAGGGGTCAAGTAGATTGGTGGAGTGTAAACCACTTACGCTACACACACAGACGAAGTTTATTACCAACTAGCTGTTACCCGCGACTACGTCCGCGCGAAATAAATACTAAGATAACTCTCAGGCAGTACTTATTTTTATACCCAGACACGTAACATTTACGGTTACTAAAAATAGCTTATAATAAAACAATTTCATCAAAATCGGTTCAGTTGTTTAGGTGTGAAAGTGTAAGAGACATTCTTTCCCCATTTCAACTCCAATTTCATCCCCATATAGATCAAAATTGGTAGAACAAACATTTATTTGGTTCGTGTCAAGTGCCTATAGTTATAAAGAGTTTCAAGGTTTTATCTTCAACGGTTGGGATCTTCCTTGTTAACATTCATCCCCCATTTCAATCCCAATTTCACCCCCGTATAGTTCGAAATTACGGAATTGCTAGAACAAACATTTGTTTGCTTCGTTTCAAGTGGCTATATACAGAGTTTCATGGTTTTATCTTCAACGGTTGGGAAATTTCATATTGACATTCATCCCCCATTTCAACCTCAATCTCACCCCCGTACAATTCGAAATTACGAAATTGATAGAACAAACATTCCTTTGCTTCGTGTCATGTGTCTAATGTCTATATACTACAGAGTTTCATAGTTTTATCTTCAACGGTTGGGAACTTTCATATTTACATTCTTCCCCCATTTCAACCCCAATTTCACCCCCCTACAATTCGAAATTACGAAATTGATACAACAAACATTCGTTTGCTTCGTGCCAAGTATCTACATATTTACAGAGTTTCATGGTTTTATCTTCAACGGTTGGGAACTTCCATATTGACATTCATCCCTCATTTCAACCCCAATTTCACCACCGTACTATTCGAAATTACAAAATTGATAGAACAAACATTTAATTGCTTCGTGTCAAGTGTCTAGATACAAAAGGACATTGTTCAAAATGGGCTATCCGTGGACAAAATGTTCTTGATAATTTGATTTTGTCAAAAAATCGATTTATTTTTGTAATGAATTATGATGTAATTATTTTAGTACCCAGATTAATAGCCAAAAAGTTCATAATATAAGTAATTTAATCTTTATTTCCGACTTCTCAACCAATTATATTGCCAGTCTATAAGCTTTGAATGATGTCGATTTTTTTCTCGAAATCGATTTCTGTTAATCGATAGAAAAAGTCGTCTTAATAATTATGCGTGAAATAAACAATTCATATCGTATTTAAGTTGTTTTCAAGCGACACTGTAGCTAGCTTTTTTGTGCAATGGTTTTTCATCGCACCCGCTTTTACTATACAACGCCACGAAAAACAAAATCATCTTCTTAGGCAGTTTTCCCACCGCTGGCGAGAAAACGAGTAATTATCGACTATTTTCTCGCTCAAGAAACGTACAATAGATATACATTCCGTATATCTAAATAAAAGAGATGCATATACAAACAGTTGATCGCTGACTGTTCACACTCCCGGCGAGCACTCGCTTCACTAGTTAGTCGCTGAGCGACAAGAGCTATGAAAGATAACACTCGCTCAGCGATACTCGCTAAGCGATTAGAATTAGAACACGCCGAGAGAGCAACCAGCGGTTCATTTCTGTCTATTCAGTGTGGATCTGAACGTACTCGTTATTTTACGCACTCGCTCCCCGCGGCTCGCCAACTCGTTTCTAATTCTAGCTTTACTCGTTTATCGTTGCCGGTGAGACAACTGCCTAATGCTGAATAAACAGTAAACAATAATTCCGTAGACCAGTATTAATAATCATCTACTCATTTGAACCACTAACTTGTGAATATTTTAGTTATTATTTTAAACAGCAGCCACCATAATAGAATAGCATCGATTTTATCCACACGATCACTATCGATTTTTTTAGATCGATATTTTAATATATTTTTTACAATGGCAGCACTGAATACGTCGATACAAAATGCGTAGTTATCAGCTGTTTGTTTATGTTTATTGTGTCATGTGTTTCGTATTTGGAAATTGTGTTATGATGTGTTTTTGGTTGATGAAAATGCATTCTTGGGACCTTAGCTGACCCTCGGAAATCGATGGCATCCTCCAATAACGACTCTGGCCCTCCGATTGTACAAAATGTTGTAGTTTTGTTTAAAAATAACCTCGTCAACGTTCGCATTACTTATAGGAAATATGCGTAAGTAGTTTTTCTGCTACTACCAAAAGATAATATTCTGATATCAACTGCAAGAAGCCATCAAGTTTAATATATGATATCAGTGACAGTCAATGGACACATTTAGCCCAAAGTCCCTTATAAATGAACAATGTCCTTTGATAACTTTGAAAATCAAGAATTTTCATACAACCGATCATCCCTTGTTTCACCCTCTTAGGGGTTGAATTTCGCAAAACCCCGTCTTAGCGAGCGTCTACGTGCTAAAAGGGTATTCCATGCAAAATTTTAGATTCCTAGCATTTGTAGTTTCTGAGATTCCTTGATGAGTGACCTTGCGCTTTTATATATATAGATTATCTTCAACGGTTGGGAACTTCCATATTGACATTCATCCCTCATTTCAACCCCAATTTCACCCCCGTACTATTCGAAATTACAAAATTTGATAGAACAAACATTTAATTGCTTCGTGTCAAGTGTCTAGATACAAAATTTGATAACTTTGAAAATCAAGAATTTTCATACAACCGATCATCCCTTGTTTCACCCTCTTAGGGGTTGAATTTCGCAAAACCCTGTCTTAGCGAGCGTCTACGTGCTAAAAGGGTATTCCTTGCAAAATTTTAGATTCCTAGCATTTGTAGTTTCTGAGATTCCTTGATGAGTGACCTTGCGCTTTTATATATATAGATTATCTTCAACGGTTGGGAACTTCCATATTGACATTCATCCCTCATTTCAACCCCAATTTCACCCCCGTACTATTCGAAATTACAAAATTTGATAGAACAAACATTTAATTGCTTCGTGTCAAGTGTCTAGATACAAAATTTGATAACTTTGAAAATCAAGAATTTTCATACAACCGATCATCCCTTGTTTCACCCTCTTAGGGGTTGAATTTCGCAAAACCCTGTCTTAGCGAGCGTCTACGTGCTAAAAGGGTATTCCTTGCAAAATTTTAGATTCCTAGCATTTGTAGTTTCTGAGATTCCTTGATGAGTGACCTTGCGCTTTTATATATATAGATTATCTTCAACGGTTGGGAACTTCCATATTGACATTCATCCCTCATTTCAACCCCAATTTCACCCCCGTACTATTCGAAATTACAAAATTTGATAGAACAAACATTTAATTGCTTCGTGTCAAGTGTCTAGATACAAAATTTGATAACTTTGAAAATCAAGAATTTTCATACAACCGATCATCCCTTGTTTCACCCTCTTAGGGGTTGAATTTCGCAAAACCCCGTCTTAGCGAGCGTCTACGTGCTAAAAGGGTATTCCATGCAAAATTTTAGATTCCTAGCATTTGTAGTTTCTGAGATTCCTTGATGAGTGACCTTTCGCTTTTATATATATAGATTACTAGGTGCTCAGAGCACGTCAAATGGTTTAAATATATAAATATTGGTGAACATTTCACACACAACGCCATCTGAACCCCAACTAAGCAAAGCTTGTATTATGGAAAGCTTGTGTTTATATCGATGTTCGCAAACCCATCATATCGTCTGAACGGATCGAGTTGAAATTTGGACTATAGATAGATTACATGAGGAATAATAGATAGAAAACAAGAGACTAACTGCTCAGGTAAAACCGAGGGGCACTGCTAGATATATTAGAAATGGTAAATTGGCAAGATTAAAAATTGCGATAGTTTGGATGTTAATATATTTTAGATGTTTGTTGCTCAATCACGTCGAAGCATCTGAAAGGATCGGGTTACAATAACTATGAATACGTTGTGTTAGATTACTGTCTGGAATAATACAGTTTTTTATCGTGAAAAAAAAACAGATCGTATTGGAACACATATAGATTATAAGTCTGAAATAACGACAGAAACCTAAATAATAACAATTTAGATTTTTATGGGAATAACACATCATAAGCTACTTTTTAACACGGCAACGGGAACTGCGCGGGTGAAATAGAATGCAAAATAAATGTCGATTTACTCGAATTATCATTTATTAATTTATAGTATGAGTTTACTTTTGAATTTCGTTATTTCATTTGCTCCGTTTTTGTGGAGTTTTTTTTCATTGCAAACAAAGTTTATTGAAATTAATTAGATTCTTATGATTATTACTTTTTGACGTGACAACGTCTTATAATTCGATGAAGCCGGCTGCACGCCCGCAAAACATGACGTCATGTGCCGTTAACGCCGTTACCTCGACGCCGGCGTTACCTCGCTCTAAGGCGTAGTTGAAGTTGTCACGTTCAACTATCGTCAGTAAACCGACTTTACAGACAACCATTTTTAGGGTTCCGTAAAACGTAAAAACGGAACCCTTATAGATTCGTCATGTCTGTCTGTCTGTCTGTCTGTCTGTCCGTCCGTATGTCACAGCCTCTTTTTGCCGAAACTATGAGAACTACACTGTTGAAACTTGGTAAGTAGATGTATTCTGTGAACCGCATTAAGATTTCAACAAAAAAATTAAAAAAAAAGAAAAATTAGGGTTGCCCCCCATACTTGAGAACTGAAACTCAAAAACTTTTTTTTCATCAAACCTACACGTGTGGGGTGTCTATCGATAGGTCTTCAAAAATTATGTTGAGGTTTTTAAGATGATTTTTGTCTACACTGAATAATTTTCGCGAGAGACACTTCCAAAGTGGTAAAATGTGTGTCCCCCCCCCCCCCCTCTAACTTCTAAAGTAAGAGAGTGAAAAATCTAAAAAAAATATATGATGTACATTACCATGTAAACTACCAACGAAAATTAGTTTGAACTCGATCTGATGAGTAGTTATTTTTTAGTACGTCATAAATACACTATTATTGAAACTTCGATCAAAGTTACAACGAACTACAAGAACTATGTGTACTATGTATATTATGTTACTTGCTGCAACGGAACCCTTCATGGGCGAGTCCAACTCGCACTTGACCACTTTATTTATTATATACTTACACCTAAATAAAGCTAAAACGTCATTGCTAACAACGCTGAATTGTGAGCCCTAACTCTGCATTCCTGAGTATACCTAGTGCAATTTTAATAGTTATATTACCGGGAGCCCAAAATACAGGCGCAGCCTAGTTTGGGTCCCAATGGAAAATGAACGAGTTATTTCACAAAAACTTTAAAACAAGATGGCGGCGAACCCTCTACCGAGATTAGTTAGAAAATCGAGATTTATACTTCCAACAACCCTCCCCGACGTTTCATAAAAAAAAATCGCTCCCCGGAATTTGTTCTATTTCAATGTCTGCCCCGACCGTGCTAGACTGTCATTTGAACGAAAGGCAAAGCCGAAAGAAGAGAAAATGTATAACTCAGAATTTGTTAGCTTGGGTGAAATCGGAGGGCGTGGCCATGGTCCCGAGTTTACCCGAAGGTTTACATCATTCCCGAGCGTGACGATAGAATTCAATTCACAGCCCACGAAAAATCTGTCTGTGGCGCGCCAAGAGAAGTTTTCAAGAACTACGATATCCGATAATTTGTAGGTACTTGTCTGATAGCACGGGCGCCGCTAGACAGAACTGATAACGTAGATAAGGAACCGGACAAGAGATTAGTTTTATGCGTCTATTAATCTGGCAATCATTTAATTTTCTCCGCAATAACAAAAACCGATTATTTCAATTTAAATAATTAGCGACGAACTTCTTAGCATTCCATGGATTCACCGTGCAGTGACGTGCAGTGACACTCACCTTCACTACTCGTATTTCTCTCCCTGCTCAGCCAAATCCGATATGATCCTACTAGTGCAGCTTTAGATACTCGTTCTATAGTGCGTTCCAGCAAGCTGTGTAGAAAACCAAAACAAACCAAAAAAAAGGTGATACCATAACATAAACATCGTTTAATCTTAGTATTTTTATGAAATTGCCTTAAAATATTTTTCACAAATAGGATTCGACTTTATTGCGATCTTAAATACCATATACTTAGATTTGTATTGATCAAATAATTCTATACTATCTTATTTTAAAAGTTATAGAAAGTAATGGTAGGATGATAGAAATATGATTTTAAGTACTAGCAATTTGATCTGTGTTTCTCAAACTCTCAATGTTGCATTCAAGACATTTATACTTCTTTTCATCAAATTATTCTTATTAAGGACGCGCCAATTTTTCTAACATACCCCTCTCCTGCCCATATTGTAAAAATGCCCATTTCCATTATATTCAAGTATGGATTAATTTTACTCTATTATTTTTATCATTATTAATATTATTTTTGTCATTAATTTGGAATTTTTAATTGTAATGTAATTTGATTTTAATGAGTATTATTTGATTTTTATTGTAATGGGATCTTAAATTGACGTCTGTTTTTTTTTTAATTATTGACTTGTATTTGTAATATTTGAATATTTTGAATAGTATGACATGTAACTACTCGTTATCAATAAAAGAGTAAGAGTATGACTAAAGAACTCCGAGAAAAAGGTTTCTTGTCTCGTAACGAGTTGAGAGAAAATCGCAAACCTCTAAATACGTGTTCCAAATTACGCTATTTACTATCAAAACCTTGTATAATTTTCACTCTAAAATGCCATAAATTTTGTGTTATTTTGATCGAAACTTTTGTATGTGTTTCCAGAATATTACATCATAGTGTTATGATCAGTTTTGGGTAATACGAGGACAATTTGAACGAGATTTAATTATTGTTAAAAAATAAATGAACGTTTTCATATAAGGAAACATCTAAATTACTTTTCTAAGTCACTGGTTCTAGTGTTACATTCTTCTCCGAACTCAAATGCTTTGCCTTTCCTTTTTTTACGTGGGAGAAATAAATGTACGTATGCCCGCCATACTCTCATTGTTCAATAATTTATCCAGAAATTACCGTCTCGGGGCCCATCAGCGAGATTTAAACATATAATTAAGCAGCTATACCGATTTTAATGTTTACCCCCTAATTGCAAACAAAGTACTGAAAAGAAATCACTTACGTAGGGTTCCCGGCGTCGTCCAAAGCCCAGTTTGGTTGTTAGGAATAGGGAACAGGAGGAATATGGAAAATGTGGACACCAAACCAGACAGTTCCGTAGACGATCTCCCGCCCCAGAACGATCCTGCGTTGTAGAAGAGGTCAATCCAGTAGTTCACTTCACAAATAATATTCCAGCACTAATCCAGTAGTAATTATTAACTTTAATAACGTATTCCCGCACAATATTAAAGCTTTTATCCCGAAAAACACCGTCGTTCCCGCGAACAAAGACAACGTATAAGTGACAGCCGGCTGTCAACCATAAATCCGCTATGATTTCGATGGCCGATATAATGTTGCCCGATTATACGGAACAAAACCCCCGACCAATTGAACTCCAGGTCAATTCTAGCAATCAGTATTTAGCAGTATCCGGACCCCAAATAAAACGAAATTCCCAACTTTGACCCGAAAGTGGAAATCAAACATAAAAAAAAAAAAAAAAAAACTTTACCAAAAATAGCAATAAAATTAAATAAAATTTTAACCATGAAAAATACGTATATCTAATAAAGAGGCAGGCGTGCCAGAGAGGACACCGCGCGCTGAAGTCTGGAACCAGAAACCAGAATCTCCGCCACGCGGGGTGTGCCATCAGTACCAGATATCAATTTTAAAATACGTCCCCTACGCCAGAGTAGGGGGGCCAAATTTGCCTCTTTTAATAATACTAAGTCCCCTTCCCGAGGGGCCTCCGTCCTATCTGTCCATTTTACCCGTTGTTGCAACAGATGCAAGTACTCGGCCGACCAGCGCCTCCAGAAGTCTTGACTTATTTGCTGCAATAACTGAAAACGGGACAGGCGTCCGGGCCGCTCATCCTTCCAGGGATACTCCGGCAACGCGGTTAAGGGCTGACCGATCAAGAAGTGACCCGGCGTCAAGACTTCTAGATCGTTAGGGTCAGGCGAGATTGGACAGAGAGGACGGGAATTAAGCACTGCCTCCACGCGGCATAGTACCGTGACTAACTCTTCCCAAGTTAACACGGTCTCCCCGATGACACGGCGGAGATGGGTTTTAGCAGACTTCACCGCAGCCTCAAAAATTCCTCCCCAGTGAGGACAGGCTGGCACACTAAATTGCCAGCTGATTCCCCGCTGGGCGAGAGCCAGACTTAAACTATTATTACCAGAATTTAAAAAATTATTAACCTCGCGTAAATAATTCGCCGCTCCTCGATAGTTTGTGCCATTGTCCGAACGTATTAAAGAGGGTACTCCTCTTCGCGCTACAAAGCGATCCAGCGCCGCGACAAAGGCCTCCGTAGACAGCGCAGAGACCAGCTCCAGGTGGACTGCTTTGGTGGCCAAACACACAAAGACGCACAGGTAGGCTTTAACGACCTTGGCGTTACGCAACGTCGATGACTTGACCGAGAAGGGCCCAGCGAAGTCCGTTCCGACCCCGTCGAACGGCCTCGAGGGAGAAATCCTATCCGGAGGAAGATCTCCCATCATGGGCTGCATGGTAGACGCCTTGAGCCTATAACAAGGGACACATCTAAACAGCACCTTTCGGACCGCCCTGCGAGCCGACAAGATCCAGAATTCACGCTGCAACACAGCGAGAAGCGCGCCACATCCAGCGTGCGCGTTACCGAGATGCCGATCGGAGATCAGCAGGTCCACCAGAGGACCTCCTTTAGGTAGCAACAGGGGGTGCCTGCTGCCGTATGGCAGGTTGGCTTTCCGGAGCCGACCTCCTACGCGCAGAAGACCATCCTGATCTGTGAAAGGGTTCAACTTAGCGACCGCACCCTTCAAGCGAGCGCGACCGCAGCGCAGCGCCTCAAGTTCCGTCGGAAACCTCTCACCCTGTACCAGCCGAATGAGGTGCAGCAAGGAACTCCGACGCTCCTCCACAGTGGCGATCTGGTCACTCCTCCTCTGACGAGGGTGACGACAGTTGTGGATGAAGCGCTTAATCCAGCTAGTTACCCCCAGCAATTTATCCAGCTTGCTGTAACGACCCGTTAACCAATCAGGGTCTGGGGGCAATTCCGCCACAATCGCATGCACGCGGACTCCGGGCAGCTCCGCTCGCTCCGAGTCCGCGCCGAGAGCTGGCCAGGAAGTTTCTGGCTCCCGCTGCCAGTCCGGACCCCACCATAAGGGGTGATCAACTAGCTCCGGCGCGGAACAGCCGCGCGAAGCACAGTCAGCGGGGTTCAACTCACCTGGGACATGTCTCCAAACAATGTCCAGTCCAATGTTTTGGATTTGGGAAACCCGATTTCCCACAAAGGTCTCCAAAGTGTGAGGGGCTGCTCTTAACCAGGCAAGCACGACCTGACTGTCTGACCACGCATAGACATTCCGGATGTCTATCGAGGTGGACAGTTCCTGATATACGTGCTTAAGCAGCCGAGCAAGTAATGTGGCTCCGCTCAATTCCAATTTCGGAATAGTGAGTCGTGTCCTGATAGGAGCTACCTTGCTCTTCCCCAATAAGAGCGTGAGATTGACGTGGCCTCCAGCGTCAATTGTACGTAAGTACACAGATGCGGCATAACCCAGCTCGGACGCATCACAGAACCCGTGCAGGCTGATCCGGCTACAGCCTGGTGGCAGAATGCGCCGGGGCAACGCCACTCGATTGACCGTTTCGAGGTCAGATATTAAACGAAGCCAAATGTTAAGCGAGTCTCCAACCAGGGGGTCGTCCCATGAGACCTTCAGAGTCCAAAGTCGCTGTAACAGACACTTGGCTGCGAACAGAACCGGACTGATCCAACCGTTTGGATCAAACATCCTGGCGATGGTGGACAAAACCGTCCGTTTTGTCCACGCGCGTGTGGCTTCCAGTGCCACCCGAAAGGTGAAGATGTCAGCAACCGGTTGATACTGCATGCCCAGAACCGCAATCCCGTGCGGATCGTCACCTTCCTCGAAGAGCCCCGGATCCTGCTGGTGATCGTCCGGGATACCAGCCAGGACGTTGGGGTCGTTAGAGAGCCATTTCCGAAGCTCATAGCCTCCAGATGCGAGAAGCTCTGTAAGCTCATCCCGGAGCAACAGAGCTTCCTCCACCGTCTGCGCACCAGTGCAAACGTCGTCCACGTATAGGTCGCGTTCCAGAACTGCGGCTGCACGTGGGTACCGAGCCCGTTCTTGCTCCGCCAACTCCAGCAGTGAGCGGATTGCAATGAAGGGGCTTGATCTCAACCCATAGGTGTTGGTGTTCAACTCATACACCATCATAGGGTCCTGAGGACTTTCCCGCCAGAGGATTAACTGGAACCTCCTGTCCTCGGGGTGTATGACCGTTTGTCGGAACATCATTCGGATGTCCGCTCCCAACACCACCTGATGCCTACGGAAATTCAGGATGATGTCTACAATATCCCGATGTAACTTCGGTCCAGCGTGGAGGCACTGATTCAGTGACACTCCTGTCGAAGTCGGAGCGGATCCATCGAACACCGTCCTGAGTTTGCCCGTCGACGCCTTCAAAACGGCGTGATGAGGCAAAAAGTAGTGGTCCATGGTCGACCAGTCGTCGCGAGCCGGAGACATGTGGCCCAGTGCCTCATACTCCTTCATGAACTCGATGTACTTTTCCCGAAGTACAGGATCTCGAGCCATGCGTCGCTCCATGGACCTGAGCCTTTTCTCGGCCAATGATCGAGACTGGCTCAGACGCGGGGGGTTATCCCGGAAAGGCAGCCTAGTCTCCAATCGCCCAGAAACCATTCTCCGAGTGTGAGCCTGATAAAAGTTCTCACACTCCACGTGCTCGGGATCCAGCCGAGACACGGTAGGCGGCTCTTCGATCTCCCAGAACCTCTGCATGATCTGAGCGAGGGCCGTTCCCGTAAAAGAAGCCTGATTCGACTGCTGCCACTCATCCACCATTCCCAAAATGGCGTTCCCGTAGATGGTGGGCAGCGCCAACAGCGAAGACTGGTCCAACAGTCTAGGCTTCCCGTTCATGATGTAACCCAGTACATCAGAACCCAACAAAAGATCTACCGGACCCGCCATCCCGAAGCGGGGATCCGCCAACCTGAGACCCTTAGTACAGGACAAAAGATCCGGATCTATGTCCGCCTGAGGAAGCCAACCGACAACCGAATCCATGACGGTGGCCCTGACCGCAATCCTTTCCGAATAGGAATGTACGGACGAGAAGGAGAGGCGGGTCTGTCCAGCCAACCGCACCTCTGTGTTCCCGACTCCTCGCAACGGAGTCGGTGACGGAAACCTAGCCAGGCCCAGGCGATGAGCAACCCGGATTGTCAAAATACACCCCTGGGACCCTGTGTCCAAGAGCGCTCGTATCCGGACGTAGTCGCCTCTTGGACCCCAAACCCTTAACCAGAGGGTGGGCAGCAGGACCACCGGTTGATCCTGTGCCAAGGGAACGGAGGCTAGTCAATCCCTCCGAGGCCCGTCCGAACCCGTCGGACTACAGGGCCCAGCCCAATATGGCTGCCGAGTGCAAAGGGCCATCGGAGGGGGGGCATATCCAGCCGCCCTGCCATATCGAAAGTAGGGCGGGTGGTAGTCCAGCCTCGGATATTCATGGAGGGGAGGCGTGTACGCCCTCCATTCCATTGGTCGCTGATCCGGCGGCGGAGAAGGGTAACGCTGGGGAGGTGACCCCAGTGGTGACTCTGGTATCACCCTTCCATCCCTCCAATTCGCCCGCGTCCGCGCGGGCTGTGAGGTCGGTGACCGAGCCACGTGTAGGACGCCCCTTGTTGGGCTGCCCGGTGCTGCCGGGAGTTGGGGTGGAGGGGGTGTGCTCCACGCTGTAGCCACTTCATTGTTGTACAATGCGTGGCTCTGCGTGGGAGCGCCCCCGCCCGTGGAGGGCCCCCTCCCTGAGGGCTGTCGACCAGCACCATCGCTCCTGGTGCACAAGAGCTGGTGGTGTGGTCCCCCACACCCAGGACACGGCCGTGCCGTGGGGCAGTCATTGTACAAATGACCCCCCAGGCACCCGTAGCACCGACGCAACCGCCGAACGATGCCTCGTCGGTCGGAAGTCGTCCTCGCAAGCAGGGCCGGACACTGCACCAGCGCGTGAAGCTGGCCACAGTTCGGGCACTCCTGCTCCGACGCAGTCGTCACCGTCGCCGTCCGCTTTACCCCACCCTGAGTGCGGGGATTGGTAGGTCGCGGTCCTGTTCCGGCAGGGCCACGAGCTGAAGCGGCGGGCTGCGCCTCCTGAGGTGCCGACTCTGCCATCCTCGCCTCCCACTCCAGGACCCGAAGTAGCTCCTCGAACGTGGGGAAGACCTTCGGGTCGGCGTGAAGGCCCCTTTCCCGCTCGAACCGGGCGCGCAACTCCAGCGGCACCTTGCCCAGCAGGATGTGGACCAGCAGAAATGACCAGTGTTCTACTGGCAGTCCCAAGCTGCGCAAGGCGTTGTACGCCACCTTCACGGGCGTGAGGATTAATGGCCTCAACTGAGACCTCTCAGTCACCTTCGGCAGCCCCAGTATTTGGGACACGTGAGCGTCGGCGAGGAGCCGAGGGTTTTGGAACCTCGTCTCCAGCAACTCCATCGCCGTGCCGAAGTTGTCGTCGTCCAGCTCCAGGTGCTGGATCAGGGAGAGTGCCTCACCCTCCAGTGACGTGCGGAGATAGGCCAGTTTCTCCGCCCTCGTCAAATCGGTGCGTGAATCTACGAGAGAGGCGAACATGCTCCGGAAGCCGCTCCACTCCCGCAGGTTACCTGTAAACCTGGGCAAGTCCAGAGTGGGAAGGCGTCCCACTACACCCGAACCCGCATCCCTGATGACGGGTCCCGAGTTCGCCCTTCCCTGACGAGACCTCTCCAGCTGGCGAACCCTTTCGGAGACCTCGTCGTACACATCCAGGATGCGCCGCATGTCCGCGTCGATCCTCTCCATCTGCTCCTCAGGTGGAGGCGGCCTTGCATCCCGCAGCGATCCTGCACTCCTCTCAGCGACCTCCAGGCGCCTGTCGAGGTGTTCTGCCCTGTTTAGCAGCGCCTCCTCCCGGTCTCTCCTGCCGACCAATCCTTGCAAGGATTCAAACCACCGGAGCTGGTTGGCCAAATCCGAAGCCATTTTAAATTGAAATTTAAATTTTAAATTAACCTAAAGTTCGGACAATGTCACAACAATTATATCCGCAACCTATTAAGCCGGATACCACTTAATACCAATTTCCCGACAGTTTGGGGAGAAATTATAAACTGGGAACCCCCAAATATTTGGCCTACCCGATATATTTTCCCAGAAAAATAAAAACAAAAAAGGGGTATTTACGGTTAACCACGCTCCTGCTACCAGAAAATGTTCAATAATTTATCCAGAAATTACCGTCTCGGGGCCCATCAGCGAGATTTAAACATATAATTAAGCAGCTATACCGATTTTAATGTTTACCCCCTAATTGCAAACAAAGTACCGAAAAGAAATCACTTACGTAGGGTTCCCGGCGTCGTCCAAAGCCCAGTTTGGTTGTTAGGAATAGGGAACAGGAGGAATATGGAAAGTGGACACCAAACCAGACAGTTCCGTAGACGATCTCCCGCCCCAGAACGATCCTGCGTTGTAGAAGAGGCCAATCCAGTAGTTCACTTCACAAATAATATTCCAGCACTAATCCAGTAGTAATTATTAACTTTAATAACGTATTCCCGCACAATATTAAAGCTTTTATCCCGAAAAACACCAGGTTAGAAAGAAAACGTGACTCGTCGTTCCCGCGAACAAAGACAACGTATAAGTGACAGCCGGCTGTCAACCATAGATCCGCTATGATTTCGATGGCCGATATAATGTTGCCCGATTATACGGAACACTCATTATGAAATGAGAGGAGATCTCCATCTACCCTCATTTGGGCTTCAAAAATCGCAGGGTGACCAACACTACAAACAACACTAAACATATCAGGTTTCTCCAAACTCAGTGCGCTATGCACACATTTATTTATTAGAGGATTCCGCGACGCCGATAACCGTAAACCGGGTAGTTTTCGGTTATTGGCATCGTGGTCATCGCGTCGTAGTTGAAATATATACCTATGTTTTTTATTTTCCAATGCTTCCCGAACCATTCTTGCGTAGTAATGGCATTCGGTAGATAGAACCTTCGGGTCGTGGATCTCGATCCAATTACCAGTTTTAGCATCAATCAGATGTTCAGCAATTGCAGATTCTTGCGTCTGACGATTTTTTACAGCGGCAATGTGTTGATTGTTCCAAGTCCCAGCAGTGGGAACATATATTTGGGTGCTTACGATATCCATACATATATATTTAGCCTTGTTTTGCGATGAAAATTTAAAAGGGCAAGCAATGAAAGGTACTACAAACTATCTTGTAAAACAAAGGTTGAGAAATGCTGGTCTGTCATATTGAGAGTGACATTGGTTTGTTTACCTTTTATTCACAGAGATTTGGAATGAGGTATAGTATAGAACTTACTGCACTTCTGGACAAGCCAATCAAACACTCAACAAAATATCGTAATTTTTGTGAAATTTACAAATGCGTCGTCTGAACTAAGAAAAATTTAGGAATATTGAAACATTTTATTACCAAGGATGATAGATACAATAACAATGAATTGTAATTAAATATTTGTGCACTATTTTGAGTAGAATATTTAGGACAACATTTTTTATTTTATTTTTTTATTTAATTTAAACACTCCACAGATTTGGGGTCCGTGACCTTTGTCATTACAATAATCTTTTTTTATTTACATAGATCTTGGATTAGGAGAAGAAGAGGAAAATAAAGAGGGGGGGAGTAGGGGGGTGGTGAACATTTAAACGTAATTCTAGTACTAGTTAGTTCGATTTCGTCTGTTGAGCCGATCACTACCGGTTAGGATTCCGATAGTAATCGACTCGACATCGTCTTTTGCCTAAGCCGCCTCCTCCTGGCCCAGAGCCTCCACTACGGCCGCATTTCCGTCTCTATGGCCATCTGTAGGTTGAAATCTCGAATGGTCTTTGGTGATACAGCCAACGCTCGCCGCACGAACTGACCGATGGCGTCGTCGGTGTTGTCAGCGTAGTATGTGAAGGTCCCCGTGTGCCGTGAGATTGCAACAACCGCATGGGACACGCTCTCATGCAGCTTCATGTTTGCCTTAGTTTTAATTACGATTACCGACTCGTATGTCAATCCCTGCGCTTCATGGATGGTAAGGATGCGTGACCCGGTGCCCGACCCGTAACCCTGGTTTGTCAGGGTCTCCTTTTCCTCTGGAGTATGCACTAAAAAGAGGGTGTTGGGTTGGCTACCGGGTATTTGCGCTCCTTTATACCTTCTCTGCTCTAGGAACTTTGTACGGGGAACTGAGGAATACATACCTGAGTATATTTCCCTCAGCGCATATGCAACATCCATCGGGTTGCGATGTGTGCAGAGCAACTCCTGGCTGATCTTTGCTACCAGGTTCGGGCGGTGATACCTCATTTCGAAGAGATTTTCCCTATCGATGTAAGGCAACTGATTGACGTCTCCGATGAGGACAATTTCGCCAACACAAGACAGCCGTGAGACCAACACAATGGCCCCGAAATGGTTCATGAGAGCCTCATCCACCAGGAGGCGGCTGAATTTCTCTTTTCCGAAACCATTTACCAGAGCAGAAGCCATAGTTCGCACCCTGGTTTTGACCAGGTTTCCGATACGGTGCGATAGCTTCTCCCTTAGATCTTTTGCTGCCTCAGTTGTTGTGGTGATGATACCGTTCTTGTCCACGTCGAAGTGTCTAATCACCCAAGTTGTCTTTCCACAACCTGGAACTCCGTTGACCCACTGTATTCTTGGTACCTCCCAGTTTTCCCAACATGCTTTGACGTTTGAGTTCCCTTCAATGGACTTGGCCATCTCGAGGATCTTGTCGTCCAGCATAATCTTGGTGCATCGGGCGGTAACTACAATTGGGTCGTTTAGTGGTGTCGCATAAACGGGTCTTCCCGCGCGCTCTGTCTCACTCTCGTTCAGTGTCACGAAGCCATTTTCTGCACTGTAGGCTGCCATATACTGTCCTGTCATGGTTCCCTTGATGACCCGGGATGTGACATTATTATAAATGACTGCTTCGGCCTCCTCGAGATTCGCCTTTAGGAGGCTTTCACTTCCTAGCCTATAGAACTGCATGATGTTTTCGCAGATCTTGAGGAAAACTAGTCTTGTTGCTCTCAGTATGGCTATGAATTCGATGAAGGCGTTACGTGCATGGCTCCGCGGCTCCGAAGCCGTGACATAGCGGGGCGGTTCAACCTGTCCCATGTCGGCTCTCGTTCGGCTCATTTGTTGCTGTGAATCTGTTTTGAGGGTCCTTGACGTTAAAAGAGCACGGGTGCACGGGATGAGATTCGGAGTACGCTCCTTGCTGCAGTGTTGAAGGCAGCCACGAAGGCCGTGTTGTTGCTTCGGCTGCTGCTTTGATTGGCTGCGGCTTTTTCCGCGGCTGCCCTCTGCTGTGCTCTTTCGGAACCGGTTTGGTTGGTCGAACTAGGAACGGGGTGTCCCCAGCTGTCTGTTGCATTTGTTAATTCGTGCGAAGGGGCTCTGAGGAAGCCCAGATTTTCTCCCCTATCTTCGTATACGACAACCTCATGATGTTTAGAGGCTTCAATACAACCCAGCCGGTTTGGTAAGACAACATTTTATTTGTAACAACACATTTGAGACAATATTCTGATAAATAAACTGATTTTCATTTGAATTGAAGAGTCATCAAACTGGATTCACTGAGGACTTTAATCAAAATCAAATCAGTCATCTTTCTTTGAAGTCGGTTCGAAAAATATTATTTTGAGCGAAGAATCCTTAGAATGTAACGTGTTCACGAATGTTCACGAAGTTGTTTTTATTTTTACGGAACTACCTAGTTTTTGTCAAAGTTTCTTTTTAATGTTTTTGCTAGTTCTATGATGTCAATTTGTCAATGTTCATGAACGTTGTCATTAGTAGATACTTATGTAAGTAGGTAGTGGGCACCTAATAATAATTATACTAAAACAAATCGCAATAGAATTCAATAAAACTTTTAGACTAGATATAAAATCTACCTACAAAATAAAGCTTTCGCGCTGAATCACTTCTCTCTCAAGAAAAATCTGGCATTTTTTGAAGTGAAAACTTCTTTTGGCGCACCATAGCCAGATTTTTCATGGTCTGTGAATTGAATTGCGTCACGCTCGGAAATGATAACAAATTTTCAGATGAACTCAGAACCATGACCATTGGCCATCTAGAAATGTCTCAGCATGCTCCATTGGCTATTTAAAAATGCTGACGCAATTCTAGATAGCCATGCTCCTGGCCACGCCCTCCGGTTTCACCCGCGTAGTTTCCAAAGTAAGCTATCAAATTCTGAGTTATACATTTTCACTTCCATCGGCAATTCCTATGGCTGCTATTTTTTTTTTTTTCGTGCTGGAAAAACATTTACTCATACATTTGATACAAAGTACACATGAACGATGTGACTTCGCCTTAATAGAGACAATAAGAAAAGTGCTTATGGACACAATCTTACAAATATTATTATTTAGCAAACTAAGTCATAATAAAATTACTCATTAGCCTAGACTATCCGAATTAGGCTAGATTGTAATAAACATATTAGTCACCAAGTTGGTTGGTGAATAATTATTAAATAAAAAAAATAAAAAAAACATTTCCGTCTCGCACAGACATAGTTACCTACTACCACCACAAATCATTATACTCGATCTGATGTAAAATATGTGAAATAGATAATAAATATAATAGCAAATAACACTCAGGCATTGCATCATCTTATTTACACCTTTAGGTACGCTTATCCGTTTTCACGTGGCAGCACTGTCTTTTTCCTATATATGCTAGTTAGCTTTTGTTAGTTTTTTTGCCATTCATCGTGGTAATGCCGCCAGCATGCTGGGTACGCTTCCGATTGGTAGTGGGCTTGAACACCTTGATTATCTGTAGACCTTCATTGGTCTATGGGCTTAGTGTAAGTAGTTAGGTATGTAGCGTAGTGTAGTTCTCATTGTATTTTAGTTTTGTTAATAAAGGCTCTGCCTACAGTAGATTTGCTTTTGTTTATCAATGTGGTATTTTTGCCGGTTACCTGGGTTGTCATGTACTCCATGTCAATGACACTATGACTAATGCTATGGAGTTAGATTTTAAAAGTAATGGGTGTACCTATTACATCAGTTCGCTTGTTAAATATTTAGGTAAGAATTCATTTGTGTTGCTATACCTACGCATCAAATTTGACGATAAGTTCTCAATAATATCTAAAATAACATAATAATTATAATTAATATATATAAAATGTCACAGTGTTAGTTACCTTACTCCTCCGAAACGGCTTTACTGATTTTTACCAAATTTTATATGCATATTCAATAGGTCTGATAATCAGCTACTAGCTATTTTTCATACCCCTATAAGGGTTGTTCACCCCAATTTTTTTTTAATATTCTGCCAAAATTTTTGAAGTGAAAACTTCTTTAGGCGCGCTATAGACAGAATTTTCGTGGGCTGTGAAATGGATTCATGATCACGTGATCATCACGCTCGGATATGATAAGAAATTTCGGGTAAACTCGGGATGCTAGAGCGATAAAGATAATTTGGTCAACAAACGTGCCAGACCGAGAAAGGTTTTTTTTTTAAATAAAGTGTGACGAGACGAGCAGGTCATGCGCCTGATGGTAAGCAAGATGCCTGCCACATAACAGCACAGTAACACGCAGCTATTGAAACATGAAGAGTCCAAATCATTACCTAGCACTGCACTGCGCTCGTCACCCAGAGATCTAAGATGTTATATCTCTAAGCCCTGTAATTTCTCTGGAAACATTGCCCTTCGAACCGGAACACAGTAATGTTTGCACATGACTGCTTGGCGGTAGAATAACTGGCAAAGGTGTGGTACTTCCCCAGGCGGACTCTGCCAAGAGTCCTACCACTACAAAAAATTGTTGTCGTAATTGTTAGAGGAGGACATGGGACAATAGATACTCTCTCTCTCTCTCTCTCGCTGCTCGCTACCGGCTACCAGTGTTGACACCTTAGCGACTTTGTCGCTGAAACTGGCGAATTTTTAAAACCTTTTAGCGGATGTAGACGACGTGTTACCGACAAAGGGGAATATACTAGTGTAGTGTAAGGTCATTGGGAGTCAGATCATATTTATAAGGAAATTAACTCATTCTCTCAAACATAAACAACATGGAAGTCTACCATAAACTCTACTTCCAATTTCTATACATACAGATAAATATACGCACATTATAGCAGGGACTTTCCCAATTATATTATTAACATTTTATTCAATCATTTGTATTTTCGTTTGAATCTTACTTTGTTTATTTTAAATTGTTGAACATTGTTTTAAATTGTTTAACATTGTAGGTACTCAGAACAGTGTCCTTTTATATTTCTACAAGCAGCTATATTTCCGGGATAAAAAGTAGCATATGTGTTCTTCCAGACTGTATCTGTTTCAACTGTGTTCTCATGTTTATTCCCTTAATAATTCAATCAAAACTCCGGTTTTGATTGATTACTATTTCAGATCGGACATTTTTCAATACTATTTGGCGACAAGCTCAAAATCGAAGTGGCAACACTGCCGGCTACCAGCTACCAGCTTCAAATTCAAACGTCAAAGCAAACCAAACCAAAACAATTGTCAATCATTGTAAATCTGAAAAATTAGTAAAAAGTGAATGTTCAGTGCTTAATTACAAATAATCATACTCGGCCTAACACAATGTATAAAAGTGGCGATGAGAATCAACCGGGTATATCACGAAATATGACGAAATCGACAAACGCATTCAAAACAAACACGGAACCTAGGTACTAAGAGAATCTAACCTGATATAAATGAAATTCATTCACGATAATGACACGAGAAGACATAAAAACAAACAAAAATACGTCTGGGAATTGGGATACAAACTACAAACATTGGACAAGAACACATAAATGGAAATCCATAAACTATTAGTGAGGAGAAATTATTTGGCTTGTCCAGGGTAGCGATTCTGAAACCATTCGGTTGCATCCTACACGGAATCTCATCTCTCGGTCTTTGTCTTATCTGTTTAGCATGACAAAGACCGAGAGATGAGATTCCGTGTCGGATGCAACCGAATGGTTTCAGAATCGCTACCCAGAAGTGCAGTAAGTTCTATACTAGAACGAGTAAGTATCTAAAGCTGCACTAGTAGGATCATACCGGATTTGGCTGGGCAGGGAAAGAAATACGAGTAGTGAAGGTGAGTGTTGACGTACGTCACCAAAAGGGGCCCCTTTTAAACCTACGCCCGAGTCACAAGTCTCGGGGTATACTCGAGATTTCTCTCTCTGCCACACGATGGACCCGGCACCCGCACGTTGAATCCATGGAATGCTAAGAAGTTCGTCTCTCTTTTAGTATTATGCTTATTTGACATTTTATTTGAAATCTCTGACATTAGGTAGGTATATAACTTATATTGGTATTATTTATTGACCCAAATATTGTGTAAGTACCATAAACATGTAAATTTGACTTTTTATTGTTTTTGCCATTTTATATAATTAATTATGTAATGTGAATTTTACAGATGCCATTATTGTATTATATTATTAAAGCATGGCGGACCTTTATATAGCTTCAACATTATGTAACAATGTAAAAATTGTACAACCCATGTTTTGCAAATTAAATAAATTGAATTGAAAACATTAGCTCAGAATACTTTGTAAACATAATAAACATTTAGTAGAGCTACATAAGTAAACTAAGTATTAGTTATTTTTTTTAAGTAGGTATGTAGTTATTGTATTAAACTAGTAATTAGAACAAACATGTTGTGAATTGATCTGGGTTTATTAAATAAATTAAATAGTAAAAAGTGAATATTCAGTGTTTAAATTAGAGATGAAACGAATAGTGGTTTGGCCGGATACCGGATACCGGATATTCGGCAAGCTACGAGGCCGGAGTGCCGGATATCTGGCTACCGGATATTCGGCCCTTTATCGATTAATTTATCGATTTACGATATGAATATTGGTGCTGTGAACTTGATCGGAAATATTCGGGCGCGTTCGTAAATCTTTTAAAACCATTTGAAGAAATAACGAAAATTACAAGTTCTGGCCTTTCCTGTATAACCGAGGCAATTCCGCATATTTCTGCATTAAAAAAATATTTAGACAAAAACGAGACTGCACAAAGAACACCTGACTTAGCTCGTATGAGAGCTTCTTTGAAAGCTGAATTGGAAAGTAGTTTTAAATCCTTAGGAGAGAGTCCAAACTACTTAATTGCTACTTTTCTAGACCCGAGGTTTAGTCAGAAAGCGGAGTCAGACTTACTTAGGAGTTCTTGAAACTGAAAAAACCCGACAGAAAATCATGATAGAGTATATAAAAAACTCTTACGACGAATCTTCGTCTGACAGTAATAAATCATCGCCCTTTTCAACACCTGCTAAACGAATAAAAGAAGCTGAAACTGGATCCAACTTCACACGTGAAGCTCATGACACTTTTTGGAACTGTTTCAATGAAGTAGCAAAGGATAATACTAGTGATTGTCGCGATCAATAGAAACAAAATCCAATTGCTAACGAGATTGACTTTTTTTTAAAGACATCTCGAATCGATCGCAATCACGACCCATACATTTGGTGGTCAGTTAATATACATCAGTACCCACAGTTGTCAAGGTTTGCTAAAATTTATCTTTCAGCACCTGGCGGTAGCGTTTACAGCGAAAGGTTATTTTCAGAAGCTGGTCTGGTATACGAAGCCAAGCGGAGTCGCCTCTTGCCAACAAAGGCGGAAAATTTGGTGTTAGTTCATCACAATTTACCACTTGTTAATTTTGAGTATTAATTAATGATACTTAAATATAAAATTATAAAAATATAGACGTTGGTTGTAAAATTATAAAAATATAAGCGATTATAAAAATAAAAACGGTGTCAATAACCTATTGTGGTATAATTTGCCCTTTGTAAAATAATGTGGTATTTTAGAATTTTACTATTCGGTATCCGGCCGGATACTGAATTACTATCCGGTATCCGGCCGGATAGTGAAAACAAGGCCGGATGGGCCGGATACCGGATAGTTACCGGATATCCGTTTCATCCTTAGTTTAAATTGTAACGTTACATATTGGCTACAATATGTAAACGTACATTTTATCCCTATTTTCATTCCAAAATCACCACTTTTCATAGGAGACATGTGGATACTTACATACCAAATTTTCATACAACTAATATCTTTTCAATCGTGTCCTTACGATAAAGCATATTTTTCTCGTTACAATAGTAATATTCTTTATGTATTTATTTCACTTTAAACGTGTAAAAATTCAGTTTTTCTAAAATCTTATTTATTTACTTCATGTCATAATACTTCAAACATCATTCGTCGCTAAGCAACCTCTGCATTCTTCATAAGGTTGTATAGTTTTTAGTTCGAATTATCTCTGGCCGTTAATTATAATTAATAATAGTTTAAAAAAAAACTAAAAAACACGCTTTCGTAAAAAATCCAACTAAAAATAAGAAAATAAAAATTAATAAATTTGGATTAAGAATATTGTATATTAGAAATGAATGTACATTTTTGTAAAAAAGCGTGGGGTGTATTCAAAGCGCTTTTTAAGATATTATATTACCAAAGTGATGATTCTTCTACTCATCATCTGTCAATAAAATGTTTATAATTACACTATGCACCCCACGCTTTTTTACAAAAATGTACATTCATTTCTAATATACAATATTCTTAATCCAAATTTATTAATTTTTATTTTCTTATTTTTAGTTGGATTTTTTACGAAAGCGTGTTTTTTAGTTTTTTTTTAAACTATTATTTATTTTTCATTTTTTAGTTAATTTTTTAAACTATATTTTAATTGTAGTGTTTTAAACTATATATAAAATATACGTACGTGAATGCCCGAAAGTGTAAGAGTGTGGAACTACACGCATGCGTAGTTCGCGCACTAGCTCTATCTCTCTTACTCGTATTAGTAAACTCCTATCCTAGCCTTCAGGTCCTACAAAACAGGGAACTGGGTCGGGATGTGATGCAATCACTAATGCTGCCTATACACACTGGGCCAATGCAAGCCAACGCGAGTGTCGACAAAACGGCACGAGACAAAACGAAGCATCCACACACTGGCCCAGCCCAAGCCAACGCGAGTGCCGACAAAACGGCGCGAGACAAAACGAACCATCCACACACTGGCCCAGTGCAGACAAAAAGCAGACAAAAACGAGGTAGGCCAATAGGAGAGCAGGACGCTTTTCGCCGAGCGCCTTTGTTTTGTGCACAAAAACCGACACCGGTCACGAAGAGACGAGTCGAGACAAAACAGCCCTATACACACTGACCACTTGCCGTCACTCGGCCAGCGAGGCGAGCGACGCGAGTCATCACAAAACGACCCTCCACACACTGGCGTTGGCCTGCGTTGGCCCGGTGTGTATAGGCAGCATAAAACATCTTTATTCTTTTTGTAATAGTCTATTTCTATTAAAAATTCGTCGACAGATTCCTTACCTAGAAATTGTAAGACAAACGATTGCGTGTTTTATGGACGCACAGCGCCATCTAGTTTATTTTATCAGAACTAACGTTTAACACGCATGCAAAGGATGCGGAAAGAAATTAATTAATCCTGGCGAATCTAATTAGGATAATCGGATGCTTCGATCGGATTATTGCATTGTCATCGACTTTTGACAGGTGTGCAAAGTTTGAATTAAATCTGATCGTACAAAGTAGGACAAAATCGAGCTCAAAGGGGTCGGTTACATACATTCATACATACAGGTGAAGCTAATAAAAGCGTGTTAAAAATGAACTGTTCTCTCATTCTAGACTTGAAACACTGAAAGTTTTCATGTTAAATCTAGTAGATTGAGTTGGGCAGTTAAGATTTGGCTTCCAAGAGAGGAACATCAAGATGCCTTGAAGAAGTGGGTAATATCTGGAAAACTTGAAATGACTGCTGAACGCTGAAGACTGCTGAACACTGAACCTACCGCTCATACATGACTGCTGAACGCTGAAGACTGCTGAACGCTGAAACCTACCGCTCATGAATGATACTACTGTGACATTCCCTGCTGTGGGATGCTGAACGCTGAACCTGCTCCAGGCTACTGAACCTGCGAGCCATTCCCTGCTGTGGGATGCTGAACGCTGAACCTGCTCCAGGCTGCTGAACCTGCGAGCCATTCCCTGCTGTGGGATGCTGAACGCTGAACCTGCTCCAGGCTGCTGAACCTGCGAGCCATTCCCTGCTGCGGACTACTGAACCTGCTGCGGGCTACTGAACCCGCGAGCCTTTCCCTGCTGCAAGACACTGAACCCTCTCAGCCACTGAACCCTCTTAGTTCTTTTTATTCTTTTACACTCTTTTCTTAATTTCATTTTACCTTTCTTATCATCCCATTTTCTCATTTTTCTTAAATATACTTGTATTTATTAACTGTTTCTTATTTCACCTTTTACCTATCTCCCACTTAATACCTTTTATGTTCACTAACGTGACAAAATATACATTTATATATATTTTAATATAAATATAATAAAATAGTCAACTAATTGCTCTTCACTGTTGCGTCCTGAGTTTAGTATATTTATCCCTCCAAAAACGTGTTTAACTTTTATTACTCCATTAAAATATTTCAACAACTTAACATACAAACAGCAAATCAAATTTTGTTATGAGCTTACTGTGATCTTTATGGCCTAGCGGGAAATAACTCTGCCTGTGAAGCCGAGGGCTGTGGGTTTGATTACAAATATTTGTGCGGTGTCTGGGTGTTTCGAGCGAAATTTCGTATTAAGTTCACAATGAGAAGTGTCGTATTCACTAAAAAAAATTAAAACCTGGTTTTAAAAATCCCACATCTCCCCAAACCATTTTTAGTGTCTATTAAGACTCATGACTATTAAAACCCGCATTTTTTTGAGGGGATTTCTCCAATGAGAACTTCGAGACCACGGACCAAGGCCAAAATAAATTAATAGTTATCATAAACCAATAGCGTCCTCTATAGAATATGAACGAAAATAATTCATTTGTAATAATAAATAGAATTGAAGTAAAAATTAACTTTAATTTCTGGCTTGTTTCATGCTTTCCAGTGCCGGTTTACATTTTTTCAATAAGCATTCCAGCGCTGGATTCGAGCGCTGGACTGGAATAATGTAAACTGGGCATCATACGACATATCTACCTAATACAATAATCAGAAAATTAAGTTTTCACTTCTGCCGTGTGGTCTTAAGCACACACACTTTTTGTTTTTATTTTTTATAATGTGGCGTTAAAAAATACATACAACCCTAAATTTTTACCCTGTTATCACCAACCCCTATTTTTTAATAACCATTTTAGTAATTTAATCATTTGACAGTGAACTCCTTCCTCCTAAATGGCGGGCGGCGGGACCGATTTGAATGTTTTTTTTTGTGTGTGTACAAGTGGATTCGAGGATGGTTTAGATTCACAAATAAGCCCGGCAGATGGCGCTGCAGACAGTGTCTGGGTTAAGATCCGAGCGAAGCCGGAACGAGCCGCTAGTAATTAATAATAACCCGACTGCACAAAATCAGCAGATCTATGATTATATTCAATTCTTAAGACTTTGTGACATTACTTTTGTGACCTTTGACATTGATTGAATAATTTTTAATTGTATAATTTATGGGGAACCTTACCTGATTTTTTTTTAAATGATGAAAACACTAAACAACCGGAACAAGATAACAACAAGCGTTACAAAACAAAGAATCGAAAGTGAATCGGTTTCATAGATAAGCACGCTTCATCGTAGACCGCATCGTCGCTTACCACCAGGCGAGATGGCGGTCAAGTGTAAGCCTATGCAAGTAAAAAAAAAATGCAGTCATAGCAATCGCTGATACGAGTGAAAACTTATAACTCAGTATTTGATAGCTCGCTTTAGAAACTACGCGGGCGTGGCCATGACCATGACCATCTAGAAATGCCGGCGCATTTCTAAATGGCCAATGGGAAATGCTGACGGATTTCGAGATAGCCAATGGCCTTGGTCCCGGGTTCACACGAAATATTCGTATCATTCCCGAGCGTTATACTAGAATTCAATTCACAGCCCACGAAAAAGCTGGCTGTGGTGCGCCAACAGAAGTTTTCACTTCAAGAAGTTTTCACTTCAAGAAGTTTTCACTTCAAGAAGTTTTCACTTCAATGAACTCTACTTTAGTTTAACAGACTACATACATTATGAGCTGAAAGTCTAAGTTAGCTTTGCTTTGGGGGTCGAAAAGCTAGATGGTAATTATTACCAGCAGTGCCCCGCGGTTGCTTCGATGTTTGTTGCTCAATCACGTCGTAACGTATGAACGGAACCGGGCTGAAATTTGGAAAACAGTTAAATTGTACGATTGTCACGAGTACAATGTAAACATTATTGCATTTTGTAGTGGTAGGACTCTTGGCAAAGTCCGCCTGGGGAAGGACCACCTTTGCGCCAAGCAGTAATGTGCAAACATTACTGTGTTCCGGTTTGAAGGGCAATGTGTCCAGAGAAATTACAGGGCTTAGAGATGTAACAACTTAGATCTCTGGGTGACGAGCGCAATGCAGTGCTAGGTAATGATTTGGACTCTTCATGTTCGAACAGCTACGTGTTACTGTGCTGTTATGTGGCAGGCATGCTGCTTACCAGTAGGCACATGTCCTGCTCGTCTCGTAACTCATTATTTAAAAAAAAAAATGTGCTCAAATCGCGAAAGCTTAAAAATAATAGTAAGTATAATACAGGACGTCTACTCTCTTTCTACGAAAACGTAATTTCGAAATAAACTCGCGACTTTCCAACTCCGATTCTACTTCGATCCGTCGTTTTGTCCGTTTAAATGTTCTAACCCTACCCTAATTAGTGTATGCTTAGAACATTTAAACGTCAAACAATGTTGTATCAGACGAAACGAAGTAGAACGAGAGTAGGAAAGTCGCGAGTTTTTTTCGAAATTACGTTTTCGTAGAAATAGAGTAGACGTCCAGGAATAAGACAGTGACACGGAAACGGATAAGAATAGGTAAAGATATAAATCAGGGGGTCTACCGCCGAACGAAAAATGTCATCGCTTTGATGTTTCTCTCTCTTTTCTTTTCGCTTGAAATTATAAAGACAGCATTAGCAAAGCGATAGCCGATTTAGTTAGGCGGTAGAAGCGCGGGTGATGCAATCGCTATATCGACGGTAAAAACCAAACCTGCTGTAACCCACAAAATGCAAAATGTTCACCAGAGCCAAAAAACTTTTGAGATTTTAGAAAAAAAATCATGACTCAAAAACTATTATTCCTATAAATGTAATTTTTTGAAACAAAATGCATTATTTAATTGTTTATTAAATGAAATAACTAAAACTAACCAAAAGTTTGTTTTTGTATATGTTTCTGTGGGTTACAGCAATGTCACTTTTTTTTCTCTTACGCAAAAATGCTGTAAATGAAGAGACAAATGTATGGACTGCTCCAAAAGAAACATTTTACATGTAAGCAATATCGTCGTAAATAACATTAGTATTAATGCCTCGGTACACTTAATTGTCGTTACTATCAGAAATTATGAGAGGTCAGTAAAATAAAAACGATGTAAGTATGGGATGATATAAATTTGACATTATTTTAATACGTTTAGGAACAATCACCACTACTAAATCAAGTTTTTTTTTAAATTTAAAAACAATCAAAAAACACTTTGGAGCCCAAAAAGCACAAAATTGAAATTGAGAACTTTAGGTACCCTATCTTCTGCTTAAGGCCTTCGGATCGACCGTGATGCTGAACCATGATGATAATTTTAGGCAATACACCTGCCCATAACATTATCACGTGGCTATTGGGACATTAAAAATCCAAATCATTACCTAGAATTGTGCTGCAGTCGGCTGCGTCCTGCAGAAATCGTTCCGTCCTAAAATATGGTTTATCTAAATATCAGAAATATTGTCCTTCAAATCAGAACACAGCGATGTTTGCGTATTACTACTTGCCAGTAGATCAATTGGCGAACATATGCTACTTTTCCAGTGGAGAAGTAGAGTAAATAAATATGGGCAGATATTTAAAACACCACACCATCTGACCCCAAACTTTAAAAATTGTATTATAGCATCCAAAAAGCTGATATAATACCTAAACAAGGTTATTATTGGTAATCAATTTGCATCCTTATGAATTTGGCCATGTTAAGTACACAAAATACACAGTCTTCTTCAAAAATGGTGTCAAAACCCTTTTGAAGAACTATCGACCAATATCCCTTCTGAGTTTTTATCACATGTTGCTTTATTCGAAGACTCAACAAGTTTCAACCACCAGAATAGGCCGGATTTCACAGCGGGTATAGCACCACGGACCACATTGACTTCGTGCGGCAAATCATACAGAAGAACAATGAGTACAAACAGCTCCTTTGTTTGGCGTTTTCGGACTATTAGAAGGGATTCGACACGGAGGAAACCCGGTCTGTCCTGGAATCCTTACAGCGATGTCAAATTAACTGGCGATATACAATACAATACAATACAAAACACTTTATTATACCACAAAACAATACAGGAATACAATGATAATACTTAAAAATTAGAACATTTTGGGCACAAAAGGCGATCTTATCGCTAATAGCGATCTCTTCCAGATAACCCTTTGAGCGTTAGAACCTGGTAATAAGAAAGGGCAGTGGTGTGGTTTCCTTGATACATATATAATTGTACAAATAAAACAAATACCGTTCAAACGTATATATATATTAAATATAAATATGTTATACATATACGGTACATATAAATAATTAAATGCATAAAAATAAATATACATAGAGATGATTACAAAAATATATAATACAAAATAGACGTACATAAATACATTCACTAAAATACACTAAGAGTAAAGGACATTTGTACATATTCACACAGCAAGATTGCTCAAGTAATGCTGCCAAATCTGAGCCTTAAACGAGTCGACGCTCTGAGCACGCCTGATGGTCACCGGAAGAGTATTCCAGAGCGCAACAGCCCGTACGCAAAACGAAGAGCCAAAAAAGGAGCTTGAGTGCGATGGAGTAGACAGAAGAAGATTTGTAGATGACCTAAGATTGACAGAATGAGTGTCGCAGAGGAAAGTGAAACGAGAACTTAAGTACGAGGGCGAAGAAGGGGTAAAAAGAATTTTATATAAGACAGTGAGAATGCGAGTTTCTCTACGTTGACGAATGGGGAGCCACTTCAGTTTTGTGCGAAACTGAGATATATGATCGAATTTTCGAAGACCGAAAATAAATCTGATGCAAAGGTTCTGAAGGCGCTCAAGCATGTCAAATTGTTCCTGTCTAATATCGAGGTAACAAGCATCCGCGTAGTCTAGGATGGGAAGAAGAAGTGATTGAGCTAACGCAACCTTGGTGGCAGTGGGTAGGAAATTACGGAGTCTTCTTAATGACGCTGCTGAAGCGTACAGTTTACGCTTTAGAGATCGAATTTGAGGGTCCCATGTGAAACAGCTGTCAAAAATTATACCAAGATTTTTAACCTCCGAACTATAAGGTACAGTTGCACCGCTAAAAACAACTTTGGTGATTGTGTTTAAGTTAACCATCGAAACTAGTCGTGAACTTCCTATAATTATAGCTTGAGTCTTAGATGCGTTAACTATGAGACCAAAAGATTTGCACCATTTCTCAATACGGAGCAAGTCAGCATTGACTGACTTCACCGCTTCATCTAAGCTATCCAACGAAGCTTGCACATACCCTTGGAGGTCGTCAGCATAAAGGTGGTAGGAAGAAGATATATGAGAAGTTACTGCATTTATAAAGATAGCAAAAAGTAAAGGAGAGAGAACGCCACCCTGAGGAACGCCAGATCGCGTATCGCACCACGAAGAAACAATATTATCTTGTATACGTACACGTTGCCGGCGTCCATACAGGTAACTACGAAACCAGTCAATTGCCGTTGGAGATATGTTAATCGAATGGAGCAGGGAGAGAAGGATATCGAAATCAACAGTGCTGAAGGCATTGCTGAAATCAAGTAGAGTGAGGATAGTGAGCTTTCTGTTGTCCATTCCCAGCCTAATATCATCAGAAATTTTAAGGAGAGCAGTGGTTGTACTATGACCGGGACGGAAACCAGATTGCAGTGGATTGAGAAGATTATTGCAGTTGAGGAAAAAACTAAGTTATATAAGTACTAGTAAGTATATCGAGATGATAATATGTTTGACGCCGCTACTATGACCATTCAAGTTCAAAACTTGCAGATGAATGATCCACCTGGGACGAGAAGTGAGACAAGGGAACGTAATCTCCCCAAAATTATTCTCAAACACATTGAAGGATATATCTAGGACACTGGATTGGACTGGATGTGGCATCAATATAACGGTGAATACACCTCTCACCTACGATTCGCAGACGACATTGTTATGATGGCCGAAACGCTGGAAATACAAGAGATGCTGAATAGCTTAGCTGAATTTTCCCAACGAATCGGTGTCCAAATATTAGATAAACCCAATGTTATGGTGAACGAGCTCCTAACTATGGGATCGATTGCCATAGTCAAGGAACGCTTTTACTTGGAAAACAATTTCAAATGTGAGTCCATGAAGAGGATTCAGCTAGGCTGTGCAGTGTTTGGGAAACTCTCTCTTCTCGTCACCCATCCCACAAAGCCAGAAGACGAAAGTTTTCAATCAGTGCGTTCTACCGGTCATGATCTACAGTGCTGGAACGTAGAAACTGACACTTAGGACCGTCCACAAGTCCATTAAGGTCGCACAGTATGCTATGGAACGAGCTGTGCTCGGTGACTCTCTGAGGGATCATATTCGAAATGAAGTCATCCGTTATTGACAAAGCTCAACGTCTTAGCCAACTGAAGAGGCAGTAGGCTAGTCATATCTGTAGGAGGACCGATAACCGTTGGGGTAGACAAGTTCTAAAGTGGAAATCGTGATTAGGTAAACGTAGTGTAGGAGGTCCTGAAACCCAATGGAGTGACGACATACGTAAGGCTGCAGGCAGTGGTTGGAGAAGAAAAGCCGTCAACAAGGCTGAGTGACGTACCATGGGAGATGCCAGATGCCTATGTCTAGCAGTAGACTAGAATGCGCTGATGACGATGATGTAGGTATTGAGTTTTAATAAAAGTTGTAAAACAAGTATTGTTTGTTTAAATACACAGAATATGATCTTAAATGGATGCAGGCTGATTAGCAGCATCCTTGTAAAGTTAAAAATACATACTCATTATACAAAGAAATATCCTGACAAAACAAATATGTTGTAGGTGTTACTGGTGCTGGAGAGGAAATGAAACCACGTCACTGTATAAACTGCTGACTATATTGATCTTAATTATACACAAGTGACGCGGGGCGAGAGACTAATCGCTCTACCGCTGTCATCTGCTTATATACTAAATCTTACCACATAAGTACGTGCTCTTAGGCTTAGGCCCTACATACACCCCTTTCTTAAAAAAAAAAGAAAAACATTTAACAATCCAAAAAAAAACATATCTACTTATATCACAAATTGTTTACACTATAAAATTACGTTCAACTCGTCACCTGTTTCTTCCGCTTGCTAGGCACATTTTCCGTGCTAACCTTGGCATATAGACTTCGAACTGCTTTGCTCACTCAGCGTTCTAGTTTGCACTAATGCCTATTGATTTATATTTCCTATTACGTGACGCATATCCCTTGCAATGCAATCTTTAAAATATACAATACCCGAATAAATCGCCAGAAGTTCCTTGTCGTATACACAGTACTTTTTCTGGGATTCCGTGGGCTTCTTTGCAAAAATAATCGAGGGTTCTCCAAAGACCCTTTTCCTTCTGTGCAATACCGCGCCTATACTAATGTCTGACGCGTCTGTCATAAGGGTTAACCTTGCCCCTGGACTCGGGGTCCGATAACTTGGCAGCATTTTCCCAACGCTCTAATTGCCTCTTTAGCCCATATTGTCCCTTTTCTTTGCACATTGTCTGTCAATATCTATCAAAAATTCTCTATACTCTTGCAGCGTTTGGTATGCATGCTCTATAAACATCTTACATACCCAAAATAACCTGCGTAACTACTCTACTGTCTCCGGTTTGAGATAGTCCTAAATAACCTTGACTTTGTCAGGCAAAGGACTTATTCCATTTTCCGAGACTTCGTAACATAAAAAAAATCTATTTTACTTTCCTCAACATACATTTACCTAATTCAACTTAAATTTAATATATCTGTAAACGCTCAAATAACCTACGCAAATGCTCTTTATGCCAGGTTGCATTTTTCGAGCCAATTTGTTATGTTATCTAAGTATACAAGCAAAACTGATTGTTCAGCATTATTACCGCTACCGCTGTCATTGACACCAATATTTATTTGTTCTACGCCAGCTAAAACGTTCGTGTTTATAAATCTTTGAATCGTCTGCGGTCTGCGCTGCATTGCGTAACCCAAAGGACAATCTCGTAATTTCTAAAATACCAAACGCGTAATAATTGCTATTTTTCTATATCCTCTGTACTAATTTTCTACCGTCAGCTTAAAATTCCTTGAACAATCGGCTCCAATTATCGGCTGTTTAACATCGCATAGCAATTTTCTTAAACCGGAAATGGGATCTGCACAGCCACTCTGGATCACCTGGTGCCCTTTTCTTCCGCGAACCAGTCCTATTTTCGCTCCATTTTTGGCTGCTTCGGCTTCTTCCGCGTTCTTGGCCTTGAACCTTACTGCGTAGTGAAGCTACTTCTAACTCCAGCTTCCTAATCTGCTTGACTAGCTCCGTGAGAGGTAAATGGGGTACCTGTTCGTTACTCCCGGACACAGCAGCGATGTCGTAGCACGTGGTGTTCTCTATAACTTTGTTCTTGTTGCTAAGTTCTTGTCGCTCAGCACTATCCTCATAGACCTGCAGCAGTCGGTCCTTCAGCGCCGTATACTTGTTGTTCACCGGCGTCTGGAATGAGTCTCTCCCCAATTTTGATATAACCATGTTGAACTTTCCTCCATCCCTTTGTTTCTGCGATGCCATCACTGCTTCAAACTGGGCCAACCATAACCGCGGCATGTCAACCCAAAAATCTGGAAGTCTCGTTGACACACCTATAGCGGCCAGGGCACAATCAGCGGAATTCGTTCGCTCGTCTTTCATGCCCTGCTGACCCACTTGCCCACTTACTGGTGCAGCGTGCGGAAACATTGTTGAAAAACAATTTACTACCGCAGTAACACCAAAAAATATCTTCTGAATCTTCTCTTTAACTCACTGTTCAATCGTCGGGGTCACCACTGTAACCACCACTGAATCACGTCGAGCTGGATCACGTCGGGCTAGATCACGTCGGGGTCACCACTGTAGGTGTTACTGGTGCTGGAGAGGAAATGAAACCACGTCACTGTATAAACTGCTGACTATATTGATCTTAATTATACACAAGTGACGCGGGGCGAGAGACTAATCGCTCTACCGCTGTCATCTGCTTATATACTAAATCTTACCACATAAGTACGTGCTCTTAGGCTTAGGCCCTACAATGTATTTGAATTCATCATACAAATATTTGCCCTGGGTGGGAATCAAACCCACGATCCTCGGCTCGCAGACAACTTACTACCAACTAAGCCACGAGGCCACGCGAGGTACTACCAGTACAAAAATCGCGGTAAATTTAACTTTTTCCAGGATAAAAAGTATCCCATGTTTCAGAAGTTCAGCAATTTAGGCATGAAGAGGTAATAGATAATTTAAGTTACTTTTCACATTCATAATTTCTTTTACTTTTCTATTCCAAATTATATCTCTAAATTAGTTGAAATGATTTAAGATGAAATAAAAAACATTGATGAGGCATTCATATTCATCGTCAAATCACTTACGTTTATAAATTGAATCTAATTCGGTAGTAAAGCACAACAACAGCACACTCGTCACGCCTTCCCAAGTGTCACACAGTAACGTACATAACTGAACGACGTGGTGATCCACGGTGCAACCGGCGCGAACGTATTTTACAATGGCGGTAAATGAGCAAAATCTGCAGATGGCTATCGTGTTGAAAATAGCTTAAATAACAAAGTCCGGTAAATTTTAGTGAACTTAAGTTGGCGTAACTAGTGATTGTCTTTACCACCACATGTATTTAAAATGTAGTAAATTAAAATTACCCACGTCTGATTATATAATAGACTAGCGGCCCATTCCGGCTGCGCTCGGATATTGTCATTCAAAGACTATTAATCGAAATAAAAACTATCCTATCTCTCAAGTTGGACCAGACTGCTCACGGTGTGCCAATTTAATTTAAAATCGGTTAAGTAGTTTAGGAATCCATCGCGGACAAACATCGTGACAGGAGATTTATATATATTAAGATGTAGTAAATACCATGCGTTACTTAATTGTATGAGCAATTTTGCTGTAACCCACAGTCCTCAACATTTCATGACGCTGTTATTACAATGCATACATAATTTGCAAAAGGGAAATTGTTGTAAATAGCAAATGAAAGAAAAAGGCCGTTTTTGTGTTGTTTACAGCAAGAGAAATGTTGTCTTTTTTGAAAAATTGAAAAAAATTCAATGCTGTACAAAAATTTCTAGAGGTCGTAGAGCCGCGGGAGTGGGACCATTCGACGCAGTATTTTTTTCTGATTCTAAATCTGCAAAAAAAAATTTTTGCCTAAGGTGTGGTTTACAGCAGGTTTGGTTTTTACCGTCGATATATTGTTAAGTAATTTTGAAGTGAAAACTTATTTCGAGGCGCCACAGACAGATTTTTCGTGAGCTGTGAATTGAATTCTACCGTCACGCACGGGAATGATGAGTAATCTTCGAGTAAACTCGGGACCATGGCCATTGGCCATCTAGAAATGCGTCAGCATTTCTACATAGATTGGCATGCTCATGGCCGGGGGCGTGGCGGTGTCACCTGCGTAGTTTCCAAAGCTATCAAATTCTGAGTTATAGGTAAGTTTTCACTCCTATGGGCAGTTCCTATAACTCCCAAATTTTGACGTGATAACGTCTTATAATTCGATGAAGCCGGCTGCACGCCCGCAAAACATGACGTCATGTACCGTTACCGTCGGTCGTTACCCTCGGTCGTTACCTCGCCGCATGTTTGTTACAGTTGTATTAATTATTTCGACCAGTAGTTCAAGCGGGGATGTAGCTCAGTGGTAGAGCGTTCGTTTTGCATGTGAAATGCCCCGGGTTCGATCCCCGGCATCTAAAAGCTTTTTTGCATTGTTTTTTGCATTGTTTTGATTGAAAATGACTAAATTCTACTGATTACTTTTTACATACAAATCTATTAAACAAATGAAATTAAAATTTTCTTTTGTAAAATGCTACCATTCCATCAGTATTTTCTTAAGACGTTGTCACGTTCAACTATCGTCAGTAAACCGACTTTACAGACAACAATTTTTTTTTATCAACTTGACACATTTGGCATCAGATAGAGTGTGATTTGTTGTGGTAGGACATTTCTGTAGAGTTCGTTTTGCAAAATAGTTATTTATAGTGTTACATTAATAGTGGTAGGGTTCTTTGTAGAGTACCTACGCATGGGGTAGTGCCATACCTTTGCCAGTTATTCTACCGCCCAGTAGTGTTTCCAGAGATATTACACAGAGAAAATATAAAGGCATAGAGATGAGTCATCGTTTATCGGTGACGAAGATATAGGTAAGAATATAATAGGTATTCATTGGACTTTTCATATTTCAATGGGCAGGAGCATTGCTTGCATCAGGCCAGCCACAGGCCTGATGGTACACACATTCGGCTCTTCCTATCTATATCTTATTCTAAACAATAAAATAAGTAAAAAATTGGCAGTCATAGGAACTGCCGATAGAAGTGAAAACTTATAACTCAGAATTTGATAGCTTACCTTGGAAACTACACGGGTGTAACCGGAGGCCACGCCCTTTGAGCATTTTCCATTGGCTGACGCATTTCTAGATGCCCAATCGCCAAGGTCCCGAGTTTACCCAAAGATTTCTTATCATACCCGAGCGTGACGGTAGAATTCAATTTACACCCTACGAAAAATTTGTTTAGGCGCGCCTAAAGAAGTTTTCACTTCAAAAATGTTTTTAAGTCAAACAGTTTAATTGTAAACGGTCATGGTAATTTTGCATATAAATGTACTAAAAAATAAAGACAAAAGGCCGGTTTGCATTTTAATTAGTGCGATTGCGAGTGCGTGTGCGAGCAAGAAATCGCGATTGATTAGTGCAGGTGTGTAGTGCGAGTACTGTCCAATTCTGTATAGTAGCTGTGTTTCGTTCATTGAGTTGCCAGCCGTCGGCCCGCAAATATGGATGAAAGTCAAGAAGCGCGCTTGCGATTGGAAGAGTTGCATCAGTTTAAGGTCATGTTCTGTATATTTAAACAGAGACAACTTCTGTTCAAGAACTTTTGTTAAAGCTCAATACATATCACAAAAAACGTGTGTTTGCTGTCCTCTCTAGCACAGTTTTAGTGTTTCTAGTTTAGTGTTTATTCACATCATTTATCGAGCGCTAAAGAGTATGTGTGCTCTTGTTACGAAGAGTTCGATGCTTTTAGACCGGACACTTTTCTTTTATTTTGTATGGAAAAAAAACGAATTTTCAAAAACTGTAGAAAAAAAGTTGACGTATTTAATGTACTTAACATTCCCTTAAAAGTATCCAGGTTGATTACCAAAAACCCTATAAACATATCTGTATCCAATGCATATCGCACATCAAAAATCTGTATACCTAAATACGAAGAAATCTGAAATATATGGCAATTCTACTGTTTAGTGACAGGTTGTAGATATTTGACGTACTATGACGGTTTTCAATAAAATCGTTTGACTTAAAAACATGTTTAACTTATTTTATTTTCAAGTTCTTAGTTTTTATTTCTCTGTCTATTTAATTCATTTAGTGCCTCATGATTGCAAGGTTTCTTTTGTCAAGCCCTTTCATTTCTCATAATACCCATATTGACGGTATTAAATAAAAATAGGTTATCCGCCACTTTGTAGCGGCGGCCATCTTGAATTTACAATACATTTTAGTGTACATAGTTAGTCAGTTAGTAGTTAGTTAGTTTAGCGGGGCCTTTTCCGCACCTAGCCTCTTTATTGGGCCATTGTACGTGACTCATACTTCCCTTTCCCTTACATATCTAATTGTATTGTCATCAGAACCAAAAGCGTATAATAATTTTTAAATCAATCGGTTGTCAGGAAGAGGATTAAATTTCAATTACTAAATTCGACCCAAGAGAAAAACAAACGGAGTAAATTAAATAAAACCGTTATAAATTGTAAAGAGGTATTTGTTTGAACGCACCAATCTTAGGAGTTACTGGACCGATATCAAAAATTCTTTCACCGGCGAAGTAATTCTCGAGTACTACAAGGTATATATTACGTACCACGGGCAAACCCAGGGGGACCGCTAGTATGTACATAAAATCCAGTGGGTTTGGTCGAATCATGGACGTATAAAAAGTCGGACATAGTCTCGCTAAAACTAAAACTGTGTCCATAGAGTCGGCCACATAATATGCACGTGTGCGCTGTCACATAAAGGTTGACACGCACACATACACACATTAGTTGGTCATTAGATGGGCAAACTTGTATGTGTGCGTGTGAACCTATCAGGGCCAACCTGACAACGCACACGCGCAAATTTGATGATGATGATAGATTCGTCATGTCTGTCTGTCTGTCTGTCCGTCCGTATGTCACAGCCACTTTTTGCCAAAACTATGAGAACTATACTGTTAAAACTTGGTAAGTAGATGTATTCTGTGAACCGCATTAAAATTTTTACAACAATATAAAAAAAAGAATTAGGGGTGCCCCCCTAACTTAGAATTAAAAAATGATGTTGAGGTTTCTAAAACTATTTTTGTCTACACTGAATAATTTGCGCGAGAGACACTTCCAAAGTGGTAAAATGTGTGTCTCCCCCCCCACTAACTTCTAAAGTAAGAGAATGATAAAACTAAAAAATATATATAATGTACATTACCATGCAAACTACCAACGATAATTAGTTTAAACTCGATCTGATGAGTAGTTGTTTTAGTACATCAAAAATACAATTAATAGTGTAATTATGATGTACTAAAACATCGATCAAAGTTAACCCTTCATGGGCGAGTCCGACTCGCACTTGGCCGTTTTTTTTATACGTCCATGGGTCTAATTAACTCTTCACCATAATTCAAAATTTACGAAAGTTAGTATTTATGCGTAACTGGAGAAAAGTAGCCTATGTGTGTTATTCCAGACTATGGTGTTTATCTGTGTTCCAAATATCAACACGATACACGATCTGTTCCAATGTGATTGAGCAACAAACATTCAAGCTTTTAAATTTATAATATTAGTAGGATTTTATCCAACCTGAGAGATAGGCCAGTTTTTATTTCGATTAATCGTCTTGATATGACAATATCCGAGCGAAGCCGGAGCAAGCCGCTAGTACACAATAACAATTTATTTAACAAAAAATAAAAACCGAATTCAATTTAAAATTAAATTCAGGCATACCACCTAATTCAATAGGAAGCAATCACTGAGTCATCGAGGTAAGAAAAGTTACGTTTAGTTGTTTTTTAATCATATTTCCAAAACCGCTACACCGATTTCCACTAAATTTATACAAAATCGCCTCTGAACTACATATGATCTATCAAACAAAAAAAGAACCATTAAAATCTATTCGCAATTGCGTAAAATACATACAAAAAAAAAGAAAAAAAAATACATCCGACTTTACCTCTTTTTTGGAAGTCGATTAAAAAAGCGTAAATCGACAATAAACGACCCATCGCTGGATTATCTCTAGACGGTTAAAAGGTTAAGAAATAATCAAGATGATGGCAAATGTGAAGATATGTGGAAATAGGTTGTGTGACGTCACGCCTATCAAGAAGACAGACGCTAGGAGCATATGCGTAGAGGAGGCGACACATTGACCGAGAGGACAGCGCAAGAGCAGCACCTGTGAGTTCGAAACTGTTTAACCAACTTCTAATTATTTTATTATTTTTTCCTAAAAACAATAACTGACCTCGATTTTAAATTAAATTCAGACACTTGACAAAATTTTACAAGAAACCATGACAATAATAAATGAAAGATAAATTAAGTGGTCCAAATAAATGAAAGCAAAATTCAGTTTTTTGGTGATATTTCAAATACCACCACACGAATTTCAATAAAATTTGTATAAGACTACCTTTAAATTATGATCTACCAAACAAAACAGGATCATCTAAATCTATATATATAAAACTCAAAGGTGACTGACTTGGTGATCTATCAACGCACAGCCCAAACCACTGGAGGGATCGAGCTGAAATTTGGCATGCAAGTAGATGTTATGACGTTGGCACCCGCTAAGAAAGGATTTTGATAAACTCTACCCCCAAGGGGGTGAAATAGGGGATGAACGATTGTATGAAACTTTTTATTCCTTTGAGATATTTGCATGAAATTTCGTACACAATAAGTTCAACTAAAATCATGAAGCACGTATGACAACGTTTTTCAAAATTCAGTCTCCAAGGGGGTGAAATATGGGATGAAAGTTTGTATTAAATTTTATATCCCTTGGACATATTTCCATGAAACTTCGTAAAAATGTAGTAAAACCGTTAGGTTACTCCGCCGGTCATATTCGGTAACTTGAAAACTCAACTTAACTAATAATTGCGCTTAACGCGAGCGAAGCCGCGGGCAAAAGCTAGTTGATCCATAAACTTGACCAAATTTTACAAGAAACTATGGTTATAAATGAAAGATAAATGAAGTAGTCCAAATAAATGAAAGCAAATTTAGTTTTTTGTTGATAATTCAAAACCACTACACGGTTTTCGAAATAATTTGTATAGTAACCTCGGAACTATGGTCTAACAAACAAAAAAATAGCCATCAAAATCGATTGACAATTAGAGCTACTCATAGCTGGGCATTAACTCGTTAATCCGTTAATCGATAATTAACGAAGTTAACATTTTGATTAACGGATTAACTTTTAAGTTAACTTTTAAAAATGTTAACGGACATGTTAACTTCCGTTAATTATGCAGAAGTCCGTTAATCGTTGATTCAATGCTCACTATTTACCGCACGGCACCTCGGCGCGGCGTAATAAACAGGTTCAGACAAGTATGAAACGAAAAGTGCTGGGCGCAGTGTGACCATATGTGGCGGGTTCCTGCAATTTTGACAAGATTGAGGCGTCATTTTAGCCTGTGGCATGATCGGTTGACGTTATACTTATGAAAACAAATATAATTTTGTTATCATAAGTAATATTTCCAAGAATCTCGAGTTCTTTTTGGCTGAAAATTTGAGCATAAACATACTCGAATTTGACTGACGTTTACAATTTAGTTGAATATTTCACACATCCCTAGTAAACCAAGTAGATTATGGTAATCCATAGCTAGTGGGGAACTCCCCGATAAATTCAATCATACTTTTTCGATCGTTTATCTGTATTGTAACTTTCTTTTTAAAAAATCGGTGGTAGTTCATTGCGGGAGCCTATTAGAACGCATAACTTTTTGTTCCTAATTTACTTTGTCATAATGAATGTAGCATAATGTATAGTGTCATAATGCAACTTTCGCATAATCATTTTTTGGCGTCATGTGTTTTAAGCATAACAATCTATTGTACTACATTTTATTCGACTATTGATGAGACGCATAATAGTTTTTAAGCATTTTTTTATTTGTTCTATTTTTTTTAAAGGTGCCGTTTAAATCGCATATTTTTTTTTTCCTAATTTACTTTGTCATAATGAATGAAGCATAACATATAGTGTCATAATGTAACTTTTGCATAATCGTTTTTTGGCGTTATGTATTTTAATCATAAAAATCTATTGTGCTACATTCAATTCGACTGTTGCTCAGACGCATTTAGGCATTTTTTAATTATTTGTTGTGCTACGTAATATATAACCAGGTTATATAGGGTCCAGATCCGACTCGGAGCACCCCGACTCCACCTAGTCTTGTCGCTACTACCCCTAGAGTGTATTTAAAAAATGCGGGAGCCAGAAGCTCAAGGGAGGTCCTGAGTGGAGTGATCCATGCGAGGCCAAGCGTAGCGAAGGGGGGAGGTGGCGAGCGAAGCGAGCCGGCGACCTCCGTAGTGGAGTGCAGGCCGAGTATGGAGAAGCGACACTCAGGGCTGACCGAAGAGCTTCTGGCGGGAGCCCACCCGGAGTCAAAAAGTGCACCATATGTCTTAGGTGTATGTAGGTTTTTAAGTCCTAAAAACGTTATGTCTACATAAATTGGTACAAAAATTGTTATACTACTGCATAGTCCTGCATAGATATTCCATTAAATTAGTAGATACCTACATTACGAATAATAAATATTGTTGTCGAAGTACCCACCCGCATTTCACACACCCACGTATTATGTCCGCTCTTTACACTTGTTTTTTAGTTAGGCGTTTAAAGTTTATGCCGTTGATCAGTATGTTTAAGTATTGTTATGCTTTTCTCAATGTGTGCCTTTAACCATTATGCTATTTATAGTTATGCGTCGAAACATTATACTAAGTTATCTGTATGCTATATATGGCTATGCGTTTAAACATTATGCTAAGTTATCGTTATGTTATATATGGTTATGCTAGTTAACATTATGCGAAGACAGTTATGCGTTTAGTTGTTATGGTAAATTATCATTACTCCTAAAAACGTTATGCCTACCTAAAATAGGACAAAAAATGTTATGCCACCCCATATAGACCCGTTCATTGCAACTAACCAAAGAAAAGTTAAATAAAATGAACAAATCAATGTATAAGAATGAAGAAATGGAGGTATACAATGAAAATTCCGGTGTTTAACATCTTACTAATATTATAAATGACAATTTTTGGATGTTGTAATGTTTGTTGTTTCATCACGTCAGAACGTCTGGGAACGGGAAAGGATTGGGTTGAAATTTGGAAAACAGCCCTCAAACGCTGCAGTTGAACGTCTGCTATCCACGGGTAAAGACATTTTAACACCAAAGTGAGCCTCGCTTTCAGACGAGAACTTCGACATGCTAATGTTCATGAGGGGAAATAGATAACTATGCGCATTATGCCCGACGATTAAATTACACATACAATTAAATTAAATAAAAAAATTGGCAGTCATAGGAACTGCCGATAGAAGTGAAAACTTATAACTCAGAATTTGATAGCTTACCTTGGAAACTACACGGGTGTAACCGGAGGGCGCGGCCTGGTCATCATGGCATGGCCATCTAGAAAAGCAGCAGCATTTCCTATTGGCTGATGCATTTCTAGATGGCCATGCCATGATGGCCAGGCAACGCCCTTTCAGCATTTCCCATTGGCTGACGCATTTCTAGATGGCCAATAGCCATGGTCCCGAGTTTACCCGAAGATTTCTTATCATACCCGAGCGTGACGCTAGAATTCAATTCACAGCTCACGAAAAATCTGTCTCGGCGCGCCTAAAGAAGTTTTCACTTCAATAATAAAACTAAACTCTACAAGTATTTGGTTTTTTCGTAACCTGTTAACTTCCAGAACCTAAACCAACAGGTTTTATAAGTTCAATAACGCAACGATATAAAATCCAATACGCATATTAACGGATTAACGATTAACGTTAACTTCCGTTAATTCTTACGAAACGTAACGCTTTAACGTTTAACGAAGTTAACTTTTTTTGTAACGGATTAACGATTAACGAAGTTAACTATTTGATTAACGGTGCCCCGCTATGGAGCTACTATCCCGTAACACACATTTAAAAAACATGCAACCGTATTGATAACCTCCTCCTTACTAGTCAGTCAGCTAAATAAGAGGAAGATTTTCATTTAGGTTGCGTACGTTATTTTATAGTATAGTAAGCGACGAGATCTTCTGACCACGGCAAGTGCCTGATGGTAAGCAACATGCCTGCCCATGATAACACAGTGACTCACAGTTATTGGAAAATGAAAAGTCCAAATCATTGACTGGCACTACACGCTCATTCAGAGGTAAAAGAAGCTTTGTCTCTATGACCTGTAATTTCTCTGGAAACTGCCCTTTAAACCTGAACACGGTGATGTTTTCACATTACTGCTCGCCGGTAGAATAACTAGCAAAGGTGTGGTACTTACAGAGCGGACTCTACAGAGAGACCAACCTAGTGTTGCAAATAAAAAAACAATGTTAAGCATACATTCTACTAATATTATAAATGTCAAAATTTGGCTGTTTGTTGCTCAATCACGTCCTAGCGTATGAACGGATTGGGCTGTAATTTGGAACACAGTTAGATTATAGTCTGGAAGAACACATAGGCTACTTTTTATCCCGATAAAACTACGGGAACTACGCGGGTAAAACCGCGGGGAGACGCTAGTATTGAACATAAATATAAAAATCAATGCCAGTTTTCGTTGTAAGTGAACTAACTCCTCCGAAACGGCTGGACCGATTTGAATGATTTGTGAAGTGAAAGCAGTGCATCATCACTCGCTCAAGGTCGCGCGGTTTTAGCCTACAGCTAGACCGTTCCTCCCAGGGAACAAGTGCCAGTCGGTTGTCGGACGCACGGCTGAGCGCTCGCGCAACACGTTTCCCGCGCATATTGTTACTAGATATATTGATAACCCTCCGCGCTAGACAGGGACAGAGTTACGCGTTAGAAAGAGCGCAAAAGTTTATTTGAAAATCGCTACAGGTATTGCGAGCTGAATTGAACTTTGTTGTGTCCAAGCAAGAGTCGCTATTTATATAATTGTTTTCGGTAAGTGAGGCTTCTGTACTAATATTTATTTCTGTGGTGAAAGCTTCTTTTGGCGCGCCTAGATAGATTCATCGTGGGCTGTGAATTCTAGCGTCACGCTCGGGTATGATAAGAAATCTTCGGGTAAACTCGAGACCATAGCCATTGGCCATCTAGAAGTGCGTCAGCCAATGGGAAATGCTAAAAGGGCGTGGCCTGCCCATCATGGCATGGTCATCTAGAAATGCGTCAGCCAATGGGAAATGCTGACGCATTTCTTGATAATCATGCCATGATGACCAGGCCACACCCTCCGGTTAGTAAGCTTGATAGCTTACTTTGGAAACTACACGGGTTTGGATACTTCAAGACAGACAGAAAAAAAAACGTTTTAACCAACTCAAAAAATTTGTATGATGATACATGATGGCTCCGCCAATTGTGATTTGATTTTGATAGTTTGGTTTTTGTTTGGTAGATCATAGACTACAGGCCCGTGAACAAAATTTGCGGGTCAAATGAACGACCAGGAGACCTATGTCGGATTATGAACGGCATTGGTTCTATACAGTTTAAATACCTCTTCTAATCTATTATTCCGCAACGCCGTACAAAAATCATGCGACAAGAAGAAATGATCGAGTGTTGCAACCTCCCCTGATCAACTGCACTCAGTTGGACAGCTTACAAGTGACGGCATAGTGCTGAATCTTATTACTTACCCTTCTATCATCCTACATAGGTCTCCTGATAGTTCGTTTGACGCGTAAATTTTGTTCACGGGACTGTAGTCTAATAGTTCAAAGATGGTCGCATATAAATTTTATAGTGGTCAGTTTGGTGAGTTTTGAAATACGTACGTATTCATTTATCTGGATGACTTAGTGATAGTTTCCAATGAAATTTTAAGACTTAACTAAGACTCAATTTAAGACACAGCCAATTTAAAAATAATGTTAAGACTTATTTAATTTGAAATTGAAGTCGGTTTTCTGTGGGTTTTTTTTCGGAAAAACGTATTTATTTGTAACTCTGTTTCTAACACTACAAAACATAGGTATATAAGTACATACATACCACTACATAATATCCTTTCTGCATAAACTGTATTTTTACTGATGGTGAAACATCAGCTACTTATTAATAAAAGGATCACTAATAATAATTCTGGTGAACGCAACAAATGATCTCTAAAATGCGGTCTATTGACCTGATAAATTAACTGTAGTGATGTGCCACACTCGGTGATTAATAAATCGATATTTAAAAGACGATAATGTGAATATTATATAACTTATTAACTTTCGTGCTGTGAATTTGAAGTCGTTTTGAAAACATTAATCAGGTCTATCACAACTTACCTATATGATGATCTTTAATTATGTTGCTCATGAATATCGCTTTTTTTGAGCTATGGGCAGTCTGATAGAAAAAGGGCACGATGGTATTAGATCATGCAGATCAGGTACACACTGTCCGAAATATAAACAAGGTAGCAATTTTACGGCCATGTTCCATGCTTTCGAGTATTTTTTTCGAACAAGGGTGTCGTTGCCTATGAGCCATTAGGCACGTCTCTGGGTCGATTCTAAGGCCTCCAAATAGCACATAGCCTCTCCAAATCTGGATAACGAAGGTAGTAATACTGTATATGAAGTGATTTGGTCTGCTCATGCCCATATAAACCAGTCGCACTGTGTTATTAGGTATGGGCAGACGTGTTGCGTACCTTTTGATATATACATATATGTCTTGCTCATCATTATATGTTAAAATAGAAAAAATACTTATATTACTTATGGATATACTAATAACAATGCATAGTTTTACCCGCATAGATATGTTTCCGTTGCAGTTATTTCCTTGCGATAAAATGTTGCACAACCGCATCTTATTCTAGGCGATAATATGTGATCCAAATTTCAACCCGATCTCGTCGGAACGGCATGATTGGGAGATCACGTCCCAAAAAAAATCCAAACTTAGACATTTACAGTATTTGTAGGACTTCTGTAAATATATCGATACATATCGTATTTCTATCGATACAACGCACATCACTACAGCCTCCAGTTTCCTGTTACATAGCAGCAAACAAAACACGACCCGTCAAGGTTGTGTCGTCGCATCGTGAGTCTCTCATAGTCGTGACAACACTAGATGAGCATGTACGTGTATTATTAATTATTGCGTGTATTATTAATTATTATGTGTCTTATTAAAAACTACACATAATTTTATAATTATTTTTGTGAATTGGTGTTGCTGAATGTGATATTATTAGTGATTCATCATTTATATTGTGAGTTAAATTATTTAAAAGTTTTTATTAAGTTTTAGCTTAAGCCTTTGAACAACGATATAAAAAAGAGGTTCTCAATTGGGTTGTATGTTTTTTTTTTGTGTATATTACGCAATAGCTCCGCCAATTATAAATCAATTTTGATGGTCCTCTTTTTGTTTTGTAGATCAGATAGTTAAAGGTGGTCCCATACAGATATTTTTTATCGAAATAAGTGTGGTGGTTTTTGAAATTCGAACAAAAACTAAAATTTGCTTTCATATACATATTTAGACGACGTAGTGATAGGATTGTTATGAAATTTGGTCGAATGGCTGAATTTAAGTTTAAATTGGGGTCATTCGACTTCAATTTAAAATTAAATAAAACTTATATATGTTTTTTTTTTAGTAAATTATTGCGAATTTAACTTATGAGACACAATCATGTTCCCACGAAACAGCGAATACGTAGTCTAGGTAATTAAATTTTAGATTTTTGGTAATATCTCAAAAACTGCTACAACAATTTCGATAAAATTTAAATATGAGATCCCCTTTGAAATATGATCACTATGATCTACCAAACAAAATAAAATATAATAATCTAAATCGATTCACATTTGGCGGAGCTATCGCGAAACATAGGTACATACGAAAAAATGGCAGTCACAGGAACTGCCGATAGAACTGAAAAACTTATAACTCAGAATTTCATAGCTTACTTTGGAAACTACGCGGTTGAAATTCCGCTCTTGCGCTCTTCCGTTCTCAATTTGATAGTAAGTTCTCTCCTTTTTTAAACTCGGTAAATAAATGTCATTCAAATAGATAAATATTACGCAGATAAAATTGCACCGAGAGTGATATGTTAAAATGGAACAAACCTGATTACTGTTTTGTTATTTCAGAGTTGGAATAATTTTAGAACTTGTTTATCTATAGTAAAATCCTACTAATATTATAAATGTCAATGTATGGATGTTTAGATGTTTTATTGCTCAATCACGTCCTAACGTATGAACGGATCGGGCTGAAGTTTGGAACACAGATAGATTATAGTCTGGAAGAACACATAGGCTACTTTTTATCCCGGAAAAACAATGGGAACGGGAACTTCGCGGGTAGCACCGCGCGGCGCTGCTAGTATACTAATAAATTGTTTATCTGTACGTTTGTAGACTCAAAAACTACAGGAACAATATCGAAAATTCTTTCTCTATTGAAACACATTATTAGTAGGTACTTTGTAACTTCATTCACACATTGTGTAATAGTGGTAGGATTATTTGCAGACTCAGCCTGGGGAAGTACTACACATGGGTCTACACAAGGCATAACGCTTTTAGGACAAATGATAATTTACCATAACAACTAAACGCATAACTTTTTTGCTTAAGTTTACTAGCATAACCATAAACAGGATAACGATAACTTTCCATAATATTTAAACACATAACCATATATAGCACAAAGATAACTTACCATAATATTTAAAGGCACACATTGAGTAAAACAGACGGTATACCTAAGAAATAAATATGCACTTTTTGACTCCGGGTGGGCTCCCGCCAGAAGTCCTGTGGTAAGCCCTGAGTGTCGCTTCTCCATACTCGGCCTGCACTCCACTACGGAGGTTGCCGGCTCGCGTGGCTCGCTCCATTCAGGACCTCCCGTGAGCTTTTGGCTCCCGCATTTTTTATATACACTCTAGGGGTAGTAGCGACAAGACTAGGTAGAGTCGGGGTGCTCCGAGTCAGATCTATGTAACCTGGTTAAGTAAAGGACTAAATTATGCGTCTCATCAATATGCCTAAAGACTATTATGCGTCTCATCAATAGTTGAATCGAATGTAGTACAATAGATTGTTATGCCAAAAAACTATTATGCAAAAGTTGCATTATGACGCCATATTATTATGATACATTCAATATGACAAAGTAAATTAGGACAAAAAAATTATGCGTTTTAAATGGCACCCACTACACATTTACCAATAATACATATATTCTACCGCAAAGCAGTAATTATCAATCATTACTGTGTTCCGGTTTGAAGGACATGTTTCAAAATAAATTACGGGGTAAAATCATCTTGTGTCTGTAAGTGACGAGCGTTGTCACGTCAGTGAACCTATGAGGTTTAGGTGGGAGAAGGGTAAAAGGGAAAATAATACGATGTTCACAAAAACGTAATTAAAAGAAAAACGTAATTATTACAGGTTTAGAATGAGATATATAATTCCAGAACAATATCATAATAATGAGAAAATTATTCTTTGTCGTATGGACACAATTAAAAGGAAATTAGTGATATGAAAATTTGGTATGTAAATGAACGCATCTCTCCTATGAAAAATGGTGCTTTTAGAATGAAAATTGGGATGTACGTTTACATATTGTAGTCAATATGTAACGTTACAGCGTATCGCAATTATCGACAGTAATTTGTATTCTTTATAACTGCATGTACTGTGCTGTGTTGAGCAGGCATGTTACCTACCATCAGATGTCTGTTTGGTTTATCCTGTATCCAATACTATTGAAAAAAATCTGAGTATGCAACTCTGATTTATAATTATTTGTAATATTTTTTTATTATAATAATTATTATTAAAAATAAATAATTATAATATTTATTTAAAGTCAAAGTACTTTATTCATAAATGGACAATTTACACGTCAATAAATAAAAAATAAAAACAAAAGAAAGAGCACACAAATTGTATACATTTTCAAAGTTTGAAATTACTACTTTACTGTATTATAATCTTCCAGAGACACATTGTAGGGCTGGTGCAGCGGCTAATTCAGCTGATTGACTCCAACGGCGCAAATATGCAACCCTCGGAAGAGGTTACATATTTGAGCCCTTTGGGGTTGAGACATTGGGTCCGTGGGGGCCGGGGGGTCTACCGCCTAACGAAAAACGCTTTGATGCTTTGACGCTTTGACGTTGCTGTCTCTTTTCTTCTCGCTTGAAATGAAAGAGACGGCAATGCCAAAGCATCAAAGCGTCAAAGCGTTTTTCGTTAGGCGGTAGACCCCCGGGAGCTCACCTCATTTTCAAAAGCCTTTCCGAGCGCTTGGTCGACGCGACGCGTGACCAAAATGCTGGCGTTTATTTGGCCCAACGCATAACCATTGCCATTCAGCGTGGTAATGCCGCCAGCATGCTGGGTACGCTTCCGATTGGTAGTGGGCTTGAACATCTTGATTATCTGTAGACCGTCATTGGTCTATGGATAATTCAGGTGTGCTTAGTGTAAGTAGTTGTTAGGTATGTAGCGTAGTGTAGTTCTCATTGTATTTTAGTTTTGTTAATAAAGGCTCTGCCCACAGTAAAAAACATAGAAACATCCAGACACAGTGCAAACATTTGAATTCATCACACAAATATTTGCACTGGGTGGGAATCGAACCCACGACCCTCGGCTTCGCAGGCATAGCTACTACCAACTAAGCCACGAGGCCAGTTAAATAGTTTTGAAAATATCTCTCTAAGATATAATATGTGTGTTTATTGTGTTTATTACATTTTGTTTTAGGTGATCATTGAATATGAAAAAAAAATGATGATCGAAAACAAAACAAATCCTGGGGGCAAAGCATCTATAACAATTCACCTCTATGAAGGTTTGGCAAATTAAAACCAGAATTTCTGGTTAGTCGCAAATTTTAGCGATTTAGCCTTTTTGGTAGCGGGTTGGGAATAGGTTACCTACCTACCTGCGTATTTTAAATAATTGTGTCCTTGAGTGATGAAAATAGTATTTCTTCGAATTCGTTTGTATACCACACAAACTGCAAATAATCCCTAAAAATTACGTAAACAGAGAAGTATGAAATTTCACACACCTTATGCTGATATTTTCTTTAAATTAGCTATAGTAAATACTTACACTAAGTAATAAAACACTTCACGTAGGTACACTTGCCATGAAGGTTACACTCACACATAAATAATATATACTCCTTTGTTTATTGTGAAAGTCAGTGGTTAAATTGAGAATAGATTAATACCCCGTTTACATTATTCCAGTTTTCCAGTCCAGCGACCGAATCCAGCGCTGGATTGCTTACTGGAATACTGGAAACCGGCACTGGAAAGCATCAATCCAGTGCCAATGTATTCCAGTACCGGTTTACATTATTCCAGTAAGCAATCCAGCGCTGGATTCGGTCGCTGGACTGGAAAAATGTAAACCGGGTATAATATTTATTTATGGTCCAAATATAAGACTACTATTCTACTTTTATGATAAGGACGTCTAGACTGTGCAATACGTTGCCTGAGTGGGTTTTCCCCGATTGTTACAATCTTGGTGTCTTCAAAGTGAGAGTGAATCGGTTTCTTCTAAGTAAACACGCTCCATCGTAGACCGCATCGTCGCTTAACATCAGGCGAGATGTCGGTCAAGTGTAAACCTAAAAAAGGTAAAAAAGAGGTGAAACCAGTATCAGTTTTTTTCACAGAATTTTTTCCACAAATCGACATGTTAACCAACCAAGGTTCAACAAAACAACGTTTAGTTGGTTTTAAACATCGATATAAATGATTGGGTAATCGATATTAATAGTTGTAGGTAGTGGTAGGACTCTTGGCAGAGTCCGCCTGGGGAAGTACCACACCTTTGCCAGTTATTTTACCGCAAAGCAGTAACGTGCAAACATTACTGTGTTCCAGTTTGAAGGGAAATGTTTTCAAAGAAATTACAGGGCTTAGAGATATAACATCTTAGATCTCTGGGTGACGAGCGCAGTGCAGTGCTAGGTAATGACTTGGGACTCTTTGTGTTCCAATAGCTGCGTGTCACTGTGCTGTTATGTGGCAGGCGTGTTGCTTACCATCAGGCACATGGCCTGCTAGTCTCGTCACTCTTTAGTTAAAAAAAAATTGGGTGCCCCAAAAATCCCAAACCTCAGGCGCACGGAATTATGTTATCGTTGGGAAGAGTGAGCTCACTCTTTCCGTTTCAGTCGATCATAGGAAGCGGCGAACGCCGGACGTTTATACCTATCGCTATTCGTTGTCAACAACCAAAATAAGTAGAACCGCAACATACCTCGCCGCTAGCGATTCAAGTAGATTGGTAGTTTTGAACCACTCACGCTACTCACAGAGACACAGTTTGTTAACAATTTCTAGGTGCTCAGGGCACATCTTTTGATTTATATCGATGGTATTAAAGTGATGTTTTGTCAAAAAAAAATGGTTGTCTGTAAAGTCGGTTTACTGACGATAGAACGTGACAACGAGCGAGTAGTGATACCGCTCGACTCGGCGGGTGGCGCCCTCAGCGCTCAGCTTCGTCCGCATGGCACGGAAGACGAACTAACGGTAACGGCGGAACGTTACAGTATTGCGGGCGTGCAGCCGGCTTCATCGAATTATAAGACGCTATCACGTCAAAAAGTTTGTGAAACATTACTGAACCATAAAATGAGCTGAACAAATCTATCAAACAAACATTTGATCTATCGACGTACCCCCGAATTGATAACATCCCAATTTTTTGAAGTCGGTTAAAGAGTTACATCACAATGAAAACTACACTACTATACCTAACTACTTACACTAAGCACATCTCAATCATCAACATATCAATGATGAAGGTCTGGAGATAACAAAACAATTAAGATTGTATTAAGTGTCGTTTTGTATAGTCATGTCCTCTCATTGCATATGTGCTTAGCTCTATGCGATAGGCAGCCAATTAAAATTCTTCTAAAATATATTGATATTTCACTTACACCTTACCTATACCTTTAAACGAGCAATTCTTGTATGCAGGGGGTTTCGGGGACGATAAATCGATCTAACTAGGTTTCATTTAAAAAAAAAAGACTCATTTTATGTGCGTTTTTAGACAATGAAAAACTGTTACATTGACATAAGAATGCGACGGTTAATTTCGCGGCATTGCGGACAGTATAATAGCTCAGGCGGAAAGTTGGGCGGTCAGGAAGTAGTAGATCCGGGTTCGAATCCAGACGACTCCACTTTTTTGTCAAGTTCTTTATTTTTTTTTTGACGTGAAAACGTCTTATAATTCGATGAAGCCGGCTGCACGCACGAAAAAACATGACGTCATGCGCCGTTACCGCCGTTACCTCGCCGCATGACGTCATGCGCCGTTACCTCGCCGCATGACGTCATGCGGCGTTACCTCACTCTAAGGCGTAGTTGAAGTTGTCACGTTCAACTATCGTCAGTAACTTTACAGACAACCGATTTTTTTTCGGAAAAATCTATTACTGGGAGTCCTTTGTCTGTAGGTATTTCAGTGTTTAAACCGAGCGAAGCTCGGTCACCCAGGTAATATATCCTAATATCCTACTATTCCTACTAATATTACAAATGTCAATGTATGGATGTTTGTTGCTCAATCACGTCTGATGTTTTTGAAGTGAAAACTTCTTTAGGCGCGTTATAGACAGAATTTTCGTGGGCTGTGAAATGGATTCATCAATCGTCACGCTTGGATATGATAATGGATCGGATCGGATATGAAATCTTTGGGTAAACTCGGTAAAAACGGCCAGGTAGGTACCAGGGCAACAGAAACAGTAAAGAGTTTCGATTACCTACCTCCAACAGCCCAGCGTTTATCTCCAGATACCAGGACAACAGAAATACAGCGTGGCGCTTCGGCCCCGACATTAAATTAACACACAGGTAGGGTTCCTGACCAGTAATCATACAAACGGTACAAAAACAATATTTTCGCATATTTAAAAAAAAAATTTTTTCTAACAAACTAAATAATTGTATCAGGCAATTCAATCCAAATCATCCTGTGCTCAGATTCTTTCAACAACGTCAGTTGTGTGCGTGAGTTGCATTCGGTTTCCGTAGAACTGCAACGTCGCAAAAATTATCCTGTGTACTAGATTCATTCAAATACGTTAGTTGTGTGCGTGACTTATGTCACAGAATAAATATTAGTACAAGCGTACAAGTGGCAACGTCGCGCGCGACAGGGGTAGGTACTTTACAAAAGCGCACGGGTCGAGACGGCGCACGTACTCGCAAATGCACGCCGGCGCCGGTCGAGAGGAGTAGGTTACTTACAAATGCGCGATCATTTAGAACGGGGAAGAGAATAGGTATGTACCTACATCACGCCAAAAGCATCAATACTTGGTTTATATCGATGTTCAATACTTATTCATCATTAATAAACCGAATACCTACCAAATAATAAAGATAAGAGATAAACAAAAAGTAAATTGGTAAATGCGTAGGTACCTAGGTAGGTAGGTGTCTATTGTAACTTTGGCGAAACATAACTAAATAATTGATTTGAATTGAAGTAATTCAAAGCAATGATTTATTAAATTATTTAGGTGCGTGTAGTCAGAATCAAGGACACTTCGCATAAACATCTCACCAAATGTTCCCACTGCTGGGCCTTCTCTCGCAAGAAGAGAGTAAAAGCCATAATCCACCACCCTGGCAAAGTGCAAGTTGGTGAATGGCACTTTGCCAAAGTTACGGCTTACGGCTGGTCTAGTTGGGAGAACGGCGCGGCGCCTGCCGATCCGGAGAGCCCGGGTTCGAATCCCACATGCACCACTGTTTTTTCGAAGTCATGCGCTTAATGCCGCTAACTTAAAACGGTGAAGGAAAACATCAACAACGTGAGGAAACCGACATGTAAGTACCTAGAATCTTTCAAAGTCATGTGTCATCCACCAACCCGCACTGAGCCAGATGGTGCCAGTGGTGAATTATGGCCTTAACTCCCTCCTTGCGAGATAAGGCCCCAAGTCCCAGCAGTGGGAACATTTAGTGGGCTTTTGATGATTATGATGACTTCTTGTTCGACGTTCTCCGTTACATCAAGGCCACTTAATACTCGTACTAACACAAAACATTACCTAGCGTGAAAGCTGATGAACTAGGTAGTAGGTACCTACAACATTTTTTAAAATTAAAATAAAAACATCTTCCCACGAATCGATTTCAATTTTGTAAACAATTTAACCAATAAACTCAATTCAAATTCAATGATCTCTTTCAAATGAAAGATATTGTTTTAAGTCAAATTACCTATCGCATAATAGCTAAACTAAGTATAGCGTAATAAAGATTCTAGGTAGGTAGGTACTTACATCTTTTCGATTTTGAAATCGTAGGCACTAGGCACAAAACTAACAGAGCCACACTGTTATGGTCCACATACCTACATCGTCGAACTTCCTACTACTATTCGACATCACCAATTAAATAGGTAACTCACACAACAAAATCACAACACAAAAGTAGATATTTACAGTTAAAGTTTTAGCGCGAGAGATGTGTCAAGGTCAACGAGTGAACTTGTACTGATGGAGAAAACAGAGTAGGACAAGAAATTAGAAGAGCACATTTTTTCTGCAGTGCATTACTTCGCACACAAACGAGTGTGTTGTGTCTTATCTCTTTCTTTGTATTTGCCTTTCGCTTTAATTTTCATTGATGAAACATATGGATCTGTGGCCTGCGAGCTAATGACCTCTGACTTACATTTTTAGATACAGGTTGCTCTAATTTGGAATTTTTGAAAATTGCAAATAACTCAGTCAATAAAAACGATACAAGAAATTTAATTTTACAGAATGTTTAAAAATATGGTATGTGATATGTGGTTTAATTTAATGTCGCGACCGAAGCGCCACGCTGTATAAAAGAGTTGCGTTTGCCCCTAGGTACCAGTACCAGGGCAACAGCAAGTTTTCACTTCTATCGGCAGTTCCTATGACTGCCAATTTTTTTTTTAATAAAGAGTGACAAGACCAGCAAGAATATGCTCCAAGAATATGTGCACAAAGTTTCATGACGATCAGTTAAGTAGTTTTCGCGTTAAAGCGTGACAAACAAACTTACATTATCCTTTATTATATTATACTAGTGGCCCGTTCCGGCTTCGCTCGGATCATGGCCTAGACACTGTCTGCAGCGCCATCTGCCGGGCTTATATTTTGATAAAATTTTTTTTGCAAAAGACCAAAATCTGATTTTATAAAGAGTTTATTCTAAAATTTGAGCGTAAAACAGCGACAAATTCTACTGTTTCTCTCTTGCTCTTTCTTTTGTGCGATGAGGTAAGAAATACTCAAGGTCATTTGCTCGGGGTACGCCCTTTTTTTTTTATGGTATATTTTATTATAAATAATATAGTTTTATTTTTAATATTTTAGTACGAAAGGATCAAATATTTTAATTAAATTATATTAATTTGAATTTTTGAGTGGCTAACCTGCGTTTTTTTGCCTGTAGAAGTTTTGTAGAAGTTCGTGTCAAAAGCTCGTTTTATGGAACAAAATATGTTGTATAATTTGGTGTTAATGATAGAAAAATAATATATACCGGCTGAGTCATAAAGAGATATATCAAACAATGCACGAATATGCTTAGGTTCTTTTCGCGATGGGTGGCCTTGGAATTCAAATTTAACGAGTGTAAGTAAAATAATTCATGATAATACGCTTATTTTTGGTAATGTACTTTGGACTTTGTATTCAATTGTCAGTATGCTTACATCGCGGGTCAAATCTGGACAAGTACTAGCACAAGCACAGCACTAGCATAGGCCTGGGATATGAGGCGTAGGTACTTGAAGAGAGGTATATGCTAAGATGTTATGAAGATGATGATGATGATTACATCGGATTGCAAACAGTATTGGTGAACTTTAAAAAAAACGCCTACAAAACTACACTGATAAAAAAACATGTTAGCCACTAATTTGGGTTATGGGAGTGGTGTATTTTTTTTTCCTAAAATATATTTACATACAATTATTAGATTTTTTTGAGATTAGATACAATTATTTTGTGCCGAGGTCAGATGAAAACAAAACTAAAAATTACTTTCGTTTATTTTTGTTCAAGTTTTTTATGATCGTCGTTGAAATTTGGTCAATTAAGTTTCTGAATTTAATTTGAAATTAAAACTGATTTTTGTTTATTCGGCGCAAATATGATTGTGATTTGAGTATAATAGACTCACTTACTATTCTCACAATACTTATTTAAAGTTTTATGCGATCCTTACTATAATGCGAATAAATAAATCACTATTTATCAATATACAAAAGTAATATTTTTTAAGCAATTAGGAATAAATTAAATCCGGAACTAGCAACATTATCTTTCCGGCCGGTTCGAGTTTGTTTACAATATTGAATTGTGAGTTTTGAGTTAAAAAATCATCTTGTTTTTCTTTACTGTGCTGACATGAGATGTAAATAATTAGTTTGTGCAGTGTATGATACTCTGATATACCTAGTGAACTGTGATGACGCCTTGCAACTTATGAACGTTGTTGTACCTAATCTAATGTTCTGTGACTAGCCTACCTACCTATAATGAAATACGCGATATGTGGAGTGATTAATTAATATATTGTCAGAATAAAGTTTTCTCTTTGGGTAAGTGTACTTAACTAAAAATCAATTCGTCCATGGTACCTTTATTATCTCCTATTTTGTTTTAAATCTTCTCCCTTCTGGTTGTTGATGAAAGTTATATGTACCTACATTAAAGATCGAACACTAACTAGGTAAGATTATAGGCCACTTAATACAGGCAGGTGAACTCACGGGTCACAGCTATTCCATAAAATAATTTAGTAACCCTAGATGACACCGCACACATGCGTAAATGTGTTCGAACGACATATGCGTAGTTGTGTGAGTGTAGGTATGTCAACTGCACCGTCTGTATAGATTTTAGGCCGAGTGTCCGGGGTGTGCCTACACCTAGACCGTTCCTCTCAGGGAACAAGTGCCAGTCGGTTGTCGGACGCACGGCTGAACGCTCGCGCAACACGTTTCCCGCGCTTATTGTTATTAGATATGTCGACAACCCTCCGCGCTAGACAGGGACAGAGTTACGCGTTAGAAGAGAGCGCAAATGTTTAGTTGAAAATCGCGACAGGTATTGAGCGCTAATGCGAGCTGCATTGAACTTTGTTGTGTCCCAGGAAGAGTCGCTATTTATATAATTGTTTTCGCTAAGTAAGTGTTCTGTACTTGTACTAATATGTATTCTGTGACCGGACGCGATCAAAACTTGAGCCGAACTGGACTGACTATAACAGAAGTGAGTTACCCGCGTATTTATTTAAAACTAGCGGCCCGCTCCGGCTTCGCTCGAATAATAACGGCTGATTTGTGAATCTAAACCTTCCAGGGCCCTACCCAAACGTATACAAAAAAAAAATCATTCAAATCGGTCCAGCCGTTTAGGAGGAGTTCAATGACAACGAAAAGTGGCTTTGATTTTTATATATATAGATAATAATTAGTTCTGCAAAGTCGTAGTAAATGATTTTGTTCTATCATCAATAGTTTTCGCAGCGCACGCGACGCGACGTAAGGAATTTTTCAGGTCATTTTTTTACACCTTATGTTACATTATTGGAGTTTTAGTAAGGACCCCTAATTTTTTTTAAATATAAAATAGCCTATGTTACTCGGGAATAATGTAGCTTTCCAAAGGTGAAAGAATTACAAACAAACAAACAAACAAACAAATCTTTCCTCTTTATAATATTAGTATAGAAGTATAGATGTGTAATAACCCATACTACAATATTATTTTGTTGTGTGTAAATAAAGTGTTTCTTTTTGCCTGTCTGTTTTCATACTAAAATATTATATTAATCTTATTGCAGATCATGAAGCTACTTCTGACGGTAGCGACTTGTATGTCGCTGATAGCCGCTGCAGTCGGCTACAACGTCCTCTGCATCACGGGGATACCTTCAAGGAGCCACCACCACCTCGGCCAGGGGATCGTGAAGGCGCTCTTGAAAGCAGGGCATGAGGTACCAACCATTAGCATCCTTTTTTTTTAAATAAAGAGTGACTAGACGGGCATGTGCCTGATGATAAGCAACATGCCTGCCACATAACAGCACAACTATTGGACCACAAAAAGTCCAAATCATTACCTAGCACTGCATTGCGCTCGCCACCCTGAGATCTAAGATGTTATATCTCTAAGCCCAGTAATTTCTCTGGAAACATTGCCCTTCAAACTGGAACACAATAATGTTTGCCCATTACTGCTTGGCGGTAGAATAACTGGCAAAGATGTGGTACTGCTCCAGGCGGACTCTGCCAAGAGTCCTACCACTACTGGAGTCGTATTCCTCATGTCTACATGATGAAACTACGCCATCTCCCTCTATCACCGTTGACCTGTAGGGTATCGTAGACTGATGTGTCTAAAGTAGTGCGAATCTGATCTGACCAACGCATCGGACTACGGCCTCTTGTTCTTTTGCCGTCAAATTTCCCAGTCATCATCATCATTAGCCGCAAGACGTCCACTGTTGAACATAGGCCTCCCCCCTAGATTTCCACAACGAACGGTCCTGCGCAACCTGCAACCAGCGGTTTTCAACGACCTTTGTGAGGTCATCTGTCAGTCTAGTGGGAGGCCGTCCAACACTGCGTCTTCCGTTGCGTTGGTCGCCACTCGAGAACCTTTCTTCCCCATCGGTTGTCAGGTCTGCGAGCGATGTGGCCTGCCCATTGCCACTTCAGCTTGCTTACTCTTTGAGCTATGTCGGCCACTTTCGTTCTTTTGCGAATATCCTCATTACGGATTCTGTCGCGCAAAGAGACTCCGAGCATAGCTCTCTCCATAGCTCGCTGTGTGACTTTGAGCTTCGTTATGAGACTCACTTTCCCAGTAACTATCAGCTTCTCGAGGTTGTGACCTTCCTTCCTGGATATATGCCCAAAGTACTCTAGCACTCGTTTGAGGCAGATGGTAGAACCATTAGCATAACCCTCTTCATATTCCCACTGCTGGTAATCGGGCCACTATTTTTTTTAAGTGAAAACTTCTGTTGGCGCATCACAGACTGATTGTTGGTGGACCTCAAGCAAGACCTCAAGCATCAGGCTCGGGAATGAAAGAAATATTCGGTTAAACCTTTTTTTTTTTTTTTTAACTTCTATAGGTTTACACTTGACCGCCATCTCGCCTGATGTTAAGCGACGATGCGGTCTACGATGGAACGTGTTTACCTAGAAATAACCGATTCACTCTCGATTTGAAGGCACAAAGATTGTAACCATCGGGGAAAACCCACTCAGGCAACGTATTCCACAGCCTAGACGTTCTTATCACAAAAGTAGAGTCAAATCTCTTCGTTCATATTATGTTATTATTAGTTATTTATTATAGTTATTTATTATTATTTATTATATTTATTATTATTTATAGTTATTTGTTATTATTAGTTATTTATTATAGTTATTTATTCATATTATGAATAAATAACTTTTACTTTAACTATAAACAATTCGTAATTATAAACAATAATTAGGAACAAAATAATATGAAAAACATGCATCAAACGCCAGCCTCAAGCCACGCTCCCAAACTGCTAACATTTCCGAGTTCGCAGCTTGGGAGCGCGCTTCCCGCGTTGCCCCCGCGCGCCCCGCACGATTTCCCCGTCTAGACGGCTTCGTCGAACAACTGTACGATTTATTAGACTGCTATTATCTCCAAAAATGCACAGTGCTACCGCCAGCGGTGGTTACGAATAAGTGTGACACACTTATTTAGGCTTTAAATAAAGATACTAAAATTAAGCACACAAACGTTTTACACTCTGTACAGAGTTGTTTGATGATAGATAATAACATAAAGAGATCTTTTTGTTATCGAAATAATTATGTACCTACATTCATCAAACCTTGACCTTTTTACATATCTGTCAGATCATTTTTGAAGTGAAAACTTCTTTTGGTGCACCTCATACAGATTTTTCGTGGGCTGTGAATTAAATTCTAGCGTCACGCTCGAGAATGATAAAAATATTTGGGTAAACTCGGGCCCATGGCCACGCGCTCCGGCCATGGAACCTCTTCTAATCTATTATTTCGCAACGCCGTACAAAAATAATGCGACAAAGAGAAATTATCGAGGGTTGCAGCCCCCCCTCTTCAACTGCACTCAGTTGGACAGTTTACAAGTGACGGCATAGTGCTGAATCTTAATACTTTACACCCTTCTATCATCCTACATAGGTCTCAATGTGGTTCATTTCACCCATAAAGTTCACAGGCCTGTAGTCTGAACCGTGCGCGCGTTTGCTACGCGTCTATCGAAAATTGGTCGTACCAATTCAAATTCAGAACAGATTCGGTTACCTTAGGTTCTAATGACGCAACCTTTAAAAGAAAGACACACGCTGTCCCGCAACGAAAGCTCTCAAAAAGCGATATTTTCCCCCGTTTTTGTTACATTTGTCATTCATGCTCCGCTCCTGTAATAGTAGCGTAATGTTAAGTAATAGCCTTCCTCGATAAATGGACTGATAAATCCAACAGAGAAATAATCTTTCAATTCGGACTAGTAGTTCCCGAGATCCTTGCTTTCAAACATACAAACTTTTCAGCTTTATAATATTAGTAAGTACTAAGTATAGATTAGCATCGATATTTCAGAAAATAAATTCTTTGACCACAATAGGGATGATTCTATTCTAATTAGTCCGTCAGGTAGATTTTGAATAAACTATATTACCATATTAATGTTTTGTTTGACAAAGGAAAAAATACTTATATACAATTATTTTTTTATAATCTTACACTGACGGACTTATTCGTTTTTTTAAGACACCTTGCCTATTCAACACTCAAATCAAAGCAACCAAGAATGTATAATGAGGATATAATGACATATAAATGAGATTCATAAATAAATTAGAGTCATGCTTAGAATCAATAAATCCGATGTCTTATGTCATTGTTGACAAGATACACAAGACTGTGTAGCTAACATTATCAGTTTATCTATGCTTTATTTACTAACGGCAATAACAGATAATAAAATTAAATACTAGAGTCATGAGCAACAATTATAACCGACTGGAAAAAGAGGGTAAGTTACGATTGTCAGTTGTCGTTCTCCCGACTAGGCCCGCTATAACTTCTATACACTATGTGCCAAATAACACGAGAATAACGTTCATTCCCTGACCTTCACCACGATATCACAAAATTCATTAATTGTGATGCCGCCTCGCACCACGAAATTCTAGCGATACCATTAGGCATAGTTTGTATGGTAAACGATAGAATATTAATGTAACTGTTCAAAATAATGTTTTTACATCGAAAACAGAACTTTGTGCACTTGTTAAGGTGCTGACAACACATAAATGAAATTCACAAATTCAAATTTAAGCCACGCCTCTTTAAAACTTCGATAAGACAGCGCCCCCACATGCAAACCGCGTTCAGCCGACGACATTATTAGTTAGTATTGATGGAAACAAAAAGCTACCGCGCGAAGATCATAGATGGCGCTTTTTAAAATATTTTGTAATTTCATTCAATATCTTTTTGCACTTTTTCAGATTGTGAAGAACATTATCGAAATTTTATGAGTAAAGCCTATAAATAATAACTAACTTTCCACCGCTTACAGACATAATGAGATTTCTTTTCGCCAGATTGTCTAATTTTTGTCTAATGATTTTAGTGAATGTACGGTATACAATTACAATAATACACAATTACTAATTAATTTATTTTATACACAAAATTAAACCGACTTCGAAATCACCAATAGGCACTCGAAAAATAAATTAATTTAATTATTATAAGCGCTACTCACTCATCTATTTGAAGTCAAATAGATTTATTCGACACGAACATTAATTGCATAAAAGTAGCTACAGCAAAAAGCCAACATTACATAGTGTTCCCATTCCCAGGCGGTCACCCATCTAACTACTGACTACGCCGGCCGTTGCTTAACTTCGGTGATCGACGAAAGCTAGTGTTTTCAACGCGCTATGAACGTTGTCAATCATTAAATACGTATATTTAAATACAACCATAATAGTTATCATCATCATCAATAGAGGAGCCCGCGAGTTAATAATCCACAACTATTGCTCATTACAACACGAAAAACAAGATTTTACAACAATACCATTTTGCTGCTTTGTAACGAAAGGTCCACAAACAAAATTTTACAAAATTATTTTTATTTCAAAAGTTATTATTATGTTTTAAAAATGTAAAACATGCGAAACGTTTGTAAAATGAAACATTTATAAACTGTAATGGAAGAGGTTTTGGAATAGGCTTTTGTACTAAATTTAAAAAATTGGTTAATAATATAGCTTAATGTTGATAGTATTCCGAAACATCTATATTTTTGAAAAAAACTTACATTTACAATAATATGTGTTTTGCATTTCAAAAAAGCAAACAAATTTCTGCACAAAAACGCTCCAGACTGTTATGGCGTCTTGAATGATGTCACGCCGGGGCAAACATATGTGTTTGTGTAAGGACTTAGTCAACGTTTTTAATTTAAAATGAATCCCTCGTATTACAAGAACTGCATAGTGCCCCAGTTTACAAGCACAAGTATAAATACGCCAAACAAATTATTCATCTATGTTTAATTTGTTTGGCGTTATGTATTAATTAGTAATTTTAAAATGTTCACAGATTCGTCATTTATTGAGATATCCAAGTATTTTTTGCAGTTTGTATAATTTATTTCTATTATCTTTACATCTATGTAATCATTTTTTGATTTTATCCAATTGGAAACTTCCTTATTGTAAAAAAGTGTCATTAATACAAAACTTCGTCGATTCGACGAGTCATGGTTGCTGGTCTGGCTCTCACAGGCCTCCCATATAAGAAATATTACCGTGTGTTATGAGGGCAACGGCCCAACTAAGACTATACGGAAGCAGCAATAGGTGCGGCAGCGCACTTAAAATTTAGATTTTTTTTTTCACATTCGCATCGTCGATCCGACGAAGCTGGGTAAGGTTAATGGGTTTTAGAGGGCTAAGAGACTAATTACACGGTATTTTTACATGACACATAAGATATATCAAATGTATATAAAATAAGCCAAGTGCAAGTCGAATGAACGAATGAAGTATTCCGTACCAATATCTATGAAAACGGTAAAAATCATGTCTATTTTATACAAACCCCGCTTCCACACATTTATATTAATTTTATTCTTATGATTATTAATTTTAACACAATGTAGAAATAATCAAGTAATAGCCAATTAAAATACATAGAGAATGGTAGAAAATCGTCAGAAGTAGGAAAGTTGAAAAATAAAATAACTGAATTTTGAGTTGTGGCTCTTTTGTCTCAAAGCAGCGATTTATTTTCAATACATCGCCAAATCTAAAAATGTAGTATTAAAGAAATGACGTCTCTTGCAAAATTAAACTACGTAGGGCCATCTTTCCGCTTAATCATCAGACCTGGTTACAATCTGCGTAAGCAACCCACTATTTATTCTCACTGCTGGGACTCTGGGCCTTCACTCGCAAGGAGAGATCTAGGCTGGGGCTAGGTTATAAATCCACCACGCTAACCAAGTATGGGTTGGTAAATGTCACATGAGGTGTACACTCTAGGTACTTACATGTCGGTTTCCTCACGATGTTTTCCTTCATCGTTTATAAGTTAGCGGCATTACACGCTGAAATCGAGTGGTGCGCGTGGGGGTCCGAATCGGCAGTCACCGTTCTCCCGAATAGATGAGCCATAACGTAGACTTTAACAGCGTCTTAGAATTTAACACCAATGTACTCGTTTAATTACTGTCATCCCTTAACCACCTTCCAGCACCTTCATCAGACCCTGGTTACCATCTAGCACCAAAGTACTCGACAAGACAAATCAAATGATCCCAAGCTCGATGGGGTTATTGGGGTTACGTCGTTTAATTGCTGGGTTCCTATGACCACCTTCCAGTTCCATCATCAGACCCTGGTTGCCGTCTAGCACCAAAGTACTTCTCAAGACAAATCAAAAGAGCCCAAACTCGGTGGGGATATGTCGTTTAATTACTGAGTTCCTATGACCACCTTGCAGCTCCATCATCAGACCTTGGTTACCATCTAGCACTAAAGTACTCGTCATGACAAAGAAAACGAGTCCAAACTCGGTGGAGCTATGTCGTTTAATTGTTGAGTTCCTATGACCACCTTCCAGCTCCATCATCAGACCTTAGTTACCATCTAGCACTAAAGTACTCGTCAAGATAAAGAAAACGAATCCAAACTCGGTGGAGCTATGTCGTTTAATTGTTGAGTTCCTATGACCACCTCCCAGCTCCATCATCAGACCTTGGTTACCATCTAGCACTAAAGTACTCGTCAAGACAAAAAACGAGTCCAAACTCGGTGGAGCTATGTCGTTTAATTACTGAGTTCCTATGACCACCTTCCTGCTCCATCATCAGACCCTGGTTACCATCTATCACCAAAGTACTCGTCAAGACAAAGAAAATAAGTCCAAACTCGGTGGGGCTATGTCTTTTAATTCCTGAGTTCCTATGGCAACTTTCCGGCTCCATCATCAGATCAGCATCATAAAATTTTCATACCATTGTTTGCAATAAAACTTACACACGTACCTATAATGCGAGATTTCAACTTTTTGCAAGATTTGATAATAAGCATCCGGTTTCGTAGTAACTATTTTCTAATCTGTGGCTTCGGGACAGGTGAAACTAAATTTTAATTTATAAAAGCTTGAAAACATCGGAGAAAGAATCTAACAACAATGTTATGAAAAAAAAACATGCAAAAAGATTTCACAGTGGTGAGATTCGATCTCAGTGTTACATCCGTCCACCGCTGACGTACGTTGCTCACTAACCGTTGAGCCAAACTTCCTGATTACTAAGGTGTCAAATTTTTAGACCATATGAACTCAATTAACGTTTGTAAGAATTGATCATTTTTATTTATTGAATATTGAACGGCGAACGGAGCAAAGAGCGACGTGCGTCCGTGTAGCAAGACGTCTCTTCCGACACTGTCAGATCTTATAAGAGTGAAAGAGAAGGAAGATGCGATACGTTTCGACTTTTTAAAAACAATTAAATAAGTGTGAGTTTTTTAATTAAACCAAAATATAAACCAGCAATGTCCTTTGTCAAAATATAATACGTCATAATTTAAAAAATTACTAGTGTCCGTCTCCTAATTACACTGATATCTAAGTCTAAAACTAATTTTTAGAGGTTTGTTTACGAATTTTTTCTATCGTGATTTTTTTACCAAATCTTGTATTTATGACCTCGGGTCACTCATAAATATGTTCAAGAATAACATATATTTTACTAATTATCTCAAACCATACACATTTTGCTAAATTGGTATTGAAAAAAGTGCCATTTGGCTGTTGTCAGCGTCTTAATGTTGCACGCCCGTCAAGGGTACACTGTTGTACATTTTTTTATATTTTTAAGACCTATTTTTACACAGTGAGAGCAATAAATATATTCTTATTCTTATTCTTAGCGATACAAGTCATATTTTGCGATATTCTAGAGTAGGTAGGTAGGGAATGAACCTTATTCTCATGTTATTTGGCACATCTAGACCAACCGTAACTTTTTTTTTAGAGGCGAGCAGGACATGTGCCTGATCGTAAGCAACATACCTGCCACATAACAGCACAGTGACACGCAGTTATTGGAGGCGAGGAGTCCAAATCATTACCTAGCACTGTACTGCGCTCGTTACCCAGAGATCTAAGATATTAAGCTGTAATTTCTCTGGAAACATTGCCCTTCACAGTAATGATTGCACATTACTGCTTGGCGGTAGAATAACTGGCAAAGGTGGTACTTCCCTAGGCGGACTCTGCCAAGAGTCCTACCACTATTTCTAGACCAGTCATAACTTACTAGACTAGCCGTAACTTCTAGACCAACGTTGAGAATGTTAGTCTGATGTGGTCAAATAATTTATTGAAGTGAAAACTTATTTTGGCACTCTACACTCGTCGACTTTTGCGTAACTGATGCTTGCCCGTCGCACTCGGATGATGAAAGACTCAATCGGGTGAACTTAGGACCGCTGATTGTACCCTAGCGAGACCTCCTCCGAGCCCAGAAGAATACTTCTGGAAGGTCATAAAAATCATAAGAAGGTCGTAAGAAGGTCTCTCGAAGATTCTAGACCTAGAATCTTCCGAGGCCGTCATTCAACATTAGCACTGGTGGATTTTGGTTTTGAGTTTCTAGACAAGATTTTAGGTAGAACAACATTTAAAGAACATGTTTCAACAAATATGACGTCCAACAAATGTAAACAGACAGACTAGACAGACTTAAGATATATTTTATAATACGGCAAATATTTATTTAGAGATAGAAAAGAAAAATGCTGAAATCAGTCTTAAAGTCACTGTTTCAAATTTACTAAAAATGGTGGTCTGTAAAGTCGGTTTACTGACGATAGTTGAACGTGCCAACGTCTTAAGAAATCAGTACGCTGATAGCGCGAGTAGTGATACCGCTCGACTCGGCGGGTGGCGCCCTCAGCGCTCAGCTTCGTCCGCATGGCACGGACGACGAACTAACGGTAACGGCGGAACGTTACAGTTTTGCGGGCGTGCAGCCGGCTTCATCGAATTATGAGACGTTATCACGTCAAAAATTAACAATTTTTACAAATATTATTTAGCTAAAGAGCTGTTTGCATGAAAACCAATTTCAAAAATGATATGTACGTGATCTCTTATGCCCTTATGCTCGTCTCTCATGATTATCTTACGCTTATGATCGCTTATGCTCCACGAGACTAGTTTTAAAGCTAGTGTTAGTAAGCTTGCAAGCTAGTACTTCTAAAGGCCGATTTAAACTGAACGAACATAGAGCTAGAGCTGGAACATGAATGAGCATTCTTTCTCGATCTTTTAGTGTAAACGAAAGATCGTTCTTAGCGTTTTCCATGTTATAATTATATTCCATAGAATCTTTGCGAACGCAAACAAAACAACGAAAGAATGCTCTACGTTTGTTTACACCAAATGAATTTGATACAGTGGGGATAGAATGAGCATTCGCTCGTCTGATGTAAATCGGCCTTAAGAGTGCGCCTAATGCCAGGGAAAAATCAGTTTTCACCCGCGCGACGCGTTTCTTAATGCGATATACATAAAGTCGAGTATAGCATGACACAGTTTGGAGGAAAAATCAATATTTAATCAGGAGTCCATTTTTGACCAAGTTTTATTAAATTACTCAATAATTAAACATAAATTTTAAAAAGTGTTCGGTTACTTTACTAGAACGTACAATTAGAAATTTTATTACCAAAAAATAATGTGGGGTCATCGCTGATAATTTCGTGTAGGTACTCGAATTAAAACGGGTTTTTTCGGTGTCATTTTAATTTTTTTATTGTAAAAAACTCTGATCTATTTTTAAAATTCTATTCGGTTATTGTGCTTCTTCTTGATTGTACCCACACGTCAATATTTTTTTTGTCATAGTTTTTAGTTTCTTTACTTCAGTGAGCGGCGTCGAAAATGTCCTTTTTTCGTTTTCTGGCACTAGGCGCCCTCTTAATAGACAACGCTAGTTTTCTCTACACGAAGCAAGCTAGTGTTAGTAAACTAGAAAGCTAGAAGTACTAGCTGGCTAGCTTACTATCTAACACTAGCTTGTTATCCTAGCTTCAAAAACTAGACTCGTGTAGTTCGGGCATTAGAGCGATAGGCTATTTATGTAGGTACCACGAGTGAAACCAGGGCGGACGATTAATAAAAACTAAAAAAAAATTAAAACCCCATATTATTCTTTTCGGCGGCTTTTTTAAGTTACGGCTGGTCTAGTCGGGAGAACGGCGACTGCCGATCCGGAGACCCCGGGTTCAAACCCCACACGCACCACTGTCTTTTCGAAGTCATGTGCGTAATGCCGCTAACTTAAAACGGTGAAGGAAAACATCGTGAGGAAACCGACATGTACCTAGAATCTTTCGAAGTCATGTGTCATCCACCAACCCGCACTGGGCCAGCGTGGTGGATTATGGCCTTAACTCTCTCCTTGCGAGAGAAGGCCCCGAGTCCCAGCAGTGGGAACGTTTAGTGGGCTGTTGATGTTGATAATTATTTTCAAAATGTAGCTCTCATGTATTTATGCTACCTTGGCTAAGTGGCGGGGCGATCCTCGATTTAATTCGCCAGTTTATACGAGCTTTATTACACCACAAAACAATACAGAAAAACAGTGAATAAACTTTAAATTAAAATATTTTAGATAGAAAAGGCGATCTTATCGCTAATAGCGATCTCTTCCAGATAACCTTTTGGTAACTAAGTAGGACAAGATGAAAATTACGGGCAGTGGTGTGGTATTCTTGATACAAGTATACAATTAATTAAATAAATATCATGCTAATATAAGTAATACGTAATACATAAAAATAACACAATACATAAATATCAAAATCCTACTATAATATTATAAATGTCAATGTTTGGATGTTTGGATGTTTGTTGCTCAATCACGTCCTAACGTATGAACGGATCGGGCTGAAATTTGGAACACAGATAGATTATAGTCTGGAAGAACACATAGGCTACTTTTTATCCCGTAAAAACAACGGGAACAACGGGAACGGGAACTACGCTGGTAACACCGCGGGGCGCTGCTAGTATATTAATATAAAATAGACGAACATACATAAATACATTTAGTAAAATACACTAAGCGTAAAGAGCATATGCACAGATTTACGCAAGGTCAAGTTTATCAAGCATCAAGTTTATCCGTTAACATGACGCACCAACTCGCGAATGAACTCGCACCACCATATCGCCACGTTAAATATAAACATACTAATATTAGATGCACGATAGTAAGTTTGTTCGTTACCTTTTCACGTGAAAACTACTAAACCGATTGTCGTGAAACTTTATACTCATATTGGAGGTATTAGACGCAAGTATCTGGAATAACACAGACTTTTGGCGTGACAACGTCTTATAATTCGATGAAGCCGGGTGCACACACGAAAAAACATGACGTTATGCGGCGTTACCTCGCCGTTACCTCGACGCATGACGTCATGCGGCGTTACCTCGCTCTGAGGCGTTCCATTTAAGGCTTGGAGTTGAAGTTGTCACGTTCAACTATCGTCAGTAACTTTACAGACAACCGATTTTTTTTTAATCCCGGAAATTTAACGGGATCTAGAATTTCGCAGTTTTAGCCGCGAGGTGATGGTAGTTTAAAAAAAAAATAGGCAGTCACAAGAACTGCCGATAGAAGTGAAAACTTGTAACTCAGAATTTGGTAGCTTACTTTGGAAACTACGCGGGTGAAGCGTAACCATGAGCATGGCCCAATGGCCATGGTCCCGGGTTTACCAGAAGATTAAGATTCACAGCCCACGAAAAATCAGACTGTGGCACGCCAAAAGAAATTTTCGCTTCAAAAAAGATCTGGTGTCATGGGACACCAGGTCTTAAGTTCCTTATGGTTTTAGCCTCACTTTTTTTTTCAATTTGGTCGCACAGCAAACCCCCGATCTCTTCCAAGCCTGTAAGGATCTTCGCTCCAATATTTTTACGTATGGTTATTTTCTGATTTCAGGTGACATGGCTGACAGCCTTCCCGCCGAAGAATCCAGAGAAAGGGCTCACCGTTATCGATGGTAGCTCCACCCTCGCCATTACTGAAGGTAAAAGACTTAGAATAATCACAATAGTTAGTTTCACAAGTGCAAACAAAATTGTTTTTCAAAGTATCAAGAAAATTTGCACCTAAGCTAAAAAACATCAATAAAGTAGGTATAGATAAAATATCAAGATGGCTTGGTCGTAGCGGCAGCAGCGCCGTACGCAGTAACTATTTATTAACCTGTGGCAATGTTAGCGTCGCGCGCGTCGCCGTGCGTAAATACCTAATTTTGCAGAACGATATTTTGTCATAGCGCTCTTACCAGTATTGTAGTAGGCAAGCCTGTGTATTTCAGTTTTCTTTAACAATGTGTTTTTAGGAAAAAGTAGAAACGAAAACGTATTCTTTTGTACTACTACCAAAAAAGTTTGCGATTTCTGTTCCAACCACCACGGATTTTTCATCAACTATGTTAATGGAATTTAAAATAAATATTTGATTAAACGCGGGATTCTCCGAGCTACAAACTTACAACCTGTTTAATATAGGAAAATCGCGGTTTTTTCGCATTATCATCCACTTTTTATTTTTACTCAACACAGTTGAGAGCCCCATATTAAGCACATAGATATATTTTTTTTAAACAAAACTTGTTTCTTTCAGGAATCGACATGTCAGACAAGCGTAACGCGGAGAAAGGCATGTCGTTTGTAATGGAGTTTGCCCGCAATATATCCGTGTCTACCATCAACGTACCGGCGCTGAGAGAAGCCTTAGTCAAGCAGCAGTTTGACGCCGTGGTTACTGAAACCTTCTTCAGCGATGTTGATGCGGGGTGAGAATGAATTTTATTTTATTTGAAAATTTTACTCAAAAAAAATCAAAACTATACAAAGTTACTCAAATTTACTCAATGATATCTAAAGTTACTCAACATTATTTAAAGTTACTCAAAGCTACTCGACGTTATCCAAAGTTACTCAACCTTACTCAAAGCTACTCAACTATATTGGAAGTTACTCAACAGTACTTAAATTGTCTCAAAGTTACTCAAACTTATTCAAGGCACTGTAAAGTGACTAGGTTATGTTAAACGTGAGCTTATATAGGAGACGAAGTATAGATACTGGCGTCTCCGTTGGCACTCCGTAAGCGCTAGTAAATATATGGAAATGACTCGACGAGACAAGCGTAGGTAACGTGGAGAAAGGCATGTCGTTTGTAATGGAGTTTGACCGCAATATATCCGTGTCTACCATCAACGTACTGGCGCTGAGAGAAGCCTTAGTCAAGCAGCAGCTTCATGCCGTGGTTACTGAAACCTTCTTCAGCGATGTTGATGCGGGGTCAGACGGAATTTTATTTTATTGGAAAATTTTACTCAAAAAAATCTAAACTGTTTAAAGTTACTCAAAGTTACTTAATGATATCCAAAGTTGCTCAACATTATTTAAAGTTACTCAAAGCTACTCGACGTTATCCAAAGTTACTCAACCTTACTCAAAGCTACTCAACGATATTGAAAGTTACTCAACATTACTTAAATTGTCTCAAAGTTACTCAAACTTACTCAAACTTATTCAAGGCACTGTAAAGTGACTAGGTCATGTTAAACGTGAGCTTATATAGGAGACTAATTATAGATACTGGGGTCTCCTTTGGGACTCCGTAAAAGCTAGTAAATATATGGAAATGGCTCGACATGTCAGACAAGCGTAACGCGGAGAAAGGCATGTCATTCGTAATGGAGTTTGCCCGCAATATATCCGTGTCTACCATCAACGTACTGGAGAGAAGCCTTAGTCAAGCAGCAGTTTGACGCCGTGGTTACTGAAATCTTCTTCAGCAATGTTGATGCAAGGTAAAAAAAATTACTCAAAAAATATTCAAAGTTACTCAAAAAATATCTAAAGTTAGTCAAAAAATATTAAAAGTTATTAAAAAATATTCAAAGTTACTCAAAAATACTTAAAGATACTCAAAATTATTTAAAGGTAACGTTAAAGGTTGGCTCATACAGAAAACGAAGTACAGATAATACAGTCTCCGTTAACAACAAAAGAGATACTCCTTTAACTAGAAAAGAGGGAACTTTGAAACGTCTGAACCAATTTTGATAAGACAATGCCAATACTACTCCCAACTCAAATAAAGTATCCAAGTGCGAGTTGGACTCGCCCATGAAGGGTTCCGTTGCAGCAAGTAACATAATATACATAGTACACATAGTTCTTGTAGTTCGTTGTAACTTTGATCGAAGTTTTAATAATAGTGTATTTATGACGTACTAAAAAAAACTACTCATCAGATCAAGTTCAAACTAATTTTCGTTGGTAGTTTTTATGGTAATGTACATCATATACTTTTTTTAGATTTTTCATTCTCTTACTTTAGAAGTTAGAGGGGGGGGACACACATTTTACCACTTTGGAAGCGTCTCTCGCGCAAATTATTCAATGTAGACAAAAATTATATTAGAAACCTCAATATCATTTTTGAAGACCTATCGATAGACACCGCACACGTGTAGGTTTGATGAAAAAAATTTTTTTGAGTTTCAGTTCTCAGTATGGGGAGCACCCCTAATTTTTGTTTTTTTAAAAAACTTTTGTAAAAATCTTAATGCGGTTTACAGAATACATCTACTTACCAAGTTTCAACAGTGTAGTTCTCATAGTTTCGGCAAAAAGTGGCTGTGACATACGGACGGACAGACAGACAGACAGACAGACAGACAGACAGACAGACAGACAGGACGAATCTATAAGGGTTCCGTTTTTACGTTTTACGGAACATTACCTAAAAAACACTCCGGACGAAAAATAACCTTAATCAAAATTGTTTCATCACGAGCTACGATACCACATTAAAAGGTACATACAGTACGTCAAACCCAAAACACTCCGACGTTCATTAAATTAAATTATCTCTTCTTTCTAAGCTACGGCTGGTCTAGTAAGTTACGGCTGGTCTAGTCGAGAGAACGGCGACTGCCGATCCGGAGACCCCAAGTTCAAAACCACGCGCATCACCGTATTTGCGAAGTCACGTGCGTAATGTCGCTAATTTAAAACGGTGAAGAAAACATCGTGAGGAAACCGACATGTAGCTAGAACCTTTCGAAGTCATCCAGCTACCCGTACAGGGCCAGCGTAGTGGATTATAGCCTTGACTATCTCCTTGCGAGAGAAAAAGAGGCAGCAGTGGGAACATTTAGTGGGCTGAACATAGGCCTATCACCTAGATTTCCACAACGAACGGTCCTGCGCAACCTGCAACCAGCGATTTCCAGCGACCTTTGTGAGGTCATCTTTCCATCCAGTGGGAGGCCGTCCAACACTGCGTCTTCCGGTTCGTGGTCGCCACTCGAGAACCTTTCTTCCCCATCGGCTGTTAGTTCTCCGAGCGATGTGGCCTGCTCATTGCCACTTCAGCTTGCTTACTCTTTGAGCTATGTCGGCCACTTTCGTTGTTTTGCGAATATCCTCATTACGGATTCTGTCGCGCAAAGAGACTCCGAGCATAGCTCTCTCCATAACTGGCTGTGCGACTTTGAGCTTTGTTATGAGGCCCACAGTTAAAGACCACATCTCAGCTCCATAAACCATCACTGGCAACACGCACTGATCAAAGAATTTCGTCTTTAATCAGTGCATGTTGGTCATCACTTTATAATCATCTTTCAGGTACGCGGCAATCCAGCAAATACCCTGGATCCTCCTCAGCGGAGTTGTCATCCAGCCGATGGTAGAAGCCATGGTTGATGATGTGAAGTCAGTTGCGACCGTGCCCATGCTGCTCAATGACTTCCCTACTCCTATGAGCTTCTTGCAGAGGGTGATCAATGTCGGAATGTATGCCTTTATGGAAGTTAATGGATGGTAAGTGGAAATGCAAAACTGTAATTATAAAAAAAAATGCAGTCATAGGAACTGCCGATAGAAGTGAAAACTTATAACTCAGAATTTGATTGCTGACTTTGGAGGGAAACTATGCGAGGGAAACCAAGCCATGACCATGGCCATGGTCCCGAGTTTACCACAAGATTTCTAATCGTTCCCGGGCCTGACGCTAGAATTCAATTCACAGACCACGAAAAATCTGTACATAATATGTGGCTCGCCAAAAGACGTTTTCACTTCTTTAAGCCAATTCAATAAAAAAATTAATAAGCCCCCGACATTTTACGCTTCCCGCCATCTATGTGTTTTGTTCATCATCATCATTTTGATCTGACGTCACTCTGAACTTCTAAGCACTGTATAGATAGTGCAATCCACGAAGACGCGCCCCACCAATTTTCGTTTCCACCAATCGCGTTTGCTCCGAGCGTCAGTCGCGAACCATTCACCAGTCATTGTAGTGTGCGTGTGCATTCATAGGTTAGGAATTACGTCACATCAAAATGATGATGATCACATCATAATTACTAATTAGTGTGTACCGATAACACTCAAACATTGTCGGAAGCTTGCACACATATACTATAAACGGTTAGGAGGAATAGTGGGGCGCGTCTTCGTAGATTGCACTATCTGTATCTGCATCGTTATATTTTTGCTTGTGAAACAAAAGAAACAATGCCCACAGACTAAGTAGAGAGATACTCTACAATGCCTGTACAATATTTTTTTTTTATTATCTGACGGATTAATTAGTTTTTTGAAGAGAAAACTTCTTTTGGCGAACCACAACCAGATTTTTCGTGGGCTGTAAATTGAATTCTAGCGTTACGCTCGGGAATGATAAGCAATTTACGAATGAACTTGGGACCATGGCCATTGGCCATCTAGAAATGCGTCAGCATTTCCCATTGTCTAGATTCCAATCTAGTCTAGATGGCTATGGTCATTCCCACGCCCTCGGGTTACACCCGCGTTTCCAAAGTGAGCTATCAAATTTTGAGTTATAAGTTTTCACTTCTATCGGCAGTTTCTATGACTGTAAATTTATTAGTCACTAGCTGAACGCGCGCGCGTTGCTACGCCATCTATCAAAAATTGGTCGCACCAATTCAAATTTAGAACAAATTCAGTTACTTTAGGTTCTACTGACGCAACCTTTAAAATATGACATATTATTATGCTGTCACGCAACGCTCTCAAAAAGCAATATTTTTCCCATTTTTGTTACATTTTTCATTCATGCTCGGCTCCTGTTGATATTAGCGTAATGTTAAATAGCCTATAGCCTTCCTCGATAAATGGACTAACCTACAAAGAAAGAGTCTTTCGATTCGGACCAGTAGTTCCAGAGATCCTTGCGTTCAAACAAACAAACATACAAACAAACTCTTCACCTTTATAATATTAGTATAGATTAAGCAGATTAATTGTTGCCATTTACGTCTCAAGATGTTTTTATTTCAAATATGTCCTATTTTTTGTTTCAGGTGGCATCAAAGTGAAACCGAAGCCCTCTACGATTCCATGTTCGGTCCTCTGGCCGCCGCTCGTGGCGTCTCGCTCCCATCTTTACAAGAAGCTTTGAACAACGTATCCATCCTGTTCGTGAACTCTCACAACTCGTTCGCCCCTGCGCAGAGTCTGCCGCCAAATGTCGTGGACATCGGGGGCTATCATATTGAGGATACCAAAACTCCATTGCCTAAGGTAACAACCATTTATCCTTACAAAATGCTAAGGTAACAACCATTTGTCCTCAACGGGCAGAATTCCTCCAATCTCCATCGTCTGTTCCGGATGCCTGTCGCAACCTTAACAGGATGCTTGCCTTCTGGGACAGCCTAGGCTGGTTGGAGTAAAGGGAAGTATGTGTCACGCACAATGGCCCAATAAAGAGGCTAGGTGCGGAAAAGGCCCCGCTAAACTAACTAACTAACTAACTAACCATTTGTCCTTACAAAGTGTGAGAATTAGTTACAATAAGCATCCCACTAAATCCCATCTGTTCTCACTGCTGGGACTCGGTGCCTTCGCTCGCAAGGAGAGTCAAGCAAACAATCCGCTACGCTGGCCGAGTGCGGGTTGGTGGATGATACATGACCTCGAAAGATTCTAGGTGCATTTCCAATTCCTCACGATGTTTTCCTTCACCGTTTTTGAAGTGAAAACTTCTTTAGGCGCGCTATAGACAGAATTTTCGTGGGCTGTGAAATGGATTCATCAATCGTCACGCTTGGATATGATAATGGATCGGATCGGATATGAAATCTTCGGGTAAACTCGGTAAAAACGGTCAGGTAGGTACCAGGGCAACAGAAACAGTAAAGAGTTTCGATTACCTACCTCCAACAGTCCAGCGTTTATCTCCAGATACCAGGACAACAGAAATATAAAAGAGTTGCGTTTGCCCCTAGGTACCAGTACCAGGGCAACAGAAACAGTAAAGAGTTGCAATATTTTGTACAACTTCGTTCCATCAGAATGTCCCTTGACACCGAACTTGAGTTATAAGTTTTCACTTCTATCGGCAGTTCCTATGACTGCCAATTTTTTTTTTAAGTTAGTGGCATTACGCACATGACTGTGAAAAGACAGTAGTGACGAAACCCGTCACGACTCTGGAAATTTGATGATCTATAATTCTATATCTTTGTAATTTTTTTATAATTTGATAGAACAAAAATACGTGTCTCATATTTTTCTATGATCTAGCCGACGGACTAATTTGAATGGTTTATTATTGACCCAAACTTCATCCATACAGACTGGCCTCGTGGCTTAGTTGGTAGTAACTCTGCCTGCAAAGTCGACGGTCGTGGACTCGATACCAGTGAATATTTGCGTGATAAATTCAAATATATGCACTGTGTCTGGGTGTTTATTTGTATTATACGTATGTATTTACAACCATACGTTATACGAGTATATCAGTTATATGGCCGCCATAGTAGAAGCTTTGCTTACTTTGGCGTCAGATGGTGGTGTGTGTGAAATGTTCACCAATATTTATTTGGAACTAACAGCAAATTTCTTATTTACAGGATCTACAAGACCTTCTCGATTCTTCCACTCAAGGAGTGGTATATTTCAGCATGGGATCAGTCATCAAATCGTCGAAGCTGCCTGCACAGACTAAGAAGGACCTTTTGAAGACCCTGGCAGAACTCCCATATACAGTTCTCTGGAAATTTGAGGAGAAACTGGAGGGTTTACCGAAGAATGTTCATGTGAGACCCTGGATGCCACAGGCTGCCATTTTGGGTGAGAATTATATTAATTCCGTATTCGTCCGTTCCGTCGTCCGTAATACCAAACGGAGGTAAAGAGCCAAAATGTCATAAAAAACAGGAACGTCGCTTCGCAGGAGCACAAACACAAACATAACACGAGAACTATATAAACAAACTAGCGGCCCGTTCCGGCTTCGCTCGGATCATAACCTAGACACTGTCTGCAGCGCCATCTGCCGGGCTTATTTATGAATTTAAACCATCCTCAAATCCACTTGTACACACACAAAAAAAAACATTCAAATTGGTCCCGCCGTTTAGAAGGAGTTCACTGTCAAATGATTAAATTACTAAAATGGCCATTAAAAATAGGGGTTGGTGATAAAAGGGTAAAAATTTAGGGTTGTATGTATTTTTAACGCCACATTATATAAGATAAAAACAAAAAATTTTGTCCGAAAAAATTTTTTTTTATTTTTTTTGGGGTGAACAACTTTTATTGGTATGAAAAATAGCTAGTAGCCGATTCTCAGACCTACTGAATATGCATGTAAAATTTGGTAAAAATCAGTAAAGCCGTTTCGGAGGAGTAAGGTAACTAACACTGTGACACGAGAATTTTATATATAAGATAAGAAGATATGTAATCTGTAATGTCTGTAATGTATGTAATCTGTAATGTGTGAAAATCCTGGCCAGGATTTTCACAGAGTGGACGCTATCGGTCAGTCAACCCAGGGTTATCCTCCAACGCGATGGAAGGACGAACTCGGAACACAAAAAAGATTGGACGATGCAAACTTAGGACCGGATTAAGTGGAGGGAATGGGGGACCTTTGCCCAACAGTAGGATGACTGTGTTAATTAAAAGAAAAAAAAATACATTAACAGGAATAGAACACATAAGACATTACAGATTACATATCTTCTTATCTTATATATAAAATTCTCGTGTCACAGTGTTAGTTACCTTACTCCTCCGAAACGGCTTTACTGATTTTTACCAAATTTTACATGCATATTCAGTAGGTCTGGATCGGGGTGGATTCTGCGCTCATGACCCTCCCACTTCCATTTAAGCTTAGCAGATCTAAATCATACGTCTATTAATACTCCATACTCAATAATTTATTGATTCTTGATGTTACAGATAGTCAGGATTACAAGAACAGATCAATACCAAATAAAGTCGTAACACAACGTACGCCCCATTTGAGCATTGCAATTTAAATTTAATGATCTTTTGAAGCGAATTAGAGTGATCTTTTACGCCTGGAATTGAACGCAGAATGGTGTTACGAACGTGGTCTCATCTTTTAGATAGATAGAAACTCTGTATTGTGACACAAAAAACTTAAAGTATTACAGAGAACTAAACACTTATTAACTAGCGCCACAAATGGCGTTTTCAATTACTAAAAACTGCGTTTCATTACTCGTTGATAAACCCCGAGGCGAAACTTGTGACTTTCAGCTCGCTACGAAGTCTGTGCAACGTAGGTTAGAATTGGCATTATATGTCCAGCAGTTTGCGCTTCAGGGAGATGGGAAGTTCTCCATTCATTACTTCTATCATGGACCAGTTGCTCTTCCAAGTGTTGTCTATTCGACGACTGATGTATAAATTCATCAATTTCAGCGCACAAGAACACAAGGCTGTTCATCACTCACGGCGGTCTCCTCAGCACCCTGGAGTCTCTCCATTACGGGATCCCTCTGGTAGCCGTCCCCGTGTTCGGAGACCAGCCCGCGAACGCGGCGCGTGCGGTGAGGTCGGGGTACGCTGTCCGAGTGGAATACAACACTGCTACGTTGGGGGCAGATCTGAAGATTGGTCTTCAAGAGGCTCTTAGCACTGACAAGTAAGTAGACCGATGAGAACTTGTGATGCTGTTAAAAAGTTCTGATGGAATCACTTTGCATGGGTAAGTAAAAACACTACTCCAGACATCAGATGGAGTCTCTTAGCTTTTAGCACTAGTAAGTAAAAAAATAAATATTGGCAGTCATAGGAACTGCCGATCGAAGTGAAAACTTATAACTCAGAGTTTGATAGCTTACTTTGGAAACCACGCGGGGGAAGTCGGAAGGCATGGCCGTCTAGAAATTATTTCTAGGTGTTTTTCATCATCATGTCATTATGTTTTTGTTTACAGATACTACAAGCAAGCTAAATACTTATCCTCACTGTTCAACAAACGACCGGTGCCGCCCTCCAAGCTAATATCTCACTACGTGGAACTAGCTATTGAAAGCAAAGGTACCTAATCCTACTTACATTAATATTATATTTATAACCCTAAAGAGCCAGGGGGTGACACTTGTTTCCGATGTTTCCGCGAAGCGCTAGTGTCGCCGTAGCCATTTTGAACGCCATCTTGAAGCTGCCGTCATTTTCGACATATAAATGTCAGTGTGTGAAACAGTTGGCAAAAATTAACGTTGTGGTTATTCAAAAGTTTTATCTGTCAAAGTACTTTATTAATAAATGTACAATTTACACGACAATTTATAAAAAATAAAAACAAAAGAAAGAGCATACAAATTGTATACATTTTCAAACTTTGAAATTACTACTTTACTGTATTATAAAATTATAATAATTATTGTACAGAAAACTGTCAAGCATTATACGAGTATAATATCTCTGTCTGTCGTTCGAAATTGCGTAGGTACTTAGTATTGTTGTACGTTGTATTTTGTGTTCTCCTCGTCCTGTTAGCTTGAATTGAGTTACAAACGTTATTAAAACATACTTTGGCGTAATCAGCAGTGACTGTTCAACACGAAAAAGTGAACGATTTGTTTTATGGACTATGAATCAACCAGCCGCATGCATCGTCGACATTCCAAAAACGACAACTTGCTCGTTGAAATGTTACACGTCAGTAAAACTTTAAAATAAACGACATATAAACATCGTCTAACCATCAGGTCTACTATGAAAACAAACTCCGAATGATCGGATCCGACCGACAGCTGAATCGGATTGTAGCCTACCACGAAAAACAGTCGGATCGATACATCTCGGTCGGAAGTTATAGACTTAGGTCGGGTGAGGGTCGAATCGAACGAAACGGCCGATCCTATCAACCGACAGATTGTCTTTCGAGGTAGGAAAAGTCCATAAGTTCGGCCGATATATCGTTTATCGGACTTCGTAGTAGGCCTGCAGATAGGCTATCGTGCTACTTTTAATTACGAACAACTTTTACAAAGCGACTAACTCGGAGTTGCTGGCGGGATTCAAACCTGTGACTTCATGATTGTGTGTCGACCGATTTTGTCACTTAGCCACCATGACTTCTAGTGAGGTGTTTGTTTTTGGATATAGAGATGAGACGAGCAGCAAATACCTATCTGATAGTAATTAATGTTATTGAGATATTTTTTTAGTAAAGACTATTGAAACGAGCAGGATATTTAGTAAGCAACACACTTGCCCATGTCACAGGTCATCCAGCTATTCAGCAGGACATTAAGAGTCCAAATCATTACCAATCATTACTAATCAATCAATCAATCATTACAATCAAATCATTACTAATACTACACTGCGCTCATCACCCAGATATATAAGATGATTTATATCTACTATGCCCTGTAATTTCTCTGGAAACATTGCCCTTCAAACCGGAACACAGTGATGTTTGCACATAGCCGCTTGGTAGTAAAATAACTAGGTGTGATACTTCCCCAGGTTGACTCTACAAAGAGTCCTACCACTACTAATCGAAATTTGTTTTTCAGGGGCCTACCATCTTCGCTCGAAGTCAAAACTCTATCCCTGGTACCAAAGATGGATGATCGACCAAATAGCTGCTTTGGCTGCTGTTTTGTACCTTCTATACAGAATCATCAAATCAGCACTGTGTTTCGTTATTAGAAAACTTACTGGCAGCAAAAAATCTAGTGTACCTAGTGGCGGTAAAAAGGCTAAGCGGCACTAAAATAGTGCTAAACAACATTGAATCTAAAGACTATTTTTTGTTAAAAGAGTTAAGAAGCACTTTTAACTTAAGGTAAGCTATAGTACATCTTAACTCTTTGACTAATAAATAAGAGTTAAGATAGGTACACTTTTACGTTGACATAATAGATAGCAATCTTATTTTTTTTATTTAAAAAGAGTTAAGATTTACTAAAAAAAATAAACTGCACTAAAAAGTGCTAAGTGCCACTAAAAACAGATCTAAACTACAGTAGAAAAAAAATAGTAAGCGACAATAATAGTTAAGATTTATACCTTTTTTTAAAGCGCTAAACGGCACTAAAAGGTGTAAGATTCTTTTTTTTAAGTGCTAAGCTGCACTAAGTAATAAGTGATATGGGTGACACTAAAAGTATTTAAATACGGCAAAATTAAATCGTGTTCATTCTTTTAGTAGATATATTGTATTGTATTACCTAAGGTCAATTTCACCGTTCAATGCATGTTCATAAACATTGTTAATAAGATCAAAATTTGCAAAGATTATTTTTATTCTAAACGTGACTCATGGGATCAAACGACCCAGACAACTAAGTGAATAAATAAATAGATATTCGGACAAAACACCATCTAACCCTAAATCTACAAGGAAAGCTAGATTATAAACTTACTTATGATATGTACCTAGAGACAACCAAACACAAAACAAACATTTGTATATATCACACAAATGTTTGTTCTAAGTGTGATGCGAACCCACTACCTACGCCGGACTCAATATCAGTAGCTGAGTCGTGAATCCAATGAAACAATATCAATTTTTACTAATAATCTAATAACGCTTGACTGTCTGAATTTAAGTGACGATGCGTCTATAAATAAAATATTGATGGACAATTCACACGCAACACCATCTGATCACAAACTAAGCAAAGCTTGTACTATGGCGGCCGGATAGCCGATATAATACTTAAGGGGGCGCCTAAAGCCAGAAAACGAAAAAAGGACATTTTCGACGCCGCTCACTGAAGTTAAGAAACTAAAAACTATGACAAAAAAAATATTGACGTGTGGGTACAATCAAGAAGAAGCACAATAACCGAATAGAATATTAAAAATAGATCAGAGTTTTTTACAATAAAAAAATAAAAATGACACCGAAAAAACCCGTTTTAATTCGAGTACTGGAAATTATCAACGATGACCCCACATTATTTTTTGGTAATAAAATTCCTATTTGTACGTTCTAGTAAAGTAACCGAACACTTTTTTAAATTTATGTTTAGTTATTGAATAATTAAATAAAACTTGGTCAAAAATGGACTCCTGATTAAATATTGATTTTTCCTCCAAACTGTGTCATGCTATTCTCGACTTTATGTACATCACATTAAGAAACGCGTCGCGCGGGTGAAATCTGATTTTTTCCTGGCTTTAGGCGCACTCTTAATATAGTTGTAAAAACATACTTATTATACATAGAAACACCCAGACACAGAACCAATATTTGAATTCATCACACATATATTTGCACTGGGTGTGAACCGAACCCACGACCCTCGGTTTCGTAGGATTGATGAAAATTAATTAATTACCTTATGATTGCGGAAAACTCAATTTTTTGCATAGAACGGTGAAATTGGCCTTTAACTCTCGAATTACATTGACCAATCTCAAAACAGAGGGACAATTTACTGTTAAGGCCGGTTTGCATTTTGATTAGTGCAAGTGCGAGTGCGAGTGAGTAATCGCGACTGATTACTATGCACTCGCAATAATCAATCGGTGTCCACACGTGTTTGCTACTAATCACTCAACACCTGCACTACTCACTCGCAGTCGCACTAATCAAAATGAACACAGGCCTTTACGCTATTTAAAATAAACGTTACCATTTTTAAATACTTGTTTTATTTTTAACACGTGGAGAAAAACGTAGTTTTTTTTATTGAATAGCAAAACCAGCAGGACATGTGTCTGATGGTAAGCAATATGCCTTCCAATTACAACACAGCTATTGGCATGAAGAGTCGAAATCATTACCTAGCACTGCGCTCGTCACCCGGAGATATAAGGTGTTTCATCTCTTAGCCCAGTTATTTCTCTGGAAATATTGCCCTTCAAACCGGAACACAAAACTATTTGCGCACTACAGCTTGGCGGTGGAATAACTGGCAAAAAGATGTGTTATTTGTCCAGGCGGATTCTGCAGAGAGCCTTACCACTACAACAAGAACAAAATTAAAAACTTTAATTTACCCCAGACTACCTCGGATTTGTAATCTGTACAACATTCTACTAGTCAAGCCCTTCCATTTTATATCCATATTGAGGGAGCAGTAAAAAAAGAAATGTATTTCGTCATTTTTTGGTAGCGGCCATCTTGGATTTGAAATTTGCTATAGTGTATAATACTCTACTATTTAAGCCGTTTCATTTGCTATCCATATTGAGGTACCTAGATTGTGAAGAAATATTTTGTTCGCCGATTTTCTGGAGGCGGCCATCTTGAATCGATAATAACCAAACATAGCTAAGGACTACCGCACGGAAATCAACTTTCAAATAAAAAAAACCGCATTAAAATCTGGCCAACCGTGTGAGCTCTAATGCGGTGCCACAGACAGACACACTCACAGACGTCGACGTCAAACTTTTATCACCCCTCTTTTTAGTCGGGGGTTAAAAAGCAGTTACAAATTTTGATATTACAAACAGGCACTTACATTTTTTCGGGGTTAATCAACATTTTTAATTTTGTTCTTGTTGCTACATGCGTGTGAATGTGCAAATGGTACATACACCAAAATAGCAATTTTACAAAGTTCTATCGACATTACGAATTTACAATGTTTTATGATGTTCTAACGCATAACTTAGGCTAAACTTACTTGAGGAAAATAAACAGGGGAACCCTGTTTATTAAAATAACCAAATAACCAAAAAATAACCAAAAAAAACCGTTAAAAAACGTGTGGAACCTCGGGCTCATCTATTATTTCAATACGAGATTAACTAGTTTTTAGCGAAAGTTTAAAAGCTATATGAAATACATCTCTAGGCGTGTGCAACGAGGATGTTCGTTACTCAATGTCGCCGGAACGGCAGGATGGATGGAGATAGTTGAAATTTGGAATACTATTTAGTCTGGCCTTAATTAGGCCTGCGCCCACTTATATGTACAAGTCCGCTCCCACCTGACAAATAAAACACACTCAAATACGGGCCTCATGCCATGCACGTTAAGATATAGATTACATTGGCAACATAATATATTAGCAGACGGCTGTCAGCGAGCGGTCTGCTAATTCGTGTTGCCAATGTAATCTGTATCTTAACATACATGACATATAGCCCGTATTTGAGTGTACTTTATTTGTAGCTGAGTCGTATAAGTCGGCGCAGACCTTAATTCTACTAATTCCAACTACTTAATATTATAAATGTGAATGTTTGTTTACACTCATCACGACGGAATTAATCGGATTGAAATATAAAACAGTAGACTACAGGCCCGTGAACAAAATTTACGGGTCAAATGAACCACCAGGAGACCTGTGTAGGATGATAGACGGGTACAAAATAATATGATTCAGCACTATGCCGTCACTTGTAAGCTGTCCAACTCAGTGCAATTGAAGAGGGGGGGGTTACAATCCTCGATCATTTCTCCTTGTCGCATTATTTTTGTACGGCGTTGCGGAATAATAGATTAAAAGAGGTATTGAAACTATAAAAATTATAAATTTTAACTTTTTAATTATTAGTTTGCCGGAAAAATTTACAGAGTACGAGTAATTTACAGAGCAAATTTGGTCATTTGAATAAGTACGGCATTGGTTCCATACAGTTTCAATACCTCTTCTAATCCATTGTTTCGCAATGCCGTACAAAAATCATGCGACAAGGAGAAATGGTAGAGGGTTGCAACCCCCCCTCTTCAATCACACTCAGTTGGACAGCTTACAATTGACGGCATAGTGCTGAATCTTATTACTTTATACCCTTCTATCATTCTACATAGGTCTACTGGTGGTTCACTTGACCCGTAAATTTTGTTCACGGGCCTGTAGTCTACAGGCTTACTTATAGTTTTAAATAGCATATTTATGCTTTTTATCACATTAAAGTTATGGGAACGGGAACGCGGGTGATACCGCTGGTCGCTGCTAGTCAATAAAACAAACTTTTTCTTGACAACCAAACATTTATTTCATAATAGGAAACAGTCATGGACGTACCTATAAAAAAAGTCGGACGTAGTCTCGCTAAAACAAAAACTGTGTCTATAGAGTCGGCCAGTCGGCCACATAATATGCACGTGTGCGCTGTCACATACAGGCTGACACGCAGACATCCACACATCAGTGGGTCATTACTCATTACACGCGCAAACTTGTAACGTGTATAAGTGTGCGTATCAGCCTATGAGTGACAACGCACACGTGCATATGTGGCCGACTCTATAGACACAGTTTTTGTTTTAGCGAGACTACGTCCGGCTTTTTTTAAACGTCCATGGAAACAGTAATATAAAAGTGTTTTATAGATTAATACTTAAATATATTCATTCTATTAGGTATAGATATTCATTACGCCATGGTGGCTTAGTGGTTAGAATGTGGGATTCTCCATCGTTAGTTCGAATTCTACTTGCACCTCTTGAGTATTTTTCTAAATGCAGCTGTCCAAATTTGTCATCACCACTGGATTTAACAGTGAAGAAAAACAACGCGAGAAAATCTTTCGAGGACACAAGTGATCTACCAATCCGCACTGAGCCAGATGGAGCATAGAGTTTGCTTATGAAAACTGTGGGATATTATGTTGCCTGAGTGGATATTTCCTGAAGAATAAAATCTGAGTTTCACGAGAGTGAATCGGTTTTTGAAGTGAAAACTTATTTTGGCGCGCCACAGACAGATTTTTCGTGGGCTGTGAATTGAATTCTAGCGTCACGCTCGGGAATGTGAAGATATCTTCGGGTAAACTCGGGATCATGGCTATTGGCCAACTAGAAATGGGTCAGCATTTCCCATCGGCCATCTAGAAAAGCGTCAGCATTTCCCATTGGCTGTCTAGAATAGGCTTGTGTACTCAATTTTAAAAATTGGTTAATAATATAGTTTGATGTTTATATTATTCCGAAATATCTATATTTTTGAAAAATACTTACATTTACAATATGTATTTTGCATTTCAAAAAATCAAACAAATTTCTGCACAAAAACGCTCCAAACTGTCATGGCGTCTTGAATGACGTCACGTCGTGGCAAACATATGTGTTTGTGTATGGACGTTGTCAATGTTTTTAATTTAAAACGAATCCCTCGCATTACAAGAACTGCATAGTGCCCCAGTGTACAAGCACAAGTATAAATACGACACACAAATTATTCATCTATGTTCCAAACGATCCACAAATACGAAAAAAGTGGTAAACACTTGCGATGAGGAATGATGGCCATTAAATTAAGAATGTACTTTTGTGAAGATCATTTTGATGAAAGTATTTGACACAGTATAATCTTAGTAATGTAAATGTAAAAAAACTGATAATATTCCTCAAGAATAGTGTTAAAATAATAACAAACTAGTTCAGTAAAGCGGCTAAAGAACTTGTATCCATGGCTAAGAATAAATAAAAATAAAAAATAATTATATTAGTTCTATGAAAATGTCAACAACATTAGTAATGTCAAGTGATGTATAGCACGGCGTGACGTCACATTCTCTGATTGGCGTTTACTGTCACGTGACTCAGTGCCTATTTTTTAAGATTTTCTTTTCTAAAAATATTAATATTCTTTACTTATTTTGATAAACTGTTTTATTTTTGTAAATCTCTATATCTTAATCAATAGTAAGAACCTCTAATCCATCCGATTCGTTCTTAGTGGAAACAAGCCTATTCTAGTAGGCCCTGCTCATGGCCGCGCCTTCCGTTTTCCATCCGCGTAGTTTCCAAAGTGAGCTATCACATTCCGAGTTATAAGTTTTCACTTCTATCGGCAGTTCCTATGACTGGCATTTTTTTTCTATGTAGGCACGCTCCATCACAAAATGGCGGCCAAGTGAAAATGGTGGTGTAAAAAAGTGTCAGCCAATATTCATTATATTTAGTTCCAAAAAACACAGAATGGTAATTTTCTTAATTCTACGTTTATTCTTTTTGTCTTTAACGAAATCGCAGGTCATCACCATCATCAAACATTTAGGCGATGTCTAAATGGGGTTTTCCCGATGGCTACAATCTTGGTGTATTTAAATCGAGAGCGAATCGATTTTTTCTAGGTAAGCACGCTCTATCATAGACCGCATCGTCGCTGAACATCAGGCGAGGTGGTGATCAAATATTAAATGTATCATTGAAAAAAAAAATATTACAACAACGCCACGTATTTTTCGAATATCTTCACGTTTTCTTTGGCTTGTGTATCGTTGGTCAGTAGCCTGTGGATTTGGACCTCTCCTTCCGGCGTCAGAAGAGCCTGTCAAAGATAAACAACATTTTAGAAAATGTAAGTTATACCTCGGACATCAAATAGGTAAGCATTTTCCGAATGTGAACAAGAACAGATAAAAAAAAAATGAAATGCTCAATATCTTTAATCTCGCACCAATCAACTGCAAGATCTACTAAGCCTAAAATCTATTCAAACTGCATACTGATGAAACTCAAAAACAACATTCTGCTGAAACACAATACATGGGTAATAATAATGGTCATACAACAGAATAGGAAGGCAGAAATGAAAAGAAGAAGAATACGATTTTATGCATCAGTATGGGCAAAAATCATCACTTCTTGGGGTCCAACATCCAAACGACCTCCGGGGGGTCTACCGCCTAACGAAAAACGCTTTGACGCTTTGACATTGCCGTCTCTTTCATTTCAAGCGAGAAGAAAAGAGACAGCAATGTCAAAGCATCAAAGCGTCAAAGCGTTTTTCGTTAGGCGGTAGAAGCGCGGTTCGACCCAGACGAGGGTGGCGTGACGAACTACATTCGCACGATAGAAACTGGGCAACCAAAGCCGCAAGTCGGGCTATCTGGAAATAAGGAAGAGATGCCTTTGCCCAGCAGTGGGACAATCTAGGCTAGTAATAATAATAATATTTTTATTCTTATCATATTAAACTAAGAAAGCAAATTTTAGTCTCTTTTAAGACATGACTTTGTATGGGTTAACTTTTAAAACGTTTTGTATCATCGCATCTCACCTGGAAACAGTAAAATAAAATGGCTGTCATAGGGACTGCCGATAAGAAGTCAAAATATGACTCAGAATTTAATAGCTCACGGAACCATAGGAACTACGCGGGTGAAACCGGAGGGCGCTGCTAGTCTAGGATAAAAAAAATCTTAAAAGCATTATTGTCTAAATAAGTCTTCTAAGCATGGCCATCTAGACTAGATGGCCATGGATAAATGTGTAATGGTAACTATGGTAAAATTCTGCCACATTTTTAGATGGCCATGGTCCCGAGTTCACCCGAAGATTTCTTTCATTCACGATCGTGACGCTTGAGCTCAATTCACAGCCCACGGAAAACCTGTGTGTAGTGCGTCAAAAAATTTTAATAGGGTACCGGACTGGGTCAAAAATACACCATCCTAATTAGTCCGTCAGCTAGAGCATGGAAAAATATTGGACACGTATTTTTTGTTTTTTCATAATATTAAAAATCGTCAAAGATATAGACCATCAAACTTCGAGAGTGGGGGGTCGCGACGTCACTCGTGAGTAAAAATCGTACTCACAAGTGACGTCACATGAAACTTCGAAGCGCTGTATCTTCGTCATTTTTTGTGTGTGAAACAAAAGAAAAAAATACGTGTACAATATTTTTTGGCAATCTAACCAACGGGCTACTTAGGTTTTTTGAGGATTGTACCCTATTGTAATTCGTCATACTGTACATTATTCTACTAGTATCTAAGACCCTTTCATTTGACACTTAAATAAGGGAGAAGTGGCAAAAATATGTAGGTAGGCCGCCATTTTCTACAGCGGCCATCTTGTACCAGTTGGCGGCCATCTTAGCATCCTTAGCTATGTGCAATTGTTTCATCAGGTACGTAGGTAGAAATGTATGCAGAAACTCACCAAGTGACAATCATTCGACGAGCTCTGCACGGCCGCTTTCTCGCAGACATGCTTAGCGTAGATGTCGCTGTGCGTCAACTCGAACAGCACGAGCGTGCTGTCGTGCAGTAGCACGTGCACCGTGCACGGGCTTACACGGGACCAGTGCACGGATCTGATCTCCAGCTGTTAAATCATACATATCAATGACCAATGAGGCGTTGTATCCTCAAAAATATGACCAATGAGGCGTTGTATACTCAAAAAATAGACTTATCAATGATAGCGCAAATATTTGTGTGATGAATACAAATATTTTTTTGTACTGTGCCTGGCTGTTTTCTATGTATAATGAGTAGGTATGTATTTAAATTATTTAATATTTATATACTAACTAGGTAGCGGCCAATTCCGGCTGCGCTCGGATATTGTCATTTAAAGACTATTAATCGAAATAAAAACTATCCTATCTCTCAAGTTGGACCAGACTGCTCACGGTGTGCCAAATTAATTTAAAATCGGGTAGTGTAGGAATCCATCGCGGACAAACATCGTGACAGGAGATTTATATATATTAAGATGAGGCACTCTTGAAGAAATTGAGAATTATCTTTGAAAGGTTTATTTGTAACTGGAAAATGGGCCATTCAAAATATGTATGGACGCTCAGAGCGGTTTCAGGTTAGCGATTTTTCTACGCGTTAAGTTACGGCTGGTCAAGTCGCGAGAACGGCGACTGCCGACCCGGAGTCCCTGGTTCAATTCCTGGCTCCATGGCCCTGGCTCCCGAAACGTTGCCGACCCCTGGGGGTCTACCGCCTAACGAAAAACGCTTTGACGCTTTGGCATTGCCGTCTCTTTCATTTCAAGCGAGAAGAAAAGAGACAGCAACGTCAAAGCGTTTTTCGTTAGGCGGTAGAGGTGCGGGTCTAGACTCTAGAATGTAACATAAGCAACTTTTTATCGTGGGGAAACTTCTACCACTACAAGCTATCATTACTGTGATTAATAGAATATCAGTCACCTTCGTTAGAGATCTTTCTAGAGACTCCGAAGCCTGTCGTGACGAGATGATAGCTTGTAGTGGAAGCTATCATTACTGTGATTAATAGAATATCAGTCACCTTCGTTAGAGATCTTTCTAGAGACTCCGAAGCCTGTCGTGACGAGATGATAGCTTGTAGTGGAAGCTATCATTACTGTGATTAATAGAATATCAGTCACCTTCGTTAGAGATCTTTCTAGAGACTCCGAAGCCTGTCGTGACGAGATGATAGCTTGTAGTGGAAGCTATCATTACTGTGATTTATAGAATATCAGTCACCTTCGTTAGAGATCTTTCTAGAGACTCCGAAGCCTGTCGTGACGAGATGATAGCTTGTAGTGGAATCTATCATTACTGTGGTTAATAGAATATCAGTCACCTTCGTTAGAGATCTTTCTAGAGACTCCGAAGCCTGTCGTGACGAGATGATAGCTTGTAGTGGAAGCTATCATTACTGTGATTAATAGAATATCAGTCACCTTCGTTAGAGATCTTTCTAGAGACTCCGAAGCCTGTCGTGACGAGATGATAGCTTGTAGTGGAAGCTATCATTACTGTGATTAATAGAATATCAGTCACCTTCGTTAGAGATCTTTCTAGAGACTCCGAAGCCTGTCGTGACGAGATGATAGCTTGTAGTGGAAGCTATCATTACTGTGATTAATAGAATATCAGTCACCTTCGTTAGAGATCTTTCTAGAGACTCCGAAGCCTGTCGTGACGAGATGATAGCTTGTAGTGGAAGCTATCATTACTGTGATTAATAGAATATCAGTCACCTTCGTTAGAGATCTTTCTAGAGACTCCGAAGCCTGTCGTGACGAGATGATAGCTTGTAGTGGAAGCTATCATTACTGTGATTAATAGAATATCAGTCACCTTCGTTAGAGATCTTTCTAGAGACTCCGAAGCCTGTCGTGACGAGATGATAGCTTGTAGTGGAAGCTATCATTACTGTGATTAATAGAATATCAGTCACCTTCGTTAGAGATCTTTCTAGAGACTCCGAAGCCTGTCGTGACGAGATGATAGCTTGTAGTGGAAGCTATCATTACTGTGATTAATAGAATATCAGTCACCTTCGTTAGAGATCTTTCTAGAGACTCCGAAGCCTGTCGTGACGAGATGATAGCTTGTAGTGGAAGCTATAATTACTGTGATTAATAGAATATCAGTCACCTTCGTTAGAGATCTTTCTAGAGACTCCGAAGCCTGTCGTGACGAGATGATAGCTTGTAGTGGAAGCTATCATTACTGTGATTAATAGAATATCAGTCACCTTCGTTAGAGATCTTTCTAGAGACTCCGAAGCCTGTCGTGACGAGATGATAGCTTGTAGTGGAAGCTATCATTACTGTGATTAATAGAATATCAGTCACCTTCGTTAGAGATCTTTCTAGAGACTCCGAAGCCTGTCGTGACGAGATGATAGCTTGTAGTGGAAGCTATCATTACTGTGATTAATAGAATATCAGTCACCTTCGTTAGAGATCTTTCTAGAGATTCCGAAGCCTGTCGTGACGTCACACTACTTATAAACCGGCCCTTGCTATCCGACACGCACTTGTCCGGTTCATGAGACGAAGGTACATTTCTGAAAGAGAAAAAAAAAGATGTTATCAATTCAGTTTAGTAGTGGTATACTCTCAGAAGAGTCCGCCTGGGGAAGTGCCACACCTTTGCCAGTTATTCTACCGCAGTAAAGTGCAAACATTATAGTGTTCCGGTTTGAAGGGCAATGTTTCGAGATAAATTACAGAACTTAGAGATATAATATCTTAGATCACTGGGTGACGAGCGCAGTGCAGTGCTAGGTAATGATTTGGACTCTTCATGTTCCAATAGCTGTGTGTCACTGTGTTGCTATGTGGCAGGCGTGTTGCTTACCATCAGGCACATGTCCTGCTCGTCTCGTCACCCTTCATTAAAAAAAAAAACAAAAAAAATCAATGTGCTGTTATGTGGCAGGTATGATGTTTACTATCAGGCACATGTCCTACTCGTCTCGTCACTCTATAAGTACCTACTTAAAAAATCGGTTATTTTTTTTTAATTTTTGTGTGCATGTTACGCGATAGCACCGGTAGTAAATAGATTTTGATGGCTACTTTTTTGTTTGGTAGGTAAGTAGTTTAGAGGTTGTCCTGTATAAATTTTATCCAAATCGGTGCGACGGGTTTGTGATAAACGAACAAAAAAAAAATTAAAATTAGTTTTCATGTAGGTCATTGATTGATTCTAATAAAATTTGGTCGAGTGTCCGAATTTAATATTAATTTGAACTCGAATTTTGTTTTTCTGAAAAAATAAATTATTATGATAATGTAAGTTATGTAAGTAGTGATGATTGGACGAGCAAGATCTTGGTGTCTTCAAATCTAGAATGCATCGGTTTCTTCTAGGCAAGCACGCTTCATCGTAGACCGCATCGTCGCTTAACATCAGGTGAGATGGCGGTAAAATTCAACAACAAGATGGACGTCTAGTCTCTTTCGAAGAAACACGTAATTTCGCGAACTTTCTACTCCGGGGGGTCTACCGCCTAACGAAAAACGTTTTGAAGCTTTGACATTGCTGTCTCTTTTCTTCTCGCTTGAAATGAAAGAGACGGCAATGTCAAAGCGTCAAAGCGTTTTTCGTTAGGCGGTAGAGGGGCGGTTCTACTTCGATCTGTCGTTTCGTCCGTTTCAATGTGCTTGCGCGGAAGATCGAGTTCCTCGATGGCTTCAATGTTCCAAGCCTACTCTGATTAGAGTCAAACGACAAACAACAGTGTTCGATCGGACGAAACGGAGTAGGAAAGTCACAACTTTATTTCAAACTAGCTGAACCCGCTACTTCGTTCGCGTACGTTGTTCTTGCGAACTTAGTAGTACCTACTTACGTAAAAATATTTGGATGGGTGGCCATTACACAAACCGAGTGAATTTGTTTTTCCACACAAAAATATATTTATTCGAATTTAGCAACTTCATAATATTTTTAGCAACATCAAACATAGGTTGTGGAATACCGAACATAGCCGCAGTGTTAAGTTTGTAGGATTTTTATACGATACATTACGTGTCACGTTAGTGAACATAAGAGGATTCTATTGGGAGGAGAGAGGTAAAGGTTGAATGATAAACAGTTATAAAACAAGTATATTAAAGAAATAAATAAAGATTAAAGGAAATGAATAGGATAAAAAAAAGACGTAACTTAAAATAAGGAAATTTTGAAAATCATCTGTCTTGAAAGGCCAGTGAGTAAAGTGCTTCCAAACAGGTTCCCAAGATGTAATTGTTGATCGGTCGGGGCTCGCAGCCGTCAGCGAGGATGGCTCCACCTAGCACGGTAGAGTTCTCAGCCAGCAGTCCTCGTGAGTGTAGTAGTCGTCAGCGAGGATGGCTCCACCTAGCACGGTAGAGTTCTCAGCCAGCAGTCCTCGTGAGTGTAGTAGTCGTCAGCGAAGATGGCTCCACCTAGCACGGTAGAGTCCTCAGCCAGCAGTCCTCGTGAGTGTATTTGCTTCCAAACAGTTCCACAGAGGGTAAGTACTTCCAAGTAAGTTCACGGGATGTAGTAGTTGAACGGTAGTGGCTCTCAGCCGTTTAGACCTTCAAGGTTTATTATGGATGTTGATCGCTTGGAAGTCTCCTGTATGGTAATGTTCCTCTGTTGGAAGCTGGATTCTCACTGACCTCTCCAATGATTTGATTAAAAATGTAGACTTTTATTGATTTGAATCTGGAGAAAATAAACTTTATTTTAATATTAACAATTCAAAGAGGATTAGTTCTAAAAACTATACAACCTTATGAAAAAGGGTAGAGGTTGCTAAGTGACGAATGATGTTTATAGTAATGACAATATGTAAACAAAGAAAATTTATAGAAAAACGTAATTATTATAGATTTAGAATGAAATATATAATACCAGAACAATATCATAATAATAAGAAAATTATTCTCTATCGTATGGACACAATTAAAAGGAAATGAGTGATATGAAAATTTTGGTATGTAAATACACACATCTCTCCTATGAAAGTGATGTTTTTAGAATGAAAGTAGGAATGTACGTTTACATATTGTAGTCAATATGTAACGTTACATATTCCCCACGACTGCGGAAATTTTACGCTTCTGTAAAATTTGGGAAGAAGTTCTAAAGGGTTTAAGAGAGGTATTACCTTCACACAAACATAAATCCATTCAAGTAACCTTTCAAATTTTTTTATTCATCTCTTCCATTCTGTTTGGGTGTAAGTTCACATTCAATGACGAACACTCAAAGCATACACTCTCGGCGATGGCAGGCTTTTTTAAAGAGTCATCAACCGCTCTAATAGTCGGCTTATTTAAAGAGTTATCATCCGCTCTGTGGATAGAAGAAAATAAGAATGATAAAAGGGATGAACATAAGGGCTTGATAATAGTTAGGCTTATTTATAGAGTTATCATCCGCTCTTTATAAAGGGAAGAAAGTAATTAAGGATGAGCATAAGGGCTCAAAAGATAGCATGAGCGGTAGAGCTCAAAAGCTAACATGAGCGGTAGGGCTCAAAAGATATCTTGAACGGTAGGGTTCAAGATAAGAGTATGAGTTTAGGGCTCATACAAAATCCAAGAGTTAGATACTCATTGGTTAAAGAGTTAATGAGTTTAGAGCTCATTAACTTGATTAGAAAAATACTAATGAGTAAATAAAATACTGTAGGTTGATGATGAGAGATCATGAGGATGAGGAGATGAGGAGAGGAGAGGATGAGGAGAGATGAGGAGAGAGAAGTTAATAACCAAAGAGTGCCGAAAAGAAAATATTAAGTATATATACTAGTGTAAGTATTTTTTAGAATTTAGAAGAAGAGAGGAGAGGAGAGGAGAGGATGAGGAGGGAAGTTATTATCCAAAGAGTGCCGAAAGGAAATATTAGGTATAAATACTAGTGTAAGTATGTTTTAGAATTTAGAAGAAGAGAGGAGAGGAGAGGAGAGGATGAGGAGGGAAGTTATTATCCAAAGAGTGCCGAAAGGAAATATTAGGTATAAATACTAGTGTAAGTATGTTTTAGAATTTAGAAGAATTCAGGGGTTGAGGGATTAAAGAATAAGCAAGAGAGGGGGGGTTGTTTTTGAAGGTTGGGCGCCAAATGTCACGTTAGTGAACATAAGACCCGTTTTCTCAATTATCCTCATGTTATTTTCCATCCCAAGGTTGCCTGGAAGAGATCGCTTTTAGCGATAAGGCCGCCGACTTGTCGCACTAGTTTTAAATGTATTTTTAATTATTTTTGTGTATCCTATTGTTTTGGTGTGTCAATAAAGTGTATCTATCTATCTATCTATAAGAGGATTCTATTGGGAGGAGAGAGGTAAAGGTTGAATGATAAACAGTTATAAAACAAGTATATTAAAGAAATAAATAAAGATTAAAGGAAATGAATAGGATAAAAAAAAGACGTAACTTAAAATAAGGAAATTTTGAAAATCATCTGTCTTGAAAGGCCAGTGAGTAAAGTGCTTCCAAACAGGTTCCCAAGATGTAATTGTTGATCGGTCGGGGCTCGCAGCCGTCAGCGAGGATGGCTCCACCTAGCACGGTAGAGTTCTCAGCCAGCAGTCCTCGTGAGTGTAGTAGTCGTCAGCGAGGATGGCTCCACCTAGCACGGTAGAGTTCTCAGCCAGCAGTCCTCGTGAGTGTAGTAGTCGTCAGCGAGGATGGCTCCACCTAGCACGGTAGAGTCCTCAGCCAGCAGTCCTCGTGAGTGTATTTGCTTCCAAACAGTTCCACAGAGGGTAAGTACTTCCAAGTAAGTTCACGGGATGTAGTAGTTGAACGGTAGTGGCTCTCAGCCGTTTAGACCTTCAAGGTTTATTATGGATGTTGATCGCTTGGAAGTCTCCTGTATGGTAATGTTCCTCTGTTGGAAGCTGGATTCTCACTGACCTCTCCAATGATTTGATTAAAAATGTAGACTTTTATTGATTTGAATCTGGAGAAAATAAACTTTATTTTAATATTAACAATTCAAAGAGGATTAGTTCTAAAAACTATACAACCTTATGAAAAAGGGTAGAGGTTGCTAAGTGACGAATGATGTTTATAGTAATGACAATATGTAAACAAAGAAAATTTATAGAAAAACGTAATTATTATAGATTTAGAATGAAATATATAATACCAGAACAATATCATAATAATAAGAAAATTATTCTCTATCGTATGGACACAATTAAAAGGAAATGAGTGATATGAAAATTTTGGTATGTAAATACACACATCTCTCCTATGAAAGTGATGTTTTTAGAATGAAAGTAGGAATGTACGTTTACATATTGTAGTCAATATGTAACGTTACATATTCCCCACGACTGCGGAAATTTTACGCTTCTGTAAAATTTGGGAAGAAGTTCTAAAGGGTTTAAGAGAGGTATTACCTTCACACAAACATAAATCCATTCAAGTAACCTTTCAAATTTTTTTATTCATCTCTTCCATTCTGTTTGGGTGTAAGTTCACATTCAATGACGAACACTCAAAGCATACACTCTCGGCGATGGCAGGCTTTTTTAAAGAGTCATCAACCGCTCTAATAGTCGGCTTATTTAAAGAGTTATCATCCGCTCTGTGGATAGAAGAAAATAAGAATGATAAAAGGGATGAACATAAGGGCTTGATAATAGTTAGGCTTATTTATAGAGTTATCATCCGCTCTTTATAAAGGGAAGAAAGTAATTAAGGATGAGCATAAGGGCTCAAAAGATAGCATGAGCGGTAGAGCTCAAAAGCTAACATGAGCGGTAGGGCTCAAAAGATATCTTGAACGGTAGGGTTCAAGATAAGAGTATGAGTTTAGGGCTCATACAAAATCCAAGAGTTAGATACTCATTGGTTAAAGAGTTAATGAGTTTAGAGCTCATTAACTTGATTAGAAAAATACTAATGAGTAAATAAAATACTGTAGGTTGATGATGAGAGATCATGAGGATGAGGAGATGAGGAGAGGAGAGGATGAGGAGAGATGAGGAGAGAGAAGTTAATAACCAAAGAGTGCCGAAAAGAAAATATTAAGTATATATACTAGTGTAAGTATTTTTTAGAATTTAGAAGAAGAGAGGAGAGGAGAGGAGAGGATGAGGAGGGAAGTTATTATCCAAAGAGTGCCGAAAGGAAATATTAGGTATAAATACTAGTGTAAGTATGTTTTAGAATTTAGAAGAAGAGAGGAGAGGAGAGGAGAGGATGAGGAGGGAAGTTATTATCCAAAGAGTGCCGAAAGGAAATATTAGGTATAAATACTAGTGTAAGTATGTTTTAGAATTTAGAAGAATTCAGGGGTTGAGGGATTAAAGAATAAGCAAGAGAGGGGGGGTTGTTTTTGAAGGTTGGGCGCCAAATGTCACGTTAGTGAACATAAGAGGATTCTATTGGGAGGAGAGAGGTAAAGGTTGAATGATAAACAGTTATAAAACAAGTATATTAAAGAAATAAATAAAGATTAAAGGAAATGAATAGGATAAAAAAAAGACGTAACTTAAAATAAGGAAATTTTGAAAATCATCTGTCTTGAAAGGCCAGTGAGTAAAGTGCTTCCAAACAGGTTCCCAAGATGTAATTGTTGATCGGTCGGGGCTCGCAGCCGTCAGCGAGGATGGCTCCACCTAGCACGGTAGAGTTCTCAGCCAGCAGTCCTCGTGAGTGTAGTAGTCGTCAGCGAGGATGGCTCCACCTAGCACGGTAGAGTTCTCAGCCAGCAGTCCTCGTGAGTGTAGTAGTCGTCAGCGAGGATGGCTCCACCTAGCACGGTAGAGTCCTCAGCCAGCAGTCCTCGTGAGTGTATTTGCTTCCAAACAGTTCCACAGAGGGTAAGTACTTCCAAGTAAGTTCACGGGATGTAGTAGTTGAACGGTAGTGGCTCTCAGCCGTTTAGACCTTCAAGGTTTATTATGGATGTTGATCGCTTGGAAGTCTCCTGTATGGTAATGTTCCTCTGTTGGAAGCTGGATTCTCACTGACCTCTCCAATGATTTGATTAAAAATGTAGACTTTTATTGATTTGAATCTGGAGAAAATAAACTTTATTTTAATATTAACAATTCAAAGAGGATTAGTTCTAAAAACTATACAACCTTATGAAAAAGGGTAGAGGTTGCTAAGTGACGAATGATGTTTATAGTAATGACAATATGTAAACAAAGAAAATTTATAGAAAAACGTAATTATTATAGATTTAGAATGAAATATATAATACCAGAACAATATCATAATAATAAGAAAATTATTCTCTATCGTATGGACACAATTAAAAGGAAATTAGTGATATGAAAATTTTGGTATGTAAATACACACATCTCTCCTATGAAAGTGATGTTTTTAGAATGAAAGTAGGAATGTACGTTTACATATTGTAGTCAATATGTAACGTTACATACGATGGTGATGATCATTGTGGTGCTGACGCAAGCTGCGGCGATACTCTGGCACCATCACATCTTCCAGGGACACATAGTAGGGGCCAGTGCAGCGGCTAATTCAGCTGAGCGGGCCAAACGGCGCAAATATGCAACCCTCGGTAGTGGTTTTATATTTAAGCCTTTTGGGGTTAAGACATTGTGCCTGTGGGAACCTGGAGCTCACCTCATCTTCAAAAGCCTTTCCGAGTGCTTGGCCGACGCAACGCGTGACTAAAATGCTAGCGTTTATTTGGCCCAACGCATAAACATTGCCATTCAGCGTGGTACTGCCGCCAGCATGCTGGGCACGCTTTGACTGGTAGTGGGCTTGCACATCTTGTCATCCAGTTTTTGTTAATATTCAAAAAACCGCCTCCCTGTTTTCCATATAATATATGTACATGGTAAAAACGGGACCCTATTACTTAGACTTCGCTGTCCGTCCGTTCGTCCGTCTGTCGGTCACCATACTATACCTCAAGAACGATGATAGCTAGACAGTTGTTAATAACTTTAGCCTGGATCCCAGCTCATACAGGCATTTTAGAAAATGAGTGCGCCGATTTCCATGCTAAACAGGCTACCACATTGGGCAATAAAGACCACTACCATGTGTACTCCCATGACTTATCTGCAACGTGCCAACCTAAGTTACTTGAAAGTTGGAATACACTCTGGTCTCGTACAAAGTCTATAACTGGCAAATTTTATGGTCAAGTACAGCCTACAATTCCCCCTAAACCCTGGTTTTTTTAATACAAAAATATCCCCAAAGGGACCACATCTACCATTTTCCACTTGCGGTTGGGTTTTGCCTGCACTCCGGTGTTCCTCTCAAAATTAAGAATCCCTGATAACTCTCTGTGTGAATGTGGGTTAGCTGATGGTACCACCGACCACATTTTTTTTTAGTGTAGTAGAAATCAATTCTCCCTCTATGACATGATCCCACCTGACCTTCCCCGTCCCACTAACTTTTCCAATTTACTCCCCTTTGATTTGTGTATGTCCCTAGTAAATATATTCAGAAAAATAATATTAAATTGTGATAGTTTTTGTGTAAATTAGATATTTATATATTTGTATTTTAATTTTACTATAATTTATATCTTTTTATGTCTATTTTGTGATGTCATGTTTGTATTTGTCCCATACAGTAAAGTTATCTATCATATTATATGAAGTACATATCTACTTACAAAAGTGTTCAAAGTTGATCGATCATCAGAGTCAAGAATCCTGCCTATTCACCGATTACCAGACGTTTCTGACCATCATGAAACCCAAGACTACCTGAAGTGGACTGATCACCTGTGGCAAGACTCATATCTCTACTACAAAATAAACTTCAGAAGACTATAACAACAATCAAACGCTGGACATTGGCGAAATTACGGTAACATTACCAAATAGAGGCCATACAAAAAAGTTGAAGTAGTTGACGGATGGCGGATTTGACTGCGGTGTGTGTACCAGGGATGAGCTTCCACTCCGATAAGTCGGAACTTCCGATTACATTTACACCTTTGGTTCAGACTTTTAAAACGGAGGTTTTAATCATTGTAAGGTGTATAAATATTGCAGATTGTTCGGGTTTTTAACGCCAAACACAATATTGTAATGATTTATGGTTTATTTCTAAACCAGTTTTGTAATATTTTACATTTAGGCTCCGAAACTTTTAAAACGAAGGTTATCGGAGGGAAGGTGTATAAATATTGCAGATAATCCCTTATTGTGGTGGATACTGGATAGTAAATGGAAATACAAAATCCCAACTTCCTGAATCAATTGTTCGTCAATGTTTATAGTGTCCACGTGTTTTACAAAAAAAAAATATAGTCAATACAAATGTCTCTCTTTCCACCACTTCTAATCCTGCCTATGCCTCCGACTTCGGTTTCGACTCCGATAAATCAAATTTTGAAACTCCGACTCCGCTTTCGGTTCTGGTAAAATGACCTCCGTTACATCCCATAGTGTGTACATTGCCACAGAATACTTAAAAGTTAGTATGTACCGAACTTATTACTACCGTTATTATTTAATTTCTATGTAATTTCCGAACCACATGACCTATAACGTTAAAATTTTGATGGGACTATATTAAAAATGTGTTCTTTCTAACAAAATAAGAATTAATGAAATTGAACAACGCAAACATGAGTTACAACCAAATACACATTCTGACTTTCACCCCTTTCTGCAAGAAAACCGTGCAGAATTTGGGGATTAAAAGTAGACAGCTACCATCTACTTAGTATGATCTTAAATCATGTCAAGTTTCATTTGAATTGAATCAGTAGTTTCGGCGTGATGAGAGTTCCCGATACAAACAGACAGACAGACAGACAGACAGACATGAAAGAAAAAAAATTCAGTTTCGCCATCAGTATCGACTATGGAGTGCCCCCAAAAATTTTTTTTCAATATATCTTCAATGTACAGAATTCAACCCGCTACAGTTTTATTATAAGTATAGATTTACGTTTTTCGTAGAAAGAGAGTAGACATCCTGATCGTAAGTACTTAACAAGGATGCCCATAACAACAAAGTATCACGCAGCAATTTCATAAGATTCCAAATCATTATCTAGAAACCGTCATCTGTAGCTATAAGTTTATAAATCTGTTGGTCTGGAATTTCGCTAGAATCCATTTTGAATGGCATTCAAAACGGGAAAAAAACGGTAGCACAATAGACTTGGCAATAGTAGGAAGTTACAACCGGCAAAAGTGTGGTACTTCTCCAGGCGCCTCTGCAAAGAGTCACTACAAAAAATTAGTTGTCTGTAAAGTCGGTTGGTTTACGGACGACGCCGACGTGACAACGTCATAACTCATAACAAAACATCGATAGATGCAGCGCAAGCGGTACAACGAACGTAACGGGACGATGAGCGTAACGGGACATAACGGGACACTTTTTCGTGCATACAGCCGGCGTTCAGCGATTTATTAGACGTTGTCACGTCAAAAACTATAATCATAATACATTCAGTACTCATGAATAATACTACTTGATATAATACATGCGAAAGTTTGGATGTTTATTGCTCAATTACGTCGAAACGGCTTAAGGGATCGGAGGGTCTACCATGTAATTAAAAGTTGTCTTATCTTCGATATTGCTCTCTCTTTTATTTTCGCTTGAAATTATAGAAACAACAATAGCAAAGCTAAAGTCGATTTAATTAGGCGGTGGAAAGGCGGTTTGAGATTTGGAACATAGTTAGAATAAGTATGTAAATACAACTATACAGGCTGACTGGTTGAACACTTTACATATTGACATAGCGTGTTCAGTAGTCGATTCTCTTTCTATTTACGTAAAAAAAAATAGGTGCTTAATATTTGACTAATTTAACTTTAATTATCCGTCAGTAAAAATAAGTAGGGTCACCAGCTCAGCGTGCGTATTTAATACCTCTAAAATTAAACAGCTGCGCCAAAAGTACCGTCTTGTCTTGACGTACCTATGGTCGTTAACCCCGTTCGCTGATACTAGCTATTACTTATTCTGTGCTAGAGCGCTCGGCCGGCGGCGGCGCCGGGGATTCACTCGTGTTACAGAATACTGCATAGTAATACCTATACAGCTGAGCTGGCGACCGATAGGCACTGTGTTGTCCATAATTTCCGTATCTTCGCACATTAATGTAATGAAGGTTTTCTTTGTAATTTATTTGTATTTTTATAATTAAAATATATTTTTAAGCCCTTCATGTCACTATGATTCATCATATCCTTGAATATTTAAAGTGTTCAAACAGTCAGCCTGTACATATAAGTATGATATCAGCTATCTACCCGCCATAGTACAAGCTTTGCTTAACTTGGGGTCTGATGGTATTTTGTGTGAATTGTCCACCAATATCTATTTATTTATCTAGTCTGGAATAACATAATACTAGATACTTTTTATTGTGGGGGATTTGATGTGTCTATTCTATCTAAGTATTTATTTATTATTTACGCCTTAGATCTAAAAACGATATTACTAAATGAATAGTTTGTGATAACTTTGTTAATCGTAATTAACCTTGTCACTCGGAATTGTATGTGACTGTGTTTTCCATGCAATTGAACCAAATATGTTCTTATAGACCATTCTTCGAAGGCGCGCTCCCTATAAAATTAGTTACATTTTAATGTTTTTGGAATGACAGCTCTGAGTGATAAATGGGAAAGATGTATCAATTTACTGACATTGACATATGTTTACTATGGATCTGTTTTCGGATGAATCAAAAAAATAGTTATAAAAATAATAGATGGCGCTAATCCGACACCTTTTGAAGGTTGCTGTGTTAAAATCTAAGATTTTCCCAATGAGGTGAGGTCACGCTTAAGAGCCGGTTTTCACGACGCGGTTTCAACCGCGCCCGCTACTGTGCAAGAATCGCGCGCGGCCACGCGGGCGCCGCGCGGCTGCCGCAGCCGCCGCGGCCGTAAACCGCGTCGTGTGTATTGAATTCAATTTTATATGGAAATCTGTTGGCAGCCGCGCCGTGAAAACCGGCTCTGACAGTCTTTTAAGCCACTGGTCATTGGTCGGACGAATTTTTCTAATCAAATAATAAAGAATGTAGGTATTGATTGTCTTATGTTTTGACATAGGTATCACATGTGTAGTTGTAGGACTCTTTGTAGTGTCCACCTGGGGAAGCACCACCTCTTTGTCAGTGGAAAGCTTAAAACCGTCCAACCACCACTTTGTTTTCTAAAACGTATATTTAAAGAAAGAAGTGAATTAAAAAAAAATTGCCAGTCATAGGAACTGCCGATAGAAGTGAAAACTCAGAATAATAAATAACTAACTCAGAATTTGATAGATTACTTTGAAAATTACACGGGTGTAACCGGAGGGCGTGGCCTCGCCATCATGGCATGGCCATCTAGAAATGCGTCATCATTTCCCATTGGCTCACGCATTTCTAGATGGCCATGCCATGACTGCCAGGCCACGCCCTTTCAGCATTTCCGATTGACTGACGTATTTCTAGATAGCCAATGGATGGTCCCGAGTTTACCCGAAGATTTCTTATCATACCCGAGCGTGACGCTAGAATTCAATTCACAGCCCACGAACGAAAAATGTGTCTAGGCGCGCCAAAAGAAGTGTTCACTTCAAAAAAATCTGCTGATTGACTTATACTTTGACATATCATATGTGTAGTGGTAGGACTCTTTTCAGAGTCCGCCTGGAGTAGTACCACAAGTGGAAAAGTCAGTGCAAAGTTTAAAACCGTCCAACCAACAGCTTGTTATCTAAAACATAAGCTTACAGCAATAAAAAAAACCTTTAGGGGTCTCAAATCTCGTCACATACCTGCAGTCCAATGTAAGTAGAACCCTGTTTTCAAGCAGCGAGCAAAGGTTCACAGTCCCAGTATCGGTGGCCGCCAAGAAGTAGGAGAACCTCTTGTTTGATACCTCTAGGTTTGTGATCGATGATGTGTCCGCTAAAATACGTAAATACGGTAAATACAATTAACCTTGAAGTTAAATAAACCTTTATTCAATTTCCTGAACGACAAGGGATTACAAGGGATATCTATCCGTACACTGTTGCCTGGAAGAGATCGCTCTAAACGATAAGGCCGCCTATTAAAATGTCTAGTAAAGATATTCTTAAGTACCTTTTGTGATTTTGTTTTTTGTTTGTATGTATGTGTATGTGGCTTTTAATAAAGAGTTTCCTTATCTTAATATATCGTATCTTATCTTTGTTTTTTACGTGGGGGAACAAATTTACGTAAATCCACCATCTTGGGGGACAGATAGGGTGTACTATTGGTGCCCCTGCCGATTAAAACTCCTACAGTGATCCTCTTTTTGAGTGACAGGACGAACAGCGCATGTGCTTGATGGTAAGCAACACAACTGTCCATAATAGTAGGGTGGCGCAACTATTGAAACTTTTGCAACAAAAAAAAATTGGCAGTCATAGGAACTGTCGATATAAGTGAAAACTTAAAACTCAGAATTTGATACCTTGGAAACTACACTGGTGTAACCGGAGGGCGTGGCCTGACCATCATGGCATGGCCATCTAGAAATGCGTTAGCATTTTCCATTGGCTCACGCATTTCTAGATGGTCTTGCCGTGATGGTTAGGCCACGCCCTTTCAGCATTTCCCATTGGCTGACGTATTTCGAGATGGCCAATAGCCATGGTCCCGAGTTTACCCAAAGCTTTCTTAACATACCCGAGCGTGACGAATGAATTCAATTCACAGCCCACGAAAAATCTGTCTAGGCGCGCCTAAAGAAGTTTTCACTTCAAAAATGGAACAGTCCAAATCATCACCTCTGGACCATTGGACTCTTCATGTTCCAATAGCTGCATGTCACTGTGCTGTTATGTGGCAGGCATATTGCTTACCATCAGGCACATGTCTTGCTCGTCTCTCACTCTTAATTTAAAAAAAAAAGACAATTCTTGACATTATAAATTTTATAAACATCTAAGACCAAGACCGAGAGGTTCGATACCGTCTCGAGATCAATCCGATTGTTTTGTGAATCAGGGTACATAAGTTTAGTGTAAGACGAAACAATGAACAACTCACCAGAAACAATAAACCGTTCTATTCTCACAGCGCCAAGACATCTTTTGCAACATAACACTTCACCACAATTTTTCGCCACTAAATAATTGTCAACATTATCGATTCTCAAAATTTTCAAATCGTTACACACGACGCCGTTTTCCCAATTTTTAGGTAAATTTATCTCGACTGGTATCACTTTTTTCCTCATACTAGAAGCGCTGGATGGTCTGTCAATGTCAAAGTTATACTTCGACGAAATGGCGGATTGGGGACGCATCTCACTTTTAACCAAACATTTATCTTTTTTCTTTAATGAAATGCGTCTTTTCGCCGAATTGAGGTTGAATGCTGCGAAATTTCCGCTGCTAAGATTCTTCAAATGAATATCGATATGGTCAGTTAAATTTATAGTTTGAGTTTTGTCCAGTTTAATTTTCGAAAGATACGATTTTCCGATATCTTTTGGCGATTTCAGTTTGTCTTGAATTATTAACCATATTGTGATAATACCGATTCGTTGAAGAGATATAATCTGAAAACAAATTTTAATGTAGCAAGCTATGGCAATGAGGCATTTCCAAGATCCAAGATGCAAATATATCTGTCAAATATAGTTCGAAATTTCGTCAACTATGGTGACAAATGACAATGTCTAATTTTGTGAAATTTCTCTACACAAGAAACATTTAACGCCACAGATGCGCAAGAATAATGAGAAGAATAATACAATTAATGTACGCACGCAAACATGCGTGCATACATTAATTTATTTATATATAAGTACACATACATCACACACATACTTTTAACTTTTATACCTACCTCGCCTGATGTTTACCCACGATGCGGTCTACGGTTGAGCGTGCTCACGTAGAAGAAACCGATTACCTCCATCGATATAAACCAATAGAATGTGCCCTGAGCACCTTGAAATTGGTAATAAACTGCGTCTCTGTATGTATCGTAAGTGGTAATTTAAGCTCAACCAATCTACTTGACCCTAGAATCGCTAGCGGCGAGATATGCTGTGGTTCTATTTAGTTATTTTGGCTGTTGGTAAAACGAATAGTGATAGGTAAAAACGTCGGGCATTCACCGCTTCCTGCAACCGACTAGAACGGAAAGAGTGAGCTTCTTCACAACGATGACATAATTGCATGCGCCTGCAGTTTGGACACATTAAATGGTTTAAATCGATCATCACCTCTCGATTTGAAGACACTAGCGAAGAAACCAGGTGACTAAAGAAGTTTTGATTACAAAAAAAACTTACTTGCCCCACCGCTCGTGCTCCACCATCTAAACTGGCCATGTCTGTGACCATCTCCAGACCGGTGATGCTGTCGACTTCAGCTTTGTTGATCATATTGCCACCGCTGCTTGTGAAGGCGCATGAGTGCAACGCCACTGATAGGTGAGTCTGCAAACAAAATGGTCTATTGAGTAATACTGCTGATGTTTCCAACGTCAACCCTGTTTTTTACGGTATAGAGTGAAGGGAAGAGTAGGATATTTATGTGTTCTACCAGTCGCGTCACTCTGTACCTACTACAAATAAACTCTTTAGGTAGGCACCCAAAAGCGAAAAATAGTTTGTTTTATTATTTTTAGTGTAAAACAAGTTTTCATTGATGCATTTACTCGATGTCGTGTTGATAGGATCGAATTTCATAACTTTTGTGAAACCTACAAACGTGTCATACAGACAAAATTGTAGCCAAATTTTAGTTTTTTTGTTAATATTTCAAAAACTACCCGGCCGATTTTGCTAAAATTTATATGGGACTATTCAGGAATCATATCCATCCATCTGAAGATCTGGGTAGCGATTCTGAAACCATTCGGTTGCATCCGACACGGACTCTCATCTTTCGGTCTTTGTCTTATCTGTTTAGCATGACAAAGACCGAGAGATGAGATTCCGTGTCGGATGCAACCGAATGGTTTCAGAATCGCCACCCTGAACATAAAAAGAAATATTAAAATCGGTTCATACATAAAAAAATGTGGTGATCGAATTAACAACCTCCTCCTTTTTGGAAGTCGCTTAAAATTATTTTTTTTAGGAATACCTAACTCTAGAAGGTGCATTTGGTTCTTTTCATCCGGCAAAATGTATCAGTATACAATGGAATGACCGTAAAAACTGCACTAGCATACACTACATTTCTTTTACCTGCTCAAATCCCAAATGACTATTCCTCAAGTTCCATTCTCTGTCCTTCTCGAATTCGGTTAGCTTAGGATTGTCAACTTCGACAAATGCTGCGGGTTCTTTCTCAACTCTGCCATCGGCTTGCCACATCGGTTCTTCAGTAAGATCCCAGAGATGAATTGAACTAAAAATAAGATATGCAAGAAAAATATTTGTGTTCCACTTTTGTAGAGACTTTCTGACACTAGATTTTGAAAGTGTAGCGCAGTTTTTGAAGTTATTCCACTTTTGGAGTGGTTGGAAAAAATAAAAAAATGTATTATCTTGATGCGTACGTATGTACACACATACATGCTTTTATTGTTTTATTTTCTAGCTGTTGAGAAAATTCAATTCTTCTGCTACTAAGTAATTGTGTACGACTGTGAATTTCATAATTTAACTTTTCAAATATTTCTTTATAGGGACCGATGCTGGTTGCTTCAGATGACTTCTTGTGCCTACTGAATTGGGACTACAGCAGAAGGCCGAAATATTTAAAAAAACAATCAGTCTTACCCATCATTTAATGCTGCAGCGAAAATACCCTTGACGTCACCTCTGAATCGACCAATCACAACATCGTCGATAGCTGTAAGGTACTTTGTAGGTTCCGTTCTGGCGACACTCAAATCCCATAAACAAATTAGCCTCGTTTTCCCATCCACACTGCTAGTTTTCTTGTGAACTGTCAAAATCAAATTTGCTTTCGTTTCTGAGAAAATAACTTGTGTTATTGTCGAATATTTTGACACTGGTAATTTTTCATCGTCCACCATTTTATTATTCAACGAAAGATAACCTTTACTAAAAGGAATCTTATTACTTTTCGACAAATCGGTTACATCCTTGTCGCCAATATTAAAACTGAGCGCATGACTTATTCGACTCTCGATTTTCTTCAGAAACTTTCCTAATTTATTCGAATTAAAATTATTTGATTTTAGTTTCGATTTGTACGTTTCATACGGCAGTACATCATCACTCCCAGCGCCATCTTTCTGTTCGAGGAATACTCTCAAGGGATTGGTTTTGTAATTTTCATCCGTGTTAATCTTAGCATTATTGTGATCATCGGGGGTTCTACTCAACATAAATGTAAACTTAGTTAAATAATCTTCCGTGTTTTTACTATATTTCCGTGCCGCTACATTTTCCTTCAAATAAATATCGCTTTTAGAAAACTCCACGGGATGTTGAGTCCATTTCTGAGTAACTGTCACTTCGTCTGTTTGAATCTCCTCAGTGATACCATCGTCAAAAGTCTGAACTCCAATTTGTGTATAATTTGATCTCCCGAACGTCGCCATGTATAAATCGTAGGGGATAGGCTGCATTTCAAATAGCGAATACGACATTTGGTGCAGCGTTATCATGCCAAGTAAGTCTTTTGCTCTCTGTTGCAAACGCTCGTGTATTTTACGTTTTAACTTGTTCTGTTTCGTTTTAGTCAGATCTATAAAATGGGGCCTGAAAACATTTGAAAATGAAACAAATTTCATAATATTACATAATATTCAAATCAAATTTCGTAATATAAATTCTAGTTAGTCACAAACTGGGGGGGCTCCTCTCACAAGGAATAAGTAAAACCTATGTAACAATGTATGTAAACACCACACTGGCCGGCAGCTTGGCATAAAACACATGTCGTCGAAATCTTGTCTCTTTTGAAGCATACCGGTTTCCTGACGATGTTATCCTTCACCGTTAAAGCCAAAATTGATAATAAACTTATTCAAACGTCATGTGGTATATCAATCGAAGAGTTATCTCAGTTAACGCAATCTTTAAATCGTAGCAAGAATCGGTCAAAAGTTTTCAAAGTCGAGAGTAAACTAAAAAAATTGGCAGTCATAGGAACTGCCGATAGAAGTGAAAACTTATAACTCACAATTTGATAGCTTACTTTGGAAACTACACGGGTGTAACCGGAGGGCGTGGCCTGACCATCATGGCATGGCCATCTAGAAATGTGTGAGCATTTCCCATTGGCTGATGCATTTCTAGATGGCCATGCCATGATTGCCAGGCCACGCCCTTTCAGCATTTCCCATTGGCTGACGCATTTTTAAATGGCCAATGGCCATGATCCCGAGTTTACCCGAATTTTTTTTATCATATCGAAGCGTGACGCTAGAATTCAATTCACAGCCCACGAAAAATCTGCCTGTGGTGCGCAAAAAGAATTTTTCACTTCAAAAAAACAGTGTCACTCCAGCGGATCTTCGACTTTCTACTTTGTCTGCTTTGGCTTTTATATTGCTGTCTCTATACTTTGAAGCGAAAAGAAAAGAGAGAGCGGTATCATAGCTAAGACAGTTTTGGTTCGGCGGTAAACTCTCAGGAGAAGATAGAATAGATTTCGATAGAAGTGAAGAAAACACAATAATATATGTACGTAAATTAGCAGCGCTCTACGGACCCAAAGCCACAACACATGTCAAGGAAATAAAAAAGAAGACTTGCTTGCCAAAGTGGGAACAAAAAATAAATTAGCAGTCATAGGAACTGCCGATAGAAGTGAAAACTTGCTGTTGCCCTGATACTGGTACCTAGGGGCAAACGCAACTCTTTTATATTTCTGTCGTCCTGGTATCTGGAGATAAACGCTGGGCTGTTGGAGGTAGGTAATCGAAACTCTTTACTGTTTCTGTTGCCCTGGTACCTACCTGGCCGTTTTTACCGAGTTTACCCGAAGATTTCATATCCGATCCGATCCATTATCATATCCAAGCGTGACGATTGATGAATCCATTTCACAGCCCACGAAAATTCTGTCTATAGCGCGCCTAAAGAAGTTTTCACTTCAAAAAGAACATCACCTGCTATGTCTACACATAGAAAAAGAACAACAAAAACTTTGGGATAACTTCATGAAGTGTAAACACACAAGGGAGGTGCTCCCACTGATAGATAGAAAAGTTACTAATAAACTCCTAAAGCTACCAAGATCAGATCTTCGTCTGATGATAGGCTTGGTCACAGGTCACTGTGAGTTAAACTACCATCTTCACAAAATAGGATTTACTGACTGTCCCCTATGCAGCGGCTGTTTGCGGGACAATGAAACTGTGGAGCACGTGCTGCTACGCTGTGAGGCCACGAAAAGTATAAGATTAGAATCGGCACTCTTTGAAGGAACTCCAAATAAAGCATGTAAAGAAACAACATCTGACGAAATAGGAGTGGAACTAGATTGCCAGCGCCCCAAGGCCGTAAGGCTCCGATATTTTAAAGAGCTGGGCTGGTTTGGGTAGGGCGCTGGCTCTGCGGTTTTACCCGTGCATATCCCACTCCCGTTACTCTCCCGTGATATAAAGTAACCTAATTGCCATAAATTCCGGATAAAAATGATTTAAACCGTATTTCAAATTTCAACCCAACCCGCTGAGACGTATACCACACTATACCACACCGCTGGCACCTATACCACAGAATAAATATTAGTACAGAAGCCACACTTACCAAAAACAATTATTTAAATAGCGACTCTTGCTGGGACACAACAAAGTTCAATTCAGCTCGCAATACCTGTCGCGATTTTCAAGTAAACATTTGCGCTCTTTCTAACGCGTAACTCTGTCCCTGTCTAGCGCGGAGGGTTTACGACATATATAATAACAATATGCGCGGGAAACGTTTTGCGCGAGCGCTCAGCCGTGCGTCCGACAACCGACTGTCACTTGTTTCCTGGAAGGAACGGTCTAACGTCTAGCGGTAGGCTAAAACCGCGCGACCTTGAGCGAGTGAGGGTGCACTGCCTATACTAGCTGTAACAGTGTCGTTTTCGTGTTCAATCGTTTTTCTCGTCTCAAAAAATACCCAAGAAGGTTTCACTTCAAAAGCCTGACCTGTCAGTCTGCTGGGCCTTCAAGCTAGACCCTGCACTGGAGCTACTCATGTCCTGGAACCCTTCATCGGTGAGAGAGACGGTCTTCGTACCCTCACTGTCTTCTAGGATGAAGTCCAGTGCAGCCGGCTTGAGCTTTCCTGAACGTTGGTCGCGGAGATCGAAATTTCCTGTAAATAAGCTCTTTATAACTAAAACTAGACAACTAAAACTAAAAAAAAAACTAAAACAAAAATCCAGTGCCTTTGTCAGACGCATAAGGCTAAGAACTCTTGAAGCGATTTTCAGCCGCGCCTGTCACGCTTGCGAGTAACTTCTGGAGAATCCAGATATTTATGTAAAAATTGAAAGCACAACTCACGAGCTTGCTCACGACGCGTTTTACGCCCGCGGCCCGTGTGGCACTCTGCCAGTGCATCCTCACTCGCTCAAGGTCGCGCGGTTTTAGCCTACCGCTAGACCGTTCCTTCCAGGAAACAAGTGACAGTCGGTTGTCGGACGCACGGCTGCGCGCTCGCACAAAACGTTTCCCGCGCATATTGTTATTAGATATGTCGTAAACCCTCCGCGCTAGACGGGGACAGAGTTACGCGTTAGAAGAGAGAGTTGAAAATCGCGACCGATATTGAGCGCTAATGCGAGTTGAATTGAACTTTGTTGTGTCCTAGCAAGAGTCGCTATTTATTTAATTGTTTTTGGTAAGCGAGGCTTCTGTACTAATATTTATTCTGTGACTCTGCGATTGATTGGCGTTGGTTGGGCTTCAAGTAATCGTTAACCGCCCGTTGTCCGCTATGTTCGGGGGCGATAATCTCACCCACGTCTGCTGCAAAACCGCGAAAATCAGCGGTCTCGTGCATAAAGTTAGTTAGTTTTTGAGTCGTGGGGGGGCGGGTGAAAATCGCTTCATGAGTTCTTAGCCTAAGTTGGTGTTATCGTCGTTGATTAAAATCAAATAGAGCAAAATTTGATTTATCAAATTTACCTGAATCAAGCATCTTCTCTTCATATTTTTCTTTCAAACTGGTTTCGTCAACTGATGCCAATTCCTCATTCCGCTCACTTTGCTCGCTCGTTTCGCTTTTTTCACTAGCTTCGCTCCCTTCGCTTTTCTCGCTCGTTTCACTGACGTGAGTCCCATCGCTGTGATAAGAGTCAAAATCGGATTCGTAACTTTCAAAATCGTCTTCATAACTAATGTCTTCATCACTCGATTTATCTTTTTTCTGCTGAAACAGATACTCGAAGTAGTATGAATAGTACCCAATTTAGCTACCCAAAAATAATCCTGAAATTGTCTTTGATAAATAAAACTAGAATCACGAAAAAGAAACAGTAGTACCTAAACGTTATCGACAATTAGTATGCCCTAAGCCACCTCTCTGAATGTAGCTAGTAGGTACATTTTAAATCCAATAGAGATGGTACTTAATTTTTTCAAATATTTGCAAAATAAACGGAAACGCCAATATTACTATTTCACATACTTCAGCAACGAAATCCTTTGGAAACGGATTTCAGAGCGCTAGCTACACTCTAAAGGCCTGTTCACACCGGAGCGGTATTCGCTACCGCCGCCTATAACGTTTTTACCTATCACTATTCGTATATCTCGACGCTAGCGATTCTAGGGGTCAAGTAGATTGTTTGTGTGGAAACCATTTTTAATACACAAAGAGGCGCAGTTTATTACCAATTTCAAGGTGCTCAGGGTAGCGATTCTGAAACCATTCGGTTGCATCCGACACGGAATCTCATCTCTCGGTCTTTGTCTTATCTGTTTAGCATGACAAAGACCGAGAGATGAGATTCCGTGTCGGATGCAACCGAATGGTTTCAGAATCGCTACCCAGGACACATTGGTTTACGTCGATGGATTCTAGTATTTCTGTAATACACTGCCGGCTGCTATCATAGACCGTTTTGTCAGTTTGAATTACCTCTCTGAAGTTCTTACAACTACGTGTTCATATTAGTTCATCAAGTTTTAGGTCCAATTTTCACGGACCCGCGCGCGGGCGCGGCACCGCGGCGGGCGACGATTTTGTTTCAATACTCACGAGACCGCAGGTTTTCGTGGTTTCTACTGCGCTAGAACCACTCGCAGCCGCGGGATTCCAACCGCGCCCGTGCGCGGGCGCGGCACCGCGGCGGGCGACGATTTTGTTTCAATACTCACGAGACCGCAGGTTTTCGCGGTTTCTACTGCGCAAGAACCACGCGCAGCCACCGCGGCCGTCAACCGCGTCGTGAGTTTTGAATTCAATTTTACATACAAATCTGCCGCGCCCACGCTCTGGTGCGGTTGACAACCGCTCCGTGAAAACCGGCTCTTAGTGTACAAGCAATGAATCGAATTGAATACCTACCTTTTGTTTATCTTCATCCAAATCCACATAAAACGCTTTCGGCTTCGCTACTAATTTTTGCGACAAATTAATCAAATTTGTATTGTTATCTATTATTTCGGGCGTCAACATTTTTACTTCATTTTCGTTTAACGTTCGCGTTTTCGTCCGCTGCCTTACTTTGACCTCCTTCGATTCCTTACGAACCTCTCTACTTATATTAGAAGCTTGTCTAGAAAGTTTTCCAGACTCTTTGCTTCTCGTGTCTGAATTCTTACTTTTTCCCGCGTTTTCTTGTTCAGCATTCAAATTTAACCGCCTTTTTACAACGGGAGAGTTCACAGTGACGTTAGTTAAAACTTTTTGTGGTTTTTCGTTTCTTGTTGTCGGAGTTTTGGTTATGCTTTTTGTATCACTTCGACTTATTTGACTGGTAGATGATGAAGATGATTTTAGAAAATTTTTCATCGGCGTAGCATTGCTGGTTTTGGTTACGCCAGGAACTTTTTTTGGTGCCTTTGTAACGTTTTGTGTGCTAGTTTTTTTCTTTTGTGCGTAAATGTCTGCCGTAGTTGATTTTTGGACGAAGTCTTTCGGCGCAGGTACTGTGTGACTATTCTTCTTAATTTTATCATCTTGTTTCTTTTTCACTTCGTCTTTAGATTCCTTTTTATTTCGCACGTCAGTTTTCCTCGCCGTCGTTTGCATTATATTCTTCTGGTTCTTCTTATGTTATCAAAAATTCACTGAAATCAAATATTTTAAGTAAATACTCGAAAGGGGTCAGGGTCTTTCAAATATATTGTTTGTTAAAACGTAGAGTGATGGGAGCTAGATCTAAAAATATAATAAGACTTCCTACTGCTACTTCTTGCTATATTCAGCCGTGTACAAACGTCATACACATGAAATTATCCTGCGTGTTTCTCACGTGTAGTAAGAACTGAAAGAACCAGGGTGGAATTTACAATCAAGAAAGATTCGAGTCTGAAAGTCGCGAGTTTATTTCGAAATTACGTTTTTCGTAGAAAGAGAGTAGACGTCCAGGGACTGGACTTGAAAATTACTCAAAAGATGCAGGTAGGATTCAAAAGTCGAACCTACGACTCATGGTTGTAAAATCGAACGTTCTAGACTCTCGACTACCACGCCTTTATACGAACTAGTGTTCCCCAAGTGGCCAAAATCAGACCCTAAAACAATATTCTAGTCTCAATTTGACCATACTATAGAGCTGTTGGCATTTTGATTTGTGCGAGTGAGTGAGTGCGAGACTTCACTACGCAAGTTACTACATCATTATCATCATCTACAGCCTTCTTTATCCCACTGCTGGGTATAGGCCTCTCTCTTACTTTGCCATCTGCCTCGGTCCTGTGCCAATCGAGTCCAGGTTCGACCCGCGATATTTACAATATCGTCGACCCATCTTGCTGGTGGACGTCCAACGCATTCCCTCGGCCACCATTCTGTTACAGTTTTGGTCCACCTGCCGTCACACCGCCTAACAATATGCCCTGTCCAACTCCATTTTAACTTTGTCACTGCTTTTCCGACGTCCTCAACTTTGGTTCTTCGTCGGATTTCAGTGTTTCGAACTCGATCTTGTAGTTTGATACCGAGCATGGAACTTTCCATGGCTCTCTGTGCTACCCTGTTCTTATACATATTAACTTCATGTCTGAGCGTCCACGTCTCAGCACCATATGCCATGGTGGGCAGGAAACATTGATTAAAAAGACGTGTTTCAGACACTGTGGTATACGTCGGGATGTAAGAATGTCAGCCAGTTTTCTAAACGCTACCCATCCAAGTTACTACACACTCGCACTAATCAATCGGTGTCCACACGTGTTTGCTACTAATCACTAAACACCAGCCCTAATCACTCGCACTAATCACAATGCCACCACCTTTACGCAGATGATCTTCAAATTTATATCCAAGCTCCTATAAATGAATTGAATACAGCTATTGGAAAAATAAATGCAGATCTGTATCGTATTATTCAGTGGAGTAGGTCATTTGGTTTGAAAGTGAATCCCACAAAATCTCAAGTAATAGTAATAGGGAGTTCGTATTGGATCTCCAGAATAAATTGGAATGTAACACCTGGCATAGTATTCGATGGGGTCCCTATTCCATTTAGTGATTCTGTGAAAAATCTTGGAGTTGTTTTGGATCGTACTTTATCATGGGACTGCCATATCAAGTCAATCAGTGGTAAATTATTTGCGTCCGGCGGCTCTTTAAGGCGCCTCCGTAATTTTTTACCCACTGCCACTAAAATTGCTCTTGCTCAGTCCCTCCTTCTCCCTATCCTGGATTATGCTGACGCCTGCTACCTTGATCTTAGAGAAGACCAGCTTGACAAACTTGAGCGGCTCCAAAATTATTGTATTAGATTCATATTTGGCTTACGCAAGTTTGATCACGTTTCTCACTATCGCTCTCAGCTCAAGTGGTTACCCATTCGCCTTCGTCGGAATGCTCACATTCTCTCTTTATTGTATAATATTTTGTTTAATCCTTCCACTCCCCGCTACCTTAAAGAACGCTTTACCTTTTTACATGATTACCATCAGCTTCCTTTAAGGTCAAAAAACAATCTCTCCCTTAAGACTCCCTCTGCTCGAACTGAAACTTTCTATGGCAGGTCGTTTACTTGCAGGGCGACTCAGTTGTGGAATGAGCTACCTGTGCACATCAGACTTTCCTCTTCACTAAACACTTTCAAAAAAGATGTGAAACAATTCTATTTGTCGAAATTGTAGACTTGTTGTTGGTTGATGTCCTAATATTGCAATTACAGCTGTTTTTTTTTTTTTTATATGTATACATATATGTATTATTTGTGTATATATATATTTTTATAATCGTATTTATTAGTCTATTATAATTCAACATTTAAGTACCTACCTACTAGTATTAGGTTGTTCTATTTTTATAACAAATTTGTTTTTATTTCCGTTATTTAGGTATTTATATTACTATTTATAAGTACTTATGTATTTTTTTTAGTACTTCTTATTTACGCACCCCATTTTCTGATTTGTCCACATGTTGTTTTCCATCCTAAGGTTGCCTGGAAGAGATCGCTTTCAGCGATAAGGCCGCCCACTGTCGCACTAATTTACTATGTTTTGTTTATGTTTGGTATGTATTTTTATTTTTGGTGTGTCAATAAAGAGTATCTATCTATCTATCTATCTATCAATGCAAACAGGCCTTAAAACTGCAAACAAAAGCGTATTATTTAAGGATGCGTGTTTGTCAAAAACATGGTGTACCTCATGATGTGTATCTATCTACCTAATGTTTTTATATTGATTGCATTTTTGAATTGAAAACTTCTTTAGGCGCGCCTAGACAGGTTTTTTTGGGCTGTGAATTGAATTCTACCGTCACGCTCGGGTATGATCAGAAATCTTCGGGTAAACTCGGGACCATGCCCATTGGCCATCTAGAAATGCGTCAGCCAATGGGAAATGCTGAAAGGGCGTGGCCTGGCCATCATGACATGGCCATCTAGAAATGCGTCAACCAATGGCTAGGCCACGCCCCCCGGTTACACCCATGTAGTTTCCAAGGTAAGCTATCAAATTCTAAGTTATAAGTTTTCACTTCTATCGGCAGTTCCTATGACAGCCAATTTTTTTTTTTATATTTCTTTTAAATATTATCATTCTGCACTCCTTCTCTACTATAATTATAATCCTATCCTACTAATCTCATAAAGGAGAAAGTTTGTGAGTGTTTATGTTTGTTACTTGTTAACGTCTAAACGGCTGAAGCGATTTTTATAAAATTTGGTGTGGAGTTAGCTGACAGCCTGGATTGACACATAGGCTACTTTTTACTAAAAATAAATAATTGGCAGTCATAGGAACTGCCGATAGAAGTGAAAACTTATGACTCAGAATTTGATAGCTTACTTTGGAAACTACGTGTGTAACCGGAGGGTGTGGCCTGGCCATCATGGCATGGCCATCTAGAAATGCGTCAGCATTTCCCATTGGCTCACGCACTTCTAGATGGCCATGCCATGACTGCCAGGCCACGCCCTTTCAGCATTTCCCATTGGCTGACGTATTTCTAGATAGCCAATGGTCATGGTCCCGAGTTTACCCGAAGATTTCTTATCATACACGAGGGCGACGCTAGAATTCAATTCACAGCCCACGAAAAAGTTCACAGTCTAGGCGCGCCAAAAGAAGTTTTCACTTCAAAAGTTACGTGAACAACGGGAACTACCTACCCGGGTAAAGTCGCGGGACACTGCTTGTATTACAAACGTGAAAGTTAATAAGAATCTATGGATTAATGTTTGTTCTTTCACACAAAAACTAAGTACAAAAGGGATTTGGATGAAAGTCCGTACCTACGTAGATAGATAATGGTCTCGATTAACACATAGGCTATTTTTATCGCACGAAATTATCAGAATCTCTTTTTTTGACGTGATAACGTCTTATTATTCGATGAAGCCGGCTGCACGGCCACAAAACATGACGTCATGTACCTTTACCGTCGGTCGTTACCGTCGGTCTTTACCTCGCCGCATGTTTGTTACAGTTGTATTAATTATTTCGACCAGTAGTTCAAGCGGGGATGTAGCTCAGTGGTAGAGCGTTCGCTTTGCATGTGAAATGCCCCGGGTTCGATCCCCGGCATCTAAAAGCTTTTTTGCATTGTTTTTTGCATTGTTTTGATTGAAAATGACTAAATTCTACTGATTACTTTTTACATACAAATCAATTAAACAAATGAAATTAAAAATTTCTTTTGAAAAATGCTACCATTCCATCAGTATTTTCTGAAGACGTTGTCACGTTCTATCGTCAGTAAACCGACTTTACAGACAACCATTTTTTTTTTATAAAGAGTGACGATACGAGCAGGACATGTGCCTGATGGTAACCAACATGCCTGCCACATAACAGGACATTGACACGCAGCTATTGCAACACGAAAAGTCCAAATCATTACCTAGCACTGCGCTCGTCACCCAGAGATCTAAGATGTTATATATCTCTAAGCCCTGTAATTTCTCTGGAAACATTGCCCTTCAAACCGGAACACAGTAATGTTTGCACATTACTGATTGGCGGTAGAATAACTGGCAAAGGTGTGGTACTTCCCCAGGCGGACTCTGCCAGGAGTCCTACCACTACTAAAATACGAATATACAGGATCTGGAACTACGAGGGTGTAACCGCGGGCCGCTGCTAGTAGGTATAAACATCGATATACATCAATAAATCTATACTAATATTATAAAGCTGAAGAGTTTGTTTGTTTGAACGCAAGGATCTCTGGAACTAATGGTCCGAATTTAAAGATTATTTCTCTGTTGGATAGTCCATTTATCGAGGAAGGCTATAGGCTATTTAACATTACGCTACTATCAACAGGAGCCGAGCAGGAATGAAAAATGTAACAAAAACGGGGAAAAATGCTTTTTGAGAGCTTTCATTGCGTGACAGGATGTGTCTATCTTTTAAAAGGTTGCGTCATTGGAATCTGAGGTAACCAAATTTGTTCTAGATTTGAATTGGTACGGCCAATTTTCCATAGATGGCGTAGCAACGCGCGCACGGATCTGCTAGTAAATAAATAAATATTGGTAAACAATTCACACACAACACCATCTGACTCCAAACTAAGCAAAGCTTGTGTGATGGCGGCCAGATAGCTGATATAATACTTATATAGTTGTAAATACATACTTATTATACATAGAAACACCCAGACACAGTGCAAACATTTGAATTCATCACACAAATATTTGCATTGGGTGGGAATCGAACCCACGACCGTCGGCTTCGCAGGCAGAGCTACTACCAACTAAGCCACGAGGCCAGTCAATGGATGTGCCCTGGTCTTAGGTACATTTCAGGTGCACAGAATTATGTTATCGAAGGGAAGAGTGAGCTCACTCTTTCTCTTTTATTCGATTGTAGGAAGCGGTGAACAGTTACATAGCGGTAACATTTATACCTATCGCTATTCGTTGTCAATAACCAAAATAAGTAGAACTGCAACATACCTCGCCGCTAGCGATCCTAGGGATCAAGTAGATTAATAGTTGTAAACCACTCACGCTACACACAGAGACGTAGTTTGTTAACAATGTCAAGGTCCTCAGGGCACATCCATTGATTTATATCGATGGGTATAAACTATAGATGCAGGCCCCTCTTCCCCACTGGGCACTATGGGCACGTGCCCAGTGCCCGCGATCAAATGGGGCCCCCTAGTTTCTGCCAGATTACCAAATGATAACCGATATTTAGGAATTACCGAAAAAAAATAATTTTGAAAAATCTGATAATAATGACTTACTACAATACCTACGCTTATTAGCTTTAGTTTGCCGCATGCGCATAGCTATACCTTGATACAACATAGCTTGAACTTTTTGACTAATGGGTCAGTGATGGGAAACAGAAAATATCTATTAGTAAACATGTAAAAAATGTTTGCTAAATATGTGGCTGTATGTATATTTTAAACTATTCAAAATAAATTAATTTATTCATCAATCAATTTTATTGCACTAGACATAAAAACATTGAGTAGGTAAGAGACCATTGTTTTCAGTTTTTCTATTCAAGGAGACCTTGCGTCTAGTAAAATTTTTGGCATCGAGAGGGCTTCCATTTCGCGGCGGCAATAAAATCCTAGGATCTCCAAACAACGGAAATTATTTGGGTTGTGTGGAATTATTGAGTGAATTTGATCCATTTCTTGCAGATCACTTTAAAAAAATTGGGAATCCTGGAAAGGGTAACATTTCTTATTTATCAGCAAATATCTGTAATGAGTTTATTGAAGTAATGGGAAAACAGGTTCTAAAAAAAATTATAAATGAAGTTTAAAAAAATAGAGTAGTAAACATTATAAATCAGCAAAATATTTTTCCATTAGCGTTGACAGTACGCCCGATCTGTCTCATATTGACCAGCTAACTTTCATCATTCGATACGTAAAAGACTGTGTTCCTGTTGAAAGGTTTTTGAAATGTATACCTATTAAAGAGCATAAATCTAAGTATTTAGCGGAGACAATCTTAAATTTTTTAGAGATACATGACATTCCCATAAAAGATTGCAGAGGACAAAGCTACGACAATGCTTCAAATATGTCGGGAAAGTATAGTGGTCTACAAACAAGAATCAAGGAAAAATGTGAATTTGCCACATTTATACCATGTGCGGGACATTCACTAAACTTGGTAGGTGTCCATGCTGCTGGGTGTGTACCGGAGGCATCACAGTTTTTTGAAATAGTTCAAAAAGTGTACAACTTTTTTTCGGGCTCTACCCACAGGTGGAATATGTTAACAGAACATTTAGGTTCAAAAAAAGTTGTTAAAAGTCTTTCACAAACCAGATGGTCAGCCCGAGCTGATGCAGTAAGCGCTTTGCATGGGGGTTATAAACGAATAATAGAAGTTTTAATCACCATCGCAAACGATACTGAACAGGCACGAGAAACTAGAGATGAAGCCCTTAGTCTGTCTAGAAAAATGGGAAGTCTAGAATTTATTATACTGACGGAAATCTGGAGCTCTATATTGGAAAGAATAGACAAAACAAGTAATTATCTTCAGAAAGAAACAATAACACTGGACGTTGCAACCAATTTGTTCACTTCACTTTATGATTTTATTACTAACCTCAGGGATAAATTTGATTACTTTGAATCATCTGCCAAAGAAAAGAACCCAGAATCTGACTACAAGGATCTATCTCAAAGAACAAGACGTAGAAGCTCACGGCAGAGTTTTTTTGATGGCTCTGCGCCATCAGTCCAGTTGAATGGAAAAGAGCGATTCAACGTAGAAACCTTTCTCCCAATAATCGATACCTTGAGTGTTCATCTAAAACAGCGACCAAGTTCATATGAGACCGTTAGTCAACGTTTTAGTTTATTTTTTCACTTGAAAACTCTGAATTCCGAAGAGATACGACAAGGATGCAAAGAATTTTCGGAAATCTATCACGAAGATGTAAATGAAAAAGAGTTAGAAATAGAATGTCAACATTTAAAAGAATACTTAAAAAATGTTCAGAGTGAAAATGAAGCACCTAACAGTGTACAGGAAGTATATAATCTATTAAAGCAAAACAAAATTGAAGACACATTTTCTAACGTAGAAATTGCATTGAGAATATTTTAAAGCATGATGATAACTAACTGCAGCGGAGAACGCTCCTTTTCTAAATTGAAACGAATAAAAAATGAATTAAGAAGTACAATGCTTCAAGAGAGATTAACTAGTTTGTCGCTGATGTCCCTAGAATGTGATATTCTCAATACCATAGATTTTGAAGAAGTGATTAACGATTTTGCTCATCTTAAATCTAGAAGGGTGCCTTTGCAATCAACATAGAATTCATCTAAGGATTTTATGGTAAGCGAGTTACTTTTGTAGATTATTTTTTATATTTCCTATTTTTTATAGTTAGTAACTAAATAAAATAAATTTAGAACCTTGTTTGTCTACTTTCTTTGTGTATTATAACTAAAGTGTTTTCTCAAGGTCATAGGGGCCCCATCATCCTAATGTGCCCAGGGCCTCAAATAGTTTAAAGACGGCCCTGTATAGATGTGCGAAATTTCATACGCAGTCCGCGCAATTTTTAAATTAAGGAAGTATAATAAAGCTTTGCTTCACGTACCTATTAATATTATATCATAGACTAGCGGCCCGCTCCGGCTTCGCTCGAATAATAACCTAGATATCAACTGCAGCGCCATCTGCCGTAGCCTATGTTACTCGGGAATAATGTAGCTTTCCAAAGGTGAAAGAATTTTTGAAATCGGTCCAGTAGTTTCGGAGCCTATTCATTACAAACAAACAAACAAATCTTTCCTCTTTATAATATTAGTATAGATAACAGACATATTTCACTAAAGGCTTAGTAGGTATAGACCAGTCTTAAATAAATAAATACTTAGCTAGAATATTTTGATAGGCTAATAAATGTCTTTAATTTAGCTTTTCTATTAAGGCGCGGGCCCACCGCGGTGCACGGAGAGGCTACGCACGTGTATTAAGCTTCGCTTTGTAAGAAAATGTATGTGGTTGTGTCCACTGCAACCCACGGAGAGGCTACGCATGAATTGACGTCATTGATACACGCGTGGCTTGCTCGAATAGGCGGTTACATAGCTCAACGCTATCAACGTGGGTCTACGTTTCCACTGGAGTACACGAATAAGACCCACGACTATGTACAGCTCGGTTATCGCAGAGCAGTTTTCAGTCCTATACCCCTATCCCCTATGATGATTGTTCTAGATCTATAGTTTTAGTTCTACTACTGCTAACGAAGCTGACCAACATGAAAAATTCTAAACCGAGCGTTCCGTTTCAAGTTGCTTTTATGTACAAAATTAATTCTACAAATTCCGAAAAATCACCTAAAAGTAACCTTTTCATTAGTGTAACCTAAAAGTAACCAATGCAGTTCGAAAATCACCTAAAAGGTTACAAAAGTAACCTTCTGGCAAGACTGGGCGCAGGCGTCGCTCGCTTGCTTCCCCGCCCGTCCCACCTCCCGCAGTGAAGCCCGTGTCCGTAGATTGCAGTGGCATGTGTGTAGCCTCTCCGTGCGCCGTGCCACGCTAAACATAGTCGTGGGTCTTCGTGTAGGTACTCCAGTGGAAACGTAGACCCACGTTGTCAAACAAATGAATACACGCAGCTAAAATGCGCCGCGTGCCCGTGCACAGCATGCACCGCGGTGGGGCCGCGCCTTTAGACACACGAATTAGTTAAAATTGCAGAATTAGCCACATTCTGCAATTTTAACTCAATTACGAAATCATAAAATATACGTACACAAGTCAATAAAGAGGAGGTACTTAATGTATACCTATGCTTAATTTATTCATACCTTGACATGATTCTTAATATCTTGACCGATTTTTACCCTGCTCACATAAAGCACTTACTAAAACAACGCTTTAATATACTTGAACTATTTGTATATGTTACCTGCGTATATTATATAGGCTTATTACAGGATGAATCCACAATTTACTAATAAATTCTTTCGTTTACTTAAATGCCAGGCAGTAAGGCACACGTAAGGCAGCAGCTCTTTGAGTATGTACACGTTTTTCGTTGTCATGGTAATTTAAAAAGCCTTGCTGACAGGATCAAGCACCTATGTCAAGTAGCAAAAACAATTACCTTTCTGGAAGTTACCGTTTCTTATAAGCTTCGGTTATGTTTTCACTACATTTTGGTGAGGTACTTGTAGCGTAATTTTAAATTTTGTATCAAATAGTTAGCGTATGGCTTTAAAGAATTGCATCTAGACCGATGAAATCCAAGAAAAAAAACTTTTTTTTTTAGCTTGCCACATTGCCAGTTGTTGGCATTTGAAATTTTTTCGGTATTTTTTATCATGACCATAGAATAGATAATATAGATAGAACGGACACTCCCCACCCCCCGCCAATTTCAAGCTTCCTCCCCCTCGCGGACGCGAGGCGGACTCAACGAAGGGTTATTATATCGGACGATAATTTTCTATGAGAATACGACCATGATGCTGTATTATTTAACAAAATGGTACCAAAGTTTTCGTCTATTATACGAAACAAGAATAAGAGATTTTTAATTTCATAAGAATTTCTACAAAGATTGAATCATTTTTATAAACTGTGTTAAGCTATTCTGGTTAGAAGTACCTACGCGCCAACACTGAAGCCCTGTGACGAAATTATTAAACTCGTTGTTTTTAAACTGCGGCTTTCGTTGTCAGAATTGAATTGTCAGAATACACTTACCCAAAGAGAAATCTTTGGGTAAGTGTACTTAACTAAAAATCAATTCGTACATGGTACCTTTATTATCTCCTATTTTGTTTTAAAACTTCTCCCTTCTGATTGTTGATGAAAGTTATATTTACCTACATTAAAGATCGAACACTAACTAGGTAAGATTGTAAGCCACAGGTGAACTCACGGGTCACAGCTATTCCATAAAATAATTTAGTAACCCTAGATGACACGCACACATGCGTAAATGTGTTCGAACGACATATGCGTAGTTGCGTGAGTGTAGGTATGTCGACTTCACCGTTTGTTTGGAGTTTAGGCCGAGTGTCCGGGGTGTGTCATGACTTAGGACCTTGTAAGCAGTGACAGTTACCATGGACTTTGTAGAACTTGTAGGTATCAGGGTAGCGAAACCAAACTCCATTCTTCAACATTCAACAACCAAGGGTTCTGAAACCATTCGGTTGCATCCGACACGGAATCTCATCTCTCGGTCTTTGTCTTATCTGTTTAGCATGACAAAGACCGAGCGATGAGATTCCGTGTCGGATGCAACCGAATGGTTTCAGAATCGCTACCCAGGAAAAGGCGAATTTACCTGTTAAAGAAATTCGATTATTCATTTAGCATAATGTTATTGTTTCATTCCATTAAAATCAAAGAAAATTAATGATGAATGATGATAGGTCAGCGAGCAACACGGAAGGGAGTAGGCATACACAGCGTTTCCCCTCTGTCAAAGTACAAGTCCGCGTGGACCATGGAGTTTGATGATATACTGTGGCGTGAGGGCGGGGCTAGATTTGTGAATGGTGCTTTATTTTTTATGTGTTAGTGATTTGGTTGTGTGAGTATGATCGGCAATGGATCGGTACAGGTATGTTTTGTATGTAATAGTGCGGCTTTGCGCTAGTGTGCAACTTCCCCTCCCGCAAGAAATGACAGAAAGATTTGAACAACATTTTTTAGCTAAGGCTACTCCCTTCCGTGTTGCTCGCTGTGATAGGTATATACTTGCATTCTGGAAACACTCAAAAGCACATTACCACAGTGTATTATATCATAGTTGTTCGACGAAACCGTCTAGACAGAACATTTGCTCGAGACGTGGGGTTGAGACGCGGGAAGCACGCATCCTGCAACATTACACAAACACATGTAATGATTACACATCATAGTTAGGAGTTGGGGAGCGCGGTTCAGGGCTAACGCATATGTTTAGATTTTATTTTGTTTGCAACTTATTTAAAACAGGATTAAAACACATTGCACACATAAAACAATGTGAATTTGAAAGGTAACACTCGCAAGGACATAATCGCGATTTAAACTATCATATTTATAATTACCTCGACGTTTCGTAGGTAATTAAATGATGGGTTTCATCGTGATGAACTTTCTGTAAAGTTTACTTTAAAAATTCATGTTTTTATCCGACTGTTTTTCGAATGTATAAGACGCTGTTTGACGTCACTAGCTCATGTAAACTAAGAACTATGTTATTGTTATCTACCATCTCTATTGATATTTCTAATTTACTCAGAGTTATTGTTACGAAATGGTCTATGTTCTGAGATCAGGAAACAGCAAGAGAGTTTCATTGTGGAAGACGGCTAAAACATTAAATAGTTTTCAAAAACTAGTTATAACGGTCTTATTTAAAATAATGATGAAAATGTTCTTTCCACAAAACTATTCTGGCAGCACTGCTTTTTAAGGGGTTGTTCAGAACATATAGTATATAGTCCGACTATGATCAGAATATAGTCGAAAATGACCAAACAATATAGATGAAAAGGAACTATTGAAATATTTTACAAGTGCAAGTGAGAAAGAAAAACAATAGTCGAACAACAGCTGTTTTAGTGTTTTAGCTTTTAACTTTTAACGCTTTTAGCAGCAGAGGTCGTAACCCATGAACGCACCCTGAATACTGTTCAAGTGTTCAAAAATGAGAATTTATCGTTGAATTGCTTTGTTTATTTATTATTAATTTTTATTAAGTTCTTGTGCACATAAATAGAGACCTAAAAATGTCTTATGCACTATCGCCACATCCATCAAAACGGCGACGGGACGAGACTGGAAAACAGATCGAAATGGTGTCCAGAATTAGCAAAAACATGGTTGGTTCTAAAAATGCCGTCCTTCAAGCGAAACTAAAGAGTCTACAACTGAAGAAGAATAAGTTAGATATTCTTTGTTACGCCAAAGAACCTAAACAACATATATTGTCTGAATTTGATGTTTTGATAGCTGCAAATGAAATCGAAGTTGAACTCGAAATATTAAGAAGTTCCAAGAGATTTAAGCGCATGGAAGATAGGTACTTACGAAGATTTTGTCAAGGTGGGTACTCCCAAAATTTTACGGTCAATTTTAATATTTACATAGAAAATTCCACACACTACAATATCAACAAAAAGTAAAACTATACTAAAGAGTTTGAAACATGCATACGATACATCCAGACTTCTGCATTTATTCATAAAAGTTAGACTAGTTTGTATGTCAGAAAGTATATGGACAAATTCCAAAATGACATTACACATACCAGCATAACACACATGAATTACTAGCAGTGCCTCACGGTTTTACCCGCGGAGTTCGCGTTAGATAGATAGATAGAAACACTTTATTGTTCACAACACAAAAAGAAAAATAAATAAACAAAGAGATAAATTCTTAACTCTAGTGGAACAAACGGCGACCTTATCGCCAAGAGCGATCTCTTCCAGGCAACCAGAGGATGGAGAGAAAATTTTAGATAGCAAAAGACGGGGTAACTATGTGCCGTAAAGTATCAAATACACATACATACAGTAAATTAACAATCATACATCCTAATACTTAAAATACTTATATTATATTTTGTAGGTAAGTATAAGTATAATAGACTAATACATACATGCGTTCTCGTTATTATCCCGTAATAAAAAGTACCATTTTGCAAAAAAACATTGAAACTTTGACATTAATAATATTAGTATTAAAATAATGTTCTTAAATACTGTATTAAATAACAGATATGCCAGGTACAAATTTGATATTTAAAACTCTCTCTTATAAGACAAATAATTTAAAACCTCATTTTTAGCACACTCCAGAGATGACAGTACGACTCCAGAACAAACCCTCTCAATCAATATTCCCACAGATATCATAAGCAGTCGAGACAAAGAAAATATTCCTTGTACGCTGACCACTCGAAGAATGTGTGATAAAAGTGTTAATACGGATCCAGTGCACATCGAAGACATAATACCAGAAAATAGAAGCACTGGCGTGTGCTCTGCAGAACACAATATGTTAATGTTTAGCGATTTAGGTATGTATATTTTAGACTTCATTGGCCAAACCATTAAAGTTACTGTTGTCGTAGCTCGTAGCCTCGATTAAGTGATATCGTGTTGAGTTCCAAACACTCAAACAAAAAGATTTTGCTCTAGTTGTTAGGTAAGAATATTTTGATTGTGATATGCATCACCTGAGTAGGATATTCGCTATGGTTACAAGCTTAGTGTCTTCAAATTGAGAGTGAAATGGACTGAATCGGTTTCTTCTAAGTAAGCACCCTCCATTGTAGACCAATCGACAATTGCTTAACATCAGGGGAGATGGTGGTCAAGTGTATAGTGTGTGTAATCCTATAAAAGATAAAATAAAGCCTACTAGTTAGTAGGTTCACTTTCATAATTGTGAGGTTGCAGGGTTGACCGCATCTCTGAAAATTTTTCAAAGTGCGAATATAAAAATTAGCGTAATAAGTTAAGTGTTGGGACTTTGACAGAGAAGGTAAACATTGTGAGGAAACTGACTTGTTCCAAAAATGACATGTTTTGAGAACACATGTCATCTGCCAACCCCCACTTGGCCAGCATAGTGGGTCATTTCACAGCTGTGTAACAATTGTACTGAGTCCGCCTGAAGTACCACACCTTTGCCAGTTTTTCTACTGGCAAATTAGTGTGCAAACATTACTTACTTTATTCCAGTTTGAAGGGCAATGTTTCCAGAGAAATTACTGGGCTAAGAGTTGAACACCTTATATTTCTGGGTGATGACCGCAGTGCAGTGTTAAGGTAATGATTTGGACTCTTCTTCCAATATATGTGTGTCACTGTGCTGTTATGTGGCAGGCATGGTGTTTACCACCAGCCACATGTCCATAATAGTATAAAAAAAACATTTTGCCACAACAGACTAAAGTAGTAGATATGTAGACATTAACCAAATAATCATGATTTTGGAAACGTCTGTTCCATATCAGTACGTCTTCTGAAAACTCTGTTCTAGGAACTGACACAACTCTCTCTTTGCATTGCATATCACAAAAATAAGTCAGCCAATACGCAATTCAATTTATTTAATTTCCAAAACATGGGTTGTACACAATTTTAATAACATTGGTACACATTTGAAAACATTGCTTACTTTTACCGTTTTGCTCTATGACCACCCATACTGCTTCTATTCGGTTAGTGCCAGCTGATGGCTAAAGCTAATTTATCTCTGACGGCAGCCGGAGTCGGGGTCTTGCTGCTGTCTGAGGCACCCTCGCAGTAGTCATCAAATCACAGTAAACTACTCTTTTTTTCTTAACTTTCTTAATTGCTTTCAGAAAAATCTCTATCACCTGTCCGAAGACAAAAACCATCCTTAGATAATACAAGATCACAAATAAGCAGACTTCCATCAAATAAAGAACACTTGGTCAGTGATCAAATTGAGTCTAACTGGTTCGAAAGTTCATTTGAAATTGATTTTTTGAATGAAAGGCCTAAAAAGTCACAAAATGTATACTCTGACATCTCGAGCAGTAGCAGTTCCAAATATATTAACACTAATGAAAAATACCAAAATTTTACTCAATTTGATGTATCAAATCCGATAAGTACTCAAGATTTTGCTCTAGACCTCTCAAATTATCTAAACGATAAAACTGTGATGTTATCAAAAAATAAGGGCACATTATCAGAAAATAAACATAAATTATCAAGAAATAATGAGAAATTATCAGAAAAGAATATGACATTATCAGTAAATAATGTGACATTGCCAAAAAATAATATGACATTATCAGAAAATAATGTGATTTTATCAGAAAATACCGTATCAACATCGAAGCCTGCCAAGAAAAAAGATGAATATAAAATACCAGAAACCCTTACACCGATATCTATTTCAACAGTCAAGTTACCGAGAACTATTATCAAATCAACCGGTAATAAAAATCTAAGTTCATTAGAAAATATAAATTCACAAAATACCACAACAGCAATTGTGTCTAATACTGCAGTATCAAAAACTAATGTGTTCCCAAAACATACAAAAAAGTTTGCAAAACCTAGAGTCGAATTAAAAAAAGCTATCGACACCGAGCCGAACCAAGAAGAGAAACAAATTGGAAACTCACCCTTATCTATATATTCACTAGAAGTGGAATGTGAAGATTTATTAACAAAATTACAAGAATTGTGTGAAAAATATCAAAACTTAGCATTTAAATCAGAAAATCTATCTACCAACTCTCAGGGCCTATCTACGAAATGTTTGAACTTGCTAAACAGTCAAGATAGTCAATCAACTGAATCAAAAGAACTGATAACCAAGTCTCAAAATATATCCAACAAATCTAAGGACTTGTCAAACAAATCCAAGGAATTGACAGCTAAATCCAAGAAATATTCAATCAAATGTGAAAAACTATCGACCAAATATAGAGACTTATTGACCAGATCCAAGGTAATTTAAACTGAGGCTCAACATACTTCGAAAGATTTATCCACCATACCACAAGATGCTTTTATTTCAACCAGTAAATTGTCAATTAAATCTAAGGAATGTTCCACCGAGTTGAAGGAATTGTCAATCAAATCTAATCAAATGTCGACCAAATGTAAGGCACTGTCAGCCAAGGTAAAGGAAATGACAAATATGCAATGATGATGATGATGGTGATTGGATCAAAAACACGCTAATCTAATTAGACCATCTGCTTGATTATGGAAAAATATGGGACACATATTTTTTGTTTTATAAAATTATTCAAGTATAAATCATCCAACTGTTGGAGTGGGTGTTTGTGACATCAAAATCTACGTAAAATTCGTATATAGACGTGACGTCATTCGAAACCTAATCTTTGTCATTTTTTGTTTGTGAAACAAAAAAAAGTATGTGTACATTATTTCAAAATTATCTAACTGATGGACTATTTAGTTATTTTTAGGTACCATGCGCCTATTATCAGGCAAGCCGAAAGAAGTAACCACCAAATCCCTAGATACATCCTCGGAAGGACTTATCCTTCAAATCACAAAAAACAATCATCAAGTGTAATGGACCAAAACTTAACCAGATGTGATAATCACTCTGTAAATCATAGCACTTCTAAAAACATAAAGATAAATTTATAAAGAGCAAACTAAAATCTGTTATCCCGGCAAGATTATCATTGGCTGCAAAAAGGCTTACTTAGATCAGAAGCAGATTTAAAATATTCTTGCTATGCCGAGTGACGTTAGTGGTTACTAACTAAACAAAATCATCATCATCAGCCTGTATCAACTGCTGGGCATAGGATCCTCCTACAATACCTCACTCAGCCCATTCCTTGGTCTTACGTTTCCAACAGCCCCCAGCAGTCTTTAGTATATCGTCACCCCAGACGATAAAAATACCCTATATTCATTGAGGTAAATTATTAACAACATATTTGATGTCACTCAAATACAGTCAACAGTTACAGAAACGAGTCAAAACAAATTGTATACACACTAACTTTTTCCCTTAGTGTGATAAGTGAAATGCACGATTTTAAATCTTCTTTTTTCAAGTGTTTTGTTAAATATTTACTGTTAAGTATTTACCAAAAAGAAAGTAATACATTGTTTTGAAAGTTAAATTTTGAAAGCAACCGTCTTTATTCAATATCAAACAATTTAATATGTTATGTTTATTTTTTGATATTTTTAAAGTTTTTACTTTGTTATAAGAACTTTTTTTTTTTTTTTTTAAATAAAGAGTGACGAGACGAGCAGGACATATGCCTGATGGTAAGCAATATGCCTGCCACATAACAGCACAGTGACACGCAGCTATTGGAACATGAAGAGCCCAAATCATTACCTAGCACCGCACTGCGCTCGTCACCCAGAGATCTAAGTTGTTATATCTCTAAGCCCTGTAATTTCTCTGGAAACATTGCCCTTCAGACCGGAACACAGTAACGTTTGCACATTACTGCTTGGCGGTAGAATAATTGACAAAGGTGTGGTACTTCCCCAGGCGGACTCTGCTAAGAGTCCTACCACTACTAAACTATTTTCATTTTGTTCAGTTAATAATACTTATTATTCAATCACTTTTAAATCGGACATAACGTCATTTGCTTGGCAAAATGGTGCTGTCTCGATGTTGCTGTATAAATTCGCAAAATGCTTGACAGTGTCAGTTTTTGTATACTTTTTTCCTGAGACTTTTTTCACTTACCCAGTATGTAAAAAAAGTGTTAGGGCAGTTTTACCCAAATAAACCTTCTGGATACTCTGTAGTCTGTGAGTTAATATAACGATGTCATATGTTGCTCGATTTTGAATCTTAAAGTTAAAGTTTTAAGGTTTGAAATCTGTTGAGTCGACATATTCATCTCGCTTAATTTAACACACAGACTATATAAACGCAGAGGTATAACTCCTAATAAAAAAAACCTGTCCAGTCAAAGATAATTTTAAATTTCGTCAGATGTGGCGCCACTGTTTAATTTTGTGAAATTTCTTTAACTCTACACAATTTTTTTTTTCTAATTCGACTGATTTAGCAATGCCTACAGCAAAATGTGATATTTATAATAATGATTAAGTAGTTGATTTTGCATGAGACTGACGGTAATATACCTAAAAAATATAAAAGACTGATTATTTATTATATTGAATAGAAATAACTTGCTAAGAATTAATGAAAAAGATTTTTAATTACTTAATAAGTTTATCATATCATTTTATTATAGTTCCAAATACTGATGACTACTATATACAATTATATCAGTATAAACTAAGCTGTCAGTTTGTTAACTATAAAACTAAGTTGTCAGTTTGACAGCTATAATTATAGCTGTGTTTTGATAGCTCATAAGTTTTCTGTTTTTAAATCTCACATATTTTTTAATTGTTTAATCATTATTATTCCAAATGAATATATTTTTAAAGTGTTAATATATTTACAACATTGTATTTTTGATTTTGTTATTAAGTTAGCATGCTTGCATCTAAATTCACAACGTAGTCGGAATTATTCCGACACGGAATTGACACTCTTTTTCTCCGTTTTTTCAGTACGGGAAAATAACCGAAAGTGTTGATTCTGTACCGTACTCAATCCGATTACGCTGTGAATCGGGGTGCTAAGTGATTTATATTTTGATAATTGTTACTCATAGTTTTTATCAAAAACTTACGCCATGAGAATTAAAAAAACGCATTTGATTATTTTTTGTTTTTTTCATCCCTACTAGGTTTAGCGGCCAGATCCAGTGCCAGTGCCTTAAATTGTGCCACCGGTGCCCAGGCAAAGGGCGTACTACATACATTCTAGGGGCGAGAATGATCAGAATCAGAATAATTTATTGTTGAACTGTGTACAACTATTTCCAGTAGGTACTTACAACACACCAGGCAGGACGAAATGTTTTCGGTTTGTTCCTGACAAGTTTCCGCTCCGCTCCCACTCCGTACCTACTCGATTCCAACATACGTACCTAAATGCCCATCATGCGCGGGGGGGGAGGTGGTCACAGGGGACATGACCGCCCCAAAATCGTATAAGTTAAATTAAAAATCTACAAAAATTCAAAATATCTAATAGTACATACACTATTTTTATAGAAAAGATAATCTATTTTCTAATGCGGGAAAACAACTACGCGGGTAAAATCGTGGGGCGCTACTAGTAAAGTAATTTTTACTCGATTTATCGTATTTCTACTCGTGACAGCCCCCAAATCTGAGGCTGTGTACTGGTGACCCTGACCCTCTCCAAAATTCGAGGCTAGGACCGCGCCTGTAAATGCCAGTACCACAGAATAAATATTAGTACGGAAGCCACACTTACCAAAAACAATTAAATAAATAGCGACTCTTGCTGGGACACAACAAAGTTCAATTCAGCTCGCAATACCTGTCGCGATTTTCAAATAAACATTTGCGCTCTTTCTAACGCGTAACTCTGTCCCTGTCTAGCGCAGAGGGTGTACGACATATCTAATAACAATATGCGCGGGAAACGTTTTGCGGGAGCGCTCAGCCGTGCGTCCGACAACCGACTGTCACTTGTTTCCTGGAAGGAACGGTCTAGCGGTAGGCTAAAACCGCGCGACCTTGAGCGAGTGAGGATGCACTGCCAGTACTATCAAAAACGTCTGTTATAGACAACACATCGCGTTCATTACAAGGCAATAAATTGGCACTCATAGGGACTGCCGATACAAGTGAAAAGTTATAACTCAGAATTTGATAGCTCCCTTTGAAAACTACGCGGGTGAAACCGGAGGGCGCTGCTAGTCTGGAATAAATCTTCAAAAAATTGTCTAAATATGTCCTATAAGCATGTCCATGCTTATAGGACATATTTAGACAATTAGTTCCTAGATTAGTTTTCTAATCTGGTTGCATCTAAATATGCGACAGCAATAATAGACACATTTCTAGATGGTCATGGCATGAATTGAATTGAAAATGATTTTCGCAAATCCCCGTCTTAGCGAGTGCCAACGTGCTAAAAGGAACCTCCATGCAAAATTTAAGAGTCCTAGCATTTATAATTTCTGAGATTGCTTGGTGAGTGACCTTTCGCTTTTATATATATAAGATTACGGTACTATTAACAGGAGCGGAGCTTGAATGAGAGCTTTCGTTGTGTGACAGCATGTGTCTACTTTAAAGGTTGCGTCATCAGAACTTAAGGTAAGTAACCGAATTAGTTCAACATTTGAATAGGTACGTACGACCAATTTTCGAAAGATGGCGTAGCAAGGCACGCACGGCGCACGGTTGCAGCTAGTTAAATAATATATTTGTTGAAAACGCTTCACAGTTTTATCACGTTGGTCGCAACAATAAAACATTTTTTTAATATCAATAAACTGTACAACCGATTTCACTGACTTTCAAATTGCTCAATTCAATCATAATTCTAGCATATAAATAATGAGTCCTCTTGTAATATTCGTTGTAGTTTCGGTGCTTTATTTTGAATGTGAGTTTTTTGAAGGGAATGCTTCTTTTGGCGCGCCACAAACAGATTTTTCGTGGTGAATTGAATTCTAGCCTCACGCTTAAGAGTGCGCCTAAAGCCAGGAAAAAATCAGATTTCACCCGCGCGACGCGTTTCTTAATGTGATGAACATAAAGTCGAGAATAGCATGACACAGTTTGGAGGAAAAATCAATATTTAATCAGGAGTCCATTTTTGACCAAGTTTTATTTAATTACTCTATAACTAAACATAAATTTAAAAAAGTGTTCGGTTACTTTACTAGAACGTACAAATAGGAATTTTATTATCAAAAAATAATGTGGGGTCATCGCTGATAATTTCGAGTACACGAATTAAAACGGGTTTTTTCGGTGTAATTTTTATTTTTTTATTGTAAAAAACTCTGATCTATTTTTAAAATTCTATTCGGTCATTGTGCTTCTTCTTGATTGTACCCACACGTCAATATTTTTTTTGTCATAGTTTTTAGTTTCTTAACTTCAGTGAGCGGCGTCGAAAATGTCCTTTTTTCGTTTTCTGGCTTTAGGCGCCCCCTTAAGAATGATAATAAATTTTCGCGTGAACTGGAGACCATGGCCATCTAGCAATGTGTCAGCATTTACCTACCATCTGTATGACACCTGTCAATCAGTGCGTGTTGCCAGTGATGACTTATGGAACTGAGACGTGGTCAAAACCGTGGACGACGGCAAAAAGGGTTCCATGGGTCCCATGAAGGGTTCTTAACTGTAAGCCTCATAACAAAGCTCAAAGTCACACAGCGAGCTATGCTCGAAGTCTCTTTGAGCGACAAAATCCGTAATGAGGATATTCGCAAAAGAACGAAAGTAGCCGACATAGCTCGAAGAGTAGCTAAGCTGAAATGGCAATGGGCAGGCCACATCGCTCGCAGAACTGACAACCGATGGGGAAGAAAGGTTCTCGAGTGGCGACCACGAACCGGAAGACGCAGTGTTGGACGGCCTCCCACTAGATGGACAGAATAGATGACCTCACAAAAGTCGCTGGAAACCGCTGGTTGCAGGTTGCGCAGGACCGTTCGTTGTGGAAATCTAGGGGGGAGGCCTATGTTCAGCAGTGGACGTCTTGCGGCTGATGATGATGATGACACCTGTCGAGGCACGTCGAGTATAGAGTGCAAGAGGAGGTGGTTACGCGACGCCGTCGTGCACGCTCGAGCTATGTCGGCCACTTTCGTTATTTTGCAAATATCCTCATTACGGATTCTGTCGCGCAAAGTGACTCCGAGCATAGCTCTCTCCTCTCTCCATTGCTCGCTGTGCGACTTTGAGCTTCATTCTGCGGCCCACAAGGTAGTATTAGATCAGTTTTCAATATTAGTTGGATATTTCCAGTACCTCATGGGATTTACGGACACAGGGAATTATTGAGCCAACAGATGCAGGCTGGACCGCTGTATAGGCACAGTATGCCTAAAGAAAATCTACGCAGGTAAGGGTATATAAAAGTAGATCCTCTCAAATACCGGAAAACTTCCATCAGGGTAGCGATTCTGAAACCATTCGGCTGCATCCGACACGGAATCTCATCTCTCGGTCTTTGTCTTATCTGTTTAGCATGACAAAGACCGAGAGATGAGATTCCGTGTCGGATGCAGCCGAATGGTTTCAGAATCGCTACCCTGGTCAAGTAGACACGAATATTAGTGTAATTCGTTATGTAAAACGGTACTAATTGAAATAAAATAAAAACAAAAACGGGGGGAAAATGCTTTTTGAGAGCTTTCGTTGCGTGACAGCATGTGTCTATCTTTTAAAGGTTGCGTCATTAAGGTACAAGTTCGCGCCGCGACCGCGACGCGAGACCGAGACCGGAGACCAAGACAGGCACTTGACACTATGGAATTGTATGGGCGCCAGTTCGCGCCGCGACCGCGACCTGTCTCGGTCTCCTGTCGCGGTCTCAGCGCGAACTGGCGTCCATACAATTCTATAGTGTCAAGTGCCTGTCGTGGTCTCCGGTCTCGGTCTCGTGTCGCGGTCTCCGCGCGAACTTATACCTTTAGAAGGAACCTAAGGTAACCGAATTTGTTCAAAATTTGAATTGGTACGACCAATTTTCGATAGATGGCGTAGCAACGCGCGCACGGTTCAGCTAGTAATATTATAATAGTATAGATAGTAATAATATAATAATATAGACGGTGTTTAGCTTCTAATCCCTTTTACCCAAATAAATTAAATTAGAGTGCCTGTATGTAATATCAAACTAACAGCTTTTTACTAAGTTCAAATGAAAGTAGGTAAATACGGTACCTATCTACATATCTCTAAAAACTTTATTTGTCTGTTGTTCCGTCTAATTTCTGAAACAGCTGGATCGATTATGATGGGACTTTCGCTACCAGGGTAGCGATTCTGAAACCATTCGGTTGCATCCGACACGGAATCTCATCTCTCGGTCTTTGTCTTATCTGTATGACAAAGACCGAGAGATGAGATTCCGTGTCGGATGCAACCGAATGGTTTCAGAATCGCTACCCTGATAGCTGGGTCTATCTGATACGGAATCTCATCTCTCGGTCTTTGTCTTATCTGTTTAGCTTGAGCGTGACTGAGACAGGGATTGTAATTCCGATTCCGAACCATTCGGAATCGCATTTAGAATCGCTACCCTGATCTTCTAATCTATGTATATGATATGACACTATCCATAGCCTCAGACAATATCATTTTTTGTTTTTTTTGACAGTTAGTTTAAAAGTTCACTCTTCTCTAAACATTTCAATTTATAACTCTGATTTCTCTCGTTTATTAACGTCACTAACATTCTGTGTCAAGGTTCCAGATCTCGAAGAAATCATTAAACCAAGTATTCGGCAATAAAAACAGCAATAAATCTAGAAGAATCGTGAATTTTGGACAACTTCCGTCAATGTACAACCGTGGCGCCGCTGAAAAGTAATATTTAAACAACTTGTAGACGCTTTTTAACAAATAAAACCAATACGTGTTTTTAGAATGACAGATGTGATTGCTAAATCTGTGAAAACATCTGTCAAGTGTTTGATAATTAGGTAGGTACCTACATCTATCAAACTTTTCTTAGGCTAAATTTCCACCGCCGCGGAATGCATAGGAAGCGTTAATTTCGCCTCGTGTCGTGACCATGCGCGTGAATTCGCTGGAATTCTGTCACTATCCTGTCATCTTGACGTCTCATTGCGCCACCACTAGCATAAACGTTTTCATCGGTTAAGAAATTCATTCGTCCAAGAATATTTGTCAATGTCAACAATTTGTCAACTTTTTCCCCATAACTCACATCTGTCATTTCGAAAACACCTAATTATAATTGTCATTTTTTTATTGAATTTTACTAAATTTTCTTGTAATGTGGAAATTAAGCTGGACTAAGTTAATTAGAGATTAACCTGTTAGTTTTATCAAACATATCATAAATTGTATTGTTTGATATTTATTGAAGTGAAAACTTCTTTTGGAGCGCCACAGATCGATTTTTCGTGGGCTGTGAATTGAATTTTAGCGTCACGCTCGGGAATGATAAGAAATCTTCGGGTAAACTCGGGACCATGGCCATTGGGAATCTAGAAATGCGTCAGCATTTCCCATTCCCATGAGCATAGCCACGTTCCGGTTTCGCCCGCGTAGTTTCCAAAGTAAGCTATCAAATTCTGAGTTATAAGTTTTCATTACTAGCGGCAGCTCCTATGACAGCCACATGAAGTGATAACTTCTTTAGGCGCGCCTACACAGATTTTTCGTGGGCTGTGTATTGAATTCTAGCGTCACGCTCGGGTATGATAAGAAATCTTCGGGTAAACTCGGGACCATAGCCATTGGCCATCTAGAACTGCGTCAGCCAATGGGAAATGCTAAAAGGGAGTGGCCTGGTCATCATGGCATGGCCATCTAGAAATGCGTCAGCCAATGGGAAATGCTGACGCATTTCTAGATGGTGATGCCATGATGACCAGGCCACACCCTCCGGTTACACCCGTGTAGTTTCCAAAGTAAGCTATCAAATTCTGAGTTAGAAGTTTTCACTTCTATCGGCAGTTCCTAGGACTGCCAAATATTTTTTTTTAAATGGGTCGTTTGTATAATGCAAACAAGTTATCAAAATGGTCCTCAATTTCGCCACAGGTAACGTTGCTCTATGTTTGATGAAACAAAACCAACTTCAACGTTAATGTTGACATATTATTTCACCTGTCATTCTGAAAACGTCCCATTTTCTCTTTGTGCTGTATTTTGTCTGAAAACATTTACCTTCAATACGTATCAGTAACGTTTGCGCATTACTATCTTAGCTGTAGAATAACAGACAAAACTGTGGTACTTCTCCGTACACACAAACTCTTACCCACTTTAAAGGTTACAACTTTTAAGGTTTTAAAAATAAAACAACCACAAATAGAGTAAGCCAATAACCGATATTTTATTGCAACAATAATACAACATATATGTTTAAAAACGTATTGCGTAATTTGATAAAAAGAAAACATGATAACCGCCGATCCTGGAACAGTTTGAGCATAATACAAAGTTTCGTCTACTTCACAGCGAGTAGATGGATATACGAAAGCCCCAATGGCCTTAGCTCAAGTTTAGTCTTAAGTTAAGTGGCTCAACTTTTCTGTACAAACAAGTGCCATAAATATAAGTGCAAGTGTGTTTTTTTTACCTTAACCCTATTCGAGAGACAACAATAAAAATACATAGCTAAATTAAATGAAAAGTCATATTCAAATTCTGTATCCAGGTTGGCATATTTTCAAATAATATAATATTTAACATATATTCACAGTTACCTGACATTTAAGTGTAAACAAATATGGCGGACCGATGATCAATCGCGACTCGTGTCCGGAGTACATTAAAAAAAAATCTTTAATAAATAAATATTGGAGGGTATTTCAAACACCATCTAACCACAAACTAAACAAAGCTTGTACTAAGGCAGCCAGATAGCTGATTATAATACTTATACAGTTGTAAAAACATACTCATTGTACATAGAAACACCCAGACACAGAACAAATATTTGTCTACTATCAACTAAGCCAGGAGGCCAGTCGAAGGTGGACGTAGATCCGTCGCCATTTTTGTTTACACTCTTTGTCATATAAGAGTGAACGTGTAGTATAACGCGACTAAACAATATTAAATTGGCTTATCTATTATAGAACTTTGTCGCTGTGTGTGTTTGAGACAATGTTTTTCTGATGTTATTTAATTCAGAATTTAATGTACATTTATTTGGAAAATAAAAACTTGGGTAGTTTCGACTGTCGTTTAGATACAGTTCTTGGTTTATGACTTGTACGACTTTGTCGTATTGACAGTGTCGCGTTTCACGGTAGCTTGATAAACGGAGCCGTGTTGTAAAAACCGCGGTATAACAATATTATAGCCTAGATAAGTTGATTTATCAAAAACTTTCGTCGTTTATGGTTAAAAATCTTGTTGTCTAAAACAACTGTCAGATCTCTTACAGCTGTCACTGTCAGTTCTGACAAGCGTTGCCTGACAACATTTTTTGTTTGGTTTGCTTTATATTTTGTTTCTCAACACATTTTTTTTTGCGCACAAGAACATAAAACCGGAGACTAACATTAATAATTACCGTAGTTATTTATATATGTATAGTGAACCCTATATTTATATGCAAGTACACGCACGACATTCACGGGTAACTGATGACCACGGCAAATATCCCGCATATTCACGATAATAATCGAAAAATCGTATCAACTTAGAAGAATTAAAAAAAAAACAACCAAGAATTCATTCCGAGTAGACTTTTAATTTTCAGCGACAAAGTTCCACTTAAGATTGTGAGCAACTTCTATACCGGATTTTTTTTCAACTCCAATAAATTAATAACGCTCATTTTAGAGTTTGAAAAAAACAACCGATATAAAAACTTTTACCCAAACGCATAACATACCGGACACTCGTCATTAAACGTATAAAATTTTTAGTTTTTTTTTAATTTAATACTAGTTTCTTTTTAATATAATACTTTTTTCCAAGAATTATTTTAGCAAACGGATTTAAACTATATACATACATAAGCGAAACTGGTTTGCCGAGAAAACCGCCAATCTGTCACTGTCAGATTGACAGTTCCCAAACGGCACGATTTTGACAGTAATCGATTCGAGAATAAATAATGGTAAGTTTATGCTGGCAATACACGATTTAAAACTGGCAATTTATCGTTTAGTACAACTTAGTACGAAGGTTTGATAGAACTGAGCGAATTGGGGTTTGAATCTTCTCGTTAACTTCAGTTTCATGGCGAGTACCTTCAAAAACCAGATCTGGATAAAGTATTTTAAGCAAAATTGTATCATAACTCGTACGGCCAAAGTTTACGTTGCCCTTTACCAGGAAATACTCTAAAAACGTAGAAAAAAAATTAGAAAACTAATTAAAATAATCCTAATATGTTACCAATTTAAATTTTTTATAAGACAGCAATAATTAATTAATCTATATATTACAAAATTTTAAACATGTTTTCAATTAGTACGACTATTGCCAATTTTAGCACGACATTTCAACAAAATACTCACAGAATATTAGTACAATCCAGTTTTTTCTATTACAGTCCAGTTTCGTCGAGTACAGTCCAGCTCCATAGAGTATAATTACTAGTTTACATCGAGTACAATCCAGTTTAGTCGAGTTAAATTACCAGCCACATCGAGTACAATCCAGTTTGTGAGTTAAATGATTACCAGTCACATTGAGTACAATCCAGTTTCATCGAGTTACAATTACCAGTTCACATCGAGTACAATCCAGTTTCGTCGAGTAACATATACCAGTTCACGTCGAGTACAATCCCAGTTTCGTGGCCGTCAACGTCCGGTGTCCAGCGTGTTTGGGCGCGGGGGCGGCTCAGTATCGACGGGCGCGTCTAATAGTCGTCGATGTCGTACAGATTGTCGATCTCCTCATCGTCCAACTGCATCGATTGGAAGTCTACCTTGTAGCGGAGTAATCCTGGGAATGAAATAGATGTTTATTACACTAAACGTGGCTGTACTTTTTAAATTAATTAACGGTTTAAGAAGTGAAAACTTCTTTTGGCGCACCACAGACCGACTTTTCGTGGGCTGTGAATTGAGTTCTAGCGCCACGCTCGGGAATGATAGAAATCTTAGGGTAAACCCGGGACCATGGCCATTGGCCATCTAGAAATGCGTCAGCTTTTCCCATCGGCCATCTAATCTAATGGCCATTCTCATGGTCACGCCCTCCGGTTTCACCCGCGTAGTTTCCAAAGTAGGCTACCCCATTCTGAGTTATCAGTTTTCACTTCTATCGGCAGTTCCTATGAGCCTATGACTGCCAATTTTCTGCAACGAGTCAGCTCAGACAAGCTTGTCTTCTGTATAATGTACTACAAATAAATAAATAAATAAAGATATTAATATACTCGATAATGTTTTGACGGGCTGAAAACGATACTCGTATAACAAAGAAAGCCATGCAGAATAACCTGAATACAAGTTTTGAAATAAATTCCAATATCTTCGATATTTGAGCGTTAGTAAAATCACACCAAAAGAGCGGCGAGGAGCGGCAGTTTCATTGCAATGCGATTTAAAACCTTACAGTCACTGTTGTAAAACATAGTATCGCTTGAGAGATTTTACAAGACGCGCGCCCCCGCATGCGTCTCTTCGAATATACAGACGACTCCTACGCAGCGGCAGCGCGCGATTTCTCAAGCGATAATATGTTTTATAACAATGAGTATAAGGTATTAAATCGCATTACAATAAAACTGCTCCTTTGGTGTGAGTTGAGAAAAGTTAATACAAAAGCACACACACACAAACAAAGCGAACATTATATTACCTCATATCCATAAATTGTTAGCATGGAAAAGAAAACCAGAGATCGCAGTTATAGAGCACAAAATCCAATGACAATCATAGCTGGCTAGCGAAACAAGGGATTAGATTTTTGTGTGAAGTGAATACTTCGTTTGGCGTAACACAGACAGATTTTTCGTGGGCTGTGAATTGAATTCTAGCGTCACGCTCGGGAATGATAAGGAATTTTCGGGTGAACTCGGGACCATGGTCATGGCCACGCCATCCGATTTCATTTGTGTGAAATTTCAAATTCCAAAGTGAGTTATCAATTTCTGAGTTTTAAGTTTTCACTTCTATCGGCAGTTCTTTATGACTGTCAATTTTTTTCGTTTTATATGTTGATTGTGAATTGTTGAAATGGAACATTTTATGATTTTTCTAAATGTATCGACCTGTCGACGTAGTGGCACATTTATCGTGTATTCAACACAATTCAATGACATAATGTTTTTTAAGACCACCAATCTTACTTACATGTTTCACTTACGTCGTTTTGTACGTCAAAACCTAGTTAATTATAATTGTTTTTTTTTAGTGTAAACTTCTTTTGGAGCGTTGAATACTCTTTTGTAGGGAAAATCTTATGCGTTCGTGTCATCGACATGCAGCCGCGTAGCGTTAGAGCGGCAGCGGAGCCTCGAACGTTGATTTTAATTTAAATATGTTTTATAAACAAAAAAAAATATTGTTGCACAGACATCGATACGATACACTGGTTGTGATCGGTCTCTATGGTCGACCTCCTATTGGTCGATTTCACTGAAGGTTACGCCTGAACATATAAATAGACGAAGGACGATTTGAAAAATAAACGAAACTCAGTATTTCCAATTGCAAACTTTTTATAATGTATGCCGAACTACACAAATGAGACGAAAGCAACATAACAAATCCTTATTTTAACATTGTGGTCGGAATATTTGAGATTTTTTAAACCAAAACATCTAATTTTATTACCAATTGTCCGAATAGATGAAACATACGTATACTGGCTAGTCTTAGCTCACTCGCACAATCATTGGACACTCTGTGTGAAAATGAGAGCGAATACAGAGCCATTTTTATTTTTTTCCTCATTGCAATTTTAATCACTGTTACGATTTAACACATTCATTTTTAAAATTTGAGCCAATAGAGCATGTTAAGGGCGTACCCCGAGCAAATGACCTTGAGTATTTCTTACCTTATCGCACACCGCAAGAAAGAGCAAGAGAGAAACAGTAGGATTTGTCGCTGTTTTACGCTCAAATTTTAGAATAAACTCTTTATAAAATCAGATTTTGGTCTTTTGAAAAAAATAAAACTACCAAAATGTTCGTAATGGAATTGTCTATCCGTTGGTGTAAGTACAAAATCAAAATAATGGACGATTTTCGAGAAGATGCATGATAACTACAATTATTTAATTTTTTCATTGTTTCGTTGTGAGGCGATTATTTAATCAATAAGTTCATTACAAAAAAAATAAACTACCATTTTGAAGCCAAGAAGTTGTAGAAATTTAATGTATTTTTACCAGTTGATATTTGTTTTGGCTAATGAGTAGATAGCTCTTAAAACTGGACAAAAAACTCGTTTTGCTGGGGGACGCACCTTAATAAAACTTTTCGACTATTACTCGAATAGTCTTGATACTAATCGAATGTTTTATTCCATACTGTTTAATCTCGCCAACATTTTAATAATCGATTACGGATCTTATACAAAATGTATTGATTTCTATGAAGGTTTTCATTTAAGCAATTATCTTCTCAATCTCACAAATGTCCGACCACATCACAATCCTTACTTTTTAATCACACCGTACCTAAAATTACACCACTCCACTCTTAATTCTCTTACATTTTTTTTAAGTGTACACGACACTAAGCCGGGTCGCAGTTTGCCGAAATTCAACACCACAGATAATGTGCACAGAGGTGCTTATAAAACTTTTTTGTTGTAAACTTTTGTGAGCTGATTTCAACCTTTTTTGTTAAGTTCTATTTCTTTTTTTATTTTATAATTGGTTTCGAGTTAATTTTGCAAAACTTATTGTTTTTAACTTGCGCCTTCAGAATTGGCCCCAAAGATTTTTTTCTGGTTATATTGTAAGACTCAACAAACGGCAGATGTAGTTTGGATTGGCTACAAATTCACAACCAGTTGCATACATCACAACATTAATCGTTTGTAAACATCAGTAACTTGTCTAAAATATTCAATCAACTTTTCTTACAAATCAAATAAGTAGGTATATTAAGTTGTATTATAAACATTTTTTTTACTGTATAAAGTAACGATACCAGCAGGACATCACAGGATTTACATCTACGTCGTGTAGTTTCACTCGAAACATTGCCCTTCAAACTGGAACACAGTAACGTTCCCACATTCCTGCTTGGCGGTAGAATAACTGTCAAAGATCTGGTACTTCCATAGAGTGCTACCACTACAAAGAAAATAGATGTTACAACAGTCAAGTAGAATTTCGGTAAACTTTTGACCATAAACCATCATAATTTTCGTCCCAAACAAAAGTTTAACTCACAGACCTAACCTACGTATAACATAATTGAAATCATTGACATGTTTACAATGTGACGTTTTCAGAGTGACAGATGAATACAAAAAACCTGTTAAAAATAGTACACCACTGTACTATTTCACTTTGCAAGATAAACTTGCAAACATATAACATCAAAGTTATCAATTTGATATAATTATTCACGCAACTGTCACTCGTATCTGTCATTCTCAAAACACCTAACTTTTACTTTTTTTTTTTTTTTTTTTTTTTATATTACAACTTAAATTTCACAAAAACGAACGGGGGGCAAACGACAGAATATATCGAATTGCAGTTTTTTTTTAATAACTTTTAGTCGCACACAAGTTAACAAAAGAGATTAGTTAGCTAATACTAAATCTCACTAATACTAGTACATGGAAAGTTTGTATAAGTCGTGTTTTTGCTTCTCCTCTATATATAATAAACATTGTATATACAGGGTTATTGGTAATCAACCTGCATCCTTTTAAGGGGATGTTAGGTACATTCAATACGTCAACTTTTATCCTACAATTTAAAAAAAAGGTTTTTTTTTCTTTTACAAAATAAATAAAAAGTGCATTTGCACGGTCTAAAAGTATCGAACTCTTCGTAACAATTCGTAACGAGAGCGCGTACGCTCTTTAACGCGCAAAAAATGTTGTACCGAAGTGAATAAACACTAAATAGTCGCTAAACAGTACAAAAAAGGGCAACAAACACTACTTTTTGGGGGTTTCTATTGAGTTTTAACGAAAGTTGTAGAACAAAAGTTGTTTGTTTAAATATAAAGAACATGTCCTTAAACGGATGCAGGCTGATTACCAATAACCCTGTATATGTTAAAATAACTTGACATATAATTTCATGAGCCTTTCTTGCTATCACCTCGCCTGATGATATGCGATGATGTGATGGATAGTGATAAACGCGACTTTAGAATAATACCTTTAACGTTGAAAAATTACAGTTTAAACTTTTTGAGTACCAAGAGATATCTTGGTAAAAAGTGTTTAAATATTTTGGGGGTCTACGACGCGTCGCGTCGTACAGTTTTCGAGATGAGAGAAAAAACAAAAGGCATGACAATTAAAAGACGAATAATTATTAGTCCGCTAGATTATTAAAAAATATTGTACTTACATTGTATTTTTTCTTTTGTTTCACAAACAAAAAATTACGAAGATATATATATATATTATTGCGCTTAGAGAAGTTTCGAAACTCGTCACGTATATATAATTTTATGTAAACGTGACGTTACAACCCCAGTCCAAAAGTTTAATAATGGTCTATCTATCTTTGTCGATTTTTAATAATTTGATAAAAACAAAAAAATACGTGTCCTATATTTTTCCATGATCTACCTGACGGAACTATTTATTATTACTATCATCATCACAATTGCCGACACTGTTACTACAAATATGTAATATATTGTGTATGTATGTAACAATTGTTAACGTTTACACCTCTGTCGACACTTCATTATCACTTTTTTCGGGACATAGAGGTAAAGTAGCGTAAACAGAACACAGACATTACATTCCTTACTCTCTCAACAAACACCCAACCAAGATACTAAATTGTTACATTAAATAATAAAATTTACATAAAACTTTCAAATCAAATTTAAAATTGCTCTGACGCGACGTCGCCAAATTTTTTTTTTTTTGTTCTATTATTGCAAATTTTTTCTGTATTTTTGTTTCTTTATACCGTTTTAAGTGCAATAAGATCTACATATACAAACGTATAGGTCTGTTCCACCATCACATATAATATGTAATCACATATAATATACCTTCCGTTAATAATGACGCTACTAAGATCATCTGATCATTTCTCAATCTAAAACTAACGTCAAACATAATTATCACAGAGTAGCTAAAACGAAAAACTTTATTACAATCTGTCGATCACAAAAGAGTAGCTATCACACGTACGTACAAACTTCCACATATATTAATATTAGCTCAACATTATCACTACTACTATATTGCTTCCACTACGAACCAGCCGGGTGGACTATATTATATAGTATAAGTTTAGGCATTATACGAGGCTTTTTAGAGGTCTACGCCAATCGGCTCAAAATGTGTTCATATCATCGATATAAACCGTTGGATGTGCCCTTTAGCACCTTGAAATTGGTAACAAAAATGCGTATGTGTGTGTAGCGACGTGGTATACACACCACCAATCTACTTGACACCTAGAACCACTAGCGGCCAGGTATGCTGTGGTCCTACTTATTTTGGTTGTTGACAACGAATAGTGATAGGTAAAAACGTCCGGCGTTCACCGCTTCCTGCAATCGACTAGAACGGAAAGAAGAGTGACCTCACTCTTCCCAACGATGACATAATTCCGTGCGCCTGAAGTTTGGGAGGGCACATCTAATGGTTATTATATCGATGGTTCATATCATATAATATACCATAACATTACATCGCTGGATAGGGCACCTGTGCGTAAATACTATTTTATAAAATTGACTACATAATATATATAGCGTTGGTTTTTATAGCCGTGCTTATAGTCAGCGCAAAGAGTCATATTCCACTTGGCTAAATTCAGTGACTGAATTCAGAAATTTAGAAGCAAGTCAAAAGCAAGCAATCTTCTTCTGAATTTAGTATACCAGCTTACTGAATGCTATATAAACTTCACTGTATTCGGTAGCGGCTAAATTTAGACGACAAAATTTAGCCAGTGTCTAATAGGCTCTAAAACGGACGTTTTTTTTTTTTGTTTAATGTAATACTGACGTAGTCGCATCTCCATCACACTCATTTTGAACTCTCCGCTTATCACAGCCACACTGATAAATATATTTATAACGGTGTAACTCGGCAAATATTTAAAAAATGTTCCCTCTTTCTTTCTATATGAAACTGCAGTTTTTGGGATTAAAAGTAGTATATGTGTTATTCCATATCTGTTTCAGTTGCAGCTTGATCCCTTCATTTCATACGACGTGATTTAGCAACAACTATCGAATTAATTAAAAGTTTTTGCTGTTTAGTGCAAAATGGCACTGTGTGAAAAAGAAATCAATTAAATTTTTTATCAAAAAACAATACGTAATTAAAAAAACACGCTGTTCAGCAATACGCCTACTACAAACCCCGTTTCTCTCGCTTACAAACCCCGCTTCTCTCGCTTACAAATCCCGCTTCCCTCACTTACAAACCCCGCTTCTCTCGCTTACAAATCCCGCTTCCTTCACTTACAAACCCCCCCCCACTTCTCTCGATAACAAATCCCGCTTCCCTCACTTACAAACCCCGCTTCTCTCGCTTACAAATCTCGCTTCCCTCATTTACAAACCCCGCTTCTCTCGCTTACAAATCCCGCTTCCCTCACTTACAACCCCGCTTCTCTCGCTTACAAATCCCGCTTCCCACACTTACAAATCCCGCTTCTCTCGCTTACAAACCACGCCTATAAACCTCGCTTCCCGCGCTCAAAAACCGCGCTGACAATAAGCACTACTATAAAACTACATAAACAAGATAGATTCAAATGTATTGTAAATATTTTGAAATCGTCTATTTCCTATAGATAAATATAACTTATTACCTATTTGGTGTCATTGGAGTATATATTTTTTTAAATAAAAAATCGTAGTAATAAATCACGCTATAATAAGATTAATATATTAAGTTTGGTCTATTACATTACAGCCAAATGTTCGAAAATATCTCTTGGCGAGGCGCTTTCAGACGAGACACAAAAAAATGATTCGAAAAAAATATCATAGATGGCGCTTTACATAACTTGAATTTTTTTGTCCAAATCTAAAGATCGGTCTGTCATTGTCAACTGGGCTAATTAAAGTAACACAACATTTTGACATAAAACTGGTCTTATTAGTTTTGATATGATTGTTGCGTTAGGCGCTTTCGGAAAGTAAATGTACCTGTTTAATTTCTCTAAAAAAAATGAAACAGTGGCGCCACTTTTGGCGAAATCGACAACTTTGATAGTTATGATAGGATTATTTAAACGGCTTCATTGGTTCTTCCTTTACTTTTAAGAGCATCAGCTTAAAGCCAAAAGTCATGAAACAATCTATTGTGATTTTTGTGCATTTTTAATACTCTACATACAAGGCAATAATTAAATATTTGTAGTGGACTAGTGATCGAAATTCGACCACAGAGCAACATTAATTTATTCTTGAATGGACCACAGACATTAACAATAGACGAAAGAGTATTTTTGCGTGTGTCAAATATTTGGTATGCATTGTTTTATATTTTTTTTATTTAATGTATTTTTATGCATAACTTTGAATAAATATAGCATTCTGCACTCCTTCTCTATGTAAAGTATAAGTGTGACAAATTAACGTAAAAAGGGTACAAAGTTTTTGCTTTAATATATAACCACCATTTTTAACCACTATAAATATAGTATCTGTTTTTTTTTAACTTTTATAAGTTTACACTTAACCGCCATCTCGCCTGATGTAAAGCGACGATGCGGTCTATGGATGGACGGAGCGTGTTTACCTAGAAGAAACAATTAGCGCCATCTAGTGCGTAATTCAGAACTTTTTTTCTTCTCTTCCCGAAAACGTGTCACTAACAGATATTTTCAAAAATCGATTCACGATCTGATACTACTTTAATATTACTTTAAGTTTCATATATTGTGTATATATTTAAATTTATTATAATATAATTATTGCTTATATTTTGCTTTCAGTTTAAGGCAAACAAAACAATGCATATATTATATTATAAGGTACTTGCGATACATTACAGTAGGACCACTTTGATTCGAACTTCTTTTTTTTTAAATATAATAATTATAGGTTTACAACATCATCGCGCCTGATGTTGAGCGACGATGCGGTCTATGACGAAGCGTGATCATCAAGAAGAAGCCGACTCACTCTCGATTTGAAGAAACCAATATTGTAACCATCGGGAAACATACCCTCAGGCTACGCATTTCACAGCCTAAACGTTCTTACCACAAAAGTAGAGTCGTAATAATACCTCTTCGTTGCGATTTTTCGAGCCAGATTTTTAGATAGAAAAGAGGGCAATGTTGTGTTAGATCGTGCAGATACATTGCACACTCTGCGAAATGTATCCGAAAAAAAAATTAACAGGTATTTTTTGCGGCTATGTTACAGGGTTTCAAGGCTTTTTCGCATTTTCGAAGAAGAGTATCGTGGCTTATCTATTTGTATCTGCAGGACGTAGGTATATAGATCAACAAAAGTTACACTTAAATTATGATTTTTTGCTATATTCCATAGTCAAAACTCTAGATTATCGGATATAAAGGCCACCAATATCGATATAAAACTGTTTATACGATTACTATATGTATTATTATATAAACTATTACTTTATTACATTATATGAATACTACATGAATATTTCTAGGAGATCCACTGTACATATAAACATTAAAAATAAACGTTTAAAGTTTAAAAAAAAAACGACAAAAACGCTGTTTCTATAATGGGGCTGGTCAGATGACGCGCGTGACGTCACACGCAAGTAAACAAATAATAAAATTGTTCTGAATAAAACCGTTCAGCTGTAGACGGAATGTTTACTCGTGTGTGACGTCACCAGCACAACGTTGCCACCAATAACAGTGCGTTTATAAAAAAAACTAACTTTTTCTAACTAAAAACTAAATTATTTAAAACTAACTTTTTTATTATCATTTGGTGTATTTTACAAAAAAAAATACACACGACTTATAAAATAGAGTAAAATATGTTTCTATAAATATAACTTATTATCTGGTTGGATGACCGTAATTTATGGTTTATTTTCAATATTGTCCAACACTGCATTGAAATGTCTAGTATTTTTAATAATTCTCAAGTTTCCTTTAAACCTACCCTCTTTTTTGTGGCTTTTAATAGTATTAGTTCGAATCAAAGATATGTACAGTAATATTGTTGTTAATGACTAAAGATTTCTATAACTACAGAATATCATCGACACTGACCTTATACGACATCAGAATGTAACTTGGCAAAACAGCAAAGGGCGGACTTAATTACTTACACAAACGCTTCCCACGGTAGTGGGCTTGAAAATCTTCATTTTTGTAGACATCAATTGGTCTATTGGTAAGTCAGATATGCTTAGTGCATGTATTTGTATGTATCGCTATTTCATTTATTTTTAATAGTGACATTTAATTTAGGACATCTTTTTTTTTTTAAATTCATAACTTAGTTTAATTATTTTTGATTTGACTATTCATCGATTGATTATTTAAGATGTGTAATTAATTAGCATGACAAAAATTGTTCCAATTTTATTTTCATTTAAAATTCTGTTAGAAATTTAATTAGCTATATCTCGTTAGTGTAATTGGCGATATGCCGTTCTGACTGATTATTATAAATAAATAAATAAAATAAATAAATAAAATAAATAAGTAGTTAGTCAGGTATGTAGCGTAGTGTAGTTACGTTATGTTTTAGTTTTGTTAATAAAGGGTCTGTCCGTTTAATTATATTGTTTTGTGTACCTTGGAGATACTTTTTACCTTTTTTGTGTACCCACAGTACATACTTCTTAGAAGCAAATCAAAGCATCAGTTGTTAAAATATACGAATATAAAATGACAGAAATAAAACGAGTGAAACTATTGTCTAGTTCTGACTGTATTTGTGAATTTCGTTCGTTGGATTCTTTCACTGACGGTTATTGTTGATTTTATCGTCCCCATTTGTCCGTCCCAGTCAAAAGTCATATAGAAAAAAAAAGTCCATAATCCGCCCTTGTACATAACTTAGGAAATAGTGCATTTTAGACTTTAATCGGGCGTTATTAGGGCGTAAATAGATATGACTAATACAGTTTTCAATTTAATTTTTAAAATAATCGGACTGAACCGACCATTTCAAAGGCGAGTTCACCGTGAATTAATAAAAAAAAAATGAACAGTAAAAGTGAAACTTTTTTTCGCATTGTAGACATAAATTTTTTTTTTGGAAAAAAATAATCGAATTGAGTATATAATATTTATAGAAATCTGTCGAGCGCCTCTCAATTTACCCCTACTGTCACGCGACATGCAATAGACGGACGAAAAAGTTTGAGGCGATATAATAAAAGTGTCACTTTAAAAAAAAAATAGAAGTTCGTCGATGATAATCTTATAATTTTAAATATCTTTGATCACAGGTCGATACGACCACGTAATAATATCGATTCTGCAGTATCAATCACCCTCTGTTTCTTTTTTATATAAATAGGACTACGCTTGACTAACAACAACGTAGATATTTTTAACGTAATAACGTCTTATAAAACGATGTACGCCCGAAAAAGTGCCACGTTACGCCCGAACCGAGCGTGTGAGCGAGAGGCACGATCAGACTAAGCGTTCTTGCGACGCGTCTATCTCTCTTCCACACGTCAGAATAGACAAAAAATTGCAGCAGTATTATTACACAAAACAATGTTTTTTTTAAAAAAAAATTTTATTTAGTGTTAATAATTAAGTTCACAAAAGTATGCAATTTCTCTTACTTGACGTTATGACGTAAAAATATCGTCCGTAAAAAACCTTTTTCTAATAACTAGAGTGAATCTCTTTAATCGATTTTAAAGCGTTTGTCTAAGAGTTGTGTGTTTTTTTTTTAGTCCAAAGTTGCCGTGGTCAATACGTGTACCATATTATTACAAATACTATCACATTTTATAAAAAGCACTTTACTAGGATATGTTACTTAAAATTATTTACTGTTTCCTTGTATTTATAAGCACTCGACTTACAACGAGTGGACACTGTGGAATCGACAACAACATATAATATCCGAACAAGGCGTGAACAAGTTGATTAGTAATCAATGAACAATTTAAAACGTTTTTTTGTTCATTATCGTGATAATATAATCGTGATAAATGTGTATAACCATTTTGTAAAAAAATGTAATGTGTGTATATCCGAACAAGGCGTGAACAAGTTGATTAGTAATAAATGAACAATTTAAAACGTTTTTTTGTTCATTATCGTGATAATATAATCGTGATAAATGTGTATAACCATTTTGTAAAAAATTGTAATGTGTGTGTTATCTACGAAATAAATATTCAATATATTCATATTCTATTCTAATTTAAAAGGTGTTAAATTTTTATTTAATTTGATAAAAAAGACAACCCAGTACCGAGTACTTTAGTTCGTTCGGTTCCAGTCCTTTGCCTTTGCCAGACACACCCTTAAACTATACTCTTATTCTTGAACATAAAGAGTCCAAATCACTACCCAACACTGGAATGCGTCACATGTGTCAACTTGTATTATATTGGTCCTGTAATGTATATGGAAACATTGCCCTTCAAACCGGAACACATACTTATACAGTATCTATGTAGTAGACTAATTAGTACGGTAGACAAAGGTATGGTACTTTCCCAGGCGGACTCTATAAAGAGACACCAAAAAATATATTTCCGTTACCTATCAACTTATTCACGCCTTATTTGAATCTACCCTCACTAATATTACAAAATTATTTTTTTCCTTATAATATTAGTATCGATAATCTCGACATATTCAACTATACGTGAATCTAGCATAAAGCTCAAAATCCCACAAGACTTGATCACGTTGCGAGGCGTGCAAAATCGCCGGTTAAAAGCTAATTTCAGGTATTTGTATTACTATATAATAAACACGATTTGAACGCAAATGAAAAACACGCAAACATATTTACAATTCGATAAGCGAACACTTGTGTGCGACTAACGGGTATAATTATATATTTATTGTATAGTTTTATTAAGAGCTGTTGGGATGATGCGTCGACTTTGAAGGTACAAGACAAAGTGATAGCGATAGACGTAGTACGCTGTATACGTATACGTTAGTGGAGGGGGTAGGGTAGCCGTCGTTCGCTCAGTCTCGCGTTAGACTCGGCGCGAGACGGACGTACGTACGTCTCCGCTCGAACGTGCGTCGAGATGACATAGTGAGCACCGATAGAGCGAATATTATTTGTAGCTTTAGCGAATATTCCAACACTCGCAAATGTTTGTTTAATGCTACCAATGTAAGTCTTCACTTCAATGAACGACGGATAATTATTTGGATGTGTTCGTACAAAATGTAGTGGGTGGATAATATTTTACGACTTATCGTCATATTAATGAAATATCTTATGAAAAGAAATTCATTAAAATCGGTCGAGCCGTTACAAAGACGAACATTTACAGTGTCACGAATATTTCTGTATGTATGTTTCATAATAGGCACACAGCATAAACTGTTTTGCCTTTGCCATTTTATCTTGCAAGTCGAAAGTTCCTAGTAATTGTTATTTATGTAATTTTCTCATTTTGTCCAGATTGTTTTAAAAACAATTATACAAATCTGAGCAACTTATTCTCAAGTTGTATGTGATGTGATGTGCAGTATTTTGAAATTGTGAAACTTTCTTGTGTCGTGGTATACGACTTACAATTTTTATTTAATAAAGTATCTTCAAAGACGAAAAAAAAATCGACGCAAAATCCAAAGAGCTCGTCTAAAAATGACATAATGTATAGTAAATCTACTGAATTATGAAAAAGCGTAGTATTTTGCAATTTTTTTGGGTTTTTTTCTTTTTTTAATAGTCGTCGAGATCGACATCGTCGAGCGGTTCGTCTAGTTGGAGCGATTGAAAATCAACTTTGTATCGTAAGATGCCTGTACACATTTATTTGTCAGACGATTTTTTTTGTATAGCAATTGTTGTTTTATACGTTAATTTTATTGAATTTATTGTATTTTTGGGGAAATTAAACGCCGATTTGATTAAAAAAACGATATAACATTGAATTTAAAAATATTTTGTTTGTTTAAAATGGTTTTTTAAGACGAAATATTTAGTAGACGATTTTTTTTTATTCGGTCATTTTTATGACAAATATTATAGTGTAGACATTTTTATAATTTAGATTTTACGGAGATTTTAAATTTTTTTGTTTGTTTGTTGTGAAACAATTATTTTAGTTTTTGTTTTTCGTGTATCCAACGCCAGAGTCCAAGCAGCAGGGAAAGAGAAAGAGAAACAACACATTATAAAAATAGAAATGTTAGTTAAGTTTCAGCAAATAAGCTTATATAAATATATACAATTAGCTTTGTACAAGACAGCAATCAAATCTATACCTATATACAGGGTTATTGGTAATCAGCCTGCCTCCGTCTAAGGGTATGTTAAGTACATTATATGCGTCCACTTTTGTTCTACGGTCTTCGAAAATTCGTCTACATTTTTTTCTGTTCTACGGTCTTTAACTCGTATTTTTTCTCTATTACAAATTAAAGAGTATTTGCCCGGTCCTAAACACAACTATATCTTCGCTTCGTTTCAGTGAATACCTTAAAGCTGAAATTGTATTTTGTTTTTGTTTAGTTATGACATCTTGGTGTAAGTAGATAGAAATGTAAGCTTTTGAATAATAAATTACTACTATTACTACTGCTCACGCATTCTTTAACGTTCGATAAATAAAGTACCGACGCGAATAGAGCTAAACAGTGCTAGAGAGGACACCAAAAACTTTTTTATGTTTTAGTTTTGACAAAAGTTGTAGAACAAGAGTTGTTTTTTTTTTAATATACAGTTATGGATATGGATGCAAGTTGATTACCAGTAACCCTGTATATAACCGCAAAATTGTTAATACCGTCAAATAATAAACTAACGCGTGAAGTTACAAATCTGACGTTGTCAGATATATAATCTGACGATTTCTATAAACAAGCAATTCTTGTATATCTATAATTTATAATCTGTAACTCGGCAATGGCTTAAACGATTTTCATGAAATTTAGTACAGGTTTTAGGTGCGATAAATCGATCTAGCTAAATTTCATTATTTAGAAAACGCCGTTTTATCAGTGTTAAATTGAATAAACCTTGATAATCCAGGTAATTAACAATTTAACAATGACAAATAGACGTTCGAACGAAGTTAAGGCTGGTCTAGTCTTGAGAACGGCGACTGCCGATCCGCAGCCCCGGGTTCAAATCCCACACGCACCACTGTCTTTTCAAAGTCACGTGCGTAATGCCGCTAACTTAAAACGGTGAAGGAAAACATTGTGAAGAAACGGACATGTACCTGGAATCTTTCGAGGTCATGTGTAACCCACCAACCCGCACTGGGCCAGCGTGGTGGATTCTAGGTCATAATCCACCACGCCAAAGATACAGAGTCTATATCTTTGTCGATTTTTAATAATTAGATACAACAAAAAATGTGACCACCATTTTTTCAAAACCAACCCGACGGACTAAAATTAAAATGGTACATTTTCCTGTCATTGGTCCTATCATCATCACGTACCTCCAATGCCACCGAATCCCCTCACAAACTGGCTGCCCTCCTGACTCTTGTCCGTGATGATCTCGAGGGTGGCTCCGAAGGATTTGTAGTTGTTGGCCAGCCACTCGAGGAGAGGCTGACACTCTACCAGCTCCAGTTCCACCCCGCTCTGTGGAGGATAAACATAATAGATATTACGAGGGTCAAACTGAAAGTTCTTAGAACTGGCCACTTATAAACAATATAATAAAAAAAAAAATCTATAATTTGAAAATAGAACTCTTTGCCAATATTACTGAGTATATACTTCATTCATTTGTCATTTGTTTTACGATTTGGCGGCAAATTGAAAATTGTCTGTGTCACGTCAACATGAATTTAACACGAGAAAATTTTCGTGCAATGATTTTTTATGACTTTCGATGTCATTTAAGTCAACAAGAAAGTTATGATAGACTACGATTGGCCTTTCACGATGAAGCCCCATCTCGTGCGACTGTTTACAACTGGTTTAATGAGTTTAAACGTGGTCGCACTAATCTCACTGATGATTTACGTGAGGGACGGCCTTCTACGGCGACGACTGAAGATAACATCTGTGTTGTGCGGCGTATGATAGAGACTGACAAAAGAGTGACCTATCAGCAGATTCGGACAAGCTTAGGCATCGGTATGAGTCAAGTGCACAAAATCCTACACGAACATTTAGCGGTCAGGAAGCTTTGCGCCCGGTGGATACCTCATAATTTGACTGAGGCTCAAAAACTCCATCGTGTGGATTGGTGCCGTAAAATGATTGAAAGATTTAACGGAGGTGACTCAAATGCTGTGTTCGACATACTAACAGGTGACGAAAGCTGGATTTACTGTTATGATCCTGAAACCAAAAGACAATTTGCTCAGTGGGTGTTTCCTTTCGAGGAGTTGCCAACTAAAGTGAAGAGAGATCGAAGTGCGGGGAAAAAAATGGTGGCCTCGTTCTTTGGAAGGATAGGTCATTTCGCAACAATTGTGTTAGAGGATCAAAAAACAGTTTCTGCAGAATGGTACACTACCAATTGTTTGCCACTTGTCTTGGAAAAAGTTCGAGAGAAACGACCTCGCAGTAGGATCCTCCTTCACCACGACAACGCCTCATCGCACACCGCCAAGCGAACGATCGACTATTTGGCGACATCAAACGTTGAATTACTGGGTCACCCGCCGTATAGCCCCGACCTCGCGCCTTGTGATTTTTATTTATTTTCAAAAATTAAAGAAAAACTTAAAGGAAAGCGGTTTATGAATGCTGAAGAAGCGGTGGCTGCGTATCGCGATGCCATTGAAGAGACCCCTAAGGACGAGTGGGCAAAGTGCTTTTCCCAGTGGTTCCATCGCATGCAGCGGTGTATTGACGTGAATGGACAATATTTTGAAAAGATATAATAAAACTAATAACTGGCTAATGTAATCAGTTTTTGATTTTCTAAGAACTTTCAGTTTGACCCTCGTATTTAGAATAGACGAGAAGACTAAAAATAGTTTAAAAATAACTAAAAACACGTTCACAGAACATCCCATAGGGATGTAAAAAATTTTTCGGAACTGCTTTTATTTTGAAGATAGACGCTTGTTTACCATTAAAAAAATATTATGTGAAGATATTAGTATTTTCGATGACTATAATATATATTTACAATAAGAAAGTAATTTTGAATTTTCCCGCTAAAACACCAACGTCTGACATGACGTCACTAACCGCAAAACATTGGTCGCGATTCGATAGTGACGTAATAAGCCATATTGGTGTTTGCAGTCACGTGACAACAGATTAAAAATATAGCATCGTTTATAATAAATTTACTAAGTAATATTAAATTATTAAAAAGTGATTTTCGATATTATATTTACAATCTATCAATATTTTTTTTAACTTATATATGTTTACACTTGACCGCCATCTCGCCTGATGTTAAGCGACGATGCGGTCTACGATGGAGCGTGTTTACCTAGAAAAAAACCGATTCACTCTCGCTTTGAAGACACAAAGATTGTAACCATTGGGGAAAACCCGCTCAGGCAACGTATTCCACAGCCTAGACCTTCTTATCACAAAAGTAGAGTCAAATCTTTTCGTTCGTGTCTTAGGAACATCAACCATGAAACGATGTCGCTTTTTCGACCTACGAGCATTCCGATAGAAAAAAGGACAAGGTGGTATTAGATCATGCAAATCAGTCGCACACTCTCCGAAGTGTATCCGATAAAAAACCGATAGGCTAGCAAGTTTTCGGCGATGTTCAAGACTGCAGTCTTTTTCGCACAAGAGTGTCGTTGCCTATGAGCCTTTTGGCACGTCTCTCGATCGATTCCAGAGTCTCCAGCTGATACTTGGCTGATCCATCCCAAAGGTGCGAACAGTACTCCACATTATTATTAGCACTAAACATAAATTTTCGATTAGTGTAAAAAGTATTTATTACATTGTCATCAATCTTTAATTTGTGTGCAAAGTTTCAAATCAATCCGTTGTTTAGAAAGGGAAATAACAAAAAGCACTAGACTATTTATATACATACTACTATACACATAAAGCACGATGTGCGGGATATCGGCACATCGCGCGCCTTCACTGACTCTCTAGTGGACGCCAGGTTCCCCCGAACCCGACGCCCAGAGTCGCCTGGTTTCTGCCCCTCTGGCAGACCAGGCTTGCGCCTCGGGGGCAAAAGACAGCCCTTGCCTCCAATGCGGTGCTCGGCTGGCTTGCTGGCTTCTGCGCACAGTGTGCAGTGTGGCTCAGCCGAGCACTCATTGGCCCTATGTCCGGATCGATATGTATAATAAGTATGTATTTAAAACTATATAAGTATTATATCAGCTATCTGGCCGCCATCATACAAGCTTTGCTTAGTTTGGGGTCAGATGGTGTTGTGTGTGAATTGTCCACTAATATTTATTATTATTATTTTGGGAAAACAAGGTAAAATACAATTTCGTCACCTCTTTGTCTGTGAAATGTGATTTGTCCTTCTCCTGCTCAGGTGTCAGGTGGAGAATGGTTTCCATGTTTGTCGCGTGAGATTTCAACACGTATCTGAAAACAATAAAAAAATACGATTGACAAAGCGGTATATGACAATATCTAGGGGAGCATTCAAGTATTACGTAACTCAAGTTTTAAAGGACCCACCCCGCCTTTCGTTTCATACCTTAACATTATTAACATCCTTCCCCTCACTCTCCGTAAACATTAGGTAACATCCTAGAGACATATTTTTTACTTATAAGTCACCACACAAGTTGCCATTTACAAAAATTGGCAGTCATAGGAACTGCCGATAGAAGTGAAAACTTATAACTCAGAATTTGATAGCTCACTTTGGAAACTACGCGGGTGCAACCAGAGGATTTGGCCATAACCATGGCTATTTACTATTTAGATATGCATCAGCATCAGCAGAATGGAAAATGCTGAAGCTTTTCTAGATGGCCAATGGCCATAGTCCCGAGTTCACCCGAAAATTTCCTATCATTACCGAGCGTGACGCTAGAATTCAATTCACAGCCCACGAAAAATCTAATTGTGGTGCGTCAAAAGAAGTTTCCACTTCAAAAACTGTCCACGGTTCACCCAGGTGGTGGTCTCATGAGGTGGATGGTGGTAAACCACTCCGTTACATAGCTACATACATATTACAATTGTTTACCTTTGAATGTCTAAATTCTCCCAGCAGATAAGAGTCTCAACGGAACCCAATTCGAGAGCTCTGAGCGTATCGTCCACACCAAAGCAGTATTTGCCAGTATCCTGAAAAATACAACATTCGTCACATTTAAAAAGATGAAAAAAAATGGGTGTACTTATGTACGCACGCAAAATGTTAATACTTCTCTTTATTCTTCTTGCTAAAAAGTCGAACTCCAAAGAGTTTACATTTACTACGTATAGAGTCAAACCAGACATTTTACAACGAAAGCACGGGTCTGATCGCTTTTGCCTTGTCGCACTTGTGGAAGTGATGTTATGTAGTTAATTTATACGCTGTAGAAGTAGGAGCGAGAGGTATACCAGCAAAATCTCTCCATAACCTGCTTAAAGACCTTGGGTTGTCCAGAAGTGCAGTAAGTTCTATACTAGAACGAGTATCTAAAGCTGCACTAGTAGGATCATATCGGATTTGGCTGGGCAGGGAGAGAAATACGAGTAGTGAAGGTGAGTGTTGACGTACGTCACCAAAAGGGGCCCCTTTTAAATCTACGCCCTAGTCACAAGTCTTGGGGTCTATTCGAGATTTCTCTCTCTGCCACATGATGGACCCGGCACCCGCACCATAGAATAGATAATACAGATAGAACGGACACTCCCCACCCCCCGCCAGTTTCAAGCTTCCTACCCCGCAAGGACGCGAGAAACACTCAACGAAGGGTTATATCGGACGACAATTTTCTATGAGAATACGACCATGACGCTGTGTTGCTGTGTTATTTAAATTTAGGTACCAATTTTTTCATCTGTTCAACGAAACAAGAATAACAGATTTTTAATTTCATAAGAATTTCTATAATATACTAGGATTGAATCGTTTTTCTACTGTGTTTTGATAAGTTCACAATTTTAAGTTAAGAATAAGAGATTTTTGATTTCATAAGAATTTCTACAAAGATTGAATCATTTTTATAAACTGTGCTACTGGTTAGAAGTACGCGCCAACACTGAAGTCCTGTGACGAAATTATTAAACTCGTTGTTTTTAAACTGCGGCTTTCGTTAATCGTTGTGAAATACGTCAGTGGCGCCAATAACGTATGGTAACGAGTGATGGCGCGGAGTATAGTTCGCTTAGTCACTAGTGTTGCCAATTTAGTGGATTTTTTTACTAAGATTGCTACTATTCAGATTTATTGGTAAGTGATTATTTCTTAGCATTCAACCGACTCAAAAAAAAGAAAGAGGTTCTATATTAGACTATCTGTACTTTTATGTGCGTCCATGTATATATTATGTCGGTTAGTAGTGAACAATGAATATAGGATTTCATCTAGTAGTATGCTTATTTAAGATTTCGCAACAACCGTTCTTTAAAAGCAGTAAGAGGATACGAGTACATTGACTATTGGAATGGATAGTTCCAAAAAAAAATTAACGATATTTTTAAACTAAAACTTATTCAGTAATTAACGGCTTTGACATTGACTTATAATGAATGATGTTGATGAGTTCTGTACATGGACGGAGGGAATGAGGGCAAAACCAAGTAAATGTCATTGTTTATGTCTGGGTAGACGAGATACCAAATATACTTCTTATGATCCGGGACTCTCCATAAGTGGCCAAAGAGTTGCCACAATTGCAGAGGCAGTGCCTTTCAAATTTCTTGGTAGAAAGATAGACTACAAAGGACGTACACCATCATTAGAGGTAGTTGTTGGAAATTTCATGAATGACCTCAATAAGGTAGACCAACAGCCTATCAGCAATATCAAAAAAGCATGGATATATGACAACTATCTGACATCACGTCTCACTTGGCCTTTCCTAGTATATGACATCGGTAAAACCCTCCTCGCAAAACTAGATGCTAATGTCATAAAGATATTGAAGTCATGGTTTGGATTGGCACATCCGGCTGATCCCTCTACTCTATTTAGGGATCACAATAGTTTTGGCCTGAAACTAAAAAAACCATCCGAACTCTACAAACACCTAAGAGTTACAAAAACGCATGTTTTGGGAAAGTCGAAAGACGAATTAATCGCATCTCTCCCAAAAGACAAAAGCGCTTCGGACCTTGAATCTAGACTTCAATTCCACAAACAATTTATGGCAGGCGCGCAAGTAAATACAGCTGGGTTGGGTACGAGAAAGAAAAGGGAAGACAGAGACATGGTAAAAACCTTTCTACAACAAGACGAAAATGATAGTTACAAAGTGCACGCTATGAATTTAGAAATGCAAAGTGAGTGGTTAACCATAGGTGAGTTTTGTATCCCATTAGCTCTAAAGTGGCGCACCTTGCTATATGACTGGTCTCCTGCCTTATTAAAATTTTATCTGAACGCTTTCCAAATGACCCTCCCTGACCAGAGTAACTTGGTAAGGTGGGGAAAAGCCTCTGAAAAATGTTGCTATACTTGTGGTGAGGCGCCATGACAGAGTACTTGAAATCATACGTGAAGCCGTAAGCCTTTCGGTAGCTAGAGCCCAAAAGGGATTGACGATGAACAAAAGACAAATTAACTTTGTAAAAGAGGGCTCAACTTCAAACTCCAAGAACAAGCCTTACTCAATCCTGGGTTCAGCACCTGATTGGACTATTTTAATGGACACGTATGAAAAGCACTACAAAATCCCAGAGGATGTGGGTGTTTCGTCATCCAGACTGGACATTTTCCTTTTTTCTAGGGCTACGAAACGCATAGTCCTGGTAGAACTTACCGTACCGTGGGAAACTAATATACCTAAAGACCACGTGATGAAACAAAATAAGTATTACGACCTACAAAATGAATTAACAAAAAATGGCTATGTAGTTAATTTATACGCTGTAGAAGTAGGAGCGAGAGGTATACCAGCAAAATCTCTCTATAACCTGCTTAAAGACCTTGGATTGTCCAGAAGTGCAGTAAGTTCTATACTAGAACGAGTATCTAAAGCTGCACTAGTAGGATCATATCGGATTTGGCTGGGCAGGGAGAGAAATACGAGTAGTGAAGGTGAGTGTTGACGTACGTCAATATAAGGGGCCCCTTTTAAACCTACGCCCGAGTCACAAGTCTTGGGGTCTACTCGAGATTTCTCTCTCTGTCACACGATGGACCCGGCACCCGCACGGTGAATCCATGGAATGCTAAGAAGTACGTCTCTTTAACGGTTCTAGTACTACCGGTACTACTACGATTTAGTTTCATTTTTAACCAACTTCAAAAAAGGAGACGGATCTCAATTCGTTTATATGTTTGTTACGTGATAGCTCCATTTATTGTGAAACAAAGGACATAAGCCCAAATCACATTGAAAAAACCCAGGTGCCACACCTGGGTTTTTTGATGTACCTCGGATTTTAAGTTATTAGTAATAATATTCTAAACTATCATCATCATCCGTTTGAGTGGCTAACCTGCGTTTTTTTGCCTGTAGAAGTTTTGTAGAAGTTCGTGTCAAAAGCTCGTTTTATGGAACAAAATATGTTGTATAATTTGGTGTTAATGATAGAAAAATAATATATACCGGCTGAGTCATAAAGAGATATATCGAACAATGCACGAATATGCTTAGGTTCTTTTCGCGATGGGTGGCCTTGGAATTCAAATTTAACGAGTGTAAGTAAAATAATTCATGATAATACGCTTATTTTTGGTAATGTACTTTGGACTTTGTATTCAATTATCAGTATGCTTACATCGCGGGTCAAATCTGGACAAGTACTAGCACAAGCACAGCACTAGCATAGGCCTGGGATATGAGGCGTAGGTACTTGAAGAGAGGTATATGCTAAGATGTTATGAAGATGATGATGATGATTACTTCGGATTGCAAACAGTATTGGTGAACTTAAAAAAACGCCTACAAAACTACACTGATAAAAAACATGTTAGCCACTAATTTGGGTTATGGGAGTGGTGTATTTTTTTTTCCTAAAATATATTTACATACAATTATTTATGTATTATATATGTATTTTTGTATTATGGGTCATAGCAACCTGAAATAAATTGATTTTATTTATTTATTTATTATTAGATTTTTTTAGATTAGATACAATTATTTTGTGCCGAGGTCAGATGAAAACAAAACTAAAAATTACTTTCGTTTATTTTTGATCAAGTTTTTTATGATCGTCGTTGAAATTTGGTCAATTAAGTTTCTGAATTTAATTTGAAATTAAAACAGATTTTTGTTTATTTGGCGCAAATATGATTGTGATTTGAGTATAATAGACTCACTTACTATTCCCACAATACTTATTTAAAGTTTTATGCGATCCTTACTATATATAATGCGAATAAATAAATCACTATTTATCAATATACAAAAGTAATATTTTTTAAGCAATTAGGAATAAATTAAATGCGGAACTAGCAACATTATCTTTCCGGCCGGTTAGAGTTTGTTTACAAAATTGAATTGTGAGTTTTGAGTTGAAAAATCATCTTGTTTTTCTTTACTGTGCTGACATGAGATGTAAATAATTAGTTTGTGCAGTGTATGATATTCTGATATACCTAGTGAACTGTGATGACGCCTTGCAACTTATGAACGTTGTTGTACCTAATCTAATGTTCTATGACTAGCCTACCTACCTATAATGAAAGCGATATGTGAAGTGATTAATTAATATATTGTCAGAATAAAGTTTTCTCTTTGGGTAAGTGTACTTAACTAAAAATCAATTCGTCCATGGTACCTTTATTATCTCCTATTTTGTTTTAAATCTTCTCCCTTCTGGTTGTTGATGAAAGTTATATGTACCTACATTAAAGATCGAACACTAACTAGGTAAGATTATAGGCCACTTAATACAGGCAGGTGAACTCACGGGTCACAGCTATTCCATAAAATAATTTAGTAACCCTAGATGACACGCACACATGCGTAAATGTGTTCGAACGACATATGCGTAGTTGTGTGAGTGTAGGTATGTCAACTGCACCGTCTGTATAGATTTTAGGCCGAGTGTCCGGGGTGTGCCCGCACGGTGAATCCATGGAATGCTAAGAAGTTCGTCTCTCTTATCTTCAACGCAAGAGAACCTGTGTTTTTCATTTACAATGTTTACTAAAATGTTGACGAGCTAACTCCAGGTTTTCAGTTTTTCATGACGGTATGCGCGAGTATCGCAAAAATATACTCTCATTTCTACTTAACCCGCCAAACGAAGTATAATTTCACAAATTTTACTTGTGAGAAATGTAGATCAAGTATCTGATTTTATAACAACAACAAAATTAAAAATTTTGATTAACCCCAATTGTAATTTTTACAATATTCTACCAGTCAAGCTCTTTTCGATACCCATATTGAAGTAGTGAAAAAAGAAATGTAGTTCGCCATTTTGTGGTGGCGGCCATCTTGGATTTGAAATTTGTCATAGTGTTTAGTATTCTACTAGTCCCTAAGCCCTTTTATTCAATACCCATATTGAGGGAGGTTGTGAATATTTTGTCCGCTATTTCGTAGAGGCGGCCATCTTGAATCGACATTAACCAAACATAGCTAACAACCGCACGGAAATTAACCTTCAAATAAAAAAACCGCATCGAAATCGGTCCATCCGTGTGAGCTCTACGGTGCCACAGACAAACACACATAAAGACAGACATCGACGTCAAACTTATAACACCCCTTTTTTTAGTCGGGGGTTAAAAAGAAACACTATTAAATCAGATTTAAATATATTTATACCTGTGAGATCTCATCAAAGTATCTGCCAATGAGTTTCTTCTCCTGTATAAACTTGACGTTCTGTAGGGATTCAGCGGCCAGCTCGATGGCCTGGTTGAAGCCGTTCTCTCCGCCGTAGGACACGTCCACCAGTTTGATGATCTTGGCTTGGAGACGCTGAGGACAAAAAACGAAACATATTTATAGTAAAGTTTTAGTTACAATTTCAATTATTTCCATACTGGTTTTTCGTATATATTGGTTTGTTTCGTATATTTTAAATAGTAATTAGCAGGCTTGCTCTTATATTATACAGCACAATATGAATTTCAAAAAGATAATATATAATTAAACACAAATCAAGATACAAGTCAAAATTCAATGTCTAGTAATTTCTTCCTTAAGGTACAAGTTTACGCTGAGACCACGACCGGAGACCGCGACAGGCACATAACATTATGGAATTGTGTGACCGCGACTGGACAGGCTCTGTTGCGGTCTCCGGTCGTGGTCTCGTGTTGCGGTCTCAGCGCGAACTAGTACCTGTACAACTAATTCCCGAATAACCCAGTCCAAACTGTTCTAGTGCAAAAGTGCCCATGATGCCTGCTGCGTTCCCAGACTAGATTTTTTCTTTTTTGATCTTGTAATGTACTTACAGGGTCAAACATATTCGACTGGGACAACTCAGTCTTGAAGTAAACTGAACCGGCCAGGATCAACCCGGCAATGTTTGGCTGGCCAGCACTGATGAATAGCTATATGGTTGTGTATATCATGCTATCCTAAGAAAGTTAGAGTAATTCACTTACAGGGTCAAACATATTCGACTGGGACAACTCAGTCTTGAAGTAAACTGAACCGGCCAGGATCAACCCGGCAATGTTTGGCTGGCCAGCACTGATGAATAGCTATATGGTTGTGTATATCATGCTATCCTAAGAAAGTTAGAGTAATTCACTTACAGGATCAAACATATCCGACTGTGACAACTCAGTCTTGAAGTCAGCCAAGCCGGTAAGGATCAATGATCAGCTATAGCTATCTATATACTGTATAGTGTATGTTATGCTAAGAAAATTACTTACAGGATCAAACATGTCCGACTGCGACAACTCAGTCTTGAAGTCAGCCGAACCGGCCAGGATCAGCCCGGCGACGTTCGGCCGGTCGGCGCTGATGAACAGCTGCGTGGCCACCTCGGCCACTTTACGGACGTAGTTGTGACGTTTCTCCATACGCAGACGGGCGAAACGGAGCGCGGACTGACCTCCTCTGCCGTGCTTCTTGGGTAAATCGACCGTGAATTTGTGGAGGACCTGGAAATTAAACAAATTATTTTATTAAACAAAAACTTATGGGTATAATATTTTTTTTTTTTTTTTCAAACTTTTTTTTCGCGCCAAAAACACGACGCTTGTTTGGTTTGCATTAGGGGTCCCGAAAGTAGCCCGAGCGTTTCAAGCGGGTATTCCACATGAGTATACAACAAAGTTATGGTTGGTACAATAAGTTTCGGCTGGTCTTGTCGGGAGAACGGCGACGGCCGATCCAGAGCCTCGGGTTCAACTCCCACGCGCACCAGTTTCTTTTCGAAGTCATGTGCGTAATACCAGTGCATCCTCACTCGCTCAAGGTCGCGCGGTTTTAGCCTATCGCTAGACCGTTCCTTCCAGGAAACAAGTGACAGTCGGTTATCGGACGCACGGCTGAGCGCTCGCGCAAAACGTTTCCCGCGCATATTGTTATTAGATATGTCGTAAACCCTCCGCGCTAGACAGGGACAGAGTTACGCGTTAGAAGAGAGAGTTGAAAAGCGCGACAGATATTGAGCGATAATGCGAGCTGAATTGGACTTTGTTGTGTCCCAGCAAGAGTCGCTATTTATATAATTTTTTTTGGTAAGTGAGGCTTCTGTACTCATATTTAATCTGTGGTAATACCCCTACTTAAAACGGTGAAAGAAAACTTCGTGAGGAAATCGACATGTACCCAGAAAATTTCGAGGTCATGTGTCATCCACCAACGCATTTTGGGCCAGCGTGGTGGATTACGTCCTTGACTCTCTCCTTGCGAGAAACGGCTCTGAGTAGGAACATTTAGGGGGCTGTTCATGATATTATTTATGATGATACTATATTAATAGACCCCAATCGAAAACTTAAGAAATTGCTAGAATTAAAAGATTCAAAGAACAATATGTTATACCAAGCACAGATGTGCTTTTGTGTATGGAACACTGTTCACACCTTTGGGTTGGCTATGTACCAGCTGGAGGCCTTGGAATCATATGAAGGCCGATTTACATCAGACAAGCGAATGCTCATTCTATCCCCACTGTATCAAATTAATTTGGTGTAAACAAACGTAGAGCATTATTTCGTTGTTTTGTTTGCGTTCGCAAAGATTCTATGGAATATATAATATGGAAAACGCTAAGAACGATCTTTCGTTTACACTAAAAGATCGAGAAATAATGCTCTTGTTCCAGCTCTAGCTCTATGTTCGTTCAGTTTCAATCGGCCTTGAGTGATATGCCAGAAGGCTCAAAGACAATGACAAATTTACAAATACTTCAGTCAGGATTTCGGAGTGTGCAACTGATGTACATGAGATCTAATACCACCTTGCACTTTTTTCTATGACACTGTATTAAAACCAGTGTAAAACAAAATCTCTCACAAACAGCAACCTGTCACCATCCATGATCCATGTACACCTGAACTTATCACAATCGACTTTAAAACATAACCAGTGCATCATCACTCGCTCAAGGTCGCGCGGTGTTAAGCTACAGCTAGACCGTGCCTCCCAGGGGACAAGTGCCAGTCGGTTGTCGGACGCACGGCTGAGCGCTCGCGCAACACGTTTCCCGCGTCTATTGTTATTAGATATGTCGACAACCCTCCGCGCTAGACAGGGACTGAGTTACGCGTTAGAAAGAGCGCAAATGTTTATTTGAAAATCGCGACAGGTATTGCGAGCTGAATTGAACTTTGTTGTGTCCCAGCAAGTCGCTATTTATATAATTGTTTTCGGTAAGTGAGGCTTCTGTACTAATATTTATTCTGTGACATAACTGTGATTGAGATTGTGTAGATCCAGTGCCCACTATAGGAAATGTATCAAATAAAGTGAAATAAAGTACAAACACACAGAATCTCGCCTTTACAATATAGGCGTGATTTAGGTGATGCATCCCCGACACACACTATACTATCCGACAAAAATAAACCTAAAAGAATCGTTCACCTCCTGAGCGGTATCTTACAGTGTTACCATACAGTTCATGCACACTCTCCGAAATGTCTCAGATCAAAATCAAAAATCAAAATTTATTTATTTCAATTAGGTATTACAAAATACACTTATGAATTGTCATTAAATTACTACCATGGGACATAGATTACAAACACAAACTTTGGTTTTTGTGATTGAGATTGTACATACACAATGCTCACTATACAAAGTGTATCCTTTATTATTATTATTAGCATAAATTATCCCACTGCTGGGCAAAGAGGCCTCTCTTTCCTCCTTCCAGATAGCCCGATTTACGACTTTGGTGGCCCAGCCTTTATCGTGCGATTCCAATTCGTCACGCCACCTTCGTCTGGGTCGACCCGGAGGTCGTTTAGATGTTGGACCCCAATCAGTGACCTTTGCCCATTTGTGTTCCGGCATTCGGTTAACATGTCCTGCCCAATCCCATTTGTGCCAAGGGTCCCAAGTGTATCCTATACAAAAGAATCGCTCACCTCTCTAGTGTTACCCTGCAGCGTACCAAACAGTGCCCCGTTGCCGTCCATGACAATGAACCCGAACTTGTTGTCGTCCGCCAACAGCGCGGTGAGAGCTTCGGTGTGGAACTTGTTGTCGCATAGGTAGAGAGACGTGTTGATAGGCTTGAACGGCTCGAAGTCGATGTTCACCTTCTTCTCCTTGCCCTCCTCGGTGACGATTGTGCCGCAGTAGATGACGAGACCGTTCGGTGGCACTGGAATTAGGGTAGAGAAGAACTTTTAACACATTTGTATAATAAAACTAGTGGCCCGATCCGGCTTCGCTCGGATTTCGTCATATAAGGACTATTAATCGAAAAAAAAACTATCCTATCTCTGAAGTTGGACCAGACTGCTCACGGTGTGCCAATTTAATTTAAAATCGGTGAAGTAGTTTAGGAATCCATCGCGGACAAACATCGTGACAGGAGATTTATATATATTAAGATAAAACGATAAACGCCAATTGCACGCACGAAAGTGTCCCGTTACGCTCATTGTAAGCTTACGCCGCATCTATTTTTGAAGTGAAAACTTCTTTAGGCGCGTTATAGACAGAATTTTCGTGGGCTGTGAAATGGATTAATGATCACGTGATCATCACGCTCGGATATGATAAGAAATTTCGGGTAAACTCGGGATGTTAGAGCGAGAAAGATAATGTGGTCAACAAACGTGCCAGACCGAGAAAGATAATTGTTAGAGGAGGACATGGGACAATACATACTCTTACTCTCTCTCGCTGCTCACTACCAGTGTTGACTGACACCTTAGCGACTTTCTCGCTGAAACTGGCGAATTTTTAAACTTTTTTATCAAGACATTAACTTCAACTACTTCTAGGTACTTACCACATCAATTGAACCTGTCACGAAATGTTAAATTTGCATTTCACGTCCATTACAAAAAAGTTATGGTTGTAATATTTTATCACAGCACTTACACTACGTAAATACACAAAATGATACCCATTTTCATAAGAAAGTGCTTACACAAATACACTATAACACAACATATTTATGCATTTTTAGCGAAATACATAAATATGACAAACACTAAAAACTTGTGAGTCAAACGGCATTTTCGACCCGCGTAATTTTTTTTTTTAAATTTATTCTTGGCCATGGATACTAATCATTCAGCCGTAAAAGTTTTAAATTAAAATTATTTAGTAGTCTTTATATAGTTATAAGTATTTCTTATTTTAGTTTTCACTTCTGCCGTGCGGTTTTAAGCGCACACATTTTTTTTTTCTACTCGATTCTATTATATGCAATCATTTCATTAATGTTTTGTAATGAGTTAAACTATCGTGCGTAAGCGTAAACCGACATTACAGACAACTAATTTTCTTTTTTTTTGACATGACAACGTCTAATAAATCGTTGAACGCCGGCTGCATGCACGAAAGTATCCTGTTATGTCCCGTTACGTTCATTGTCCCGTTACGCTTACAGTACGCTTGCGCCGCATCTATCAATGTTTTGTTATGACGTCTCGTGTTTTGTCACGTTAAACTATCGGCCGTAAACCAACATTATAGGCCACAATTATTTTTTTTTCAAATGTAAATTGCTTCAGCCGCGCAGGGCAAAGATTCCTCACCTTTAGTGTAGAGCTTCAGTCGATGCTGCACAGACGTGATAGCGCCGAGTACAGACAGGCGGTTCAAGCGCGATTTGATATTGCACGCTGTGCCAAACTCTTCGGCCAACATTTTGGAGACACGCGAGATCTGATCGTTGGGCGGTAAGGAACTATTTTCGAGGTGAAATTGATAACCGGTTGCATGCACGTAAGTGTCCCGTTATGCTCACTGTCCCCTTGCGCTCATTGTCCCGTTGCGCTCACTGTCCCGTTACGCTCATTATCCCGTTGCGCTCGTTGTCCCGTTACGCTCACTGTCCCCTTACGCTCATTGTCCGTTACGTTAATTGTCCCGTTACGCTCACTGTCCCGTTACGCAATTAAAAAAATATTGAGCTGTCGTCCGTAAACCACCGACATCCAATTTTTTTACTGATCAGCCGCTCATTGCGCGTATTCCTCACCTTTAGTGTAGAGCTTCAGTCGATGCTGCACAGACGTGATAGCGCCGAGTACAGACAGGCGGTTCACGGTTCACGGATTTGATATTGGACGCTGTGCCAAACTCGTCGGCCAACATTTTGGAGACACGCGATATCTGATCCTTGGGCGGTAAGGATCCATTTTTGAGGTGAAATCGATAAACGCCGGCTGCACGCACGAAAGTGTCCCGTTACGCTCATTGTGCCGTTACGTTAATTGTCCCGTTACGCAATGTTTTGTTATGACGTTGTCACGTCAAACTATCGTCCGTAAACCAACATTACAGACAACCAGTTTTTTTTTGACGTGGTTTTTGAACGTTGGCTGCATGCACGAAAAAGGATGGCCAATTGTCCCGTTACGCTCATTGTCCCGGTACGCTTACTGTCTCGTTACGCTCGCTGTCCCTTTACGCAATATTTTTTGTTATGACGTTGTCACGTTAAACTATCGTCTGTAAACAAACACTACAGAAAACCATTTTTTTTTAATGTAAACTTAAACTTCTTCAAACGTAAACTTCTTCAGCCGCATAGGGCAAGGATTCCTCACCTTTAGTGTAGAGCTTCAGTCGATGCTGCACAGACGTGATAGCGCCGAGTACAGACAGGCGGTTCACGCGCGATTTGATATTGGACGCTGTGCCAAACTCGTCGGCCAACATTTTGGAGAAGCGCGAGATCTGATCGTAGGGCGATAAGGAACTATTTTCGAGGTGAAATTGATAACCGGTTGCATGCACGTAAGTGTCCCGTTATGCTCACTGTCCCGTTACGTTCATAGTCCCGTTACGCTCATTATCCCGTTGCGTTCATTGTCCCGTTACGCACATTGTCCGTTACGTTCATTGTCCCGTTACGCTCACTGTCCCGTTACGCAATTAAAAAAACATTAGCTATCGTCCGTAAACCAACATTACCGACAACCAATTTGTTTTACTGATCAGCCGCACAGTGCACGTATTCCTCACCTTTAGTGTAGAGCTTCAGTCGATGCTGCACAGATGTGATAGCGCCGAGTACAGACAGGCGGTTCACTCGCGATTTGATATTGGACGCTGTGCCAAACTCGTCGGCCAACATTTTTGAGACGTGCGATATAGGCATAGCTGGGCATTAACTCGTTAATCCGTTAATCGTTAATTAACGAAGTTAACATTTTGATTAACGGATTAACTTTTAAGTTAACTTTTAAAAATGTTAACGGACATGTTAACTTCCGTTAATTATGCAGAAGTCCGTTAATCGTTAATCCAATGCCTACTATTTACCGCACGGCACCTCGGCGCGGCGCAAAAAACAGGTTCAGACAAGTATGAAACGAAAAGTGCTGGGCGCAGTGTGACCATATGTGGCAGGTTCCTGAAATTTTGGCAGGATTGAGGCGTCATTTTAGCCTGTGGCATGATCGGTTGACGTTATATGAAAACAAATATAATTTTGTTATCATAAGTCATATTTCCGATAATCTCGAGTTCTTTTTGGCTGAAAATTTGAGCATAGACGTACTCGAACTAATTTGACTGACGATGACGTTTACAATTTTTGAATATTTCTCACACATCCCTAGTAAACCAAGTAGTAATCTATAGCTAGTGAGGAAATACCCGATAAATTCAATCATACTTTTTCGATCGTTTATTTCGTTTGTGTATTGTAACATTCTTTTAATAAAATCGGTGGTAAAATTTCAACTAACCAAAGAATATATAAATAAAATGAACAAATCAATGTATAAGGATGAAGAAATGGGGGTATACAATGAAAATTCCAGTGTTTAACATCTTACTAATATTATAAATGGCAATTTTTGGATGTTGTAATGTTTGTTGTTTCATCACGTCAGAACGTCAGGGAACGGGAAAGGATTGGGTTGAAATTTGGAAACAGCCCTCAAACGCTGCAGTTGAACGTCTGCTATCCACGGGCAAAAACATTTTAACACCAAAGCGAGTCTCGCTTTCAGGCGAGAACTTCGACATGTTAATGTTCATGAGGGGAAATAGATACCTATGCGCATTATCCCCGACGATTAAATTACACATTAAATGAAATTAATAAAAAAAACTGGCAGTAATAGAAACTGGCGATAGAAGTGAAAACTTATAACTCAGAATTTGATAGCTTACCTTGGAAACCGGAGGGCGTGGCCTGGTCATCATGGCCTGACCATCTAGAAAAGCAGCAGCATTTCCTATTGGCTGATGCATTTCTAGATGGCCATGGCATGATGGCCAGGCCACGCCCTTTCAGCATTTCCCATTAGCTGACGCATTTCTAGATGGCCAATAGCCATGGTCCCGAGTTTACCCGAAGATTTCTTATCATATCCGAGCGTGACGCTAGAATTCAATTCACAGCCCACGAAAATACTGTCTCGGAGCGCCTAAAGAAGTTTTCACTTCAAAAATAAAATTAAACTCTTCAAGTATTTGGTTTTTTCCTATCCTGTTAACTTCCTGAACCTAAACCAACAGGTTTTATAAGTTCACTAACGCACCGATATAAATATACAATACGCAAATTAACGGATTACCGATTAACGTTAACTTCCGTTAATTCTTACGAAATTTAACGCTTTAACGTTTAACGAAGTTAACTTTTTTTGTAACGGATTAACGATTAACGAAGTTAACTATTTGATTAACGGTGCCCAGCTATGGATATAGGTATATCTAATCCTTGGGCGGTAAGGATATTTAAGTGAAATCGATAAACGCCGGCTGCACGCGCGAGTTTCCCGTTTCGCTCACTGTCCCGTTACGCTCACGGTCCCGTTACGTTCATTGTCCCGTTACCCTCACTGTCCCGTTACGCAATGCTTTGTTATGACGTTGTCACGTTAAACTATCGCCCGTAAACCAACATTACAGACAACTAATTTTTTTTACTGATTCAGCCGCATAGGGCAAGGATTCCTCACCTTTAGTGTAGAGCTTCAGTCGATACTGCACAGATGTGATAGCGCCGAGTACAGACAGACGGTTCACGCGCGATTTGATGTTGGACGCTGTGCCAAACTCGTCGGCCAACATTTTGGAGACACGCGAGATCTGATCGTTGGGCGGTAAGGAACTATTTTCGAGGTGAAATTGATAACCGGTTGCATGCACGAAAGTGTCCCGTTACGCTCATTGTCCCGTTATGCTCATTGTCCCGTTACGTTCATAGTCCCGTTACGTTCATAGTCCCGTTGCACTCATTATCCCGTTGCGCTCGTTGTCCCGTTACGCGCACTGTCCCCTTACGCTCATTGTCCGTTACGTTAATTGTCCCGTTACGCTCACTGTCCCGTTACGCAATTAAAAAAACATTAAGCTATCGTCCGCAAACCAACATTACCGACAACCATTTTTTTTTACTGATCAGCCGCACAGTGCACGTATTACTCACCTTTAGTGTAGAGCTTCAGTCGATGCTGCACAGATGTGATAGCGCCGAGTACAGACAGGCGGTTCACGCGCGATTTGATATTGGACGCTGTGCCAAACTCGTCGGCCAACATTTTGGAGACACGCGAGATCTGATCCTTGGGCGGTATGATCAGTGAGATCATTGATGTGCCGTTTCTGGAATAGAAAGATAAAATAACATTAAGATTACTGGTGGTCGTCAAATTCAAAGTTACAAATTCTTAAAGTCAAAAGTTACGGCTGGTCTAGTCGGGCGAACGGTGTTCAGACCCCACGCGAACCACTGTCTATCCAAAGTCATGTGCGTAATGCCGCTAACTTAAAATGGTGAAAAAACATTGTGAAGAAACCGACATGTACCTAGAATCTTTCGAGGTCATATGTCATCCACCAACATGCACTGAGCCAGCGTGGTGGATTATGGCCCTGACTCCTTGCGAGATAAGGCCCCAAGCCCCAGCAATGGGAACATTGAATGGGCTGTTTATGTTTATGCAAATTCCTAAGGGCCCTCTCCCAAGGCGTTTTTTTTTACAGCGATGGTGCCGCGCGTCCGCATTAATACAGTCGCGATGTTAGCTAGAGCTAGCTCGCTAGCTGCGTGCCTTCAACCACCCACATAACTACGATACACGCGTAGTTCCTGTTCCTGTTGTTTTCCCGGGAGAGAAAGTAGCCTATAAGTTCTTCCAGACTATAATCGATACATTCCAAATTTTTTTTTTTTTTTTTTATAGGCTTACACTTGACCGCTATCTCGCCTGATGTTAAGCGGCGATGCGGTCTACGATTGAGCGTGTTTGCCTAGAAGAAACCGATTCACTCTCGATTTGAAGACACAAAGATTGTAACCAACAGGGAAAATCCACTCAGGCAACGCATTCCAAAGCCTAGACATTCTTATCACAAAAGTAGAGTCAAATCTCTTCGTTCGTGTCTTTGGAACGTCAACCACGAAACGATGTCGCTTTTTCGAGCTACGAGCATTACGATAGAAAAAAGAGCAACGTGGTATTATTAGATCACGTAAATCAGTTGCACACTCTCCGAAGTGTATTCGATAAAAAACCGAAAGGCTAGCAACTTTTCGGCGATGTTCAAGACTTTGCTCTTCTCTCGTCTCTCGATTTCAGACCGATCAGACATTACGACGCGATGCAACAAACATAAAAACATTGACATTTATAACATTAATAGGATGCCAATGTTCGGATGTTTGTTGCTTCGTAACGGCTGAACGGATCGGGCTGAAATTTTGTGGAGTCTTGCAAGGTAAGAGTCAAGGCCATAATGCACCACGCTGACCAAGTGCGGGTTGGTGATGGCAACATGACTTCAAAAGATTCTAGATACATGTCGGTGTCCTCACAATGTTTTTCCTCGCCGGATTAAGTTAGCAGCATTACGCACATGACTTTGAAACGACAGTGGTGAGGTTTTAAACCCGGGGTCTCCGGATCGGCAGTCACCATTTTTCGACTAGACCAGCCATAACTTTATATTTTAAATTATAATGGTGTGTAACCAATGAATCATTTCAGTTATATACATGTTAAATAGACTATAACTAAGACAGTGATGTAATAGCTACAATGCTGTAACTATTGTTAGCACTTCATCATCCATCATCAGTGTTTCAAGGTAGAGTCAATCATGTGTTAACTTCCTAATTTTAAACATAATACATTTATATTATAATACTAGCAGAACCTCTTGGTTTTGCCCTCATAGTACCAGTTCTCATTATTTTTCCGGGATAAAAAGTAATAAATAAATTCATCTCCTTTGATCTTGGGAGAAACGCCGATTATGTCTAGACATGGGTAGGGTTGTCCCAATTTGAAAAACGTGCCACCAAAATGAAATTAAAATAGAAACACCCAGACACAGTACTTACAAATAAATAAATATTGGTGGACAATTCACACACTACACCATCTGACCCCAAATTAAGCAAAGCTCGTGTGATGGCAGCCAGAGAGCTAATATAGTACTGAGTTTTATATACATACAGTCATACATATTATACATAGAAACACCCAGACACAGTGCAAACGTTTGAATTCATCACACAAATATTTGCACTGGGTGGGAATCAAACTCAGGCAGAGCTACTACCAACTAAGCCACGAGGACAGTCATAGCCAAATATTTGAATTCATCACATAAATATTAACACCGGGTGGCAATTGAACATGGGTGGGTAATTCTAAAATTCACCAACATCAAAATGTGTGATGGGATGTTAGCTAAACCATCATCATCTAAACGAGCCTTTCCCAAAGTGGGTGATGTAGGCTCTGCAGGCCTAAAGGGGGCTAGATCCCGAAAAAAGTGGGGGCGTTGTGTAGATGCTTGAAGTCTGTTGTTTGACTTCGGATGGGCTCAGGTGTCAAGTCTCTACTAAGGGCTGTTACGGGTTCTAGTAAAAGTTTATCTTAAATTAATATTTAATCTCTGCGGGCACTAAAGAATAATTTATTCACAAAGTGGGCAGTAGACAAAATAAGTTTGGGAATCACTGAGCTAAATGATAGGCTTATAAGGCTACATCTATTCTTCATTAAGGACTACAAGGCCCTGAACATCATTGCAAAGTGGCTTAAAGTCGGGTCACACAGAGGCGATCCGATATTTTTTGTAATGTTCAAATTTGTATGCAACCTGACACACAGCAAGCGGGCGAGATCCCATACTCGGTATTGGATCACTATCGCTACCGGATCGCCTCTGTGTGACCCGGCCTTTAGTTTATTATATTTTATTAGATACCTTTCTCAAGGTATGAAAACTTTATTTTTACTTGTATGTTAAGTGAAAATAGAGGGGAAATTTTAATTTAAACCCCTATTATCCTACTTCAATTATGAATGCTAGCATTTTGGATTTTTTCAGGCTGGTTTCTGACTAACTAAATCATAAAGTAGCCTAATTAGAAAAGCATTTAGGAAGGTGTAATTGCATTTGGGAAGTTTTCAGTCATGACATTCATTCATTTGGAAAACTAGCATAGTAAATGCATAAGCAAAGATTGCTTGCCTCCAAATTCAATCACTAAATTTTCATATGAGTAATAAGGGCTTTATTCTGGAAGAACACAGACTACTTTTTACTGCGGAAAAATGGAAACTATGCGAGTAAAACCGAAAGGCACTGCTAGTAATAATATGAAACACAGGCTACAAGGGTATTGGTATGCAAATGTTTAGTTTGCCATAAGTATTTATGTACTTGTGATTCAAGGTACAATTCAATGAATTTATTGTTGTCAAGAGCCATCCGGACGCCGTGACGTCATCACAACAAATTTTCCGACAAAGAAAATTGCACCACAATAACTTTTCCTTGAAGTCGGAAAATAAGGCAGGAATTGTAACCTACAATTTTTATTTGCGATATAGATTCAAAATTGTTGTTATTGAGGGGGTTACTGCGCAAACGCTATCGCGTGCCATAAGGTTATGATTCAGAATGCATCAACTCATTTAGCGCATGTCTGCCGTGCTTGACATGCCGCGTCTATTGACGCAGCCCTGTTGGCAACTTGGCATTGCAATACTTTCTATAGCATTACACGTTTATAGCACAAAGAACATGTGCTAACCTTACAAAAATGCACATAGTACTCACCCTCTGGCCATCTCCAAACTCTTGATGAGTTTTTTGATCTTCCATATTTCGACATTGCGATCAGCAGACGATTCTTCAGACATTTTGGAACGGTTTTGGCGAACTTACACAGCACAAAAACTAACTTTAACGATTAATTAACTAAGATAAAGTCTTGTAAACACAACACCAAACTCTCAAAAATAAAGAATAACGAAAGAAAGGGGTCCCGAAGCAGTTTTAACTGCCCAATACCAGATCAAACCGGACGTACGAGACGACTCGCGACTTGGTTCGCACACTTTCTAGTTTACATTGACTTGTGCCCGAGCTCTAACTTTTCTCCTTGTGCGAGGATTCTTTAATTTTTTCTTTATTCGGTTACTCCTAAGCATGTGGGACACAGAAATCGGACATTACAGGAATAAAAAGGTGACGTTGAACAAAATATCGAACGAACGCCTCGTCGCCCGTCGATGAAAAAGAAATTATGGAAAAAAAATAATTGCGATGTGGCCAGTACTAAAAATGGGTGGCGTCACAATCTGTCATTTATCAATAATGCGTGATAATATTTAAGTTCTACACAAATAAATAATATTTAGTAGCATGTGAAGAAAATTTACGAATATTTAATATAATTAATTGAACATTTTAAGCTATGTAGGCCAAAATCACGGCATAATTAATTATAAATTAAATAAATTGAAATGTCATCAAAATGGCAGCCCCATTCATGTATTTTTGTTGTCAGTGTCACCGTTAGAGAGAACCAAAGGAGAGAACCCATCAAAATAAGTTTTATTGAATGAAGTCACATTCGAATCATTCGATATTAATTTGTTATGTACGTTAATAATTATTTTATTCTAATCGTGTGAGGGGCAGTTCGTGGGGCATAGGATTAGAAGACTTGCTTCACTAAGGATTACCAAAATTGACACGGGAAAAAGGCAACAAACAAAAAACCTAAATGTATTCGTTTCAAATGGGCATAGGTAATCATTGAAATTGCAAAGAATCATTAGTCATTGAAATTTAATCTTAATCAAAATTACACAACCCATCAATGATGTTAAAACGAAGGATTTCAGGGTAGCGATTCTGAAACCATTCGGTTGCATCCGACACGGAATCTCATCTCTCGGTCTTTGTCGTGCTAAACAGATTAGACAAAGACCGAGAGATGAGATTCCGTGTCGGATGCAACCGAATGGTTTCAGAATCGCTACCCAGGTCAGCGTTCAGTAAGGACCCCTCAAAAGGACTAAAGACTCAATAAGATACAAAACGCCAGACAGAGGCTAATTTTAAGTCCGTCGTTGTATGACTTAGCACCTTACCGGCCGCATTGCATACTCCTATAAAATAGTGTTTTGCATCATATTATCGTCCAAATGAAAAATGCGGAAAACCGTGATGGTGTATCATATTTTCAGTAAACACATCATTATTTCATCTTTTCATATCCTCCGACTGGGTTGACCTCCATCAATCCGACTGGGTTCAGAATCGCTATGCAGAACCTAGTCGGATGGATCTCGACACGGAATCATAACCTACGATATTTGTCTTATCCATTTAGAATGAGAAAGACAAGGATTGTCATTTCAAATGAGAGTCTTCTGATTGCGTTACTGGATCACTGAATCCCCTGAATCAGTATTCTGGGTAGCGATTCTGAAACCATTCGGTTGCATCCGACACGGAATCTCGTCTCTCGGTCTTTGTCATGCTAAACAGATAAGACAAAGACCGAGAGATGAGATTCCGTGTCGGATGCAACCGAATGGTTTCAGAATCGCTACCCTGGGCACTGAATATAAATATTATAAAATTCCAAATCGACTTTCCCAAATAATGGAGAATCGACTGAAAACTCAGTCACTGAGAGAAAGTTTTCTCGAAACTATTAAAATGTCAATGTCACGTCAATCGATCGAATGTCTAAATTTTTAAGGTTAGAATTTCGCAATCACTTATCACAACGAGATGTTATGTAGTAGATTTAAGCAAATTTTACTCACAAAAACGACTTTTAACAATAATGTACAGTTCCGCTGTTTCATAAACGCACGATTAGTATCGAAGAGGTATGGCGTCGAAGGATTTTGGGCTACATTGACGAAACAAAGTAAAGAGCTCCACAGAATGAGTTCGGTTCGATTTATTATCAAAGATCTAAACATAAATAGGCTGTGGAGCGCTTGGTCCCGCAGTGTTATCGTTGGGCATGTTGTGAGAAGATGTAGAAAGGACAGAAGTGTTCGCGAAGTACTCAATTGCTTCAAGCAAACGTTCTTCCGACCGCGAAGATCTCTCCTATTTTACGCGACGGCTGCTTGTAAAGCTAGAGATAACGATGAGAAGCCGGGTAAGCCTCAGAGCTGCAGCACGGGCATTTCCGACGAGGACTTGGAGGTACTACAAAATATTTTTTGAACAAAAGATATTGTTTACAAGTGTCAGTGGCAAGGTCATATGATATAATAACATCTATCATAGGTAATATGTGTGATCTAGACTTCTTAAATTTCTAGAACAACAAGATACAACCCTCATCTGCTTGTAGTCAAAATATTTTGATCAACACTTATTTTCTCGCTACACAATCTTGCCCCACACTAAGCAAGACTTGTACTATGGACATCTGAATGTTAATATATATCTACTGACATTATATATGTGAAAGTTTGTGTGTTTGTAACTGCTGAACAAATCAAATTGGAATCGGGAACACAGATATAGTCGGGACTAGCTCATAGGCTACTTTTTATCGTGGAAAAATAATGGGGATGGGGTTTAAGTTGGTTAAATTGCAGGCCACCGCAAGTACATCTTATATATAAAATTCTCGTGTCACAGTGTTTGTTTCCTTACGCCTCCGAAACGGCTTTACTGATTTTAACCAAATTTTATATGCATATTCTGTAGGTATGAGAATCGGCTAAGTACTAGCTATTTTTCATACCCCTAAGTGACAAGGGTTGTTCACTAAGGCAAAACAACGTTTGCGGGGTCAGCTAGTACTAATATAATTCAATTATTTACATGAAACATATCAAACCAACATGCATAGTCTAAATAGAAGTGAAAATCTAATCTAATTAGTGAAAAACTTATATGCTGAGATTATATTCAACTTCTATAGGTTTACACTCAACCGCCATCTCGCCTTATGGTAAGTGATGATATGGCACACATACCGACAATAAACCGACTCACTCTCGATTTAAAGACATTAAGATGGTGACCATCAGGAAAAACGCAACAAAACCCAGACAACTCATTCCACAGCCTAGACATTCTTATCACAAAAGTAGAGTTAAACCTTTTTTGGATAAACCATGAAAGGATGTTGATTTTTCGAGCTACTAGCAGTCTAATATAAAAAGGGTAAGGTGGTATTATAAGCAGATGGGTTGAGTGCTTCAGCACATCTGCTTATAGCACAGCTGATTGCAGATAATCACAGAAAAAAAAACAAAAAAAAAAAAAGGTGGTATTAGATCATGCAGATCAGTTGCACACTCTCCAAAGTGTATCTGATATAAACCGATAAGCTAGCAATTTTGCGGCAATGTTCAAGACTGAAGTTTTTTGTGATCCTTATACGCGTGCAATATCACTTGAGCAGATTTGCTGTTGAAAATTATATCACAATCGAACACAATACATATTGCCAGGATACTCATGAATATGAACAACTATTTCAATAGGATCCAGAATAAAACATAAAAAATAAACCAATTGATTGAAATATAAAAATTTTATCTGATTTACTAATTGGAAAAGTTTATGTGGACTGTTCTTTTCTTTTTTTTTCTTCTTAATTTTTTTTCTATGTAAAGTAATTTTTGAACACTATTTTCACAACTTTCTAAACAACGTATTAATTTGAAACTTTGCACACTTGTCAAGGACCAATGATGATGCAATATGTTTTGGTTGAATTTTCTGTAGAAAATTGTGTTTTGTAGTTCTTTTTAAATATTAATTACATATGCCATAATTATGTATTTGAAATTGGTAACATTGAAAAAGTTGATAATTTTGATGAGGAGAATTAACCTATTTAGTATCAGACCTCCTCAAGACAGCCTGGTGATTGATTAAAATAAATACATTTATTTATGTGTATGTAAGAAGTTACAACTGGTCTAGTCAGGAAAACGGCGACTGGCGATCTAGAGCCCCTGGGTTCAAACCCCACGCGCGCCGCTGTATTTTCGAAGTCATGTGCGTAATGCCGCTAACTTAAAAACGGTGAAGGAAAACATCGTGAGGAAACCGACATGTACCTAGAATCTTTCGAGGATTTGGCCTTGAATCTCTCCTTGTGAGAGAAGGCCCCAAGTCCCAGCTGTGGCACAGAATAAATATTAGTACAGAAGCCTCACTTACCGAAAACAATTATATAAATAGCGACTCCTGCTGGGACACAACAAAGTTCAATTCAGCTCGCAATACCTGTCGCGATTTTTAAATAAACATTTGCGCTCTTTCTAACGCGTAACTCTGTCCCTGTCTAGCGCGGAGGGTTTACGACATATCTAATAACAATATGCGCGGGAAACGTTTTGCGCGAGCGCTCAGCCGTGCGTCCGATAACCGACTGTCACTTGTTTCCTGGAAGGAACGGTCTAGCGGTAGGCTAAAACCGCGCGACCTTGAGCGAGTGAGGGTGCACTGGCTGTGGGCACATTTAGTGGGCTGCTTATGATGTAACAGTCTGATTGTACAATCACGATGTCGCAGTTTCTAATCCTACTTGCCTCTGAACTTGTCATCGCACACTGGATGTAATGATGATGGAAAATGTCACAAGGTAATCAGTTTCAAGAAAAGGTTTACCTTTCTTTCGAAGCTGTGTGTTATCCTCCCCACCCGCACTTGGCGAGCATGGTGGATTATAACCTTTGAACCAAGAGAGAGTTACTCTTGTGAGAGAAGGCTCTGAGTCCCTTAAACTTGTGGAAAAGTAAAGGGTTCTTGGGGGATATGCTTTTGGGTATGTCCCTCGTGAAGGGATAAGGCGGGATATGTTGAGCTCGACGTCACTTGGACTGGAGACCCTACCGACTATAATCCCCCAAGGTTTTCTCTTATAGTGACGTGACATACATAAGTTGAGTCTGCCAAGTTGGCGCGGATCCAGGGGGGGTCATGGTCCAGGGGGTCATGGGTGTCATGACCCCTCCTGGGCCTCTACCGCCTAACGAAAAATGCTTTGACGCTTTGACGTTGCTGTCTCTTTTCTTCTCGCTTGAAATGAAAGAGACGGCAATGCCAAAGCATCAAATCGTTTTTCGTTAGGCGGTAGACCCCCTGGGCTGGTCCAGTACCTAGGTGGACCACTGATTAAAAAACATGCGTGTACTTATCGCACAGTTTGTGACTATGTGACCCCCCCCCCTGGAGCCAAAGCTAGATCCGCCCTTGCTACCAACTTAACCCGACATGCTTCTCTGATAGTGACGTTAAGACAGAGTCGTTGCTTGCACTCGACTCTTAACACTGCTAGTGCCATTGCGGGCCCGCCTAGCGGGGAGACAGAACCCCCGCATATAGGCTCAAGCGACGCGTCGGAAATGTGACTAGCCTATTCCACAGGGCATATCACTGGGTATACAGGGTTGTTGGTAATCTGCCTGCATCCTTCTAAAATCATATGAAGTACATTAAATACAACAACTTTTGTTCTACAGTTTTTAAAAACTCGTATTTTTTTTTCCATAAAAAAAAAAGTGTTTTTGCCCAGTTTAAAAGCGTCAAACACATATACAGCGTTATTGGTGATCAGCCTGGATCCTTTTAGGAGTTTTAAGAGTTTAATTATCTTATCTTAAGTACATTAAATACGACAACTTTTGTTCTACAGTTTCAAAACATTCGTATATTTTTTTGCCGTACAAAATAAAAGTAAAAAAAAACATTTGCGCAGTCTAAAACCATCGAACTCTTCATAATAATTCTTAACAAGAGCGCACGCGTTCTTTAACGCTCGATAAAAGATGTGCCGAAGTGAATAAACCCTAAACAGCCGTTAAACAGTGTTAAAATTACAACAAACACTATTTTTTTTGCGATTGAGTTGTAACAAAAGTTATTTGTTTAAAAGTTTAAATATACATAACATGCCTTTAAACGGATGCAGGCTGATTACCAGTAACCCTGTATAGAGTGCCAGAAGACCCTAAACGCCTGATGCCCCAGGCTCCAATTGAAGACGTTGTAAGAGTCAATGTGGCTTGCCCCCTATGTCCACTTCTCCGCGGATGAGGAAGAGATTCTTCCACCGCTCCCTGGGGATCTACCGCGCAACGAAAACTGTCTTAGCTTCGATATTGCTGTCTCGTTTATTCCCGCTTGTAATGAAAGAGACGCCAATAGGAATACCAAAGACGATTTAGTTAGGCGGTAGAGGGGATGGGCTTCAGCTTTGAGACGACTGTCTTATAGAAGGATACCACCGCCTCTCATGACCTCTCGTTATCGGGCATTATGGTCAAGACGGCAATGAGTCCTCATGACCACGGCCAAGGATACCTAAGGTCCCGTATGCACGGGTATACCTCCAGCGCGTTTTGCGCAGTGTCTTTCGTCCATCGATATAAACCAATGGATGTACCCTGAGCACCTGAAATTGGTAATAAACTGCATCTCTGTGTGTATCGTAAGTGGTTTACAAACAACCAATCCACTTGACACCTAGAATCGCTAGCGGCGAAATATGCTGTTGTTCTACTTATTTTGGTTGTTGACAAAGAATAGTGATAGGTAAAAACTTCCAGCGTCCACCGCGTCCTGCAACCGACTAGAACGGAAAGAGTGAGCTCACTCTTCCCAACGATAACATGATTCCGTGCGCCCTGAAATTTGGGAGGGCACATCTTTATATTGAGATCGTTACTTTCGTTCAACTGCACGGGGAAAGTTGATAATCCTTACATATTTATCTTAATACTACTAGCAGCGCGTCTTGAACATCGCCGCAAAATTGCTAGCTTATCGGTTTTTTAGCGGATACACTTCGGGGAGTGTGCGACTGATCTGCATGATCTAATACCACCTTTCCATTTCTTCTATCGGACTTCTCGTATCTCAAAAAAGCGACAACGACATGTTCCAAAAACACGAACGAAGAGATTTGACTCCACGTTTGTGATAAAAACGTCTAAGTTGTGGAATGCGTTACCTGAGTGGGTATTCCGGTCTTGCCCTATAGTTACAATCTTGTCTTCAAATCGAGAGTGAATCGGTTTCTTCTAGGTAAGCACGCTCCATCGTAGACCGCATCGTCGTTAAATATCAGGCGAGGTGGCGGTCAAGTGTAAACCTATAAAAGTTAAGAAAGAACATCCAAACATTGACGATTATAATATTAGTAGAGTCCATACACTGCTGCAAAACACCACATAATGTTATTAAAAATAAAATAAATGTTTTATTTTTTATAGTACAGAGTAATGAGACGTGCGGGACATGTGCCTGATAGTAAGCAAAATGCTTGCCACATAACAGCACAGTGACGCTCAGCTATTGGAACATGAAGAGTCGAATTCATCAGCGCTGCATTGCGCTCGTCACCCACAGATATTAGATTTTGTATCTCTATGCCCTGTAATTTCACTGGAAACATTGCCCTTCAAACCGGAACACAGTAATTTGTGCAAATTACTACTTGATGGTGGGACAACTGGCAAAGGTCACATTACTGCTTGGCAGTAGAATAACTGGCAAAGATGTGTTACTTTCAACCAGGCGGACTTGGCAAAGAGTCCTACCACTACAAAATGATACTACTATCACAGTATAAAGAAATACTACCAGAAATTCATGGCCTTTGATCTTGGGAGAAACGCCGATAATGTCTAGACACGGGTAGGGTTGTTGCAAACAAAAATGCTTTTAAAAATATGGCACCAAAATAAAATTCCTTCCCGCGTCTCACCCCGCACGCCCCGCACGATCGCCCCGTCTAGACGGCTTCGTCGAACAACTGTATTATTTAATAGACTGTGCTACTGTGCCATTATTATCAACTAATAATACTATGAATTTAATTCCAGAACCTATTGTATGAACTGGATGGCATTGAGGAATTGGCAAAACAGACACTCTACTGTGAAAATTGCAACAAAAGAATGATCATCAACAATAGGGATCCCAATGTCCATTACTGTCCGTAAGTATTTAACTACTACTTTACACACAGATTTTTTGTAGGCTGTGAATTGAATTCTAGCGTCACGCTCGGGAATGATAAGAAATCTTCGGGTAAACTCGGGATCATGGTCATTTGGCATCTAGAAATGCGTCAGCATTACTAAATGGTCACGCCCTCCGGATTCGCCCGCGTAGTTTCCAAAGTGAGCTATCAAATTCCGAGGCAAACCATTTCCAAACTTCTATCGGCAGTCCCTCTGATATTTTTTTTGGTTTTTAATACCAAACCAAACTTATTTATCATCATCATCATCATCAGCCTATCTTAGTCCACTGCTGGACATAGGCCTCTCCCATGGCTCGCCACTCACCCCTATCCTCGGCTATACGTCTCCATCCACTGCCTGCTGTCTTCCGTATATCGTCACTCGCATCTAGTCTCAGGGTGTCCTACACTACGTTTACCGATTCGTGGTCTCCACTCAAGAACACGTCTACTCCAACGGTTATCGGTTCTGCGACAGATATGGCCGACCCATTGCCACTTCAGTTTGCTAATGCGTTGAGCTAAAGTTATTTATAAATCGGTTAAATTCTAGTCGCTTGATCGCCGAAAACTGTGAAAATGTTTGTTTTTGTCAGGTTACATCAAAGGTCATCCTAGCGAGATGAGAGTAAGACCAATCGACGCGGTATTTTTTACTGATTTCAGTGGTATCTATAACACAATATCGCCCAACATCTCGGTTAGTCATTTCTGCCTTTCAACCGTCGATATGCCTATACAGGGTTATTGGTCATCAACAGCAGGGTTATTGCAAATGCATCCTTTTAAGGGGATGTTAAGTACATTAAATACGTCAACTTTTGTTCTACAGTTAAAAAAAAAACGTATTTTTTTTTCCAGACAAAATAAAAAAAAAGTGTAATTGCGCGGGCGAAAAACATCGAACTCTTCGTTAGAAGAGCGCGTGCGCTTTTTAACCCTCGATAAGTAAAGTGCCGAAGTGAAAAAATACTAAAAAGCCGCTAAATAGCGCTAGAAACTGCAACAAACATTTTTTTTGTGATATACGTAATATACGTATTGAGTTTTACCAAAAGTTGTAGAACAGAAATTGTCTGTCATTGTATAATTGAAATTGTCAGGATTATACAGAACATGTCCTTAAACAGATGCAGTCTGATTACCAGTAACCCTGTAGAAGTGTAGATGGCCATATAATATAGTATATTATAGTATCTATATATATATAAAAGTCAATGCCACTTTTCGTTGTTAATGAACTCCTCCTAAACGGCTGGGCCGATTTGAATGATTTTTTTGTACACGTTTAGGTAGGGCCCTGGATGGTTTAGATTCACAAATCAGCCCGGCAGGTGGCGCTTTAGTTGGTATCTAGGTTATTATCCGAGCGAAGCCGGCACGGGCCGCTAGTATAGTATAGAATAGCCAATAGAAGTGACTAGCCTCGACTCTCTACTTGCGAAAAAAGGTCCTACTGGAAGGATGCTTTTGATGAAAGATAGACATTTAATGGGAGGCTTGTGCTGTGCTATGCAAAGGTTGAGACGGACTTTAAAAAGAACTAGTGATGCACCGATCTGATTCCATCCATTTTTAACCCCCGACAAAAAAAGGAATGTTATAAGTTTGACGTCGATGTCTGTCCGTCTGTGGCACTGTAGAGCTTAAACGGATAGACCGATTTCGATGCGGTTTTTTTATTTGAAGTTTTATTTCCGTGCGGTGGTTCTTAGCTATGTTTGGTTAATATCGATTCAAGATGGCCGCCTCCACAAAATGGCGGATAAAATATTTTTTCACTACTCCCTCAATATGGGTTTCTAATGAAAAGGCTTGACTAATAGAATACTATACACTACAACAAATTTCAAATCCAAGATGGCCGCCACCACATAACGACGAATTACATTTCTTTTTTCACCAAGCCCTCAATATGGGTATCAAATGAAAGGGCTCGACTAGTAGAATGTTGTACAGATTACAAATCCGAGATAGCCGGGGGTAAAACATTTTTAAAATTATATTCTTGTTTATGATTCCGTAGATGTAAAAACTCAGAGCCTCCGGAAGGGAACCCCGATGGCTGGCAGCCGTATATGGAGGCCGATGACGTCATCATCTGGAGGAAAGAGTACAAGAGCGGACAAGGACTGTATGCTTATAAAGGTAGGTTATTACATTATAACTAGTAGTGGTAGGACTCTTAGCAGAGTCCGCCTGGGGAAGTACCACACCTTTGCCAGTTATTCTACCGCCAAGCAGTGATGTGCAAATATTCAAATCAAATCAAATCATTTATTTCATCAACAAACATTGGTAAATCAAAGAATACATAGATGTAAATCGTTCGTACATATCTGTAAACTTAGACGAACTTGGCACCCAAACTAGTAACATTACTGTGTTCCGGTTTGAAGGACAATGTTGCCAGAGAAATTACAGGGCATCTAAGGCATCTTAGATCTCCGGGTGACGAGCGCAGTGCAGTTCTAGGTAATGATTTAGACTCGTCATGTTCCAATAGCTGCGTGTCACTGTGCTGTCATGTGGCAGGCATGTTGCTTACCATCAGGTCATCATAAAAAAAACTAAGTAGCGATTCGCCCGTGGTACGTAACGTGCAGGGTTTTGTTAAATAAAGAGTGACGAGACGAACAGGACATGTGCCTGATGGTAAGCAACATGCCTGCCACATAACAGCACAGTGAGACGCAACTATTGAAACATCCAGAGTTCAAATCATTACCTGCGCTCGTCACCCAGATATCTAAGACGTTATATCTCTATGCATTATAATTTCTCCGGAAACATTACCCTTCAAACCGGATCACAGTAATGTTTGCACATTACTGCTTGACGGTATAATAACTGGCAAAGGTTACTGGTAATCAGCCTGGGTCCGTTTAAGGTCATGTTCTGTATATTAAGGGTCGGTGCTTTTTTCTTTTTTTTTAAGTAACCTCAGTTGTCCTACTACTGGGCAAAGGTCTCCCCCAATTCCTTCCACTTAATCCGATCATGTGCTTCCATCGTCCAATCTTTCCAATAGTTACTGAGATTAGCGTGTTCAAACAAAAAAAAAACTCTTCAGCTTTATAATATTATACATTACTAGCTGACTCGGCAAACGTTGTTATGCCATATAAATCATTTCTAGGTAATTTCTAGTGATTTATAGTGATAAACGATAATAATTGATCAGTTATCAATGATGAAAAATTATTAAATTACTTAAATGGCTATTAAAAAATAGGGGTTGGTGATAAAAGGGAAAAAAAATTAGGGCTGTATGTATTTTTTAACGCCGCATTATAAAAAAATAAAAACAAAAAATGTTGTCCAAAAATTAAAAAAAAAAATTATGGGTTGACCAACCCTTGTCTCTTAGGGGTATGAAAAATAGCTAGTAGCCGATTCTCAGACCTACTGAATATGCATATAAAATTTGGTTAAAATCAGTAAAGCCGTTTCGGAGGAGTAAGGAAACAAACACTGTGACACGAGAATTTTATATATAAGATACAATACAATAGAGATAAGGCCACCCTTTGCCCTGCATAATTTATTGTTGATTTTTTTTGTTTCTTTAGTTCTAAGATTTATTGTGTAAATTTGTGGATGTAATAAAGAATTAGATTATATTATAATAGTTGTTTGTTATCCAATAGTGCAAAGTTACTTTTTAACCGCATGCTCAATTTGGATGACCGAGCAAGCGAAGAATTTAAAATATTAGTATAGACTTGCGTTCCTAAGCGCGTATTATGAATTTTACAAATTCATTCTTATTTATATAGATTAGATAACATTAGTATTGATAAGTAATCTAATCATGTAATGTGTAAAATTGTGATACAACAATCTAGACTATCTATATGTTAATGGACAGGATCCATTATCTTCATAAACAAGCTTTTTTAACCAACTTTAAAAAAGGTAAAGGCTCCCAATTTGGTAGTATGTTTTTTGAAATGAAAACTTCTTTTATCGCACCACAGACATATTTTTCGTGGGCTGTAAATTGAATTCTAGCGTCACGATCGGACGGACATAGCCATTGGCCATCTAGAGATGCGTAGATGGCCGTGCTTTTAGCCTTAGCTTATAGGTTTCACCCGCGTAGTATATGGTATAACGGACACGGCAGGTTCGAATCCCGGTTGCATGGCTAAATATTTTGTGTCATAGCTTGTCTTGGCTAGCTTTCACGGTGAACGAAAACATCGTGAGGAACCTGGCAGATTCCAAAGACTTACTCGATATAACATGCATGCGTTATCCTCCAACTCATACTCGACTACTGTGGTGAATGTAGGGGCATTGACTGTCTCGTAAGAGAAGATCTCAAATCCTAAGGCAACTACAGGGCTATTGGTATTCACTAATCAGCCTGCATCCTTTTAAGGGGATGCTAAGACAAATTCTATTAATTGATTTCATAGTTTTTTTTATACTGCTGCCGTAAAAATATTTAGATGATAAAGCTTCACTTATGATTTGTTTTGTCAAAACAAACCTCAATATTCTTGAGGATAGATTCAATTATTTTTTTACAATTTTTTTCACTTGAGTCATATCCGGCGCCAAGCCCATATGGGCTCCCTGCCATTTGACGGGTTAAGGATATTAAATGCGTCTACACTCTACAGTTCATAAAAAAAATCGTTTTTTCGCATTCGAAATAAAAAAAAATGTTACGGCCCGGTCTAAAAGCATCGAACTCTTCGTAACAATTCGTAACTTGGTACGAATTGTTACGAATCCAAACCGAATGGATTCGATGCTAATTCGAAGCGCGCGCGCGCTATTTAACGTTCGATAAACGATGTGCCGAAGTGAATAAACACTAAACAGCCGCTAAACAGTGATAGAGAGGACAACAAACACTATTTTTTTTGGGAGATGTATTGAGTTTTATCAAAAGTTGTAGAACAAAAGTTGTTTGTTTACTCTTATACAGAACATTTTTTTTTTTTTATGAGTAATGACGAGACAAACAGGTCATGTGCCTGATGGTAAGCAACATGCCTGCCACATAACAGCACAGTGACACGCAGCTATTGGAACATGAAGAGTTGAAGAGTCCAAATCATTACCTTAAACATGCCCTTAAACGGATGGAGGCTGATTTACAGTAACCCTGTATAAGTGGGACATGTCGAATCTGTGTTACGGTCTCGTCTAGTGTACGAATGTATCAATGAGAGCGCGCCATAAATATGTAAAATTAGTCTAAGAGATTGTGAACATTCTGACTAAGGTCTTTTGTGTTTTTGAAGTGAAAACTTTTAGGCACTTTTAACTTTAGGCGCGCCTAGACAGATTTTTCGTGGGCTGTGAATTGGTTTCATTCGTCACGCTCGGGTAAGATAAGAAAGCTTCGGGTAAACTCGGGACCATGGCTATTGGCCATCTAGAAATACGTCAGCCAATGGGAAATGCTGAAAGGGTGGCCATCTAGAAACGCATCAGCCAATGGGAAATGCCAACGCATTTCTAGATGGCCATGCCAAGATGGCGAGGCCACGCCCTCCGGTTACCCGTTGTTACCCGTGTAGTTTCCAAGGTAAGCTATCAAATTCTGAGTTATAAGTTTTCACTTCTATCGGCAGTTCCTATGACTGCCAATTTTTTATTTTATTTTTGTTAATGTGTTAGCGGTGTCTTGTAGTTTTGTGTGATTGGTAAAATCTTTGAAACTACATAATATTATATCCTCTCGACAATAGACAGCATCTTCGCAAACTGGTGGTCAAGTGCAAAGCTGCTACCGATCCTACTAATACTAGAAATGTAAATTTTTTAGATGTTTGTTGCTCAATCTCGTTGCATCGTATGAAAAGTTTGGGTTGAAATTTGGAACACAGACTATAGTCCAACATATGTAGTAGGTACAAGTCGCCAATTGCTACTTTGTGTTAAGGTGTTTCTGTATTTTGTTATTATTATTTAAATAAATAAATAACTATTGGTGGACAATTCACACACAACACCATCTGATCCCAAACTAAGCAAAGCTTGTGTGATGGCAGCCAGATAGCTGATATAATACTTATATAGTTTTAAATACATACTTATTATACATAGAAACACCTATTTAAGAGCAACATATATCTAGTCTGGAATAGCAGATAGATTCCCTTTATTCATACACCAAAAAAGAATACATAGCGAAAATAAACAAAACATAGTAAAACAGTGCGACAATGGGCGGCCTTATCGCTGAAAGCGATCTCTTCCAGGCAACCTAGGTCATATAGGCTATTTTTTTTATCGCGGTAGAGTAACGCGAACGGGAACTACGTGACTGATCCCGCAGGGCGCTGTTTGTTTTGCTACTAACTGAGCTTACACATATGCAACCTACGTATATATTGATAAAATACACCGTGCTCAATGTCGTTGCCAGCTCCTACACTATAATGATTATACACCGTGCAACCAAGGTCGCGTCGCGGTTATTTTCCGAACACTTATATCATTGATACGCATAGTTGGGTATTGTGTGATCTTAGCTACTTAAACATTTTGTTTTTCACTGCCCGATTTTGCCGTGCAAAGAATAATGGAACCTATGCTGATTAAAAACCATTTTATTCTATTAAAATTATATAACTTTAATAACTTTAATTTAAAAAACCCGACTGCAAATAACATTTTATACTATCTAAGGACACTTGGGTGATTAAGACGAATTTAACGATATCCTAGTTATCAAAATCCATCCAGCCTTTTGGAAGATACGTGGGAATAAAGAAATTTACAAACATACAAGATACGCGCGAAAAACATAACCCTTCTTTCAGTCGGGTAAAAAAGAACGGGGTTTTTAATTCGGTTCTATGTTTTCGAAGTGAAAACTTCGTTTGGCGCATCACATACAGATTTTCCGTGGGCGGTGGATTGCGCTCAAGCGACTCGTTCGTAAATAAAAGAAATCTTCGGGTAAACTCGGATGATCTAGATGGCCAGGCGACCCCATCTAGTTTCACCTGCGTAGTTTCCAAAGTGAGCCATCCAATTCTAGTTAGTTTTCATTTCTATCGGCAGTTCCTATGACTGCCAATTTTTAGGGTTCCGTAAAACGTAAAACCGGAACCCTTATAGATTCGTCATGTCTGTCTGTCTGTCTGTCTGTCTGTCTGTCTGTCTGTCTGTCTGTCTGTCCGTCCGTATGTCACAGCCACTTTTTGCCGAAACTATGAGAACTACACTGTTGAAACTTGGTAAGTAGATGTATTCTGTGAACCGCATTTGGATTTTTACAAAAGTTTTTTAAAAAAACAAAAATTAGGGGTGCCCCCCATACTGAGAACTGAAACTCAAAATTTTTTTTTTCATCAAACCTACACGTGTGGGTTGTCTATCGATAGGTCTTCAAAAATGATGTTGAGGTTTCTAATATAATTTTTGTCTACACTGAATAATTTGCGCGAGAGACGCTTCCAAAGTGGTAAAATGTGTGTCCCCCCCCCCTCTAACTTCTAAAGTAAGAGAATGAAAAATCTAAAAAAAATATATGATGTACATTACCATAAAAACTACCAACGAAAATTAGTTTGAAGTCGATCTGATGAATAGTTTTTTTTAGTACGTCATAAATACACTATTATTAAAACTTCGATCAAAGTTACAACGAACTACAAGAACTATGTGTACTATGTATATTATGTTACTTGCTGCAACGGAACCTTTCATGGGCGAGTCCAACTCGCACTTGGCTACTTTATTGTTGTTGTATGTATATATTAGGCGATAGCTCCGTTAATTTTGAATAGATTTCAATAATTAATTTCTTGTTTTGGTAGAAAATACTTCAGAGGTGTTTCCATATAAATTTAATTAAAATCGCTGTGGCGGTCTCTGAAATAACAACAAAAAATAAAGTGGCCAAGTGCGAGTTGGACTCGCCCATGAAGGGTTCCGTTGCAGCAAGTAACATAATATTCATAGTACACATAGTTCTTGTAGTTCGTTGTAACTTTGATGAAAGTTTTAATAATAGCGTATTTATGACGTACTAAAAAAAACTACTTATCAGATCGAGTTCAAACTAATTTTCGTTGGTAGTTTTTATGGTAATGTACATCATATATTTTTTTTAGTTTTTTCATTCTCTTACTTTAGAAGTTAGAGGGGGGGGGACACACATTTTTCCACTTTGGAAGTGTCTCTCGCGCAAATTATTCAGTGTAGACAAAAAATATTTTAGAAACCTCAACATCATTTTTGAAGACCTGTCGATAGACACCCCACACGTGTAGGATTGATGAAAAAAAAATTTTGAGTTTCAGTTCTCAGTATGGGGGGCAACCCTAATTTTTCTTTTTTTAATTTTTTTTGTAAAAATCTTAATGCGGTTCACAGAATACATCTACTTACCAAGTTTCAACAATGTAGTTCTCATAGTTTCGGCAAAAAGTGGCTGTGACATACGGACGGACAGACAGACAGACAGACAGACAGACAGACAGACATGGCGAATCTATAAGGGTTCCGTTTTTACGTTTTACGGAACCCTAAAAAGTCAGTCATAGGAACTGTCGATAGAAGTGAAAACTTACTACTCAGAATTTGATAGCTTAGTTTGGAAACTCCGCGGGTGCAACCGGAGGGCGTGGTCATTCCCGAGTGTGACGCTAGAATTCAATTTACAGCCCACGAAAAATCTGTCTTTCGTCGTGAAGTCGTTTTTTGTTTTTTTTTGACGTGACAACGTCTTATAAATTGGTTTGCCGGGTGACACTTCAAGAAACTGCGTTACGCTCCGCTCACGTTATGCGCTCACAATGAGAGCGAGTGAGAGGAACGCGTGCCTTTCACTTTTTATGTCTGTCTCTCTCGCTCTTAGGCGGGCTAACCATGCCCGAGTCGCCGATTCGCTTAGGCGCCTGCATACAAGTTTACACGTTGCCAGTTAATTGTAAAACGATTGTGTAGTGATAATGTGACCACTCAAAGTCGTTGTCACGTAAAACTTTCGCCCGTATACCGACTTTACAGGCAACCAATTTTTTTTTGACAAAGAACACTTATTACAATCTCATCATCATCATCAGCCGCAAGACGTCCACTGCTGAACATAGGCCTCCCCCCTAGATTTCCACAACGATCGGTCCTGCGCTACCTGCAACCAGCGGTTTCCAGCGACCTTTGTTAGGTCATCTGTCCATCTAGTGGGAGGCCGTCCAACACTGCGTCTTCCGGTTCGTGGTCACCACTCGAGAACCTTTCTTCCCCATCGGTTGTCAGTTCTGCGAGCGATGTGGCCTGCCCATTGCCACTTCAGCTTGCTTACTCTTTGAGCTATGTCGGCCACTTTCGTTCTTTTGCGAATATCCTCATTACGGATTCTGTCGCGCAAAGAGACTCCGAGCATAGCTCTCTCCATAGCTCGCTGTGTGACTTTGAGCTTTGTTATGAGGCCCACAGTTAAGGAACACGTCTCAGTTCCATCACTGGCAACACGCATTGGTTAAAGACTTTTGTCATATTACAATCTATTTATTTAAAAATGAATGTTTGTATATCCTTTATGGAATCGTAAACTATGCATTCAACATGTGATGATTTTGATTTGTAGTGGTAGGACTCTTAGCAGAGCCCGCCTGGGGAAGTACCACACCTTTGCCAGTTATTCTACCGCCAAGCAGTAATGTGCAAAACATTACTGTGTTCCGGTTTGAAAGGACAATGTTTCCAGAGAAATTACAGGGCTCAGAGATATAATATCTTAGATCTCTGGGTGACGAGCGCAGTGCAGTGCTAGGTAACAATTTGGACGCTTCATGTTCAATAGTTGCGTGTCACTGTGCTGTTATGTGGCAGGCATGTTGCTTACCATCAGGGACATATCATTCTCCTCTCGTCACTCCTTAATATGAAAAAAAAAATCGTGTCCAGGTTACAATATTTACAATATTCTTGCTGTAATGTTAGTACATTATGATATAAGTGCGCTAAGTTGATAATTACAGCAGAGGCGATATTGCTAGCTCGAGCCGAAGGCGAGAGCTATAATTAGCAGAGGGTGTAATTATCAAAGCGCACGTGTCATACGACGTTTTATAACATATTTGCGAGGAAATAAATAAAACTCTGACGACATTTTCAAATAAAAACTGTACCGCAAAAAAAAATTGGCAGTCATAGGAACTGCCGATAGAAGTGAAAACTTATAACTCAGAATTTGATAGCTTACTTTGGAAACTACGCGAGTGTAACCGGAGGGTGTGGCCTGGGCATCATGGCATGATCATCTAGAAATGCGTCAGCATTTCCCATTGCCTGACGCATTTCTAGATGGCCATGCCATGATGGACAGGCCATGCCCCTTTGGCATTTCCCATTGGGTGACGCCTTTCTAGTTGGCCAATGGTCCCGAGTTTACCCGAAGATTTCTTATCATACCCGAGGGTGACGCTAGAATTCAATTCGCAGCCCACGAAAAATCTGTCGAGGCGCGCCTAAAGAGGTTTTCACTTCAAAAAGGGCGCGGAATATCTTTTACTTTTTCACAGAATATCAATAGCAATGCGCGCGCATCGGCGCCTTTTTTTATAAGCAACGGCACAGAACCAGCCTTTGTGCCATTAGTAATAAACTAAATTAATATGTTTGTGTTTTGTTACAGATAAATTATTGTAATTCTTGGTCAAAATTAATTAAATTAACGATTCAATAATTCTTTATTACATTTTACCTCTCAAAGATAATTTTATTCATAAAATGTTGACCACGTTTCTGACATAAAAACTCTTTACTAAGATTTAAAAAGGTACCGTTCGTTTTAGTCGGAGCATTTTCAAACCGTGCGTTTTACATTATACATTACCGCACAAGTACGTAATGAGATACATTACGATACAGAAATTGGTGCAATAGGAGACCCTTTACGAGCAAATGTGTTATACTTTACCTACTTATGTATGTGTTTTGTTAGTCTTTGTGTGTGAAATAAAGTGTTCATTTTCGTCGTTTTTTGAAAATATTAAGTGGTCGGTTTCAGTGTACGGCCGCTACAAAGACGTGAACGCGCAAGACTTCGCCGCGGTGAACATAGATGGCGCGTACCGTCGCAAGTGGGACAGTGCGGTGGCGGCACTGGCGGTCGTCGAGAGGAACGCCAACGGTTTGCCCGACCAGATGGTGTTGCACTGGGAGGTGTTGTGGCCGGTGGGTTGTTTGACGATTTTAAAATATTATTTTTGGGACGGACGCTAAAAAAAAAATAGTCCGTCAGTTTTTTTTTTATAGTGACGAGACCAGCAAGACATGCCCCGGGTGGTAAGCAACATGCCTGATACATAACAGTTCAGTCACACCCAGCTATTGTAATATGAAGAGTCCAAATCATTACCTAGCACTGCACAGCGCTCGTCACCCAGAGATATAAGATGTTATGTCTCTAAGCCCTGTAATCTGGAAACATTGCCCTTCAAACCGGAACATAGTAATGTTTGCACATTACTGCTTGGCGGTAGAATAACTGGCAAAGGTGTGGTCCTTCCCCAGGCGGACTCTACCAAGAGTCCTACCACTACAAATCTTTACTTCAACTTTCTTTTCAATTTTTTTTCAATACAATCTTGATTATATACTTGTCTAGATGAAGCGTTACGCTGTAATTGCGACAAAAGTAACAGGTCAGGTTTCAAGCACTTGTGAGCGTGTCACGCATATACAAGTGTTGAAACTCAGACATTTGTGTTTGTGACATGGTTTTTACACATGGCGTCTGAAGCGTCAAATGACGCTGTCCTGAGACATTTTTGAAGTGAAAACTTCTTTAGGCGCGCTATAGACAGAATTTTCGTGGGCTGTGAAATGGATTCATCAATCGTCACGCTTGGATATGATAATGGATCGGATCGGATATGAAATATTCGGGTAAACTCGGTAAAAACGGCTAGGTTACCGTACCAGGGCAACAGAAACAGTAAAGAGTTTCGATTACCTACCTCCAACAGCCCAGCGTTTATCTCCAGATACCAGGACAACAGAAACATAAAAGAGTTGCGTGTGCCCCTAGGTACCAGTACCAGGGCAACAGAAACAGTAAAGAGTTGCAATATTTTGTACAACTTCGTTCCATCAGAATGTCCCTTGACACCTCCCAAGTATTTCGAAGTGAAAACTTCTTTTGGCGCGCAGGCGCGCTTTTAGGCAGATTTTTCGTGGGGTGTGAATTGAATTGTAGCGTCACTGGCGTCACGCTCGGGTATGATAAGAAATCTTCGGATAAACTCGAGGCCACGCCCATTGGCCATCTAGAAATGCGTCAGCCAATGGGAAATGCTGAAAGGGCGTGGGCTAACCATCACGGCATGACCATCTAGAAATGCGTGAGCCAATGGAAAATGCTAACGCATTTCTAGATGGCCATGCAATGATGGTCAGGCCACGCCATCCGGTACACCCGTGTAGTTTCCAAAGTAGGCTTCAAATTCTGAGTTATATGTTTTCACTTCTATTGGCAGTTCCTATGACTGCCAATTTTTTTTTTAATCATTTGTTTCTGTAACTAATTGGTAAAGTAAAGGTTACTTACCGGGGTGATAGCTAACTTTTTTTAGTTATGTTCAATCGTCCTTTGTAATTTCTGCGGACTTATATAGCGCAAATCGTTATATTCAAAAGCAACAAAACACGGGTTCACCGCACAACGGCGTTGTCGCTACTAAACTGACAGAGCGAGCTTATCAGCCAACGATTGGCTGATATTTTATCTGGTGTTTCTACGCTCGAACGGTCTATCTAGACAAGTGTATAATCAAATATTCTAATGTATTTATTTCCAGCGACTATTCGCCAATCGCGACTATGTCTACATACGGCGTCACAAAGAGTTCACAGTCAAAAGCATCAGTTCCCCCCACCTGTTCGATGACGTCGCACCCCCTAGCCCAAAAACCCCCACGAAGACCTCCACAAAACCCCCTAAAACCAAAGAACCCCCACCAGAGCCTGAACCCCCAAAAAATCCTTCTGATTTACCTGATATATTCAAAGTGCCACTCAAGACACCGCCTAAAGTGACCGAGATACCCCCTAAAGAAACCCCGAAAAAATACATCGAAAGATCCAGCGTTCACGACAATGCGAAGCAGAAGTCATTAGAAATGGACAGGTAAGTGAAAACTACAGGGTTACTGGTAATCCGCCTGCATCCGTTTAAGGGCATGTTCTGTATATTTAAACAAACAACTTTTGTTAAAACTTAATAGATAACCCAAAAAAAATTTGTATTTGTTGCCCTTTTTTGTACTGTTTAGCGACTTTTTAGTGTTTCTTCGGTACATCATTTTTTGCGCGTTAAAGAGCGTACGCGCTCTCGTTACGAATTGTTACGAAGAGTTCGATAGTTTTAGACCTTGCAAATGCACTTTTTATTTATTTTGTAAAATAAAAAAATAAAACATTTTTTTTTAAACTGTAGAACAAAAGTTGACGTATTTAATGTACCTAACACCCCCTTAAAAGGATGCAGGCTGATTACCAATAGCCCTGTATAATTATTTGTAAGGTATTTTTTTAAGTGAAAACTTATTTTGGCCCGCCACAGACCGATTTTTCGTGGCCTGTGAATTGAATCCTAGCGTCACGCTCGGAAATGATGAGAAATCTTCGGGTAAACTCGGGACCATGGCCATGCTGCATGGCTACGCCCTCCGGTTTCACCCGCGTAGTTTCCAAAGGGAGCTATCAAATTCTGAGTTGTAAGTTTTCAGTTCTATCGGCAGTTCCTATGACTGCCAATTTTTTGAAGTGAAAACTTCTTTAGGCGCGCTATAGACAGAATTTTCGTGGGCTGTGAAATGGATTCATCAATCGTCACGCTTGGATATGATAATGGATCGGATCGGATATGAAATCTTCGGGTAAACTCGGTAAAAACGGCCAGGTAGGTACCAGTACCAGGGCAACAGCAAGTTTTCACTTCTAGCGGCAGTTCCTATGACTGCCAATTTTTTTTTTATAGTACGGAGGTATAGAGTGACGATACGAGCAGGATGCGGCAGCAGGAGCGAGATGTGCCTGATGGTAAGCAACATGCCTGCCCATCACAGCACAGTGACACGCAGCTATTGGAACATAAAAGAGTCCAAATCATTATCTAGCGTTGCACTGTGCTCATCACCCAGAGATCTAAGATGATCTCTATGCCCTATGCCCTGTAATTTCACTGGAAATATTCCCCTTCGAACCGGAACCCAGTAATGTTTGCAACATTAGCAATAGCTGCGTGTCACTGTGCTGTGTGCTGTTATGGGCAGGCAAGTTGCTTACCATCTGGTACATGTCCTGCTCGTCGCAGAATAACTGGCAAAGGTTACTACTACTAGGTACTACCCTTGGCGGACTCTGCAAAGAGCCCTACCACTACTAAATGTATCTTGATCGGCCAGTTGATTGTTATATTTACTATGCAAGTGTCGACTGACTACTTTTTAGTATCTTGTTGATGTCGACTGACTTATTATTAAGACCAACATTGGACTTATTATTGGTAAGTTGACCTGTTGTCGACTGGCTGATTTTATTGGATCAAAAACTAGTGATAGCTGCCTTATAATTGACATTAATTTATTTTGAGTGATTTTGAGTTTGGAAGTCGACAGGAGCCTTGATTGAAGGACTAGTGTTATTGTGTCACCTGATTTATTATTGGACTTAAGACTGGTGTCGTCTTGAGTCGGGCATTACTGTTTGATTTTGGTCTCTACGTCCGGTTGGGATTCAGACCGCAGTATATTATTTGACGACGTCTGTTTCATATCAGAGATAAACTGACCTCTTCGAGAGGCATGTGATAATTTGGCAATACCATTTTTAGGGTTCCGTAAAACGTAAAAACGGAACCCTTATAGATTCGTCATGTCTGTCTGTCTGTCTGTCTGTCCGTCCGTATGTCACAGCCATTTTTTGCCGAAACTATGAGAACTACACTGTTGAAACTTGGTAAGTAGATGTATTCTGTGAACCGCATTAAGATTTCAACAGAAAAATTAAAAAAAAAAAAAAAATTAGGGTTGCACCCCATACTGAGAACTGAAACTCAAAATTTTTTTTTTCATCAAACCTACACGTGTGGGGTGTCTATCGATAGGTCTTCAAAAATGATGTAAAGGTTTCTAAAATTATTTTCGTCTACACTGAATAATTTGCGCGAGAGACACTTCCAAAGTGGTAAAATGTGTGTCCCCCCCTCTAACTTCTAAAGTAAAAGAATGAAAAATCTAAAAAAAATATATGATGTACATTACCATGTAAACTACCAACGAAAATTAGTTTGAACTCGATCTGATGAGTAGTTTTTTTTAGTACGTCATAAATACACTATTATTGAAACTTCGATCAAAGTTACAACGAACTACAAGAACTATGTGTACTATGTATATAATGTTACTTGCTGCAACGGAACCCTTCATGGGCGAGTCCAACTCGCACTTGGCCACTTTATTTAGTCTTAGTTTATATGATGATAAAAATATTGACAGATAATGAAAATTTTCTACTTCTTTTCATATCTGGCATTCTACATGACATTCTATTCGATTGGTTGTACACAAATACGCTAACATGCTACTAGGAACAACATTCAAATACGTTATGAATTCGACATTAAATGGGTCATGAATCGTAAACGGTAAGTTTTATAAAAAAGTTTTCAGAAAACAAAAGATGTGAAATTTTATTTTCTACAGTAATGGTCTCAATGACTTTTCCCCTAAAGTGCATAGATTGCGAGATATCGACCGAAAACGTTTTTTCAAGATGGCGCTTGAAGCACCTGGATCTGTCAGCATTTTGTGATTTTATAAGTGATCCTTAAACCTTGTTAAAAGAAAAAATTGGGTCGGAAATTTAGTGCAAAGTTACTTAAATTCTATTTTTACTGTCCTAAACGTCTTGTACGAGTATTTCTGGGCTTGTCTTGTGATTCAGTCAAAGACAATAACCCACATGACTGCTCCTACGAATTTCCCTTTTGTTTAGTAATACCATTGCTCAGTTCAGTACAATGGAAACCCGTTGATGTCTTTCTTTGCGTCCTGCTCTGTCCTTTGAAGTTTGTAGAACTCTATTTCATTTTGTCCGATCATTCTTGGAAAGTAGTGCACATCACACGAATGTTCGCTAATCACAAGCGCGGTATTGTACCTCGTCCTGCGCCCCCGTTGGTGAGTTGTGATAGTAGGCGAGATTCGTATCATCGCCGATGAACAAGGTATCTGATCTGTGGTTTCAGTATAACTTCAGAAATGTACAAATACTGATATTTATATGTCCTTTTTTTCAGTAAAGAGCCTCCACCCGAAGTAGAGAAGGAAAACAAGGTCTATGTGATAGTGTCTCGCTCTTGCACGCACCCCGATGTGCCTCCCACCAGAAACGCCATCAGGGTGTCGGAGTACTGGAGTCATATGGTCATCAAGACTTTGGATGGAGACGATAAGGTAACTACAATAATTTTAACAAAAAAAGAACCGACTTGACAAACGCGCTAGTCGCCCCTACAATTTTTGCAAGTTATCTTCTCCAAGATTCCACCATCAGATCCTGGTTTCCTTATCATGGTACCACCCTTGGAATGTCTCCTATCCAACAAAAAAATAATCATCGAAATCGGTTCATAACCAACGAAGCTATCCGCGAACTCACATAAAAAAAATATAAATTTACGGTCGAATTGAGAAACCTACTTTTAAGTCTAAGTCTAAGTCTTCTAAGTCGGTTAAAAAAGAACAAAATTTATGTTTGTATTGAGTTGAAATTTGTCATAGTAATAGGATACAATCTAACTAATTCACCTTATTCACTTCATTCACCTCAAAAAAACTAATTAGTCCGTCAGTTAGATTGCTAAAAAATTTTGTACACGTATTTTTTCTTTTGTTTCACAAACAAAAAATTACGAAGATACAGCGCTTAGAAGTTACGCATGACGTCACTCGTGCCTACGATTTTTGCTCACGAGTGACGTCGCGACCCCCTACCACACCCTCGTCACTGGCTAAACGCCGCGAGCTAAGTACCTACTCGTTCGGGTCCTCCCGGGTGTACTAAAATCACAAGGCCGCCGGCCGTTTGCCCGAGTTGACGTGCGAACGAACGCTGAGTGCGCGCATAAATAATGTCGCGGCGTTATTGTATTGTGAATGGCTGCAATCTGCAATAGCAAGAAACTAAAATGTAGAAGTAATTTATCTTATTTTAAATTGCCGAAACAGGAAGCAAGGGAAGTGTTTTTATTGTTAATATTTATTTTTGAGCTAAATTTTGGTAGGTTTCAAATTTCAATCGAACAGAATATAGAAACAGTAGTGTGTAATATGTATAATATTTATTTTGAATAGATACAGTAGAGGTTATGCATACACATTATTTTGTCTGAAATACCTTTTACCCCATCTTTATTATGTCTCATTAAGTTTAATAAAAATTTTGACGAGATACTTTTTTTAATATTCATGTACATAATGAATGATACTAATTTGTACATTTATTCGACGGTATGAAAACAACTTACAACTACCTACATTGTATAACCAAAATAAACTTCAGTATCAATTGACTATAAAACGTACCTACTTAAAAAAAAAGAAGGAGGCGGTTCTGGGCTTAATTTTATTGGATGTAAGTATGTTTCGCGATAGCTCAGCTAATTGTGAACCATTTTGTAACCCCCGACTAAAAAAGGGTGTTCTAAGTTTGACGTCGATTTTTTTAAAAAGGTTTATTTTTGTGCGGTGGTTCTTAGCTATGTTTGGTTAATATCGATTCAAAATGGGGGGGCATTTCCACAAAATCGCGGACAAAATATTTCTTCACAACCTACCTCTATATGGGTATCAAATGAATGGGATTCTCTAATGGAGTACTGTAGTGGTAGGACTAATAGCAGAGTCCGCCTGAGGAAGTACCACACCTTTGTCAGTTCTTCTACCGCCAAGCAGTAATGTGTTCCGTTACTGTGTTCCGGTTTGAAGGGCAATGTTTCCAGTGAAATTACAGGGCTTAGAGATGTAACATCTTAGATCTCTGGGTGACGAGCGCAGTGTAGTGCCAGGTAATGGTTTGGACTCTTCATGTTCCAATAGCTGCGTGTCACTGTGCTGTTATGTGACAGGCATGTTTCTTACCATCAGGCACATGTCCTGCTCGTCTCGTCACTCTTTATTAAAAAAAACACAGTAACGTTTGCACATTACTGCTTCGCGGTAGAATAACTGGCAAAGGTGTGGTCCTTCCCCAGGCGGACTCTGCCAAGAGTCCTACCACTACTACCACCTACCACCATTTCGTACAACCCTAGCACGTTTGGTCAATGACGTAAGCAGACGACAAGTCACACGGTGCGCACGGCATTTACAACTCTGCGTGGGTGTGTTAAGGTGTATTTTTGCTTACAAGTAACAGTAGGTAAGTAGTATACGACAGTTTAGGTTATTATCGTGTAGGTATTTGCACTTTTGTATGGAAGTGATGCATCTGTTACGAAGTAACTATTTTCTGATCTGTGCCCCTACTCTCGAAGTTTGATATTCTATATATTTGTCGATTTTTAATATTTTGAAAAAACAAAAAATACGTTTCCCATACTTTTTCCATGATCTAGCTGACGGACTAATTAGAAAAGTGTATTTTTGACCAAGTCCGGTACCCTATTATGTCTTTTCATTGGATAATCATGTTAAGGGAGTAGCTAAAAAAAAATATACTTAATATGTAATCCGCCATTTTGTAGAGAAACAAAAATAAATACGTGAAAAATATATTTTGATCAAACAAGCGAAACAAAAAAATCGCGTTCAACATTTTTTTTTTTAATTTAACTGGTGGGCTAATTAGTTTTTAGTCATCTTACCTGTTATAATGAATTTAAGTATTACTTAAGAAATTCCAGGGCTTTGAGATGAAACATCTTACATTTCTGGGTGACGTCCGCGGTGCAGTGCCAAGTAATATTTTGTACTCTTTATATATACCAATAGCTGCGTGTCACTGTGCTGTTAAGTGGCAGGCGTGTTGCTTACCATCAGGCACATGTCCAGCTAGAGACCCGGAGGCCTTCAACAACCTGAATAGGATTTAGTTGTGGTAGGACTCTTAGCAGAGTCCGCCTGGGGAAGCACCACACCTTTGTCAGTTATTCTACCGCCAGGCAGCAATGTGCAAACATTACTGTGTTCCGGTTTGAAGGGCAATGTTTCCAGAGAAATTACAGGGCTTAGGAGATATAACAACTTAGATATCTGGGTGACGAGCGCAGTGCAGTGCTAGGTATTGATTTGGACTCTTCATATTCCAATAGCTGTGTGTCGCTGTGCTGTTATGTGGCAGGCATGTTGCTTACCATCAGGCACATGACCTGCTCGTCTCGTCACTATTTATTTAAAAAAAAAAAAAAAGGTTGCTTGCCTTCTGGGATAGCCTGGGATGGTTGGAGTAGAAGGGAAGTATGAGCCACGCACAATGGCCCATTTGATAGGCGCAAAAGGCCCTGTCTAACTAATGTACTGCTCGCCTTATAACTCTAAAGGGTAAAAAAAAAACTAAGCCTATTCCATAGATCCATGCATTTTATTTTATGTTGGTATTAGGTACTGTAATCTTAAGTTAAAATAAGCTTATTTATTTTTCAAAAAAACTAAAACCGACATCAGTTCAAAATTAAATTCAGACACTCGACCAAATTTCATAAGAATCTATCACTGCCGTCTAAATACATTTAAGCAATTTTTAGTTTTTTGTTCATATTTCTAAAACCGCTGTACCGATTTCGATAAGATTTATTTTATATGAGACCACCACTGAACTGTGATCTACGAAACAAAAAAATAACCATCAAAATCGATTCACAATTGGCGGTGCTATCGCGTAACATAACATACATCCACAAAAAATCATACGACAGAATTGAAAACCTCTTTTTTTAGTGTCAAAAGATAAACATTGTTTTTAATCATTTTTTTCTGTTACTTACCATCAAGCACATTTCCTGCTTGTCTCTACACTCTATAATAAAAAAAAATTTTTTTTTTTTTTCAAAAAATAAATTATATTTTTCAAAAAAAAAATTTTTTACAATTTTTATTTCACCTGTTCTAGATGGGCATGGAGTTCGTGTTGACGTACTACGACGAGCCGGCGGTGGGCGGGATGCCGAGCGGGGTGACCGCGTGGGCGACCGGCCGCGCCGCGCCCGCGTTCCTCGCCAACATGCGCGCCGCGAGCCGCCAGTACGCGGCGTATAAACGCGGCGTCAAGGAGGTCAGTAAATGGAAATGTGGGAAAAAAAAGTTGTTGTAGGTAATATAAGCACTAGGGTTGAAAAATTTATCAAGGATGAAAAAGTAAAAAAGAAAAACCAAGACCGAAAAATTAAAAAAAAAACAGTTACGGAGATCGAAAAATAAAAAGTAGCTTTATTTTGTGAATAAAGTATCGAAATAGAAAAAAGTAGTAACTTTAAGAACAAAAAAGTAGATATTAAGATTAAAAGTTAAAAAATAGTAGTATTAAGAACGAAAAAGTAAAAAAAAGTAGTATGTATTGCGTCTTAATATTTAGAACTAAAAGATACGCGGCGTCAAGGTTAGTGTGCGTTGTTGTTTAATAGAACGGACCGCGTGGGAGCCGCCAGTACGCGGCTTATAAACGCGGCGTCAAAGAGGTCACTAAGTGGCGCTGTGGTGGGAAAAAATGGTAAGGGTGGTGTCAAGGTTAGTGCGGACTGTTGGATCATAGATGGCGCTTTTGCAAAAAAAAAACAGTAAGCTTGGTGTCAAGGACGCACGCTGCGAGATCATAGGGGGAGCGCGGTCACGGGGTGGGATGTTAGATCAAATTTGTGCAATTTGATTTAACATCCCACTTCACACTAATATTATAAACTAGCTGACCCGTGCCCACTTCGTTGGGCATAATGTTAATAATCCTTTTTTAGTACAGATATGATGTTATGTGCATGCTAATACAAAATTCGAGGGTAACTCTGTCCGAAAGAAAAACATTTTCTTTGCCTTTTTTTAGGGTTCCGTAAAATGTAAAAACGGAACCCTTATAGATTCGTCATGTCTGTCTGTCTGTCCGTCCGTATGTCACAGCCACTTTTTGCCGAAACTATGAAAACTACACTTTTGAAACTTGGTAAGTAGATGTGTTCTGTGAACCGCATTAAGATTTGAACAAAAAAAATTTAAAAAATAAAAATTAGGGTTGCTCCCCATACTGAGAACTGAAACTCAAAAATTTTTTTTTCATCAAACCTACACGTGCGGGGTGTCTATCGATAGGTCTTAAAAAATGATGTTGAGGTTTCTAATATAATTTTTGTCTACACTGAATAACTTGCGCGAGAGACGCTTCCAAAGTGGTAAAATGTGTGTCCCCCCCCCTCTAACTTCTAAAGTAAGAGAATGAAAAAACTAAAAAAAAATATATGATGTACATTACCATGAAAACTACCAACGAAAATTAGTTTGAACTCGATCTGATCAGTAGTTTTTTTTAGTACGTCATAAATACACTATTATTAAAACTTCTATCAAAGTTACAACGAACTACAAGAACTATGTGTACTATGTATATTATGTTACTTGCTGGAACGGAACCCTTCATGGGCGAGTCCAACTCGCACTTGGCTACTTTATTTAGTACAGAGTGTTATGTGCATGCTAATACAAAATTAGAGGGTAACTCTGTCCGAAAGAAAAACATTTTCTTTGCCTTTTTTTAAAAAAATAGTTTGCCGAAAATTGCATATGACCTAACGATTCAAATTATTGTATTAATATTAAAACTTAAATTATCTGTACTAATATTAAAAAAACTACTTTTTGTAACTTAAATATAAATGTTAGACATATGCTGTCGTTGATTTTTTTGTAGGCATTTTCAAGCTCCACATCTTTTCTCTAGAACTCAAAAATAAATCTTTCATAGTTCGTAGCGCAGCGTTCGTAAGAAACGCTTTCATTCGACTGTTTTTTCTCCGATTCACTTTGCCAAACGGACTACTACGTAAAAGCCTTTTTATTTTTCGGTGTTTTATTTAGCCTATGACACTCAACAATAATGTGGCTTTCTATTAGTGAAAGATTTTTTTAAATCGGTTCAGTAGATCCCGAGGTTACCCCTTACAATTTATCAAACACACAAACTTTAATTCTTTATAATATTAGTATAGATGTGGAAGTATGGATGTTTGGATGTGTGTTGCTCAATCGCGCCGTAACGTTTGAACGGATCGGGCTGAAATTTGGATTACAGTTAGATTATAGTCTGGAAGAACACATAGGCTACTTTTTATCCCGGGAAAATAACGGGAACGGGTACTACGCGGGTAAAACCGCGGGGCACTGCTAGTAAAATATGTATAGAAAGGATAGTTTTTGATTTGATTCATGGCCTTTGAAATGACGACAATATCCAAGCGAAGCCAGAGCGTTCCGTTAGTATTAGTATCTCCGGGTTACGAGCGCAGTGCAGTGTCAGGTAGTGATTTGGACTCTTCATGTTCCAATAGCTGCGTGTCACTGTGCTGTTATGGGCAGGCATGTTGCTTGCCATCAGGCACATGTCCTGCTCGTCTTGTCACTAATACTGTCTATACTCTATACCATAAAAAAACTATTGTAAAGTTACGGCTGGTCTAGTCGGGAGAACGGCGACTGCCGATCCGGAGACCCCGGGTTCAAAACCACGCGCACCACTGTAGTTTCGAAGTCATGTGCGTAATGCCGCTAAAACTTAAAACGGTGAAGGAAAACATCGTGAGAAAACTGACATACGTATCTAGAATATTTCGAGGGCATGTGTCATCTACCAATCCGCACTGGGCCAGCGAAGCGTGGTGGATTATGGCCTTGACTATCTCCTAGCGAGAGAAGGCCCCAAGCAGTGCATCCTCACTCGCAGAAGGTCGCGCGGTTTTAGCCTACAGCTAGACCGTTCCTCCCAGGGAACAAGTGCCAGTCGGTTGTCGGACGCACGGCTGAGCGCTCGCGCAAGACGTTTCCCGCGCATATTGTTATTAGATATGTCGACAACCCTCCGCGCCAGACAGCGACAGAGTTACGCGTTAGAAGAGAGAGTTGAAAATCGCGACAGATATTGAGCGCTAATGCGAGCTGAATTGAACTTTGTTGTGTCCCAGCAAGAGTCGCTATTTATATAATTGTTTTCGGTAAGTGAGGCTTCTGTACTAATATCTATTCTGTCCCCCGAGTCCCAGCAGCGGGAACATTTAGTGGGCTGTTAATGTGTTTTCCTGTTCTTGATTTTTTTTATTACTTAAACTGATCTATAAAATATTTCCCTATGATGTTCGTTTTGAAATAAACGGATAATTGGGGGGGAAAAAAATCGATCAATGTAATAAATATTGTCAATTCTGTAATGAAAAAACTATTAGGTACATTCCTTTTTCCATGCTACGTAATTGTACGAGTAGTTCATAACTACTCGTTTTTCAAAATTTTTATTTTCTTTTCGTCAATTAGACGTTAAATAAGTAATTATATTGATGTGTAGATGTGTTACGTAATAAAAGTACAAATTACTTAAACCTAATCTTAATTCTATATATACATACTGAGTAACAGGGAGACATCGAGGAACCAATGCAATGCGCTAAATGCTTGCTGCGAGTTTTAGATGCGATCAGCGCCATCTATCGTGGGGTCTAGACATCTACTCGCTTTCTATGAAAAACATATTTTCAAAATAAACGCGGGAATTTCATACTCCTGTTCGACTTCGATCTGTCGTTTCGTCCATTTAAATATTAAGCTTACTCTAATAAATTAGAGCATATAAACGTCAAACAATGTTCGATCGAAAATCGAAATTAGCTTTTTCGTAGAGAGTAGACGTGGACGACGTGGTTTGCTTCTTTAGTTAGGAATATATCCCACCTTTAGTTAGTTAGTAGTATAACCCCCGTAACCCGCATCTATACTAATGTTATAAAGCTCTGAAGAGTTTGTTAGTTTGTTTGAACGCAAGGATCTCTGGAACTACTGGTTCGAATTGAAAGATTATTTCTTTGTAGGATAGTCCATTTATCGAGGAAGGCTATAGGCTATTTAACATTACGCTACTATCAACAGGAGCCGAGCATGAATGAAAAATGTAACAAAAACGGGAAAAAATATTGCTTTTTGAGAGCTTTCGTTGCGTGACAGCATAATGTCATATATTAAAGGTTGCGTCATTAGAACCAGTTAGAACCTAAATTAACCGAATTTGTTCAAAATTTGAATTGGTACGCCCAATTTTCGATAGATGGCGTAGCAACGCGCGCGCGTTCAGCTAGTAGAGTATATTTTTATATAGATAGTCGCAATAGACAATTAATTTAAGTTTTTCTTGAATTTTTTTTTTTTATTTGAAAATACCACTTCAGTTATGAAATTATGTAGATTCATTCGTTGCCATGTGCCATGTACCGCCAAGTAGTAATGTGCAAACGTTACTGTGTTCCGGTTTGAAGGGCAATGTTTCCAGAGAAATTACAGGGCTTAGAGATTTAACATCTTAGATCTCTGGGTGACGAGCGCAGTGCAGTGCTAGCTAATGATTTGGACTCTTCATGTTCCAATAGCTGCGTGTCACTGTGCTCTTATGTGGCAGGCTTACCATCAGGCACATGTCCTGCTCGTCTCGTCACTATTTATTTAAAAAAAAAAAGTGTGTGTGCGACCACACGGCAGAAGTGAAAACTTCATTTTCTGATTATTGTATTAGGTAGATATGTCGTATGATGCCCGGTTTACATTATTCCAGTCCAGCGCTCGAATCCAGCGCTGGAATGCTTAATGAAAAAATGTAAACCGGCACTGGAAAGCATGAAACAAGCCATAAATTAAAGTTAATTTTTACTTCAATTCTATTTATTATTACAAATGAATTATTTTCGTTCATATTCTATAGAGGACGCTATTGGTTTATGATAACTATTAATATATTTTGGCCTTGGTCCTTGGTCTCGAAGTTCTCATTGGAGAAATCTCCTCCAAAAAATGCGGGTTTTAATAGTCATGAGTCGTAATAGACACTAAATATGGTTTGGGGAGATGTGGGATTTTTAAAACCAGGTTTTAATTTTTTTTAGTGAATACGACACTTCTCACTGTGAACTTAATACGAAATTTCGCTTTTCTTATTCTAATGTAAAATTGTCGATGCACTTGATGTCCGAGCTACACGAGGCCAGTTTTTCAAGCTAGGATAGCAAGCTAGTACTTTTAGCTTCGTGTAGACAACGCTACGCAACGCTAGTTTTGTCTTCACGAAGATAGAAGAACTGGCTTGCTAGCTTACTAACACTTGCTATCCTAGTTTGAAAAACTAGCGTCGTGTAGCTCGGACATTTTTGGAATTATGGAAGCTATTGCTGGAATAGCGTTATAATTACTGTGTTTTATGACTTAGTAAAATACTAGCGGCCCATTCCGGCTTCACTCGGATAATAACCTAGACACCGACTGCAGCGCCATCTGCCGGGCTGATTTGTGAATCTAAACCATCCAGGGATCCACCCAAACGCACACAAAAAATAATATTCAAATCGGTTGAGCCGCTTAGGAGTTCACTGTCAAGACACATACAGCAGAACTATGTATTATAATTATCTTATATATAAAATTCTCGTGTCACAGTGTTTGTTTCCTTACTCCTCCGAAACGGCTTTACTGATTTTAACCAAATTTTATATGCATATTCTGTAGGTATGAGAATCGGCTACTAGCTATTTTTCATACCCCTAAGTGACAAGGGTTGTTCACTAAGGCAAAACAACGTTTGCGGGGTCAGCTAGTAATGATGTAAGATAAATAAAAAATACTAAAAATAAATAAATAGTGTTGGACAATTCACACACAACACTGTTTGACCCCAAACTAAGCAAAGCTTGTACTAGTGTGGCCAGATAACTGATATAAAACTTGTATAATTGTAAATCCATACTTATTATACATAGAAACACCCAGACACCGCACAAATATTTGCAATCAAACCCACAGCCCTCGGCTTCACAGGCAGGAGTTATTTCCCGCTAGGCCATAAAGATCACAGTAAGCTCAAAACAAAATTTGATTTGCTGTTTGTATGTTAAGTTGTTGAAATATTTTAATCTTCTATATATATAAAAGCGAAAGGTCACTCATCAAGGAATCTCAGAAACTACAAATGCTAGGAATCTGAAATTTTGCATGGAGGTTCCTTTTAGCACGTAGGCGCTCGCTAAGACGGGGTTTTGCGAAATTCAACCCCTAAGAGGGTGAAACAAGGGATGAACGGTTGTATGAAGATTTTGTATGAAACGTGATTTTCAAAGTTATCAAATTTTGTATCTAGACACTTGACACGAAGCAATTAAATGCATGTTCTATCAATTTCGTAATATCGAACTGTACGGGGGTAAAATTGGGGTTGAAATGAGGGATGAATGTCAATATGGAAATTCCCAACCGTTGAAGATAAAACCACGAAACTCTGTATATAGACACTAGACACGAAGCAAACGAATGTTTGTTCCATCAATTTTGTAATTTCGAACTGTACGGGGGTGAAATTGGGGTTGAAATGAGGGATGAATGTCAATATGGAAACTCCCAACCGTTGAAGATAAAACCATGAAACTCTGTATATAGACACTTGACACGAAGCAAACGAATGTTTGTTCCATCAATTTCGTAATTTTGAACTGTACGGGGATGAAATTGAGGTTGAAATGGGGGATGAATGTCAATATGGAAGTTCCCAACCTTAATTATAAAACCATGAAACTCTGTATATAGACACTTGACACGAAGCAAACGAATGTTTGTTCTATCAATTTAGCAATTTCGAACTGTACAGGGGTGAAATTGGGGTTAAAATGAGGGATGAATGTCAATATGAAAGTTCCCAACCGTTGAAGATAAAACCATGAAACTCTGAATATAGACGCTTGACACAAAGCAAACGAACATTTTTCTAGCAATTTTGTGATTTTGAACTGTATGGGGATGAAATTGGGATTGAAATGGGGGATGAAAATAAACATGGAAGCTTCCATTCGTTGAAGATAAAACTCTTTGTATAGGCACTTGGCACGAAGCCAATAAATGTTTGTTCTAGCAATTTTGTAATTTCGAACTGTATGGGGATTAAATTGAAGTTGAAATGGGGGACGAATGTCTCTTACGATTTTACACCTAAACAACTGAACCGATTTGATGAAATTATTTTATTATAAGCTGTTTTTAGTAAATGTGTCTTGGTGTAAAATTAGTTATTGTTATTGCTTGAGTTACCTCAGTATTTATTTCGCGCGGACGAAGTCGCGGGTAACAGCTAGTGGAGTAATAAAAGTTAAACACGTTTTTGGAGGGATAAATATACTAAACTCAGGACGCAATAGTGAAGAGCAATTAGTTGACTATATTATTATATTTATATTTAAATATATAAAATGTATATTTAAACACTGAATATTCACTTTTTACTATTTAATTTATTTAATAAACCCAGATCAATTCACAACAATATGTTTGTTTGTAACACAATATTTGGGTCAATAAATAATACCAATATAAGTTATATACCTAATGTCAGAGATTTCAAATAAAATGTCAAATATGCATAATACTAAAAGAGAGACGAACTTCTTAGCATTCCATGGATTCACCGTGCGGGTGCCGGGTCCATCGTGTGGCAGAGAGAGAAATCTCGAGTAGACCCCGAGACTTGTGACTCGGGCGTAGGCCCCTTTTGGTGACGTACGTCAACACTCACCTTCACTACTCGTATTTCTCTCCCTGCCCAGCCAAATCCGGTATGATCCTACTAGTGCAGCTTTAGATACTCGTTCTAGTATAGAACTTACTGCACTTCTGGACAAGCCAAATAATTTCTCCTCACTAATAGTTTATGGATTTCCATTTATGTGTTCTTGTCCAATGTTTGTAGTTTGTATCCCAATTCCCAGACGTCTTTTTGTTTGTTTTTACGTCTTCTGGTGTCGTTATCGTGAATGAATTTCATTTATATCAGGTTAGATTCTCTTAGTACCTAGGTTCCGTGTTTGTTTTGAATGCGTTTGTCGATTTCGTCATATTTCGTGATATACACGGTTGATTCTCATCGCCACTTTTATACATTGAGTTAGGCCGAGTATGATTATTTGTAATTAAGCACTGAACATTCACTTTTGACTAATTTTTCAGATTAATTACTATGACAACTGAACAATGAGGGAGTTTCCGACGAGACAAAAATAGTTCCAACCAGGGGGGCACAATAAGTGACGTCACGACTTGCGGAAATGAGATAGTCTAATTATCTATCACTTGTGAAAAAAAGAGAAAGAGATACTGATTTTCCGTCCTTATCACCGTGGCCGGCTTTTTCTCTGGCTAAATTACAAATCTGACATGGCGTTGCCAAACAAAAGTCTGTTCAAAGCTCAGACTCGGATTTTTTATGTTTTATTAAATATTGTGTGTATTTAAAGAAGATTTAAAGCTTGTTTGTGAAAGACTGTTAAGAGATTGGTGATATTTATGCTAAACAATGTGCGTTGTGTAGTGTTATGAGCTGCAATAGCCTCTGTAAAAGAAAAATCAGTGGAATCTCATTTTACACGTAAGTAGACAATATTTGTTATGACGACTTGATAGAAATTCATATTAATGCCTTCTAGATATCTACGTGAATTAAATTTATACAATAGCGGCAGTATCTAATCCAAAATTTGCAAGATATGTAAAATGTAAACATAACCTAAATAACAAAACAAACAAAAAAGTGTGACCAGTTATTTCTTACAAAATTACCTATGAAATATACAAGTCGGTACATAATTGACAGTTTATTTACTGACCGTTTACTAATAATACGTACTAGATTTTGCCTGCGGATTCGCATTTGTTAGTTTTTTAAGTGAAAACTTCCTTTGGCGCACTACATACAGATTTTTCGTGAGCCGTGAATTGAACTCAAACATCACGCTTGGGAATGAAATAAATCTTCGGGTGAACTCGGAGCTATGGCCACAAATGCGTCAACATTTTTAGATGGTCATGGCGTGTTACCATGGTAACCATTATACATATCTAGTCTAGATGGTCATGACGCTTCAATTTCTGTTTCTACTCTACCACTGCCATTCCAACTCTTGTTTTCTGGAGTAGGAATTGCATCAAACTCCCATTAACTTACACTATCTCATCTCGCTAACAAGATAACATGATGCTTTTAGTATAAACCCTACTCACTACACCTACTTCATACCCACTCACACAAGAGACCTATCTATTGTGTGAGTAGATATGAAGCTCTAAGCTTTTCACCTCTGATTTAACCCTTTTGTTTGAACTTTTACAGTAATAATTATGCAACTTGAATGTATCACTAGATTTCTGGTAATAATTTGGATTGTTTTATTTATTCAAATTAATTATTATTTCGCAGATGTGCCGTTCCGAAGAAGCGGATAAAATATTGTGTGAATAATAAAGCAATATTTTTCATGAAGTACAGATTATCAAATAAATCAATCATTCTGAATTACCACAACATCTAAAATAATAGTAGCCTGTCTACTACAACAAGGTCTACTAACATTGAAATGTTTTATACCTAAGTTCCGAGTTGCCCCGTGCGAAGCCTGGGCGAGCTGCTACTATGATATAAATATGACAGGCAAACTATATTTTTATAACGTTGAATGTAAAGTACAATTTGAAATAAATGTTTTATTGCCCTGTTTTTGATTAGGTATTTATTTAAGTACCTCCTATTTTAGTAATATTATATAAAAGCCCTTTTTAAAATGTAATTTTAGAATGGATAGAACACAGGCTGAATTCATCAAACTATCGCAGCACTACCATTACCTAGTGGAATATTTTCTTTATGGCAATACTTTTTGAGTATTGAATTGAAAATTGAATTGTAATTGAGAGAACGAGAAGCACTATAGTAGTCAGGAACTTTGTAATTCTATATTATATTCCTTATTCTAAGGTTCCAACGGACGCACTAGATGGCGATTGTTCGAGATGCAGATAGATCTGTCTCTACCATATACTCTCAACAGTGTAATCCCTTTAGAGACCCTACCCGTTTTCAGGGAAAAAGCATAGTGTAAAAAGTGTCTTTTTTAATTTTAAAATATTGGGAATAAAAATAGCTAATTAGGTTGATGATGTAATAAAAAACCGTTACTGATCACAATCCCTTTTCAGTAAAAATCTTTAGAATTCCCGAGGCAATAGACACCAACTAAGCCAAAGTAGAAGGAAAATTCAAAGATATAAATAGCAACACTGATACGACAATATTTTATCCACAGACTAAGTAGAGAGATACTCTCTCGGCTGAAGGATTAGTATCCATAGCCAAGAATAAATTTAAAAAATATATATTTTGTCTTTCATCAGGTTTACTAATTTGTTTTGAAATTTTGATGTTTTGATATAGTTTTCATTCGAATAAAATGCGTACATGGATAAAGTAGTTTATTATTTATTACTAGAAGTCGTGCTTTCGCAAATTTAATGAATTGAGTCCCATTATGCCTACCGCTTTTGACAACAAACCAAAAGACCTACAAGCGTCTCCTATTATCGTTTTATTAAACCATGTCTTTTTGTCTCGTCGGAAAACGGCTCATTGTTTTTTGTTTTGGTTTGCTTTGATGTTTGACGTTTGAATTTGAAGCTGGTAGCCGGCAGTGTTGCCACTTCGATTTTGAGCTTGTCGCCAAATAGTATTCCGAAAAATGTCCGATCTGAAATAGTAATCAATCAAAACCGGAGTTTTTATTGAATTATTAAGGGAATAAACATGAGAACACAGTTAGATACAGTCTTGAAGAACACATATGCTAATTTTTATCCCGGAAATATAGCTGCTTGTAGAAATATAAAAGGACACTGTTCTGAGTACCTACAATGTTAAACACTGTTCAACAATTTAAAATAAACAAAGTAAGATTTGAATAGACTGACTTTGACTTTGTTTATGTTTGAGAGAATGAGTTAATTTCCTTATAAATATGATCTGACTCCCAATGACCTTGTATTTTTCCTTCTCCAACCTTCTACACTACACTAGCATGTTCCCCTTTGTCGGTAACACGTCGTCTAAATCCGCTAAAAGGTTTTAAAAATTCGCCAGTTTCAGCGACAAAGTCGCTAAGGTGTCAACACTGGTACCCGGTAGCGAGCAGCGAGAGAGAGAGAGAGAGAGTATCTATTGTCCCATGTCCTCCTCTAACAATTACCTTTTCATCCCACCAGCTCGGAAAGAGTACTTTTGCTCCTCGATATCAGGGCGCAAAAGTCGTTTTTACCCTCTAGAGGGTAAAGTAAATTTGAATTTAGAACATCGTGTGTACTGAGGTTTTGAATTCAAAACATAATTTAACCTATTTATTTCTACCTCCTTGGTGCCGAATTCGTCGTAAATTTATTTTTAATTAGTTAAAAACTCATACTCGGAACCTCCTTGGTGTACTTTTTTTTAAATGCTTTGCGCGCAATTTTCTTTTCACGTAGGTATGGAGGACAGAGGTAAAGAATGTTACTTCAAATGGCAAAACATTTCAAAATGCTATGAATGAATCAATTGTAATCGAATTGAAGTATGCCGAGTAAAATAATTAAATATTATTGACTACTAAAATAGTAACTAATAGATAATTTCAACTACTTGTGCAGTACAAAATAATGTAGTGAATATAACATCAAATAAATAATTACTATTTTGAGAAAACATGTAGGTACAATAAATATATTTTGAAGTCAAAACTTCTTTTGGCGCGCCAAAGACAGATTTTTCGTGGGCTGTAAATTTAATTCTAGCGTCACGCTCGGGAATGATAAGAAATCTTCGGGTAAACTCGGGACCATAGCCATTGGTCATCTACAAATGGCTCAACCTTTCCCATTGGCCATTTAAAAATGTGTCAGCATTTCTAGATGGCCATGCTCATAGCCACGCCCTCCGGTTTCACACGCGTCGTTTCCAAAGTAAACAATCAAATTCTGAGTTATAAGTTACCACTTCTATCGGCAGTGCCTATGACTGCCAATGTTTTTCTTTCATGAGTTCTGATAACAAACATACTATACGTTTATTAATTTCCTTTAAAATGTACCCTGATGCAAATTTAGCGCTACTATAATTTAATGCATTTGGGCGGACACTTTTTCATGTACACAGATTAAACTCCTTACCTGAATCGGTCAACTCTCCATATTTTCACGTCATATTGTTATTGTTAAAACCATGGCTAAATAAACTTAAAGTTTAAAACGTATAAAATTGAATACAGGTGAAAAACCGAAATACCATAATAATAAGTGATTCTAGCGACCAAGAAGTTTATTTGACGTCAACAGAGTCGACTGTAACTGAAAATGCGCAAAGCGTTTAGTAATTTCCTCGCTAGGGGGGGATGAAAAATTACGTGTTACACTCGAGTGCAAAGATTTTTCACCTTGTGCCCTTTTGATTCCCTTGCTACGCTCAGGATTCTAATTTTTGAATCCCTCGCTACGCTCGTGATTCAACTTTAGTATCCTTCGCTTGCTCGGTCATCAAAATTGAGCACGCGGTTAAAAAGCCACTTTGCACTCTTGTACAACAAATAACTATTCTCGGTCTGGCACGTTTGTTGACCATTTTATCTTTCTCGCTCTAGCATCCCGAGTTTACCCGAAATTTCTTATCATATCCGAGCGTGATGATCACGTGATCATGAATCCATTTCACAGCCCACGAAAATTCTGTCTATAGCGCGCCTAAAGAAGTTTTCACTTCAAAAAAAGGTGTTACAGTTTGTTGAAGTGTAAACTTCTTTAGGCGCGCCTAGACAGATTTTTCGTGGGCTGTGAATTTAATTCATTCGTCACGCTCGGGTATGATAAGAAAGCTTCGGGTAATCTCGGGACCATGGGCAACTAGAAATACGTCAGCCAATGGGAAATGCTGAAAGGGCGTGGACAGGCCACCATGGCATGGCCATCTAGAAACGCATCAGCCAATGGGAAATGCTGCATTTCTAGATGACCATGCCAAGATGGCGAGGCCACGCCCTCCGGTTACACCCGTGTAGTTTCCAAGGCAAGCTATCAAATTCTGAGTTATAAGTTTTCACTTCTATCGGCAGTTCCTATGACTGCCAATTTTTTATTTTTTTTTATTGCTGCTAAATATCAAATCAAATCAAATTTATTTCAACTAAAATAACGAATAAGTATGGGAATACATAGATATCTTATCTATTATATTACGTGAGCCTTAAGCATGATTTCCGAGACAGACGTGACAGTGTAACACAGATTAAGTAATAATATGTGTAAGTATGACGTGAAACTGTAAGTATCACGTAGAGGCGTATAACAATCTAATGGCTCGTGGCCAAAATGAGAACTAAGGTCTCCCGATTTTCCCAAAATTTTCAAAATTTAGGGAGTAATTCATACCAGCTGAAACGTGTCGTTATGCTACAGGTATATGATATGTACCATATCCAGTATGTGTAACCAACGTTTGAACATAGCTCTGAAACATTTTTTTCCCGCAATAGGCTAATACACCCTCTATCTAAAAGCATTTTAATTTAATCTTTAGTTGATAAGAAGACATAAAAAATAATAAACATTTTTTAAACCAAATAATTTTCAAACGCTTATTTCAAATGTTCAATTTTGAATTTCGAGGAAAAACACCGGCGAATACCACGCCATGTTTGTGACGTCACCAGTGGCTTAAACAATAATACGCTTCTCAAAGGGAATCAGTATATTTTTGCAAATTAATAATGAGTTAGTTACAGTTCATTTCATTGGTTTTGTGATAGACTGTAAGAATACAAGTGTTAAAACCCCGCGAACATTATGGCTTCAATTGGCAACTGTACACTGTAAACTGTAAAAAGGAAAAACTGTACCAATACAGCGGCGATATCACCTAACAACTTATTTAGATACGCGTAATTGTAACAAGGTCGATTTCACTTTTTTATTAGTCCATTTTATAAATAGTACCTGGGTGACCGAGCTTTGCTCGGTTTAAATACTAAATACACTCAGGTACCTACAGATAAAAGAATCCAAGAAATAATTTTCTTAAAAAAAAAGAAAACATGAAAAAAAAGAGAAGCTGTCTGGATTCGAACCCGGAGCTACTAATTCGTGACCGCTATGAACCCCCGACTTCCCAACTTAGCTATTCCGCTGTCGCGTCACGCGGCGAAATTTACCTTCGCATTCTAATGTCTAATGTGACAGATTTTCATTGTCTAAAAACGCGCATAATATGCGTTTTTTACAAATGAAACCTAGTTGGATCGATTTATCGTCCCCGAAACCCCCTGCATACATAATTTCATCAAAATCGTTCGAGCCGTTTCCGAGATTCAGATTCTATATATATATACATATTTATATACAAGAATTGCTCGTTTAAAGGTATAAGATACTGACACGTTAATACAGAAATTTGTAGCCGCGAATCCAGGAATAGGATAGCAAAATCCGCGAATAGTGAAAACTTCAATGAAGGAAGCTCCAATGAAAAGCTTTTACTGTAGAACTGAAGGTATACGAACCCAGCAGGAAACATTATTGGGTAAATAATAGGTGTGGAACAAAATTCCAAAAATTTCATTGATATTTTTTTTTATTTCTCAATAGACAAATTAATGTGATAAATATATTATTATACAGTCGTATAATCTTTTTAAAACTTTATTTCAATAATATAGTCCTATTATAAACAGATGTTATCTTTTATGTATTCATTTAATTTTATCATAGAACATAAGTCTTTGAATTTAGAAAATATGACGGAAAAAAGTTTATCTGGTCAGCTGGCTATTTTATATTTTAGCCGTCTTCCATAATCAAACTTTATTCTCTATTGCTGTTTTACAGAATATAGAAAATTGTGTAATAATAATAACTGAAAAAAAAATAGAAATATCGAAATAAAACAATAACCACGTTTTTCGTTTACATAAGCCACTGACGTCGTAAAGCGTTTTAGACTTTCGAAGAATATATTAAAAACATGAATTTGAAATTTAGATATTAAATATATTTTGCTTTTGTATAAATTAAATTGTTTTGTGTAAATCTTTCAAAGATACATCATTTTATTTTTATTAGCATTGTGTGTTCCTATTAATGTAAATATAAATATTTTTGCGGTGATAGTTTATTTAAATTCCCCCAAAATTAAGGAGATTTTGTATCTGGGTAGCCTTTTTACAATGTCATCCAACTTCCATTAGATTCATGTACGCCTGTAACTAGGGGTGTGACTTTATGCAGCCCCGGATCTTCAATATTAGGCAGGCAAAAACTTTAAAATGCCGCCCCCGCAAACTTATACAATATATTTCATTTTTACTTCTAGCATCATCTACATATTTAAGCTGTCTAGCCCCGGGAGGCCAGATTTGGGCAAAACCGGTTTTGAGAATTAAAAACCTTATTTTTTCATTATATACATACTTGAATATTAGTTTATTTTGATGCCTAAGAGATAGGCGATAATATTAATTAATTCATTGTCGTTTACAGACACACAAAGTTTGGTTTCATTTTTTAGTAATGATTTTTTGTGTGACGTCACGACGCCGGCCGCGTCGCGAGTCGGGCTTAATGGGTTAAAAGCGAAAGGTCACTCATCAAAAAATCTCATCATCAGCCTATCGCAGTCCACTGCTGGACGTAGGCCTCTCCTAATGAACGCCAAATGGCTCGATTTTGCGCTTTTTGGATCCAATTTCTGCCAGCAATCTTCCGCAGGTCGTCCCTCCGCCTAGCCTGAGGGCGCCCCACGCTACGTTTGCCTAAGCGCGGTCTCCACTCTAGAACTCGTCTGCTCCAGCGATGGTCGGTTCTACGAGCGATGTGACCAGCCCACTGCCACTTAAGTTTACTTGCTCTGAGAGCTATGTCGATAACCTTGGTTCTTTGTCGGATCACCTCATTACGGATCATATCCTTCAAAGAGACTCCGAGCATAGCCCTCTCCATTGCTCGCTGAGCAACCTTCAGTTTATGGACTAGTCCCACCGTGAGTGTCCACGTTTCGGCACCGTAGGTCATTACGGGTAGGACGCACTGATTAAAGACCTTTGTCTTCAGGCCCTGCGGAATAGACGACGTGAAGATCCGACGAAGTTTACCGAATGCTCCCCAACCCAGCTGAATTCTTCGATTGACTTCTCCCTCGAAATTGTTTTTCCCCATTTGCAACTGCTGTCCGAGGTAGACATACTTTTGAACAATTTCGAGGGTTTGTCCGCTCACAATTATTGGTCCCGGGGTAACCAGTCTATTGAACATGACTTTAGTTTTGTCGATGTTCATCCCGAGACCAATACGCTTTGAAGAATCAGCTAGGTCGGTAAGCATTCGTTGCAAGTCTTGCAGTGACTCCGCTATTAGGACTATGTCATCAGCGAATCGGAGGTGTGAGAGGTACTCGCCGTTAACGTTGGTGCCTAGTCCTTTCCAGTCCAGTGCCTTAAACATATCTTCCAAGGCACTTGTGAACAGTTTGGGGGAGATAACGTCCCCCTATCTCACTCCTCGGCAGCGCCTGATATGCTTAGACGACTGATTCTGTACTTGGACTGACATTGTCGTGGCGTCATACAGATCTCTCAGCACCTCGATGTAACGATAGTCTACTTGGCATCGCTGCAAAGACTCCAGAACAGCCCAGGTCTCAACGGAGTCAAAAGCCTTCTCATAGTCCACAAATGCAAGACACAGGGGCTGGTTATACTCTTCGGACTTCTGTATAACTTGCCGCACCGTGTGAATGTGGTCTATGGTACCAAATCCTCCTCGAAACCCAGCCTGCTCCGGTGGCTGAAACTCATCAAATCTTCTGGCGAGACGGTTCGTGATTACTCTCGAAAACAGCTTATACACGTGGCTCAGGAGTGAGATAGGTCGATAATTCTACAGAAGAGTTTTGTCACCTTTCTTGAAAAACAGAGCCACCACACTTCCGTGCCACGAAATTGGAGTTCTCCCACAGCTGAGAACAGCGTCGAACAATTTTTGAAGCTCTCGAAGTATCGGTTTTCCACCCGCTTTCAAGAGCTCCGAAGTGACACCGTCTTCACCGGAGGCTTTTCCATTCTTCAGCTGTTTGAGAGTAATCTCGATCTCGCCTTGGCTAATTTCTGGCAGCTCGTCTGTATAGTGGCGCGTCAGTGGTGCTCGTGAGTCCTCCTTACTTGGCGTTGGGCGCAAAGCCTGCGATTCGTATAACCGGGTATAGAAATCTTCTATCTCAGAGAGGACCCCCAACCTGGAATTAACGATGTTGCCATTGAATGTTTTTAACTTCGTCAGATGGGGCCTCCTCAATTGTTGAGCAAATACTTTGGATCCCCGGTTTTGCTCTATCGCGAGTTGAATACGTCGCGTATTCGCGCACCGGAGATCCCGTCGTACCATGCTACTAATTTTGGAATTGAGAGCCCGCTTTTCTGACGAAGTTGTGGCCTGATCTTGCTCTCGTCTAATATCCATTAGTCGGAGAGTCTCCTCCGAGAGATTAGATTTCTTTCCCTTACGCCTCAGCTGACAAAATTTTGCACCTTCTTCCCGGAGGATTTCCACCACTTTATTAAGGCTCTCATCTACGTCAACGGTGGGTCCCAATGCAGCAAAACGATTTTCCAGTTTTAACTGGAATTCTTTGGATCCTATAACGGTCTGGAGCAGATTTGGTCGGAGTGTAGATTTCATCAGACGGTTTCGTTCAAGCTTATAATTTATATACAGAGTGCCTCGTATAAGTCGGTGATCGCTACCGGTTTTAAACCTATTGATCACAGATACATCTCTGAATATGTGCCTTTTGTCCGTCATGATGAAATCGATCTCATTTTTAGTCACAGTATCGGGGCTTTGCCACGTCCACCTTCTCTGGGGCTTCTTTTTAAAGAATGAATTCATTAAAAAGAGCTCCTGGCTCTCTAGAAAGTTGACGAGCATTTGCCCCCTGTGATTTCTGCTCCCTAAACCGTATGGACCCACATTGGATTCACTGCAACCCTGTACACCCACTTTGGCGTTGAAGTCTCCCACGACAACGCTGAAGTGCGCCTTCGTGGTGTTATGAAGGGCTGAACATATGTCGTCATACATATGTTCAACTTCGTCGTCTGAGTGTGCCGAGGTCGGTGCATACGCTTGCACAACTTTGAGGCTATACCTCTCAGTCAGCTTCAGTACTAGGTACGCTACCCTGTTCGACACACTAGAGACTTCCACAACGTTGTCAACGAGAGACTTATTGACGAGGAACCCCACGCCCCCCTGGGACTGTTGGTCTCCCTCGCGGTAGTACAGGAGATGGCCCGATTCCAAGGTTATGGTGTCCTCCCCCTCTCTACGGACTTCACACAGCCCCAGAACGTGCCATGTGATTCGCTCCAGTTCTACCTCGAGTTGCGCAAGATGTTCATCGAGCCTCAGGGTCCGTCCGTTGTACGTCGCCAGAGTCAGTTGGGTTTGGTGGCCTGCCGTAACCCGGGGATATACAGCTGCCCCCGCCCTGCCGTGACCATGACCGCCACCAATTTGATCAGGAATAGCAGGGCCGCCGGGAACTGGGGCCCGTTTCCTTTTTGTGCGTTCCATTAGAGGTTTTGCCCATAATCGCCACGCTGGGCATGCGGGTTGGCGATCGCAGTGCTGGAGGACCATAATTTAGAAACGCTGCTGCCCGTTTGTGGTCCATTTCGGTCTAGATGTCCTGACCTATGCATTCGTCGCCTTATACGACACCCTGAGAGTTGAGGGTTGATGCTATTCTACTCTGCCGAACACCACACGGCTAGCAAGAAATCTCAGCAACTACAAACGCTAGGAATCTGAAATTTTGCACGAAGGTGCTTTCTAGCACGTAGGCGCTCGCTAAAACGGGGTTTTGCGAAATTCAACCCCTAAGAGGGTGAAACAAGAAATGAACGGTTGTATGATAATTCGCAATTTCTAAAGTTATCAAATTTTGTATGTGAACAATTGAAACGAAGCAACTAAATGTTTATTCTATCAATTTTGTAATTTCGAACTGAACGGGGGAATTTGGGATTGAAATGGGAGTGAATGCTAATATGGAAGTTCCCAAACGTTGAAAATAAAACCATGAAACTCTGTATATAGACACTAGGCTAAAGACATGGCTAATTTCTAAAGCGTATTATAATCTAAGATAATATCTGAACGACTAGCAAGTGTAGCTGTACTTTACTGTAAATAATTAATAAATAATTAATGTACTTTAATGTAAGCACTATGCATAGTACATAATATGGATGGTGAATTTTTTTAGATCATTCAGCAGTTTGATCAGTTTTAACGACTTGTAATCTTAAGTAGTGCTTTATTTATGACAATGCGGTCTGTCTACTATGACAATCCAATCGCATTTTAAATCCCCTGATTTAAAAGGCTTATCTCATCTTCAATCTTTTTTATGACATTCAAACATACAATTTTTTTACTAAATTTGCGGCGCCCTAAAATCTGCCGCTCTAGTCTTCAGTTTATTTCGACAATTCATCTAAGCAGTACATCCCATCACTAAATATATATTTTACGTTACTTTAAATGCATAACATGCATCTTATTTTTATTTCAATTTTATTTGTAGATTAGAATATCCTAGTTGGGTCTCATTTAATTTACTGGTGCAGTTATTAATAATTAAAAATATTAGAAATGTGGAGCTTCTGTACTACTAAGTAATAATATTAGCAAATCGCAGCAACTTTCTTGATACGTTTCGTGTTACGAAACTAGCTGTAACTGGTATACGGGTCATGTTACAGCGCTCAGAGATAGTACGTACTAAGAACACATGCTTACTCGCTAACTTGCTTAGACGGCCAATTTTGAGATATGGGACTATGAAGGTACATACAAACAGTACTTATTTCACCTATTTTCTAATAAGTGATTTTCACGTATGTTGTAGGCAATAAATATCCTTAAAAATAAGGCCCCAATACTCGCTTTAAAACTTCAAGTAAATAACTTTATTTCACTTAAATTCTCATACTCCATTTGTCAATATGTTCGTCAGACAACTATTTTAAAGCTTTTTCCAATAAGACATACCAATCTAAGGGGCCAACTCTCTAAAACAGTGCTATCATCTGGGTTCCTAATGATACCGGGCTTCAACATATCGTTGCTACGTAGAATCGATAAGATACAAAAGCGTCGCAGAAAGTAGAGACCCCTAAGGAATATCGGCATCGATAGCTATTTGATCCGACGAGCAGTCATCGATGACTACTTATATCGATTGATTGGAGATAGAGATTTTACTGAGCAACCGCACTGACAAAAATGTGAGACTAAAACTGTAAGAAAAATATATAACGGAAATTACGCGTAAAAAAACTGTACATCACCAGTGCTACCAAATTTATTTTTTTCAGATAAACGTACCAAAAATAATAAAATAGTGATGTTACCACTAATCACATATTAATGTTTAGTGTTAATTTTATGATAGTTTGTATTAAAATAATGTCGAAAATTACATTTTTGTAATTAAATATTTCTTAGTAAAGGAGACGGCTCATTTCTGCCCCAAGTCGTTTCAAGTTTAGGTACTTAATTAGCCCCGGAGACCTAAACAAGTTATTTAATTAAAATAACATATAATTAAATAATTCAAACTGTACATTCAATACTAAACTGCCAAGCGAGGTTTGCAAATTGGTGATTTAAAAGTACCTGAATGACTATGTTTAAGTAATTTTGTATTAAGGTACTGTAGTTCCATAAAACCAAACTAGATGGCGTTGTACGGCGCTAAAACACGCTTGAGAAGTTTTTGTGAATTTAAATAAGCCTGTTAAGGTTTAGTTCTTAATTTGTCTTCGGGTCAGTACCCAACTTGAACAATCATATTTTTGTACCTATGCGTACAGATTATTTTCTTTTATTTTCCAAAGGTTTCGTATTTTTTTTGTGGTTTGGCCGAATCTCCGGTCCTTCTCTGTGTTGAGTCGACATTATTTTGAGCACAGTACCTAAGTCGCAAAGTAATGAATTTTCTACCTTCTTATAGTAGTAAGTACATAATCACGTTCTTGATTACCTACTTGCGGCGTTATTCTTTTTCAATGTTTTAGTTGATATCTTTCAAACCCCGCTATGCAGGATAAAAACATAAACGGTTCCTCAATATATATTAAAAATCCTATACAATGATCCAATTTTGGTCAAGTCTCTTGCACTTTTTCTGTGGGGCATATGCCCATGGAAAATGGGCCGTCTCCTTTATTTTAAATAATTTTAAATGTATTTATGTGTGGTCACGTGACTGCACACCAATATGACTATTACATCACTGCTCGCAAAACCAGCTGTCGCAGACTGACTAGAATGTTTCCTTCTCTGCATTTTTATTACAGTTTGCGATCTTAGCGACGACGACTTTGATTGTTTCTAATGAAATAAAACAAGAAAACACATAAACCGAATATACAGTCATGAATCGCGACCAATGTTTTGCGGTTAGTGTTATGTCCGTGTTATGTCAGTGTTTTAGCGAAAAAATAAACAAAATATACATTTTTTTTATAACATGATCAATGATATAATTATTAGGAAAAAAGTATCGATCTCTAAAAAGTTACAAAATCATACATTTTTTTGTACTAAATTTGCCGCCCGCCCCCTAAAAACTGCCGCCCTAGGCTTCAGTCTATTTTGACTATGCATTTTTGCAGTCCCATCCATCCCATCACTAAATACATTTTTTGTGTTACGTTGTACGCATAAAATTTCGTTTATTTACATTTCAATTGACTGGCCTTGTGGCTAAGTGGTTAGTAGCTCTGCCTGCGAAGCCGAGGGTCGTGGGTTCGATCCCCACCCAGTGCAAATATTTGTGTGATGAATTCAAATGTTTGCACTGTGTCTGGGTGTTTCTATGTATAATAAGTATGTATTTAAAATTATATAAGTATTATATCAGCTATCTGGCCGCCATCACACAAGCTTTGCTTAGTTTGGGGTCAGATGGTGTTGTGTGTGAATTGTCCACCAATATTTAAAAAAAAAAAAAAAAAATATTTTATTTGTGGGCTAGAACATTCTAGTAGGGTCTCATTTAATTTATTGATATTAGCTATTAATGATTCAAAATATTACAAATGTGGAGCAGCTGTAATACTAAGTAATAATATTGTAAATCACGGCAATTTTCATAAAACGTTTCGTGTTACGAAACTAGTCGGAACTGTTATAGGACTCATGCTACAGCGCTCAGAGTATAGTGTCTGATTTTACAGTTTCAATTATTTTGGTTTTATATTTGTAAAAGTGTATGCTTGTGTACTGACTTCTATTTGACAAGTAACTTTTGATTAGTTGTAACGCAAGGCCTCTTATTCCTATTTTCTCAAGCTTATTTATCAATGTTTCATGCATTACACAGTCAAACGCCTTTGATAAATCTAAGAATAGTCCGATCCCTTTATTTTTGCTGTTTACGTCTCTATACACCTGATTCAGAAATTTAAAAATTGCTGAATTTGTATTTTTACCCTTTTGAAATCCGAATTGATTTAAATTTAATAAATTATTACGCTGTAGGAAAGTATAAATTCTATTGTATATCACTTTTTCGAAAACTTTTGAAATGCATGGAAGTATTGCAATAGGTCTATAGTTTTCCATTTCATCCGCTGGGCCTTTTTTATGCAAAGGTCGTATGATAGCTTTTTTCAAATCGCTTGGGAAACATCCAGTTTCGATTGACAGATTTATAATGTAAGCCAATGGTTCTGCTATGCTGTGCTCTTAATAGTTTGCATGGGTATGTTATCATAGCCTGCGCTTTTCTTATTTTTAACTGTCTAACGATGAGTTTAACTTCTTGTGGGCTCACTGGAGCCAGAAAAATACTTTTGCTATAGATCTGGGAATGAGTTTGAATTTGGGTTGGCTGTATGCCAGATTTTTTTTGTCGCTTTTTGAGTTAATAAAAAAGTTATTGAACATGTCTACTATTTTTGAGTGGTCTCTGATTTCTTTTTTATTAATTGTTAGTGATTCGATAGCTGTAGGAATTGAATTTGTTTGTGACGTACTTTGTTTTGTAACTTTCCATGTCGCTTTGCTTTTGTTTTCACTTTCATTTATAAACTTGATATTTGAGGTCTACTGCGCTACAGAAATGACTTTTTTCATTGTTTTCGCATATTTTTTATAGGCTATTAGGTGATCAATATTATTACTTTTAATACTTTTTTGGTACATTTGTCTTTTAATTTTACAGGAAATTTTGACCCTTCGTTTTCCAGTATTTTTTTCTTTTATACGTGATTTTGACTCTTTCTAAAGGGATGCGAAGGACAAATCAAAAATCACATTGAATAAATATGAATGAATGATGATGAATAAATTTGCTTGCTATAAGCAATTTCAGCATTTTTGTGTTGATAAACTTCATTAAAATTTACTTGTATGCCCATATATTCAATGATAAAAATACCCAAATATTAAATATTTCGTCGGTATATGTACCAATATTTTTCACAGAAACTAGTACTTGTTGGTATGCTTAGTATTTGTGCAGTATGATCTGAGAAATCGGATTCCACATTTATTATGTCTGAATTAAATCTTTTAATATTAGTCATTATGTTGTCAATGCAGGTTTGAGACGTTTTACTTTTTGTGGTTGAATTTTGAATAGCCGGATGCAAGTTAAGCGTTTTCAAACAATTTATAAACGATTCTGTTTTAACATTTTTTTCTAAAATGTTTATGTTAAAATCTCCCATTAAAAATATTTTTTTCTTTATGTGACTTTTCTTTCTCATCAGTTTTTTTAATAACGTTTCTAGACTTGCAAGGAAGAGTTCATAGTTACTATTCGGCGTCCTATACAGACAAATGACTACATAATTTAGTTCATTTATAATAGCACCGCAAACTTCAAAATGGCGCTCGATTCCCATTTCTTCTACCCAGTCTAATTTCGTGAAGTTTATAGAATTTCTAATAAATAAACACACGCCACCTCTGTTTTGCTTTTTACGGGAAAAATGTGCAGCTTTTTGGTAGCCATCAAGTTGCACTATGTCCGCTTCGTCATTTTTTTAAAAGTTTCGCTTATACCACAAATGTCTATAGCATTTTCTTCTGTCAGGAGTTCCAGTTTGTTTACTTTGTTTCTGATACTCCTTGTATTAAAATGCATTATTTTTAAACTACAATCTTTATGACTTTTGTTGCGAACGAAAAAAATGTGGAGTGCTTGAAGTAATTTCTGGATTTACAACGTTGGCAGTAGGTTTAATTTTCGGATCTCATTTAAAATAGAAAGGTATAGTACCGGGCCGTGATAAATCAGCGATGAAATTGTTTTGTTACTTTGTTGTTGAGCTATGGGACTACAAAAGTTTGTTAGTAGTTCGTTTTTCCTAAAATAGAAGGGTATAGTACCGGGCTTGTATTTAATAATAATAATAATAATCATCACGGACAGGACTATTGTCGCCAATAAGCCTGATATCGTGCTGGTAGACCGGTCTCAGCGCCGGGCTGTGATCATCGATATCACCGTACCACATGACGAGAACCTCGTGAAAGCCGAGAAGGACAAGCTTAGCAAGTACCTTGACTTGGCTCATGAGGCTACCGCCATGTGGGATGTTGATTCGACGATCATAGTCCCAATAATCGTGTCGGCAAACGGCCTTATAGCGAAAAGCCTCGACCAACATCTCAAGAGGCTTTCGTTAGACGGTTGGATCAAGGGTCAGATACAGAAGGCAGTCATCCTAGACACAGCGCGTATCGTCAGGAGGTTCCTCACTCTGCAGCCCTAACCACCGGTAGCTTGGGCCCTGCCCCGCTGCTGGCGGCACCCTAGTTTTTAATTTTTTTATAATGTTTATTTTATATATATATTGTAAAAAACTTTAAATTTAAGAAGATCAATAAATGAGTGTATAATAATAATAAAATTCTTTATAACATATTTGCTCGTAAAGGGTCTCTTATTGGACCAATTTCTGTATCGTAATGTATCTTATTACGCACTAGTGCTGTAATGTGTAATCTAAAACGCACGGTTTCAAAATGCTCCGTCCACAGACTAGGTAGAGAGATATGCTCCGTCTAAAACGAACGGTACCTTTTTAAATCTTAGTAAAAAGTTTTTATGTCAGAAAAGTGTGGTCAACATTTTATGAATAAAATTAACTTTGGGAGGTAAAATATAATAAAGAATTATTAAATTCGTTAATTTAATTAATTTAGACCATAAATTACTTTAATTTTTCTATAACAAAACATACAAATATTAATTTACTTTATTATTAATGGCATACCGGCTGGTTCTGTGCCGTTGCTTAAAAAAAAAAAGGGCGCCGATGCGCGCGCATTGCTAATCTGTGATCCATAGTGATTATTTACTCTGTGCTGTGATCTGTGATCAAGTAAATATTATTCCGCGCGTTTTTTTTCGCTGTATTGTTTTTATTTGAAAATGTCGTCAGAGTTTTGTTGATTTCCTCGCAAATATGTTATAAAACGTCGTATGACATACGTGCGCTTTGATAATTACAGCCTCTGCTAATTATAGCTCTCGCCTTCGGCTCGAGCTAGCAATAAAGCCTCGGCTGTAATTATCAACTTACCGCACTTATATCATAATGTACTATTATTACACCTACAAAACAAAAATACAATTTTAAACTTAAACTAAGACTAAACAATAAAATAACAAAAAGGAATACAAGTACTAAGTAATTGAATTTCGAATTTAACCTTGTTTAATTTGATTACAATATTGTGCAGTGTAAGGGCGGCCTTATTGCTTAAAGCAATTTCTTCCAGACAACCAATTTTCAAAGACAGACAATTTTGGTGTGATATTGATTTCTTTTGTAAAGTTGTAATTTGAATTCACTTTAGTTGTTTTTGTAAAATTTCTAACGAAATAGTAGTTTTTATAGTCATATTCGTTAATGCATTGGCATTCGTTAATTTGGCGCACGACTATATGCTACATAATTGTATTGTACGAGTAGTTCATAACTACTCGTTTTCCAAAATTTTTATTCTGTTCGTCATTTAGACATAAAACATTGATGTATTACATAATAATATAAATTTCTTAAACCTAATCTTAATTCTATATTTACATACTGAGTAACAGGGAGACATCGAGGAAACAATGCAATGCGCTAAAGTCTTACTGCGAGTTTTAGATGCAATCAGCGCCATCTATCGTGGGGCCTGGACATCACTCTCGTTCTACGAAAAACGTAATTTCAAAATAAACGCGGGAATTTCATACGCCTGTTCGAATTCGATCCGTCGTTTCGTCCGTTTAAATGTTTTAAGCCTACTCTTATAACAATTAGAGTAGGGTTAGAGCATATAAACGTCAAACAACGTTCGATCGGACGAAATGAAATAGGACCGGAATAGAAAAGTCGCGAGTTTATTTCGAAATTATCTTTTTCGTAGAGAGTAGACGTCCTGGTTTGCGGTCCTGGTTCCGTAAAACGGAACCCTTATAGATTCGTCATGTCTGTCTGTCTGTCTGTCCGTCCGTCACAGCCACTTTTTGCCGAAACTATGAGAATTACACTATTGAAACTTGGTAAGTAGATGTATTCTGTGAACCGCATTAAGATTTTTACAAAAAAAAAAAATTAAAAAAAATTAGGGTTGCCCCCATACTTAGAACTGAAACTCAAAAAATTTTTTTTCGTCAAACCTACACGTGTGGGATGTCTATCGATAGGTCTTCAAAAATGATGTTGAGGTTTCTAAAATAGTTTTTGTCTACACTGAATAATTTGCGCGAGAGACACTTCCAAAGTGGTAAAATGTGTGTGTGTGTCCCTCTAACTTCTAAAATAAGAGAATGAAAAAACTAAAAAAAATATATGATATACATTACCATGCAAACTACCAACGAAAATTGGTTTGAACTCGATCTGATAAGTAGTTTTTTTTTAGTACGTCATAAATACATTATTATTAAAACTTCGATCAAAGTCACTACGAACTAAAAAAAATTATATTAACTAAAAACTATGTATATTATGTTACTTGCTGCAACGGAACCCTGCATGGGCGAATCCAACTCGCACTTGGCCACTTTATTTATTACTGCTAAATATCAAATCAAATTTATTTCAACTAAAATAACAAATAAGTATAGGAAATAAGAATACAGATATATCTTATCTATTAGTTCAATACAAAATGCCTATAATTTCAAAAACACCCACACTAAGCTAGGCTTGTCCTGTGGGTAGTTTTAATATTAGGTTTCACATGAGGTTCGTCACTGACGGCACACTAGTGATTTAAGGGGGCGCCTAAAGCCAGAAAACGAAAAAAGGACATTTTCGACGCCGCTCACTGAAGTTAAGAAACTAAAAACTATGACAAAAAAAATATTGACGTGTGGGTACAATCAAGAAAAAGCACAATAACCGAATAGAATTTTAAAACTAGATCAGAGTTTTTTACAATAAAAAAATAAAAATGACACCGAAAAAACCCGTTTTAATTCGAAATTATCAGCGATGACCCCACATTATTTTTTGGTAATAAAATTCCTATTTGTACGTTCTAGTAAAGTAACCGAACACTTTTTTAAATTTATGTTTAGTTATTGAGTAATTAAATAAAACTTGGTAAAAAATGGACTCCTGATTAAATATTGATTTTTCCTCCAAACTGTGTCATGCTATTCTCGACTTTATGTACATCACATTACGAAACGCGTCGCGCGGGTGAAATCTGATTTTTTCCTGGCTTTAGGCGCACTCTTAACTTACAATCGAGATATAAATATAAACATAAAAATACATAGCTAGGGACAGACATCATAAAACGATATGAGAATGGGCGTATAATAGGGTGTGAGGGTGCGTGTGTGTGTGTGTGTGAGTGGTGTCTAATCAAATTCCTTTCAAGAAGCTTTCCGTATCCTCAAAAGACCATTGGAGAAGTTGCTTTGTAAATTTTGATTTTAGCTCATAATACGTGAGACCGTGGATAGTGTGGATACCACACAATTTTTGTCCAGTTTATTATGTAACCACGGCTTCATGTATAGACTAAATAATAATATGTCTTTGTAATTGTAAGTATATGAATTACGCGTTACATCGTTTGTTCGCGATGGACACCTAAACTACTTAACCGGTTTTAACTACTTAACTCAATAAATATACCCAAAGAATACGTGGCGTCAAAGATATTATTAGTGTGCGTTGTTAAATCATAGATGGCGCTTTCGTAAACAAAACAAAGCAGTTAATATTAAGAACAGAGCTCCCGCCGACTTAATATTTGTCGCCGGCGGTGGGCGGCATACCGTCAATGCTGTTAGATAATAGATGGCGGTTTTGTAAAAAAAAAACGAGGCGTTAAGGAGATCAGTGCGCGCTGCGAGGTCATAGGTAGGGCTATAGGAAAGAAAGCGGAAAAAAGTAGGTCTTGAAGTTAGTGTAGACTGTTAGCAGTGCTCCGCGGTTTTACCCGCGTAGTTCCCGTTCCCGTCGTTCCCGTTATTTTCCCGGGATAAAAAGTAGCCTATGTGTTCTTCCATACAATAATCTAACTATTCCAAATTTCAGCCCGATCCGTTCATACGTTACGGCGTGATTGAGCAACAAACATCCATACTTTCACATTTATAATATTACTGAGATGTAAGTACGTACTTTGGTTCACTTTTTACGCAGTCAGGTTTTTTTAGTTTTAAATTATATTCTCTTTATTTTATACTTTTTAGTTATGAACAATGTTATGAATGTTAGTATGCTCAACAAAATATGCGTAATATTTTGGTTTTTGACCCAATGTCTTCGTTTCTACTGATGAGATATGTAGATTTTTCTACTGCGTGTAATTTGTATAGTTTTGTGTAAGTACCTATATAATTATAGATTTTCGACTGAAGTTGAGTACTAAATCGTTTGAAGTTGGAGATGGGCGACCGAAGCAGAGTAATCCGAGAGCGGTTCCGTGTTCCCACTATCAGCGGCAGAGTTGAAACCCCATGGAAGTTTTAGTAGATAGAGGCACCATATCCATACATGGTACTATAGAGTGCAACATAACCCGGCCGTGTCCCCCGTGCGGTAGGGTATGCGTAAATGCATTTCCATCACGTACGAAAATAGGTAGTCCAATATGCCTACTAGATATTTTAGTATATAAGTATATATTATGTCCATCTACATTCACACGTACAGATAAGTTATACGAAGTTTTCTGTTACCTAAAAACCTATTAATGTGAAAATGGTTGTTACGCAACTTTAAATCGATATACATCCTAAACGGTCAGCCCAATCGAAAAACGTTGAGAGAAAGCTATAATTTATTTTAAAATACCTATTCAACGATACCCCTTTTAACGTAGTTTGTTGACTTTAATTTTTTTATTTTGACAATATGGCGTCCTGTAGCCGCCATATTGAATTTACACTAATGTCATATCTTTAGTGTCACTCGTCGGGCTAAGAGAAATCGATTGACGTGTGAATCATAATAATCGGCCCAGGCGTTTGGTCTGTATAGTGCTTCAAAGGAACATACATACATACAGACTGATAAACACATTACCACTCTTTTGCGTCGCGCAGTCGGTTAAAAAAACAATTACATTAGTTGAAAGCTTTTCAGGAAAATTCAATTACACTTTCAGGAAAATACAATATACATATAGGTTTTTTTTTATGGGACTTTTATGACCAGTCACATGACGGTCTCATTATTTATAACGGTTTAGCTTGGTACTAGAAGGCGTTGAGGCGTAAAGGGCTATTTCAGCATGTAGGGTGGTCAGTTGAGGTCAGCCACATACCTGAACAGGTATCTGGCCGCGTCTGACGCAGGCTCAGCCAGCACTTGGTGAAACCTTCCCACATCGAGGCTACTCAGCTGGTACAGATAGCGCGCGAGTTGAATGCAGTCGGGGTCTGAGGTAAAGAGCGGGAGCATCTCCCCCCGCTATCCGCACGCCCCACCTCACGCGCCTTCAGTGTAGTGCTGTCACTGTCGCGCACAGCACTACCGCATTCCTAAGCTCTGCATTCAACTCGCGCGCTATCTGTAGCTCATCTCAAGTAACCCTCTCTCGCGTTGGAAGCGGACGCACTCCACCAATAGGTGATGTACATCCTCTTCCACTCCACATGCGTCGCAGTTTGGTGAATCTGCCTTCCCCATTAAATGGGCAAATTTTTTTAACGGCATATGGCCTGTCCTTAACCTATGGGCTATGACTACTGGCTATGTTTACGTGACAATTTGAAATTCGCGAACCATGAAATAATATGTGGAGGTTCACATATAGCTATTGTCAAAAAATATTTAACAATGTTCAAAATACAACCAGTTAAATTGTAATTAATAAACTGGTAGCAAGAACACTAGTCTTAATGGTTCACTAATGTTTCACAAACATTTTTTGACAAAACATCACTTAAAAACCAACTAATCGTATAATATTCATTGCAAAAACTTTACAATAAATAAAGTAGCCAAGTGCGAGTTGGACTCGCCCATGAAGGGTTCCGTTCCAGCAAGTAACATAATATACATAGTACCTACACATAGTTCTTGTAGTTCGTTGTAACTTTGATCGAAGTTTTAATAATGGTGTATTTATGACGTACTAAAAAAAACTACTCATCAGATCGAGTTCAAACTAATTTTCGTTGGTAGTTTTCATGGGAATGTACATCATATATTTTTTTTAGTTTTTTCATTCTCTTACTTTAGAAGTTAGAGGGGAGGGACACACATTTTACCACTTTGGAAGCGTCTCTCGCGCAAGTTATTCAGTGTAGACAAAAATTATATTAGAAACCTCAACATCATTTTTTAAGACCTATCAATAGACACCCCACATTTGATGAAAAAAAAATTTTTGAGCTTCAGTTCTCAGTATGGGGATTTGTATGGAGATTGGGGATCCCTAATTTTTGTTTTTTTTTTAAACTTTTGTAAAAATCTTAATGCGGTTCACAGAATACATCTACTTACCAAGTTTCAACAGTGTAGTTCTCATAGTTTCGGAAAAAGTGGCTGTGACATACGGACGGACAGACAGACATGACGAATCTATAAGGGTTCCGTTTTTACGTTTTACGGAACCCTAAAAAGAAATCATTTTACAAACAACGTTTCGCATGATATTTATTTCAAAAACACCTCACATCAACAAATGTTTTATTTTATAAACCATCATTTTATAACCAATTACATGACAAATGTTTCACTTAGACAATGTATCGAATGACATTTTGTTTATTGTCCATATTTAATTTCTCAAATTATTTTTTTTACAAATTTAGCATTTCTCAAAATAGAATTTACATTTTTTTTTAAAGTAAGTACCCGATACATTGTTTATGTAAACTAACTATTCTGGTTTGGTTTCTATCAATGACGTTTGACTACCGCTCCGATTAGGGTCTATCAGTGAGGTTTGACCAGTGCACCCTCACTCGCTCAAGGTCGCGCGGTTTTAGCCTACCGCTAGACCGTTCCTTCCAGGAAACAAGTGACAGTCGGTTGTCGGACGCACGGCTGAGCGCTCGCGCAAAACGTTTCCCGCGCATATTGTTATTAGATAATATATTATAATATAATGTCGTAAACCCTCCGCGCTAGACAGGGACAGAGTTACGCGTTAGAAGAGAGTGTTGAAAAATCGCGACAGATATTGAGCGCTAATGCGAGCTGAATTGAACTTTGTTGTGTCCCAGCAAGAGTCGCTATTTATATAATTGTTTTTGGTAAGTGATGCTTCTGTACTAATATTTATTCTGTGGTTTGACTCCGGCTGGGCTCCCGCCAGAAGCTCTGCGGTCAGCCCTGAGTGTCGCTTCTCCATACTCGGCCTGCACTCGGATTTGCACACCGTATGCAATTTTTGAACAAGAAAGGATAGTTTTTATTTTGATTCATGGCATTTGAAATGACATCACAATATCCAAGCGAAGCCAGAACGGGCCGCTAGTATTAGTATATCCGGGTGACGAGCGCAGTGCAGTGTTAGGTAGTGATTTGGACTCTTCATGTTCCAATAGCTGCCAATGAGAAATGCTGAAAGGGCTTGGACAGGCCATCATGGCATGGCGATCTAGAAACGCATCAGCCAATGGGAAATGCTGACGCATTTCTAGATGGCCATGCCAAGATAGCGAGGCGACGTCCTCCGGTTTCACCCGTGTAGTTTCCAAGGTATTAAGCTATCTAATTCTGAGTTATAAGTTTTATTTTCACTTCTATCGGCAGTTCCTGTTCCTATGACTGGCCATTTTTTTTATTACTAATACTGATCTATAAAATATTTTTGACATTTATTTTGAAATAAACGGATAATTGGGAAAAAATCGATCAATGTAACATTGATTACTTGGTAAAGAAAAACCTATTAGATAGGTATCTATATACGTTCCATTTTCCATGCTACATGATTTTACGAGAAGTTATAGAACTTCTCGTTTACAAAAACTTCATTTTATTTCATTTAATATTCACTATATCACTTTAGATTTGTTAAACGTTAATTATGTTGTGTGAAGCTTTTTATTATAAAAATACAAATTTCTTAATTCTTAATACTATATTTACATACTGAGTATCAGAAAGACATCGAGGAGCCAATGCAACGCACTAAATGCTTACTGCGAGTTTTAGATGGCATCAGCGCCATCTATCGTGGGGTCTAGACATCTACTCGCTTTCTATGAAAAACGTAATTTCAAAATAAACGCGGGACTTTCATACTCCGGGTTCTAATTCGTTTCGTCCGATCGAACATTGTTTGACGTTCAAATGTTCTAAGCCTACACTAATTAGAGTTTAAATGTTCTAAGCCTACACTAATTAGAGTAGGCATAGAATATTTAAATGGACGAAACGACGAGGCGAAGTAGAACCGGAGTAGGAAAGTCGCGAGTTGTATTTTTAAATTACGTGATTAGTAGAGAGTAGACGTCCTGGTTTGCTTTTGTAATTAGGGATATAGACTCTCAGACCCCCGTAATCCGCATACAATACTCGTATATTTTTCTATGCGATAGAAAATAAATTATTTTTTGACGTGACAACGTCTTATAATTCGATGAAGCCGGCTGCACGCAAGAAAAAACATGACGTCATGCGCCGTTACCGCCGTTACCTCGCTCTAAGGCGTAGTTGAAGTTGTCACGTTCAACTATCGTCCGTAACTTTACAGACAACCGATTTTTTATTTTATTTGAAAAGGCCCCTTCAGCTGAATGAGATTACGTAGGTGGATACGTTGTCATGTGTCAAAATATTGTTTGTCGGAAGTCCTTTTAAGTTTATTGTTTAATTGCACATAGTATACAACATATTTAAAATATTTGTACATACCCTGCATTAAGGGTGTTGCAAACAGTAGTATCGCTTCAATCTAGGTAATTTAACAAAATTATAGTTATATAAGAAAATTAAAAATTAAAGTCTTTAAATATTTGGTTTGCATTCCTTATTATTACAAGAATTTAAATTAAGTATTAAATACTATACCACTGTCAAATTGGGTGGTAGTTAAAATATTTAGTGGATATAGATAAAAAACAGCATGTAAATTAAAAAAAATATAGCAATTCTATTGCATTTTTTTATTAGTGATACATAAATATATCTTAATATACCTTGTATAAATTACGCCTCACGTTCTATGTTCGCGATGGACACCTAAACTACTTAACCGATTTTAATAAAATTTGCTCATCGTGTACAGTTTGATGCAACTGGAAAGATAGGACAGTTTTTATTTCCATTAAATATTCTCTGTATTATGACTAGCGATCCGGCCTGGGGTCACCCGTGGCACATAATGTATAGACTATAGCACTCAGGGATCAAAAGAGTGAAATAATTTTTGAAATTTGAGTAGCTCCTGAAATTAGCGCGTTCAAACAAGAGAAACTCTTCAGCTCTATAACATTAGTATAGACAGTATTCGATCGAAGCCGGAACTAGCCGCTAGTATTAGTGTAGTGGTATATCTGTTGTTGATTTTTAATTTGTAAATCTATGATTTGTACAGGGTTACTGGTAATCAGCCTGCATTCGTTTAAGGGCATGTTCTGTATACTGAAACAAACAACTTTAGTTCTACAACTTTCGTTAAAACTCAGTAGATAACCCAAAAAAAATAGTGTTTGTTGCCTTCTAGTACCGTTTAGCGACTTTTGTAGTGTTTATTCACTTCGGCACATGATTTATCGAGCGTCAAAGAGCGTACGCGCTCTTGTTACGAATTGTGACGCTCTTCGATGCTTTTAGACCGTGCAAATACATTTTTTTTAAAACTAGTACTAAAGTTGACGTATTGAATGTACCTAACATCCCCTTGGAAGGATGCAGAGTGATTACGAGTAACCCTGTATAATATTTATGACGTTTATGTCGAAATTAATGGATAATTGGGGAAAAAATGATTACATAATATACATAATATCAGCTATCTGGCCGCCATCACACAAGCTTTGCTTAGTTTGGGGTCAGATGGTGTTGTGTGTGAATTGTCCACCAATATTTATTTATTTATTTATTTATTCCATTTTTCATAATTTTAAAAATATATTTTGATCAATTGGAAATCGTTTAGTCGTGTGTTATTTTACGAGAAGTTGTATTACTTCTCGTTTCCAAAAAATACGAGTAATTTGTTCCCGACTCACATAACGACTATATGTTTGTTCTTACTATTAATAAATCTTAATACTACTTTTACAAACTATACAGAGTAACATCGAGACATCGAAGAATCCACGGAACGGACTAGAAACGTGATGGGAGTTTTAGATGCCATCAGCGCCATCTATCGTGGGGCCTGGTCATCTCCTGTAGTTAGGGAAATATACTATCAGAACCCCGTAACCCGACATAGAATATTATAGTTTTATGTAAATAGTCGCTAAAGAAAATGAATTTAAGGGGGCGCGTAAAGCCAGAAAACGAAAAAACGACATTTTCGGCGCCGCTCACTGAAGCTAAGAAACTAAAAACTATGTCAAAAAAAATATTGACGTGTGGGTATAATCAAGAAGAAGCACAATAACCGAATATAATTTACCAAACTGTGTCATGCTATTCTCGACTTTATGTACAGCACATTAAGAAACGCGTCGCGCGGGTGAAATCTGATTTTTTCCTGGCTTTAGGCGCACTCTTAAGTTTTGGTTGAAGTTAAATTTTTAATTAGAAAATGCCACTTCAGTTACGAAATTATATGTAGATGCATTCGTTGTCGGTATCCGTTCTTTTAACATACATTCATGTTATAACCTACGTTAGATAAACTCACGGGGTTGTAAAACGATTATTACACAAAAAAATATGTTATATAATAGGGTACCGGACTGGGTCAAAAATACACTATCCTAATTAGTCCGTCAGCTAGATCATGGAAAAATATTGGACACGTATTTTTTGTTTTTTTCATAATATTAAAAATCGTCAACGATATAGACCATCAAACTTCGAGAGTGGGGGGTCGCGACGTCACTCGTGAATAAAAATCGTACTCACAAGTGACGTCACACGGAACTTCGAAGCGCTGTATCTTCGTCATTTTTTGTTTGTGAAACAAAAGAAAAAATACGTGTACAATATTTTTTGGCAATCTAACTAACGGGCTACTTAGTACTTTTGAGGATTGTACCCTATTTGCTTATATCTCTAACAATGACTTAAATACTTTACTGAATTGGAGCAGATCATTCGGCCTCAATGTGAATCCAAAAAAGACTCAAACAATTATAATTGGTAGTTCCCGAATGATCTCGAAAGTAGATTGGTTTCAGCTTCCACAGGTGGTCTTTGACGGTGTGGATATCCATATTAGTGAAGTGGTCAAAAATTTGGGAATCCTTATGGACAGACAATTTTCTTGGGTGCCACAGCTAGCAGAAGTAAGTCGAAAGATATTTGCTTCAGCAGGTTCCTTAAGAAGACTGCGAAATTTTCTCCCGAACACTACCAAAATTGCGCTTGTAAAATCTCTTCTTTTCCCAATATTAGACTACGCTGACGTTACCTATCTGGATCTTACCGAAGAGCAATTGGACAAGCTTGAACGTTTGCAAAACTTTTTCATTCGGTTCATATTTGGTTTACGCAAATATGATCACATTTCTGAATATCGCCAAAAGCTCAAGTGGTTATCTATTCGCCTTCGCCGTAATGCTCACATCCTCTCCTTACTTTACAAGATCCTTTTTAATCCTACCACTCCTTTTTACCTGAAGGAGAGGTTTAATTTTATTGAACCTAAATCTTGTCCCCTTCGCTCCACTCGCACCCTTAAACTTAAGTTTCCTTCTTCTACTCATACTAACCTTTCCTATACCAAATCATTCACTGCGCAGGCTGTTCTGCTGTGGAATGATCTTCCTCTGAATATAAGACAAGCTAAGTCTCTTCCTATCTTCAGTAATCTTGTGTATGAACATTATCTTTCCTCTTCGTAATTGGAACGTTTATTATGTAATGTATATAAATATGTATAAATTATTTATGTAATTTTTATGTGTATGTATTTGTGAATTTGAACTATGGTTATTTTATATATGTATATATATTTTTTTTTTTTTCCAAAATATAGTATTTTAATCATTATCATCAAGCTATGTTATAGTATACTCACGTGTTACTTATTATATTATATTAACACTACCTACAGCACACGATATTTTAAAAAACAAGTTCTTCCTAAGGTTGCCTGGAAGAGATCGCTTTAAGCGATAAGGCCGCCCATTGCTCTGCAAATTATTGAATCGTAAATTGTATCTATTAGTGTTAAATGTATTGTAAAATTGTGGATGTAATAAAGAATTATATTATTATTATTATTCACGTATTTATTTCTTTTCTTAAATCTAAGTTTTTACAATATTTAAATAAAACAACATAAAAACATTATAAAAACTTAAATCTAGATAGCCGCCAGCAGCGGGGCAGGGCCCAAGCTACCGGTGGTTAGGGCTGCAGAGTGAGGAACCTCCTGACGATGCGCGCTGTGTCGAGGATGACCGCCTTCTGCATCTGACCCTTAATCCAACCGTCTAACGAAAGTCTCTTAAGGTGTTGGTCGAGACTTTTCGCTATAAGGCCGTTTGCCGACACGACTATTGGGACTATGATCGTCGAATCAACATCCCACATGGCGGTAACCTCGTGCGCCAAGTCAAGGTACTTGCTCAGCTTGTCCTTCTCGGCTTTCACGAGGTTCTCGTCATGTGGTATGGTGATATCGACGATCATAGCCCTGCGCTGAGACCGGTCTATCAGCACGATATCAGGCTTATTGGCGACAATAGTCCTGTCCGTGATGATAGAGCGGTCCCAGTAGAGCAACGCACGACCATTCTCGAGAACTGGCAGAGGTGCGTACTTATAGTACGGCACCTCGGACTCAACAAGGTCATATCGAAGAGCAAGTTGCTGGTGGATGATCCTGGCTACTAGGTTATGCCTGTGCATTATTATTATTATTATTATCTCTATTATATTAATTATTTGATAAACTCTATTCCCCAGACGGACGATTCATTTTCGACTTCTTTCATCTTTCATTTGGTCTTGATTTTGGTCATCTATACTAATACTAGCTGACCCCGCAAACGTTGTTTTGCCTTAGTGAACAACCCTTGTCACTTAGGGGTATGAAAAATAGCTAGTAGCCGATTCTCATACCTACAGAATATGCATATAAAATTTGGTTAAAATCAGTAAAGCCGTTTCGGAGGAGTAAGGAAACAAACACTGTGACACGAGAATTTTATATATAAGATTATAAAGCTGAAGAGTTTGTTTGTTTGTTTGAACGCTAGGATCTCGGAAACTACTGGACCGATAGGAAAGATTCTTTTTTTGTTGGATACTCCATTTATCGAGGAAGGCTATAGGGTATATAACATTACGCTACTATCAATAGGTACGGAGTATGAGTGAAGAATGTAAAGAAAACGGGGAAAAATATTTCTCTTCGAGAGCTTTAGTTCCGTGAATTTAAATTCTCTTTGATCGTTGAAGTCTGTGACGGCGCGTGTCTACATTTGAAGTTTGTGTCATTTGAAGTAATCAAATATGTATTGTTGCTTATTTACGTATTTTTAGGGTTCCGTAAAACGTAATAAAGTAGCCAGCAATGGATAGTTTAGTATGGATTTTCCTCAAATAGACGCGGGTGAAACCGCGGGGCACAGCTAGTTGCGATATAAGATTCCTTGTCCCATTTAGTGACCTGTTTATGCTTTCGCTTAAAACGAACTCTCACATCTAAGTCACCGTGCACTATACGCCTACTCTATGTGTTACAAAAATGTTTTTCCTCTTTTTCCAGGATGTGCCAGATTTCACCCCCTTCAGTCCTGAAGTAAAGAAGATATCTTACGAAGAGGGGGAAGTGAGCGATAACCTCAAAGAGGAAGATATGGAGGTAAGTTTGCTAAGGTTATTCGTTTTCATTTATTACTAGCGACCCGCCACGGCTTCGCACGGGTGCAATGCTGATAAATATGCTAATTAAAATGATTATTGTAGATTGTAGGTCATTCTTAAGAGATAGTAGTAGTATATTGTAGTGGTAGGACTCTTAGCAGAGTCCGCCTGGGGAAGTACCACACCGTTGCCATTTATTCTACCGCCAAGCAGTAATGTGCAAACATTACTGTGTTCCGGTCTGAAGGGCAATGTTTCCAGAGAAATTACAGGGCTTAGAGATTTAACATCTTAGATCTCTGGGTGACGAGCGCAGTGCAGTGCTAGGTGATGGTTTGGACTCTTCATGTTCCTATAGCTGCGTGTCATTGTGCTGTCATGTGGCAGGCATGTTGCTTACCATCAGGCACATGTCTTGCTCGTCTCGTCACTCTATATTTAAAAAAAAAAATGTTTTTCTGTAAAGTCGGTTTACTGACGATAGAACGTGACAACGTCTTAAGAAAATACTGATGGAATGGTAGCATTTTTCAAAAGAAAATTTTAATTTCATTTGTTTAATAGATTTGTATGTAAAAAGTAATCAGTAGAATTTAGTCATTTTCAATCAAAACAATGCAAAAAAGCTTTTAGATGCCGGGGATCGAACCCGGGGCATTTCACATGCAAAGCGAACGCTCTACCACTGAGCTACATCCCCGCTTGAACTACTGGTCGAAATAATTAATACAACTGTAACAAACATGCGGCGAGGTAACGACCGACGGTAACGGTACATGACGTCATGTTTTGTGGGCGTGCAGCCGGCTTCATCGAATTATAAGACGTTATCACGTCAAAAAGATAGACATATACTATTACAAAAATGTTGTAGACCTTTTGAAGGGGTACAATACTGCTGTACATTGTTTTGATCTAGCTCATAGGGTTCTGCCAGCGTTTGCAATGTAAGCGCAAAGAAATGTTTTATTTATGACATTACATTAGAAACCTTCAAAAGTATCAGTGTTTCTCTACAATTGTATGCACGTATTATACACTAGCTGAACGTGCGCGCGTTGCTACGCCATCTATCGAAAATTGGTCGTACCAATTCAAATTTTGTTCAAACTCGGTTACTTTAGGTTCTAATGACGCAACCTTTAAAAAATGACATATACTGTCACGCAACGAAAGCTCTCTAAAAGCAATATTTTTCCCCGTTTTTGTTACATTTTTCATTCATGCTCGGCTCCTGTTGATAGTAGCGTAATGTTAAATACCCTATAGCCGCCTTCCTCGATAAATGGACTATCCTACAAAGAAAGAATCTTTCAATTCGGACCAGTAGTTCCAGAGATCCTTGCGTTCCAACAAACAAACAAACAAACATACAAACAAACAAGCAAACTCTTCAGCTTTATAATATTAGTATAGATATAAACATTCCTCTTGAATCAGTCTATCTATTAAAAAAACCCGCATCAAAATCTCTTTGGTAATTTTAAAGATGTAAGCATATACATATATGGACGGACAGACGAAGGAAGTGTCTTTGTTTTATACTATGTAGTGATCTTTATGTAAAGAGTGACGAGACGAACAGGACATGTGCCTTGGCAAGCAATACGCCTGCCCATAACAGCACAGTGTCACGCAGCTATTGTAACATGAAGAGTACAAATCATTACCTAGCACTGCGATGCGCTCTTCACCCAGACGTAGATTTTACTTTAGTTGGTTATATCAGAGCATCATCACTAGCGCAAGGTCGCCGCGGTTTTAGCCTACAGCTAGACCGTTCCTCTCAGGGAACTAGTGATAGTTGGTTGTCGAACGCACGGCTGAGCGCTCGCGCAACACGTTTCCTGCGCATATTGTTATTAGATATGTCGACAACCCTCAGCGCCAGACAGCGACAGAGTCACGCGTTAGAAGAGAGCGCAAATGTTTAGTTGAAAATCGCGACAGGTATTGAGCGCTAATGCGAGCTGAATTGAACTTTGTTGTGTCCCAGCTATAGTCGCTATTTATATAATTGTTTTCGCTAAGTGAGTGTTCTGTACTTGTACTCATATTTATTCTGTGGTTATATGTATGAGCTGGCACTAATTTTTGGATAGGTATTTAAGGCAAGCTGGAAGCTTGTCACATAGCTGCATAGCTCTCCTATGAAACCTCAACACGGAGGTCCACGTCAGTCACGTCTGCACTTGGCTGCTGAGTAGCATAATAGTTATTTCTTATTTATAACCCCCAACCAAAAAAGGGGTGTTATAAGTTTGACGTCGATGTCTGTCTGCCTGTGGCACCGTAGAGCTCAAACGGATGAACCAATTTCGATGCGTTTTTTTGACGTGAAAACTTCTATTGGCGCGCCAGAGACAGATTTTTCGTGGGTTGTGAATTGAATTCTAGCGTCACGCTCGGGTATGATAAGAAACCTTCAGGTAAACTCGGGACCATGGCCATTGGCCATCTAGAAATGCGTCAGCCAATGGGAAATGCTGAAAGGGCGCCATGGCATGGCCATCTAGAAATGCGTAAGCCAATGGGAAATGCTGACGCATTTCTAGATGGCCATGCCATGATGACCAGACCTCCAGGCCACACCCTCCGGTTACACCCGTGTAGTTTCCAAAGTAAGCTATCAAATTCTGAGTTATAAGTTTTCACTTCTATCGGCAGTTCCTATGACTGCAATTTTTTTTTAATTTGAAAGTTAGTTTCCGTGCGGTGTTTCTTAGCTATGTTTGGTTGAAATCTAATCAAGATGTCTGCCTCCGCAAAATGGCGGACAAAACATTTCTTCACATCCTCCATGAATAAGGGTATCAAATGAAAGGGCTTGACTAGTAGAATACTATACACTGACAAATTTCAAATCCAAGATGGCGGCCACCACGAAATGGGAATTACATTACATTTTCACTACTGCCTCAATATAAGTATCAAATGAAAGGGCTTGACTAGTAGAATATTGTACAATTTAAAAATTCGAGATAGACGGGATTAATCAAAATTTTCAATTTTGTTCTTGTAACTGAAAGTTCTTTCTGCCGTTTGTTCTTAAAGCACACACATTATTTTTTTTAATTTTTAATTTACTCATTTTTCAGTCGTCAAAAACCGGTCCCGACATGGAAAACAACAATCACACGAAAGACACGAAGGACGAGGGTACACAGACAGAGGAGACACATCCACCGGTCGAGGTTCCCAGGAGTGACCGGGAGGAGAAACTCAAGGTCATCGAGAAACCCAGGGTCACCGAGGACAAGAGCGTGAACACCGCTGGAAAGGTTCTTCTAGAGGTAATGTTATGTAAAAGTAATTAAATTATTATTATATAAAAAAAAATCCTTCCAAAAGGTCACTGGGACAAAATGTGACCCATCCACGAGGTCACCGGCACTATAAGTGATACAGCCCTGAAGTCACCGGCACTAAAAGTGACCGTCAAGATAAGGTCACCCAAAAGAGACAGCAAGGTGACCACACTGTCGAAAAACACCGAGAACAAATCCGTCAATACCGTGGAAAAGGTTCCGCTAAAGGTAATGTTTTGTAAATTTAATTAAATAATTCTAGTAGAAAAATCCTTCCAAAAGGTCGCCGGTAAGAATACATCCAAAAGATCTACCTGTAGATTATCCACGAGGTTACTAGGACAAAAAGTGACCGTCAAGATAAGGTCACCAAAAGAGACCGGAGGTCAATTCACCATAGACAAATGTGATGATACGGCCGAAAATATTTCGCTAGACGCAAGTACTCGTAATGTTATAATAAAAGTAATTAAATAATTTAATAGGCAAATATATCCAAGTGGTCGCCGCGACAAAGTGACAGAGAAAATGCATCCACTAGTCGAAGTCAACAGAAGTGACCGCGAGGAGAAACCCAAGGTCATCGATGAACCCAGGGTCACCGAGGACAATTCCGTTAACACCGCTGAAAAGGTTCCGCAGGGGGTAATATAGACTAATATGAGGGTCTTAAAAGCGCCTCAGCGGTAATCACCAACATTACACACTAGAGCCATAATCTACTATGAATCAAATGTGATTTATAATAATAATAATATAATTATTATGTATTTCAGGAAGCCCCCACAAGACCGGTAGACCACAAAATAGAACCGGAAAAGACCCCAGAAGCATCCGAGGATGAGCAGAACACCGCCAGGGCAGGATGGTGGCGACGCCCCTTCTATTACTTCGGATAAATCACACAGAAAATGGTGCAGCTTTTATTTAAAAATGTATTTTCGTCTTAATGTGACAATATTTTCTTATACAGGGTTACATTGAAATGTGTGCTGTCCCGGTATTCGTTATACCTACTTGAAGACGATCAAAAAATAGATGAATTAATGTTTTTTTTTTTAATTTCCTTTGGACCCGTAATTAATTGTTCTTAGTTTATTTATTACTAGCATGTGCCCGTGGCGTTACTAATCCTACTGATATTATAAATGTTGATGTTTGGATGTTTGTTGCTCAATCACGTAGTAACGTATGAACGGATCTAGTTGAAATGAGACAGCAAGGTTTCGGAATAAACGTAAATAAATGTCATCGAAATACAGAAGCTAATTTATTTTTTTTGTAAAAATTCCAAAAACCCCTTTTCTGATTTCGCTAAAATTTCTATGGGACTATATCCAGAATATGATCTACCAATCAATAAAATAATCATCAAAATCGATTCTCAATTGCCGAAGCTATCGCGTAACATATCCATACCAAAAAAAAACCTACAATCAAATTTAGAACCGTATCCACTGAAATCGATTAGAAAACTTACAATCGATTTGAAAACCTCCTTTTTTGAAGTCCGTTAACTTTTCAGATTCGCTATTGACGGATTCGTCAAGGCGGACATCAGTACAACACTTTCGTGTAACCCTGTATAGATTAAACCGGCTACTATTTCCGTCCCGTTGCTCTTACGACGTACATAAGAAGAATTAGACCAGCAAAAAAACTTACAGAATTTATTGTACTTGCGATTTGCAATGAGGAATTAGAATTACCTAAATAAGTGACAGATGCGTAAAAATATATGTCAAATTATTGACATTGACATCAATGACAAAATGAAATATTGACGCCACTTTTCATTCATATTACATCCATATACTTGGTCATTTGTAAGTCCTTTTTGCAAAATATACTGTAACTGTCAACCCTCAAAAACTGACAATAAGAACAGTTTTAGGAGTAACGAATTTTTTGCTTGACTAATTCTTTGGCTTCGGTCGTAATATTGCGTTTAACTGACCTTGACCTTTTAGGTGTACGACCTTGGTCGTGTAATTGACAAATGATTTGACCTTGGTCGTTTGATTCCGCGACCTTCATTTCAATAACTTCGTAAACATTTGTTATCATGATGGTACATACTGCTCATAAATATGTGCATGTTTCTAAAATACATATGACCTTGTAAAGGTATTGCAATAATAGGTTAAAAACTTTGATGGAACGATTGATTTTGCTTGACTTTGGCCGCTCGGTTACGCTATTTCGGTCGTGTAAGTGTTAAAGGTCGACATTGGTCGTTTTATTGCTTGGTTTGGTCGTGTGATTAACTATTAGTTGATATTGGTAATTTGGTTGAGCTAAAGTTATGGTATCGTCACATTCGTTTTGTAAATTCATTTGATTGACCTTGTTCTTATTGGTTAACTTTGTAGACTACAGGCCCGTGGACAAAATTTATGGGTCAATTGGAACCACCAGGAGACCTGTGTACAGCTTACAAGTGACGGCATAGTGCTGAATCTTATTACTTAAACCGTTCTATCATCCCACATAGGTCTCCTGGTGGATCATGTCGACGGGCCTGTAGTCTATTAGTCATTTAGTCGAGGATTATTTGGTGTTAAGTGACTTCGGAGACTACAATCGTAAACGACACCCATATACTTAGTTGAATTTATTGCGGTCACATGACCTTTGGATGGATTTTTGTTGGATGTAAATCATCTAATCTTAACCGTGGGACGTGGTCAATAGACTTTATTGATGTGATCTCGGTTGTCTAATTATAATTGTGTAAATACCACCTTATCCGCTTGATACACTTTGGTAACTATATTACACCAAATGACGAAAAAATACAAAATTTTATTTGCGGTCGGGTTTTTGGCGGGAAAAAGGCGGGCGTCTACTTGAACTGGTCTTTATTTTGATATAATTCACATTAAAATTAGAGTTCATTTACATAGAAAAATCGTAAAATTAAAAAAAAAAACAAAAATTAAATTTTTTGGCGGGAAAATAGTCCCGAAGTATTGAAAAAATTAAAAAAAAAAGTGCTATCGAATGCAGTTATATTTGCGATTTTCGAGTTTGTTATTTCGTATACAACACATTTAAGCCATAAAACCACTGTCTCCTTTATAAATTACTAGCTGACCCCGCAAACGTTGTTTTGCCTTAGTGAACAACCCTTGTCACTTAGGGGTATGAAAAATAGCTAGTAGCCGATTCTCATACCTACAGAATATGCGTATAAAATTTGATTAAAATCAGTAAAGCCGTTTCGGAGGAGTAAGGAAACAAACACTGTGACACGAGAATTTTATATATAAGATTAATATAATGGCTGATCGACTACTTGAGAAATCGCGAAAAAAAATCTCAAGTGTCAAAAATGTTAGTTTACATTTTAAGTACATTAATTATAAACAAACGATACCGCTAGAAGCGTCTTGAAACGCTCTTGAGAATAATGGGCTTAAACACGTACAAGTAACGCGCCACTTCATATGCCGAAGCGTAAACAAACGCACTTAGGTAACCTGACACCCGTTTTCCCGCCAAAATTGTAAAATCGATTCGCCAAAAGTGTATCAAGCGGTTATGGGCGTCACCTTGGTCCAATTTAATGACGTGGTCGTGGTGTTCATGATGTTGGTTGAATCTTGTTACCTGACCTTGGTCGACCCTAGTTGGGGGACGTTGGTTGGTTCTAGATATCTGACCTTGTTCGACCCTAGTTGGCTGATGTTGGTTGAACCATGTTTTCTGACCTTGGTCGACCCTGTTGGTTGACTATGGTGGACCCATGGTTTGCGGATAATGGTTGTTTTATTTGACTCCGGTTGTTATTAAATTAGTTGGTCTATTATAACCGACAATACCTCTACAATAAGTAATTTAGGGCCAGTGAAAAAATACCAGATAATGAAATTTTTAAAGGTTCCTAAAAATATATGCCTTCCATATGCAGAGCAGACAAACTTACATTTAAATAAATAAAATTGGACACTTTTCACACAATACTAGTAAAAAAACTAGTCTCAATAAATTCATGTTTTTTCTTGTTGTTTGTTTGGTCTTAAACGTTGGTTATTATTTTTTAAAGAACACTTACGCTTTTTTTTTCTTGTGAGTCGAAAGTGTATATTATGTAATTCGCAGTTTTATAGACGACTCGTTATACATGTTTCATGAATTATGACTAGTGACAGAAAAGTCTTATTCATTCAACATCATCATTTCTCAATTCAGCTTACTGAATGCTGTCATATTTCACTGAATTCAGTAGTGGCTAAATTCAATCGACTAAATTTAGCCAAGTGTAATTAGTCTTTAACGTTTATTGTGGCAAAACGTTAACCTAACATTAAAACTGACATTGGACCATAGTCTGAACTATTTGCTTTGCTGTGGAAGGTATTAGGTTATAAGCTCTTTTATTGAAATTAATCTATTAAAAAAAACTCTACATTATGATCAACGCTGACTATTAGCACAGTATAAAGTCCCGCGCTCACGAAATACTAACATTGTAATGTTGGCAATGGCGGGAGCGCGCTTCCCGCGTCTCACCCCGCACGCCCCGCACGATTGCCCCGTCTAGCCAATCTAGCCCAAAAGCGACGACGCCGGCGTCGCGAAATCACACAAAAAATCATTACTCAAAAAATGAAACCAAATGTTCTGTGTCTGTAAACGACAATGTACTAATTAATATTATCGCCTATCTCTTAGGCATCAAAATAAACTAATAATCGAATATGTATATCACATCGTAAAAATAAGGTTTTAAAGTCCAAAAACCGGTTTTGCCCAAATTTGGCCGCTTGGGGCTCATGTGGGCTTTCGTTGAACGACTGTATGATTTAATAGACTGTGCTATTAGTGCAGATTTATTGTCGAGCTTACCATCAGCGCAGTTAAAAGCTTTTTAACAGTATAACTAAAATCTAAAGCAGCTAAATAATTATCGAAGTGAAAACTTCTTTAGGCGCGCTTAGACAATTTTTTCGTGGGGTGTAAATTGAATTCTACCGTCACGCTCGGGTATGATAAGAAATCTTCGGGTAAACTCGGGACCTTGGCGATTGGGCATCCAGAAATGCGTCAGCCAATGGGAAATGCTGAAAGGGCGTGGCCTCGCCATCATGGCATGGTCATCTAGAAATGCGTGAGCCAATGGGAAATGCTGACGCATTTCTAGATGGCCATACCATGATGGCGAGGCCACGCCCTCCGGTTACACCCGTATAGTTTCCAAGGTAAACTATCAAATTCTGAGTTATAAGTTTTCACTTCTATCGGCAGTTCCTATGACTGCCAATTTTTTTTTTTCTGAATTAATTTCTTTTTTTTTTCGTAAACTAATTTTAGTTTTAATTGAGTCTTTCTATGATGACATATTTGAGCGACAAATTAATGTAGGGGAATCTCATACATAACAAATATAATGAAGATTCTGGAACCAAATAAATTTCATTTCATTTCAAGATAACAGGATCAAGCGAAACCGCAGGGCGTTGTTAGTTTTAAATAAATATATGAACGATTTATGAGTTTAAGACAAGCGCGCTTTTAACTGCGCTATCGGAAAGCTCGATTTTAAAAATAAACTTGTATAAAGTGCGTGATATAAGAAAAAAAAGAGTCAAGAGTAAAAACTAACTAAAATAATATAAATGTAGACGATTTTGTATTAGGCTATCAAAATTGTATAGTACAAAGTGTGCGAAAATTAATTTACTTTAAAAAAATCTCTTACGTATGAATTTGCTTGTGTATTGTGTGCGATACGGTTTTATCCTACCATTTGTTTTTTTTTTAGTATTGCCCAAAATTTTACCCCTTAAGGGTTAAACATTTTTTGGTCCCCTTAGGGGTAAAAAATTGTTAAAATATTATTTGCTCGCAAGTTATAGAAAATTAAATTTTAATCAAACACATGAGCAAAATGGAGTTAGAGCTAATGAATTAAAAAATAGTTATTAAATATTAAAACAATGGATTCTATTAAGATACAATAGTGCAATAATTAATGATTTTAATGAAACCTTTTGAGGTGACTGAGAAACATTGTAAAAAATAGCAAAGTTGCACGCTTGGTTTTTCGTGAAAAATGTCTAAATTTTTTTCATGTAAATGCATAAATTTGGCAATGTATGAAGTAGTATATTTTATAATAAAGAAAGAGATAGCCTGAAGCCTGAAGCTTTAGTAGTGGTAGGACTCTTAGCAGAGGCCGCCTGGGGAAGTACCACACCTTTGCCAAATATTCTACCGCCAAGCAGTAATGTGCAAACATTACTGTGTTCGGTTTGAAGGGCAATGATTCCAGAGAAATTACAGGGCTTAGAGACATAATATCTTAGATCTCTGGGTGACGAGCGCAGTGCAGTGCTAGGTAATGATTTGGACTATCATGTTCCAATAGCTGTGTGTTACTGTGCTGTTATGTGGCAGGCATGTTGCTTACCATCAGGCACATGACCTGCTCGTCTCGTCACTCTATACTATAAAAAAAAAAAAGCCGCATTGAAGAATGGTAACATGAAGGGACAATAGATTTTATAAATTATAGCCTACATTTTGAGATTTTTTTTTATTTGTTTCGTTTTGAAGTATTGTATTTTTTTCATTATTTTTGTGTATTTTATCGAAGAGCTGATTCTGTTCACCCCTTTTTTTTATTGTGACGAATTCTTTTCACTACTTAACGTTCTAAGTTTTGTAGTGACAGGACTCTTTACTGAGTTCGTCTTGGAATTTACTACACATTTACCAGTAATTCAACCGCCAAGCAGTAATGTGCAAACAAACTGCGGTCCGTTTAGAAAGGCAAAAAGATAAATTGACATATATCTATGGGTAATGAGTGTATTGGAATGTCGATGATTTGTACGCTTCGTGTTCAAATAACACTGTGCCGTTATGGATAGGTGTGTTACTCTGTACCGAAGTTATACTTCTTTTGGCTTGCATACTTCACTTGGAAAAGGTAGTGAGAGTGAATTTTTAACGATTCACACCGACAGCTAACTTGACGAACCACGACAAGTGATGATATGCATTTGAATGTGTTATAGCAATGACAAATGACGCAAATCTTTATGGGCCTTCAGAAGGTACAAGACAAAATAAGCCCAAGCTGTCTCAACTCTGTACCTTGACTGGTGAGGTGAAACAAGAGTTTTGCTTTTACTAGCGAATTATACACAGTAATTAAATAAATAGGTAATGTGTATAACTCGCTTAATACTTTTTGTGCTATTGAAACAACTAAGAACCGTACAGTGTGTAAGCACTACAAGATATGTTTCGTTTCAGGTAGCACGTATAATTGCTGCTATCTGGATTTTTATTTGAATTTAAATTGTTGAATCAAATTTAGGTACCTAACATTTCGCGCGAACAACAGATTGTTTTATAACTTCGGCGTATCTAAACGCAATGATACGTAAAAGTATACAAAGGATAAAAACTTACTAAAGCCCTACCAAAATAAAAATGTAATTCTGATTTGTCAAAATTTACGTCAATCTACTCAATTGACATTGACAGAATAACAGAACCTTAGATTTGAACAAAAATATCATATTACATGTCAGATAGGCGCCCTCTATCATAATTTATTGTAATCATGTTTTTGCCGCATCTCATATATTTTTAAAAGTTCTCCCTCTAATTAATTTAAATTTTATTTAGCACAATACCAATAAACATGTCAATTTTAGTCCGTATTTTAATTGTTTAGATTAAAAATTACGTGGGTGTAGTCAGGTTCTTATTTTGAACATTTACCCCTTGAAGGGTATTGTTTAAAAAAAATAAGTTGAGACAATATGAAAAGATACTTGATTAGACTTTACTCATAGTGTCCATGGTAAGGTGAAATAAAATATTTTGTTAAAAAAATATTCCAATCGATATATTAAGTCATAATTTCGTAAGCAACGAGGGTGGGTTGAATTTAAAAAAAAATATATTATGTTAATTCGAAATAATTATAACTATAAATTTGCACTAACATATCAAAACCTATAAATTACATGTAATTTCTAAAATTATTTTGTAAGTTTTGTAGTAAAAATTTATTGTTTTAGTAGAGTAAACTCTGCTAAGCAAAAATCCCACATATGCACCCCCAAAAGGGGTCAAAAGGTCGATTCCTTATTTAAAGCTTATTTTCCTGAATTTTACTCGTACTTACTATTACGTAGTGCTCATATGATTGTATAATCATATGAGCACTACGTAATAGTAAGTTTGTTTTTAAATATTTTAACATATTTGACATAAACTTCTAATTTTGCCATAATACCTACTACACCCACAGCTTAGTAGACTAGTCGTTAGCATTATATATATGAAATGAGATTTCACGTAACTAATTATATATAAGGGTTAAACAGGACACCTATGCTAAAATGAAAGGGGTGCTATACTTTTTTTTTCTTCATAAAAGTACAAAAGCAAGCCCTACTAAACTAATTCTAGTAACTATACTTACATACATACGGTAGAGCATACCTCCTTGTCATATATTTACCATAATACTCATAACCAACGAGTACTACCTATATGTCATCGTAAAGTCGTTATAACCTACCATATTATAACCAACAATATTATTTTACTGTACAGTACTGTATGTATGATTGCGAAATCAATCTGGGCTTTATGCCATGCCCATTAAGATATAGATTACATTGGCAACGTAACTTAGCAAACGGCTGTAAGCCAGCGGTCTAGTAATTTGTGTTGCCAATGTGATCTATATCTTAATCATCATGGCATGAAGCCCATATTTGATTGCATTTTATTTGTAAAAAATAGAGCACATCCATTTCAGAGTAGTACAGGTGTTCTGTTTTATCTTCTATAGTATGTTGCTTCACTTAGATAATACTATACAGGATGGAATTTAGTTCATGAGCATCTATTTAACGCTGTCAAATTAACACCAAATGCACAAATAATAATGTATGATATTGCAAAAAAAAACGACGTTTAAAAAGATGATAAGATATTAGATTCCATTCTGTAAATAAATTATAGTATAGCATTTAATCTAACATTTATTCTCTTGTAATTAAATGACTCGAGTATAGATAATTAGCGAGAACGTAGTCGCCGCGTAACGATAAAAAAATATTTAATTCACTTTTTTCCTGAATATTATCTATGGTTAAATATTTTTTGCTATTCAGGCGAAAAAAAAAAAAATTATGACAAAAAAAAAAAAATTTTTTTTTACATTATCTGTTAAATTTGTATTTTTAATAGATTTACGCTTGATCACGATCTCGCCAGATGTTAAGTGTCGATAGGGTCAACGATAGATCGGGCTTACCTGTAAAGAAACCGATTCACTCTCCATTAATTTCATTAGTTAACGTTACACAGCAAATATTTTCTCGCTATTCATCGATACTTTGAGGTCACAGACTTTGAGTTGACAATCCACCGAAAATCGAATCGAGAAACAGTATCGTATAAAAAGATTATGCCATAATGTTAAGTTAAAAACTTGTGGAAAGAAGTTTTATTGCGTGAACACGCTTGGAGCCGATCGTAGGTCGACCGGAGACACTGTATTCAGACTTCTGTGATTTCCTCTTGTTATAAGTTATAGCCGAATAGAACTGGAACCCGAAGTATAGATTTATAGGTCTTAAATTTTCATTTGCAATAGTGACTTAATTATCCCAGACCGTTTAGTGTTTAAAATGTTTTGGTTTATGTTAAACATAAAAAATATGTTTTGTCGTTTTTTTTTCAAATGTAACTCTATTAACTGGATATTGTAAATTATAATTCATGTACAGCAAACGAAAATCGAAAGGAACTTCGTATCCGACCTTTTTTCCGAAGTTACATAGATAACTCACGCTGTTTTTCACAAAATATTCATAGCTTTACACCTGACCGCCATCTCGCCTGATATTAAGATAAGTTTGCGTTTAATTAACGCATATCCTGATATCATGCAAAGCCGCGCTAGTATCTAGCATGCCTAACTAGAAAGAGCTTATTGACTCTAGATTTAAGGACGCTCAAGTTGTACCCATCGGAAAAAAATAAAAAATAACATATTCCACAAGTTTTCAACACTAATGATAAAAATAGAATCAATGTAATTATCGCATAAGTTTTTCGATGGATTGTCACCTTTAGAACTGTTTTAAATAATTCCTCTCTTTGGGCATTTTTTTTTAAATCGCATTGTCATTGTCCTTGCTCAAAAATGTTTTCTTTTGGCGTTTAAATTTGACAATGACAAATGGATTTAATATTATACTGTGCTATGATCAATTATTACTTAAAAGTAATTTACAGGTCAGGTTTACGTGAAAAGGCTGAAAAAATCTGAAGCTGAAAAGAGCTTTATTTTCCTCCTTTGCTCCTTTGTTAACTTTTGAAACGCTAAAATCAGTGAAAAAAGAGTATTAAAAAAAACAATGAGAATGTTTAAATAAAAAACAGTCATTCTACGTATTCGAAATAAAATGTATTGTTTTTTAATTATTTTTAAATAAAAAAAATAGAGTTTGTAAAATTTTAAATGTTATGTAGTTCACTTACTTTTATTTTCAATTTCAGGGTTGACCCTACACCAAATAGCTGATAGAAAATAGCTCTTTTCAACTTCTGATTTCCTTTTCTTCTTGACACTGTAAATCATTTTAGATATATTACAAGGCTTTTAAATTTTAATGTAAAAGTAACTCGTTGTTCACCCCGGCGTCGCCTGGACAGACAATAATAAGTCAAAAATGATTTCTAAACTTAAATAAAAATGTAAAAACTCGAAACTAAAATTTACGCTAAAAAAATAGTATAATGAAACTACTTAACCAAAACATTAATTTAAAAAAAATGTGGGAAATTCATTTTATAATTTTATAAAAAAAAATAGAAAGAGAACGAAATTTTTAATCATTTATCCGTATTTAACCCCTGGATAAAACTTAAAATTTAGTTCCCTTTTTTTTCGTAATTAAATGTTAAATGTTGTTGTTTTTTTATTATCAAAAAAAATTGTTGATAAATTAGAAGCTGGCGCCATTTCGCAATTCTTATGGCCTAAATCTTGAACTACGCATTAACAAAACATTGTCGTATGTCAAACACTAATACGATAGTAAGGTACAAGATTGGTGGTGAGTATTTTAGACTCGACTTATATTTATTCTATGGTAAAGTTTTAAAATGCGACGTAGTACCAGTAAGGAACTTTGCAATGTTAAATTGAGACCTATTGCATAAAATCGTAGTTCACCAATTATGCCATAAGATTTGAATGGTAGCACGAACTGTCTATTTTTTTTTTTAATTAGGGTTATAACCTAATTTTTTTTTCAATTTTAAATTTGTTACCCCTTTTATGAGATTTGATGAAGTATTTCTTGAAAACAATTAGGTACCATTGAAAATTCGTATCCAAAAGAAATTAATATTGTGGATAATTTATATTTAGTTTCGTTAATTTATATTTCATTTTAGCTTCATTAGACGAAGTACTAATACTAGCGCCATTTTAATGTTACGTAAATGCGAATAAATCTCTGGAAGATCAGACAACGCCCGAGAATGTCGGACGCTAAAATTGCGGAAATTTGCAATAGGGTACAATCCTCAAAAAACTAAGTAGCTCGTTAGTTAGATTGCCAAAAAATATTGTACACGTATTTTTTCTTTTGTTTCACAAACAAAAAATGACGAAGATACAGCGCTTCGAAGTTTCATGTGACGTCACTTGTGAGTACGATTTTTGCTCACGAGTGACGTTGCGACCCCCCACTCTCTAAGTTTGATGGTCTATATCTTTGACGATTTTTAATATTATGAAAAAACAAAAAATACGTGTCCAATATTTTTCCATGATCTAGCTGACGAACTAATTAGGATGATGTATTTTTGACCCAGTCCGGTACCCTATTGTTATTGTTTGACGATAACAGCATCGCTTGTATTGATACTTTGCCTACTGAGAATATTCGTAATTCATTCGAATCATTAACGCTGTTCATCTCTGTCACTCTTTATGTAAATGACAGGGACAGACAATGTCGTTTTCATGTCGCTAGCACCCGAATGCATATGCTCGAGTCTGCGCCAAAACTAGTGTCCTGCGTTGAAAATCTAGAACTATGTATTTATAAACAGGAACCTTCGAAATATAAACTGTAATACGGCACGTGTAAGCGGACAAAAATTATGGCAAGGACTTTGGCGCAGATTTGACTGGGTAACCAAAAATATTTAAAACAATAGACTCCCTTTTTTTTAACAATGAGGGTTTTTTTTACTAACAAAATATTGTTTCTATGGTGCTCAACTTTCTGCTATAAAAATTGCAATAAAAAAAGTAAAGTAAAATAAACCGAAAAAAAATATGCACAAAGCTTTTTAAACTTTCATTTGAAACGCACTTTTCTTATTTGACAGTTTCATCGATTCGATATTAAAAAAAAAACCCTCATAAAAATATGTATGTCAATGAAATGTCTCTATGAGATGATAATTTTTAAACTTTTTGTTTTTTTTTTCTAATAAACGAATCCTACATAAATACGTTGTGAATTGTTAAAAATAAGTTTGTATGCAGTGCAACCGTTGAATGCATTTTATGTAAATAATGTTGAAATGTATAGTTTGTTATGTACTTTAATGTATATTGTTAGAGATTATAGATTTTTTGAAAGAACATCGTTATGTTTTTTTTTTCACGAAACATTAATAATTTTCTTAAAGAAACTGTCGATTGTGGTAGCTAACAGAGATAGCTAGGATAAAATATTTCTGAACGTAGGATCGGGATTATGTAAACTACATTACTGCTGACGCATTTCTAGATGGCCAATGATCATGGTCCCGAATTTACCCAAAGATTTCCTATCATTCCCGAGCGTGACGCTAGACTTCAATTCACAGCCGCCGAAAAATCTGTCTATGATGCGCCAAAAGAAGTTTTCACTTCAACAACACGTGTCCCATACTTTTCCATAACCTGACGGACTAATTAGAATGGTATAGGTATTTTTAACCCAGTTATCTCACTTCTAATCCCGCCTATACATACTGGCCGAGTGCAGGCCTACGCCAGTGTGTGGAGGGTCGTTTTGCCATGACTTGTGATCACTCGCCGTCGCTCGCCTAGCTGGCCGAGTGACGGCAAGTGGCCAGTGTGTATAGGCAGTGCATCATCACTCGCTCAAGGTCGCGCGATTTTAGCCTACAGCTAGACCGTGCCTCCCAGGGAACAAGTGCCAGTCGGTTGTCGGACGCACGGCTGAGCGCTCGCGCAACACGTTTCCCGCGCATATTGTTATTAGATATGTCGACAACCCTCCGCGCTAGACAGGGACAGAGTTACGCGTTAGAAAGAGCGCAAATGTTAAGTTGAAAATCGCGACAGGTATTGAGCGCTAATGCGAGGTGAATTGAACTTTGTTGTGTCCCAGCAAGAGTCGCTATTTATATAATTGTTTTCGGTAAGTGAGGCTTCTGTACTTGTACTAATATTTATTCTGTGGTATAGGGCTCTTTTGCCTCGACTCGTCTCACTCGTGACCGGTGGCGGTTTTTGTGCACAAAACAAAGGCGCTCGTAGCTCGTATTGGCCTGCGCTCGGCCAGTGTGTGGATGCTACCACTCGTCTTGTGCCGTTTTGTCGACACTCGCGTTGGCCTCCACTCGGCCAGTGTGTATAGACGATTTAAATAATACACTAACAAGAATAATAAAAAAACTAACAGCCAATTAGTAAAATAAAGAATGTATTTCATTCACTCATACTATAACAGTTCGACTGCAGTTTGGCGTGGTTGTTGTAGAAAACAATATATTATAAATGGATTTTTTGGAGAAATACAAAAAAATATGTCTGGTAAGTACAAGTTACGGCTGGTCTAGCCGGGAGAACGGCGACTGCCGATCCGGAGACCCCGGTTCGAAGCCCACACTGTCTTTTCGAAGTAATTTCCGTAATACCGCAGACTTAAAAATGGCGAAAGAAAACATTGTGAGGAAACCGACATGCACCTAGAATCCTTCAAACATATCGCTGGTTGCCTGGAAGAAATTGCTCTCAGAAATAAGGCCACCTTGTGGTGCTAGTTCATAAGTTTTTCACTGTATTTTTTTTGATTTGCTGGACCACAATAAAGAGTTTTCTATCTGTTTATCATATTTTTCAGTTGTTAGCTTATTCATACATCCAAGTGACTACAGCAGCCAATGGAGACCCATCTTTTCAGTTGGTGAGTTTTTAGTGAGACTTTAGATCTGGGTAGCGATTCTGAAACCATTCGGTTGCATCCGACACGGAATCGCATCTCTCGGTCTTTGTCTTATCTGTTTAGCATGACAAAGACCGAGATAATGAGATTCCGTGTCGGATGCAACCGAATGGTTTCAGAATCGCTACCCTGGGTAGCGATTCTGAAACCATTCGGTTGCATCCGACACGGAATCTCATCTCTCGGTCTTTGTTTAGCATGACAAAGACCGAGAGATGAGATTCCGTGTCGGATGCAACCGAATGGTTTCAGAATCGCTACCCAGGGGTCTGCAACGCGCGGCCCGCGACCTACCTCCGTCATCACAAATTGCCAAATATTTATTTTTGTATGCAGCTACCTATACAACTAAATAAATGTATTGCTACGTAATATATTATATATTATCGCGAACTCAGTTGTTTCATGAGTGAGCGCACATGTGATTATATTAGCGACTCCCAGAAACACTGAGGAGGGGGGGGGTGCAAATGAATTAGAAGTGCGGTCCGCTTTTATCTACTTTTTTCACTTTGTGGCCCATGGCTCCTGAAACGTTGCCGACCCCAGCCTTAGATTATTTTGTGTTTGTGCATTTGTAGTGTACGTGCAAGCTTATTGATAAGGTAAAACTTCTCAACTAGGTTTATAAATTACATAAATTCAATTTGGTTTGTAAAGCTTTAAGAATCTTTTTAATTGGATGAAACGATCAGCATTTCACTCCAAGAGTACACCTCGAAGAGCACTAGTCATCGCGACTCAGGGAATCCTAATGCGATGACTAGCGACTATTATTAAGCAACTGTCTCAATGCAGTTTGGTTGATTATGTTATTATATTGAAAATTACTTTGATGTTCAAATTGACTATTATTATTTGAGTTGTGATTGTGACACACAGTCTGAATTTCGAGCACAATTGCTTAAAATTGGCATTGTGATATCATTTGGTAAGACAGGTTGTAAATTTGCCGCAATAAATTGTTTTTATTATTTATTAATAACGCCTAGATCGATAACCTTCAGACAAACGCTTCATAACGTGAGGCAAAACTCAGATTGACGTCGGCGTAACCAGTATCTACCTACTGAAGTTCGCCAAAACGAAACTTTAAAGTCGTGGAGTATATACCTACGTACAGTGAATAGTGAATGACCATACAATCACAGAATAAATATTAGTACAAGTACAGAGTACAGAAGACTCACTTAGCAAAAAACATTATATAAATAGCGACTCTTGCTGGGACACAACAAAGTGCAATTCAGCTCGCATTAGCGCTCAATGCCTATCGCGATATTCACCTAAACATTTGCACTCTCTTCTAACGCGTAACTCTGTCGCTGTCTGGCGCGGAATGATGCGCAAGGGTTGTCGACATATCTAATAAAAATTATGCGCGGGAAACGTGTTGCGCGAGCGCTCAGCCGTGCGTCCGACAACCGACTGTCACTTGTTCCGTGGGAGTAACGGTCTCGCTGTAGGCTAAAAACGCGCTACCTTGAGAGAGTGGTGATGCCCTGCCACAATGTTTATAATTGTCAGAGACGCATGCAGTAGCGCTTGACCTTGACAACTGATGGTAGTTTCAAACGGACTAAGCCAATATGGCTCACTATGATTTGCTTTTTCTTGTGCGGACCCGCTTTCTAGACGGTATTATTCTATGGTCTCTACTTAGTGAAGTTACGGCTGGTCTAGTCGGGAGAACGGCGACTGCCGACCCGGAGCCTTCGGAAATCCCACACGCACCACAGTCTTTTTGAATTCATGCCTGTAATGTCGATAACTTAAAACGGTGAAGTAAAACATCGTTAGGAAACTTGCATCCACCTAGAAAATTTTGAGGTGTTTCATCCATTTGACCTGTGTCATCCACCAACCCGGACTGGGCCAGCGTGGTGGATTATGGCCTTGACTCTGTCCTTGCGAGAGAAGACCCCGAATCCCAACAGTTCGAACATTTAGTAGGCTACTTATGCTAGTCTCTATTAGTGGTGTCACATGGACAATTAAAGACGTAGGTCTCTTGGTGCGCTCAATGCTATGCTAGATGTGAAACCGAACTGCGATGTATTTAACGACGACTGGAGGGAACTGATGTCGGAATGTTTATTGTTCTGTGAACGAATATAATGAGTACTAATTTAATATTATGGACTCCCACCTTCCAGTAATGTGAATTTCTTGTTTTGTATACTTATTAATTTACAGAGTATTCATTGTATTTGTATGTATCGCTATTTAATTTATTTTTAATATTGACATTTTATTTAGGACATATTTTTTTTTTTTTTTAAATTCATAACTTAGTTTAATTATTTTTGATTTGACTATTCATCGATTGATTATTTAAGATGTGTAATTAATTAGCATGACATAAATTGTTCCCATTTTATTTTCATTTCAAATTCTGTTAGAAATTTAATTAGCTATATCTCGTTAGTGTAATTGGCGATATGCCGTTCTGACTGATTATTATAAATAAATTAAATAAAAAAAATTAGTGGGTAGAGTTGTATTTGCACGGCCCCTTTTTTCGTTGCCATATCATATTTAGACCATAGGCACCATAGGTTTCGTTTTTTTGCTGACGTCTTTGATTTAGACTAAGAGAGAAAGAAAATATGGACTCGTACCTCTCTCTCTTGCTCGCAGTAATAAACGAAACGTAACTCTATCTCTCTCTCTCTCTCACTTTCTATCTTCTTTTTAACATAATTATATCTCTCTCCCAACTCCTAACGTTCGCCTCACCTGATCACACTTTTCGTAACGCTCTCGCAACGCATTCACTAGCTTACTCCCCAAGTCAACTGTAGGTGTACACTTCATATAGTAGGTATACAACTGATCTGCATGATCTAATACCACCTTGCCCTTTTTTTCTATCGGACTTCTCGCTCGTAGCTCGATGAAGCGGCATCGTTTCATGGTTGATGTTTCAAAGATACAGACGAAGAGGTTTGACTCTACCTTTGTGATAAGAACGTCGAGACTGAATGAGTTGCCTGAGTGGGTTTTTCCCGATAAAATTTTGGTGTCTTTAAATCGAGAGTAAATCGGTTTCTTCTACGTAAACACGCTCCATCGTAGACCGCATCGTCGCTTAACATCAGGTGAGATGGTGGTCAAGTGTAAACCTATGAAAGTAAAAAAAAAAGGTGTACGTGAAGAAGTTACACTACCAACTTTAAAAAAATGACGTCTCACATGAAACACATCAATATAAGAGTAGGTACTATTAAGCTCGATCCTATTTCGTAGATCATTGATACCTACAATATAAATTTGGACCCCATAAAGCACTGCAATAATTAAAATGTGTAATATTTTTGTTTAAATTTTCAGTTTTCAATAAAAGTTTATAACCAATATTTATTGTCAATTTTCAGCTCGCTCGCCTGGTATTTCCCGCACTTGAACCGGTAATGTATCATTTACTCAATAAAAACTACATGCCAGGACGTCTACTCTCTTTCTACGAAAACGTAATTTCGAAAAAAAACTCGCGATGTTCCTGCTCCCGTTCTACTTCGTTTCGTCCGATACAACATTATTTGACGTTTATGTAAATGTTCTAAGCTTACTCTAGTTAGAGTAGGCACGATCGATCGAAGTAGAATCGCAGTTGGAAAGTCGCGAGTTTATTTCGAAATTACGTTTTCGTAGAAAGAGAGTAGGCGTCCTGAACCGTTCATCATTATCAACCTGTGTACGTCCACTGCTGGGCGTAGGCCTCTCCTTTAATACGCCATTCAGTTCGATCCTCGGTCTTACTTCTCCAACCGCCACCAGCTGCCTTTCGAATATCGTCACTCCAACTAGTCTCAGGGCGTCCTACACTACGTTTACCGATTCGCGGTCTCCACTCCAGAACCCGTTTACCCCAACGGTTATCGGGTCTGCGACAGATGTGACCCTTTGCTAATACGCTGAGCTGTCGGTGACTCTAGTTCTCTGACGAATTACTTCATTGCAGAATCGCTCAGAGAAACCCCAACCATAGCTCATTCCATGTCGCTGAGCAACGTTGAGATTTTGACGGACCATTTTGACTGTCACCTGTCAGTGTCTTCGTTTCAGCAGCGTAGGTCATAACATAACGGGTAGGACGCATTGGTTGTACACTTTTGTTTTGAGACTTTGTGGGATGGGTGACGAGAAGACTCACCGTTGCTAGAGATATTTGAGATCAAATATCAAATAAATTCATTTGTTTTTTGCTTGTATATAAATCTATAGAGTATTGTTCGCCTTTGGGCTGGGACGTCTGGAGGCTTTGCACACATAACTGTACACAATGGAATACGCGCACATTCGCACACGTAATCAATGAAACACGAACAAAATTGAAAACACAACACACAATGAAACACACACACAATCGTACATAATGGAACACGCACAAAACCACACACGCACACAATGTAAACAATCGAACACACATGCGTACGCGCAGCTTTTACAAATATGAATCGTTTCAGAAACCGTACAACTTGCCAAGTACAAAAGATGTGGACCCTAAGCACAGCTACGCAGATGAGAAATTTGAAAAACTTATGGAATACTACAGCTATATGACCGGAAGGATCCGAGAACCGCATAATCCGGTCAGTTCTCTTTTGGAAATGAAAAATTCTTTTGGCGCACCAAAGACAGATTTTTCGTGGGCTGTGAATTGAATTCTAGCGTCATGCTCGGGAATGATGAGAAATTTTCGGGTGAACTTGGAACCATGGGCCATCTAGAAATACGTCAGCATTTCCCATTGGCCTTCTAGAAATGTGTCAGCATTTCTAGGTGGCCATGGTTATGGCCACACCCTCTGGTTTCACCCGCATAGTTTCCAAAGTGAGCTATCAAATTCTGAGTTATAAGTTTTCACTTCTATCGGCAGTTCCTATGACTGCCATTTTTTTTTAAGTAAAAACTTATTTAGGCACGCCTAAACAAATTTTTCGTGGGGTGTAAATTGAATTCTACCGTCACGCTCGGTTATGATAAGACATCTTCGGGTAAATTCGGTACCTATGCGATTGGGCATCTAGAAATGCGTCAGCCAATGGAAAATGCTGAAAGGGCGTGGCCTCACCATCATGGCATGGCCATCTAGAAATGAGTGAGCCAATGGGAAATGCTGACGCATTTCTAGATGGCCATGCCATGATGGCGAGCCCACGCTCTCCGGTTACACCCGTGTAGTTTCCAAAGTGAGCTATCAAATTCTGAGTCATAAGTTTTGGCTTCTGCCGGCAGTTCCTATGACTGCCAGTTTTTTTTATTTAACCATAGTTATTCAAGTAATATCGTAAGGTTTTCAATTCCGGAACTGAGTTACGATATTTACGATGCCCGATATCGGAATTCCGGAACTGTTCCGAAACTTGAAAAAAATATGGATTCTAGGAAAAAGTTAAAACTTATTAGTCAAACAAGTTTTATTATATTTATAGTATTTAATCACGATGACACACGAACCACGGACACGACTCATGGTCGTGTGTGTATGTGTGTAAGGCCAATTGTCCACGTAACCGCACGTTATACGCACTATTTCGACAATTGTCGGTTGCAAGACGAATGCATGCATCTTGCGTAGAAATAATGAAATCTGTGTCTACGAAGCGATAACGTCGCGACAGCCGCACGTCTTGCGTTCGTCGTGCGCTACGGGTGCGTGCTGTAAAAAGCCACTGCTCGACCGACAATAAACAATAGTGAATTTATGATGTATTAAAATAAAACTACATAAGTACTAGATCTCATTCAAACCAATTTTCGGTGAAAGTTTACATCATTCATTTTCTATATTTTTTCCTGCAAGAAAACCGTGCAAAATTCGGGGATTAAAAGTAGCCAGCTACCATCTCCTCAGAGTGATCTCAAATCATGCCAAGTTTCATCTGAATTTAATCAATAGCTACGGCGTGATGCGCGAACCACATACAGACGGACAGACAGACAGATATGAAAGAAAAAAATGGCCGTTTTGGCTTCAGTATCGACTATGGAGTGCCTAAAATTTTTTTCATCCCACCAGCTCGGAAAGAGTACTTTTGCTCCTCGATATCAGGGCGCAAAAGTCGTTTTTACCCTCTAGAGGTTAAAGTAAATTTGAATTTAGAACATCGTGTGTACTGAGGTTTTGAATTCAAAACATAATTTAACCTATTTATTTCTACCTCCTTGGTGCCGAATTCATCATTCATTTATTTTTAATTTGTTAAAAACTCATACTCGGAACCTCTTTGGTGTACTTTTTTTTAAATGCTTTGCGCGCAATTTTCTTTTCACGTATGGAGGATAGAGGTAAAGAATGTTATTTCAAATGGCAAAACATTTTGAAATGCTATGAATGAATCAATTGTAATCGAATTGAAGTATGCCGAGTTGCCGAGCTAAATAATTAAATATTATTGACTACTAAAATAGTAACTAATAGATAATTTCAACTACTTGTGCAGTACAAATTAATGTAGTAAATATAACATCAAATAAATAATTACTATTTTGAGAAAACATGTATGTACAATATATTTTGAAGTCAAAACTTCTTTTGGCGCGCCAAAGACAGATTTTTCGTGGGCTGTCAATTTAATTCTAGCGTCACGCTCGGGAATGATAAGAAATCTTCGGGTAAATTCGGACCCATAGCCAATGGCCATCTAGAAATGCCTCAGCCTTTCCCATTGGCCATTTAAAAATGTGTCAGCATTTCTAGATGGCCATGCTCATAGCCACGCCCTCCGGTTTCACACGCGTAGTTTCCAAAGTAAAAATCAAATTCTGAGTTATAAGTTACCACTTCTATCGGCAGTGCCTATGACTGCCAATATTTTTCTTTCATGAATTCTGAATAGTACGTTTATTAATTTCCTTTAAAATGTACCCTGATGCAAATTTAGCGCTACTATAATTTAATGCATTTGGGCGGACACTTTTTCATGTACACATGAAACTCCTTACCTCAATCGGTCAACTCTCCATATTTTCACGTCATATTGTAATTGTTAAAACCATGGCTAAATAAACTTAAGTTTAAAACTTATAAAATTGAATACAAGTGAAAAACCGAAATACCATAATAATAAGTGATTCTAGCGACCAAGAAGTTTATTTAACGCCAACAGAATCGACTGAAACTGAAAATGCGCGTTTAGTAATTTCCTCGCTAGGGGGGGATGAAAAATTACGTGTTACACTCGAGTGCAAAGATTTTTCACCTTGTGCCCTTTTGATTCCCTTGCTACGCTCAGGATTCTAATTTTTGAATCCCTCGCTACGCTCGTGATTCAACTTTAGAATCCTTCGCTTGCTCGGTCATCAAAATTGAGCACGCGGTTAAAAAGCCACTTTGCACTCTTGTACAACAAATAACTATTTTTCTATATATCGTCAATGTACAGAATTCGACCCGTTACAGTTTTATTATAAGTACCTATAGATTTCAATGCAAATTACAAAATATGTGACTTACACTAGAAAGGGGGGGGGGGTCTAAAAAATGTGACCACCTATGACAAGGACAGGGTATACAAATCATGAAATTCGTGTGACGTAATTTATGTGTTAGGGGTAACAAGTTAATTTATATTTTACCAAAAGATGGAACGCCAAGATATCTTGCAAACTGCTGCGACGAAGCTAAATGACTTCATAGATACCCATATAAAGGATTTGAAGCGTTTGCTGTTCGCTACAGACATGGCCCTGATGTCTATGGTGCTGCTAAAACTGAATAAGAAGATGGATACTTCAGAAGCTAAGATCAGGTCGACGCAAGCGAAGATACCTTTCGGTCTTTACGTAAGCCCAGGTAAGTGAAATGAATACTTCAATGTTTTCCAAAATAACCGACTTCAATTTAAAATTAAATACAAATACTAGACTCAATTTCATATATTTCGTGGAATCTACGAATTCGTCGTCCAAGTAAATAAATTTTAGATTTTTGTTGAAATTTCAAAATCCACTCCACCAATTTCGATAAAATTTGTATGAGACCACCTCTGAAGTATTATCTACCAAACAAAAAATAAATCTTCAAAATCGCTCCACAATTGGCGGAGCTCCGTAGAAACAAAGACCGCGTCGTCGCTTAACATCATGTGAGATGGCGGTCAAGTGTAAACCTGTATCTTACAGTTAAAAAACCCCTCTTCGGGCTTACAAAACGTTATCAGTTCTGTTTCTTTGACTATCGTAAGAAGAGAAAAGAGTACATTTTTATAGCATAGCGTAATGGGATTAGCAAGACATGTATTGTGTTTGAATCACTGTCCAGCACTATACTGCACCCTGCACCCAGTGTAAGAGATGATGTATCTCTTTGCCCTGCAATTTCTTTATAAACATTGCATTACAAACCGGAGCACAATAATTGCTCGTTACTGCTAGGCGGTAGAATAATTTTGGCAAAGGTATGGAACTTCCCCAAGGCGAGTCTGCGAAGAGATATATGATGCTATTTTATAGAAGACTCTTAGCAAAATCCGTTTGGGGAAGTTCTACACCTTTCCCAGTTATTCTACCGCCAAGTAGTACCTAATATGCAAACATCACCATGTTTCGCTTTGAAGGGCAATGTTTCCAGAGAAACTACAGAGTGTATAAATCATCTTGTGTCTCTGGATGATGAGCACAATGCAGTGCTAAGTAATGATTTCGGCACTTTGACACTGCTGTTATAGGCAGGCGTGTTCCTTACCATCAGACACATGTCCTGCTCGTCTCGTCACTCTTTACTATAAATAATCTATTTTCTATAAAAAAAAACAAAAACCGACTTCAATTTCAGACACTCAACCAAATTTTATAAGAATCTATCACCATTATTGTCTAAATCCAAAAAAATAAATTTTAGTTTTTTGTTTATCTTTCCAAAACCGCTAAACTGATTTCAATAAAATTTGTATGGGACCATCTCTGAACTATGATCTACCAAACAAAACAAGAACCATCAAAATCGGTTTACAATTGGCGGCGCTATAGCGTTAAAAAGTTACGATTATTGCTTACCATATGCCGCATACGCGGACTGTATGCTTACTGCCACTCATAATGGAATGGCCCAATAAAGAGGCTAGGTACGGAAAAGGCCCCGCTAAACTAACTAACTAATATAAGAAAATGTTCTTCATTGCAGAGTTTAAGTGCCTAGATACGTCTTACTATGTCGCATCAGCTCACAATCAGGAGGACGCACAAATGATACTCTCCAGTGAAAGGAAACCCCATTGTTACACCTTCCGAGGTAAGATATTATTTGATGACGACGAAGTTTGATTTTCTACTTCGACTCCGGCTTCAACTTCGACTTCAACTTCCCATTCGACTTCAACTTCTACTTCACCTTCCACTCCAACTTCAACTTCGACTTCAACTTCGACTTCGACTTTGACTTCAACTACGAATTCGACTTCAATTTCGACTTCAATTTCGACTTCGACTTCAACTTCGACTTCCACTTCAACTTCGACTTCAACTTCTACTTCAACTTCGACTTCAATTTCGACTTCGACCCCGACCCCGACACTTCGACTCCGACTCAAACTTAGACTTTTATTTCTTGTCTTGTGAATTATGACTCCTTGACTCTCTTCTTGTAAGAGAAGGCCCCAATTTTGACTTTGACTGAACTAGCGAATGATTCTAAAATTGAATAACGAGCGCAGCGAGGGATTTGAAAATTGGAATCCTGAGCGTCAGCGAGGGAATCAAAAGAGCACAAGATGAAAAATCTTGGCATTCCCGTGCGACACGTAACTTTTCATCCCACCCCAGCCAGGAAATCACTAAATGTTATGCGCATTATTAACTATTTCAGTCAATTCTGTTGGCGTCAAATAAACTTCTTGTAAGCTAGAATCACAAATTTTAGGTTTCTCACATGTTTTCAAGTTTCCTATTTTTAACATAAGATTTTTTTAACAATTATTAGTTTTCACCCTAAAGGTTAAAAACGACTTTTGCGCTCAGATATCAAGCTACAAGATGGTGCATAAGGTGAATAAATGCGTGTAAGCATTTTAATGAGTGGTCCACATTAGTTCTGGACCTATCCCAGGGGTTCGTGAGGTCAAGACTAAATTGTCAGCCTAAATTAGAAGTCTGATGTTATAACTACATAGTTTGAATCTGTTATTATATTTTATATTTATATATGTGTGCATTCGTGCATTCAGACAAGAGCAGTGTTGCAACAGCTCTCCCTGATGCCAATTTTCTAATCAAGACGCCAAAAAATTGCGAAGCCCCCTGGATCTGCCATTGAATTTAGGACGAAATATGATATAAACCTTCTAATAATTCAATCTTTTAATAATTCGCCTTATCTTCTGTGGTAATTTGGTCTAAATTTATCAAAATGTATATTAAGTCTTCGAAGACTACACTTCATGTTGCCATGGTGTTAAACCTTAAAAATTATTCAGGTGCCTTCGCTTTTTCTGGCTTCTACCACCGCCACTCGGAAACGACGTACGTGGGTCCTCATGCCGAGCAGTTCGAAGCCAAAGACCCCAGCCAGGGTCTCTTCTGCCATTCAGATGACAACTGGAGCGACGCGCAATGCATTTACAAGTGAGACATCCATCGATATAAAGCAGCCTTTCCCAAAGTGGGCGATAACGCCCCTTTGTGGGCGCTGCAGGTCTAAAGGGGGGAGGTACAAGATCCAGAAAAAAATGGGGGCGTTGTGTAGATGTTTGGAATCCGTTGTGTTTGACTCCGGACTGGCTCAGGTCTCAAGTCTCAACTAAGGGATCATGTGCGGGTTATAGTCAAAGTTTCTCTTAGAATGAATATTTAATATGTAATTTTAAGTTTAAAGTATGTAGTGGTTTTTAAGTATGAAAGGGGGGGGCGCTAAAGAAAAAAATATTCACAAAGTGGGTAGTAGACAAAATAAGTTTGGGAACAATAGATATAAACCATTAGATGTTCCCGTTCCCGTTCTTTTCCCGAGATAAAAAATAGCCTATGTGTTCTTCCCGACTACATTCTGTGTTCCAAATTTCAGTTCATACGTTACGACGTGATTGAGCAACAAACATCCATACATTGACATTCTACTATTTTTTATCCCAGGAAAATAAAGAAAACTCTTAAAATTCCACATTTCGTACATATTATGTAGCTTAAACGCGGAAAGCCAAAAAGAAAAGAAATCTAATTTATTTAATCTGAGCGCTATTGTTAGTTCTTTGCGCGCGCACATGAAAACTGATTAATTTTTCCCGCCATAACAAAAAAAATATTCATTAGTCTTTTTCACTGTAGAAAAGATTTTTTATTATGGTTTAATTCACAAGTGCGTTGAAAAACGTCGTATCATACACGTTTGTATTGATGATTACCGTCCTCGGCTATCTTAAGACGCTCGCCAAGGCTCGGGTTTCAATAGCGCCTCAGCGGTAATCACCAACATTACACACTTCTATTATAATATACCTACTATTTTTGAAATGAAAATAGTTATTTGTTGTACAAGAGTGCAAAGTGGCTTTTTAACCGCGTGCTCAATTTTGATGACCGAGCAAGCGAAGGATTCTAAAGTTGAATCACGAGCGTAGCGAGGGATTCAAAAATTAGAATCCTGAGCGTAGCAAGGGAATCAAAAGGGCACAAGGTGAAAAATCTTTGCACTCGAGTGTAACACGTAATTTTTCATCCCCCCCTAGCGAGGAAATTACTAAATGCTTTGCGCATTTTCAGTTTCAGTCGATTCTGTTGGCGTTAAATAAACTAAACTTCTTGGTCGCTAGAATCACTTATTATTATGGTATTTCGGGTTTTCACTTGTATTTAATTTTATAAGTTTTAAACTTAAGTTTATTTAGCCATGGTTTTAACAATAACAATATGACGTGAAAATATGGAGAGTTGATCGATTGAGGTTAGGAGTTTCATGTGTACATGAAAAAGTGTCCGCCCAAATGCATTAAATTATAGTAGCGCTAAATTTGCATCAGGGTACATTTTAAAGGAAATTAATAAACGTACTATTCAGAATTCATGAAAGAAAAATATTGGCAGTCATAGGCACTGCCGATTAACTCAGAATTTGATTTTTAGTTTGGAAACTACTGGCGTGTGAAACCGGGGGGCGTGGCTATGAGCATGGCCATCTAAAAATGCTGACACATGTTTAAATGGCCATTGGGAAAGGCTGAGGCATTTCTAGATGGCCATTGGCTATGGTCCCGAGTTTACCCGAAGATTTCTTATCATTCCCGAGCGTGACGCTAGAATTAAATTGACAGCCCACGAAAAATCTATCTTTAGCGCAATACGTGTAAATAACATTCTTTACCTCTATCCTCCATACGTGAAAAGAAAATTGCGCGCAAAGCATTTAAAAAAAAGTACACCAAAAAGGTTCCGAGTATGAGTTTTTAACAAATTAAAAATAAATGTATGATGAATTCGCCACCAAGGAGGTAGAAATAAATAGGTTAAATTATGTTTTGAATTTAAAACCTCAGTACACACGATGTTCTAAATTCAAATTTACTTTAACCTCTAGAGGGTAAAAACGACTTTTGCGCCCTGATATCGAGGAGCAAAAGTACTCTTTCCGAGCTGGTGGGATGAAAATTATTTTGCCGCGCCACAGACAGATATTTCGTGGGCTGTGAATTGAATTCTAGCGTCACGCTCGTGAATTATAGAAAATCTTCGGTTAAACTCGGGAACATAGTCCAATGGCCATGGCCATGGTCTAAATGGCCATGCTCATGGCCACGCCTTCCGGTTTCACCCGCGTAGTTTCCAAAGTAAGCTATCAAATTTTTCGTGGGGTGTAAATTGGATTTAACCGTCACGATAAGAAATCTTCGGATAAACTCGGGACCTTGGCGATTGGGCATCTAGAAATGCGTCAGCCAATGGAAAATGCTGAAAGGGCGTGGCCTCGCCATCATGGCATAGCCATCTAGAAATGCGTAGGCCAATGGGAAATGCTGTTGCATTTCTAGATGGCCATGCCATGATGGCGAGGCCACGCCCTCCGGTTACACTCGTGTAGTTTCCAAGGTACGCTATCAAATTCTGAGTTATAAGTTTTCACTTATATCGGCAGTTCCTATGACTGCCAGTTTTTTTAATTCTGCATTGAATTGGTGTCTTGAAATGAAGTCTTCTTTGTCACAGGATAAACCCTCGCGAAGAATTTCCAGAATCAGTAGAATATGAACCCAAAGTCTCCTATTGGTGCGGTCCATATCGGTACTTCATTCCTGCCACTACGGATGTGAGATGCATATTCAGTATCTTCAGCATGAACTTCATCTTCCGTTTCGGATACGACGGAGTTACATATAAAAGCTCGGATCTCTCGTTTGTAAGTATTTTGAAATATAACTCATTTTTGCACGCAGACAAATTTTTCGTGGGCTGTGAATTGTTTTCTAGTGTCACGACGCTAGGAAGTTATAAGAAATCTTTTTTTTTAATAGTATAGAGTCATGACACGAGCAGGACATGTGCCTGATGGTAAGAAACATACCTGCCACATAACAGCACAGTGACACGCAGCTATTGGAACACGAAGAGTCCAAATCATTACCTAGCACTGCACTGCGCTCGTCACCCAGAGGTCTAAGATAATATATCTCTAATCTTCGGGTAAGCTCGGGACCATGGCCATTGGATCTAGAAATGCGTCATCATTTCCCATTGGCCCGATTTCCAACTCGGATGAACTAGATGGCTATACTCATGGCCACGCCCTCCGGTTTCCCCCGCGTAGTTTCCATAGTAAGCTATCAAATTCTGAGTTATAAGTTTTCACTTCTATCGCTATCTATGACAGCCAATTTATTTTTCGGGGAAAACAAATTCTTTTATTTTAATCCTTGTTTTTTTGTAGATGTACCAAAACGGACAAGTATTCTACACAGACGAACCATGGGCGGGGATGTCCTGCTGGAGTTGGGCGTGCAAGTGGCGCCACAACCAGAACATGCGCTCTAACGAGTTTTTCGTGAACTAAAATGCTTTGAAAATAAAATACATACTAAATAAATATTGTAACGCTAATGAGTTTATTTGCTTGAACGCGCTTATCTTCAGGAACAAATGGACCGATTAAAAAAAATTGGCAGTCATAGGAACTGTCGAGAGAAGTGAAAACTTATATATAACTCAGAATTTGATAGCTTACTTTGGAAACTACACGGGTGTAACCGGAGGGCGTGGCCTCGCCATCATGGCATGGCTATCTAGAAATTTGTCAGCATTTCCCATTGGCTCACGCATTTCTAGATGGCCATGCCAAGATTGCGAGGCCACGCCCTTTCTGCATTTCCCATTGGCTGACACATTTCGAGATGCCCAATCGCCAAGGTCCCGAGTTTACCCGAAGATTTCTTATCATAACCGAGCGTGACGCTAGAACTGAATTTACACCCCACAAAAAATCTGTCTAGGCGCGGGTAAAGAAGTTTTCACTTAAACAATTCTTTCACCTTTAGGTATGTCTGTATAAATACAGGGTTACTGGTAATAATCAGTCTGCAACTGATTAAGGGCAACTTCTGTATATTTAAATAAACAATTTTTGAAGTGAAAACTTCTTTAGGCGCGCCTAGACAGAATTTTCACGGGGTGTGAATGGGATTCTAGCGTCACGCTCGGGTATGATAAGAAATCTTCGGGTAAACTCGGGACCATCACCATTGGCCACCTGGAAATGCGTCAGCCAATGGGAAATGCTGAAAGGGCATCATGGCATGACCATCTAGAAATGCGTAAGCCAATGGGAAATGCTGACGCATTTCTAGATGGCCATGGCATGATGAACAGGCCACGCCCACCGGTTACACCCGTGTAATTTCCAAAGTAAGCTATAGAACACTGAGTTATAAGTTATCACTTCTATCGGCAGTTCCTATGACTGCCAATTTTTTTTTTTTTTGTTATATACAACTTTTGTTGAAACTCTATACATGACCCAAAAAGTACATAGTGTTTGTTGCCCTCTCTAGCAATGTTTAGCGGCTTTTTAGTGTATATTTCGGTACTTCGCCACATAATTTATCGAGCGTTAAAGAGCGCACGCGCTCTTGTTACAGAGAGTTCGATGCTCTTAGACTTTTTAAAAAAATGTGGGTCAATACATTTTTTTTTATTTTGTATGGAAAAAAATATATGATTTTTGTATGAATTTTAGAACTAAATTGTTGACGTATTTAACATCCCCTTAAAAAGATGCAGGCTGATTACCAATAAGCCTGTATATGTATCATGTACCTACGTGGTCCCTGAGTGCTATGGGCTATACATTTACCACGGGCGAAGCCAGGGTGGAACGCTAGTAAATTTATAAAGCGAAGTTTATAACTGTCACCGTAAAATTGGAAATAGCTTTAAAGACTACAGGCCCGTGAACGAAAATTACGTAGTAAATAAACCACCAGGAGACCTATGCAGGATGATAGAAGGGTATAAAGTAATAAGATTCAGCACTATGCCGTCACTTGTAAGCTGTCCAACTGAGTGCAGTTGAAGAGGGGGTGTTGCAACCCTCGATCATTTCTCCTTGTCGCATATTTTTTGTACGGCATTGCGAAATAATGGATTAGGAGAGGTATTGAGACTGTACGGAACCAATGCCGTACTTGATCAAATGCCCAAATTTATACCCCGTTTACATTATTCCAGTACAGTGACCGAATCCAGCGCTGGATTGGAATGCATCAATCCAGTGCCAGTGCATTCCAGTGCCGGTTTACATTATTCCAGTATGCAATCTAGCGCTGGATTCGGCCGCTACACTGGAATCATGTAAACGGGGTATTAAGAGACGTACTTCTTAGCATTCCATGGATTCACCGTGCGGGTGCCGGGTCCATCGTGTGGCAGAGAGAGAAATATCGAATAGACCCCAAGACTTGTGACTCGGGTAGTAGTGGAAATCGTCGGAAAATCACGAATTTTTCCGACAAACTAATAATTAACAACTTATTACTTTTGAATTCAAAACATAATTTAACCTAATTATTTCTACCTCCTTGGTGCCGAATTCATCATACATTTATTTTTAATTTGTTAAAAACTCATACTCGAAACCTCCTTGGTGTACTTTTTTTTAAAATGCTTTGCGCGCAATTTTCTTTTCACGTATGGAGGATAGAGGTAAAGAATGTTATTTCAAATGGCAGAACATTTTAAAATGCTATGAATGAATAAATTGTAATCGAATTGAAGTATGCTGAGTTGCCGAGTTAAATAATTAAATATTATTGAAGGACTACTAAAATAGTGTAAAATAGTAAACTGAGACGTGGTCCTAACTGTAGGCCTCATAACAAAGCTCAAAGTCACACAGCGAGCTATGGAGCGAGCTATGCTCGGAGTCTCTTTGCGCGACAGAATCCGTAATGAGGATATTCGCAAAAGAACGAAAGTAGCCGACGTAGCTCGAAGAGTAGCTAAGCTGAAGTGGCAATGCCAATGCAATGAAGGACAGGCCACATCGCTCGCAGAACTGACAACCGATGGGGAAGAAAGATTCTAGAGTGGCGACCACGAACCGGAAGACGCAGTGTTGGACGGCCTCCCACTAGATGGACAGATGACCTCACGAAGGTCGCTGGAAACCGCTGGTTGCAGGTTGCGCAGGACCGTTCGTTGTGGAAATCTAGGGGGGAGGCCTATGTCCAGCAGTGGACGTCTTGCGGCTGATGATGATGATGATGATGATGATGATGATGACTAAAATAGTAACCAATAGATAATTTCATCTACTTGTGCCGTACAAAATAACGTAGTAAATATAACATCAAATAAATAATTACTATTTTAAGAAAACATGTAGGTACAATAAATTCTGAAATCAAAACTTCTTTTGGCGCGCCAAAGACAGATTTTTCGTGGGCTGTCAATTGAATTCTAGCGTCACGCTCGGGAATGATAAGAAATCTTCGGGTTAACTCGGGACCATAGCCATTGGCCATCTAGAAATGCCTCAGCCTTTCCCATTGGCCATTAAAAAATGCGTCAGTATTTCTAGATGGCCATGCTCATAGTCACGCCCTCCGGTTTCACACGCGTAGTTTGCAAAGTAAGCAATCAAATTCTGAGTTAAGTATAAGTTACCACTTCTATCGGCAGTGTAAGGAGTTTCATGAACACATATGAAACTCCTTACCTCAATCGGTCAAGTCTCCATATTTTCACGTCATATTGTTATTGTTAAAACCATGGCTAAATAAACTTAAAGTTTAAAACTTAGGTTAAAAACAGTAAAATTGAATACAAGTGAAAAATCGAAATACCATAATAATAAGTGATTCTAGCGACCAAGAAGTTTTTTTGACGCCAACAGAATTGACTGAAACTGAAAATGCGTTTTGCGTTTAGTCATTTCCTCGCTGAGGTGGGATGAAAAATTACGTGTTGCACTCGAGTGCAAAGATTTTTCACCTTGTGCCCTTTTGATTCCCTTGCTACGCTCAGGATTCTAATTTTTGAATCCCTCGCTACGCTCGTGATTCAACTTTAGAATCCTTCGCTTGCTCGGTCATCAAATTGAGCACGCGGTTAAAAAGCTACTTTGCACTCTTGTACAACAAATAACTATTATCATCCTACATAGGTATCCCTGGTGGTTCATTTACTACGTAAATTTTGTTCTCGGGTCTGTAGTTTATTAGTATAATCTCAAATCTAACTTTTTTAATAGCTATTGCTACAATTTTACGGTGCTTATAATCTAACGTCATAAGATTATAAGCTCAAGCTATTTACAATTACTTATCATTGTAGTGAAAACTTATTTTGGCGCGCCACAGAGAGATTTTTCGTGGGCTTTTTTTTATTTTTCTTTTTATATATTTTTTATTTTTCTAATCTGTGAATTGAATTCTAGCATCGCGCTCGGGAATGATGAAAAATCTTCGGTTAAACTCGGAACAATGTCCATTGGCCATCCAAAAATGCGTTTGCCTTTCCCATTGGCCATCTAGAAATGCGTCAGCAGTTTCTAGATGTGTAATTGATGTGAAAACTTCTTTTGGCGCACCACAGTCAGATTTTTCGTGATAGAAATCTTCGGGTAAACTCGGGGCCATGACCATGCTCATGGCCACGCCCTCCGGTTTCACCCTCGTAGTTTCCAAATTAAGCTATAAAATTCTGAGTTATAAGTTTTCACTTCTATCGGCAGTTCCTATGACTGCCAATTTTTTTTTCCAAATTTCGTTCCAAATAAACTAGATGGCACCACTAGTAGGTACACTAAAACACGCATTCGACCTCGTCGTGAAAATCGTAAGATAAAATCAAAATTTTAGAAAAAAAATTGCATGAAAGCCTGTCTGTGGAAACTGCGATGCGATATACCTATAGATGCCGTATACGTAAACCTATACGGAATTCAAATAAAGCCAGAGGTTTTCGCCGTTTATTTGCTAATGGTGCGGAACCCTTCGTGCGGGAGTCCCACGTCGCACTTGGCCACTTTTTGAAGTGAAAACTTCTTTAGGCGCGCCTAGACAGATTTTTTGTGGGCTGTGAATTGAACTCATTCGTCACGCTCGGGTATGATAAGAAAGCTTCGGGTAAACTCGGGACCATGGCTATTGGCCATCTAGAAATACGTCAGCCAATGGGAAATGCTGAAAGGGCGTGAACAGGCCATTATGGCATGGCCATCTACAAACGCATCAGCCAATGGGAAATGCTGACACATTTCTAGATGGCCATGCCAAGATGACGAGGCCACGCCCTCCGGTTACACCCGTGTAGTTTCCAAGGTAAGCTATCAAATTCTGAGTTATAAGTTTTCACTTCTATCGGCAGTTCCTATGACTGCCAATTTTTTTATCTCATGCCTTTTAGATCTTAGAATACTTAACATTTTTAGTAGTGGTAGGACTCTTTGTAGAGTTTGCCTGCGGAAGTACCACTCCATTGCCAGTTATTCTACCGTCAAACAGTAATGTGAAAACATATCTGTGTTCCAGTTTAAAGAGCAATGTTTCCCGTGAAATTACAGTGCATAGAGATACATCAACTGATTTGGGTTATGGTACGATCATATGAAAAAATTAAGTCGGCGCCATTTTTATTTTTGCCTACGTTATTAGTCTCACATATTTTTCAGTTTGGTTCCACAGCAAAACCCCTATATCCTCCAACTCCAACTATAGGTACGTAAGAAACTTCGATTCAATTCCAAATACTCTCAAATAAATGAAATCTACTACTAAGTAGTTTGATATGCAAAACTTTTTCGTTTTCCTTAAGTTGTTCAACTTCAACGTTAAAAACAGACGTAAGTAATATACTAACTTATTACTTGTACACAAAAACGATATTAACTTAACCGTTATGTTATATTATTCAATTTGACAAGTCATTATATACCTACCTACGTTCCAACATAAATAAATTTTTAGTCTTTCGAAACAGAACAGCCTCATTATAATACCAAGTAGGTACATATTATAAAACCTCTTTTCAAAATTACTATCGTCATCCAATGACGTCACTGGCCAAATTCCGCCTTCTCACAGTTCCGGTTCAAAATCAATCACAAAACCTAGCCCAATCTATGGATTTCCAGAAACAAAAAATATTTTTACGATTCCATATTCAAATAGACGTCATTCCCGCCTTTCGAAATGTTTCCCGCCCAAAATCGACTTTACGGCCCAGCGTTACTGGCCAGAATCGAAAAAGAGTGTCTTATAATGAGGTTGTGCTGTCTAAGCACCAACCGGTTTTTAGATATGAACTTTTTATAACATGTTTTTTATTTAGGTATCACCGTTTTATGACGTACAGAGCCAAATATAGAAAGCAACTACATTTACGACGCTATTTTTAGCTCGGTTCATTATAACATCAGTGTACAACGCTCAGTCAACCGTATACAGTTTTTGTCTTACCTTTTTTCGAAGTTTTTGGTGTTGAAACCGGTTTCTGCCGGTTAGTAAGTACTTAGTACACAACGCTACACTAGATAAGGTTAATTTTAAATTATTTTTAAACTAAATCAAGTCAAGTGCGAACCGTATTCTTAGATGGAGGATCCGTATCAAGGACTTAACCGAATCATATGGAACATCGATAAAATATAGATCATATCGATGATTTTGAATGCATTGCCTGATTTGATATTTTCTAATTTTTATGGGTAGGTATAATTAAAGTGTCTTTAAGTCTGGAGTGAATCGTTCTCTACTAAGATTGAGCGTACCTACAGGCGAGGTGGCGGTCAAGTGTGAACCTATCATCGATCAAATAAAAATAATAACGACAGCGATATCAGTTTATTGCGCTCATGTCCAGTTTTTTGCAAACGAGTAAGGAAAGTTAAATTTTAAACCGTTAATGTTAGAAATTTTACACAGATCGCGTACCTACATCAGGCAAGATGTAGGGCAAGTGCGTCTTCATAATACTTCATCATCATCATCATCATATCAGCCGAAAGACGTCCACTGCAGGACAAAGGCCTCCCCCAGAGATTTCCACAAAGATCTGTCCTGCGCTGCCCGCATCCAACGATTTCCGGCGACCTTTACCAGATCATCGGTCCATCTTGTGGGGGCCTGCCAACGCTGCGTCTTCCGGTACGCGGTCGCCACTCGAGAACCTTTCCGCCCCAACGGCCATCGGTTCTGCGAGCTATGTGCCCTGCCCACTGCCACTTAAGTTTAGCAACTCGTTGAGCTATGTCGGTTACCTTGGTTCTCCTGCGGATTTCCTCATTTCTGATTCTATCGCGCAGGGAAACTCCGAGCATAGCTCTTTCCATTGCCCTTTGGGTGACTTTGAGCCTTCTTATGAGGCCCATAGTAAGCGACCACGTCTCTGTTCCGTATGTCATCGCTGGCAACACACACTGGTCAAAGACTTTCGTCTTGAGACACTGCGGTAGTTTGGACGAGAAGATATTACGTAGTTTCCCGAACGCTGCCCAGCCGAGTTGGATTCGACGAGTGACCTCTTTCTCGAAGTTGGATCTACCTAATTGGACTGTTTGTCCTAGGTAAACGTATTCGTCAACAACCTCGAGCGTAGAGAGTCCTACTTTAAGAGGAGTGGGTACAACATGGTTATTTGACATGATTTTTGTCTTATCCATGTTCATTTTAAGACCCACTTTTTCAGAGGCTCTACTGAGGTCATTTAGCATTCTGCCGAGGTCGTCCAGGGTTTCAGCCATGACCACGATATCATCGGCAAAACGGAGGTTGGTCATGTACTCACCATTTATGTTGATGCCGAGTCCGTTCCAGTCCAGAAGTTTGAAGACGTCTTCCAGTGCGGCGGTAAACAGTTTCGGGGATATGACATCCCCCTGTCTCACACCTCGTTGCAGCTGGATCGGTTTCGAATTCTGGTCCTGAAGACGAACTGACATGGTGGCGTTTTCGTACAGGCACCTTAGCACCTCAATATACCGATAGTCAATTTGGCACCGCTGGAGCGACTGAAGCATAGCCCAGGTCTCGATCGAATCGAAGGCTTTCTCATAGTCCACAAACGCCAAACATAGGGGCTGGTTATACTCTTCGGTCTTCTGTATAACCTGCCGTAGCGTATGTATGTGGTCTATGGTGCTAAAGCCTTTTCGGAAACCGGCTTGTTCGGGCGGTTGGAAGTCGTCAAACCTGCGTGCGAGACGATTCGATATGACTCTCGAGAACAGTTTATAAACGTGACTCAGAAGCGTGATGGGCCTGTAGTTCTTCAAAAGGGTCTTGTCACCCTTCTTAAAGAAGAGTATCACCACGCCTCTGTGCCATGCCTTCGGCGTTTTGCCTTCGAGAATGACGGAATTAAATAGCTTTTGTAGAGTCCTTAGCATAGGCGAACCTGCCGCTTTCAGGAGCTCAGCTGTAATGCCGTCATCACCCGGCGCCTTGTTATTCTTTAGCTGTTTGAGAGCCATTCTAATCTCGTATAGGCTAACGTCCGGGATATCTTCGGTGTAATGTCGGGTTAACCTGGCTCTAGGATCGCTGGTCAGGTTTACGACAGGTTGCTGTGTCGTCGTGTATAGCTGTCCGTAGAACTTCTCAACCTCTCCCATGAGCTCGGATTTGGACGATATGATCTTCCCATCCTCGGTCTTCAGCTTCATCAGTTGGCTCTGGCCAATAGACAAATCTCGGGCGAATACTTTAGAGCCTTTGTTCTGCTCAATGGCCTTTTCAATGCACTTCGTATTGAATTGCCGTATATCGCGAGTAAGTGACTTTGAGATCTGTCTATTGATCCTTCGATACTTAGAAGCATCACCTGAGGATTGTAAAACCATCTTGCGCCTTTCTTCCATGAGCTCTAGGGTAGGGTTAGAGAGTTTTTGGGTTCCTTTCGTACGACGGATTTTAAAGTGTTTAGATCCGATCGTATGGACAGCTTCCACGACCCTGTCATTATAAACATCCACGTCTACGCAGTCACCTAGGCACTGGTAGCGATTCTGAAGCTCGAGTTGGAAGTTCTCGGAATTCTGGATTTGGATAGGCGCTGGCCGGAGCGTAGACTTCATCAGTCGCGACCGTTCGAGTTTTATATTAAGATTCAGCATGCCTCTTACCATTCGATGATCACTCCCGGCTTTTACCGCATTGATCACGGAGATATCACTGAATATTTCTCTCCTTGACGACATGATGAAGTCTATCTCATTTTTGGTTGCACCATCGGGACTAATCCAGGTCCATTTGCGTTGTACCGGCTTCTTATAGAAAGATTCTCCAAGAAGTCGGCCAGCATCTGGCCCCGTGAATTCCGATTACCAAATCCGTAATTCCCGACTCTAACCTCATCATCGCCCCGCCTGCCCAGTTTCGCGTTGAAGTCCCCCATGACGACAGTGTAATGGGTCTTGGAGGCATGCATTGCTTTCGAGATATCCTCATACATAGCCTCTACCTCAATATCGGAATGTGTCGACGTTGGCGCGTATACCTGTATGACCTTCAGCGAATACCGTTTGGTAATTCTGAGTATAAGGTACGCTACCCTCGTCGACACACTCCCGATTTGAGTAACACTGTTCACGAGGGACTCGTGGACGATGAACCCGACACCACCTTGGGACTGTTGGTCGCCCTCCCGGAAATAGAGCAAATTGCCGGATTTAAGTATTATCGAGTCCTCGCCCTCTCTTCGGACTTCAGATAAACCTATAATACTCCAGCGCAATTTACTCAATTCTTCCTCCAGTTCGATAACCTTCTCGTCAGTCCGCAGTGTTCGCGTGTTGAATGTTGCCAGGGCCAAGGGTCTTTTACGGTAGCTTAAGGGGGCCGTCCGGGGATTCTTAGCACCCCCTGCTCCGCTACTGTCGTGGCCGCTACCACAGCCAGGACTAGCAGAGCTGCCGGAGACTAGGGGCCGTGGCTTTCTCTTTGCTTTCATAATGGGGGGTTTTGCCGTAATCGCCACGCTTGGCAGGCGGGTTGGCGATCGCAGTTGGTCGGAAGTTTTCTACAAGATGCTGCTGCCCATCTTGTGTTATTGGTGTTTATAACTTCCGACCATTCCGCAATGGTTTTACCGCCATTGTTCGGTGGACTGATTGCACTGATGGTAGTTTCCACGACTATGATGGTCGTGCAAACTACCATTAGCGGGCGGTGGGGTCGTCACGTCCCTACGCCTCATAATACTTAATTAATAAAAAAATAACCATTACGAGCACAGTCTATGCATGTAGTATTTCTTTATACTTTGTACGAGGATGTAATATGTTTTTAAACTAACACCAGGCACAGGCAGCATAATACAATAGGGGAAAACTTTGAAACCTGTTGGGTGCAGTTCGGAAGAACCAAGCTAAAAAAATGTGTGTGAGCACTTTGTACGCACGGAAGAAGTTAGTTACTTCAACGGAAGAAGTTAAGTACTTCTCTTTATTCCTCGTCCTAAGAAGTCTAACTTCAATCATAGAATCCTACTTCTTACTAGTATTATAAACGCGAGTGTACCTATGTAAGTATGGATAGATTGGTGTTTGTTACTCTTTGATTTGCATGAAATTTGGTACATAGATAGAGAATGGTCTGGAATAAAACATAGACTACTTTTTACCTACGCGGAGGAAACCGCGGGGCGCTGCTAGTAGATAAAATCTTCAACGCTAATTGCGTTTCTTCTGCTTCTTTATCGTATCGCTCTTGGCAGAGCGGTCGTCACGATGAGGCGTCCACGTCGCTGGTAGAGGTGGACACAGCTCTCCGTACGATCTCCCGCCATCTCTCCCTATTCGCAGACTGCCTGGCGCAGTCAGACACGTGGCTTCCTATTGCGGATTTCACTTGGTCAGTCCAGCGCATAGGTGACCTGCCGCGGGATCTGGTTCCTTCCACTTTTCCCTGCACAACCAGCCGCTCTATGGCGTCGTCATTTCGTCTGGAGACATGTCCAAAATACTGTAGTATGCGAGACTGTACTACAGCCGACAAACGCTGCTTGATGCCGAGCTCTTGAATGATGGACACGTTGGTGCGGAACTCTGTCCACGATATCCCGAGCATCTTCCTCCAGCACCACATTTCTAGAGCGTCTATCTTCCCTTTTTCCAACTCACGCACTGTCCACGTCTCCGCCGCATAAAGAAAAATGGGGAATACAAGCGTTCGCATGAGCCTGACTTTGGTGGCTTTGGTAATGTTGTGATTCTTCCATATTTTCTTCAACTTCTCCATTGCGGTTCTGGTAATAGTCATACGTCGTTTCACTTCATCTACACAGCCGCCATTGTTTGAGATTAAGGCCCCAAGGTATACGTAGGTCTGAACCACGTCACAGTTCGCAATTTGTTTCAGTTCGAGCGAAATGTTGTTGACGCGATCCACGATCATAATCTTGGTCTTAGATTGGTTTATCCTTAATCCAAACGTTAGGCTTACGTGCTCCATTTTGAAAAGTAATTCTCCCATAAGGACCGCGTTACTAGCGAAAAAGGTGGTGTCATCCGCGTATCGCAAGTTTGCAATTTTGTATTCACCAATCGCAAGATCGCAACCCCATCGGTCCAGCCTTCGAGAGTGATTCGCATTATAAGCTCGGTGTAGATGTTAAACAGTAGAGGTGATATTATGCATCCCTGTCGCACGCCTGCACTTGGATCGAAGCTATCTGAGAGGATATCATCTGTCCGCACTGAAGCTGTTCCCTCTTCATAGAGCTCCCTGAGTAGGTGTACGAGATGTTGTGGTGTACCCATGTCCAGTAGTGTTCTCCACAACGTTGGCCATTTCACCAAGTCGAACGCTTTGGAAAAGTCAACAAAGCATATGTAGGTCGGCTTGTTGAACTCTCGAGCTTTCTCAATAATTTGACGAACGGAGAGAATTTGTTCACGGGTTCCTTTCCCTTTTACAAATCCGGCTTGTTCTGGCGCAATTTCTCTGGACAAATATGCTTTCAGTCGCTCGTTTATTATGTGTAGCATTATTTTGCTTGCGTGTGTTATTAGAGCTATAACTCGAAAGTTGCTACACTTTTTCGTAGAGCCTTTTTTATGAAGAGGAGTGAAGACTGTGTGACCCCATTCAGAGGGCCATTTGCCTGTGAGCCATATCTTATTACAAATGTTATGGAAGATATGAACGCCGCGCTCTCCGTACGCTCGTATAGTTTCAATTGGGATCTCATCTTTCCCTGTGGCTTTTCCATTCTTAAGATGTTTAATGGCGGCTCTTACTTCTGACTCTAGAATATTTGGCTCGAGCATATCACTCGTAGGCTCCGTGGATGTGAAATTTTGCGACTGATGATCCTGAAATAATGACTGACAGGAAATCCTCCAAACTACCGAAATTTTGTCCAATTCAGTGACTACTTGGCCATTCTGTTTTTTTTTAGACGACAGCGTTTTCGTGATGAGGCGGATCTTGTGATACAAGTCTCTAGACTCATATCTGTCTGCATGGATTTCAATTTCCTTGCACATATTTTGCAGGTAGGCATTATAGTCTTGTCGGCATTTTAATTGAATTTGCGCCGATATTTTATTGAGGTCCTTGATGTTGATTCCCGCTGCTTTCATATTTCGACGAGTTCAAAGGTGCCATCAGTCATCCAGTGCTGTCTTTTTTTGGGGTTTCAATTGGTTGTGCAGTCTCCTTGCAGCAATCTCACTTGTAGCAATGAGCGTTTTTGCTCGATGCCAAATCTCATCTGGTGTTTCGTTAACCAGATCTGCTTCAGTCCACTGTGAGCAGTTTTGCTCGATAACCGAACGGAAACACAGAACATCGCTCACTATCAGCTTCTTTGGCTTTTTAATGATTCTGGCTGCCTTTAGTTTTAGTTTACAGATCAGAAGTTGGTGATCAGACCCGCAATCCGCTCCAGGTAATGTATGATGGGCATTTGTTACAGATGATTTCCATCGTGATCGAATCATGATGTAGTCAATTTGATTGCGGGTTTTTCCATCGGGCGATACCCAAGTGTATAGCCTTCGAGGGTTGGTGTTGAAAAAGGCTATTTGAAATCAGCAGGTCATTTTCGGAAGCGAATTGTATTAAGCGTTCACCTCTGTCGTTTCGTTTCCCGAGTCCAAATCTCCCAGCGCATTTGCTCAGCTGGTGAGCGTTTTCTCCGATCTTGGCGTTCCAGTCACCCAGAATTACCAGTAACTCTCTATTGGGTATCTTTGCCGTTGTACATTCTAATTCGGAGTAAAACTTCTCGATCGTCTCGTCACTTGCGGCAGAGGTGGGGGCATATACTTGGATCATATTTATTAAGATTGACTGGTGAAGCTTTTATCTTGATGCTCATAATCCGATCGCTTACCGGCTCGTATCCCTGTTAAGTTGTGGAACGCGCTACCATTGGAAATTAGGCGTGCCCAGTCCCTAGCTGTTTTTAAATGTCGGGTTAAAGACTTTTATCTAGAGTCTTAGTTGCGAACTGTCTTCTAATAGTTACCTGGTATGCATTAATTTGGTACATTTATTATATTTAGTTTATGTATGTTTATGTAAGTAGTATACATCTTAATATATATAAATCTCCTGTCACGATGTTTGTCCGCGATGGATTCCTAAACTACTTAACCGATTTTAAATTAAATTGGCACACCGTGAGCAGTCTGGTCCAACTTGAGAGATAGGATAGTTTTTATTTCGATTAATAAATAGTCTTTAAATGACAATATCCGAGCGCAGCCGGAATGGGCAGCTAGTAACATTATATATTTATTTATTTTCGGTTATGATTAGTACCTACTCGTAATGTTGTTGATAAATTAAATCAAATGTATTTGCTAAGGGCCATGTTCCTATCTTTTGTATCTAATCCGTGTACGGTTGTCTGGAAGAGATTGCTATAAGCGATAAGGCCGCCAATTGAATTGTCTTTTTTTTTTTATATTTAGTTAAGTTTATTGTCTTTCTTTTGCTTTTTGGCTTTTAATAAAGAGTTTTCTTATCTTCTTATCTTATCCCATCACGCATCCTTTCTGATTTATAGGTATTAAGAAAGCCACTACCGCACACGCAACTGATGTCGTTGCCAGAAAAGTAAATGACATGGTGGTCTGTCTGTAAGTGTCCGCTGCCCTTCCAGTGTGTTTCGATTAAACCACAGATGTTCACACCGGCTCTAACTACTTCTCGTTCCAACACTGTAAGTGTTCCAGGTTGGTTTAAGCCGCGCACATTCAACGTTCCTATCGTTTGGAGACGCCGTAGCTTGATGGAATTCCCAGTAGTAGAATTTCCATGGAGAGCGTGGTTTCCCACCCCACCATGGCCGGTAGCCAATTTCACACCGCGCGCCCCGGAGGAAACGCAGCGCCGGTCGCTAATCGGTTCGCAGGGCGATCGTATCTCATTTATCTCTGCTCTCATGTGACTTTCTTGGGAATGTAATTGCAGTTGTTTCCCCTTGCCTTCTGCATCAGACATTTTAGTGATTATTTAGATCTCAAAGCCGCTGTAGCCTCTACTGCCTGGTTGCCCAAGCAGGTGAGTGGTTATCCCGCCACAGCTCGGTCCCCATTGCCTCGTCTGTTGTCTAGCAGGGGGCACCACAACAGCTGAAACGCCGTCGTATAGATTGTGCAGGTAAGGTTGACATTTGGGGTTGACTAGGTGTTATTGTCATTCTCCCCCTTACCCCCCGTAAATTGCGTTTACGTATTGCTTGATACAACGTAACTTAACTAAAGTAAACATACTATGTAACATACTATGTTGTAGCTAACTTCAGGGTCTCTTTTCATTTTGCCCTAACGCGCCAAAGAAGTATGTTTTTTTTAAAGTAGTAATGTGTTTGTATTTGTACTTGACCACCATCAAGTATGTGTACCTACCTTAAAAATGCGTCAAAGGGACACTGACGTCTTAGTTTACATGTCTTATGGCGAAATTACGGCAATGTTACCGAATGGATGCCATGAGGAAAAAAAGAAGAAGAATAAGAAGTTCAAAAGGAGGTTTACAATTAGGTTGTATTTTTTTTTTTGCAAATTATTCTGCTTTATTTTTTTAGCACACATTTTTTAGCACAATTTGAAATTCATTCGAAACCACCTACATAGATACTGTATTAATAAAATAAATTAAGTTCTTAATTATATTTTTACGATCTTCTGTGAAATTAGTTTATGAGTAATAGGTATACCTACTCTTTATAACTAAGCTGTGACATCAGAATTGCTTTATGACCCGATACTGGCTTCTTTATCGAATCAAAACATTTGTTCAAACTTCTTTTAGCGCGCCACAGACAGATTTTTCGTGGGCTGTGAATTGAATTCTAGCGTCACGCTCGGGAATGATAAGAAATCTTCGGCTAGAAATTCTGACGCATTTCTAGATGGCCATGGTCCCGAGGTTACCCTAATATTTCTTATCATTCCCGAGCGTGACGCTAGAATGCTAATAGTGGTAGGACTCTTGGCAGAGTCCGCCTGGGGAAGTACCACACCTTTGCCAGTTATTCTACCGCCTAGCAGTAATGTCCAAACATTACTGTGTTCCGGTTTGAAGAGCAATGTTGCCAGAGAAATTACGGGGCTTAGAGATTTAACATCTTAGATCTCTGGGTGACAAGCGCAGTGCAGTGCTATGTAATGATTTGGACTCTTCGTGTTCCAATAGCTGCGTGTCATTGTGCTGTTATGTGGCAGGCGTGTTGCGTACCATCAGGCACAGTCTTGTCCTGCTCGTCTCGTCACTCTATACTAATAAAAAAAATACATAATAACAAAATGTGTGGCACTCGGGAACTGCCGCGGTAAAGCTATTGCATGTTGCATGCATTTTTTATCAACATAAGCAATTATAATATGTTTTTATTTATGCAGTAGATTCCCATCCAGTACAAATATTTGTGTGATGAATTCAAATGTTTCCATTGTGTCTGGGTGTTTCTATGCATATCATCGATTACATTGTTGTGAATGCGATGTAGCAAACAGCTGTTTAGCCATCCCTGCATTTTTAGGGTTCCGTACCCAAAGGGTAAAAACGGAACCCTATTACTGAGACTTGGCTGTCCGTCCATCCGTCCGTCCGTCCGTCCGGCTGTCACCAGGCTGTATCTCAAGAACGGTGATAGCTAGACAGTTGAAATGTTCACAGATTATTTATTATTATTGCCGCTATAACAACAATTACTAAAAATAAAATAAAAACATTATTTAAGGGGGGCTCCCATACAACAAACTAGATTTTTGCTCGATTAGTCCGTCGCAAATAAACTAGACGGCGCCACTAGTGAAAATAGATCGCGATGTAGAATTCATCGTGAAAATCATGAGCGAAAAATCAATAATTTAGTAAATCTTTTGCCTGGCTGCGGAAATTGCGATGTAAAAGAAATTTCGAGTAATGCCAAAGAGGTTTTCGCCATTTATTTGCTAATGGTACGGAACCCTTCGTGCGGGAGTCACACTCGCACTCGACCGGTTTTATTTTGTTGTTTGTCTTTATTAGAAGGCGGCGTGCGCTTGAGTGACATTATTATTTGCCTCCAGGCCACATGGTTCGACAGCGTAGTTCGATCAATCGAACCACGTGCACTTTTTTTCCCGTTGGATCGACTTTAGAATCGCACCACGTGAACATTTGTAGGTATTATACGAAGTTCCGAAGCAGAAATCTTTGCTTTCACAATCCTTATAGACTACAGGCCCGTGAACAAAATTTACGGGTCAAATGAACCACCAGGATACCTATGTAGGATGACAGAGGGGTATATAGTAATAAGATTCAGGACCATGCCATCACTTGTAAGCTTTCCAACTGAGTGCAATTGAAGAGGGGGGGGGGGGGTTGCAATCCTCGATCATTTCTCCTTGTCGCATTATTTTTGTACGGCGTTGCGGAATAATAGATTAAAAGAGGTATTGAAACTATAAAAGTTATAAATTTTAACTTTTTATATATTAGTTTGCCGGAATATTTTACGGAGTACGAGTAATTTACAGAATAAATTTGGTCATTTGATTAAGTACGGCATTGGTTCCATACAGTTTCAATACCTCTTCTAATCCATTATTTCGCAATGCCGTACAAAAATCATGCGACAAGGAAAAATGGTAGAGGGTTGCAACCCCCCCTCTTCAATCACACTCAGTTGGACAGCTTACAAGTGACGGCATAGTGCTGAATCTTAATACTTTACACCCTTCTATCCTATCCTATCCTACATAGGTCTCCTGGTGGTTCATTTGACCCGTAAATTTTGTTCACGGGCCTGTAGTCTATTAGTGGTCTCAACTAGTACTGGCCTATATCGATGATTTCGTACAAATTCGTTTTCCGTCTAATATAGTTAGAGTTCCGACTGCAGGGTTCAGCTTAAGTTTGCCGGAATCGACGATTCCATATGAAACTGCTATCCGTCCACTTTAATTTGACCTCTGTTGAGACTGATAATATCATAATTACAAATATAGTCTGTAAGTCCACGTAAAAATAAGATTTAAAGTCGAATGACCGAGCGACCGAATTTGGAGTAGGGATGGCAGGCGTTACGGTCTTCCATCCCTCTTTCTTGTGGTGTCACGCATCTCTTAGATTTGGTCTCCACGCCCGCGATAAAAGCTTTGCAATAGCTTAAAAAAAACGAAAAATATGTCTATGGCGCGCCAAAAGAAGTTTTCACTTAAAAAGGAGGAGGCTCTAGGTTGGTAGTCCACAGCCGCGATGCCCACCAAACATCGCACCCACCTCAGTAGCATCAGAAACCTAGAATTAAAAAACCAAAATTTACCAAATTAAGTGCGATACAATTCATTCCACACCTTATAATAGATTCCATGAATCCCTTGCCAGTTATTCTACCGCCAAGCAGTAATGTGCAATCATTACTGTGTTCCGGTTTGAAGGGCAATGTTTCCAGAGAAATTACTGGGCTTAGAGATATAACAACTTAGATCTCTGGGTGGCGAGCGCAGTGCAGTGCTAGGTAATGATTTGGACTCTTCATGTTTGACTTCGTGTCACTGTGCTTTTATGTGGCAGGCATGTTGCTTACCATCAGGCGCATGACCTGCTCGTCTCGTCAATCTTTATTTAAAAAAAAACATCCATGTATTGAGATCGTTGATTTGCATGTGGAAAACACCTTATTCCTTCCAAGTGCGCGCCAACTGTGGTATGAACACCATTTAGTGGTGTCGATCTTGACATTACCTGTCTTTCTTCTCCACATGGGGCATAATAAGTGGCCCATTAAATATTCCCACTGCTGGGACTCGGGGCCTTCTCTCGCTTGGATAAAGTCAAGGTCATAATCCACGATGATGGGACAGTACGGAGGTTGCTCTCTCTTTTCTTTTCGCTTGGAATGATAGAGATAGCAATAGTAAAGCCATAGCCGATTTATTTAGGCGGTAAAAGGGTTGTCTGTTTCCTCACGATGTTTTCCTTTACCATTTCAAGTTTTTTTTTTAACTGTAATAGGTTCGCACTTGACCACCATCTCGCCTGATGTTAAGCGACGATGCGATCTACGATGGAACGTGCTTACCTAGAAGAAACCGATTCACTCTCGATTTGAAGACACCAAGATTGTAACCATCGGGAAAAACCCACTCAGGCAACACATTCCACAACCTAGACGTTCTAGAAGTTAGCGGGATTACGCACATGAACACATGATTCCGAAAAGGCACGAGGGCGTGCACTCTGGATCGGTAATTACCGTTCTTTTGACTAGACCAGCCGTAACCGTAACTTACTAGTAACTTAGGCTGTGTCCCCAGTAGGCAAACTGTGAGCGGCCAACTGAGATAGCCTAGTAAGCCCGTTCATGTATTTGAAATGGAATGTCCACAATTTGCTAGTTTTGTGCTCATAATACGCAGTTTGCGCAAAACTAGCAAACTATGGACGGGTGTACTAAACCGATACGCCGCTAACTCAGTCAGCCGCTAACAGTTTGCCTACTGGAGACACAGCCTTAGTCTAGTAACGTGTAAATGCATTTCCACCACGTAAATAGTCTTTCGGTGCCAATTTTCGTCTCGCTTGTAAATTAATTCAAGTTTGGAAAACAATCATCATCATCATTATCAGGCGTAAGACGTCCACTGCTGAACATAGGCCTCCCCCCTAGATTTCCCCAACGAACGGTCCTGCGCAACCTGCAACCAGCGGTTTCCAGCGATCTTTGTGATGTCATCTGTCCATCTAGTGGGAGGCCGTCCAACACTGCGTCTTCCGGTTCGTGGTCGCCACTCGAGAACCTTTCTTCCCCATCGGTTGTCAGTTCTGCGAGCGATGTGGCCTGCCCATTGCCACTTCAACTTGTTTACTCTTTGAGCTATGTCGGCCACTTTCGTTCTTTTGCGAATATCCTCATTACGGATTCTGTCGCACAAAGAGACTCCGAGCGAGCATAGCTCTCTCCATAGCTCGCTGTGTGACTTTGAGCTTCGTTATGAGACCCACAATTAAGGACCACGTCTCAGTTCCATAAGCCATCACTGGCAACACGCACTGGTTAAAGACTTTCGTCTTTAGGCATTGGGGTATTTTGAAAACAATACAACAGTTTTATTTTTTACAGCCAGCAAGAAAACAAATTATTAATTATTCGGTAATAACCATTAGTAGCTATAATCCGACACTTTCTGGGTCAATCAATTACGAAATAAGCCAAAATAATAAAAAAAGAAAACAACTAAAGAGGTACAGACACAAGCCGTACCGGAAAATTGCTCAATTTAACCACTTTTTGAGCATTACGTCAAATAACAAAAAACTCATTGGCCCTGAAAGCCGGCGAAGCTCAAAAAAATAATAATTCGACAAATCGACACTTTCAAATCGAAACTGCGTTGCGTCACTAGCGCACTTGCTTTTTTTTTGTCGACTATCGACCTTTTTAAAATAGTGATGGGGTCCGATACCAATTTAACACTCGACTTTAACATTTTTTTTTATAAAGAGAGACGAGAATAGCTGGACATTTGCCTTATGGTAAGCAACATGCCTGCTTGCCAGCACAGTGACACGCAGTTATTGGAACATGAAGAGTCCAAAGCGCTCGTCACCCGAAATCTAAGATGTTATGTCTCTAAGCCCTGTAATTTCTCTGGAAACATTGTCTTTCAAACCGGAACACAGTAATGTTTGCACAGTAATTACTGCTTGGCGGTAGAATAACTGGCAAAGGTGTGGTACTTCCCCAGGCGGACTTGCTGTAAGTTGGACGTGTTAAAAGTTTTAATGGTTATCTATGTTATCTATACATACCTACTAGTATTTAAAAGCTGTAGAGTTTATTTGTTTGAATGCGATAATCTCAGGAGCTGGACCGATTTCAACATTTCTTTTACTGTTGGATACGTCAGTCATGTATTGGCAGTCATAGGAACTGCCGATAGAAGTGAAAACTTATAACTCATCATTTGAAAGCTTACTTGGAGGTCGTATCGATGAGCATGGCCATGGTCCCGAGTTTATACGAAGATTCCTTATCATTCCCGAGCTAGCAATTCAATTCACAGCCCACGAAAACTCTACCTGTGTTGCGCCCAAAGAAGATTTCACTTAAAAAACTAAACTCTATTAACTAAAAACTAAACTGGACTCCCGAACAACACAGGGCCTCTACCGCCTAACGAAAAACGCTTTGACGCTTTGATGTTATAGCTTATGGAAAATGGTAATCCATGTGACGCTTTGATGTTGCTGTCTCTTTTCTTCTCGCTTGAAATGAAAGAGACGGCAATGCCAAAGCATCAAAGCGTTTTTCGTTAGGCAGTAGACCCCCAGGTCACCCTAGTGTGGAGTCCAGTGCACACTAACACTAACACTTGTAGTGGTACGACTCTAAGCAGAGTCCGCCTGGGGAAGTACCATACCTTTGCCAGTTATTCTACCGCCAAGCAGTAATGTTCAAACATTACTGTGTTCCGGTTTGAAGGGCAATGCTTCCAGAGAAGTTACAGGGCTTAGAGATACAACATCTTAGATCTGTGGGTGATGAGCGCAGTGCAGTGCTAGGTAATGATTTGGGCTCTTCATGTTCCAATAGTTGTATGTCACTGTGCTGTTATGTGGCAGGCATGTTGCTTACCATCAGTCACATGAACGGCTCGTCTTGTCACTCGTTTATAAAAATAAAACACTATATTTTTCCGTACCACCTGTTTTTTGTCGTATATCCTTATTTCATGTGTTTTTATCTTATGAATCTTTTCTTTTGGTACAATAAACGTTTTCATTTCATTTCATGTTATTTTATCGGATATTAACGTCGCATCACTATTTTTAGTTGTTTTCGTAATCCGTTAACTACTTACGCCGCGGCGATGGAAAATTTTTGACTATTCATCGCGGTACGTACGCCGCGCTTCATAATAAGTTTTTTTATTGTATTTTGGCTTCTCACGCGATGACTGGGTCATGTTTAGTGAGCGATTTTAACTTTTTCCACACACAAGTTACGTGGTCTTCAAAATAACCAAAAGTTTGTAAATCTAGGAAACGTTTTTACGTTTTTTTCTATTTCCTCTAAAAAAAATCCTATTAGCAAAGAACACTTGTTTTATCTAAGGCTATATAAGTCTTCAGGAAAACAAGATGTATCTGTATCTGAGCACTTTTTGGTAGATATACTTACTAAATTATTATGGGTTGGAGCTTGGAGCACAGAACATTGGAGTCACCTAAGTGCTATTGTAACGGCGTAGTGTCGGAGCGGCAGCAGAGCAGTCAGGAGAACGGAAGCGTTAGACGAATTTTGTGGGTGAAATCTTGTGAGCTCATCTCAGCGACATGCCTACCTAATTAATAGGCCCTTCTAGCTTCTAGCGCAGAGAAACAAAAAAAAATCCCCGCGTGCATACTTTTTCCATTTTCCCGCCAAAATCGTATTTATTAGTTATAGGTACATAGTACATACATACATAGCCCACTAAATGTTTCCACTGCTGGGACTCGCTCTCTCGCTAGGAGAGAGCCAAGACCATAATCCACCACGGCCCACTGGCCCAGTGCGGGTTGGTGGATGACACATGACTTCGAAAGATTCTCGGTATATTATGTCGGTTTCCTCACTGTGTTTTCCTTCACCGTTTTAAGTTAGCGGCATTACGCACATGACTTCGAAAATAGAGTAGTGCGCGTGGTTTTGAACCCGGGATCGGCAGGCGCCGTTCGCCCGACTAGATCAACCTTAACTTATTTATTAGTATATGTATCTATAATAATTTATTGAAATGAAAATGAAATGAAAGTCGTTTACCTATTCCAGATTAAAATCCATATAACATTAAATTGAATTGAATTGAATTTATTGAATTGAATTGAAACTATTTATTGTTAAAGGAACTTTATGCATGGACGAAAAAAAACGTCCTTGACGTTTAAAAAAAAAACTTTTTTTAAACGTCCTTGACTTTATGTAATGAAATCTAGTAAGTACTTATATTTGAGAAAGGGTGAGTGAGATGACTATTAATGTACTGAATTGTACTCGTATTAATTATAATTTGTACTTAAAGATACTTCAATGATTGTTTTATCTTTGATTTAATTTGATAAGCAAATAACAGGAAAACTCAAAGAAATATCGTTTATTGCCCGTGTTACTACCCGTCTTAATATTCGTAGGTATCTGGGTAGATCTTTCTAACTGTCAGAACCAAAAAAAAAAACAAAGCAGCCGCCATGATTCCCTCCCTACTTTCCCGCCAAAAACAGTATAAAATTTAATAACTGGTATGTAAGTACGTCCATATTTTTTACGAACCCCATTCCAGGGATCTATTTTTGAGAATGGAGGGAGGGCAGTAAAAATTTTATACTTTCGCGTCTGCGTAGAGCTTCAAAAATAAAAATCAATACGTTTGACTCAACATTTTTGAATTTGACGAAAATCTTTACGTACCTAATTTTGATCGGGGAGTATAACATCCACGTTGTGCCATAAAAAAAAATTACAGTCATAGGAACTGCGGATAGAAGTGAAAACTTATACTTAACTCAGAATTTGATAGCTTACTTTGGAAACTACGTTGGTGAAACCGGAGTGTGTGGCCATGAGCATGTCCATCTAGAAATGCGTCAGCATTTCATATATATGCATTCATAGCAATGTGAAATGCTCGCGCATTTCTATATGGCCATATGGCCAATAGGAAATGCTGACGCATATCTAGATGACCAATGGCCATGGTCCCGAGTTTATCTACCCGTAGATTTCTTGTCGTTCCCGAGCGTGACGCTAGAATGCAATTCAAAGCCCAAGAAAATTCTGAGGCTGCGTAAGTGCGTACTGGTACAGTCTATGTATTTCTTTATACTGTGGTACCGGTGACCCCAAAGTTCGAATTCCGATATTCGAGGCTGGGACCGCACGTGACTTCTTTTATTTTAAATTTTATCATCATCGTGCTCAGACCAATTTCAAAGTCATCGTGTCACCACAAATGTTGCATTTAGCAGTTTATCGTAGATACTGTCAAAAATCTAGACTAGTCGCGGTGGCATAGCGACGTAAACGACAGATTTACCAACCATCAAGTTGTAGGGTCTAATCCTCTAAACCCGCCTGCACTTACATAATAATGACTATTTTTTCAAGTAAGCACTACTTACTCTAAAAGTGTGTTATCACTAGTTTTAACGGAGGAGAAAAACTTCGTAAGGAAACCGGCACCTTTCAATGAAGGTATCTTTCGAGGACGTATGTTATTCCAAAGATGCTAATTAAAATGCATTAGGCGATCGTGGTGGATTATGGCCTTAACCCTGTTCTTGCGAGAGAAGGCCCCGAGTCCCAGCAGTTAGTGGTAACATTTAGTAGACTGCTTATGCAATTAAAACGCCTTATGATATAAGGGCCCTAGCATACGGCGCATTTTGAACGCGTAGACGACGCGACGCGCGTTTCAGGAACAGGACGTCTACTCTGTTTCTACGAAAACGAAATTTCGAAAAAAAACTAGCGACTTTCCTACTCTCGTTCTACTTCGTTTCGTCTGATACAACATTGTTTGACGTTTAAATGTTCTAAGCCTACTCTAATTAGAGTATGGACAAAACGATGGATCGAACTAGAATCGGAGTTGGAAAATCGCGAGTTTATTTCGAAATTACGTTTTCGTTGAATTAGAGTAGACGTCCAGGATGACGTCTACTCTCTTTCTATGAAAAACGTCGTTTCGTCCGTTTAAATGTTCTAAGCCTACTGTAATTAGATTAGGCTTAGAACATTAAAACGTCAAACAATGTTCGACCGGACGCATGCGGTTCACGATTAAGGTTGGGTCCGAATCACGTATGAAGCGTGTATACGCGGGTGATCTGCGCCTCGTCTGCGCGTTTAAAATACCTACGCTGTGCGCTAGGGGCCTAAGAGACGTTGTACTACGCAAATAGTTGTCCTGTAAGTAAGTAACTATTTTAGCTGACGATGATATATTCTTTTTTTAAAGGCCTGTTCAAACCTAAGCGGTATTCGCTGCCGCCTGCTGTAGAGAAAACGGAGTGGGTAAGCGGTAATATTACTGTTCACACCAAAGCTGATTTCGCCGCCTGCGATACCAGAACGTTTCGACAAACAAGCAAAAAATACCGCCTACGTCATCGACATAATACCCCGTTTACATTATTCCAGTCCAGCGACCGAATCCAGCGCTGGATTGCTTACTGGAATAATGTAAACCGGCACTGGAATGCATTGGCACTGGATTGATGCAGTCCAGTACCGGTTTCCATTATTGCAGTAAGCAATCCAGCGCTGGATTCGGTCGCTGGACTGGAATCATGTAAACGGGGTATAATATAAAGGACGGCAGGTCTCCAACAAAACATTACAAATACAAAGCCCCCAGTACAACTTGCCAAAGCTGTCAAAGTCAAATGACTTTGACAACTGAATCGTAATATCGCGTTAGTGATTGCAATCCGGCGTAATTTTTAGTCCGGCCGAATCCGACTGAATTCCAGACTGGTTTATCAAATCGGGATGATTTTCGTTTTTCGGTTCAAAATTAACTGTTAGTAAGTTGGTCAAATGTGATTATATATAATAAAGGTTCTGGTTCTCCTGGGTTCACCGACTTTAGATGAGACGTTACCACCTTTTGTCGAGGAAAAAATTCAAAATTTCACGAGAGCCTCCGATAGGCTACTCAAAGTAAACGCCCATGTGCCGTTTACAATTATTCGGCAATGTCTCTTAGTTCCGAAATTTATGTACGCTTTACGATGTAGTCCACTGTGGAAACATGGTGAGCTCCTTGGGAGCTTAGACAATGTCGTAAAGGAATCTCTAATATCAGTGATGAATGTGGATCTGAGTGGGAGGGCCTGGTCACAAGCCTCACTACCCATACGGTTGGGAGACCTAGGGGTCCGCCAAATTTCACGTGTAGCTTTACCGGCATTCTTGTCCTCAGTTCATAGTTTTCATTCAGGGCTTAGAGACATAATATCTTAGATCTCTGGGTGACGAGCGCAGTGCAGTGCTAGGTAATGATTTGGACTATCATGTTCCAATAGCTGCGTGTTACTGTGCTGTTATGTGGCAGGCATGTTGCTTACCATCAGGCACATGACCTGCTCGTCTCGTCACTCTATGCTATAAAAAAAAAAAAAAATAGTACTCAAAATCTAATAGATAAAATTCTCGCACCCTCTTTAGGCCATTCGGAATATTCTGATGTAGTAGTAGCTAATTTGTGCGAGGCTAAGAATGCTTGGAGGCTGGCTTGTCCAAATAACGATTTCCCCAGATGTCTGTCATCTCAGAGACAGTGGGATCGACCGATCTGCGATGTAGCACGGAACTCTCTTCTCGATACGTGTCCTAGTATCGCGGATCGTGCTCGTATCCTTGCTGTGTCTGTGTGGGAATCGGGCCTTTGGTTACAAGCTTTGCCATCTTTCAATACCGGTAGCCTATTAGATCCAACTGCATTTCGTCTAGCTGTTAGCTTGCGCTTGGTGCGAGGTGCTATGAAGCCCATCGCTGCCATTGTGGTACTGCCGTCGACCAACTCGGTCACCACGGTCTCTCTTGCTCGAAAGCGCGGGTCGTATTGGCCGCCACGCCAGTCTGAACGACATCACACGCCGGGCTCCACTGGGGTCCGTGGGGGCTCAAATATGTAACCTCTTCCGAGGGTTGCATATTTGCACCGTTTGAGTCGCTGGGCTGAATTAGCCGCTGCACCAGCCCTACAATGTGTCTCTGGAAGATGTGATGGTGCCAGAGTATCGACGCAAGTTGCGTCCCACACTAGGGGCCGACCCAACTTCCAAGGCACAACAGTCATGCCGTCAGGTCTTTTGCCATCGTCACGCGCGAGCCCACTCGGTTCGAGTATTGCTGGGACATTGGCGGTGGAAAAAGCCCGGCGTGTGATGTCGTTCAGACTGGCGTGGCGGCCAATACGACCCGCGCTTTCGAGCAAGAGAGACCGTGGTGACCGAGTTGGTCGACGGCAGTACCACAATGGCAGCGATGGGCTTCATAGCACCTCGCACCAAGCGCAAGCTAACAGCTAGACGAAATGCAGTTGGATCTAATAGGCTACCGGTATTGAAAGATGGCAAAGCTTGTAACCAAAGGCCCGATTCCCACACAGACACAGCAAGGATACGAGCAGGGGAGCTCACCTCATTTTCAAAAGCCTTTCCGAGCGCTTGGTCGATGCGACGCGTGACCAAAATGCTGGCTTTTATTTGGCCCAACGCATAAGCATTGCCATTCAGCGTGGTAATGCCGCCAGCATGCTGGGTACGCTTCCGATTGGTAGTGGGCTTGAACATCTTGATTATCTGTAGACCTTCATTAGTCGATGGATAATTCAGGTGTGCTTAGTGTAAGTAGTTGTTAGGTATGTAGCGTAGTGTAGTTCTCATTGTATTTTTGTTTTGTTAATAAAGGTTGGTTACAATAATGAAAATTCACGTGTATACAAATTTTGAATTTGATGGTAGAAATAATATTTATTGTTGAAGTGAAAACTTCATTAAAATTCAACAAATTGAATTCATTCGTCACGCTCAGGTATGATAAGAAAGCTTCGGGTTAACTCGGGACCATGGCTATTGGCCGTCTAGAAATACGTCAGCCAATGGGAAATGCTGAAAGGGCGTGGACAGGCCATCATGGTATGGCCATCTAGAAACGTATCAGCCAATGAGAAATGCTGACGCATTTCTAGATGGCCATACCAAAATACCTAATCTAGTGATGAACAAAAACGGCCCCACTCAACAACAGACAAAACGCCACAAGTCAGCTAACTTTACGTCAGTCGTTGTCTGACTTAGCACCTTACTGGCCGCATTGCGTACTCACGTATTACGTATGATCGTAATATCCTGCAAAAATTACAACAAAAAAATGAAAAAGAGATTTGGTACATCATATTTTCAGAAATTACATCATACTCTGTCAATTTAGGGGCGTTAATACTCTAAAAAGCATTTTATAAACAATAATTTATTCTACTTCAATTCCAAGTACCTACGTAACGTATCCGATAGGGATTGCCATCCGGAAAAACGAATCTGATATACCTATCAGAGAATATACCTAAAAGAGATTTGGTACATCATATTTTCAGAAACTACATCATACTCTGTCAATTTAGGGGCGTTAATACTCTAAAAAGCATTTTATAAACAATAATTTATTCTACTTCAATTCCAAGTACCTACGTAACGTATCCGATAGGGATTGCCATCCGGAAAAACGAATCTGATAGAATTCCAAGTACCTACGTAACGTATCCGATAGGGATTGCCATCCGGAAAAACGAATCTGATATAATATCAGATTCGTTTTTCCGGATGGCAATCCCTATCGGATACGTTACGTAGGTACTTGGAATTGAAGTAGAATAAATTATTGTTTATAAAATGCTTTTTAGAGTATTAACGCCCCTAAATTGACAGAGTATGATGTAATTTCTGAAAATATGATGTACCAAATCTCTTTTTCATTTTTTTGTTGTAATTTTTGCAGGATATTACGATCATACGTAATACGTGAGTACGCAATGCGGCCAGTAAGGTGCTAAGTCAGACAACGACTGACGTAAAGTTAGCTGACTTGTGGCGTTTTGTCTGTTGTTGAGTGGGGCCGTTTTTGAACGCTGACCTAAAATCCATAGTTTCGAATATCATTGGTCTACCCAGACGGTACGTACCGCTTTCGCATTAGCCGCGGAACTTCATACAAAATACCTCTACCCACAGCGCAGCGGTAGCGAATACCGCTCGGGTGTGAACAGGCCTTTACTCAGCATACTTCAATTCGTTTAGCTAAATAGTTTATCAATACTTACTTCATTAAATTGTAAAGCTGAATAGGTTTTTTGTTTGAACGCCCTAACCCCAGGAACCTACTGGACCGATTTCAAATATTCTTTCAACGGTGGATATGTACGTGATCCCTGAGTACTATTATAGGGTACATTATGTACCTACCATGGGCGAAGCAGGGACGGACTGCTAGTTCTACAGTAAAAGTCAGCGAGCAACACGGAAGGGAGTAGGCATACACAGCGTTTCCCCTCTGTCAAAGTACAAGTCCGCGTGGACCATGGAGTTTGATAATATACTGTGGCGTGAGGGCGGGGCTAGATTTGTGAATGGTGCTTTATTTTTTATGTGTTAGTGATTTGGTTGTGTGAGTATGATCGGCAATGGATCGGTACAGGTATGTTTTGTATGTATTAGTGCGGCTTTGCGCTAGTGTGCAACTTACCCTCCCGCAAGAAATGACAGAAAGATTTGAACAATATTTTTTAGCTAAGGCTACTCCCTTCCGTGTTGCTCGCTGGTAAAAGTGGTTCATAATATCATAATAATGTACAACGCGCCACTTCGACGGTTACACGGTTGCACTGGTAGAGATCGCTCTTAGCGCTAAGGATGCCAATTAAAATGCTTCATATTAGTTTTTAGTTTATACCCCGTTTACATGATTCCAGTCCAGCGACCGAATCCAGCGCTGGATTGCTTACTGGAATAACGGAGACCGGCACTGGAACGCATCAATCCAGTGCTAGTACATTCCAGTGCCGGTTTACATTATTCCAGTAAGCAATCCAGCGCTGGATTCGGTCGCTGGACTGGAATAATGTAAACGGGGTATTACTAGTATTATAAGTACGTATTTTAGACTTTTGTACCTAGGTATGTAAGTACCGCCAATTTACTTATATATTTTTTTTATATAGTTAAGTTAATTGTTCTTCTTTTGCTTTATGGCTTTTAATAAAGAGTTTTCTTATCTTATCTTATGTTTTGAAAGTAAACTTTTTTATATTAAACGTCTCTTTTAGGCAAATCCGATAGCAAAGACTAGCCAACGTTAGCAAAAAAAAACTTGAACGACTGGCCGTAAAAAAGTAAGAAGCCCGCCCGAGATTCAAGGAATAAAAAAGAAAATATAAAAATGCCGTAAAATGGCGCGGTAATAGAAGCGGGAGGGGTAAGGGGAGGGGAACAGGCGGTTTCTTACTAACTGCTATCTAATCTATGACGTCTCTATACTAAGTGGTATTTAATCTGTGGCGGCCGTTTCGAAAATCGATCACTTGGCGCGTGTGTGGACCGTTTTGGATTTCGAATAGTAAGTGTAGTGATGTGAAAATGAGGTCGCGTTGATATAAATATTTTTAACATTAAATGTTACACGATAATAAAAATTTGTTTGGTCTTTGTGCTCTTCAGATTTTTTTGGAAGTTTTTTTTATTTAAATATTTTGTTTTGGGATTGGCTGTTTGAAGAAAATAATACTTAGTTTTTGTTGAGAGGTAATTTAATAGACGTTATTTTTTTTAACTATTGAAACGAAGAGTTGCATGAAAGCCGTTACACGCTCTATGCGGATGCGACCTAGACCGAAAATAGTGTAATAATAAAACTTTTTCTTGATAGTGCATGCTACAGTAACAGCTGTGTATGGACATAACTCCGACTGTGGTCTATACTCTATACCCCCCTCACAGCTTAAGCAGCCCACTAAAATTTAGTGGTTTTTAAAACCACTACAACAGTACACATTTAATGTGTACTCTTGTAGTGGTAGGACTCGTGCAGAGTCCGTCTGGGGAAATACCACACCTTTGTCAGTTACTCTACCTCCAAGTAGTAATGTGCAAACATTACTTTGTTTCGCTTAGAAGGGCAATGTTTCCAGTGAAATTACAGGACATAGAGATAAAACATCTTGTATCTCTGGGTGAAAAGCCCAGTGTAGTGCTAGGTAATGATTTGGACTCTTCGTGTTCCAATAGCTGCGTGTTACTGTACTGCTATATATGTACAGGCATGTTGATAGTCTCGCCACTCAGTACTATAAAAAAATGTTTCCCTGTACTGGGACTTGAAGGCTTGCCTCGTAAGAGGATAGTAAAGGCACCTCCACCACGCTGGCCCAGTAGGGATTGGTGGACAACGCATGACCTCAACAGA